>CM069235.1:21063792-22405201 GCA_035582765.1 Acer negundo | reverse complement strand
AACCCCCATTTTCTCCAACAAGCAGGCCCGGTCCGGCCTGTCTCCCTCGAGAGTTCGGGCCTGGCCTGGCCCGTTAAGCAAATGGGCCTAACGGGCCGGGCTAGCACGTTTAGCCATCACTAGTCGAATTGTATTATGGGCTAGTAGTATCCAGCTGTGACTGCTCAATTTGACTAACTCCTTGTGCCTGAATTGTTTCTGCATTCTTCTTGATGGAGACTTTTCAAGACGTTGTACGCTTCGTAGGGGGTGAGACATCTCAAGTAGGGACATGTAAAAAACTTTTTATATAACTTACCTAACGTGTACGTTTTCCGTTGTTAGAAAGATCATACGTCAAAACAATTTATAAAACCTATGCGATGCGTTCACAAGTATAAATACGAGTAAAGCGGTAAGCACGAATGTTATCCACAAAGATAGGAGGTAGAGATGATTGGATTCGGATTAATACAACTAGTGTGTATAAAAGTAAAGGTGAATGATTCGAGGTGTGAAGTGTGAATTAAATAAAGAAAACTAATAAATGCAATGACTAAAAATGGATGCGAATGAAGTGATATGACTAAGGAGTTGATGGGCTCGTAAATGAACACTGGGCAAGGCAACAAACTCTTAATTAAGCATGTTATGACAAATGTAACCAACCTATGGTGTATAGAATTGGCTATTTATCTTTAGCAAGGGGTCAACTTAGGTTGTATAGCGAAGACCTCCTAATAGCGATTAATCCTTCCTAAGCAACCGACTATGGCTAGTTGCACAATTGGGACTCTAACCATGAAACCTCATCTATCTAACTATGGCTCAACCTATTTATAACGTAGCCATCCTAGGGTGTATAGTGATGACTTCCAATTCCCTAAAGAGTGGCCGCCCTAGGGTGTATAGCGGAGGCCACCCATTTAAGATTGGATGAAGCTTGAGGTTATTCAACCGGGTTCTACTCGAAGGTTAGTTCTCGTAAAACCACTAAAGTAGCCAACCTAGGGGTTATAGTGAAGGCTTCTAATTCTCTCACAAGGCCAACCTAGGGTGTATAGTGAAAGACACTCATTTGAGATTAGATTAAGACAGCGATTGTTGAGCCGGGATTCCAAAAATCCATTCCATTCAATAGAGCATTAGACAACAAAAAGGGTTACACCTAGTGGCCTGCTAAAGTAATCCAAATCAACATGCTAAGAGGGTGTATCCAAGCAAATCAATAATAGAAATCATTCAAAGCAATAAAATAGAACATAGAGATAGATTAAATATAAAACAATAGAGTTTATTTACAAAACCCAATATCCATCAACTAATCACATCAACCCCTTAGTGTGAGATTTAGCTACTCATGGTTCTTAATAACAAATACAAAACTAACAGAAGAGAATGAAAGGAAACCCTTGAAGAGCTCTCATTCCTTGAATCTTGAATCAAAATCTCTTTAGTTGCCTTAGGATGAGTAGAGATAGGTATGGATGAGAGGGAAAGTATTCCTAGGCTAGAAAACAAATAAAGAAAGAAATTATCTATGTGTGTGAGGTGTATGGGATGTTTAGGTCAAAATACAAAAGGTTATATTTATAGGGGATGCAAAAATAGGTCATAAAATGCCTAAAAACTGAGTCTGACGCACGCGGAGAACAGTTTAGGGACCCAAACTCCAACACGGGAATTCCCACATTGGAAAGTGTAGACTATATCGATTTCAAGATTTTAGCTCCCGGGTTTCCCATGTAGTGCGGGTGGAGTGTGAGTCAAACGCGGGAATTCCCACACTGGAAAGTGTAGAGTGCGGGTCAAGTGCGGTTCAGGGACCCGCACTCACCCGCACTTTATGGTGTTCTGTTGTCTTCTTCGATCTTTCGGTGTGCGGGTTGTGCGTGGGTCCTGCACAGGAATTCCTACCCTGGAAGTGTGTCTTTTTGCATAATTTGATCCCCTTTTCGTACGAAAGTCACAAATTCTGCTTCCAACACCAAAAATGCACAAATGCCTAAAATGACAATCAAAGAGCCATAAGAGACACTAAAATGCAAGAAAACGAGACAAATGATACATATTTGAGGGCCGAAATATACAAAATATTTGGCACGATCAAATACCCCCAAACCAAACCTTTGCTCGTCCTCAAGCAAACTCAAAACAAAACGAAGACATGACAGCAAAAATGACTCAAACTAAAAATTTCTTAGACCTAAAGAAAACTTGCTACAAGCCAACTAGTAGAGGGATAAACAAAAACAAGTGGGAGTGAGGGATGAGCATATACAAAATGTTCTAAACAACTCAAAGGCACCCCAAAAGAACTCGCCCAATATGAATCCCACACTTAAAAAGCCCTTGCTTTGGAAACCACTCGCTTTTATGCCTCGAGCATAATTCGCTTCGACGCTAGGTTCTCACATGGATCCTCTCTTATCTTTCCTCTTAGAACCTAGGTTCACACTCATGCAAGATGTATGCAAATGAGTTTATGTAATGGAATTAGATTAGTTGCATACATTTAGTATAGAATAAATGCTTTTTTCAGTAAGTGAGTCGCATGAAAGAATCAAGTGTCATAAACGTGGAAAGAGTATGCATTGACTAATATTCCCAGTCTAGACTTCCTCTAAGATCAACTAGGTCTTTATCATTTGGTTGTAACGGGGCCACGATGAATGGTGATTACAAAAAGATGCAACCAATAAAAAATGTGCATGAAGAGATATGAATGATCATGAAAGAGCACATATAAAAACACACACAACATTCAATAATAGGAATTATGCATGAGTTGTCAATGTGTGCAACTAATCTCTTCAATTGCAAGTAAGCACATAGAAATTTACCTTTGGTGTTTTTTCTCTTGAGGTCTTGAGAGGGCCTTCATTGTGCAAAGCACCAACCATCACAAACCTAAGCTACCCTTACATCAAACCCCAAATGTGGGTTGTCCACGAAATTAGCCAATCAATTTATGAGACCTTACACAAGAGAGTCTGGCCTAACGGTGTGCACCTAACACCACTCAAAACAAACCTAGACATTAATCATGCATAATCAATGCCACACCAAAATAAAAATGACTCAAACTAGGGCTCGCATATGTAATAAGGCAAAAAATGCAATTTATTAATGAAGCACAAGAACACAAATTTTTTTATCAAGCATTTTAGCAAAATTGGCAAAATGGGGGCATGAACAACCCCCAAACCGAATTAAACAATTTAAAGCACTAAAACCTATATAATCACATTTATGCAATAGAACCTCTGACTCATAATCATTTAGCGCATGCTTAAGAGCCTCCGGCTCAATCATCCATAAAAAAAATCATTCGAACAAAAACATCCCAACAACATAATTGTTGAATGAAAGCAAAAATAAAACCAAAAAGTAAAAAGTTCAGAAATTCCAAACATAGGTGGGTTGCCTCTCGTAAGCGCACTATTTATCGTCTAGGAGAGACGTTGCTACTTGGATCGCTTAACCGAATTCCAAGGTTTCGAACTTGCGCCTATATGTGATTAGGTCTTAGAAATATTTCTCGTAGGATGGCATGTTCCTAATCACATAGAACAAGGATAAGTTAGTGCACAGTTTATAAAAGGGTACAATGAAACGAAAAAGTAACTTATCCATAGGGTCTTTGCACAGATGGCATAGACAAAGATTTGGTAGAGTGAAAGACTCTGATTCCTTGAATAGGAGTGGCTCATCAACGAGGACATCTTCCGCCTCCTTCACTTCTATGTTCATCTCATCTTTCTCTAACTCTTCATTTGCAACACCGGACGAGTAGTTAGCAAAATCATGACTATCTTCATCATCGACAATCTCATCACCCCAATGGTTGATTGTTGCATCTTCTGGCTTTGGTTGATTTGGGATCTCTTCATGCATTTGAGTTTTAATAGCTTCAAGGATTGTTTCGACATAAGCTTTAATTCCTCTCATTGTAGCTTGCCTATCAAGCTCTTGTTGTCTCTCCTTTTGCTCTTACTATTGTATTTAGGCTTGAGACTTTTGTTGAGAAGATAAAATTTGCTCATTTTCCTGAAGACTATTCTTTACAAAGTCTCTCATCTTGTCTTCAAATGATGTAGGTTGCTCAAATGCATTGGCCTTATTGTATTTCCATGATGAGTCTTGGCGAGGCCTCCAATTCTGACCGTAGGAGTTGTTGTATGGCTTGTAGTTCAATTCCGGTTTGTAGAAATCTCCAAATGTGTTCGTGGGTTCAGGATTATAGGATTTTAATTTCCGTGCATGTTGTCTACAAAACATCAAAAATTTATCTCTTAACGGACAACTCTTTATCTCGTGCCCATCTACATGACATAACTCGCATAACATAGCCTCCTCTTGTTCTCTTCCCAATGCCTGTGCATGATTTGCATCTCTTTCATAAGCATACGTGTGTTGCCCATAAAAGTCTATCGTTTCTGAAACAAAAGAAAAAAAAAACTACCAAAGCAATAAAAAGAAACTAACAAAACTAAAAACAACTAAGAAACTAATAATATTAAAACTAATCTAACCACTACAACTCAAAACCGATCCCCAGTAGTGGCGCCATTTGACGTGTACTTTTTCCATCGTTAGAAAGATCATACGTTAAAACAATTTATAAAACTTATACGATGCATTCACAAGCATAAATACAAGTAAAGCGGTAAGCATGAGTGTTGTCCACAGAAATCGGAGGTAGTGATGATTAGATTCGGATTAATACAACTAGTGTGCATAAAAGTAAAGGTGAATGATTGGAGGTGTGAAGTGTGAATTAACTAAAGAAAACTAATAAATGCATTGACTAAAAATGGATATGAATGAAGTGATATGACTAAGGAGTTGATGAGCTCGTAAACGAAAACTGGACAAGGCAACAAACTCTCAATTAAGCATGTTATGACAAATGTAACCAACCTATGGTGTATATAATTGGCTATTTATCTCTAGCAAGGGGTCAACCTAAGGTGTATAGCGAAGACCTCCTACTAGCGATTAATCCCTCCAAAGCAACCAACTATGGCTAGTTGCTTAATTGGGACTCTAACCATTAAAGCTCATCTATCTAACTATGATTCAACCTATTTATAACGTAGCCATCCTAAGAGTGTATAGTAATGACTTCTAATTCCCTCACAAGTGGCCGCCCTAGGTTGTACAGCAGAGGCCACGCATTTAAGATTGGATTAAGCTCAAGGTTATTCAACCGGATTCTACTCGAATGTTAGTTCTTGTAAAACCACTAAATTAGCCAACCTAGGGTGTATAGTGAAGGCTTCTAATTCTTTCACAAGGCCGACCTAGGGTGTATAGTGAAGGACACCTGTTTGAGATTAGATTAAGACCGCAGTTGTTGAGCCGGGATTCCGGAAATCCATTCCATTCAATAGAGCATTAGAC
This sequence comes from Acer negundo, assembly GCA_035582765.1. NCBI lineage: Eukaryota > Viridiplantae > Streptophyta > Magnoliopsida > Sapindales > Sapindaceae > Acer > Acer negundo. The sequence goes on along the minus strand of CM069235.1, from coordinate 22,399,816 downwards.
AACAAAAAGGGTGTACACCTGGTTGCCTACTCAAGCAATCTAAATCAACATGCTAAGAGGGTGTATACAAGCAAATCAATAATGGAAATCATTTAAAGCAATAAAATAGAACATAGAGATAGATTAGATATAAGACAATAGAGTTTATTTACAAAAAACAATATCCATCAACTAATCACATCAACCCTTTAGTGGGGGATTTAGCTACTCATGGTTCTTAATAACAAATACAAAACTAAGAGAAGAAATTGAGAGGAAACCCTTGAAGAGCTCTTCTTCCTTGAAGCTTGAATCCAAATCTCCTTAGTTGCCTTTGGATGAATAGAGATAGGTATGGATGAGAGGGAAAGTATTCCTAGGCTAGAAAACAAGTAAAGAAAGAAATTATCTAAGTGTGTGAGGTGCAGGGAATTTTTAGCTCGAAATACATAAGGTTATATTTATAGGGGATGCAAAAATAGGTCATAAATTGCCTAAAAACTGAGTCTGACGCGCGTAGAGTACGGGTGAAGTGCGGGTCAAGGACCCGCACTCACTCACACTATATTGATTCTTCAAGATTTCAATTCTCGGGTTTCCCATGTAGTGCGGGTGGAGTACGGGTCCAACACGGAAATTCCCACGCTAGAAAGTGTAAAGTTCGGGTCAAGTGTGATTCAGGAACCCGCAGTCACTCGAACTTTATGGTGTTCTATTTTTCTCTTCGATCCATCGGTATGCAAGTTTTGCATGGGTCCTGTGTGGGAACTTCTTCGCTAGAAGTGTGTCTTTTTGCACAATTTGATCCCATTTTCCCACGAATGTCACGAATTCTACTTCCAACACAAAAAATGCACGAATACTTGAAATGACAATCAAAGAGTCATAAGAGACGCTAAAATGCAAGAAAACGAGAAAAATGATACATAATTGAGGGTCGAAATATACAATATATTTGGCACGATCATTACCATAGAGGATGCAAAACTCTGATGCCTTAGCCTTTATTTTCGTTGCTTTGCTTTTATCACCTAATAAGATGTCAGCTTGCAAGTAATCTATTAAGAGGCACATCCATGTTAGCATGTAGTTGACATACGTTATTATTTCCTCATCATGTATTACTGGCCACTATAGGTATATAATAGGGATTGACTTAGGACCATTGGTTTGAGTCATTGATCTCAGACTTGCCAATTTGTCTGCTCGAGCGTTTTTTATCTTGTTACCTGTAAAAGAGAAAATTCATCAAAGGTTGACTACAACTGCTTGGCTTTCGCTCATCCTTTTTTCTTTGGCTACATATGTCCCGTTCATTTGTCTTACGACTAGCTGTGAGTCGCTTTGTACCTGTATATTGTTTATTTCCCATGCTTTTTGGTAGGTCGAGCCCATTGACTAATTCTTCATATTTGGCTTCATTATTGGTCGTGTGAAACTTGAAATGAATTGATTGTTCTAAATTTTCTCCTTTTAGAGATTTCAATATGAGCTTAAGTCCACTTTCTTTTATATGTTGGACCCGTCGACAGATAGGGTCTTGGTTCTGCTTGTAGAGCTCTCGGTGAGAGTCATTAGTTCTTGTTCAGCCTGTAAATTTTCATTTAGGATGAAGTTTGCAATAAAGTCAATGAATACCTAGGATTTCATTACTGTTTGTGGTTAGAAGGTAATGTCGTGCTCATTGAGTTCGACCACACATTTTGTCAATCGACCTAAAAGTTCAGGCTTACGCAGTACATATTTCAATTGGATGGCATTGGAAATGTGGTCTTAGCTTTCGTGTGGCTATGATAAGTGATAGGGCTAGTTTTTCAAGCTGGCTATACCTAGTTTCATCGTCAAGTAGAGCTTTACTCACATAGTATACTGGATGTTGTAAGCCTTCTTCTTCCTTGACTAGTGTGGCACTCATTGTTATGTCAGACACTGCTAAATATAGATACAGTATTTCTTTGTCTGTAGGCTTCGACAACAGTGGGAGTGAGGTTAGGTACTCCTTCAGGTCCTGTGGTGCCTTTTCACACTGTTGATTCCATTCGAACACTTTGTTCTTTCTCAAGGTGTTGAAAAAGGGTTGGCATCATTCAGACAACTTAAAGATGAATCTATTCAAGGATGCCACTCTACCTGTGAGTTTTTGCTTTTTGGATGTCTTTGATGCATTTAGGCGACTCTATTCCTCTAATTGACATGATTTGGTCATGGTTGGCTTCGATTCCTCTTTGGGTCACCAGATAACCTAACTTATTTTTGGAATATATGCCAAATAAACATTTAGTGGGGTTCAGTTTCATACCATACTTGTCAAGCACGTTGAACGATTACTTTAGGTAGTTATTGTGTTATTAGGCAATAAGGGACTTGACAAGCATGTCATCGATATAGTCCTCTATCGTTGATCCTAGCATTTCAGTGAAAATTGTATTGACCGGTCATTAGTGGGTCGTACCTGTATTTTTCAAAATAAATGGCATTACTTTGTAACAGAAAATACCTCGTTCGGTGACGAAAGTGGTCTTTTCCTGGTCGTTCAGATGCATCAAGATATGGTTGTACCTAGATAAGGTGTCCATGAAGCTGAGTAGCTCGTGTCCTATCGTGGTGTCAACCAGCATGTTGATGTGTGGAAGGGGAAATGGGTCTTTTGGACAGGCCTTGTTGAGGTCTGCGAAGTCAATGCAGATGTGCCATTTTCCATTTTACTTTTTTTCGACCACGAAATTTGCTAGCCAGTTCGGATACTTTACTTCTCTAACCAACTAGATGTCGATCGGTTTTTTGTAATTCTTCATTGATTATTTTATTCCTCTCTGGTACAAACTTTCTTCTTTTCGATTTTACTGGCGGGTGGTCGGGGTCTTCCAGATTTTACAAATGGATTTTCATATGTCCCATATTTTCAGGGAGGGGAATCGAGTTGCAGATGCTCTTTCTAAATATGCTTTGGAGCTGGAGGTGAATTCTTGGTGGTTCTCATCCCCAACTTTCTGTTCTTCTTTGGTTGGCGATGATTGCATGGGTCGGGAGTAATTTCACTTTTTATTCGGGTTTGTTTTCCATATATGGTTTTTTATGCTTTTTAGTGGATGTCTTTCTTAACTTTTATTTTATTTTATTTTTTTATCATTTATATACATGGATTCTACTTATGGGTTTTTCAACATATGATCACTTGTAATACTTTTTCCTTTTAGGCTAGTCCAATTTTTTCAACAACATTTTTTTGTTGTTGCTACTTTTAGCATATATTTAAATCTACTTATATATTTTTTTGGGGGAAAGTTAATTATATTTATATTTAAGTTATCAGTTTTGGGAGAATCTCATTTATATTGTAGTGCAGTTATTTGTTATTTTACTGAAATGTCCAAACTTTTGCTAAAATGTTGGCTCTAGTTTTCTTCTTACTTTTTTTTTAGGTGGTTTGTCTGCAATTAATATACACAGTCCTTTTCTACTCAGTGTGTACCGACATAAAATTCATCAGTGCATTACATGTAGGCCATAGATTATTAAGATGTTTTGATAAGTGCATACACTTTGAGTCAAAGTATATAAATCTAATGACCTACATCTAAGGCACTAATGAAGTTATATCAGTGCGCACTGACAAAGTTATATCAGTACGCACTGACAAAGTTATATCAGTACGCACTGACTTGAAATTTTTTCTTAATATACATACATATATATATATATATATATATAATTCCCCCCCAAAGTTTGTCATATTAAATATTTTACCTCCTCTAGTTCCTGTAATGACCATTCTTCCCCCAGAAAACCAAAATATTATACATTTTGCCCTTGCCATTAGTATTTCCATTAGACTAGTACTTTGACCGTCAAAAATTAATTGAAAGACCTTATTACCCTTGAACACATGAGTTATGTCCCCTCATGATACCATTGATTGTTTTTAAAGAAAAAAATCAATTAAAAAAAAAAAAGAAACTAATAAAAGTATTTAAAAAAAAAAACAATATTGAAATTTTTTTTTAAAAAAAAATGGAAGATGGACGGTAGAGATAATAAATAAAAAAGCAACAAAAATATTCGGTATTTCAAAAAAAAAAAAAAATTAAATATAGACTATAACCATTATCTCCAAATTCAATCTCCACTGTCCATCCCTGACATAGACAGTGGAGATAATTAGAATAAAAAAAATGCTAATTAAAATTCATCAGATTTATCATCATTTGTGAAAGGGAGAGAGAAACTCAGATCGGTTTTGAGAGAGTTTCAAAAGTCAAAACAAGGTTTTGTGAGAGAGAGAGAGAGAAGAGAGAGATTTTTTTTAATATTGTTTTAGTTTTTTAACAATTATATTATTTTATTATTCTTTATATTAATGTTTTTTTTAAAAAAATAATTTTTGTATTTTTACATTTCATCTACACATTTATTTTGTAATTATTAAATCAATAATTCTTATTTTGTTTTCCTTTTTAACCCTTCCAAAATTAATTCCCATTCATGTCCTCCTAACGAAGTTACACTATTGCCCTTGCTAATTGACGGTGAAAGTACTAGTCTAACGAAAATCATGACGGCAAGGGGCAAAACGTCTAATGTTTTAGTTTTCCGAAAGAAGAATGGTCATTACTGAAATTAGAGAGGGTAAAGTGTCTAATAGGTCAAATTACATGGGGAAATGATTATATCCCTACATATAACTAGCTCAAAAAAGTAAAAACATTTAATGATCCAATTTTGTCATTTAAATGGTAATTAGAAAAGAATTAGAGGTTGGTCCAGTGGTAAAATCTCTCACATCTGCACCACGAGGTTGCAGATTCGAGTCTTTCCGCTCTTTAAAAAAAACCCCAAATTTATATAATAGTATAATATATTATAAAAAGAAAAGAAGAAATAAAGGATGTTTGTATTAGATAAAGCGACTGTTAGGATTATGCTCAATAGCAAGAGTGTAATAATGATTTTGACAATCTTTTCATATTAATGAAGTGATTTCTGGTTTAACAAATCTTATAGCATTTATAGTTTAATTATTATAACTGTCAAAAGTAAATAATCATAAGGTCAAAAGAATATGAGAAAATAAGAATTGTCATATGAGTAAATAAGGTAACTAGGAGAGCAATAGGCGGTCTATGAGCTCTTGACGATTACTGATATTTATCATGAGGATACACTATCTCCAATAAGGTTGTCTAGGGTATGAATGAGAACCATTTACTTATTTTATCTTTATTTAAGAGTTCAATTTTAGTTATTTAGTGGAATGAGCTAAAATTAATAGATACCTAAGTGAATCATTTGTTGATTGTGATTGAGTTATGTCTATTGAAGCTTAAATTTAGATAGCCCACCAAGATCCCCAATCAATACGGATTTGCATGGATCACTTGATATATTTTATCGGACTAATTTATGGGTCTATCTAGAATTTTAATTAATATATTAAGAATATAATTTGCATATTATTTATTTAATGAGTTGTTAAATTATATTAATGTATTAATTTAAGGCATGTGGACTTGTTTTTTTTTTTAGTAATAATGAGTCTAGTTCACATGTGAACTTTTTATTAAAGTCTAATGGATTTAATAAAATAGGAAAAACAATATATAGCTCATGCTTTGGACATGGGCTGCAAGGCTAATGCTATTGGTCTAAAAATATTGTTTTATTTTATTATTTAATTAAATGGAAGTTAATTAATCATTTAATTAAAAATCAAAATCTTTTTCTAACTAGGAAATATGTTTCTTAGTATTATACTATTGATGATAGTATAGTAAGTATTAAAGACTTTATTTGGTAAGTAGATAAATAAAAGGAATTTTATTTATCTAGTAAAATTAGGAAGTCTTTGATATAGTTACAATTTAATAATACACTAAAGAGTTGAATTAAGGTTGAATTCTATAGATAGATAGGAGTCTTTGGTGAAAACACAAACCCTACTTGGGACAGAATTTCAGCCAAAGACAAGAGATCTACGTAGGATTAGGATTTGGGCCATAAGGCATAAATCCACCTTAGGAGAGGATTTCAGCCAACCCTAATATGTTTGGGGTATGTAACCCATAAATACTATCATATAGAATTCGGCCAACCCTAGTCTTCATAGTGAGAGTTATTTCTTTTGCTTAAAAAATAAAATCCAACTCTAAGACATATTGTGTGATTTTCGGCCAAGAGGAAAAAAAGAGAATAAATGTTTTATTTTCGATAGTGCACTACTAGCTTTTATATCAAAAGGCTTTGTGCACAACTTCGAGAAAAGTTCACATGAGTTTTGATCAAAAGATTGAGAATTCAAAAGTGACCGAACATTCTTTGTTTTTCTCTAGAAAGATTATTGTGACTAACTAAAGAAAAAGTTTTTTGTTATCCATCCTCAAGTACACAATTCAAAGAAAGGGAGCTCATACTCCTAGGTGATTCACATTCATGATTGGATTGGAAGATCTTGCGGATTACTAGGATTACTATAGACGCAACATCAATTGTCACATAGAAAAAAGTACGATATCTTTTTATTATATATTAATTAATCAATGGTTAAGGTTATTTTTTAATGAAAAATTTTAAAATATACAAATCTATTTTTCGCTTCCGCCGCGTGTATTTTCCCTACAATTTGTATCAAAGCCTTGGTTCTACCCTTGATTAATTGATGTATATACATACGTGGATCTATTTCTTTTTATTGTAAATATGCATGTTTTAGAAAGAGATGGCACTCTAGGTATTCTCATATATAATTACATGGGAATGTATGGATTTATATATGTTATTATATTATGATTTGTTGTTGCTCGATTTTGGTCCTAGAATTTCAATGTAATTTTGTTTTGGAGTTGTAACAAGAAGGGCAGCCTATTATCACCATAATTACCTTCTTGATAGTTGCTAAGTTTATTTTTATTCTACTATTGTAATAAAAAAAATATTGCAGTAAATATTGTAATAAAAATTCTACAGTAAATATATTTTGATGTAAAATATTCAAGTTTCGAAGAATCGAAGAGTTGAAGAATTGGAGGCAGAAAAAGGAAGCAACCAGAACCTATCCTACACCGTGCGCACCAAAGCAATAAGCGAGCGCGCAAACAAGCGTGCATCTGCGTTTGTTGTGGTGTGGGGCGCACGGTTGCCTATGGGGGCTGGGTGCATGCGCACACTCATAAATGGGCAGCCGTGGTACATGTGCAACTTGGCCGCTTGACGACTTGTTCGCCAAGTTATGGTTTTTGTATTTCCAAACAAATGTAATTTACTTACTTTTCTAGGATGGACCAAAATTGTGGCTATTTATTTTTTGTAAATATTACAATGTTTGTCATTGTTTGATAACATGTCATATAGAATAGGAGTGCCACTTATATATACCTTTGGCATGAACATGCATTGAATGATTTAGATATCTAATTGGCATCTAGATAACTTGGTAAATCATTCTATGAAATTTAATCACACGCCTTAAATAATCGCGTGGGAGAATGTGTTTTGGAACACCTATGGCCTCCATGGTTAGTTGAGCTTTATGTTTTGTGTGATAAACCCTCAATGAGTATCTATGAATGGAATTTAGCAAGATACTTCCTTATAAGGATAGACTTGACAATTGACTCAAATGATATCTACTCTCAAAGGAGGGATTTTCGTGAGGGAAAATATTGAAGGTGGATATCTTGGTAACATACTCAAAGTTGTTTTATTGATATCCTCCCAAGAGTTCTTATCAATAAAATCACAAGGCTAAAATTGAAAACGCTGGTTGTTATATTAACAAATATGTGGGACCTAGTGCAACTAGTAAATGATGCGAACTCCCAAAGGAGGTGTGACATTTATGGATTTTGGATCATCGTTGAACTTTACGATTGAATTATTGATTTAATTCAAGATAAATATTTGAAAGTGCTTTATCATGATTATTTACTTATATATATATTTTGTTTTATTCAGAATTCATGACCCCATCCCTAATGAATATTCTAAAAGATAATACTTTAACTGGTGATAATTATGTCACATGGAAAAGGAAAATTGGGTTTTTGTTGCAAGTTGAAAAACACAAGTTTGTTCTGACTACTCCTAAACCACTTGCTCATAATAATGAATCTAATGTGATGAAAAGAGACGAGTATGAGCAGTGGAAGACCTCAGATGAGATGGCCAAATACTATATTATGGCTACCATCTCCGACGTGTTGTAACAGCAACATGAAGGAATGGGGTCTATTATTGATATAATGATGTCTCTAGACGAGATGTTTTCTATGAGGTCTAGGACGACTAAGAGAGAGGCAGTGACTGCTTTCATGAATCTTAGGATGAAACCTGGACAGGCTGTGAAAGATCACATGATGAAAGTCATATCACATCTCAACATTGTTGAACTCAAAAGTGCTGAGATAGATGGTGAGACGAAAATTAACATGGTTGTTAACTCACTGTCAGATTCCTTTGATCAGTTCAAGTTGGACTACACCTTGTAGAACCTGATGCAAGATGTTCAAAGCACTGAAAAGATCCTTGTGAAAGGCAAAGGTCAAGAGATTCATATGGTTGGTATAGTTGGTAAAGTTGCTACTGTTAAGACTTGTTAGAAGGTCAAGAAACTACAGAAGAAAAAGCAATTTGAGCGTACCAAGGAGGAGACCAAGAAAGTAACCAAGATCAAAGGGAAATGCTTCATTTGTGGTGAAAAGGGACATTGGAAAAGAAATTGCATAAAGTCTCAGAACAAAAAGCAAGAAGGTAATGTTAATTATCTTGAAACATGTTTTTTGGTAGATTCTACAGATTCTTGGATCATAGACTCTGGAGCCACTAATCATGTTTGCTATTCCTTGCAGGGGTTCCAAGAAAGGAAAGAGGCTGAATAATAATGAAATCAACTTGTGATTGGGCAACAAAGTGTTGGTGTTTGCCAGTGCAGTGGGAGATATTAGAGCTAATCTAGATTCTAGTAAGCATTTAGATTTGATAGACGTTTATTATGTACCTTAATTCAAGAGGAATTTAATTTCAGTTTCTTGTTTAAATAAATTTGGATAATCAGTTACTTTTAGTAAAGTTTTTATTATTAGTAAGAATGGCAAATTTGTTTGCAAAGGTACATTGGAAAATAGTTTATTCTTTCTACATAGAAATATATCTCACTTGTTAGACACAGTGTTAGGTTTTTGGTTTGTCTTGGCATGTATTCCATATCAAAGTGGTGTTTTTCTTATATTTTTTAGTGGTCTATGAATTGATGATTCAAAGCCTCAAAGAAAGACTTGGCCACGACACATGCAAGATGGAGTCTTCAAAGAGAAATATGATAAGTTGCATAATAAAGGTAATTTATACCTCATTCCTCTTACAAGGCTTAGGCACACACACACACACACATGGCATTCATTTGTATCTCTGCATAGTTGAACAACATTTATTTAACACTTTCACACATTTGGCAATATATGCTCATGCATTAGATTTAAATTGATACTCATTGGAAAATGCATGTTCTACGACTATGTCTAGGAAACGGCATATGTTTGTGACTTGGTGTCTTTTTGTTTTCATTTTATATTTTTTTTGGCTTGAACATGATCTCTTATGATTCCTTATTGAGTCCTGGTCATTTTAGTTACTCATTCATTAGGTTTCGAGTTCAAACGATGTAGCTACGCTACTTTTCGTTCTCATTCGTTGAGTTGTCTTCGTTGTCATTTTCTGAGATGAATTCTCAACCTTTTTGCAAAGTTTTATAGTCATCATTATCTGTGAAGGAGTCACGATTCGTAATCCAAAGACGAATTCAAAATCAGAGTTCGGAGACCCGAATATGGCTGAAGAATGCGAGAGGTGCACGAAAGGAGCAAGATTGGCCAAAGGCCAACCTTGGTGTGCCACGTGTGCCACACGGCCAAGGCTGCTCTCTACCCATGTGTGCCACATGCTGGCCACACATGGAGGTGACATGGCATGTCCTACTTGGTCCATCTTTTCCCTCTCTTGAATTCTTTTAAAAGTTCTCCATTCTCTCCCATTTCATTTAAGAAGAAAAATTAGACTTTCTAAGTGTAGAATTTTCTCTCAACTTTTTCTCACCTTCCAAACACCATAAATTTCTTATAAGAAGTCAAAATTGAGTGATTCAAGTTGTAGATTGTTCGTAATCGAGTCCTTTACCTTTTCCAAGTGGTCTTGTAGCTGTTTAATCCATTTTTCTAGTGGTTCTACATAGAAAGCCGAACCAGCTCATGATTTTAAGGTAGTTGTCTTATCTTTGAGATTTCTTCTTTTATAACCTTCAATTTGCTTAGGTTTTCTTCTTCTATATATATGTATATGTATGGTGAATGCTATTGAGAAAGATAACTTCATAAGCAAACCTAATCAAAAGTCTAATTAGAGACATATGTGAACTAGTTTCTTTGATTCTATGATTTTCACATGTTTGACAGTTGTATTGTGATTAGTTTGATATCTAAGGTTGTTTGAGACTTGATTGAATCATTTTTATGATAAATGACCTTGTATTTTGTTTTGATCCTATGATTGTTATAATCTAGGATTATTGTATATGTATGTGTTTTTAGAGAAATCTAGGATTTAATTGAGTAATCATTTTATCCTTTCTCTAATTTTTTGGCTAAAATATTAATTGAAATCATTTTATGATTCTAGCATTTTATTGTGTATATGTATGACATCTTGAATATGTGCTTCATGAATATGATCTATTTAAGTGTTGTTTGTATGAATGAAACTAGGAGTTTTTGTGTTAGGTGTTTTCACTTACTCCATGTTTAATTCATGTTTTTGTATCTAGACTATTAGACTTGTGTTTCACATGTTTAGGTCTATTTGTGCCATAGAATGTATTGATCACATGTTCTATGTTGAATTTCTTGATTGCATCATTTTGCATTCACATGATCACACTAGGAAGTCCTTGTGAAAGGCATGAAGTCTTGGTTAGAACGTGATGTTCGGATAGCCAAGCAAGAAGTCTTGTTTAGAGTTGGGATGACTCGGATAGGTAAGCAAGAAGTCATTGCTAGGATCAGGAAGGTTCGGATAGCTATGCAAGGGAGGCTCTCTAGAGGTATGAGTGCCTTGGATAGAGAGTTGGCTATATTATTGATAGGCCTAGGTGTATGGATAGACATAGACTCCAATAGAGCAGGGTACACGGAATGTGTATGCACTCTTGAGGAATTTCTAATCTTCCATCAATGTTGGTTTGGTATGTTGTCCAATATGTGGTGGCTTTGCATCATTAAGGGATTTCATACTTTCCAATAGGGTTCGGTAGACATAGACTCTAAATGGGTTGGTGATCTAGGATTGGTCATTTTGTGGAATTTATAATTTACCATCCAATATATATAGTACCCAATGGTTGTAGTTCAACCCGTGGATGTTTCCTTCTTGGAGGTTTTACCACGTTAAAAAATTCTATGTGTTAATTCTTCCTATCTCTCTTTATTACTTGTGTATATATTTTTGCTCTTATTCTTGTAGTACATTCATCACTTGAGAAGTTTTGGAATCAAGATTTGTTAAGTATGATTTGTAAAGCAATAAAGATTTGATCATTCTTATATTCTTTATTCTTTTGTATATTGTTACTTTGGTGTATAGTTATATTTGTTAACACTTGTAATTCATTGAACAATATCATAATACAAGTACTCTTTATTATTGATATTTTTGTGTTTTATACCTCATGCAACTCCTTATATATGTAGACATTGCCTAAATAATCACATGATTATATTGTCTATGTATGGATGTTTTTGGATTATATGTTATATGTAAAGCTACCTTGAGGGACAAAAGAATGTTTGTTTTAAGGGATTGAAAAAGGTGTAAAAACATAAACACCCCCCCCCCCATATGTATGCTTTAAGCAATTTAACTACATTCATATTATTTTCACACAATTAATGGAACTTAATCACAAAAGAGTAAAATTATCAAAAAATGAAACCTACTTATGGAATTTGCACCTAGGTCATATTTACCTTAAAAGGATTGAAACATTGGTTAGTGATGGATTTTTAAGTGACTTAAAGGTTGATGATTTACCAATTTGTTGTAGGGAAAAATAGTTTATACACGTAGCAGAATGCATATTACAAATTTTTTTTCTTTTAAAGATGAACCTTAACCCTTTGATTAATTAACATATAATAAAAGTATCATACCTTTGTAGCATGACGATTAGAGTTGCGTCAATTGTAATCCGCAAAACCTTCCAATCCAATCACAAACGTGGATCACCTAGGAGTGTGGGCTCCCTTTCTTTGAATTGCATACCTGAAGATGGATAACAAAAAACTTTTTCTTTTGTTAGTCACTTTAAACTTCTTAGAACAAAGAAAGAAGAATGTCTAGTCACTTGTGAATTATCAATCTATTGATTGAAACTCGTGTGAACCTAATTCGAAGTTGTGTATAAAGCCTTTTTATTTAAAAGCTTATTAGTGCACTATCAAAATAAAACAATTCTTCTCTCTTTTTGCTCTTAGTCGAATTCTCACACTATTCTTATAGATGAGATTATTTTTTTAAGCAAAAGAAAATAATTTCTCAAGTGAAAACTTATGTGGCCGAAATCTATATTATGATATATATATATGGTGGTCGAATTCTTTGCCAAAATTAATTAGGGTTGCCGAATTCCTTTCCCTAAAATAATTAGGGTGGCCAAAATCCTTTACCATATAGGATTTATGTCTTTTGACCAAAATCCTAACTCCAAGTAGATTTCTCTAGAATTCCAAACCCGAATCCAACTCTTTAGTGTATTTGTGATTATATCAAAAACTTCCTAATTTGATTAGATAAATAAAATTCTTTTATTTATTTACTTACCAAATAAAGTCTTTAATATTTATTATACTACCAACAATAGTATAATACTAAGAAACGTATTTTCTAGTTAGAAAAAGATTTTGATTCTTAATTAAATAATTAATTTAAATAATTAATTAATAAATTAATTAATTCTCATTTAATTAAATAATAAAATAACACAATATAATAGACCTTTAATTTAGCCTTGCCGCCCCAACTTATATATATGGGCTTATATATTGTTTTTTTATTTTATTAAATCCATTAGACTTTAAGTAAAAAGCCCATATGTGAACTAGACTCATTCTTACTAAAAGAAACAAGCACACATGTTTTTCATGAATACATTAATATACTTTAATAGCCCATTAAATAAATAATGTTCAAATTATATTTTTAATGTATTAAATACAATTCTAGATGGACCCATAAATTAGTCCGATAGAATATATCAAATGATCCATACAAGTCCGTGTGGAATGGGGATCTTGGCGGGCTATCTAAATTTAAGCTTCCATAGACATAACTCAATCACAATCAATAAATGATTCACTTAGGTCTGATCTATTAATTTTAGCTTATACCACTAAAGAGATAAAACTGTACTCTTAAATAAAGATAAAACAAGTAAATGTTTCTCATTCATACACTAAATAATCTTATTGGAGATAGTGTATCCTCGTGAATAATATTAATAATCGCCAATAGCTCATCAATCGCCTATAGCTCTCTTGGTTACCATATTTACTCATATGACCACATTTTGAACTTTGATATTTTGAGTTGTCTAGAAGCCATATTTCAATAGACGCTATCGAAAACTCAACGTTAAGATTTAATATCAAATACCTCAAAATATCCATATGATAATATTATACTCTTATTTTAATAAATGGAGCCACGATGTCCATATCTACAAATGAAGTCCTGTATCGATTAACAAATGAATACCACCAAACTATCGAGGATAGACTATGCTATATAATCGTACTCATTGATAACTCAAATGATAACACTTGTAACCATAAGTCAATCATTTATCTCAGGATTCAGATAGACTCTCTGATTGGCTTCATATTGAAAACTTTTATCTACTGATGGTACTAGATAAAGTATTTCATTGTGATCCTATTCAATGCCCCTAGTGCACTAGATTCTTTTACTCAAAGACACTTTGATAATTTTAAACTCATTATATCACATTTGATCTAACTCAAATGCTAGCAAAAGAATCTACAACTTTAATAAGGTAAAGGTGTCTAGCCTTTATCTTAAGTTGTGAACATTATTCAATATTAACTAAAGAATTGTGTCTACCTTATACATATTCAGATGTACGAACAATTCTTTATATCTCATAATCTTTTGACCTTATGATTATTTACTTTTGACAATTATAATAATTAAACTATAATTGCTATATGATTTGTTAAACCAAAAATCACTTTATTAATATGAAAAGATTGTCAATAACATTATTACACTCTTGCTATTGAGCATAATCCTAACAATCTCCCACTTGCGCTATAGCAAGTGTGTCATATCTCTCATTCCCATGTTCTCTAGATGCCCATCAAAACTCTTCTGAGGTAGAGCCTTTGTGAAGGGATCTGTTAGATTTTTTGCTAACGTGATTTTGGCAATCCTCACGTCACCCCTATGCACAATCTCCCTTAACAGATGATACTTACTTTCAATGTTCTGACCTCTCTTATGACTTTTTGGTTCTCTCAAATTAGCCACTTCTCCACTGTTGTCACAGTAAATAATGATATGCTTATTCACATTTTGAACCACTTCCAAGTCAACCAAGAATTGGCGGAGCCAAACAGCCTCTATGGCAGCTTTGCATGCAGCAACACACTCAGCTTCTATGGTGGAATCAGCAATACAAGATTGCTTGATACTCCTCCATATGGCTGCTTCACCCCCAATAGTAAACACAGACCCTGATGTGGATTTTCTAGAGTCAGAATCCGACTGAAAATCAAAATCTGTATACCCAACGAGAATTAAATCCTCTCTAGAGTATACAAGCATATAATCTTTTGTTCTTTTGAGATACTTGAAAATATGCTTGATTGCCGTCAAGTGATCAAGACTAGGTTTCGTTTGAAACCTGCTAACTATGCCAACAATAAAACAAATATCTGGTTTAGTGCAGAGCATTGCATACATGAGACTTCCAACTGTCGAGGCATATGGAACTCTACTCATGAATTGCACTTCATGCTCATTCTTAGGAACTTGTTCCTTAGAAAGTTTGATTCTATGTCTAAAAGGTAACATACCTTTCTTGGAATCTTACATGGAGAATCTAAACAAGATTTTATCAATGTATGAAGCATGGGATAATGCAATCATTCTATTCTTTCTATCCCTTATTACTTGGATACCAAGAATATGTAGGGAAAAATAAACAAATAAAAGTGTTACACGCAGCGGAAGCGATACTAAAGGCGATTTAGTGACTTTTAAAATTTTTCCTTTATGAACCTTAAACCCTTTTAATCAATAAACATGCATATATATCAACAAAAGTAAATTACCTCTTGTCGCGTGATCCGATTGACTTACGTCGATGGTAATCCGCAAGACCTTCAATCCGAGCACGAACGTGGATCACCTAGGAGCGTGGTCTCCCTTTCCTTTGAATTGCAAACCCTATAAGAACATATATATAGGTTGGCCGAATTTTTTCTTCTTTTTCCTTTAGGGTTGCCGAATTCTATGTAGTATGTAATTAGGGTTGGCCGAATTTCATCATGTCACTTATATAGGGTGACTAAAATTCAACCCTAATTCTTTTTAACTTTATAGACTTCAAACCCTAATCCAACTCTTTTATTTTTATTCTTTTATTTGACTAAATAAAAAAGACTCCTTATTTGATTAAATAAATAATACTAATTTATTTATTTACTTATCAAACAAGTCTTTTACTTTTAGGAAAGATTTGTTTCTTTAATTAAACAATTAATCAATAAATCAATTAATTCTTATTTAATTAAAACAAATGAAACAAAATAATATTTTTAGGTCAAAACCTTAACCTAGCCGCCCCACTTATATATAAGATGGGCCTAATATTATTTTCCTATTTCATTTAATCCATTGGACTTTAAATAAAAAAGCCCACATGTGAACCAGACCCATTCTTACTAAAAGAAACAAGCCCACATGTCTTTCATTAATATATTAATATAATTGAGCAGCCCATTACTTAAATAATGTGCAAATTATATTCTTAATATATTAAATGCAATTCTAGATGGACCCTTAAATTGGTCCGGTAGAATATATCAAGTGATCCATGCAAGTCCGTGTGGATTGGGGATCTTGGCGGGCCATCTAAATTTAAGCTTCAATAGACATAACCTAATCACAATCAACAAATGATTCACTTAGGTCCGATCCATTAATTTTAACTCATTCCACTAAAGAGCTAAAACTGAACTCTTAAATAAAGATAGAAAAGGAAGATGCTCCTCATTCATACCCTAGACAATCATATTGGAGATAGTGTATCCTCGTGATTAATATCAGTAATCGCCAAGAGTTCATAGACCGCCTATAACTCTCCAAGTTACCATATTTACTCATATGACCACGTTTTGAACTTGGATATTTTGACTTGTCCAGAAGCCATGTTTTCAATAGACACTATTGAAAACTCAACGTTGAGATTTAATATCCAATTACCTCAAAACATCCATATGATGATATTATACTCTCATTTAATTAAATGGAGCCACGATGTCCATATCTATAAATGAAGTCCTCTATCGATTAACAAATGAATATCACAAAACTATCGAGGATAGACTATGCGATATAATCGTACTCATTGATAACTCAAATGATATCACTTGCAACCATAAGTCCATCATTTATCTCAGGATTAAGATAGACTCTCCGATTGTCCTGATAATGAAAAGACTATTATCTATTGACGGTTCTAGATAAAGCTTTTCATTGTGATCCAGTTCAATGCACCCAGTGCACTAGATCCTTTTGCTCGAAGACACTCCGATGATTTTAGACTCATCATATCTCATTTGATCCCACTCAAATGCTAGCAAAAGAATTCTACAACTTTAACAAGATAAAGGTGCCCAACCTTTAACTTAAGTTGTGAACAATATTCAAGACTAACTAAAGAATTGTGTCTACCACATACATATCCAGATGTACGAACAATTCTTCTTTTCCCATAGTCTTTAGACCTTATGATTATTTACTTTGACAATTATAATACAAACTATAAATGCTATACGATTTGTTAAACCAGAAATCACTTTATTAATATGAAAAAGATTGTTAATTACAACATTACACTCTTGCTATTGAGCATAATCCTAACAGAATATAACTTACTTCTCTTAAGTCTTTCATATCAAATTGTTTTACTAACCATTCTTTTACTGATGTCAATACACCTGCATCGTTTCCGATAAGTAGTATATCATCAACATAAACAATAAGAAAAGCCAACTTATCACCTTTAATCCTCTTGTGTACATAGGGTCTGTCAAGGTTTTGAATAAATCAAAAACCATTTACAACTTGATCGAACCTTATGTTCCAGGATCTAGATGCTTGCTTTAGTCCATATATGGAATTTTGCAAGTTGCATACTCTTCCCTCTTGGCCCTTTTCAATGAATCCTTCTGGTTGCATTATTAGATGCTTTCGTCAAGACTTCTGTTAAGGAAAGCTATCTTGACGTCCATTTGCCAAATCTCTAGGTCTAGAGATGTTGCAATGGATAAGAGTATCCTAATTGATTTAAGCATGGCCACATAAGAGAAGGTTTCCTCGTAATTGATACCTTCCTTCTATGTGTAACCTTTAGCTACTAATCTAGCTTTGAAGGTTTCTACCTTTCCATCCATTCCTCTTTTCCTCTTGTATGCTCACTTTTACCCAATGGGTTTTATCCCTTTAGACAAGTCTATAAGAGACCAGACTTTGCTATTGAACATAAATTCAATTTCAGATTGCATTGCCTTTTGCCAATGGTGACAATCAACATTCTCTATTGCTTCTTTATACGTGTAGGGATCATCGTCATTCAGGAGATTCTCCGTTAATTCTCCTAAACTGATGTATCTCTCAGGTTGATTTCTAACCCTCCCACCATGACGAGGAATGATAGGTTGTTGATCTTGTGATGGTGTGAATTTCTAATTGGGTTAGGTTGTGAAACCTCTTGTGAAATTGTATCTCCTGACATCTCATTCAGGACAATTCTACTTTTAGGCATAAAATCATTCATATAGTCATTTTCCAGAAATTTAGCATTTGTTGAAACAAATACTTTAAGATCTGAAGGACTATAGAAGTAATATTCTTTTGGATACCCCACAAATATGCATGTTTCCAAATGGGACTCCATCTTTTCTATCTTTCTTTTTAATACATTCGCATGACAACAAAATATCCTTAAGTGTTGTAAACTAGGTTTTCACCCAGTCCATAACTCATATAGTGTTTGAGGAATCGACTTAGATGGTACATCATTTAGAATGTACATAGCAATTTGTAAAGCATATCCCCAAAATGATATAGGAAGCGTTGAATAACTCAACATAGACCTAACCATGTCCAAAAGAGTTCTATTTCTCCTTTCCGATACCCTATTTTGTTGAGGTGTACCTGGTGCAGAAAACTGAGAAACTATCCCATTATCAATAAGATATTGCTGAAACTCACCAGATAGATATTCTCCACCACAATCAGATCTCAAGACTTTTATGTGTTTCTCAAGTTGATTTTCTACTTCAGCTTTAAATGCTTTGAACATGTTAAAAGCATCCGACTTATGTCTCATGAGATACATATAGCCAAATCTCGAGTAATCATCTGTGAAAGTGATGAAGTACTCATATCCACCTCTAGCTTGAATGGTCATAGGACCACATACATTAGTGTGTATTAATCCTAAACATTCAGTGGCTTTTGCACCTTTGGTCTTGAATGACCTTTTGGTCATCTTACCTTCCAAACAAGATTCACAAGTTTGTAGATCATCAACCTTTAAGTCACTTAAAGGTCCATCACTAACCAATCTTTTAATCCTATTAAGGTTAATATGACTTAAGCGCAAATGCCATAGGTAGGTTTCATCTTTTGATAATTTTACTCTTTTATGATTAGGTTCCGTTAATTTTGTGTCTAACGAGTGAGGGATATTTCTATGTAGAAAGAATAAACCGTTTTCTAATGTACCTTTGCAAATAATTTTGTCATTCTTTCTAATAATAAAAACTTTATTAAAAGTAACCGAATATCCAAATTTATTTAAACAAGAAACTGAAATTAAATTCCTCTTGAATTGATGTACATAATAAACGTCTATCTAATCTAAATGCCTACTAGAATCTAGATTAACTCTAATATATCCCACTACACTTGCAGACACTAACGTTCTATTGCCTAAGTGCAAGTTGATTTCATTCTTATTCAGCCTTTTCCTTTCTTGGAACCCTTGCAAGGAATAACAAACATGATTAGTGGCTCTAGAGTCTATGATCCAAGAATTTGTAGAATTTGCCAGAAAACATGTTTCAAGATAATTAACATTACCTTCCTCCTTCTTATGCTGGGACTTTGGGCAATTTCCTTTCCAATATCCCTTTTCACCACAAAAGAAGCATTTCTCTTTGATCTTGGTTACTTTCTTGGTCTCCTTCTTGGTAGGCCCAAGTTGCTTTTTCTTCTGTTGTTCCTTGACCTTCTGACGGGTCTTAACAGTAGCAACTTTACCAACCATATGAATCTTGGATTCATAAGTATGAGCAAGTGGTTTAGGAGTAGACAGAATAAAATTATGTTTTTTAGCTTGCAGCAACAACCCAATTTTTCTTTTCCATGTGACATATTTATCAACAATTAAAGTATTATCTTTTAGGATGTTCGTTAGGGATGGGGTCATGATTTCTGAATAAAACAAATATATATAAGTAAATAATCATGATAAAGCACTTTCGAATATTTATCTTGAATTAAATAAATAATTCAATCTTAAAATTCAACAGTGATCCAACATCCATAAATATTATGCCCTCTTTGGGAGTTCGCACCATTTAATAGTTGGACTAGGTCCCATCTAATTGTTAACATAACAACCAGCATTTTCAATTTTAACCTTGTGATTTTATTGACAAGAACTCTTGGGAGGATATCAATAAAACCACATTGAGTGTGTTACCAAGATATCAATCTTCAATATTTTCTCTCACGAAAATCCCTCCTTTGAGAGTAGATCTTGTTTGAGTCAATTGAATAGTATATCCTTGTAAAGAAGTATCTTGCTAAATTCCATTCATGGATACCCCTCGGGGGGTTATCACACAAAACATAAAGCTCAACTAACCTTGGAGGCCATAGGTGTTTCAAAACACCTTCTCCCACTCAATTATTTAGGGTGTGTGATTAATTCCATAGAATGATTTACCATGTTATCTAGATGCCAATTAGATACCTAAATCATTCAGTGCATGTTCATACCAAAAGAGATATATGAGTGGCACTCCTATTCCATATGACATGTTATCATACAACAAATATTGTAATATTTACGGAAATATAAATACCAACAATTTTGGTCCACCCTAGAAAAGCAAATAAATTATATTTGTTTTGAATACAAAAACTCCTTTCTTGGCGAACAAGTCTTCATGCAGCCATCGACCAATTGCGCAACCCTTGGTTGTCTCCCATGGGCATGCGCACCCCACAGCACCATAAAGGGCTGCCGTGCGCAGCCCACACTACAACAAGCGCAGCTGAGTACTAACTTGCACGCACGCATGTTGCTATGGTGCGCACGGTTCCACGCTTGTTCCGGTTGTTTCCAATTCTTCAAAACTTCGAATCTTCGATACTTGAATATATTACACCAGTGTATTTACATATAAAATACTGCATTTTTTTTATAAAAAAAAATTTAAAAATACTGCACTTTAATAATATATATAGTGCAGAATTTTAATAGATTATTTTCTATAGTATGTGTATTACAACCGCAAAAATAAAATAAAAACTTAACTACTACCTAGAAGGAATTATGGCGAAAATAGACCATCCTTCTTGTTACAATTCCGAAACAAAAATACATTGAAATTCTAGGATCAAAATCGAGCAACAACAAATCATATAATCATAACATATATAAATCTATACATTCCACATGTAATTATATATGAAAATACCTAGAGTGCCATTTCTTTCTAAAACATGCATATAATCAATAAAAAGAAATGGATCCATGTATGTACATATATTAATTAATCAAGGGTACAACTAGGCTTTGATAACAATTGTAAGGAAAATACATGCGGCGGAAGCGAAAAGTGTGATTGGTATATTACAAAAAAATTTCCTTTTAAAGATGAACCTTAACCCTTTGGTTAATTAACATATAATAAAAGTATCATACCTTTTTAGCATGACGATTAGCGTTACGTCGATTGTAATCTGTAAGACCTTCCGATTCAATCACGAACGTGGATCACCTAGGAGTGTGGGCTCTCTTTCTTTGAATTGCATACCTGAAGATGGATTAAAAAAAAAAACTTTTTCTTTTGTTAGTCATTTTAAACTTCTTAGAACAAGAACGAAGAATGTCCGATCATTTGTGAATTATCAATCTATTGATCAAAATTTGCGTGAACCTAATTCGAAGTTGTGCACAAAGCCTTTTGATGTAAAAGCTTATTAGTGCACTATCGAAATAAAATAATTCTTCTCTCTTTTTGCTCTTAGCCAAATTCTCACACTATTCTTAGAGATGGGATTATTTTTTTAAGTAAAAAAAAATAATTTCTCAAGTGAAAACTTATGTGATATATATATATATACATATAAAGTGGCCGAATTCTTTGCCAAAAATAATTAGGGTTGCCAAATTCCTTTCCCTAAAATAATTAGGGTGGCCAAAATCTACCTTTTGTACCAAGGTGATGGCCGAAATCCTTTACCATATAGGATTTATGTCTTTTGACCTAAATCCTAACTCTAGGTAAATTTCTCTAGAATTCCAAACCTTAATCCTACTGTTTTGAATTTGAATATTTTGACTTATCCAGAAGCCATGTTTCAATAGACACTATCGAAAACTCAACGTTGAGAATTAATATCCAATACCTCAAAATATCCATATGATAATATTATACTCTCATTTTAATAAATGGAGCCACGATGTCCATATCTATGAATGAAGTCCTTTATCGATTAACAAATGAATACCACCAAACTATCGAGGATAGACTATGCTATATAATTGTACTCATTGATAACTCAAATGATAATACTTGTAACCATAAGTCCATCATTAATCTCAGGATTAAGATAGACTCTCCGATTGCCTTTATAATGAAAACTTTATCTACTAACGGTACTAGATAAAGTATTTCATTGTGATCCTATTCAAGGCACCTAGTGCACTAGATTCTTTTACTCAAAGAAACTTTGATGATTTTAGACTCTTCATATCAAACTTGATCCCACTCAAATGCTAGGAAAAGAATCTACAACTTTAACAAGGTAAATGTGCACAACCTTTATCTTAAGTTGTGAACATTATTAAAGACTAACTGAAGAATTGTGTCTATATTATACATATCCAGATGTACGAACAATTCTTCATATCTCATAGTCTTTCGACCTTATGATTATTTACTTTTGACAATTATAATAATTAAACTATAAATTCTATAAGATTTGTTAAACCAAATATCACTTTATTAATATGAAAAGATTGTCAATAACATTATTACACTCTTGCTATTGAGCATAATCCTAACACTTGTGAATCCTGTTTGGAAGGTAAGATGACCAAAAGGTAGTTCACGACCAAAGGCACAAGAGCTAATGAATGTTTAGGATTAATACACACTGATGTATGTTGTCCTATGAGCATTCAAGCTAGAGGTGGATATGAGTAGTTCATCACTTTCACGGATGATTAATCGAGATTTGGCTATGTGTATCTCAAGAGACATAAGTCGGATGCTTTTGACATGTTCAAAGCATTTAAAGCTGAAGTAGAATATAAGCTTGAGAAACACATAAAAATCTTGAGATCTTATCGTAGTGGAGAATATCTATCCAGTGAATTTCAACAATATCTTATTGATAGTGGAATAGTTTCTCAGTTTTCTGACTAGGTACACCTCAACAAAATGGGGTGGCGGAAAGGAGAAATAGAACTCTTTTGGACATGGTTAGGTCAATGTTGAGTTATTCAACGCTTCCTAATTCTTTTTTGGGATATGCTTTACAAACTGCTATGTACATTCTAAACGATGTACAATTTAAGTCGGTTCCTCAAACACCGCATGAGTTATGGACTGGGCAAAAGCCTAGTTTACAACACTTAAGGATATTTGGTTGTCCTGCGCATATGTTAAAAGGAAAGACAGCAAAGTTGGAGTCCCGTTCAAAAACATGCATATTTGTGGGGTATCTAAAAGGAACTAAAGGATATTATTTATATAGTCCTTCAGATCTTAAAGTATTTGTTTCGACAAATGCTAAATCTATAGAAAAAGACTATATGAATGATTTTGTGCCTAAAAGTAGAATTGTCCTGAATGAGATGTCAGGAGATACAATTCCACAAGAGGTTTCACAACCTAATCCAATTGTAAATTCCGCACCATCACAAGATCAACAACCTACCATTCCTCTTCGTAATGGGAGGGTTAGTAGACAACCCGAGAGATACATCGGTCTAGGAGAATCAGTGGAGAATCTCCCGGACGACGATGATCCCTACACGTACAAGGTAGCTATGGAGGATGTTGATTATCGCCATTGGCAAAAGGCAATGCAATATGAAATTGAATATATCTTGTAGTGTTGCAAATGAAGAAGTAGAAAAGGAGGAGACGGAAGAATAAGTGAAGGAAGCGAAAGATGTACCTTTTGAGGAATCTCTCCTATATAAGGAACTCAAGCCTTATGTCCCTCCCATTACTTTCCCTAGCCAATTAGAGGAAGAAGATCTTGCCACTTTCCCTTTGAAGGGTGAAGAAGTAGAAACAAAGGAGACGGAAGAAAAAGTGAAGCAGAAGATGTACCTTTCAAGGCACCGCTCTTGTACAAGGAACTAAAGTCTTATGTCCCTCCCATCAATTTTTCGAGTTGCCTACATAAAAGCAAGTGGAATAAGTGGTTTTTGAACTTATTTCACCACCCTTTATAATAAACATTTACTTGCCTTTGTTTATTGTGTGTAGGAACATGTCGGTATGCGAAAAGTTTTTCCAAGACCTAATCGCATATAGGCGCAAATTCGAGACATTGGAATTTGGTTGAGTCGTCCTTGCACCCATCTTGCCGAGACATTAAATTAAGCGCTTGTTGGGAGGCAACCCACCTAGGTAATTTCTTATTAATTTTTGTTTGAATTTTTAGTTTTTAGTTTTCTAGCTTGTATGTTTTTTGTTTTGAGTTCTTGCCTTCCATGCTTTTTCTTTATTATTTTACATACTTTTAATGTCATACAAACATTGAGGACAATGTTTATATAAGGTTTGTGGATGTGAATTCATGTTTATTTTATTCTTTGACAAATCTATGAAAAAGTGACCTGTTTTGAAAATTTTTAAGGCAAACGTTTTGTTAAAAATGTATTGATTGTTGAAGAAATAAATTTTTCTGTCCATGATGGGTTCTTTGCTTTTTTGATATGAATCCAACGGCATAAAAAATGTAAAATTCTAGGCAGTGGTTTAAAAGTTATGAATGTTTCTTCGACCAAAGGTCATGGGCAATGCCCTATTTTGTAAAAGGTGCATGCTCATACTTTTCCAATGCGAATTATGAAATATTTTCTAAATGAAAAGTGTGTGTTTGTATGTCTATTATCGTATGTTAAAATTTGGTTAACATGTGTTGAGTCATTTAAGAGATATGTATTAAAGAACATACATAGGTCGATTTCAAAAGTCACCAGTTTTTGAATTTTTGTCCTCCATGTTAAGATGCTTCTTTGTGTGCTTTAAGAGCTGTAATGTAGGCTTTATTCATTGGGTTTAAACTAAATTCTTACCACTTAGAGTAGTGCATTACATTTTTCAAAACTTATGACATGCTCTTGATGTGATAGTGGATATGAAGCTGAGTTGGATTATCATGATTAATAGTGGAGACTTACCTTATGAGTTCACTAAGCCAAAAAGCATACATAAATGACATTATGAGGGTTTGTTTGTTTCTACTATTTAGACACTCAGTAGGTTCTTAGCATTATATTCGATCTCTATAGGTTTTACATTGAGCATTAAGGAACAATTCTTATAAAAAAGATATCACATGTGGACTTTGTTCTTGGTTTGATTGAACCATTAGAAGTGATATAGGCAATGTGTGCTTGAACTCACTTAAAAGGCCTTAAATATTTCCTACCTTATGTATGTGCTTATAGCCATGTTTGAAGCCAAACACAATGAGCCTTTTTCTTTCATCACCCACATTAACTTAACCCTAATAAACCATAATTTAGCCATACCTTATAGCTTGAGATCATATAGAGAAAGTGATGAAGATGATTGAAGGGAGTTCAAAATGGGTGACTTATGATGTGCATGTACTAAGGAAAAAGCAAGAAGACAAACACCAAAGTGGTATAAAAGAAATGTATTGAAAAATTGTTGTATTAATAAAAAAAATTAAAAAAATAAAAGAGAAATGAATGAGATGATGAATCAAATAAAAGAGAAAATGAATAGAGCTTTACAATGAAGTGATAAGAAATCAAAGTCAACTCAAGAAGAAGGATGAACAAAAATTGTTCAAGAAGTCTGGATGCAAGTGGAATGAAGAATTCAAACAAATTCGGCCAAGAATGAAGATTCCTAAAGAATTTCTTGATATGATCCTAGGTTTTTTTTTTCTATTCTTTTCCAGTTCTTTCTTAACCTACACTCAATGGCCCCGTTACAACCAAAGAAAATACCTAATTGATCTTTTAGGGATGCTAGCTCGAGAGTAAGGTAAACATGTGCTCTATCTTGTTCTTAATGTTTGATTCATTTCATGAGATCTTTAGCATAAAAATCAAGCATTCTTTTAATGATATATTCATATACGATAATAACTTGAAATTTCTTGTGCATAGCTTCCATTCGCATATGCTTGATGAGTGAATTTGCCTAAGTTATGTTTGAAATTAATGAGTGATATCTTGTGAGAATTAGGTTAAGGCGAATTATATCTATGGCGTTTGACGATACGTTTTTGAAGCTATAATATCTTGAGCTTGGGCTTTTCATTAAAACTAAGTATGCATTCAAATTTGTGGCCTAATTTTAGTCTTTACTTATTGGCTCTAGCATGCATTGGCTTTGAATGATACATGTGAGTTTGCGTCTTGAATATTTGGTTCTTTGCAAAAATATGTTTGTGGTTAGCATAGCTGTAAACCCTCAGGAGACAAAACTCCTCCTTCTATAGACACCTAGAGGTTTAAAGGCTTGTAGCGTACTGATCGTGCCGAATATGTTGCATATGTAGGCCCTCATTTCCCTATCCTTTGTTCCATTTTCGTGCGTTTTGGCTTCTCTAATGGTTATTATGTGCGTAATTGTAGGAAATGGTGCATTGATGGGTTTGGAAGCATGTTACGGTGATTCCGGCAGAAATGTGGCAAAATGGAAGGCAAAGGATCTTCAGCAGCCTTATAATGCTGGTCCAGAGCGGGTCGCAACGGCACTCAAACCGCACTTCTACCACAAACTAGGACCTGTTGTTTGAAGAGGAGTTAAAGTATGGGTACAGTGTGGGTAATCCAACCGCACTCCACCCACACTGTTGCCAATTCCAGAGAAGCAGATTTCATACCTGACACTAAAGTGCGAGTCAAGTGTGGGTGATTCAACCGCACTCCACCCGCACTCTAAGCTGAAATAGAGAAGTGGGAATCACACCTGACGTTAAAGTGGGGGTCAAGTACGGGTCATTCAACCACATTCCACCTGCACTGTAGCACAATCCAGAGAGCTGAATCTGCACCAGATCATTATAGTGCAGGTAAAGTGTGGGTAATTCACCCGCACTCCACCCGTACTCCAAGCACGCCAGATCTCATATTGAAGTTTAAGTGACCTATTTTTGTATGTATTATAAAAATAATGTTATAGATTCGTTTTAGGGAGCTTTTTCTCAGTTCTAAAGATAACCTAGATCTAGAAACACTCTCACATACATTCTCTACTCAACTTCAAGGAAGATAAGAGAATGAAGCAACTTCAAGGAAGGAGATGATCTCCAAGGGTTCTTCCTTTTTCCTTTCTCTTGTTTTCTTGGTTGTAATGAGTAGCTAAATCCTCTCTAAGGGGTTGATGGAGTAGTTAGTTAAATATTGGACTTGTAAATTAACTTGGTTCTATATATATTCATATCTACCTTTCATTGTTCTATTCTTGCTCTTTAATGGTTTTCATTGATTGTTTGATGAGATACATGATCTTGGCAAGTTCTTTTTGGTTTATGTATGAGTATTACGTCTAGATATACATGATGTTTAGTTGTACCTTGCTCAAATGAATAGACGGAATGTCATGAACTCTGATTCTTAAACCGCGGTCTTAATCTAACCTCGAACGGGTTTCCGGCACTATACATCCTAGGTCGGTAATCGTGAGAGAATTAGAAGTCAACACTATACATCCTAGGTTGGCTAATCTGTAATCAGTTGAATCTCTGATTGGTATATGGACTTCATTTCCTGACTCCGTATGAACAACCAACACTATACATCCTAAGTTGGTGGTTCACAACGGATTAGTCCCTAATAGGTGGTCATCACTATACATCCTAGATTCCTAGGTTGACCACTTGATGGGAATAAATAACCGACTCTATACATCCTAGGTCAGTTACCTTTGAATAGACGTGCTTATTTACTAGTTTGTTGCATTGCCCAGTATTTACTTTCGAATCCGTTAACTTCGTAGTTTCCATCATCTATATATCCTTTACTCCATTTCCCCTTTATCTAGATTGCATTGTTAGTTTAGATTTATTATTGTTTTAAGTCACATTTTACAACATCTTCATTTACCTATTATTAATTACATGAATGCTACTCTATTTTTGCTAGTCCTGTGTCCCTGTGGACGACACCCCACTTACCGCTACACTTGTGTATTGAAAGCTAATTAGGGCTTGTGAGGGTTTTACAAATAGTTTTGATGGACGGTTTATTGACGGAGTGAACTTTCGTCTTGTCAAATGGCGCCGCTGCCAGGGCCACAGCGAGTTTAGTAGGATTAGTTTTGCTTGATTAGTGTTTATAGTTATTTCCATTTTATTATTTATTTTGTTTTTGTGTCATTTTACGTCGAGGGTAGTTTTTGTCTCTAGATATTTCAGGTGTCATGGATGACCTTTGGAACAACTCGGGATCCAGTTATGAGCTAGAGAGTGACCCATTCATTCAGGGATGGGGGAACAATCAGGATTCCTAAGAAGGTCGCAATATGGGTGAAGAGTTTTTCGCTAATGAGGAACTGGCAGCTTTGCTTAAAGATTACTTAGAAGGGAATGAAGAGACACCATTGGTTGAACGGCAAACAGGGGAATTTCTACAAGCATGACAGTCTTCAAAGGAAAGTTATTCAAGTAGCCTTGAGTGCATTAATTCAGTTCAGCCAAATATGGGAGTACTTGACGAATGGATAGGGGAACTCATGCAATCAATCAATCAGGATACACAGGAGGTCCAGCTGCTGCAGCAAGCACATGTAGAGAATTAGGAAACGTACATGTGGAAGAACGATAGGCAAGCAAACGAGATGGATGCATCTATTCATAGGATTGAATTTCAAATAGGTCAGTTGGCTGAATTGTTGCAAGAAAGAGAGAAAGGGAAGTTCCCGAGCCAACTTGAGCAAGCTAGTGCTAAGGCAGTCCTTTGAAGCGGAAAGGTTATAATATTAGGAAGATCTCCATAGAAAAGGATGAAGTGGTGCATGCCGAAGAAGAGAGTGAGAAGGTGTTAGAAAAGGAAGACGAGTTTCAGTTACCAGACCAGGAACCGAGACCTTAACTCCATAAGTTGAGTAAGGATAATGAGAGATTTAGGCCGAAACAACAAGAGCGTTAGAATGAGAATGTGAGTGCAGTAATTCAGCGGAAATTGCCCCAAAAAATGAAAGACCTAGGGAGTTTTGTAATTAACATAACAATTGGTGGTTCACATCATGAAAGAGCAATGTTAGATTCGGGAGCAAGCATTAACTTAATGCCGTTCTCAGTCTAGAAGAAGCTTGGTTTGAATGACCTCAGAAAAACCACCATGTCTCTCATCTTAGCGGATGCTTCTACAAGAAGTCCTAAGGGAATTGTCGAAGATGTGTTAATTCATATAGAGAAGTTAATCATACCTACTAACTTCGTGGTGACTAACATGGATGGGTAAAGAGACGAGAGAGATGTGAAACTACTTTTGGGTAGGCCTTTCATGGCTACAGCTAGGGTTGTGGTTGATATGCATGCTGGAAAACTTACCCTGAAGGTATTAGATGAAGTAATGGAATTCAACATTTTTGACTCATTATCATATGAAGTTGGTTCCCACGATTGTAACACTGTGGATTTCCTAGAGGAAGAGTTAGATGTCACAATTGAAGAGGAATTCGAAGGGGTGGAAAATGAAGATGGTTTTGCTCCAATAGAGGAGCTTCCTTCATGGGTTGAATTGAAAGCACTCCCATCAAACCTGAAGTACGTATTCCTAGACAAAGAAAAAAGGAACCCATTTATCATTACTGCTAACTTGGAAGGAAGTCAAGAAAAGGAGTTGCTTACGGTGTTGAAAGAGAATAGATGAGCCATTGGTTGGTTCATAGATGCTATAAAGGGGATAAGTCCCACCATGTGTATGCATATGATTCTTCTAAATGATGATGCCAAACCAACAAAAGAGGCATAAAAAAGGCTAAATCTGATTATGCAAGAGGGGTGAAAAAAGAGATACTGAAGCTTCTGGATTATCTATCCAATATCGGATAGTAGGTAGGTTAGTTCCATTCATGTGGTTCCAAAAAAATCTGGGGTTACAGTGGTGAAGAATGATAAGAGTGAGTTAGTGGCACAAAGACTCTAGACAGGGTGGCATGTTTGCGTAGACTACCGCAAATTGAATGCGGTAACTAGGAAGGATCATATTCCCTTGCCTTTCATTGATCAAGTCCTAGAGCGGTTGGCAGGGCATCAGTTCTACTGTTTTCTGGACGGGTATTCCGGGTATAATCAGATAGTTATTGCTCTAGAAGACTAGGAGAAAACCACATTTACATATCCATATGGAACTTATGTCTTCTGTAGGATGCCCTTTGGCCTTTGCAATGCCCTGGGTACTTTTCAAAGGTGTATGGTTTCGTTGTTCTCGGATATGGTGGGAGAGATTATTGAAGTCTTTATGGACGATTTCTCAGTATTTGGGGACTCGTTCAGATTGTGTCTTAGGAACTTATCTTTAGTGCTACAAAGCTGCTTGAGAAACAACTTAGTGTTAAATTGGGAGAAATGCCATTTCATGGTGCAACATGGGATTGTCTTGGGTCATATAATATCTAGAAAAAGAATTGAGGTGGACAAGGCAAAGGTTGAAGTGATTAAGAGTTTGCACCTCCGTGAAATGTGAAGAGCATTCAGTCTTTCCTTGGACATGCAGGTTTTTACAGGTGATTCATTAAGGATTTTTCAAAGATTTCCAGACCACTATGCTTTTTGCTACAAAAGGACAAGGATTTTGTGTTTAGCGTTGAATGTTTGGCAGCATTTGAAACCTTGAAGGAGGCGTTGATCTCATCCCTGGTAATTAAACCATCGGTGTGGGACTTGCCATTTGAAATAATGTGTGATGCATTTGATTATGCCATGGGTGCGGTTTTGGGCCAGAAGGTAGACAAGGACCCGCACGTTATATATTACTCATCCTAGATCCTGAATGATTCACAGTTGAACTATTCAACAATGGAGAAGGAATTGCTTGCAGTCATTTTGCTATTGAGAAGTTTAGACAGTACTTGGTGGGTGCCAAGGTCATAGTCTATTCAGACCACACGGCTTTGCGACATTTACTCCAGAAGAAAGATGCAAAGCCTAGGCTGATTAGGTGGGTATTACTGCTACAAGAGTTTGATTTAGAAATCTGGGACAAGAAGGGTTGCGAGAATGAGGTAGCTGATCACCTCAGTAGGTTAGTTCGAGAAAGCCAATTAGATGGGGATGAGATTCCCTTGAGAGAGAGTTTCCCAGATGAGCATTTGTAGGTAGTGAAAGATAAGGAACCTTGGTATGCAGATCTAGCAAATTATCTGACACAAAGGGTGTTTCCCCCTAACTTGGATTGGTAGGGTAAAAAGAGGTTTGTCAGGAGATCATGGGAATACTTCTGGGATGAGCTTTATCTTTTTAAACACGGGGCCGACCAGGTAATTAGGAGGTGTGTGCCAGAAGCAGAGCAATATGATGTGCTGCGATTTTGTCATGAATTACATTATGGAGGGCATTTCAGTGCACGTAAGACAGCACTTAAGGTGCTGTAGTCAAGTTTATTATGGGTATCACTTTTTAAGGATGCGTATCAGTTTTGTGTAGCTTGTGATAGATGTCAGTGCACGGGGAACATTGGTAAGCAGAATGAGATTCCACAAACAAGGATTCTGGTCGTCAAACTATTTGACACTTAGGGTCTTGATTTTATGGGATCATTCTCACCATCTGGTGGAAATATCTACATTTTGGTAATGGTTGACTATGTTTCCAAATGGGTCGAGGCAATTACCACAAAGACTAATGACAGTAATGTGGTGGTCAAATTTGTAAAGGAAAACATTCTGACCAGATTTGGGATTCCAAGGGTGATCATTAGTGATGGCGGGAGCCACTTCTGTAACAAAATCTTAGGGAACCTTTTGAAAAAATATGGAGCCCGCCATAAGGTTGCCACACCATACCACCCGCAAACATCAGGACAGGTTGAGGTGAGTAATAGGCACATTAAGCAGATTTCGGTAAAGACGGTCTCCTCCACAAGGAAGGATTGAGTAATAAAACTATCTGACGCTTTATGGGCATACCAGACTGCATTCAAAACTCCCATTGGGATGAGCCCGTATAGGTTACTTTTTGGTAAAGGTTGCCACCTTCCGTTAGAACTAGAACATAGAGCTTGGTGGGGGATCAAGAAATTGAATTGTGAGTATGACAAGGTGGGTGAAGAAAGGAGCAATCAGTTGAATGAGCTAGATGAATTTCGTTTAGAAGCTTATGAGAGTTCAAGGCTTTACAAGGAAAAAACAAAGCTTATTCATGACAAGCGATTGGTAAGGAAAGAGCTCTAACCTGGCATGCTTGTGTTACTTTATGAGTCCCGTTTGAAGCTGTTCCCAGGGAAGCTAAAATCAAGATGGTCAGGGCCACACCGTGTTGTCAACATCTCACCTAATGGTGCAATGGACATTCAGAATCTTAGAAACAATGAAATATTTAAGGTAAATGGGCACAGACTCAAACCATATTTGGGACCGGAAACATGCTGCAAAGATGTCGGTGCCATGGAACTTATTGAACCAGAGATCTCCTATCACGTCTCACCTAGACCTTAAATAGGCATTTGTGGGAGGCAGCCCACCAAGGTCCTGTTATTTAACTTTTATCCTTTATA
This sequence comes from Acer negundo, assembly GCA_035582765.1. NCBI lineage: Eukaryota > Viridiplantae > Streptophyta > Magnoliopsida > Sapindales > Sapindaceae > Acer > Acer negundo. Next base: position 22,367,310 of record CM069235.1, on the reverse strand, counting down.
GTTTTATTTCCGTTTATATTTGTAGTTTTGTTTTGTGGACATAGGACCTATGCTTTTAATTTGCATTTGATGTTTGATTTGGTAGAAGTTTTGTGTGTTTTGTGCTAGGTTCTTGATCTTTTGGGAATCACATGACAACATGCTTGGACAATGGACCTATCTTCCTTTTAAGGGAGTTTCTACTTTTCGATTTTGTACTTAATTGTTTTTCATATATGTGGAATGTGATTGGTGCATGTTTTGTTAATATGGTTAAGCATGGTTACGCACATAGTGATTAAAGTTTTTGAGCTTATGTTTGGATCCGGTTTGGGGGTCGTTATACCCTCCATCCGATGATATGTCGCGCTTTATGCATGTTCTATTATTTTGAGTCTTGGGCGGCATTTTTCTCCCTCACTAGGCTGTGCCATGTGATTACCAACAATGGGGACAATTTGAGTTTTTGTTTGGGGGTGTGTGGTACGCCTTGTAGAGTCGTCCTTGTTTTTGAATTTTAGGGTCCAATTTTTCATTTATGCCACTTGTTCAAATTTCAAACTTTGAGTAAGTTTGGGTGTGATGCCTCTAGCGTGTGCTTTTGGCGAGTTTTGGTATGTGTTGTGAACTTGTAATGTAGCTTGGTGCTACTTTTGGGATTCGCTTGCACCTCCATTGGTTTGTCCCATCTGTTGGTGTTAAGTTGAGTGGACTCAGTGTTTCAATGCCTAGTTCTAATAGTGGAGATTCCATTGAGATCACAAACACAAGTGTTCAAAGTGCGTATTTTTGAGTGTTGTTATTGTCTATTCTTAAACACTTATCTCGTCATATATGTCACATGCCATAGGACTTACAAAGTATATTGTGATTATGTGTTGGATGCGCTCATTCCCTTGGTAGATGAATTGTGGATGTGATTTTAGGCAATGTGTGTGAATTTAACTACCTTTGATAGCCTAAACACACTCCTATCCATATTGTGTGCTCCAAAGCCAAATTTGAGGCCAAACACATACTATTTCATTTTGTACCAATACAACCATAAACCACAGCTTAAACACATGCCTACCTTTATGACTAATCATGTTAGGATGTGTAAATGTGGTGATTAAAGTAGTTAAAATTCAATGGTCAAACCAAGTGTACAAAGGAAAAGTGTTGAATATGTGAGCAAATGGCTAAAAACATAAGGTACCCAAATTTGTACTTGTAAGCCATGAATTTTAAAATAAAAGAAATGTGGGCAGCTAAAAAAGAAAAGGAAAAGAGAAAAGCAAAAATGTTCAAAGTAATTGATGCTAAGTACTCACAATGTGGAGTACAACATTGAAAGCAAAATATGGGTTAAACAAATGCTTAAAGACTAGAGTATGAGTGATCAATGAAGGAAAAGAGCATTCTATAGTGTGTATGGTCGTATTCTAACATGATTGGTGATTTTTGAAATCCAAATTTCTATATTTTTTGTTTCACCTCAATAAACCCCATAGCCACGCTATAACCAAATGAAAAATCCTTTTTGATCCAAAATGAGTCTAGTTCGGGAATGTTAGTTGATACACGATCTTTCACGTCCATGGCATTGTGAGTCTTTCTTAGGATAGTTCTTTGCTAAAAATGTTGTGCAGAATCCATCTTTGCATAAATTATGTGTGGAACTTAGGATTCAGTGAGGAAAGAAAGAGAGAATTCATGTGAGCTTTAGTATCGAAGCGAATTATGCTCGAGGTGTGGGAGCGAGTAGTCCCTAATGCATGAGTGCCTTAGGTGTGGGATTCTTGTTCGTGTGAGCCTCCTTCTAGTATCTCCAAGTGCTCTAGATCTCGCACATATGTTTTTCTTCTCTTTATCACACCTATATGTATCATATCACTTTTTGGGCTTGCGACATGTTTTGAATTATTGCTTAGGTGTCTAGAATTTATTTCAGTTGGCGTTTTACCTTTTTATAGTATGTTTGCTCGAGGATGAGCAAAGGTTTGGTTTGGGGGTGTTTGATCGTGCCGAATATGTTGTATATGTAGGCCCTCATTTCCCTATCCTTTGTTTCGTTTTTGTGCGTTTTGGCGTCTTTAATGGTTGTTATGTGCGCAATTGTAGGAAATGGTGCATTGATGAGTTTGGAAGCATGTTACGGTGATTCCAGCAGAAATATGGCAAAAGGGAAGGCAAATGATCATCAGCAACCTTATAATGCGAGTCCAGTGCGGGCCGCAACCGCACTCAAACCGCACTCAAACCGCACTTCTTCCACAAACCGAGACCTGTTGTTTGAAGAAGAGTTAAAGTGCGGGTACAGTGTGGGTCATCCAACCGCACTCCACCCGCAATATTGCCAATTCCGGAGAAGCAAATTTCATACGTGACACTAAAGTGCGGGTCAAGTGCGGGTCAAGTACGGGTGATTCAACTGCAGTCCACCCACACTCTGAGCTAAAACAGAGAAGTGGGAATCACACCTGACGTTAAAGTGCGGGTCAAGTGCGGGTCATTCAACCGTACTCCACCGGCACTGTAGCACAATCCAGAGAGATGAATCTACACCTGATTATCGTAGTGCGGGTAAAGTGATGGTAATTCACCCGCACTCCACCCGCACTCCATACGTGCCAGATCTCATTTTGAAGTTTAAGTGACCTATTTTTGCATGTAGTATAAAAATAATGTTATATCGTTTTAGGGAGCTTTTTCTCAGTTCTAAAGATAACATAGATCTAGAAACACTCTCACATACATTCTCTACTCAACTTCAAGTAAGATAGGAGATTGAAGCAACTTCAAGGAAGGAGATGATCTCCAAGGGTTCTTCCTCTTTTCTTTCTCTTGTTTTCTTGGTTGTAATGAGTAGCTAAATCCCCTCTAAGGGGTTGATGGAGTAGTTAGTTAAATATTGGGCTTGTAAATAAACTTGGTTCTATATATATATATATATATTCATATTTACCTTTCATTGTTCTATTCTTGCTCTTTAATGGTTTTTATTGTTTGTTGAGATATAAGATCTAGTCAAGTTCTCTTTGGTTTATGTATAAGTAATGCATCTAGATATGCATAATGTTTAGTTGTACCTTGCTCAAATGAATAGACGGAATGTCATGAACTTCGATTCTTAAACCGCAGTCTCAATCTAACCTAGAACGGGTTTCCGGCACTATACATCCTAGGTCGGTATTCGTGAGAGAATTAGAAGTCAACACTATACATCCTAGGTTGGCTAATTTGTAATCGGTTGAATCTCTGATAGGTAAATAGACTTCATTTCCTGACTCCGTATTAACAACCAACACTATACATCCTAGGTTGGTGGTTCACAACGGATCAGTCCCTAATAGGTGGTCATCACTATACATCCTAGGTTGACCACTTGATGGGGATAAATAAACGACTATATACATCCTAGGTCGGTTACGTTTGAATAGACATGCTTATTTACTAGTTTGTTGCATTGCCCAGTATTTACTTTTGAATCCATTAACTCCTTAGTTTCCATCATCTATATATCCTTCACTCTATTTCCCCTTTATCTAGGTTGCATTGTAAGTTTAGATTTATTATTGTTTTAAGTCACATTTTACAACATCTTCATTTACCTATTATTAATTACATGAATGCTACTCTAGCATTAGCTAGTTTTTGCTAGTCCCGTGTCCTTGTGGAAGACACCCCACTTACCATTACACTTGTGTATTGAAAGTTAATTAGGGCTTGTGAGGGTTTTACAAATAGTTTTGATGGACAGTTTACTGACGGTGTGAACTTTCATCTTGTCACATACGCTTAATACTATTGTGCTCCCTATGAAAGTGGCTTACTTAGGATTTTTATTTTTAGATTTAGTATTTTGTTTTTGTTTCCTTAGTTTTGCTTGAGGACAAGCAAAAGATAGGTTTGGGGGTATTTGATCGGTCATTTATTGTATATGTTTAATCCCCATTCCTCCAATCAATTGCTTGTTTGTTGAGTCATTTAGATATTTAATTTGTGTTTTTGATCATTTTTAGGTTTTTGGATCCAAGTAATGTGTTTGAAGTATTTCGGAGGAAAAGAGAAATTTTAAATGATTCAAGGGACTTTATGCAATTTGCCATAATTGCCATGCCAATCGCCATCAAGACCACTGTGGGTTTCCACAAGGGTACCTAAAGCAGAGCAAAAACAGAGGTTACCACTATGAAAACTGCTTTGGATTTCACAGCGGTAGTCATAGCGGTATCCCGAGACAGTGCAGATGAGTCGTGTTATGAAGACCATATCTCTTAGCTCTGATTGAACTGTATATCCTGCTACCTATGGATTTGAAGCCCCGGAAGTCTTGTGTCTAACCCAATTTACGGCTCATCGATCCAAATTTTCTAGAAGAGGTTATGCCCGTTTTAGTACCTGAACAATTGATGCCACGAGTCTCTTATAGGCCATGTTTGTTTGGTTGGATGGAATGGAATGGATTGGAATTGAATAGAAAGAAAGTCATTCCATTCGTTTGGTTTGTTAAAATGCAATGGACCACTATTTTGGTGGAATGTGCATTCCATCCCAAAACCAAAGGAATGCCTATTCCATACCAAACTAAAATTTATATTCCATAAATACCCTTATATGCCCCAACTTCATTCCAAAAATACCCTCCCTTCCAAAAATAATATATTATTATTATATATTATATTAGGCTCATTCTTGAGTGCAACATGAAACTATATAATTTTAAAAAATAGTATGTGATCACATATGATTACATGTGATCATAAATATATATAATGTTATCGCATATGAATTGCACGTGATCACATAATTAAATTATTGTGGTCGCATGTTAGAACATATAATCACATATTAGCTGATGTGGTCATACCAAAGAAGACATGATCACAATCAAAAAAAATTTGTTGCATCATTTAACGTTGCACCTAAGGGCAGCCCATTATATTATTATATATATTATATATATCAATAATGTTAAACATTCCACCTAAAATCCCACTTACATGTGGTATGTGAGGTGTCAAATTGTGAGTGGATACACATTAATGATTATTTATCTCACCTACCCCATGTATCCACTCACCATTTGACACTTCACATGCCACATGTAGTGGGATAAAAAAGATGGGATTTTAGATGGGATGTGTAGTATTACTGTATATATATTATACAATATATATAATAATATATTTATATAATATAAATATATAATAATATTAGGACTGCCATTGGGTGCAACGTTACATAATGCAACGAAATTTTTTTGACTGTGATCATGTCTTCTTTGGTAACACAATTTAAGCTAATATATGATTGTATGTTCTAACATGCGATCACAATAATTTAATCGTGTAATCACGTGCAATTCATATGCGATAACATTATATATATTTATGATCACATGTAATCATATGTGATCACATAATATTTTTTTAAAAAATTGTATGGTGTCATGTTGCACTCAAGAATGAGCCCATTATGCTTACTAATTCTTGTTTGTTTTGCAGGTTTTAAATATGTCACATGATAACAGTCCCAACGAAGCAGCAGAAACGATAGATCTTAATTTGTTGTATAAAGTCATGCAACAAAACATGGAGCGGATGAAGATTAGGTTTGGTGAGGTGAATGATAGGAAAGATAAAGTGAAATCTAGTTCATATATTATTAAATATATTATATATAATTTATATAATATTAATAATATAATATATATTATATATATTATTATATTAAATAATATAGATTATATATTTATTAAATAGTATATATTATATATTTATATTATATAAATATATTATTATATATATTGCAAAATATAATATATATTTATATATATATTATAAATCCAAGACAAACTAGTCAGCAACGTCAATATTCCCTATTTTGGAAGACAAACAAAAATCAAATAGTGGAATAGTATGAATATCAAGGACCATGGAAGAGACAGAGTAGTAAGATGGTTCACTGACAACCCCAGTCTCTGCAACAGAAATAATGATCAATCACAGTTCTTGATGGCTAAATCTCAAAACCAGGCCAGGATTGCTTCTGCAAAGACTCCAGAAGAGCTTATGAAGATTGCAGAAGAAATGAAGAAAACAATGACCAGTATATCTCAAAAAAGATTCAGACTCAAAAAATCATGATGAGGACAACTTCCTTAGTGATGATGATCCCATCAAAGGAAACAATTATTCTTACCAACCTGGCAATGACACCTTCGGCCATGATCTATCACAATTTCAGGAGCTTTAGCTGGACAGAGTTCACAAGACTTATTTTCAGACAAAATTATTATGAAGATGACTTACGGTCCCTACCAAGACCCCATGGTGACCCAGCTCCTATCCTCCTGACCTACCGTCGACACAAGCAGACAAATATAGTACCAACTCTCGTCTACCGTCGGCACAAACAGAAAAACAAAGTACCAGACATATCCTCTTTCATCAACAGTATCAAGCTATCATGGCCTAACAGGCCCATGTTATCTGATGATTTAATCCATATGTATTATTAAAGTTGTAACCATTGTCATGTTAACCATAGTTACTCTTACTAGAGTCATCTTTATTATTTATAAACCCTATCCTTTACATGTGAAGACAGGTTCAATTTTCTTAGTCTTTCCTCTCTCCCTCTCTTTCTCTCTTATTTCTCTGAACTTCCTTTTTGTAAAACTTCTAGAAATTAATAGATGTAGACGATCTATTATACCACCCAAAACCAAAGGACTACCTACTCATGTAACTAGTATTTATAAAACAACAAAGCAAGTAGCCCGACCAATTCATGCTTATGACAACGAAGGACCACCATCACCAACTCCTTCACAAGTCCCCACAGAAATCCTTGAAAACGAACCAAGAATTAGGACTGTAGATGTGCTTGATTGTCTTAAAGATATAGACAACAATTACCTAGCCCAAGAATATTACTATCCTGAGAATACTGCCACAAGAACCAAGTACGAAGAAAATTACTCCAGCAAAAAAAGGAAACAGTTCCATTCTAGATGGATGAAATGTGTAGAAACTTTAGATACATAAATATCATTCTTTGAATGGTACAAGGAACTTAAAATCGATATATCCACCGATATATCCATATTTTGGAGGGACCAATATCAAAATAGGGGTAATATCCCATATCTAGCAAATATCCGTTCGATATCGAAATATCCTTAAAAATCTCCAGATATTCCCGAAATATTATGAATTTCATCCCGAAATCCAGGGATATTTTACAAATTATTATTTTTTTTCAAAAATTAATCTTACGCACTTAAATTATTGTTCAAATAATCTATATTGAAAATTATTTTAAAAGAAACATTAAAAAATTTATAAAATTTTCAAACACAATAATCAATAGTAGAATTATTGCATGTCATTGTGACACAAGAGTCAAGACAATTCCAAAATACCAACAAAGAAGAAAAAACTAAAAAGACTATAAGCATAAGTCGAATGATATGTATCACCACCTTCATTATTATAGTGCTCTTTGGACTCCACCTAACTTCTCTCTTTGCGCTGCAAGTCACAAGCCCACCCTCACTACACTTATTTTAGGTCCCTACCTTTCACTTTTAACATGTGTCTACAATTTCAATTACCGCCCCAGGCCCCTAATGCATTTATTTATAGCCCTCTACCTTCCACTTTTGACATATGTCTACAATTTCAATTATCACCCCAGGCCCCCCTGCACATGATATATTCTTTGCAGAGAATATAAATTTTAAGAATGAAGAACAAATTTGTTAATCATTTTCACTTCATATCACCTTCACTATTCTCTCTCAAGTTTTCATCATACATGGCTACACTACGCATAGCCAAATTTACATCACAATTCACAAGTTTCTTTTAAAATCTTCATCAAATAAGCAGGTACGTAAATGTTCACTTTGATGTTTGTTGTTTAGTGGTATTGTTTCTAAAACTCATTAGAATTTCATATTTATAAATTGATCTGTACAAAATTTAATTTTGTTTTGATAAGGAATTACATTGCATAAGATGTCTGGTACTAGAAATGATCCAGTATGGGAGCATTGCCAACCAATACTGAATAATAAAAATGGCTCTATATGCACGTTTTGCGGTCACATTATGCAAAGTGGGGGAATTACCTGGTTTAAATTTCACTTATCTAGTAAAGAGTTGTACATAAATGTAAAAGTATGCCCAAATGTGCCATCAGAAGTGAAAAAACTAATATCTCAATTGCAAAAAAATAAAGAAACAAAAAAAAACTGCAAATGAGATTGAGGAAATTCAAAAAAAATTAAGAGGAAAGTTGCCTGATATGGAAGAGGAAGATGACATGTATCGTTATCCTGAAGATTTGCATCCTGATGAGCGAGATGATTATCGTTCTGTAATAGATGCATCCAAAGCATCTGAATGGCAAAGAGAACAAGTAGGAAGAATATTTGGAGAGGTCAAAAAGAGGTGAGAGTTCAGGAGCCGGTGATAGTAGTTAACCACCACAACAAGTACGTCGCACTCAAAGTGGGCGAGAGCCGCGTTATAAACCTCCAGTTGTACCTTCATTGTACAAATCATCAGGTGCAAAGCAAAAGAATATTAAAGATATGTTTAAGGGAGGTAGTATTAGAGAAAAATTGGGGAGGCTAGTATCGAAGTTTTTTATTTATGATAATGTGCCCCCACATAAAGCCGGTTCCCATCATTTTAAGAACATGATTATTGGTGCTCAAGAATCAGGTATTTTTTTTTTAAATAATAATGCTTTTGAAATTTTTTATTTGTTTTATTTTTTATCTCACAATTAAATTTAACATGCATGTGAATACAGGTATTGGAGTTCAACCACCATCAGCATTTGAAATTAGGCATAAGTACTTAGACATCGAGTACAAGGAAATGAAAGAGTATGTTGATAAGTTCAAAACAAGATGGGAGAAATATGGTTGCACCATAATGTGTGATGGGTGGACGGGACCAACAAGATTGTCGATAATTAATTTTATGGTGTATTGTAAAGGTCACACAATTTTCCTAAAATCTGTTGACGCATCCGACAAAATTAAAGATCATCAGTATATTTATGGATTGCTCAAACATGTGGTGAATGAGGTCGGTGAGAAGAACGTCGTGCAAATTGTCACCGACAATGGCTCTGCATTTGTGAAAGCAGGTAAAAAATTAATGAAAAAATATTATTTATTTTGGACTCCTTGTGTAGTACATTGTATAGATTTGATTTTTGAGGATATTGGAAAGAAGGACATTGTTGCACGTGTCATTCATGATGCTAGGGCTGTGACAAACTTTATATATAATCATGGATGGTTACTATCGCAAATGAGGGAGGTTTGTAAAGGGGAGATAATGCGACCTGGTGCAACTCGATTTGCGACTAATCATATTGCCCTTGATAGTCTTTTGAAAAAAAAAGACAAGTTTGAAACATATATTTACCAGTGATGCATGGGCTACAAATCGATTGAGTCGAGCCGTAAATGGAAAAAGAATAGAACGACTTATTTTAGATTCAGAGTTTTGGGATAATGTGGCTTTTGTAGTTAAAATATATGAGCCACTATACCACGTTCTGAGATTGGTTGATACCGAAGTTGTACCCACTATGCCTATCTTATATGAGTTAATGCGTGTGATGAAAGATACAGTAAAACAGCAAAGAGGGAATACTAAATGGATTCTAAACATTATACAAAACCGGTGAGACAAAATGCTTAATCACCCACTACATGCTGCAGGTAAATTTTATTTCAAATTGTTTGTTATTCATAATTAATATTTAGTAGTATTTAATTATTTATACTAAAATTAATTTATTTATTTTATTCTTTTAGCTTACTATTTGAACCCAAAGTACCAATATAGAGACAATATTGGGGATAATTCAGATCTTTTGAAAGCCATACATATTGTCTATTCGCAATTAGAACCTGAAGCTGCAGGGATTTCTAATTTTGGAAATGAGGTAAAAAGTTACAATTTACAATTAATTTTATAATTCCAATATTATAACTTACTTGCATGGGAGTATTGTGTCATATACTCATATTTATATATATTATTTACATATTGATCTCATGAGTCATTAATGTAGCTCATATACTTTAAAGATGGAAAGAAAAGTTTTAGTGAACGAGCAGTTATAGCAGTTAGAAGCAAAATGCAACTAGGTATATAAGTTTTATTACAAAAATCTATGTAATAATAATATCATTGAAATGGTATTCGTACTTGTAATATTTAATAATTTTTATTTCAGTTGATTGGTGGGTAATGTATGGAGATTGTGCTCCATTATTGCGTGCAATAGCAGTTCGCATACTGTCACAAACAGCATCATCTTCTGCATGCGAAAGAAATTGGTCCACATTTGCTTTAATCCACCCAAAACAAAGAAATCATCTTGCCTATTCTAAGCTTGAACAACTTGTTTATTGTTATTATAATATGAAGTTGAAACTTAAGGATATGGCAGCTGAAAAGGATAAAGTAGATGAAACTGATTTTATGGATCTACTTCAAGTAGTTGCTGAAGCAAGGGACGATAATGAGAATCCTTTTTTTTTACTGTGTTAGACCTGCCTATTTGGATGATGATGATGGAAATCCTGATCCACAAATTGCTTCTCATGCTCGAGACATGGGAATAAATGTTGAACAAGTGATTAGAGAAGAAGTTGGTATAGATTGTGGAGTTACTGTTAGCAGCTCTTCCGATGACCAACATATTTCTGATGGAAATAGTGGAGGAAAAGATGATGGAGATTATGGAGATGATGAAAGAGGTTGGTATTCTGGTTCAAGAGGTTGGGATGCTGGTGCAACAAGTTGGGATGTTCGTGCCAGAGGTTGGGGATGCTGGTGCAACAGGTTGGAATGCTAGTGTGACAGGTTGGGATGCTCATGCATGCAATTTTGATCAAAATCGTGGTAAACAACATGGAGGAACAAGTCAAATTGATGAATATTATTTGAATATGTCTCTCTCCTCAATGAGTATGGACACAGAAAATAGTTCTTTGAGTGATTCGCAGACAAGGTCAGGTTGTCATGTACCATTTGGTAGTTCTGGTGGCTGTAGCATATTTGATTATCCTTCTCCACAAATGTCATATGCAATACCTATGCATGCAGATCAACAATATCCACCGAGTTGGGTAAATCCAAACTACCCAATTCATGGATCAATTGGAAGAGATCAAGCAACATATGTGTGGCATATTAATAACTACCTTGAAAACTATGCTAGCATGTTTTCCTGGGAAAAATATTGTTCGAATCAAGATAGAAATGTATCTTATGTATTTGAACCAGCAAGGAATTCATTTTGGTTTTAAATTTCAGACATGCAATGTATTATTATGTATGAATTATGATTTATGATAGAATCTTGGAAGTATGGAACTATATATATATCTATTTTAATGATAAATTTGTTTATTAAATATTTAATATCTTTATATTGTATATAATATTGTAAAAGTGAAACAAAATATTATTCTATTAAATACTCAATTTTAAAAATTATATACAAACTCTATTTATGTTATAATTTATAATAAACTCATAACTATGCTAATTTATTGTTGAAATATGATTCATTTGGTGTACAATTATTTGTTTAAGATTGTTCTAAGGTTTCACAAAAAAATTCTAACTTTAGATGTAAATATCCATCATTTTTTTTATTTTTTACCGAATATCCACCGATATCAATAATATCCCCGATATATCCATAAATTTAGAAGCCTGATATCGATACCAATACCGATATTTTATTCCCTGGAATGGTATGCTAATAGACATAACCTATAAGAACAATGTCTTGTTTTAGACCAAAAAAAACTTCGGGACTTATAAATCTAGTAAGGGAGATGAAACAGGAACGCACCCCCCTTCCAGGAAAAGTACTAATAAAAAACATAATGAAATCCCAAGAAACGTTAGTGAGACCCTAGAATGTCTCCCTTTTATCATTCTAGACGAAGAATTACCCCATAATGTGGTGGCTTCCTCACACCAGATTGGTATTGTTTTGAAACAGAACAATTTTGCCAATGAATACCTTACAACCATATGAGAACAATTAGACATAATAGAAAACAACCAATCTCAAACATCTATCATCCAGACAATACCATCAACCCCTAGCAATCCTCCCCCTAGAGACTATAAAATGAAATCCTACATTGCTAAATATGAGCAAGGAACAATTATGTTTCCTGACACCACAGAGATAGAAAAATGTTTTGATAGTTTTACTACTAATTCAAAACTTGTCAAAATATTACAAAAAAGATTAGACAAGATTCCTAAACCAGAAGTCCAAACTTTAGATGACCATATCTCATCAACCCCACATTCTGACATAGAAGTTTAAGACTTAGAAAACATGGTCCAGAAATTGACAACTTCTAAAATAGACAGTAGTGTTTATAATAAGTATAACAATGACACAAAACCATACTACCCCAGACTTACACCTCCAGATCTTCGGTATGAAGAATCTGTACCATATAAAGCCTATACAGGCAACGCTTGTTACCAATTTAACATTGATGGCTTGTTAGAATATCAGATTATGACTATTATTAGACAAATGTACACCATAGGCTACATTTATATCAAAAAATAGAATATGACCCATAGTGATGCAGTTAATTCATTTACATCTAGTTTTGAAGGACAGCTTTTAGGTTGGTGGAATTATACATTATCACCCACTGCTAGAGCAGACATTATTGCCCATACAAAAGAGGAATTACCTCTACACCATTATTCAGAGCAGCAACTAATGTTTCTGAAACTTCAACCACGCCAACAACCACATCTTATACCACTAGAACTTCCTAACCATATGGTATAGATGTACTATGCCATACTATTATCCTCCATTTTATTGGTAATCCTAATAGATTCCAAGACAAAGAATATTTCAAATTGCAGAACCTTAAGTGTAAGAAACTTAGTGAGTTTAAGTGGTGCAAGGATATTTTCCGAACTAGAGTTCTTCAGAGGACTGATAATGCCAATTCTTATTGGAAGGAAAAGTTTATATCTGAACTACCTTCTTTATTTGCTGATAAGGTTAGAGACAAAATGAGGGAACAAAGGGCTAGCCCAGATTGGTCTCAAATTGATCTCAATACCTGGACTTATGGCGAAATCATAACAACAATCAATATTGTTGATATGCAATTATGTACGTACATTAGACTTAAGAGCTAGCTTAAGAAATAAAAATTCACTACTAGAAAAGATTTTGGTTCTTAGTGTGAACAATTTGGTTTTGATAAGCTTCCTAGCCATAATAGGAAAAAAAAAAAAAAAAACACCATGACAAGAAAATAAAACCTTATAAGAAACAAAAACCCTAGGTGAGAACCCATAAACGTTTCAAACAATTTAAAATTTCTAGAAGACTTAGCAAAGACAATAAGAAATGCTATGTGTGGAAAGGAAGGGCATTTTGCCAAAAATTGCCCTAAGCTAAGAAAACTTAGAAATAAGATAAGAACCTTAGACATTAGTGAAAAAGCCAAGGAAAGACTTATCCAAACCCTTTATGAAACGGATACAGATACCAGTAGCGAAGAAATATAACCTGTTTATGATAATAAAGTCCTAGTTCAAGAAGAATTAGATCCAAAATCCTTGATAGATGGCGATAATGATTCACAGATCTATGATAAACAAGCCTGTACACGCAAAGAAGTCAATGTTCTTGATCAATCTGATTATTCTCTAATAATAGGAATGATTGACAACATGGAAGACCACATACTTAAAGCCAATTGTATGAGACAAGTGCAGCAAAAGATTACTAAAACACCTACCCAAACTACTAAGTCGATAGAAGAAGATAAATCAGTAACCTCCTTTATTACTCCAAAGTTTGACCAAAATGTTCTACAAAGATTCCAGAATACCAAAAAGAAAGTCACCATCCTATACCTTCAAAAAGAAATCCAAATCATTAAAAAGAAATGAAAGACTTAAAAATCTCCACACAAAGAATACAACAAGGTCTAGAAGATTCCAAGAAAGCCAAAATCAGAACAAACCAAAATCCAAACAACCTAGCTTTAAGAGCTCTGGTGATTTTGACTTAGCTAGCACTAGTAAGATCGACCCAGAACAAATTCTAGCTAACATTCTCTGCAACAAGGAAATGGAATCTACTACAACACTAGTCAATATCACCAAACTTTTCAGGATACAAAAATGGTATTGTGACATAGATCTTCTGACTACAATCTTAGGGTCAATGCTCTTATCAACTCATGAGCTGACCAAAATTGTATTAACAAAGGATTAATCCCCACAAGGTATTTAGAACCAACCTCAGAATCCTTGTATGGTGCAAACAAACAGAAATTAGATATCAGCTATAAATTAACCAATGCCAGAGTTTGCAACTCTGGAGTTTGTTACAATTCCAGTTTCCTTATGGTCAAAACTTTATCCCAGAATGTCATTCTTGGTTTACCCTTTTCATTACCTCATCACTCCATTTACCACCATTGATGAAGGATTGGTAACTAAATACTTGGAAAAAAAGATTTTATTCCCTTTTACTTTCCTGTCCTTGAAAGGGAATTAAATTCTTTAAAAAAGACCAATATAGGAAAGGATAACTCTATATTTTTGGAACAATAGATAAACAATCTCAATATGAAAGAAAATCAATTATCTTTCCTGAAAGATGACCTTAGATTCGAAAGACAAAAAAGATATATAGAAGAACCCAAGACACAACAACGAATCAAGAACTTTAAATCTAACCTAGAAAATGAAGTTTGTTCTTATTTTCCCAATGCTTTTTGGGATAGAAAGAAACATATAGTCAACCTTTCTTATAATAAAGATTTCTCAAAAAAAGGGATAGCAACCAAAGTTAGACCTATTCAGATGAGCTCTGAGCTTATTGAGTATTGCAAAAAGGAAATCCAAGACTTATTACAAAAAATACTTATTAGGCCTTCTAAATCACATTGGAGCTGTCTTGCTTTCTATATTAGGAAGAATGCCGAAATAGAAAGAGGACTTCCTAGACTTGTTATTAATTACAAATCTCTAAATTAATCTCTTCAATGGATTAGGTACCCAACACCTAATAAAACAGACTTATTGAAAAGACTTTATGATGCTAAGATGTTATCAAAATTTGATATGAAATCGGAATTTTGGCGAATCCAAATTGCTGAGGAAAATCGGTACAAGACTGTTTTCATTGTTTTATGTTTTTTTTGTTTTTATGGGTAATATGAATGGAATGTTATGCCCTTTGGGTTAAAAAATGCTCCTAGTGAATTTCAATGTATTATGAATGAGATATTCGATCCTTATACTGAATTCTCCATTTTTTATATTGATGACGTATTGATTTATTCTGACAATGTTGACCAGTATTTGAAACACCTTGACATATTCCTGAAAACTGTTGAACACCAAGGTCTAGTTTTCTTTTCTCCAAAAATCGTCCTATTCCAAACTGAAATCAGGTTTCTAGGCCACAATATCAGAAGAGGAACAATTATACCTATTCAAAGGAGTTTAGAATTTGCTAGCAAATTCCCAGATGAAATAAAAGACAAAACTCAACTCCAAAGATTTTTAGGATGCTTTAACTGCATAGCAAACTTCTATAAGGAATTAAGAATCATTTGTAAACCCTTTTTCCAAAGACTTAGAAAAAACCCTTTACCATGGACAGAACAACATACACAAGCTGTCAAAAGGGTAAAAGAGCTTGTCCAAAGACTACCTTGCCTTTCTATTTGCCACCTTAGCGCCCCAAAAATAGTTAAGACATATGCCTCCGAGTTAGGATACGGAGGAATCCTTAAACAAAAGAATTCTTTGTTAGATACGTTTCAAGATCTTGGAATGATACCCAACAAAAGTATTCTAATGTCAAGAAAGAAATATTAGCAATTGTTCTGACTATACAAAAATTACAAGATGAACTGATCAATCAAAAGTTTGTTTTAAAAATCGATTGTCAATTTGCAAAATTTATTTTGAAAAATGATGTTAAAAATCTCGCTTCAAAACAAATATTTACTAGATGGGAGACCTTATTATCAGCATTTGATTTTACTATTGAACATATTAAAGGCTCAGAAAATAGCATACCAGATTTCTCGACTAGAGAATTTTTGCAAGGAAGCCCATGAGTAGCATCAGAATGAAAATTTAAAGCCTCAGGTCCACTATGAGCCAAGGTCCCAGACCCACTATGAATCCCTATATGGCTGGTTTTAGGCCTGACTTATCATCCAACTTATCAAATGAATGCAATGCCTTTGTGACTTATCATGGCAGCAATAGTGCTGCCATTGTGACTTATGAAGGGAAAAACCTAACTACAAAAACAAATACTCTACTGCCTCTAGCCAAATGCCAATTGCAACCCAACATTTATCACCTAAACCACCTACACCAAAACCTATGTCCTCTAACCCATTGCAGATAACAAATAGTTTTTCCCCATTAAAATCAGACTCATCATCCTATAAAACTATAACCTCTTCATATATTAGCCCTCACTTGGAAAAATAAGACAAAATGGTCTTAGAAAAACAAGGAACTTAAACCCCGTCTTCAACATCACCCTTTCCAAAAATCAACTCCCCAGTTTACCATTGTCATGACAAACCCTATTTTGACAGATTTTTTGTGGTGGAAACCTCTCCTACTTAAGGCTTATTTCAAGGAACCTAAAAAACTTGCAGATGCAATCATTGATCCTTTGTTTTGTAGGATTCCTAAAGACATGTTAAAAAGACATATCTTCTATGAATGTATCCTCGTAGACACAGACTCTATTTTTATCTTTAATGTTTTTGACAAAACCGACACAAAAAAATTGATCTTCAGAAAAATCTACGACATAGAAGTTTCACCATGACTTGGTCTATAATCAAGTATTTGGTCGGCTATCCTTGACCTAGATTTGCTGGATAATGAATGTCTTGTAGTTTGCAGGTCACTATTAGTAATCGTAGATTCTCTACTAGAGAGGGTTCTTTCTTTGGGTCTGAATAATATTCTCAAGTTACCATTCTGATCAGATATGCAGTCATCTATGTTTCTCATAGGTGGTTTGAATGTGGGTTGGTCAACTCTTTCCTATACCTAGTTCCATAGGATAAGAATACGAACCATCATGCTAACAGCTTCTGATGTGTTATAGCAAATGGTTTGGCCAGTTGAGATCTTAGGAGGTATGTAACTAGGAATAAGTTTAGAGGATAAGACGCAGTAATGAACTCTGTAAACAAGTTTATAGGGACTGGATCCATTCAAAAATTCATAGTTGTGGGTTTGTATGTCTACAACTAGACATTTCTCTTTGTGTTCATCAATTTTAAGGCTTACAGTAAAGTTTGGATAACATTGAAAATAAATGGGTCCATAAGTAAAGCTTGACTCTGCTATACCAATTATAGATTCTTTGAAGTTGGTGATTCTTCTAAAACGAGGCATTGTTCTTCTAGGTGATGTCTATTAGTATACCATTTAAAGAATGGTATTTCTGTGTCTAGAGTTTAATATAATATATATATTGTATAATATAATATTATAAATTATAAATATTATATTATATAATATATATTATTATATGTATTATATATAATATATATGTATTTTATATTATATATTATGGATGTTTTATAATTAGGGGTATTTTGGTCAAAATACAGTTAACTCCATTCTATTTCGTTGTTAATCAAAGAAAATAATACTGATTCAGAGACTAATTCTAAAGTTCCAACAAAACAAAAAACTTTGTTTTCCTTTCCTTTATATTCTCATTCTCATTCTCATTACAATTCCAATTATCAAACGTGACCATAGAGTATAAACTAATAACTCAACTATATATGTTTTTAAAATATATATAATTTTATTAAAAGTTTCAATAAATATTATTTAATATATGTTTCTCATAGAAATTTGAATTTTGTTTAGTTTAATAAATTTAAATTTATCTAACAAGGTTTTTTTTTTTTAATTTTTTAATTTTTTAATTTAATTTTTTAATATTTAATTTCTAACAACTCATATAGGTTATATATAAATATTGTTCAATTATGAACACATCAAATCTTATAGTCAAATGGTAAAGACTTACAACTTTTGACTTGAGGTCTCAAGTTCGATTCCTAATAATGACAATTATCAGAAGTGGGCTGCCACTGGCCGGACAGATGGCACCGGCGGTAGGGGCGACGACAATGGGGGGGCGGGACAGCGACCAGAACAGAGGGGCGGGACAGCGACCAGAACAGAGGCGGGTGGTGGCGATTGTGTATAAATATAAAAAAAATTAATATTAGAAATACCGCATTCCTTGACAATTTTTAACTATCAAGGATGCTTGACAGCTTGACAATTTTTAACTATCAAGGATGCTTGACAGCTTTTAATTTTTAACTATCAAGGATGCTTGACAGCTTTTAATTTTCAAGGATCCTTGACAGTTAGACAAACTATCAAGAATCCTTGACAATTTGAAAAACTGTCAAGAATACCTTTCTTGACAGTTTTTAACTGTCAAGAAATGCGTATTCTCAATATTATTTGCACTGAATCCATTTTCATTGAATAAAATTTCTCTACTCTATTTGCCTCCATTCATTCTCAATTGATAATTTTAAAGAGAAAGAGATAGGAAATGGTTAACCCTTGCATAAAATGAGAAAAAGATCATTGAACATTAAAACTCATATGCTAGAAATATTGGTCAACCTTGCATAAAATGTGAAGATTAAACTTAAATTTAACATAACCTTGTTCTTTTAGTAATTTTGCACAGTCAAATCATTTTTTACTTCCAGTTTACCAAACACATTGAAATTGCTTTTGGTTCTCACAACATTTTTAAAAACCAGTTTACCAAACACTCAGCTGATTCTCCCTCCCTCCCGCACAACAATGCCAAACTGGGCCTAAGTTGCCGATATCCTTGCTATACACCCAAGAAACAACCACTTTCGAATCACTAACTATCACTATCTCCTTTCCAGATAATTCCAACCTAGAGACACACAAACTGCAAGCCTTCTAGATTGCCAGGATCTCAGCAGAATTGGATCTTTGAAAACCCATATAACATGAAAAAAGACACAACACTTTGCCAGAAGAGTTCCTCAAAACACAGCCAATACCAACGGTCCTAGGACACCCTATCGCAGTGCCATCCACATTATATTTCAGAACATTACCCTTCAGTCATATACTTAAGGTATATTTGGTATGGCTTTTCAAATTTAGTTTCTAGAGTGGATCTTTTAGAGTTGAGCTTCTAACAAAAAGTCATATGTTGTTTGGTATTCAGTTACATAAGTGTTTTTCAGTAACTGGATTGTTTGGCAGTATATTTCAAAAAGTGCTATTGGTTGTGATATATTACAAATAAGGGCATAAACAATGGATTTGTAAATTATGACTGTAAGGAAATAAAAAAGATTACCAAATTAACTGGTACAAGCCAAAAAATAATCAAAAGTATTATATAAATAGGCAATCACATATACACAAACACATAATAAAATCACAAGTACTTAGAGTTAAAAAAAAATAATCACAAATAAATAACAAACACCTCAATGTCTATCTACAATCACAATACACGAGTACTTTAATTGAAAAAACAATCATAGATAATGAGTTAAAAAAAAAAAATCATAAATAAATAACAAACATATCAATATTCTTCAAATACATAACAAAATCACAACTACTTAAGTTTAAAAGACAATAACAGGTTTTTTTTTTTTTTTTTTTTTTTTTTTTTTTTTAATAAAATATCACAAGTATATAACAAACATATCCGGAGGCACGGCTGGCGGCTCTGCTACTCCGGCGGCTAAGAGAGGCCGTCCATTCGGCAGTACCAGTGGCAGCTCCGCTGGCACCGGCTCCACAGCTGACTCCGTTGCTCCCACGACTCTCCTGGGCCCAACTCTTCAAGTCCACAGCTCCTTCACTGATCAGAACAATAAAAGAATAGTGCTTGCGATTCAAAGTGGACTGAAGAGTGAATTAACATGGGCTTTGAACACTCTAACGTTATTGTCATTCAAAGAGAAGGACGATATGCGCAAGGACACCACTCCTCTTGCCAAAATACCTGGTTTGCTTGACGCTCTTCTCCAAGTTATTGATGACTGGCGCGATATAGGGCTTCCTAAGGAGCATCAAAAGAGACCTAGGTTGAGCACATTAGGTGTGAATTCTATTGTATCAGGTTTCGGGCATGAGTATAAGGCATTGGGATCGATTAGTAATACGCTCCCGCATTCTGGAGTGGTGTCTGGTTCTTCTGCTATGGAGGCATTGGTGCAGAAGCATGTAGCCAAAGTTCGATCTTCGGAGTTGTGGTTTGATGAAGACGGTTTGTTTAATTTAGATGACGAGGGACGGGCAGAGAAGCAGCAGTGTGCTGTTGCTGCCTCAAATATCATTCGGAACTTTTCCTTCATGCCGGATAATGAAGTCATTATGGCTCAACATCGGCATTGCTTGGAACCAGCGTTCCAGTGCATAGAAGATCACATCACAGAGGAAGAGGAACTTGTCACAAATGCCCTTGAGACAATTGTAAATTTGGCACCGTTGCTTGATCTTCGCATTTTTAGCTCATCAAAGCCGTATTACATCAAAATAACAGAAAAACGCGCAGTTCAAGCCATCATGGGGATGCTTGGATCACCATACAAAGCCTGGCATTGCGCAGCTGCCGAATTACTTGGGCGTTTGATAATAAACCCTGATAACGAGCCTTTCCTTCTTCCGTTTGTTCCACAGATACTTAAGCGCTTAGTTGATCTTATGAGCTCACAAGCGTTAGATGCTCAAGCTGCTGCTGTTGGTGCGCTCTATAACCTTGCAGAAGTTAATATGGACTGCAGATTGAAGCTTGCCAATGAAAGATGGGCAATTGATCGATTACTGAAAGTGATCAGGACTCCACATCCAGTGCCAGAAGTTTGCAGGAAATCAGCTATGATACTAGAGAGTCTTGTCTCTGAGCCTCAGAACAGGTCCTTGCTCCTAGCTTATGAGAATGCTTTTGCGGAGATATTATTTTCAGAAGGTAGATATTCTGATACATTTGCTAGGATATTATACGAACTTACATCAAGACCCAACAACAAAATGGCAGCTGCTCGTGGTGTGTGGGGAATGTAGCTGAAACCCAGTATGATTTACTTATTTGGCTCAGGCTAGCAGAATATTGATTGGTTTCAGCTTGACTATATTTGCATTTCATTATAAATACCAGCCAAAAAATTCTAGTTATAGTTGATATTATTATGTTGTATTAATCAAAAAAAATAAAATAAAATAAAATCAATATCCTTCAACAATCACAGATACAGAAGTACATAACAAAATAAAAAGTGATTGGGTTTAAATAAAATTCACAGATACATGAGTTTAAAAAAAAAAAAAAAAATCAAAAGTATATAACAAATATATCAATATCATTAAAAAAATCATAGATAGATGAGTTTTATTTATTTTATAAAAAAAATTATAGGTTAATGAATTAAAAATCAAAGATATATGAGTTTAAAAGTAAAATCACATGTAAGTAAGTTTTTTTTTTAAAAAAAATATCGTAGATATAGGAGTTTAACAAAAAAGAAAATCATACATACTTGAGTTTAAAAAAAAAAAAAAAAATCTATCACAAATATAGAAGTTTAAAAAAAAAATCATAGATACATGAGGTTTTTTTTTTTTTTAAATAAAAATATCACATGTACATGAGTTAAAAAAAATCACAAATATATGAATTTTAAAAAATAAAAATCACAAATAAATGAATTTTAAAAAACAAAAATTACAGACACGTGAGTTTTTTTTATTTTTTTTTATTTTTATTTATTTTTTAATAAAACAAATCAAAAGTAAATGAGTTTTAAGAAAATCACAATAAAAATATATATCAAAGATACAAAAGTATATGTATATGATTTTATTTTTTTTAAATCCCACGTAGATGAGTTTTTTTTTTAAAAAAAAAAAAATCAACCAAAAATAAATAAATATATATATATATAGTGGAGGGATTGGGGGACACAAGCTTTGACACAATTTTTCAACTATTGAATCCATGAGATTTGGATGGATTAGATTTAATAAATTGATTTCTTTTTTATTCCCTTCTCATTTATCTATCATTAATTTATTTTCTTTTCTCTCTCTTCTCTTGTACATTCACTTTCCTGATTAAAATCTAATTAATATTTCATCTTCCTCTCTCTTGCTTTTATTTTTCCTCTTCCTCGTTACTTTTCTCTTCTCTCTCATGAATCAAGATATATAAGCAAGTTGCATATGTAATGAAGTCAAATCATTAGAGAAAAAAATCACCATCCGGTTGAGCACAAGAGAATGACTTTGTCCTGATAGCCTTTTTAATTTTGTTTACAATACAATGATAATGATCTTCCGGACCGGGAGATAATTAAATATTCTTATTCTTTGTTAATAGTGTAGGATTAATAATTTATTAAAATGGTGAATTAATACTTCTTGCAGTTAGAATTCACAAAAATACATAGTACAAGATGAAATACATAGTTGAATGAGAGATAAAAGTTTTTTTTTTTTTTTAGATATATATTAACAGGGGAGAGGAAAAAAACGCAAGAGAGATTGAGAGAGAGGAAAATGAAATATTAATTTGATTTTAATTATGAAAGTGAATGTATGAGAGGGGAGAGAAAAAAAAAATAAGGGTTTTATTGAAAACTAACCCCTTTGGGAGGGTGAAGTTGAAATCTAACCCATTTTTGAAGAACTTGCAAAACTAACTCTTTTTTTATGTGTAAGTACCACTTTATCCTTACTTACTAACTTTTCTCTTTTACTCATTCTACACCTATTATTTCCTTCTTTTCTTCACTTCTTCCTCTCCTCAACACCACATAATTCTTTTCTCTCCATTTTTTTTTTCTTTTGCTCTCTCTTCCTTTTCAAGTACAGCAACTCTACCATTGATCAAGTAGAAACAAGCAACTCCACCATTGAGCAACTCCACAAGGGTTCCTTCCATTGAAGCTTTGAAGTACGTTTTTTTTTTTTTTTTTTTTTTTTTGAACTTTTACACTTTATATTTCTCTTGAAATTCCGAAAATTACGATTTACTTAAATTTGTGTATTATTTTTGTGAAAATAGTTTACATTTACATAATAAATCATGGGTCTTGTTTGAATTTGAAGTTGTTGTGATCAATTTAAAGTTGACAAGCTAAATATTTAGATTATTTCTTGTTAAAGTGTGTTATTTACTTAGATTTGTGTATTAGGGTTCTTTGTTTTTTGTGAAAATAGCTTACATGAATGTAATAGAGCATGGGTCTTGGTTGAATTTGATGTTGTTGTGGTCAATTTAAAGTTCACAAGCTAATTTTTTAGTTTATTTCTTGGTAAAATGTGTTATTTCCTTAGATTTGTGTATTAGGGTTATTTATTTTTGTGAAAATAGCTTACATTAATGTAATAGAGCATAGGTCTTGGTTGAATTTGATGTTGTTATGGTTAATTTTCCATTATAGTATTGAGTCTAGACAATTGAAACGGTTTTTTTGGAATGTGTCCGGCACTGTTTTCCCAACAGCCGTTAGGAATTCCATGAATTCCTAACGGCTGTTGGAAATTCCCAACCGCCGTTGGAAATTCATAATTGTGTTATGGAATTCTCAACAGCAGTTAGGAATACTTAACAGTGTTATGGAATTCCTAACTGCTGTTGGGAATTCTTAACGGTATCCAGATTTTCAAACAGTGTTTGGATTTATAATATTCTGTAGATTCAATGTACCATGAATTTATAATATTTGTTTAAGAATTTAATTATAAATTTTCTATGCATCTGAAAGGTGAGTTGCATGGATAAAGTTTGATTTGTTGTTTTATATGGCGGTGAATGGAGTAACAATGGTAGGAAGTTCAAATAGCAATCTGAAACGTGTAAACTAATTTAATTTTACATGTTTATTTGTGGGTTGTATAGATAAACTCCCTTCTCCAAACTGCCATCGATAAGTCTTTGCTTGGGAATGGTTTTAAGAATGAACTAAACCAATTTCTTAGAGTTGCTTGTAACTGTGTGTTGCCAACTGCAAAGGAGAGACCCACCATGTTTGAAGTGTAACAGCTTCTCGAGCCATTGGGGAGAGATATCATTTCACAACCTATAAGGAGATTACACCACTGCCATCTCACTCTGTTGATGCTAATTTTCCGGATGAACTCATTGTTGCTAAAAAAGTAAAACAGTCACAGTGAACCAGTGAAGTAGAATTAACATTTTATGTGTGGTATGTATTAGTTTGATGCCATTAAGAAAAGGCATTTGAAGATTTGTAATGTTCTTTGATGATTCAGATTATTATATGTCATATATCTATAGCACATCTTTTGTAACCTTTATATGTTTGAGACCAGCAATTGTGTATATTCTAATTGCTCTTTTTTATTAGTGAAATTTCTCTTTAGTTCTGGATTTAAGTTGGCTCTTTTTCTGAACAATTGATCCACACTTTATATGGAGATCATTAAGATCAAACACTACTTTTTACACATTTCTTCTCATGGAATTTACCATCTGCAAAGTTGTATTTGTAGTGGAATGACACTTTTGCCATATATTTTCACAGCCAACCTGAATATCTCTTATGAATATACAGCATATCGAAGCTGAATTTGCATTTTTTGATCATCAAAATGGAAAATAAAGATATTTTGCAATAAACAACTAGCACTATCCAGGAACCTAACTTTATAATCATTTATTCAACACTACAAAGTACATATCAGCCTAAATAAACAGTTGTTTCCTCTTGAACAAAGATGTGCAATAAGCATATCAAACACTCAACTTCAGAATACACACACGTTTATCTTACGCTACTCAAAAAACCTATCAAGCAGCTACTGAATATCTCAAATATTACAAAGGTAAAGGATATCCTCATAGGGATGTGGAATCTACTCCTGGCTCCAGCACCAATGCCACCCTCCCGGTCCTTGCCACCTTCACGAAAGAAGCAGTTTAAAATTTTTAATAATTTGAAAGTCAAAAAACTAAGAGAAACTAAACACAATGTCACTAAATTTCTAGACTCAAGCCAAGCAAGAATCAGACAAGAAAAGATTTCAAACTTCCACTTAACAATGACGTAATAATTCAAATGCAATATAATGAAGCTTTGTGAAAACTTGAATCAGAGGGAACTCACAAATCCCGTAGGACTCCAGTAACGTCTGCAGTGTAATAATCTTATTCAAATCACCTGTAAGCTGAAAGAAAAATATAGATAACTAAAACATTAGCAATACTTCCCAACAGGTGTTAAGAATTCCCAACGGGTGTTAGGAATTCCCAACGGGTGTTAGGAATTCCCAGCCGGTGTTAAGAATTCCAAACAGAAGTTAGGAATTCCTAACAGCGGTTGAGAATTTCTAGCACCGGTTGAGAATTCCTAACACCGGTTAAAAAACCAAAATGAAGTACAGAATACCAAACCTAAGAGTACACAACCACTATAAAATCCAATCCAAACATTCAAATATCACTAAACCCAGCAATATAGGAATTCTCAACCATAACAATGAGATGACAAAAACACTAGCAATGTAGCAAATCAAACATCACTATACCAAAATTACCAAACACAAAAACACTCAAACATTGTTGTCATCACCAAACGCCCAACACAATCATAACAATCACATTGTAAAAACACCAACCAATATACTTGTTAAAATTTCAGGAACTTTGAACCCACAAATATTAAAAACTAGTATTCCCAGAAAAGATCAAGTGCCTTGGTATAAATATCAAATTTGCAATTATCATTACTTGGGTGCCTAGAGTAGTTTAATTAACAAATTTGAAATATCAAACTTGCAATTATCATTAATCAGGTGTCAATATCAGGTATCAACAAATTTCATAGAAGGCCATAAGGTATAACAATATCAGGTATCAACCAAATACAACAGCTGAAGACAAACCCATCAATATAATTGATGCAGTTCTGTCACTGCATCTAAAAAATCTATGGTATGTCTCATTTAGACCAGCATTGCATCTAGAAAATCAATATACTATGTGTGCTTTCTCCATAATTTGGTCCCACTGCATATAGAAAATCCATGGCATTTAGACAAACCCTAATCATCATCGTTTACAAGATCCGAACAATCCAAAATGTTCCACTTAACCATTTAGAGACATTATGTCACTGCAATTTGAAACAATCTTAAAACAATTCAAAAATTCAACAGTGATCCCTTATTTTCCTCAAACAAACAAGAATCCAATTTTCATGTTTCAATATCCATAACCAATTCCATGAATTGTTGTTAAAATGATACAAAATTTTCACTTTATAACTTGGTTAATTTTATATTATATCAAACAACTGTCACATTTTGATCGGGTTACAAAATTTTAGTTACATGAATCAAACAACAACAAAAACAGAAGAGAAGAGAAAAGAAAAAACCTGCAAGTCTCTCCAACTCTTGGTCCAGTGTCACCCAAGGCTTCGATCTGGATCTTCAAGCCTTCCTCGTAACACCCAATCAACCAATCCACATGGCCCAGTATAGAATACGTGTCACCCAACTGCATGTACGTGTCGCCACCTGGTCCAGATCCGGGTTGTCTGGTGACGCGTCGTTGAATTTCGTAGCGTCGTCGTCTTCAAACAGAGCGTCATTGTCTTCAAGCTTCAACGGAGCATCGTCGTCATCTTCAACCTTCTTCAAGAGTCTTCAATCTTCGTCGTCGTATTCAACGGAGCATCGTCGTTGTCGTCGTCTTCAATTTTAGAGAGGTTTTGTCTTTAGAGAGATTAGGGATTTTGCAATTTTTAGAGGTGTGTGGTCGATTTGAGAGAGATTCACATATTAGGTTTTGTCATTTTGAGAGAAATTAGAGATTTTGAATTGAAAGAGGTTTGGTCTTACAAAGAGCAAATAAAGATGGTTGATTAGAAGAACGATTAGATAGGGGTTTTTAAATTTAACAAGGGCAATATTGTCTTTCAATAACCTAAAAGGAGTTAGTTATGTAATTTTTTCAAAAATGGGTTAGATTTCAACAGTAGCCTACTAAAGGGGTTAGTTTTCAATAAAACCCAAAAAATAATGATAGATAGATGAGAAGGGAATAAAAAAAAAATCAATTTATTAAATCTAAGCCATCCAAATCTCATGGATCCAATAGTTAAAAAATTGTGTCAAATCTTATGTCAAAACTTATGGCCCTTGATCCTTCCCCATATATATATATATATATATATATATATATTCTATTGTCAATTCGTCCTGACAATAAATATATCCGGACAAAGAATGTGGACCACTAGATTTACATACTTTGACTCAAAGTGAATACACTTATCAAAACTTCTTCATAATCTATGGGCCATACTCTTCATCCTGATATATTTATTGTTAGAATGAACTGATAATAGAAAGACTGTATATATATATATATATATGTTTAACTTCATAACAATTAGGAGTAAACATACATATATATTATTGTTTATGATTATTAAAAAGGAAAAAGGGTTGATTTGAACTTATAGGTGATAGATGAAAACTTGTCATTTGAATATGCCAATGAAGATGAGGGGACAAAAATAATATTATATAAGAGCATCTCTAATGGTATCCTTAAAAGTAGGAGAGTAATCAAAATTTGATTATTTATCCAAAAAAAAAAAACACTATCCAATAGAGTCACTAAAATTTAGCAATAGCAGTTGTCAATAATCAAATTGCCTCTTCAATAATCAAATTTGAAGATTGACTTTCAATCATCAAATACAAACTTAATCCAAATTAACTATTTTAATTTTATTCTTTTTCTCTCTTGTGTTGCTTTTTTTTTCCTCTTTTTTTCTCTAATCATTTATATATTTCATCATTGTTTCAACCTCAAAAATTTCAATCAGGTAAAATTCTTCTCTTCATTACGAATGGATCAATACCCATATCATATACCTTCTCTTGTCTTTTATAATTTAATTTTTTTTTAGCATAAAAATATAATATACTATTGTGGTACCATTACAAGTGTACCATTGTGGACTATACAATAATCAAATTTAGCGATCCCTGAAAACATTCCTCAAATGCTGAGGTGACAACTTTTGAGGATCCAAATTTGCTTATATCATTGGAGATGCTCTAAGTATTCAAATATAATAGGATTGTGTAATAGAAGGAGAATCTTATGGGATATTTAAAATTCAAAGAGGTTAGTATTGACAATGCAACTGTATTAAAAAAAGCTCAGAAAGAGTTTCTTGTGATCCCAGTAGACATAAAATGGCTTTTTTTTTTAATTAAAAAAGCTGTTTTTAAAATTTGCCCAAAAAAAAAAAAAAACCTTAAAACAGCTCTTGACATTAAAAAAGTGCTTTTGACTTCTAGAAAAGCCATAGCAAACATAAACTTAAAATTTATAACATAAAGTAACTAAATAGAATTCTTTGAGAGAATTCTATTAAATCTCCAAATTCATGAAGATTAATTTTTAAGAGTACTTAATTTTTAATTTGGTGGTATACGGTATATATGTAATCATGAAGATTGCATTCCAGTACTTGTTTAATTATTATTGGTTCTGTCAAGTTGTGAGAGGTGCACTTGCTGAGGAAGTAGATGATACTTGATGTCCAAATTCTCAAAAATCTTCTTCAATTCAAAGATAAGCTCTGATCTCCTGATGCTCTTTTCTCCATAATTCTGATGGTTCATGGTGTGCTGAACACATAACATCATATTCAACTTGTCCACGTTCTCTATTTCCTTTATTATCACCACATGTTTTGGGTTCCAGTGCTTCGGCTTGCTTTCTATGTATCTGTGTTAATTCCATAATAGATCATGTTAAAATGTGTACCCTTAAACTAGCTATAGCTATTACATATATACCATATATTGAAGCAGAATTTTTATTGACAATAATTTTTAAGAAGACTTGAGATAATGATGTTAGCTCAATAGTATACCCAATATCTATACCATGAAGTTACAGGTATAAGTTGTGTTCGCCTCTAAAAATCCCGAATTTATTGTAATATATGTTTTTAAATAATAATAATAATGTAGCCTTGCAAAAAAAATAAAAAAATAAATAAAAACATGACATCGGCTTCTTTTCAAAAATATCCCTCTATTTTCGAATTTATGTAAAAACCCACCTTAATGTACACCAAAAACACTTTATAGTTTCAAATTTTAGTTTTAAAAAACCCCTGATTGTGTACCAAAAATCTCATTATAAATTAAAAGCAGGTGTTCAGAAAAATTACTAATTTGTAAAACTATTGATGATGTATATGATTATTTCTCAACGTGTGTGGCTGCTTGTTAATTAAGAGGTAAAAATGTGCAAGTTATTAGGGAGAGGAATAATCAAAGTATAAAAGACTTACGTTTGAATAGCCTTTTTCATGGCATTAATGTCATCAACAGGAGTGGAGACATCGATGGTAAACTCAACACTGTCTCCCATTTCAGGACTTCTTCTGAAATTGCTGATGGCTTTTGTTATAAGAACAGAATTGGGGTAGTAAATCTTCTCCATATCATAACGTAAAAACACTGTAGTCAATATGTTCATTTCTTCCACAATCATCTGTATTAGTGTACCCAAAACAAAATTATATTTAAATGACAAGAAATTAATCATGTTGAGAAATATATGTAACCAATTGATTTTTATTATTCATTCAAGTTTCAATAGTAATGAATTACATACCTGTACGCCATCGATGACACAACGATCACCGACATCAAACGGGTGCATGACGAAGACAAAAATGATGGATTCAAAGATGGTTTTGCAAGTGTTTTGAAACATGAATCCAGCGACCAGCAACTGGGAGGTAAAAAGGAAGACGACATTGGTGGTGGCCAATCCTAAAACCAGAAGAGATACAACTATTATCACTACTATTACAACTGCACTCGCCAACTTGTGAAGCTGCTGCACTGCCGTCTTTGTATCATTCAATGAATGTGCCAAAGCTTTGCGCTCTACGTATGCATGTACCTACGTACATACCCATATTTTAAGAGATCGAATAAGTCAACAATTTTATATATATATATAGGGACATAACCAGGATTAAACATCAGGGTAGGCTAAAATGTTTTTTTATTTTACCGACAAAACGAGAAAATTTTATTAATTATAAATAAATATACACCTAATCAATAGGACATATTAGCGAGGTTTACCCGGTAAATGTATATTCTAAATAAATACATTAACAAAATTAATAAAAAAAAAAGTAAAGTAAAAACAAATTATAAAATAAACATGAAATATTGCAAATATAATCAAATACTAATTGAGTTGTATTCAACGATTTTTCAAAACAAAAAATAAGTTATTAAAATAATCCTTATTTTATTACCTTCTATACATGTCAAGAAAGTAGAAACGCTTATATTATTATATACTAGCAAATATAAAAGAAAAAGAATAGTTAAAAAACTAATGCTAGACAACCAAAAAAATTAGCTCAAAAACCAACTCAAATAATGTGGCAATTGGTTTATTCATTAAACATATCATCCCATGATTTGTGTGGTAATTATTTGGGTTAAATTTTTGGGTAATTATTTAGGTTGTATAGTATTATACTATTACTCTAATTAAAAACCTAAAAATTTAAAAAAAAAAAAAAAAAACATAAAAAAACAAAAAAACAAAAAAACTTAAAACTTAAAAAGCGTCCTTCTAAATTTCAATCAAACACAACAAGAAATTAATTAAACAATATTGTTAGTTTGTAAATTTAAAATTAGATTAACTGATAATTAGATTATTCCTAAAATTTTATAAACTAAAAATTATAATAATCCTAAAACTTCAATATAAAATAAAATGTTTAAATTCATAATATTCATAAAATCATAGCTTATTAGAAGATCAATTGCCGGTATTAATAAAGAAATTGGACCAAATTTAAGTAAATTTGGGAAAGAATAAGAGAATCATTATTGAAGAAAAAAAAATAAAATAAAATAATTTACACCATCTTGTAATCCGTGAAAAAGTATAAAAAACATAACATATAAATACCACCTGCAGTACTACTGCTATTGCACGTCTTCTTTTGTTACTAGTATATTCATTATTAATTTTTATTTTTTTAACTTTCCAATTTCTTTTAGACCCACCCTAGCCCCGGTGATGGTCCGTTATGTATATATATATATATACAGTATATGCTTTTCTAGTAAAAACTTATGTGTAACACACATATTTATAACTATTATTGCATGGTTAAAGGCGGCTTATGAATTTTAGCAATGAGTGTAAATATTGTAATCCATAAAACTAAATTGTATACTTATTTTTATAAGGAATTTGGATCCTCTACTAATATGATCTTTTTCCTGACCTCATCTAATCTTATGACACATATACATTGAAATGAATGTGTGGTTAAGATGTGATTGGTTTTAACAACCACTTTATTACAACAAATCACATGCTTTAAAAAAGTCAGGAAAAATATTAGATCAATAGAGGATCCAAATCCTTTTATAAGTACGCACATATCTAAAATTTTAAAAAATAAATACTACTATAAGCATCTATACTAATGTCAATATTACCCTTATTGAAATGAATATATTCATTTTAATACATTTATTTATAAACCCTCTTAAATTATTAACACACTCAATTTATAAAAACACAAATCATATATTTTTGGAATCAAACCCTTTTCTAATGATGGTCAAATCTATTGTTGAAAATGTCTCGGATGTAAAAGCCTTATGAAAGGGAAGATGTAGAACTGGATTGTATATGATGTCAAGAGATTTTTAATCTGGAATTATATATACAATATCTTAAAAGAAAACTCATTGATATCTACAGTGTTGACGGTGGTTTTTGGATTAGGAAAAAGGCCACGTGTCCAACAATAATTATACAAACAATTATAATATCGAAATTAAGGAAAAACACACAAGACACATATTTTACGTGGAAAACCTTAAAAAGGGAAAAACCACGGTTGCTGGAGTCGGTGGAGAAGAATATCACTATGAATATTAGAGTTTACACACTTGAAGCTCGCTTTCTCTCAAAAGATCACATATATCATCGTACATCCTTTTTACTGATATTTATAAGGGTTGATTAGCCGTTGCTCTAATTATTGCCGTGTGAATGACTAACTCTTTAATGAGAATTTTGGTGAGATTCTAGCGAAGTGATTCATTTAGGACTTATTTCCTGTTTTGTGCTTATTTTCTGGAAGCTCTAATTCTTTTTCCTGATTGGAACTCTCCACCCCATGTGAAGAAATAGCTATTTTTCCTAACTGGAACATGACTCCTAGCTTTTTCGTATCTAACTGGATCTCCGCGAGATACTATATATCTTAACAAGGCAATATTTCCTATTTTGGCCGAGTAAATCTCGCTGGAGAAGGATATTCGGCGAGTAGAATCTTTTTTCTATAAAGCTTTCCATATTGAGCAGCTTGGCTTGGCAAACATGTTCCCACTCTTGCGGAATCCCATCACATGCCCTAATCTGGTGATGTGTCCTCGGTCAACCTATTGCAGATTGATTCATTGACTTATGATGATGTGGTACTTCCAAATGCCTTTATGATTAATAGTAACAAGGCTCACGGAGAATTGAATAGTCCAATTAATTATTTTACGAAAGTAACTTAAATATATTCTGGAAATTAATTAAATGATATGATTATTTAATTAATAAATTATTTAATGGATTAATTAAATATAATTAAATAATAAGATTATTTAATTGCCATATTAATAATTAAGAATTATTAATTGTTATTTGGAGGTTTCAAGTTTGAACCTTCACAAGAGCAAAAGAATAAAATAATAAGAGATTATTTTTATTTACTCTATAGAGATTATTTTTATTTACTTTATAGAGGTTAAATGTTCAAACCCTAGTGCTGACCGAATCAAAAAGGATTTATAATCCTATTTTGATTTGGTTTTACTAAACCCTAGGATCCTAGTACATAAGATATACTTATCAGAAAAAACAAAATAACCAAAAACCTAATAGAGAGATAGAGGTGCGACAAGGAGGAAAAAAAGAAAAGACAAATATTTTTTTCTTCCCATGGTTGGCCGAACTCAAGCAAGGGGAGAATGGGTTATCTTCCGGATCTCTGAAGCCTCCATTCAAGAACTCCCAGAATTCATGATGTGCCTACACACACAGTTGCTAAATCGCGGGACATAGCTCAGAAGGCTTAGTGGTGAAGGATCGAAAAGAAAACAAAGGAGAGTTCTTCAAAGGTATGAAAACAAATACCTCCTCATATTCGTATATACAAAAAGGTCCGAAGATGATCAAAATTTCAAAACCTAATGATCAATCTTAAATTTTTTCCGTTGCGCGACATACATAATGATAGTTGACTTCGATGTCGATGAGCAACGAGACAATAGGTTAGATTTTTCAATCGATCAGTTGAGTGCGTTTGATTGTGAAGTGAATATAGTTAATGAATCAGAGGTTCACAAGTATAAGGGCCACTTTGACATCCTTAACTCAGTTCATTTGTTATTACCTAGCGAGAGGGCAGTGTGGAATCCTCCACTGAACGTAGTGGCTATCTATGACTCGATACTGGGTTGTGGGGTAACTTTCCCCCTTCAACCTTTCATTACTTGCTTCTTAGTTGATGCTAGACTTTCTCTTGCTCTACTTGCCCCAAATAGTTATCAAATCTTGATGTGTTTATGCCTAACATGGAAAAGGATAGGCAAGGCACCCCTACTTCTTAGGAGATTTGCCATCTCGACACCCTAAGGCAATCGAGCCATAGAGGTACCTATTTCCTTCTCTCTTTTGCTGTTGAAAATTGGATTCCGACGGGTGCCAAGAATCCAGGTAAGGTCGAGATATCTTATGGCAACAAAAAGAAGGGTTTCATTTGGGGATTCCCTTCTTTAAATAAGAGATGGAGAAATCGCTGGTTCTTTTTCAGCAACAAGTGAGGGAGAGACGTCTTTACGGATATTCATCACAATGTGCCGGTGAAAAAGGTTCCCAAGCATTTTACATCGCCCGAGTCTTGGTCAAAGACTCCGCCGGTCCTAGAGGAAGATGAGATCTCTCATCTTGCTAATGTTGCTGCTCATCCATTAGAGAAAAGAGGTCACTCTACTTTTTGAACGAGGAAAAAATGATTGGGTTGTGAATCTTTCCCTATTTAACCAGGAGACGCCGCTGCTGTAAGTCTTCAGCTTTCTTTTTATCATTTTTCATCCTTTCCCTTATGGACTAACTTTCATTCCTTTTTAAATGAGCGATCTAGACGTAGTCTGTGATGTTTAGACTCGAGTGGTCAAAATTTTTACCTCTACTAGTCAAAGGCATGTTGTCAATTTGGTGAGGGAAGGCATTGCCGCTCTGGAGAATGATAATTCCCTTCAAGAAAGTGAAAATGACAACATAGGAGATGACCCCGAACATCATCCCCCTCCAACAAATCAACCTGCAGTAGAGAAGGAAATGGCTAAGGTCCTTCTCCCAGTCATAAGGGAAAGGAGAAAGTTAGGACACAGTCGAGCGCAACTAAAGACATTGTTCCTATTTTCAACGCAAACATTCTCGACCGCGTCAAGGACCTTACAAGCAACCTAGATACCAAGGGAGTCTGGGAAAACATGTGGCTAAGAGGAAAGCCATAAATTACATCGCTTGGTCCGCCAAGTGATCTTCGAGAGACGTTCAATATGTCGTTTCTTCAAATGATTAGGGCGATGACGTGAATGAGAATGTGGACAAGTCATTTGAGCATGTTCAACCCATTGCATCACCAAAGGAAACTGCCGCTGCAGAAGTAGTCATAGAGGGAGTTTCTACTGAAGAGGTCATTGCTGATGACTCGACTGTTCATTCAATATGGGGTGATGAATAGGGCATCCCTACTTTTGTCATTCCATCAGATCCTTCCATCCCAAATGCCATGGCCCTAGAGGATGTTGGCAGAGGCACTGATGCAGGTGATGTACTAAGAAATTCAAGCGAAGGCCTTTTCATAGAGACTCAGAGGCCTTTTGTTCCTGGTGGCTCCAATCCACCCACTCAAGCCTTTTCCCAAGCTGGTGAGACATCTGGCACGACTCCCCTTCAAGTCCTTTTATTTTCATTATTTTGGCGCACAAGATTAATGAAGGTGTGTATATCGGAAAAGGTTAGACGAATGTCAAGGGCAAATCATGCAACAAGAAGATAGAACTCTTCTTCACTTGCCATTCTTTTGTAAGTCTTAACACTTCCTCCCACTTTTCTTGACTTCGTTGTTTCCTCTAAGTAATTCTCACTTTTTTTTTTCAGATGACGTCCGAGATGGCGGACTCTTACAGACCCGGGAATACTCTCGCCCTATACCTTTAAAACCAAGTCTCTCATCTTGTGGCCTAGAAATTCACCTTGGAACAGTCCTACTCTTAGAAGCTCATTCAAGCAAGAGAGCTAGTTGATAGGTCCTCAGCCGCCCAACTATCTGCCAAGGGGAAGTTGTAGATGGCCAAGGAAGAAATTCAAGAGTTGAAGGATCACCTATCCACCAGCCATGAGTCCATGGCCGCTCGACTCAAGGCGGAGAAGCAAGCTGAAGAAGCTAGGGTGAAGGCCGAGCACAAGTTAGAAGATATAAGGAACTAGCAAGCCTCCAAAGATGCCATCTTTACGGAAATGAAGGAAGAGCTGAAGGCTATCATATAACATACATCTATCATTTACACATATAACATGCAACTATCTTTAAAAATATATATATTCTTGTTTATTAATAGAGTTCATAATTAGATATAATAGGGGAAAAAAAAAGCAAAGAAATATCTACCTATGTATGATTAGAGTTCTCCTCAAAATATTTTTTCATTATTTTGTTATATGATAATTATGTGTTGATGAGAAAGATTGATACTTAAAATAAAATTAGAGTTTGATTAGGGTTTATTATATATATATATATGTATATTAATAAAGAGATATAGTTGAAGATATGGGCGTGATTATTTTAAAAAAAAAAAAAAAATTGATATGGATGTAATTAATAAGTGTATATAATATTTGGTTTATTTTAATTAAAGTAATTTACCCTTATTAGTAAATTTCTATTAGGATATTTTTATAATTTAATTTTTTAATAAAATATAGGCATACTTATTAGTTTTATGGGTGTCAATATCATCACCCCTTTTAGCAATTGCTGTAAATTTAGTCCTCCATGTGAATTGTAATAACTCCGTGGTTTGACAATTTTTTAAAAATAACCTCTTAATTTTGAATTTAGATGTAAATCCTCTTATTGTATAGCAAAAACATCTTGTTGTTTCAAACTTTGGTCAAGGGTTCGAAATTATAGCTTAAATCAGAAACTATAGAGTTGTTTTATTTAAGGGTCAAAACTCATGGAGAATTTTTGGGAATTTCCTAGTAAGAAAGATTAACTTTTGGAATAACTACAAAAATTCCATAAGGTTTGACTTCTTTACAAAAACAAATGTTTACTTTTGAATTCAAATGAAAACCATCTAATTGTATACTAAAATATACGTTGTAGTTTCATAATTTAGTTAAAAGACCCTTATACCAAAAACCCAATTTTCGTCAAAATTCAAAATTATAGGGTTATTTTTGAAAAGAAAAAAAAAAAGTCAAAATTAAAGGGTGTTTTTGGAAATCTCCTTTAATTTTTCTATTAAATATATGTATAATGGTTATGTATTATAAACTTATTACCACCCAATTTCTGAAAGAAGACTTAGATATCCTCCCACTTTCAAGGGCTCCTTCAAAAAGAGGAAATATGGTATGGACTTCTTCTCTCTTTAGGAATCTCAGCAGATCTTCCTCTTCTATATACCTATGACATAAATTAAAAAAAAATAATAAAATAAAGGAACAACAATGGAATAAGAAGAATGACGATATATAAATAAATAAATTAAAAGCATTAGTGTATATATAGCAAGTTGCAATATTCTTAGAGCATCTCCGATATAAGAGTGGTTTGTGGAAAAAAAAATATCATATAGAATAAATAGACGGTCTATTAAAAAATGTATCTCCAATGCGGTTATGCATAATCAACCTCACGTTAATACAGTAAAAAATAATTAGACATTGTTAATATGATCGTCTATTTTCAGATGGTTTATTGCACAACTATTTTTTCAATTGACTCAAAAAATATTTAAAATTGATATTAATTTTTCATCTATTTTTGGCAAAGGAATAAAAAAAAATAACAAAAAAAATTAGACACGTCATTAAAAATGAATATATTTTTAATAGATGCATTGAAGACCAAATTTTGAGCTGATTATCTATCAAGTCTATTTCTATACCACATAGGAAGTGAGTCTCTTAACATTTTTGCTATGTCAACGATTTTTTGTATGCAAACCACTTTTACATTAGAGATGCTCTTACCGATGTAAATTTATATCGACTTAAATTTAAGATTTTAATATATTTTTTAAAATAAGTAACCAAAATTATGACCTTGCAACTTTTTTCTATTTTATTTTAATTTTTCGTAGAACGTGAAATGCTGAGAAAAAAACGTGGAATTTTGAAGAAAAATACATAAAATCTTAATTTTTAATAGAAAATTACTATACCCTTAAAAAGCCTTGTATTTTTTTTTTTTTAATTAAATTACATATAAGGTTTTTTTTTTTTTTTCTTCTCTCCAAATCAAATAGTGCTGCCAAGAAGGGTTGCCTCGGCAGTGATGCCCAAGTGACTTTCCCTAGGCGCGCGATACCCAAGTGACTTCACATGGGCATCGCCCTCTGCCTGGGCAACACCGTATCTGGGTAGTGTTGGTCCCGATGATGCATTTGTCAGGTGGCACCACCGGTGTGAGATGAGAGGGAAGCTAGAAGAGAGAAAACAGGAGAGGGGGTAAGGGGTTCGGAGAGTTTTTTTTTTTTTTTTTTTTTTTATGGGAATATTTTGGTAATTAACTGCCAAGAATGTAGTTATAAATAGATAAATTTTCGTACATTGTTAAAAAAAATTCCTGTTATTTCTAAGGGTTAGTTTTGATAATTTTTTCCCTCAAATTGAGGGCAACTTAGAAAAGTAAGAAATCATGTGCAGTGAAAGGTATATGGGCATTAGAAGATCTCTTTGATACTAGAAAAATTTGAATTGTGGCCCAAAAGGTCAATTCTTATTAGGGACCCCACCAAACCAACCCATCCACCCGATTACTTGACATATACCATGACGAAAAAGCTGGCCAGTAGCCAACCCACAATAATGGAAATACTGGCTTTGAAAAGGTCGAAATGGGTGCGATTCTTGCATTGTCTGTTGAATAATGACAGTGTGAGTGCATATGCAGATACCATTAATTGGCTGGTGATTGCCCGCAAGGTCATCAAGAGCAGGACTACCACTACTACCGCATCCACACAATCTTTCCATCTTTGTTCTCAAATTAATAAACCAATAAAAGTAAAGGTAGTGCACTCTCCACTACCCAACATGCATGTTGCATTTCATGATCATTTGAAACGTGTGTTTCTTTTGTTGGGATTTCATGATCATAATTTAAAACATGATTTATATTGAAACAAGCGCGTGCACACACACACATATATATATATATATATATATGTTTCAATCGTAAAGAATAATAATGACTGATCGTTAGTATATGTCGTAAAACATAATAATGACAGATCGTTAGTATATGTTTCAATCGTAAAGCATAATAATGACAGATCGTTAGGATATAATATAGGAGAGAATAACAGCTTCTAACCCGCCACAACAATTGACAATGGTTTTACTGATCTTTAATAATATCTTATAAACCCTAAGTTGAAAAATGGAACCCTAAATCTTTCCTACCACCATCCTCGTCGATTAATTTTTTTTTTAATATATTAAGTATGGTGTAGCAACTCGAATCTGAAACATTGTTAAATTGTATGAATACTCCTTTACCATCAAACAACATTAGACTTGTTCTCAATTATTAATTAAAACTAGTTAATTGCCTTCTACATGGACTCCTATCCATTTCATAAAAATTATATAATCCAGCCGTCCTAATTTTAAAAATCCATCAATATGTGCCTTTGACAGAAAAAACTACAATTTCATTATAATTTAGTAGTAACAATCTTTAAATCATCTATAAAAAAAAAAAAAAAAAAAATGGATTTTAAATGAGCTTGTAGTTTTCTACAATTCATCACATGGTTCTATTTATCGAATTGATAGAGTTGTCATTGAAAATGCAATTTTGATACATTTATTAGGTTTACTAAAAATGATAGGTTATTTTAACTTTTCTCAATAAAATTAAATATACATAAACATAGAAACTTCAAGTTTAAGTGAAATCTTACCCGAAATGGGATCCTATATTATGAGACAAAATAATCCATTTTGTAACTATTATTAGGTATAATAATCTAAGACTCTCATAAAAATAAAAATTAAAAAGGTATGTGATCTCGCATCTTAAACATGTTCTATGTACGTTAAGCCGTTAAAAAAATATATAAAAAAAAATAGTAAGTTAACTTACTTGGCACCAGGCTTGGAAACATGCTTGAATATCCTCTGAGCACAAGTCCTAGCCTCCCATTCACTGTTGATCTCCGACTCTGCCGCCGCAAAATCATCCACCGTCTTCAAAATCGTCGGCAATCCCGATGACCTCACATACTTTACAAGCTTCTTCACACTCCATGCCGTTGCTCTTCTGTGTAGACTCAGCTTCTTCAGCCTCTCCATATCAACCCTCTTCGACCCAAACTTCTTGGACATCATACGGACGGTGGTGCCGCCGTTTCTCAGAGGCGCTGGTATGGATTTCGAAGCATGGAAGCCCAGCAGCCGTGGTGTTTCCATTTCAGTCTCATCCAACAGCGTCCCCGAAAGAGTGTCGAGAATGTAGTGGTGGAAAACGCTCTCTTTCATGCGGTCAAAGAAGGTAGTGACATGAAACGAAGAAGCCAAGACTTTAATAAGGACGATTTTCAGCAACCAGATGGTGGCTCCGATTAGTACAGCGATTAGGGCGCGAAACAATTTCTTGAGAACTGGATGGTGTTTGTGGACATTTGGGAACATGATCGTCCATGAAAGCAAAGCCAAAGCAAGCCATGCACAGTTTTGGAAGCTCTTGCGGAGTCCATAAACGAAGTACAAAACCTTTTCACGAAGCATGAAATTGGTTTCGATGAGAAATACAAGAAATTTTACCAGCCAACCAGAGACTAGGCGGCCACAGAAGAAAACCATGACCATGAGACACCATTTCCATATCTCCAATCCCCATTTGACCTTGTTTTGAAGAGATTTTACGGTTAAAGAGCATATCAAACAAGTCATGATAATGAGAAACAATGTCCACTCTATCAAGGCTCTCTTGTTTAAGTTCTTCTTTCTTCTTTGGTACTTTGATTGTGAGTATTCTTCTCCATATTCTAGTTCGATGTTCTCGAA
Organism: Acer negundo; assembly: GCA_035582765.1. Lineage (NCBI taxonomy): Eukaryota > Viridiplantae > Streptophyta > Magnoliopsida > Sapindales > Sapindaceae > Acer > Acer negundo. The sequence goes on along the minus strand of CM069235.1, from coordinate 22,326,768 downwards.
CCATTCTTCGTCGTCATCTTCGTCTTCGGAGGTATTGTCTTGTGTGTTAAAGGGTTGGAGTTCTTCAGAGATAGGCATGGTTTTGGGAGGATGAGGATAGTTTGTTTCAGCAAAACGAGCTCTGGGTTTGGAGAAGCTGATGCCGCGAAAGGTTTTGGTCCTTGCAGGAGTACTTTGTGAAATGGGATCATGATGAGACTCTGTTAGGGGTGTTGGTTCTTTGTGTTTAGGGTTTAGTTGGTCCATGAACAGAACCACTTGATCTGTGTTGGGTTTTTGGTGCTCTGGGTTTTGGTTATCCATATCTGTTATACTCTCAGACTCAGTAAAACAAAGTTAAGAGTGTGTGATAAAAAAGAATGAAAGTTTTGAAGAAGAAACTCTGGAGGAGGCAGTGAATCAGTGAGATCGAAGAGAGAATAATGAGTATATATATAGAGAGAGAGGGTAATCCTGCACAACCGAAAAATCAACTCAAATAATGTGCAAGTGATTTATAGGTTGTTATCATATAAATCATCAGATAATGTGGAAATAAATGAGTTAATGTTTAGGGATGGCAATGAGAAGGGTTTGGGGCATGGTGAAATTCCTCGCACCTTGTCCCATTTATTTTTTTTTGTAAACCCATCCCCGTTTAAATCCCCACAATAGATAGAGCGGGAAGGGGTAGAACGATAAATGTTCTCTTTATACCAGCCCCTATTATCCATTTATTCTACAAGAAATTTAACTTTTAGAAACATTCAAAAGACAATAATAAATATCATCTATCGCATTGCACAGGAAATGCATGCATGTTGACAAAAGTCATTTATCACAACACATACAAAAAAGGTAATGTGGAAACCACCTATGACAATGTACAGGTGAATATTGCCAATAAATGAGCATATATATTGGCAACGCACAACAAATGCAGGTGGTCATAGTTATTTCATTAATTTTGTGGTACATTGTTAAAAATCTAATACTTGAGAACACACAAATCACGTACATTGCCATAAGAATCTTTTGTAGCAATTGTTAACTTGCGAATTGCGAAAATTCTAATATTTCGCAACACAAACATAATGCACATTGCTGTTGGGAGACTCTTTAACAATTGTTAGCTTATGCGTTGAAAAAAACTAATATTAAGCAAAACAAATGTCATGCACATTGCCACATTGCCGTACAAAGCCTCTTTAGAAATTGTTGGATTGTGTGTTACGAAAAAGACTAATATTCTGCAACACACATATTATACATGTTGTCATATGAACATTTTTAGTAAATGTTGATTTGTGTATTGCCAAAAAACTAATATTTGGAAACACAGTCATCATTAGCAAAGTGGTTTGACACATCTCTCTCTTTTATGATTAGGATTAGTGCTGGCAAAATAGGTCAGGCTTTGTCGGGCGGCCCACCTAGCCCTCTAGCTTCACGGGCCAAGCCCAAGCCTGTGTTAAGCTGGTGGGCCAGGGCGGACCCCCAGTGGCAAAGTACCGGACCGGGTCCGGTATGGCCCATAGGCCTTAAAAAAGTTTGAATTTTTTTTCTCGCGGGCCCTAACGTGCCGCCCATAAGCTTGGAAAAAAAATTCAAAAATTCAAATTTTGAATTTTTGAATTTTTTTTTTTTTTCAAAATTTGAATTGAGGGGTGGCTTTTGTTACCAATTGACCATTGGTGACCGTTGAGGGAGAAAAAAAAAATATCCAAAACTTTTAACCTTACATTTTAAAAAATTTTTGAAGCCCATTGGGCTCGGCCCTTTAAGGCCCGCCTAGGCCTGGCCCGTTAAGGCTCGACCTGTCCCTACGGGGCCCTGGACCCAGGCTGGGCACCAACTGGCCGGCCTGGCCTTTCTTCCTTGACAGTTCGGGCCTAGCTCGACCCGTTAAGCAAATGGGCCTAACAGACCAGATTGGCCTGTTTTGACACCACTAATTAGGATTCGAGCATCATTTTTGCCCATTAAATCATAAAATCCGGGGGAGACCCCTCCTCTATAGTAGGAGTTTCAATTTGAGTCGTGTGTTTATAACGATTGTTATTATCAAATTTCGATAGACCCTAACCTGATTGTATTTGATTGAAAGTAAAAAATAGTTTATTAATTGCTACAATAAATTTATTTTTAATTTATATTTATCTATCATACAAATTAATTACAATGATTACTATAATGAGTTTACATTAACTTCTTCAATAAAATATTAATTTCAAAAAATAAATAGCATATAAATAGTTATCTGTTACTTAACAAAATTAAACATATCGTCAGTTGGTAACTCCATATAATGTTCATTATATATAATTATTCTAGACTTCGTTTTGGCATACATTTTGCGTATTACGAAATGTCAAATTTCTTCTAACAGAACTCTTCGATAAAAATAAATATACAGTATAATGAATCTCATGTAATATATAAAGCAATTCCAATAATCATAACATAGACATTAATATTATGTTTGGATTGATAATAGCGAAAGGAAAGGAAATTATAATTAGTTAAGGAGGAAATGAAAGGAAAAAAGATGAAAGGATAGTGTTTTTAATGATTGGATGGTTATGAATAGAAAGGAAATGAAATGAAACAAATGCAATATTAATAGGGTTAGTTTTGAGATATTGAAAAAATTCAACTTTTAATCATTTTCCCTCCTTTTCCGTATAATTTTGGAGAGAAGCCAAATTAAGTGAAACAAAAAGAAACTATATATTCTCTCCATTTCCCTCACTTTCCAAATTATACATTCTCTCCATTTCCCTCACTTTCCCTCCTTATCCAATCATTTCCTACTCATTTAAAAAATCAAGCAAGAGATAAGAAATTAACTCATTTCATTTCTTTTCCTTTCTCTCATATTCCATCAAAACATATTAATAAACATAAATCTAATAACTGAACAAGTAAATTATTCAACCATTTTTAAACAAACTAAGTCACCTAAACATAAAATGCAAAATAAAAATGTTCAAAATTTTTATTATGTTTTGTCATTTAAATTTGTGTAAGGCAAAAAATGATATAAATGTAAATCTATATAGTAGAATATGGCTAACTGCACAAACATCCCATGAGTTTTGACAAAATGACACAAATATGGCAGTTTTGGACATATGCTCACAAACTTCCATTGACGTTTGAAAAATGTTGCATAAGTCGTTAATTGGGATTCTTTAACTCATAATAGTAAATGGTAAAAGGTGAAAAAATATTCTAAAATACCCTTATTTTTATTTTTAAAAATTAAGAAAATGTGAAAATATAAGATAAATAAATTAAATTAATATATTAAAAAAATATTAACCGGTTGTTTTTTGATGAAGATCGTCATTCATGTTTTTTTTTTTTAATATTTTATTTATTTATTTATATTATATTTTCATATATATATTTTTTAAACTTTTAAAATAAAAATATGAGTGTTTTAGACTTTTTGCACCTTTTACCATTTACTATTAGAAGTTAACGGATCTCAACTAATAGTAAAGGATGTCTATGCAACATTTTTCAACGTTAGGAGAAAGTTATATACATATGCCAAAAACTGCCATATTCATGTCATTTTATCAAACCTTAGGGTATGTTGGTGCAATTAGCCCTATATATGTGGAAAATGTCAATTTTATCCCTAAATTTCTAAGAAAATATCCATGTTTTACTAATCTTTCCATTTTGGGATCTCAGGGTTCCTAAATTATCAAAAATAGTTCAATTTTAATCATTTTGTTATTTAGTTGTTAGACAAATTTAAGGTTCCATGTGTATTTTAGCATGATTATGTGAATACTTTTAAAAATACCACATGTCCACATTTAATAAAAATTAATGGTGGAGATCAAGATCCACCTCACACTTTGTTAACGGTGATTTTTGAATGGTTGAAAAGTCAACTGATCAAGAATACTACATGTTAAGATTGATGATTAATGCAAAGTTAATAGTAAGAATTAAAACAATAAAGACACGATATTTACACGGTAAAACTCTAGAGTAGGGAAACATCCACGATGCCGGTGATGGAGAGAGAGAAATTCACTATGAACAGTAAAGGTCACATTGTACATTCTAGACTTTTTGTCTCTCACCATTCTCTTTTTAATTATTTGTATCTTTTGTATATTTTTCATATCTCTGTACAATAATATCTAATAGTATTTATATGGGTTCATAAGATGTTGCCCTAATCCTTGACGCACAAGTAAAAGCTTTTTAGTTAGAATCCTAAAGGGATTCTAGTTGAGTAGACCGTTTGGGACTGATTTCCAGTTTCGTGCTTATATTTCCAAAAGTAGTGAGTTGTATCCTGATTGAGATTCCTTGATTCTTGGGAGGAATAATGATATTTCCATGTTGGAGTGTGATCTTAAGATTTCGTATTTGCGTGGATCTCTTCCCGATATAACGTAAATTGGTAAGGCTGTATTTCCCATTTTTGGAGTAGCAGATCTCGCTGAGTAGAGATCTTCGATGAGCAGAATCTTTGGCTAAACAAAATATTTACTTCAGTAAGGCTGTTTGCCACGTGTTCCTGTTGACCCTTTTGATGAGGTGTCTCATATTTGACTTCTAATGACATGGTCTGCTATTTATTTCGAATTATCCACTATCTTTGTTGACGTGTCATGCCATCAAATCCCTGTAACAATACCCCTAAATCCATAAAATGAGTGCTCGGTGACTCGTTGAAAGGGATTTGAACACTTTTTTAATTTTTTTGATGCTCTGATTATGCAACCATTTAATGCTTTTCCGCATCAGTTCTATCTGATTTCTTTTTGTCGTACAGTACTCCATAATCTAACACTCTCATCGATGCGTATAGAATATCCTTTAATGGAAAATTTTAATGATCTTTCGAAGTCGAGTGCTCGAGATGGTTTGAAAACTTTGATGCTGAGGACCATAGGAGAAACCGATTAAGGTTTCCTCGAGAGGTGTATTGCTTTACAACCAATAAAAATGTAGTAGATGTTGCTACTCCTAGCAATGTATGTTTAACTACTTCCGAACCCCCCTTTCGATGAGGTTTGTGCTCCATGGAAATCGTACCTCTTGGTACCTCCACCCCAAGGCTACTACTGCATGTACATATGTAAGTACATGTCGAGTTGAGGGCTCTTGTTCTCTAGGGGTTCGTGTTGCTTGAAATTCCCCCTTAACATCGTCATTATTTACGAGTTGATGTTAATCTGTAGGGTCCCTTTATTGTTTGTTTTCTGGTTAAGGCCAAACTTTTGTCTACTCAATCAAGACCAAGTAACTTATTCATTTTTTATTGATCTTCTGCTCGCTAGTGATATATGGTTATAAACCCTTTTCCATTTGTGAGATAAAACATCTGTGATCACCACAATCTTTTAAATCTGGTGTTTTTTTTTTCTGTAATTAATTTTGTTGATCACCACAATCTTTTTGGCTGATCTTTCTCGTAGATCAAATTCTTCTTTTCAGCTGGTCTTTCTTATAGATTAGGTTCTTCTTTTGACTAGTCTTTCTTATAGACCAGGTTCTTTTTTTTCGATGATTTTTCTTATAGACTAGATTTTTCTTTAGTCGATCTTTCTTATAGATCTAGCTTCCTTTTTAGCCGATCTTTCTTATAGATAAAAACCCTTTGTTTTACTAGTCTTTCTTATAGACCAGGTTTCTCTTAACTGGTCTTTTTTATACCCCGGGCTTCTTTATTTCAGATGATCTTTCTCATAGACCAAACTCTTCTTTTTGGTGGGTCTTTCTTATAGACCCAATTTCTTTTAAACATCAGGACATCCAAGGCACTTAGCCTGGATTGGTTATTCGTCATGTTTTTAACCTGAGTAGGGTTTTTCCTTATATTTACTCGCTCAATAGGGTATTTATTTGTGAAAACATTGTACTTGCAATAAAATATCTCTCATCTGTTATTGGTTTTATTTTGTGAGTCTATGATGACCATTTTTGGTCTTAGTGATTCACGCTCGCTTGTGATTTGCTCAGTTATTTTAGGCGAGACATTCCAAGAGCTCGACCTAGATCTTCATTGTCCCTTTGTTGCCTTTTGCTTTATGCAATGTATTTTTGCTTGGTAGGATTCTTTTAAGATTTTTCTCAACCAAGTAGTGTTATGGGATCTTTGTCCCATTTTTATCTTCTTTTTCCCATGTATACAAGTCACTAAGGACGTCTCCCGGTTTTTTCTATTACAAAGGTTTGCTGAATCGTTGGTGATACGCATACTCCAACACAATCTCACGCATCTCACTGAGTCTTTTCCAATTGCGTACCCTAGTGTTTTCCCGATTGAACCGGCATCTCTAGGGTGGCCGGATTGCTGATAGTGCTTTATATGCACCTAGTCAGTTCGGCATGCGCGCTAGGTCCTAAGATTTTGCCTCTCAGTCTCTTGTGCACCTTTACCCACATTGGTAGGTGTTGGCATTGCGAGTTTATCTAAGAGTAGTTTATACTACGGAGGGTATTTATTTTGGCTCTTTGCCATTTAGAACACTTTTACTTGGTCTTTGAGAATCTTCAAGTTTATTGTACTATGAAGATGGTTCTTTCTTCTTGCGCTAGGTACTTAACTGATATTTGCACAAATAATAAACATATATAATGCCAAACATAAATAGTTTGATCTATTCGTTTTATTGCCGATGATTGTTGTTTAGGATACAGTACAATGAATTTATGTTGTGTGCTTTGAATAAAAAAACATATGAACATATGACATGATAGTCAAGCAACACATATTTTACAAGATATGTACGTTTGAAGTATCTATTATGTATTAAAGAAACATATTGTGACAACACATATTTGCATGGTTTAATACTAGGAGAAATATGCAAAACTACGTGCGTTGTTGAAAATACCTACAAAGTTATACTAAACAACTTAGAGGGAGCTGAATAGGTTGACACTCTAATTTTAAAATTCTTTTGAGATTTTTGTCAAAACCTTGGTAAGCATACAAATTAACCTTTAACATTATTATTATGAGAAAACAATTAACATATGTATGCTCAATTCACCACCCTTAGTCTACAAAACATTTACCAAGAAACAATGTATCTCATATATAAGTATATTCAACGAAGAGCAAATTCCACAAGTTATACTTTGAATATTACAATGTAAGTGTACACTAAATAGAACTCTACAACGTGCTAGTGAAGGAACTATATTAAAACTAAAACAAAGAATACTTGTATTCATAATTATGTCCAATATGTATAAGTACTGATCAATATATGAATATACACAAATAAGTCAATATAAAAGAATTATATTTACAATTTTGATCAAAATGATGTGCTTACATCTCACACTTAACAAAATCTTGTTTCCAAATACATCATAAATGAAGATTATGAAACAATGATTAAAGCATACATATATACAAATATGAAAGATAGAGATAGAAAGAATTAACACAAGAGATTTTTTAACGCGGTAAAACCTCCAAGGAGGAAACATCCACGGGTTGAACTACAACCATTGGGTACTATATATATTGGATGATAGATTATAAATTCCTCAAAAGTGACCAACTTATGATCTACTTCCTATTGGAGTCTATGTCTACCCAACCCTATTGATAGATTAGAAATTCCTCAAAAGTGTAGAACCGCTTTCTATTGGAGTCTATGTCTACACAACACCATTGAAAGATTAGAAATTCCTCAAGAGTGAATACACATCCCATGCAATACTCTCTATCAGAGTCTATGTCTATCTAGCATCCTAGGCCTATCAATGTCATAGCCAATTCCCTATCCAAGGCACTCATGTCTCTAGAGAGCCTCCTATGCATAGCTATCCGGACCTTCCCAATCCTAGCCATGACTTCTTGCTTAGTTATCCGGACCTCTTTCCTAACCAAGTCTTCCTCGCTTGACTATCCGGACCACTTGTCCTAGTCAAGACTTCATGCTTGGTTATCCAGGTCTCTTGTTCTAACCAAGACTTTATGCCTTTTACAAGGACTTCCTAGTGTGATCAACGAATGTAAATGATGTAAACAAGCACTTCAACATAGAACATGTGATCAATACATTCTATAGAAACTAGACTTAGTCATGTGAGCACACCAGTCAAAAAAATCTAGTTACAAAAACATGAATAGAAACCTAGAGCATGTGAAACAACTAACACATGTAAATCCTAGTTTCATTCACAAAGCTAACACTTAAATAAATTATATACATGAAGCACATATTAAAGATATTAGAAGCATACACCAAAAATGTTAGAATCACAAAATATGATCAATGAATATTCTAGCAAGTATTTAGAGCAAGAATATAATTAATAATCAATTAAATCCTAGTTAGCTCTAAATACAAAATCAAATGTGCTAATCCTAGATTTGTTCAATTAAAGGATTCAAGCACATGCTAAGGTTATTAATCATAAAATGAGTCAATCAAAACACAAATAACCCTAGATATCAAGCTAATCACAATACAACTCTTAAACATATGAAAACCTAGATTCCTAGAAAACTAGTTCACATTCAAGTCTTTAATAGACTAGATTAACTTTGATTTAAAGCTATCTTTCTCAATATATTTCATGACACACACACACACACACACACACACACACACACACACACACACACACACACATATATATATATAGAAGAAGGAAACCCAAGGTAATTGAATGTTTAAAAAGAAGAAAACACAAAGTTTAGTCAAATACCTAAGAATCAGGAGCTGGTTCGGTTTAGAGTGTAGAACCACCACAAAACATAGTCAAACAGCTGCAAACTCCATTAAAGAAGGTAGAAGACTTGATTACAAAGATTCTCTAACTTGAATCACTCCATTCGGAGTCCGAATATGAAAGTTATAGCGTTTAGAAGTTGAGAAAATTGAACCACCACAGAGCATGATCAAACAACTGCAAACTCTTTTAGAGAAGGTAGAAGACTTGATTTCAAAGATTCTTCAACTTGAATCACTCCATTTGGAGTCCGAATGTGAAAGTTGTAGAGTTTAGAAGTTGAGAAAATTGAAGAGAAAATTCTGCACATGTTTTTTCAATTTTTCTTCTTAAAAATAAAATGGGAGGGAAATGAGGATATTTAAATGAAAGAGAGAGAGAGAGAATTCAATGGCCAATCAAGTGATTCCACATCACCCAACCCATGAGAGGTGCATGAGCCTCACAGAGCAGAGGGGTGGCTGGCCCGTGAGGCCCACGCGGCCCTCAAGGGAAGCAGCCCAAATGGCTTTCGACCATTCTTGCCTCCTCACCCTCCTCTCACGTTCTTCAGCCATATTCGGGCCTCTAAATTTCAAATTAGAATTCGTATTTAGATTACGAACCCTGACTCCCTCACTTATAAGGAAGACTATGAAACTTTGACAAAAGGCTATGAATTCGACTCGATACACGACGACGAAGACAACACATCGTATGAGAACGTAAAGTATCGTAGCTTCCTAATTTGGACTCGAAACCTAATGAGTGAGTAATCGAAATGACTGGAACTCAATAAAAAATCATATGAGATCATGTTCAAGTGCAAAAACAATAAAACAAAAACAAATAAACAGAAAGTCACACAAGTATGCCATTTCCTAGAGATAGTCCTAGAACATGTAATTTCACAATGTTTAATAAATTAAATCTAATGCATGTGCATACTTTCACAAGTGTGTGAATATGTTATACCAGTGGTGTAAAACTATGCACGGACACATATGAATGCAATGTGTTTGTGTGTCTAATCCTTGTAAGAGGAATGAGGTCAAATATACCTTTGTAAAGATATATAGCATATTCCTCTTTGAAGACTCCATCTTGCAAGAAAAGTTGTCAAGTCTTTCTTGAAGTTTGAATCATCATCAATTAAGACAACTAATCAATACAAGGAAAATTCGTTTTGATATAGAATAATGCTAGCATAACTCATAATCCTAACAATTGTGTATCATGTTAGAAGAGTAATAAAAAATCTCAATGAGTAAGGGTGAGGAAAGTGTTTCATAATCTTTTAGCTCCTTGTTATTGTCATTCAGGTATGAAATCTAAAGAGCTTTGACTCACCCACCGAATATTAAACATTTAAGCAATAAATTAACTTTTACCTTTAATTTCACTAGAACAGGAAATCGCGAAAATGATAGCCTTTTCATTATGAATCAGCAAATCGCAAGCCATTCTTTCCATGTGATTTTGTATAATATTTCGCCTCATACTTTCCTACATAAGAAACAAACAAGATAATTTAATAATTATAGCTAACCTATGACACGGTTGTCACCACCTTTAGAGCGGAATCATTATGTCCTAGAGATTGTCAAATATCCCTTAAGGCGAACTATCTTTTAGGACCTTCTACGATTTGCAACAATCATTCTCATTTTTCTCTGATGTTTCTTTGTTTTTTATATATACCATGTGGGTTTTCTTATAGTTTTGTCTCATGTTAATGCGTTGTAGGTGATCTACCCCCTAACCCCTCCAGTAGTTGTTAAAGTTAGTTTTAACCTGATAGAATATTTTATACATTGTGTCTACTTTTTATTTGGTCACTGATGCTTTCGCTGGGAATCGGGTCTATGGCGATTTTCTCTTAACAATAGCACTTGTGATGATGGAAGTAGAACATGATTAATTCTTGTCTCCGCATTTGGTCCTTGATTCATTGTAATGCCCCTATGGAATTATCATAAGCTTTTGGTGATTGACAATTTACCATTTTACTCGATGATTGACTGATGGGATTAGAGTTTGGATTCTTCACCGGTGTGTCAGACTCGAAAAGCCTTAAAAAAGCTATCTTTTTTGAGTCAAACATGATGATACTCTCACAACCCTAAAGTCTAGTTGCTTTGTTTATGAATTTTTGTTCTTGGTTTTAGTTGATGATAGTGAGCTTAGTTAACTTAGTTGATGATTGGCTCGCAATGCTTTTTACCAACATAGGTTCAGTTTCTAACACTCATCTAGGTGAACTTGTCTTGAAATGCATCTTGCTTTTTCCGTTTCTTTATGCTAGACCGCAACATTACGGAGATCACCAAATATTCTTAGAGATAAATTCTCCGTTTTAGCGTCTTGTGGTCTGATTAGAAAATCCTTCGCAAGTTACCTTTTTCAATGTTGCGGGAGTTATAAAATCTTTGAGATTGAACTAGATTCCGGAACACATTCTTGAAAAGGTCTAGATGTTTATGTTGACATAAATTCCATATCAAAACGTTTTTTCTCTTGTAATATTTAGTTGTCTTAGATTGATAATGATTGAAGCTTCAATAAGTACTTGGCAACTTTTCATACAAGATGGTGTCTTCAAGAGGAAATGAGCTACATTGCTCCTCAAAGGTATAATAGACCTCTTTTCTTTTATAAGGCATAGACACACACACACACACACACACACACACACACACATACACACACACACACACACACATGACATTCATATGTGTACCTATATAGTTTTACATCATTGATATAACACTTTCACACACTTGGTAATGTATGCACATGCATTAGATTTAATTTGATAATCTTTGTGATTTGCATGTTCTAGGACTATATCTTGGAAATAGCATACATGTGTGACTTAGTGTTTATTTGTTTTAGTTTTATTGTTTTTGGACTTGAAAATGATCTCATATAATTCCTTATTGAGTCCTGGTCATTTCGGTTACTCATTCATTAGGTTTCGAGTTCAAACTAGGAAGCTATGCTACTTTGTGTTCTCATATGATGTGTTGTGTTCGTCATCGTATTCTGAGTCAAATTCTCAACCATTTGTCAAAGTTTCATAGTCATCCTCATGCATAAGGGAATCACAATTTGTAATCCGAAGGCAGATTCAAATTCGGAGTTCGGAGGCCCGAATATGGCTAAAGAACGAGAGATGAGCGCGAGGGAAGCAAGCTATGGCCAAAGGCCAAGCTTGGGTGAGGCCGTGAGGGGTGCGTGAGCCTCACTGGCTGAAAACCTGACAAGTCATTTATATTTTAAAGTTCACCTTGTTAGTGCTGGTGAGTAGAGACTAGTATAGCAACAAGTAAGAGTATCGTTCCGTAGGAAGGTGGTGTTCGTCAATCATATTGAATTCTAGTGTTTGTTTAAAGCAATGTAAATAGAATGTGGATGTTGTGAGAGTGGTGTGTGTGAAGTGTATGCATATTGCGATGTGGTGTGTGTGGAAATGTAAAAAGAAGAATGCAAATAAAAACAAAGAGAATATAGAGGGATGGGAATGGTGTTTAAAGAGACAAATAATAAAATGGTGGCTTGGAGAAACGTAGGCAGACCTGGCAAGATTCCAGTTCAAACCGTGGAACTGGAGTCAAATCGGAACTAGGGGAAGCCGGTTTCGGTTCCGGTTTCAATTTTTTCGGAACTGGGCAGTTTGAACCGAGGGTTCCAGCCTTTTTAATTTTTTTTTTGGCTGACCTTAGAGGCCCAACGACATGCTGATGTCAGCATGCCGTTGGGCGTCTAACAGCTAAATTTCCACTCATTCTCTCAATTCTCTCTATTCTCTAATTCTAATTTGTCTCTTAACTTTCCAAGTCTCCAACACTCTCCAAGTTTCCAAGGTTTTTAATATTTATTTCATTTTGCAATTTATTTTATTTCCAATATATTTTATTTGCAATTAATTTTATTTCTAATTTATTTTATTTCCAATATATTTTATTTGCAATTAATTTTATTTGCAATTTATCTTATTTCTAATTTATTTAATTTCCAATTAACCAATTACTAAGTTTCCAATTTCATTTATTTGCAAATACTAGTTTACTACTTACTAGGCTACTATTATAGTATTATTCATTTATTCTTCTATGTTTCCAATTCTCTATTTCTCTTCCAAATTTATTTTTAAATGGCAAGTGGTGGAAATGGAAGGGGTCACGGCTGTGACGGTCCTAGGTGTTCGATTTCGATGAAAGATAAGGGTCAAATGGTCGATAATCTCGGTCGTAACGACACCCACCTATCACGATTATCTGTAACGCCGGGCTTATGCTGAAGACCAAGGCCTAAACTGTCATACTCCCCCTCTAACAATTTCAGGACCCGATCCCAATGACACCCCCCCGGCCCTAATTTGACAAGCCAGTTAGAAAATATGCCTGATATTGATACATCTCCGGATTTTGATTTTGATCCATTGGAAACATAAGAGGAGGACGATTTGATACAGAAGTAGAGCAAATCTGATCTCTTCATCAAACATATGAAGAAAGTTAGGCAAGACGATGGAAGCTATGTAGCGGCTTGCAATTATTGCAAAAAAGTATATAAGTGGTCTAAATCCGGAGGATATGGCATTTATCGGAAACATATTTTAACCAAACATCTAGAAGCAGAGACCAAATCGATGTCACAAACACAAATTTCCAGGTACGCTACTCCTAACCAACAATTGTTTCGATATACTAATGAACAAAATAAGGAAGAATTAGCTAGAATGGTAGCAGTAGAAACTTATCATTCAGTTTTGGTGGAAGGGTTGGTTTTATTAATTATTGCAGACGAGCATTAAACCTTGCTGCATGTCGTGTTCCTAAATCCACACTCACATTTACACTTGAAAAGATTTATGTAAGAGAAAAAAGAAAGTTAGAAATCTTTTTTTGAAAAATATAACGGTCGTGTTTCCGTATGTGCCGACATATGGAGTGACCATTGGCGATCATATTCATACTCGGGTGTTACTTGCCATTTTATGGATGATGCATGGAATATCCAAAAAAGAATCCTTACATTTAGAGTTTTTGATGATTCACACATTGCTCAGAATATTTTTAGAATGCTTCGAATTATTTTTTCAAAGTATAAAATTGAAAACAAAATTTTTGCAATTGGTTTTGATAATGCTTCTAGCAATACTGTTGCTATTCAATCTTTAATTGATTTATGCAAACCATTTGTTGGTGGTGCATTTTTTCATAAAAGATGTGCATGCTATATTTTAAATTTATGTGTTCAAAAAGAATTAGAAACTCTTGAACATTTTATTCTACCTATTAAACAAGCCCTTTAGTTTTTATGGAAACATTCTTCTACAATGAATATATGGTCAAGATATTGTAAACAAAATGGTAGAAGTATCGTTAGATTTCCTCGTGATGTTCCAACACGTTGGAATTCTACTTATAAATTGCTTACTCATAGTTATGAGTATAATGATTTATTAGTTTCTTTTATTCAATTTCATGTTACTCACATTGAACTTTATCAAGCTCATTGGGATGCTTGTTACAACGTTTTCAATTTATTAAAAGTTTTTTATGTTGCTACAACAAATTTATCTGGTGTTTATTATCCTGCAACTCATTTATTTATTATTGATAGTCTCAATATTGCTAGTGCATTTGCTTGTTATGAATCTGACATAGAAATAGCGGAAGCCATTAATGCAATGAATGAAAAATGGTTAGATTATTATCAGGAGCTGCCAGATATTTATTTGATTGCCATGGTTTTTGATCCACGGTGTAAATTAGAACATTTTTGTTATTATCTCAATCATTATTATGGCCCCCCAAGGTTTAAAAATAGCCTATGATGTTGATGCTTGTTATGATAGAATTAAGAAATTATTGTATGCTTTATATGATGAATATCTTATAGTTTATAGATCCTCACTGAACTTAGATGTTACACGAACACAAACTACATAGCCCCCATCATCATCATCCGGATTTTTGAATTTAGGGTATAGTCTATTATAAAAATAAAAAAATAAAAACCCAAAAAACCTAGATCTTCTTCTTCATCATGCACTGATAAGTATTCCGAGCTTGAATCCTATCTAAGTGCTTCTTATGAGTTTATAGAAGATACGACAGAGAGAAAATTTGATATATTACAATATTGAAAAGAGTACGCAAAGTACTATCCAATCATGGCTATGATAGCCAAAAATATTTTTTCAACACCAGTTTCTACAGTAGCGGTGGAACAAGAGTTCAGCCACGAGGGGAATATCCTAGATGAGAGGCGTTTGTGATTGACTTCGAAAGCACTCCAGATACAGGTTTGTGTAGATGACTGGACGAAGGCGCAATATAGACAACAAGAGATCGTATGAACATGAGGTAACATATGATTTCTTCAAAGATGACAGACCTGAAAGTGGAGCAGCGGAGCCGGAATAGAAGATACGGATCACGTCATTATGAGTCCATGTCATCAACAAACCTGCAATAAAATGTAAGAGAACTACGTGGCTTTTGATTCCTCTAAACCCCCCAAAAGGATACGTAGACAACTTAATTGTAGTAAAAATTAAGTTGCAAGGCTAATAACTTTATTTTTTTTTTTTAGTTTTATTTTAATTTAATTTTGTAATTTGTAATTTATTTATTTTATGTTATTTTTGAATTTCGGGTGACCCAATTCCCAAATATCCAATGAAATGTAGTTTGTAATTTGACATTTCGTTTAGTTTTATTTTAATTTAATTTAATTTTATAATTTGTCATTTGTTTATTTTATTTTATTTTCGGGTGACCAAATGCAATCACCTAACTCCCAACCCAATGAATTTTATTTTATTTTGTAATTTGTTATTTATATATTTTATTTTATTTACAATTACAACTTAGTAACTTAGAAGTCAATTTTTTTATTAAAAATAAAGGGTTTAGAACCAACGATTTCGGTTCTGGTTCCACCTAAACCTGGAACCGGAACTGGAACCGAACCGAACTGAAACCTTGCCAAGTCTAGGATTGTTTTCATACAAGGTAATTATGCTCACCATACATAAATGCACACCTAGTAGATTGTTAGTGTTAGGATTTTGAGTATTAGTTGGCATTATTCTATATCAAAACAATATTTGCTTTGTATTATGTTGTTGTTCTTAGTTACATAGTTTATCAAGCTTCAAGGAAACCAGGCAACATTTTAAGCAAAGTGTTGTCTTCGTTCGAGGAAAACGCTAAATGTCTACAAAGGTAATTAGACCTCTTTCCTCTTACAAGGCTTAGACGCATACACACACAATTCATTCATAAGTGTCCCTGCATAGTTGTGCCAAATTAGTATAACACATTCACATGTTTTAGTATGCTCATGCATTGAACTCACATTGCCATACATTGTAGAAATGCATGTATTAGGGCTATTTCTAGGAAATTTCATACTCATGTGATCTTGTGTTTATTTGTTTAAGTGTAAGTGATTTGAACTTGAATAGGTTCTTAAATGATTCCTTGTTGAGTTTCGGTTGTTTCAGTTACTCACTCATTTGATTTCGAGTTAAAATATTGTTTTATTTTATTATTTAATTAAATGGAAGTTAATTAATTATTTAATTAAAAATCAAAATATTTTTCTAACTAGGAAATAGGTTTCTTAGTGTCATACTACTGTTGGTAGTATAATAAGAGTTAAAGAATTTATTTGGTAAGTAGATAAATAAAAGTTATTTATTTATCTAGTCAAATTAAGAAGTCTTTGATATAGTCACAAGTAATAATGCACTAAAGAGTTGTATTAGGGTTTGAATTCTAAAGAATGATAAGAGTCTTTAGGTGAAACACAATTCCTTTTTGAGTGAGGATTTCGACCACTTGATAGGAATCTTCTTTGAGTGAGGATTTCGGACACCACCTATGTAACCTATCATGGAATTCGGCCAACTCTAGAAAATTTAGAGCAAGAATTTCGGCAACCCTATATATTCCTTGGTATAGATTTCGACCAACCCTATATTTCATAGAGAGAATTATTTCTTTTGCTTAAAAAATAGAAATCTAACTCTAAGACATAGTGTGAAACTCGGCCAAGAGAAAAGAGTGTGAAGAAACGTTTTATTTTCGATAGTGTACCACTAGCTTTTACATCAAAAGGCTTTGCGCACAACTTCAAATAAGGTTCACACAAGTTTCAATCAATAGATTGAGAATTCACAAATGACCGAACGTTCTTCGTTTTTCTCTAGGAAGTTTATTGTGACTAACAAAAGAAAAAGTTTTTTGTTATCCATCATTAAGTACACAATTCAAAGAAAATGAGCCATACTCCTAGGTGATTTACGTTTGTCATTAGATTGGAAGGTCTTGCGGATTACTATCGACGGAACATCAATCGTCACATGTAAAATGGTACGATACTCTTTTGTTATATATTAATTAATCAAGGGTTATGGTTCTTATTTTTAAAGGAAATTTTTTTGAAATATACCAAATCAATTTTTCGCTTCAACCGCATGTATTTTTCCCAACAACGCAGAGCTGGTATCTCCTATCTGGTACCTAGGTACCACGACATCTACCTGGTACCCTAGTACCGCAATAGGATCAAACCAATATATATCCTACCCGCCCAGAAAGAAGAATGATACTATGAAGATACTAGTATACTAGAACAAGCGCTATATTAGCAAGAGTAGACCGGTACATCAAGGTACCTCACCATGAAGATATTGAGTTAGCATTCTCCTTCAGTAATGTAGAAGTAAGAGGTTGGCCCCTTCACCATTTAAAGTGCCATAAATGAGATCAGGACCGTCTAAATCCCCAAATAAAACATGAAAGTCAAGATCCTAAGGACCCCAATACCTCAATATTCAAAGAATACTGGT
The DNA here is from genome assembly GCA_035582765.1 of Acer negundo. Lineage (NCBI taxonomy): Eukaryota > Viridiplantae > Streptophyta > Magnoliopsida > Sapindales > Sapindaceae > Acer > Acer negundo. Next base: position 22,309,205 of record CM069235.1, on the reverse strand, counting down.
ATCACAGTCCAGTAAGATGTGGGATACCTGGATACCCCAATACCTCAACCTGTCTACCATGCAGTAGGGACCGAGATAAAGAGAAGATTATCAAGGAAGAAAGGACTGGTATACCAAGGAACTAGAACCATGCCACAAGAAAGACAGTACGCGCCAACATTTACAAGGAAAGTTGACTTCTCCCACTATCTATAAAGCTCCAGTTTAAGTGGGATTAGTCAACTCTATAAAGATCGCCAAGGAAGGAAACAAATCACTTAATTATAGGATTATTCACATGCCTAAAACAAAGCCACCATCAACGTCCCGTTGATTGCTTGATTGATTGACTGATTGACTGATTACCAGAGTAATGAGCAAGAAAAGGGACCTATAAATACAACAAGACTCTCAAAAGAGAGGGATTCGACCTTTGATCCAGATCCCTATAGCTTTTCCACTTATCGACTAGCACAAGATCGCCATCGCCAACTGTATCTGAAACTCCATACTTGAACCTCATAGAAATCACCAGTACAGTTTTCCATTGTATCATTTTTAATTGTGTATCATTTGTTAATAAAACAGCATTATCCCTTTATCTCGATAGATACACTGTATTAATTGGAATTTGACCCCTCTAACATTTTCCTTCTAACATTAGGATTTCATGACAAAATGGATTTTCCAAACTTTTTAATGATATGTATAAATAGCTTGAACCCTAAATTGTTTTTCCCTCTCCCTCAATACTTTCCATACTTTTTATTTGATTTCAGATATTTGGTGTGTGTATTGGCATATAATAAATGTGGCGGCCAAACATGTAAAAAAACAACATAAAACTACACTTGAAAGTCAAGTACCAAATGATTGATAAAATGCCTCTGTGAGTTAAAAATAGTTTTATACTAGATTTCCATGATCCCACCACCACCACCGGTATTTAAAATCTTTAGGACCATTAGTAAAAATTGATCAAATGCTTTATCTACATCTATAAAAGATGAATTTGGCAAAAAATAAAGATAAAGAGGAAGTTGATTTTTTTAAATATATATATATATACACACACACACGTGATAAAAAGAGTTGGTCCATTACTGATAATATCGCCCTTTGTGTAGATTGAGTTCAAAGACAAAAGAAGATGGTCACTATTTCTATTGATTTATTGCATGTGCGAGTTAAAAAGATATAGGTCTCGCATAAAACCATGCTTCTATAAAATTTAGATACATTTTTTTTAAAAAAGAATTCAATAATGGAAGGGCATGCTGAAATCTGTCCAGAGCAAGCACTAGTTGACCGTTTGGAGTTTTTTTTTTAAATATTTTTAAATTTGTATAATTAAATCATATATATCTATTTTTTTGTTATTTAACTTTATATTAAAAAATTTCTTGTCATGCCTCGACCCTCCAAATTTAACCAATGCATGCATAGTCTATATATCAACTTATCTTACTGGACTTGAATCATCTATCACTAACATGAATGGAAACGTACGATGTACACACCACTAGAAAGAGAGAGAGAGAGAGAGAGAGAGAGAGAGAGAGAGAGAGAGAGAGAGAGAGATTAAAGAGTAGTGAATATTGGAGTTTGATAACATATTAATTAATGAAGTCTAACAAGCCAAACATAAATACTTCAATGTTCAAGCTATTTTTTTTCCCTATTTTATGTCATTTCTAGTGAGGTAGTAGGGATATTTATTTCATATGATGACATTTTCTGCACCATATGAACCAGCTGAAGGTTATGCGTTGGTTGATGGTATTTTAAAATTTTATTACTTTTCTTCATAGCTTATACATGTTTCTCATTTAATTTTTGTTTTTTAGTGATTGTCCTCTACAAGATTATAGAGCACTGGAACTTGGGGAGAATATTCAATACTACAATCGACTCTTGAAAGTCCATATTTTTAAAATTCCAAAAAGTCTTGAAATAAAGTATAAATAATCCTAATAGTCTATAAACAAAGTCCAAAGACTATTTCAAAATCCTAAAAGTCTAGTTCATATAATCCTAATAATCCGAAAAGTATAATCCTAATAATCCTAATAATCCTAATAGTATTGCAAATTCATAAAATCCTAGCACCTCAAAATTGTCTATTAAAATCTCAATCCAATACATCCCCGTTAGTTAAAAGTTTAGATAAGGCAAAAAAAGAAAAAAAGAAAATCTTTTCATTTTGTATTTATCTAATCTCTAGAAGACTCTTGCTAAATGTGATATAATATATAATTCATATCTTTAGAATTTCATCATCAAATTAAAATCCAAATGGAAGAGGATGGAAAAGAAGAAAAAACAAAATTAAGAAGGTAAGTGCAACGGCGGGTACAAACATTCAAATTTGGGAGCCTCTTATACAGGGGATCGAAGTGAAAAAGTTTTAAAATTTGATTATAATTTTTAAAAAAATTCAAATGAATTTTTAAGTTTTTTAAGGGAAGGTGTTGATTTTTTATTTATTATTATTTATTTATTTATTTATTTATTTATTTATTTCAATGAAGAATTGACCTTTTAGCTTTAATGCATAGTGAACTGTCATTTCAAATCCAATACATATTGGACAACACCTATCAAAGTGCTCGAGACTAACAAATTAATATTCTCGAAGTGGATCCAAATTGTCATCTATTACTGTGGACCGACTAAGCTTAAAGGCAGAGACCTAGCAATCAAAAATAAAACACATCACACCCGTGGCACGGCCCAAATTTGGTCGTTAATAAAGCTCATTCAATTGAGTAATATTTCAAATTCGAAACGTCTCGTTGCAAATGCTATATAAAAAGGAAATGAAAAGGACAAACGTCACATGATTGGATTGTTACTAGACATGAGAGAATGCTGATATCCCATAAAAATGTGACTAGACATAAGAGAATACTAATGTCCAGTAAAGAAGTGATTATTAAAATTTCTTTCTAATAACAAATATTACCTAGTGTAAATTTAGGTTTATCACAACTAGAAATTTCAAAGGGATGGGTTCGGGACGGTGTTAGAAATTTCAAAGGGATGGGTTCGGGAATTATTTATATATCCAAACCCTGACTATTAAAAACTGAGTTTAAGGTAAGAGAATTTTCAAGGTTGTGGGATCCGCAAGGATATGAGTATTTTTTCACATCCTTAATCATAATTCACAACCACATTAGAATACGAAGGAGTGTGACCCGACGTGAGAATTGGAAGGCTGAGGAAAAAAACGTGCCAAAATTCGATACTCACAAGTCTCCATCACACGCAGACTCAATCCAAGATTCTTCGTTGATGATGATTGATGATTATTGATTCGTGCTTGTTTAAAGCTACTTCATGGCCTCATGGGAGTCAAATGTTTTTGAAAACAAACAAAATGAAAAAGAAAACTGGCTCCTTGACATGTGGTCAGGAATTAGGATTTACTTTCCAACGAAATACTACACCGTTTTATAAGTTCAAACCCTAAGAAAACATAAGCTAAATTCTCAAAACTTGAATTTGTCAGTCTTTCAATTTTTTCTTTACAAGAAATTGTCTTCATCTTCTTCCCATTCCAACAATAGGCGAAATAAATCTCTATCTCTTCTTCTCTCGAATAACCCAAACAAACTCTGAAGCAAAAGGTGCTTTGTCTTCATAAGCTAAGTAAATATCTTGTAATTTATGTCCATTTAATGTAATGTGTATGTAACACCTCAAAACTCAAAGAGTTATTAAGCACTTTGATATGGAATGTTCTATAATAAACCATAAATTATTTCATCAAAGAAAATTAATAATTATAAAATACCTCCAAATAAATTAATCTCCAACGAAAATATATCTCCAAATAAAACCAACAATAAGGTCTAAATCGATCTAAAAGAAATTAAAATAATTCCGAGAATCTTAAATTCAAATTCTAAGTAACCAAATCAAAGAGAGTCGTTATATAAAATCTCAATCACTTCCAACTCCAAGTCTATTGCCCTAGCGGTAAACTCTTAAGAATATTTATCTGCAAAATGTTAAATGATAAAGGATGAGCTATCAACTCAATAAACATTGCATAATACACAATTGAAAACATTTATAAGAAGTACAAAAAGCTTTTAAATAGTACATAAAAGCAAAAATCAAATATTCAAATACAAGTAAACTTGTAAAATTAAAGTAATATTTTCATTGCACGATAAGGATTAATAATATTTCATAAAAAATAAGCTCAAGTCAAATAGTGTCACCAATACCCCCGTTGACCCGGCCATTTACGTACATTTCAGAAATTGGTACATGACCAAAATCATAACATTTCATTTATCATGTGCGCTGCATTTTACATTTTCACTAGTGATCACCTTTTCATTACACTTCATTTACTACTAACATTGAGCTAAAAAAATTACTTTCAAAATATGTATATAATAATATATTTGCATTACTAATGCACAAAAGAACGAAACATATAAACTTTTAAACAAGAGTTCAAGTAAAGGCAAAACTCATTTAAAGAATTGGATAAATAACGTGTAAGTAAAGAATATATAAGTAAAAAAAATATGAGTTTACAATATATATATATATATATATATATAAATCGGTTCAGAACATAATAATATAATAATTAAATTTGTTTCATAAGAAAAAAAAAATTTCTTTTTTTACAACCACATACTATGCAAAAACCACTTAGCTTGGAAGATAGAAAGTTTAATGCTTCACCAATGATATTGGAAAGTCACACGTGGAACCTAAACATTTAGAATAATAATCCTTCAATCAAAATAACCAAATAAAAGAAATTTGACTCCACTTCTTTAAAGAAGATGCATTTTTATTCATCTTATTGTAGAAATTCCAGTAAAATAGGTTTTAGTGCACAAACGTTCGTGATTCGAAAATCTTAAGGGCCTCAAAATATTTCAGAACTTAGTCAATAAACCTAAACATCAGATTACTAACTCCTCTCAAATATCAGAATTTTATCAAACACCTATGACTTTCTATAATTTCCTAAGCACACAAGGATCAATCCTGACAGCGTAAATTTTAATCATCTAACCATACTTCATATCAAAGTTTAACAACCCTACATACCATGAAAATTTCAAAAGTTTATTTATAGACTAAGATACTATCACTACAAGAAAAACCCCCGTTGTTGATAGTTTTTTCTTTACGGTTTTCAAAAACTGTCAACAAAAATGGTTTTTCTTGACAGTTTGTAGTTCTTGAGAGTTAAAAATTGTCAAGAAAGACAGTTTTTCTTGATAGTTAAAAGACAATTTTTATATATTATATAATATATTATATTATTATATTATTATATATGATATATATTTATATAATAATATATTCTATATATTATACTATTATATATTATATTTTATTACATATATTATATAATATAATATATTCATATATTATATATTATTATGTTAAATAATATATATTTATATATAAATATATTATTATATATTGTATAGTATAATATAAATATATATATATATATTATAAATTATATATTATATATATTATATAAATATATTATTATTATATATTGTATAATATAATATATATTATAAATTATATATTATATATATTTATATTATATTATATTATATTATATTATATTATATTATATTATATTATATATAATATATATGTATTTTATATTATATATTATGAATGTTTTATAATTAGAGTATTTATCTTTAATAATTTTTTTAAACTTGTACTTCCTATTTTTAACACCAAACAAAATCCCGATATGGATTTATTTTCTAGTAAGATATCGGTTTTTGGGCAAACCGATATTGGATAAGTAAATTTATAAATTTAATAAATTTACTTTTATATCATTTACTTTTAAAAAATTCAAAAAAATTGTTTATTTATTTTGGACTCTCTTGTTTTATACTAAGATATACGTTAATAATCCAATTACCCATATAAATTAGTAATCTGAGTCTTACATTTGTTCATTAAATTGTAATATGCATGTTGAAAAATATCTATCATGTAGTGTGAGTTGTATTTCAAATCATGTTTATTACAATTGATGTCACCAGTTTCTTATAGCTTATAGGTCATGTTTGGTTGGATGGAATGGAAAGAAAGTCATTCCATTCGTTTGGTTTGTTAAAATGCAATGGAATGGTGATTCCATTGGAATAGAGATTCCATCCAAAAACCAATGGAAAGTCATTCCATTACAAACTAAAATTTATATTCCATAAATACCCTCGTATGCCCTAACTCCATTACAAAAATACCCTTAGCTCGTTTCCAAAAATAATATATTATTATTTTATATTATATTAATGATATTTAAATATATATATTCTATTTATGTACTATATATTAAATTATTATATATGTTATATATATTATTATTATATATTATATTATTATAATATATATAACGATATATAAACATATATAATATAATATACTTATATATTATATTATTATATAAATATATTATTATATATATTGTAGAATATAATATATATTATATATATATATATTTTTTATATTATATAATATATATATATATTATTATATGTATTATATATAATATATATGTATTATATATTATATATAATATATAATATATTATTATATTAAATAATATATAATTATATATAATATACTTTTATATTTTATTATTATTGTCTATAATATATCATGTTATTTTACATTTATAATTAGGGGTATTTCGGTCAAAATACAGTTTACTCCATTCCATTATGTTGTTAACCAAACAAAATAATACTGATTCATAGACAAATTCTAAAATTCCAACCAAATAAAAGACATAGTTTTCCTTTCCTTTGCATTTTTATTCTCATTCCCATTACCATTCTGATTACTATTCCACCATGTGACCATAGAGTGTTGACCAATAACTCGACTATATAATTTTATTAAAAGTTTCAATAAATATTTTTAAATATATGTCTGTCGTAAAAATTAGAATTTTGATTAGTTGAATAAATTTTAATTTATCTAAAAAGGTTTTTTTTTTTCTAATAACTCATAGTTTGTATATAAATATTGTTCATTTGTTATCACATCAAGGTTGTAGTCAAGTGGTAAAGACTTACAACCTTTGAACTTGAGGTCCCAAGTTCAAACTCCCACTAATGACAATTAGTCTCACTTAAAGAGGATTTGTGTTTCCACCACACCTATCAACCTTTTGATTTCCAAACCCTAATCCAACTAGTTAATGTATTTGTAACTATATCAAAGACTTGATAATTTGACTAGATAAATAAATTCATTTTATTTATCTACTTACCAAATAAAGTCTTTAATATTTATTATACTAGCAATCTTAGTATAATACTAAGAAACATATTTCCTAGTTAGAAAAAGATTTTAATTCTTAAATAAATAAATAAATAAATAATTAATTAATTTTCATTTAATTAAATAATAAAATAATATAATATAATAGGCTTATTTACTAGCTTTGCCACCCAAGTCCATATCATGGGCCATATATTATTTTTCCATTTTATTAAATCCATTGGACCTTAATAAAAAATCTAAATGTGAACCAGACTCATTCTTACTAAAAGAAATAAGTCTATATGTCTTACATTAATATAATTTAACAACCCATTAAATAAATAATATGCAAATTATATTCTTAATTCATTAATTACAATTCTAAATGGACCCATAAATTAGTCCGGTAGAATATGTCAAGTCATCCATGCAAGTCTGTGTGGATTGAGGATCTTGGCGGGCTATCTAAATTTATGCTTCAATAGACATAACCCAATCACAATCAACAAATGATTCACTTAGGTTCGATCTATTAATGTTAGCTCATTCCACTAAAGAACTAAAATTGAACTCTTAAATAAATATAGAATAAGTAAATGTTTCTCATTCATACCCTAGACAATTTTATTAGAGATAGTGTATCCTCGTGAATAATATCAGTAATCGCCAAGAGCTCATAAACCACATATAGCTCTCCTAATTATCATATTTACTCATATGACCACATTTTGAAGTTAGATATTCTGACTTGTCTAGAAGCCATGTTTCAATAGACGCTATTGAAAACTCAACGTTAAGATTTAATATCCAATACCTCAAAATATCCATATGATAATATTATACTCTCATTTTAATAAATGGAACCACGATGTCCATATCTATAAATGAAGTCCTCTATCGATTAGCAAATGAATTGAAGATAGACTATGCTATATAATCATACTCATTGATAGCGCAAATGATAACACTTGTAACCAGAAGTCTATCATTTATCTCAAGATTAAGATAGACTCCCCCCGATTACCTTCATAATGAAAACTTTTATCCACTGATGATTCTAGATAAAGTATTTCATTGTGATCATATTCAATGCTCCTAGTGCACTAGGTTCTTTTACTAAAAGAAATTTTAATGATTTTGGACTCATCATATCACATTTGATCCCACTCAAATGCTACCAAAAGAATCTACAACTTTAACAAGGTAAATGAGCCCAACATTTATCTTAAGTTGTGAACATTATTCAAGACTAACTAAAGAATTGTGTCTATCTTATACATATCCAAATGTTCGAACAATTCTTTATTTATAATAGTCTTTTGACCTTATGATTATTTACTTTTGACAATTTTAATAATTAAATTATAAATGCTATAAGATTTGTTAAACTAAAAATCACTTTATTAATATGAAAAGATTGTTAATAATACTATTACACTCTTGCTATTGAAAATAATCCTAAGAACAAATTGATATAAACGTCTACTATTCTCATACCAAAATTTACAATCGGCTGCAACCTACAAACATAATTAAAATAATCAACCCAAAAAGTTGCCTCACCTCTATTAAAACAAATCAAGATTGCAACATATACTAACACTCAAATTTGAACTCTTTAATGAACTCTAAAATTGAAGCATTTTTTTTTTTGTTTACCGAGTCTCATATATTTCTATTTCATTTACTCCAAAATCCATGCATTAAAATATCTCCATCCAAAAACTAACATTGAACAATTGATAGAAGCCCAAACTTTATTAATGAAATATTTGAATGTTAAAAAAAAAAAAAAAAAAGAGTTTTGAGAGAGATTAAGGCTGTAAATAAATATTTAAAGAGAAACAAAGTTTAAGAACTTTACCTTGAAAACACTCTAACTCAATCTACAGAATATTAGTTTTCTATATTCTTTTGTGAGAGTTATCAATTTTTTGACAGAAAATAAAGCGTAGAAAAGAATATAAAAGTTTTAACATGAAAACTCATTTATCTCTCTTTAAAGAGAAGAATACAAATCAAATTCAATTTCCTAATATCTCTACACATTGAGATAAAGATAATTGGTTTAAGGTATTAGTGGTTTTGTGCTAATAAACCACTTACCAATCTCCTAGATAGATAAAACTATTAGACTAATGTACAATGCTTATATTATCTATTCTATTATCTATTATTATTATTACTAATAAAGAAAATTTTTTTTGGGTCTTACAGTGTAGTTGTAGGGCTGCATAAAGAAGCTCACACCATTGAATTTGATACAATTTGATGAGAACAATTAAGTAATAAAAACTTCACATTTATGCTATTTTATTTTATTTTATTTTTATTCTCTAAGGAGTCGGTTTTTTTTTTTTTTTTTTTTTTTTGTCTTAAATATTAAAAGACCTTATTTTACTTAAGTCCTTAATATCACTTAATGTTTAAGATACTTTCATTTGTTTATTTTTTAATTTGGGATCATTTAACTTAAATATTAAGTGGTTTTATTTTTTACTATTTTACCCTCATATTAATGAATGACTTAACTTTTGGTATATTCACTCTCATATCAATTACGTATGTATTTCCAATTTTCAACAAATATTTATTTTTATTTTTCAAAAAAAATTTATTACTTTGATTTATTATTATTAATTTAAAATTAAATTTTTTTTTAAAATTTGTTTTTTTAAAAAAATTAATCAAAACAAATGTGCGTGAGGAGAATGGCCTCCTTCCTCATTGCTTTAGCGATGGAGGCTGGCAACCTCCTCCATAGAGATCGCTAGCCACTGTTGCCGAGTTTCGAGGAGGCTAGTGGCCCCCTCCCATTAAAACAAATGGGAAGAGGATGACTCCCTTCAATCGTGAGAAGGTCGACGAGCCTCCTCCCTTAGTCTAGGGTTAGGTTAATTAGGGTTAGGGTTAGGGTTAATTTTAGGGTTGCTTAGGAAATTGGAGATTTTTTTTATTTAAGGGTATTTTGGTAATAGATTAATTATAGTAGGTTAGTTTTGGAAGAAATTTTCAATGTGTTAATTATAACTTATTAAATAAGTGAAAAGTCAAAAAATTTAACATTTTATATAAGATTTTTTTTAACTTAATTTAAGATTTAAGTCATAAAAACAAACATTACAAACCACTTTCTTTAATCAAATTAAGATATGAGAGTGGAAAAACAAAAAACCCCTAAATTTATGCTATTATATTCCTATGAAATTTTAATCATTTTTATAACGCGTTATCGATACGAGTCTCTTACTATCGTTTATTTCAAGTTTCAAATTTAAAACTTTTACATGAAGGCAAGATTTCATATGAACAATGATTAAAACTTGATTAAAGACAATTACTTAATAATGAGATCAGGCCATTTAGTGAAATTGTAAAGTATTCGTATTGAAGAATATTTATTGTTTTTTTGATTTACTTTAGAGATTTTCTTATCTAATTTTATCTTTTCATATTAATTTTCTAAAGACACTCCACCTAAAAACTTGTTTTTTTTTTAAAAAAAAAATATTAAAGACACTTTATTTTGTTCTAAAATTATGTTTTTATCATTTGATACTCATTTTTTGAAAACATTTCATCCTATAAACTTAAATTTCAAAAATAATTCTAGAAATACTTCATTTTGCTTCAAAATTATATTCTTCTTCTTTTTTTTTTTTCCATAGAATAGTGAAATAAAAAAGTTTTAAATTTTATTTATTTTGCTTCATTGGACATTTTATTTTTCAAAATTTTAAAGAGTCAACACTTTTAAAAATAAAAAAAAAACTTGCAAAAATTTATATATATATATATATATATTTTGCAACCAAATTGATAATATTATAATTGCCTATGTTTTCCTCTATTCTTTAGTTTATTGCTTTGTTTTGAGTTAAACTTTTGTATTTTACATTTCTTTTCTTAGTTCTCAGCTATTCAAGTCTTAGGAGATAATTGGAAGCAATTTGGAAGATTTTCGATCAAGCCCGAGAAAACAACATCTGCTGATAGGTCAACTTCAAGAATTAAACTGTATCATCTTAGAAGGAACTGGGTTTCTAGCCTTACATGGTTGGGCAGGTATAGAAGTTAGCTTTCCGTAGAATTTTACGGTTCGCGATTTCGATTTTTCTAGAAGGATTTATGATCATTTTACTACCTCAAGGTCAGCCTAGAATTTCTACGCCGGATTTTGGAAATAAAGCATTACGTGCTGCTTATTTGGGAATGAAGGTCTGAGAAGAATTTGTTATGTTTTGGAAGATTAATGAAGGCCTAAAAGTCACTTTGATTCAGGTTTAGTTGATCCTAAACTTTCCATGTTAGGATTAATTGAGATTGGATTAAGATTCCTAAAGTTAGAAGGATTGTATTTCCTATTTTGAGTCACATTTAATTAGCCTTATTGGAGGTTGATTAGGGTACTATCATGCGTATTGAAGAGGAATTATAGCAGAAAGATCAGACATACAGCAGCAGAGGCAAGTTGAAGAGTTCCAAGACGATATTCCATCGATTTTCTAGGTTCTATCATTATTTTCTTATATGTTTTCTCTTAGGCTTGTACTCATGACTATGAGGAACTAATTCTTTTTGCTAGGGCTACGATGTAGCCTAGCCATGACTATTTGATTTATTTGGTTAATGTTAATTTCGAATTTTCTTCCCTATTGAGTATCTTTTGCTGCGCTTTAATTATGTGTGCTTGAATTTGGATGTTTGATCACCATCTATTCTTAAGTAACTTGATGTAAGTAAGAGTAGATGCCATACTTTACTTGAGTTTTGCTTCTTGTAATTGATACCATGAATGTTTAATTGTAAATGCCATACAATTAGGATTCGTGTGATGATCTTAACAATTTCCGTGGAACTTAATGGGTTTTTACGAATTCAATTCATCTAGATGCCATAGAGGATTAATTTGTAGGAATACTTTTAGTGAAACCAGATGCCATGACCACTAAATATATTTGGGAAAATTGATCATCAATAAGGGGAATTAATTAGAATTAATATGCCAAAGGAATTAAGTATGATTGGTTACGGTGAAATCGAATGCCCTAGTGTTTTGCCTATTTGATTTTCGACTTTGCTTTGCTGTGAACTTTTATTATTTTTCTTTAATTTTCTGTTCTTAGTCAATAATTCACAAATCAATTCTCATGCATTAAAGTTTTCAATTTAAGACTTAGTTTTAGTTTAATTAGTAAGAATTTTAGGGTTAATTAAGTCTCTGTGGGAACGATATATGTGCTTTGCTAGCTATACTATCTTTTGATTCGTACACTTGCGAACAATTAGAATTTGGAGATAAATTGTTAATCATATTTTTCACAACACAAACAAATCTGCAAAAATAAACACTTTTTTTCAACAAAAAAAAAATTTGTTTGTTTCTTGTTATAAATTATGTATCACTTCGAAATCAAATAAAACTTTAATGATATTTGTTATTAGAAAATTTTGATTGATCTACAGGTCAGCATCATCGTCAGAAAAAGGCAGTGAATAGATATGCTACGTCATCGAAGTCAACTAGAAAAGACCAAGCCAAGTTAACCCACAAATGATCTTAAAACACGACAAGACCAGATCAGGTTTATCCGAGCGATCGGGTAGAGATGACCTGACCATGTCTACTAGATCAATCATGTATATATGACCTAATCAAGTTTAGCTAACCGACCGAATCAAGGAGGTTGATCGGGTAAGATAACTGAGCAGGCAAATGATGAATTGGTCAAGGGCTAAGTAATCGATATGGTCAATATGACCCAATCGGGTTAGATGACCGATCAGCCAATGACAGCACACAGGATAGTTCTAAAAACTATCGTAAATGATATGATGTGCGAGTGTTTTTACCCTTCGTAAGTATACGAATCGTAAGACGCGTATAGTGGTTACGAGTAACGGTATTATTCCCATGAGGGAGGTATGGTACACTTAAGTCTGTTCTAAGTCTTATATTATAAACAAGCTATATGCACTAATTACATGCATGAAAAGTAAATGGAGGATGTTAGCAAGCAATTTAACAACTAAGCTACGTTTACACTAAGATGGCATCAATTAAACTACAATGAAAGCTATGTGAATCCTATAGTCAAGGATACGCAATCTCTATACTACAACTGCAAACTAAATATGCATGATCACAAGACAAATATAATTAACTAAATCTAACTAGATTGGCAACTAAGTAAGCAAGTAAATTAACAACTAATTAACTACAATTAAGTTACACTAAGTCAACTACAACTAACTAAATTATTATCATTAGCTAACTTTACTAACTAAAACTCTTGCAAAGGTTATGCAAGAGTGAAGATGTTAATGATGAGGGATAATATTAATTGATCACAACTAAGCACACTTGTTCTATGGCATATTTAGTTCAATCACTACTACTCAAATTACCATCAACTAATGGCTATAGAATGACAATAATAGAGGGATTTACCACCTAGAACATGAGAATTAGTCAATAAGCATGGACATGCAATTACTAATCAAATCCTCTCCACTAGAGCTAATCAATGTTGTAAAACAAGGTTACATGTTACTAATGATCAATCAACAACATGTATCCATTTAGTCAAACTCCAATCAATACTTAATAACTTAAGATGGATATATTAAAAGTAAGATCAATCAATTACAATATAAGGCCTTATGAAAATTCATCCCTCAACATTGAAGGTATTTTAGACATACATATTCATGAGCAATAAATAAATGGAAGAGAAGTAAGAGAGTAAGAAGTAACCACAAGTCGGTAAGCTTCTTGTTATTCAATTGAGCACCAAGCCTTCTTCTTCCAAGCTAGGAATTTCACATGAACTATGTAGTGTGAGTTTTGGTTATCTAAGTTATTTTAAGCTATTTAGTATAAACTATTTGGGATATTAGGGGATTTGGTGTAATTCTAGGCTTTACTTGTATATTAGAGGTGTGTTTCAGGTTGGCAAAAGATGTATATATATACTAGGGAAGGTTTTGGACAAGCTTGGACATGAAAAGGACAAGTTTCTCCTCAGAAAACGACCATCTCACGGGTTCATTCCCTTGCTCTCGTGGGTTATTTCCCGCCGACGGAAGTCGCGATGCATTTTGCATGTGAACCCGCGACTTCAGGCGTTCTACTTCGCGTGTTCTTTCTCATGGCATGAAACTGCGGAGATTCCATAGGTTTGGATGTCTAGAACGCATGAATGAAGCCGCTGAACCAAGCTTGCAAGCTTGCATTTCCATGAAGGTTTGGCTCCTTGAAGAAGAGAGAAAACTTGTGCATGGGAGCCTAAAAATAGGTCCATTGTGACCGGAGGGGTGGTATCCATCGATATGGGCAGAACGGTGTCGGAACATTGGTCGGGAAACGATCGGAATTGCTCCGCTTCAAGTTGGGTATGAACCGGTTGGGTCCGGGTCATGCGGGTCGTGGTCGACCCGGATGGAGCTTGAAGACGCTGACGCAGCGAGGTCTAAAACGACGTCGTTTGTGGCCTGATGCTGTGCTCTGCGCAGCAAATATCAATCTACCCCTTGCTCTCTTCCTAATTCACAGAATCTTCAATAAATGTCTCGAATATTGCACTTTAGCCCATGAACTGTCCAAAATGACAATAATGCCCCTGAACTTCCCTATTTACCTGAAACATTTATTTAAACCATTAAAATCCCTATTTTACATGAGAAACAAACATAAAAGATAGGAAAAGGTAGCACCAAATGTGAACATTTGGAGCGCAATCAGCCAACGATATATGGATGATGTTAAGTCCAAAACAACAACAACTCAAATACGTAGAGAAAGAATCCTATCCAGGCAATGAACCATGGGATGCATTGCAATAGGGAAAATAACTTCCTTAGAGATATTAGATTCCGAATTCAACGGGGAATCTAATATCACTAAATGCACAGAAGATGCAAAACATGAAAGAAGCTAAAAACGACTCCAACAAGTTATAGCCCTATTAAACCCCGTCAACTGTCCTTACTTGTACAGTAAGAATTAGGGTTCTATGGATGTATAAATAGACTCTCAAATATCATTAGGTGTGGTTACGAAAAACACATAAGAGCAAGAGTGCAAGAGATATTGAGTTTGTAATTCACCCTTACATAGTGAAATCTTCTTCTCGTCGTCTCTGGCAACAGTGGGTTTTTCTCTTTTTGGGTTTTCCACGTAAAACCTTGTGTTTTGCATGCTTAATTTTATGTTTTACTTTATAGTTAATATTGTCAATTTATAATAACTTGTTGGACGCTTGGTTAATTTCATATAATCCAAAAATCACCATCAACAATATTAAAAAATAAATGTTTTAGGGTTTGTGAAATACAAAAAGATAAAAAAAAAAAAAAAAAAAAGGTGACGTTTAGAGTCTTAGCAAAAAAATTCTCATATAACAAAAAAATAAAATAAAATAAAGTTATATTTAGTGGATTGTCAATAACATCACTCTTTAATTTCTTTTAAACAATTATTTTCATGGTTCTCACTTTGCTAAATCTTCCACAACAAAAAATAAATTTAGTTTTATTTCTGGTGGTTCTTATTTCAATGATGTGATTGGATTTGATATATGTATACGGAACCAAAATTTTTGAATTCAAATCTAATTAGAAACTAGAAGTTTCAAATTCAAATCTAATCATGAACATGAAGATCTGAATTTGAATATAAAGTGGTGAATGCAAGGAGATGTTGGAGGATAGATGGTCTTGGACCACCTCCACCAATCTCAGTCAAGATCTCTACTGGTGCAAGGAGATCGCACCACATCTCATCCAAAGTCGTGATTGCATTGACGGACGACACAACGACAATTGGAAGCATATGGATGATCTTGTGGTAGGCAGAACAAAACTCTTTTGAGGTTTGTGATGGAGTTGATTGGAGTCTTAGGGAGGGTGAGGTTGTGATAAGGGATTAAAATATACATTTTTAATTTTTTTTTTTTTAAATTAACTATAAAAAAAAAAAATCATGTGTGCCAGGGGATCCATGACCCCGTGCCCTCCACAGTGTTTTGCCTTTAGGTGTTGGCGATGATGAGGTTTTGTATATTTTGTGAGGATTGGTGATTGTTGGATATTGTAGATTTGGTGATCAGGATTATGCTCGGTAGGCTACAGTTACCGGATCTTAGGTTTTCTTTTCTTTTTTATGAAATCCTCTTGTTTATTTTTGCCATATCTTGCTGGTTTTCTTTTTGTTGAATATTTTTATTTCTGTAAGTTACTCAAAGTTTGATTAGCTTATTTTGGTGACAAACCACAATTGGGGTTTGAATTGTAAAGGTAACTTAGGTAAATGATGATCAAGCTCAAAAGCCCTCTCAAGACCTTAAGATGATAAGCACTCCAAAGATATATTTCTAGTGCTTAGTTTTCATTGAAGAGATTTAGTTGTACACTCACATTTCTAATGTTTGCATATGTATGCATTGTTCTTGTGTGCATTCCCTTCACATGTCACATTTGACACTTACACTTCTTTGTTGTATCTTATTGTGTTATCAGTGTGTCTATTTATTCATTTCCCAAATATTGTTTGGAAACGTCCGCACCTGTATGACGGTGTGCTTGGTTTAGTGCAAGGATCGCCTTTGGAGAATGCCCTTGGGTTTTCCTTTGGTTTCACCACAATTGGTGAAACGGCGGTTTGATCGACGACTATGACCGCTGTTAAGATTTTGAGTATTAGTTGGCATTATTCTATATCAAAATGATATTTACTTTGTATTGTATTGTTGTCCTTAGTTACATGGTTTATCAAGCTTCAAGGAATCTGGACAACGTTTCAAGCAAAGTGTTGCTTTTGTTCGAGGAAAACGCTAAATGTCTACAAAGGTAATTAGACCTCTTTCCTCTTACAAGGCTTAGGCGCACATACACACAATTCATTTTTAAGTGTCCCTGCATAGTTGTGCCAAATTAGTATAACACATTCACATGTTTTAGTATGCTCATGCATTGAACTCACATTGTCATACATTGTAGAAATGTATGTATTAGGACTATGTCTAGGAAAATGCATACTTATATGATCTTGTGTTTATTTGTTTAGGTGTAAATGATTTGACCTTGAATTTGCTCTTAAATGATTCCTTGTTGAGTTTCGGCTGTTTCGGTTACTCGCTCATTTGATTTCAAGTTCAAACTTGGAAGTGACGAAACTTTATGTTCCTTAACAATGCGTTGTCTTCGTCTTCGTATATCGAGTCGAGTTCACATCCAATTATCAAAGTTTCATAGTCGTTATTGTGTGTAAGTGAGTTGCGGTTTGTAATCCAGAAACAGATTTGAATTTCGGGTTTGGAGGCCAAAGGACGGTCGAAGAACGTGAGGGGTGCACGAGGAGAAGAACGGAAGAGCTAAGACCTAAAATTGGGAGCTTCCTAGGGAGGCACATGACCACCATGGGAAGGAGGCCTTTCGGCCTCCCCGTGGTAGCCACACGCCTCTATAGGGACAGCTAAGAAGGCCCTCCTAAGTGGGTCCCACACTCTTTTAGCTTTTCCCTCCCAATCTCTTTTAAATACTCACACTCTCTCAATTGTTCAAAAGTTGAAGAAAATTGAAAATAGAATTGCAAAATTTTCCCTCCAACTTCCCTACCTTCCAATCGTCATAACTTTCTCATTTGGATTTCAAATTGAATGATTCAAGTTGGAAAATCTTTATAATCGAGTCCTATACCATTTCCAAAGAGTTTGTAGCTGTTTGATTGAGTTTTAGAGCAATTCCACTGTCAAAACCGAACCAGATCGGGATTTCAAGGTATTGAGTCAAACTTTGTGATTTCATCTTTGATGGTCCTCAATTGGCTTGCGTTTTCTTCTTATATATGTGTATGTATGTTTGATGAAAGCTATTGAGAAGGATAGCTTCATATTAAAGCTAATCAAGTCTAATTAGAGACAAATGTGAACTAGTTTTCTAGGATTCTAGAATTTAACATGTTTGTATTGTGCTTAGCTTGATATCTAGGGTCATTTATGACTTGATTGACTTATTCTAAGATCGATAACCTTACTAGAATATTCATTTATCATATATTGTGATTCTAGTATTTTTGGTGTATTTTTCTGATGTCTTGAATTTGTGCTTCATGAATATGATTTATTCAAGTATTTGCTTTGTGAATGAAACTAGAAATTACATGTGTTAGGTGTTTCACATATTCCAGATTTCAATTCATTGATTTTATGACTAGACAATATTCGACTTGTGTGCTTACATGATTAAGTCTATGTCTACAGGATTTGCACTTGATCCATACATTTCATATATTCATGTATCACGTGGATTGTTAAACTAGAATATCATACATTGTGTGCTCATTGTCTAATTCTAGTTTCCATAGTTCATATTGATCATATGTCCTATGATGAATGTGTTTGCATCATTTGCATCACATAGATCATACCTTGTAAAAGGTGGAAGACTTGGCTAAGAGTGTGAGGCTCTAAGTAAGTCCAAGCAAAGGAAGACTTGGTTAAGAGTGTGAGGCTCTAAGTAATTCAAAGCATGGAAGTCTTGGCTAAGAGGTGCGATGCCTCTAAGTAAGTCCAAGCGAAGTCTTGTCTAGGGTGTGAGGCTCCGGTTAGACAAGCGTGGAAGACTTGGCTAGGGGTGTGAGGCTCATATAAATTCGAGCAAGAAAAGTCTCTTGTTGTTGAGTTATTCTTCAATATAGAGCAAGGGAAGTCTTGGCAAGAGGTGTGAGGCTCCTATAGGTCCGAGCAAGGATATTCTCTATAGACATGCAATGTGTATAGGTTAGAGAATAGGCAAGTTTTTCTCTAGTGGGAATAGATAGGGATAAATCCAATAGATTGTGATACATGAGAGTTGGTCACATTTGAGGGTGTATTCTTATTTAACTAGTGAAAAACTTTTTGCCGGTGGTTGTGGATTCAACCCATGGACGTTTCCTCTTCGGAGGTTTACCACTTTAAAATATCGTGTGTCAGGTTTCTCTTTCATTGTAACTTTGATATTTATATTCTTTAATCAAATTGATCTTAAAGACATTGTAATTGATTATATTCTTGTGAGACGAGATCTTTGATTGTATTGGTATCTTTTGTATGTACTTGTACTATTAAGACATATATATTGAATACAAGTATTTGGTAATATCTATATCTTTGGTATTCCCTCTACATGTGTTCATAGGCTATGTTTGAACTAAGTTGAAAATGCTTGTTAATAGTCTATGCATGTTCATTTCCGTTTATTGTGGTGTTATATAAGCTATCTAAAGGGACAAACTTTCACCATCCCCCCTCCCCCCCTCCCTCTCCAGGTTAGCTTAAGGCAATTTAACCGTGTTTGTATTTAAAACCGTCGAATGAAACCGCCATTTGATTCCAGAAGTCTCTAGACTGATTCTACAGTTATGATCGACAATTTCCAACCGCCGTTTAGACCTGATTGATTACTTGCGCCATCATAGACTTAACTATTTCTAATAGTATTTTATTCCTTCTTTTCGCTACAGTATTTTGCTACAGAGTCTTAGGAATAAATAAATATCTTTTCATACCTTTCTTGCTAAACAAGTCTTTGAACCATTCATAGAGATATTTACGTACTCGATTTACTCTTTAAACTCAAAAGTTTATTATCTAATTTGATCATCAACTAAACAATCTATTGCAATCCAATGCTTTCGATTCATGGCAGATCAAATAGACATGACCGAGACGTCTAAAGATATCAATAAATGTAACTAGATTTGAAATTTTGTGTCTAGCATTTACACTCATTAAATCACAAATGTTTTAATGAATTAGTTGCAATGGAATTCTTGATCTAGTTCCTTACTAAATGGTATTCTAATTGTTTTTCTTGCTAGATAATTTGCATGACTTTTTTGATAAATGAGTCCAATTAGTCCTCTCTGACTGATATACTCATTCTATCTAGTCCAACATGACTTAACTTGGCATGCCAAAATATCAGCATCATCACCATTGTAATGATTGAAAAACAAATATAATTATAACTGTACAAACTAACGTAAATTATTATGAAACCATTGAACAACTATCGAGTACCATATGAATATAATTTGCTAAAATATTATTAATCTAACCATCATGATTATTAATGATAACCCGAATCAATGAGGATAACTGCGGACACTAAAACCCAGTTAGATCTCAAGTATATATTAGAACATCATGGAGTACTTATTTAAGATACCATGCAAACCCAGTTTGTAGGTATTTAACTCCAAAATTGTTCAAACACATATACATCTTGTTTCTAATAATCTAACTTTACTCAATGTATGTATGCTTTACAATTTCTTATTGGATGGTATATTTTCACTTATCCATCGTCCACAAAGGACAAGAGTTATAGGAAAATACCTAGCCATAAACTTTAGCATAACTAAACAAATTCTTGAGTTTTGGGTTTTATGCTTTTCGACTCAATGCATTCACGAGCGGAAAAGACCTAGCCTGTCACAACTGTAACAAGTTATTTTAGTTTTGTCCTTCCTTAATTCGTTATCCCTCAACTTCTTGCATATTCCAATCTAGGATTAAGTGGCTGCAGCTAGATTTTCTTCCACTTTTGAAAATATCTATTTCCACTAATATGCTCAAAACTAAATTTTTTTGTACAAGTTGGAATCTTTCATATAAAATTGGCTAGAAGCCTAAGCCGCATATAAGCGCTCATCTTCTACTACCAAAATGACGCGATCGATATATGTCAGATTAATTTTATATATTCCAACTATCATAAGAGATCATATCGTTTAGTCGGTATACCATGTTTTATATCCTTATTGGAGGCTGCCACTAATTTTGGTGCTTCTTATAAGTACTCAAAACTTGATACCGTACCAACTAAAATTTTAGTACTTAAAATACTACTAAATTTCCCTTCAAGCCAAAATCTAAAAGGTAAACCACTTTACTTAAATCTTATTGTACTTGTAAAACATACATGTGAGGCTGCTATTTAAGATACTCTGCAACACAATGCGAGTAATTTAATGTCTAGCTTGATAAGCCTCCACATCTTGTATGTCGAACAAATAAGTACTATGCTGAGGTTCAATCATGATTCATGTTATAGTCTCAAGAGCTTCTTATTCTTAAAATACACTAGACCTTATTGTATCTATTCCCTAGATTACACGATTTAGTTTATCACTTACATATTGGCCACAATATTATAGATATATAATCTATATCTTATGCTAATCTATGTAGAGACATACAATCTACTATGCAAGCATATTAACTTCCAAAAAAATACATACATTTAATTTTGCTGCAAACACATACTGAAAAAATGATAAAATAATTTAAGGTATAGAATCGAAAAGGTTGTCAAGCGTCTAATCATCTTCCGTTTCCAAAAATTTAATCATCATAAATTCAGTACTTTGCGCAAAATTCTAATTCTAATATTGTACTCAACAATTTAGAAATCCCAAAAACAGGTGATCATAAATAATATAAGAATACAATGCACAAGTCCCTAGAAACATTTTATGGGGTCAAATCGATTCTTACTACAAAGTAAATAAACCAAAAATATTTACTAGAAAATGGTTTATAAAATATTAATGTTTTCTAAAATACGGAGCTTTGCATGCTATTCATTCTTACTTCTCATATTCAGATCGATCACCACTGAGAAAGACTCTCTAAGTCTTCATAACTCATTTAACTGTCATTTTCTCGAATATTGGTCGTCTATCGATGTGTAATAATTCATGTGCCTAGCACTATGAATATTCATTGTGGATGTAGTAGATCGCCTCACATTCCTAAGGATGTGGTGCTCCTCTATGATTTCTAGTTCACACGATAATTGACCAAAATACATCATGGTACCTTACTCTAACTTTTCCAACTTTATAGATCTATTAACTCTTTGGGAAACTTCATTAAAAGACTATCCACTGCATCTCTCCACATAAAAAAGCACAAGTTCAAATTGACTGTGGCGATATGTCATTAATAAGATTCATAAAATCTTCTCCATTAAAAACATATGAGAAGATGAAGATTTATTCTAAAATTTTCTAAGTCACTTAGAAACTTTTGCCTTTTAATAACCTTATACATTTCCAATGTACTTTCTAATGAAATTTATATTCCCGATTGCATACTTAATTGGATGGAGAATTCTAATCAAAGGTATTTCAATATAGCTCCCACTGAAGCTAAATTTTGGTGATCAAAATTCTCGAAGGAAAATTCCATGACCATCAGAAAACGGTGCCAAATTCCTGCTTGAAAATTCCACGGTGGTTGAAAAATACCACTGTAAACCATCATTGGAATCCGTACTGGAAATTGTCACCAAAAAACTGTACTGAAAACCGTTATCGGAAATCGTGCCAAAAATCGTAACTGGAAACCATACTGGAAACTGTCATTGGAATCCGTGTTGAAATTCATCATCAAAAATATTGGAAACTATCATTGGAATCCACGTTGGAAACTGTCATCGAAAACTGTAACCAGAAACCAAGTCAAAAACCATCACCGGAATCCGTCCTAGAAACTGTCATCGGAAATCATGCTGGAAACCATCATCAGAAATCGCATCTAAATTCATTTCAAAAAAAATTTGTTATTGGAAACCGTATCGGAATCCCTCATCGAAATCTATGTCGGAAATCGTCATTGGAAACCACACCAGAAACCAAAAGTCGGAAAACGTATTCGGGATTTGTAGGGCAATAATTCAACTCCCACTGGAGCGAAACAAATCAATGGAATTAATAAATAAAACATAAAAAATAATTATAATTATAATTTATTTATTTATTTTTTTAAATTTATTTTTTTTCGCTAGAAAACCACCTCCAGCGCCGGAAAACCACTTTTGATTTCTGGAAAACCGCCATTCGGTGGCCGGAAAAAGTGTTGGAAAAATTATTGGTCGTCGAAAATGGTGCCGGAAACCGGTACGACGGTGATGACGTGGCAGCAACGTGTCAAAGTGTGAATAGTCCATGTGTCCAATTTTGACAACACATAGCCACGTGTCGCAATATAGTAGGACCTAATGTTAAGCATTCTCATTGTGACACTTGTCACATCCTCAACGTGCCACATGGCAACATCAGAACTATTTAGGTCTGCTATTGACATATCCCACTCATTTCAAAGGAGAGTGTACACCACTCGCAACCTTCCTGGAGTTTCCCGATCACGGGACTACCGCCATCCTCCTCAAAATTGAATTATAATTCCATTTATGCCCTTGGTTTTGACGTTTAGGGTACAGGTGAACCGCACTCTCCACTCATTGGAGCATTGAACATGTTCTTCATGTTCTTCACGCAAATTCAAACTCAAAACAAGTTTCCAAATTTTGATTTTGATAGAACATATTCGAAATCGTTTATCTCCCTTGTCATAAATCCAAATTATGCAAATGACATATTGTTGGAAAGCTCTCTTAAGGCTCTATCTAATGGTACCATGATCGTAGAAAAATAAAAAAATTGACAGTGAGTTTTGGAACCCTATAAAGTTACGGGTTTCATAACTTTAATTCTTCAAAATTCTCCAAATTTTGAAGTATATACATAACATGCATTTCCAGAACATCTTATAACATGTATACACATACATATATTCCAGAAAAAACTAAATTAAACACTTGCATATGTGTGATGCCATTTGTGTTCATTTATTGTTAAAAAATAAAAATAAACAAACATCTTAACTTGGCATTCTTCTACCAGAATACAATCCCAAACATGTGCTCTGATACCAATGAAGATTAATCTAAATAAACAAATAAACATAAACGAAATTCAGATCATTACCGTTCATAATACGGAATCTGAATCTCTACAGCGAAAGCGGATCGAACACCTGAGATTGTATCACCAGTCTGAGGACAATCACGGAATCGGAAAGTCCTTCTAGCCACAATACACATACACACACTTTGATTGAAGGTGGGAGAAAATTCTACAATGATTTTCTCCACATCTATTTCTTTTATTTCTATCTCTGTATATGTGTTCTCTCTAAACACTTGCACTTATTCACTCTCTGTATTGTGTCCGTTATTGTACAGATACAATTACACTTGCCTCAAGTATGCTTCACGCATGCATTTTTGCACACATCCATACTATCTGTTTAACATACTAGGAAGCACCCACACACTTTGTCTTTTGCACACATTAACTGATTTGCATCCTCTCAACCATGCATTATTAGAACACGTTTTTTATGTGTATTCAACTGCTTAGGCAGTTTTCATCAGATAAGTGCATGGACTTAGGCTTGGTGGCTTAGGCTTGATGTACATGGACTTTGGACTCTCCATATATTGCTTATCTTGGCCCACTTAGGTGTACAATGGGTTTCCAACCCATACCCAAATATACTAACATTGGTACATACACATCACGAGTCATCCATTTCGAACTCCCTTCAATCATCTTCATCGCTTCCTCTATATGATCCTAAGCTATATGGTATAGCTAAATTGTGGTTTATTGGGGTTAAGTTAATGTGGGTGATAAAAGAAAAAGGTTTATTGTGTTTGGCTTCAAACAGGGCTATGGAGCACACAAATAAGGTAGGAAATATTTAAGGCCTTTTAAATGAGTTCAAGCACACATTGCCTATGTCACTTCTAATGGTTCAACCAAAACAAAAGCAAAGTCCACATGTGATATCTTTTTTATGAGAATTGTTCTTTAATGTTCAATGTACAACCTATAGAGATTGAATCTAATGCTAAGAACCTACTGAGTGTTTAAAGAGTAGAAACAAAATAATCTCTCATATCATGTCATTTATGTACGTTTTTTGGCTTAGTGAACTCACAAGGGTATAGTCTCCACTATTAATTATGGCAATCCAACTAAGCATCCTATCCACTATCACATCACGAGCATGTCATAAATTTAGGAAAATGCAATGCACTACTCTAAGTGGCAAGAAGTTAGTTTAAACTTAGTGAATAAAGCATATATTACGGCTCTTAATGCACACAAAAGAAACATCTCAACATGGAGGACAAAAATTCAAAAACTAGTGACTTTCAAAATTGACCTACGTCTAATCTTTATTGTATATCTCTCACATGACTCAACAAAAGTTAACCAAAATTTAGCACAAGATAATAGACATGCTAACACACACTTTTCATTTAGAAAATATTTCAAAATTCATTAGAAAAGTACAAAAAAAGATGACGAAAACAGTGCACGAACCATTTTGCAAAAACAAGGCATTGTCCATGACCTTTGGTCGAAGAAACATTCATATCTTTTAAACCACTGCCTAGAATTTTTCATTCTTTATACCGTTGGATTCATATCGAAAAAACGAAGAACCCAACATGAACAGAAAAATTTATTTTCTCACCAATCAATATAGTTTTTACAAAACGTTTGCCTTAAAAATTTTCAAAATAGGTCACTTTTTTCCGTAGATTTGTCAAAGAATAAAACAAACACGATTTCACACCCCCAAACATAATCTAAGCATTGTCCTCAATGTTTGTATGACATTAAAAGCGTGAAAAATGAATAAAGAAAAAGCATGGCATGTATGAACTCAAAGAAAATAAAAAATAAAAAAATAGAAAACTAAAAACTAAAATTAAAAAGAAAGTACCTAGGTGGGTAGCCTCCCACCAAATGCTTAATTTAACGTCTCGACAAGACGGGTGCAAGGACTAATCAACCAAACTCCAACGTCTCGAATTTGCGCCTATATGTGATTAGGTCTTGGAAAAAGTTTTTATGCACCGACATGCTCCTACACACAATAAGTAAAGGTAAGTAAATATTAACTATAAAGTGTGGTGAAATAAGATTCCACTTGCATTTGTGTAGGCGGCTCGGAAAAATAATAGGAGGGACATAAGGCTTGAGTTCCTTGTATAGGAGCGGTGCCTCGAAAGGCCCATCATCGCTTCATTTGCTTTTTCTTCCATCTCCTCCTTTTCTTCTTCTTCACCTGCAACACTAGACAAATCATTAGAAAGTTCATTAGACAATTCCATATTACTTTGTTGCAACTCTTGAGTCATTTGATGGATGGTTTGAGTGAATTTATTCAAAGCCTCTTTAAGTGGTTGGAAGGGCAAGCTCAGCTTCTTAAAGTTATTGACTTCTTTGCTTCTCCATGATATATTTGCTGCATTGTACGAATCCATCCCATAGTGCTCTTGTAGATATTTTGAATAATTTACTTCAGCGGTACAATTATCTATCTCATGACCCCACACATCACAGAACCCGCAAACCATGATTTTTTTTTTTTTCAGAAACTACTAAAGACAATCTCTTAATGTGACACTGTAGAATATCCGATTGCAAAAAGAGTTGATTATCTTAATCTTCCTCATCATATGCGTGTTGCTCGTAGAAATCCATTGTACCTGAAAAGAAAGAAAATAAAAATAAAAAGAAAACAAAATCGAAAAAAATAAAAATTAAAACTAATAAACTAATGACATAACTGCCTAACTAAACTAACTAGATTCAATTAACAGAATCTATACCAATCCCCGGCAGTGGCGCCAAAATTGATGCAGTAAAATCTGTTTTCAATTTACTAAGAAAGTTCGTTCACTGGGATCGATGATTCTATCGGTCAAAGCCAATTAATCTCGATGATTCTATCGGTCAAAGCCAATTAATCTAGCAATAATTACTCTACATGCGAAAGAAACTAATTTGCATAATGCTTTGCTTTGCAAAGTTGTTGAATTCTAATAGTAACCTAAATTATGAGAATCTGAACTAAAGACTAAAATCAAATTAAATCACACAAGGGATGAATATATGGAAAGAAATACTAGGGAATCGATGAACCTTTCTTAGATACTCAATGCTCACAATCAGTCTCGTTAAACATTTCAATCAAGTTTAGGGCTTATTTTGAAGATAAACAATTAAGAGTGAATATTCTTCCCATCACTCGCACAAAGGCCATGTGTCAAGTAACGGTAAGAAATCCTTTAGAACAGAACTCTAAGCCAAATTAACGCAACAAGGTCATGCAAACATTAACTTTCAAATCTATTAAGCTCATTGAAGAATGCGTTAGAAATATAGAGAAGAAAGTAAAGGGTTGTTTACCTTTCTTCGGATCACGATACTGATTGTTTCACCGGTCTGGAACAAGTCACCAAAAGAATGGAACTTGATCTCTGATCACAATATAAGAATCCCTATTTTCTGTTTTCTCTCAATATCTGTATTTCACGTAATACTTGTATTACTTACACACACTTCTCATTTTGTATGACTTAGTGCCTATTAACACTCCTACACTACAGAAGTGGTGTCTGTAGAAAAACTGCACAGGCAGTTATCTACAGTAACTACTAAATCAGTTATTAACTTATGTTGGGTTAGGCTCCATCGGCCAAGGCCATGGAATTGGGTTTGGACCCATCTTGGGTGTACCCAATATTCTAACATCTTCCACTCGCACAAGTGGGTCTAACACAGCTCCATGAGAGAGAACATAATTATGACATCATCATAAAAATAGCTATAGAAATAACATGCTAAAGGTGCTAACATTATTTTGTCACTTTGAGACAAAGTGAATGGTCATAAGGACATCATTTGAAGTGTTATACAACTTCAATGGAACTTACACAATGAGGAAGCAGGGATTCATTCTCTCATTTTCCATATCGATTGGTCACAAATAGCACACGAGGTATGAAACACGTGTTACAGTGATTTTCATTCTAAACGAGAATGACTATGTCTTTCTTTAATTCACTGTACAGATCTAAGTTCAGTCACATAACATGTGACTAACCCGAGTTCTTAAAAGCTCGCTATTCTTTAGCGCCATATTAAGATCTCATATTTGGCTAAATCAGGTATCAATGATAGTGAGGTATATCATGATCGGTTCTAAATATATATATATATATGTTAAGAACCTCATCTTGATACAATCAAGGCTACATTTTCATATATATCAGCTCCTTTTAGAATATTTCTTACATATTCTCCATAATATATGTGTCTCATCTCAACTTGTTCTCTTAAAACAACTGAGGCGATCGCACATGTAAGAATGCCAGTCTTAACCTGACGACATTTTATAAAAAACAATTCATGTGTGAAATATAACATGCTAATAAGATTTCAAACATAAACTAATTTTATTCATAACTATAATAACATCATTCAATACAATTATTCAATTTATCATTTACAATTTACGCAACCCTAATGACTCAGCATGTGATTCATAAACGTCTCTAGTCACAACTTTAGTGAGAGGATCAGCTACTATCTCATGAGTTGAAATGTATTGAATCATTACTTCTTTCTTTGATACAATGTCTCTGACAAAATTGTATTTTGTCTCTATGTGTTTGGATTTACTGTGATACTTGGAGTCTTTAGTGTAAGCAATTGCTGCTTAACTATCACAATAAACAATTACTGGCTTTCCCATGCCCTTAGAGACATCTAGATCTTCCAAAAATCTCTTAAGCCATACGACTTCTTGTACTGCTGCCGAACATGCTACAAATTCGGCATCCATTGTTGATAGTGCAATACATGTCTGTTTCTTGCTACTCCAAGAGATAACACCTTTATTGAGTAGGAATGCATATCCTGATGTAGATTTTCACTCATCTAAATCGCCTCCCCAGTCGGCATCTGTATATCCAGTGAGCTGTAAATCTCCACCTTGCAAGTCCTAGACATGATTACTTTTCATTGAATCCATCTCCTTTTTCATGGCTTTTATCCATAGTTCCTTATTGAGTGATTTGAGAGCCTCATTAACATTTTTAGGCTCATCAGCATCATGTGAAGCAGCTATAAATTCTTTCCATTCAATCTCAAAACGATGACGAAGAACATTTCCACGGTTACTCCTACGAGAAGGTAAATCTAAAAGAGTTGTTTCAACAACTTCATTACTCCCACTAGGGACAGAAGGCCTGAGTAGATCTATATTTACTTCAAGTGGAGTTTCACTCCCACTAGGGACAGAAGTCCCTGATAGATCCACATTAACCTCTAATGGAGCATTTAGATTTGAATCCTCGATCAGATTATCCAATTCGTAGAATCGAATATCTCTATCAACTTCACCTCTTTTAGGAAATTCACTCTTTAAAAAATTCACATCTCGTGATTCTATCTCAGTCACACTTCCATCCGAGTTTTCACCTATTAGTACATATCCCTTGGAATGCTCAGAGTATCTAATAAAGATACATTTCTTTCTTTTTACACCCAATTTTCCATACTTGTTTGATGGATCATGTACGTGACCCGTGTACCCCCAAGGTTGCAAATAAGTTAAGTTAGGTTTTCTACCTGTCTATAACTCATAAGGTGTGGAAGTAACTGACTTCGAGGGAACTCAGTTAAGTACATAAGTGGCAGTCAGCAAGGTATCTCCCCTGTAGTGTACTGGGAGACTTGCTTGCGCCATCATAGACCTGACCATTTCAAGTAATGTTCTATTCCTTCTTTCCGCCACACCATTTTGTTGCGGAGTTCTAGGAACAGTTAACTGTCTATGTATACGCTTTTTATCACACAATTCCTTGAACTGATCTGAAAGGTATTCTAGTCCCTTGTCAGTACGTAATGCTTTAACCCTTTTATCTAATTGATTCTCTACTAAGTTCAAGTATAATTTGAAACAATCCAATGATTCAGACTTATGAGAAATCAAATATACATTACCAAAACGGGTAAAGTAATCTATGAATGTAATAAAATATGAGGCACCATGCCTTGCCTTTACACTCATTGGACCACAAATATCAGAGTGAATTAATTGTAATGGATTTTCAGCCCTAGTTCCTTTTCCGAATGGTTTTCTAGTTGTTTTTCCAACTAGACAATTTTCACAAATAGGTAATTCTACCTTATTAGATGAACCAAAAAGGCCTTCTCTAGCCAATCTGTTCATCCTATCTTGGCCAATATGACCTAGTCTAGCATGCTAAGTATTCACATCAACATTGACATTATTAGCGTAAGCAATTAACAAAAAACAACTATCATTGTAATTAAAACCGTCTAACTCGGTATCTAATACAATAAAATCATTTAATAAATATACAGTACTAACACAAACAGAATTTAAAACAATATCCATACAAACACCATAAAAGTTTAGTTCATAACCTAAACCTAGAAGGACAATAACTGAAACTAAATTTCATCGGATTCTAGGAGCATATAAGACATCATGGAGATAAAGTACTTGACCACCATGCATCAACAATTTGCAAGTGCCAATACCCTTCACTTCAACTCTAGAGTTGTTCCCCACATAAATCCATCTAATCCCCTGACTTATCCGATGATATTCTACGAACGTTGCTCTGTCTCTAGCTATATGGTATGTGGCTCTTGAGTCTACAGTCCACAAAGGACGAGATTCAGTGTGTAAAACAGAACTAGAAACCAAAACATAGTTATCGGTTATTAAATTGGGTCGTACATTTTTCAGCTCAGTGCACTCACGAGCAAAATGACCTTGTTTACAACAATTGTAACACTTCAATTTGGCTTTGTCTTTCTTAAACCCAGCACTCTTGCCCCTTTTATGAAAACTAGTCTCACTTTTCTTAAAGTTCTTTTTAGGACCCTTCCATTTTCCCTTCTGGAAGTTCCCTTTCTTTCCCTTGCGCATAAAACTTTTAGTCTTACGCTTGCTGGATTCAGCCATGTAAGGTTGACCATAAGCCTTAGCAGCCTCTAGGCACTCATCTTCCAGTTCAACATGACGTGATATATCATCAAAAGTCTTGATATTATCATTGTGGGTCATGTTAATTTTCATATTTTCTCAACTTTTAGGAAGAGACTGGATCACTACTTGGATTTGCTGCTCATTAGTTAAGAAATGACCTGCAAACTTCAACTCACATATCATATTTGACATCTCTCTTAAATGCTGCCTCATATCATGATTCTGGCACTTCCTGTAGGTGTCAAACTTAATTGTAAGTCTCCTAAGCTTGGTAGTAGAAGTACCACCAAACTTGTCTTTTAATGCAATCCACATGTCTTGCACAGTGTCAAACTCCTCATTTTCACACATGAGAGCATTAGTCATACTACTCAGCATCGTTATGCGAGCCAAACTGTTCTTCCTCTTCCAAGTTTGATATGTTTCCATATATGTCCTGTGTTGGGCAGTGTTACCATTTGGTGGTTCATCCATGGTATTAGTAAGAGTTTCAAGAGCCTCTTGCTCTTCAAGGATCAGCTGAACTTTTCGGTGCCACATCTCATAGTTATCACCGTTCAGCTTTTCTACCTTGTTCAACTTAGCAACAATTGACTTAGATGCAGAAGCCATTTCCTGAAACTTTATTTAACACATAGTGTAATTAATAGTTATTCTAGTATGTAATAATTTCACACTTAGCACAATTCCATATAGCAAACTTACACATAAAGAATATAACAAGAGGAATATTAGGATAGAAATCTAAATAAGAGTCAAAGCTCCTGATCATCATCCAAGTCCTTAACATTCACTAGTTTATATTTATTAGTGTCTCTGCGCAAAACAGTTCTAATATTCTTTCTTACAATTTAGAACACCCATATTAATAAGCACAAGTATATATAGCTTTGCATAATCATGTGCATAAAACATCCCATTTCATTAATAATAAAGAGTTGTATTTACAAACTAGGAGTATTTACAATAATATATACATCCTAAGAATTACACTCTCAATCAGTAATTCTGAAACTCTCTAGGATTTCATGCAGAATTCGTTCAAAATGTGCATCGATACTCCGCTCATCAATCTTAGGTAGGTAGTAATTATCTTCTACCCTATGCTTTTTAAAAGCAACATTTATATACCACCTTGCCTTAGGATTATAACGTTTTTGTGTTTTCAAACTAGAACCCATACTCAAAACCGCATGCTTTCTAAGATTTGTACACACTCGATGATCATCATAATCTAATATGACTTCTAGAGCTTCATTAAAAGTGGTAAGAACATCTCTTTCTAGTAGGGAAAGTATCACATAATTATGTTTTCGTAGCTCTTCTAGTAGAACCTTAAGTAAGATATGAATTATTTCTTTCCAAATAAATTCTATCCCACCATCACACTTATGCCATTCAGAAACGATGAGATCCCCAAGCCTTAACAACTGTTCATAAAAACTAGTGCTAAAATCCATTTTATGACTTTCTAGTTTCTTAATGAACTCAGCTAATTGCTTTTCGTAATCCCTGAACCATTTAACAATCGCTTCATCCATCTCTGACCTTGGAGATTGTTAACTTTCATCGTCCTCAAGCGTCCCAGGTGTATACTCTTCAATAGTATTTTCCTCAGTGGACATTTCATCCGACAATGGTGAATAATTTTCTACTGATTGTGGTGAATAATCCTCCACCAACAGTGGTGAGTACTCCTCTTGTGGATTAGAGTCATCCAACAATGGTGAATCATCTTCTACCAATTGTGGTGAATATTCCTCCACCGACATTTGTGAGTCCTCCTCTTGAGGATCAAAGTCAACCGACAATGGTGAATGATTTTCTACCGATTGTGGTGAATATTCATCCACTGACAGTGGTGAGTACTCCTCTTAAGGATTAGTATCAAATGAGCTATGGTTACACATTTCCTCTATCTACAAAGAAACAAAAATAGACACCCATTAATCAATTTGTTAGTAAGTGAGAATTTTAAGAACTTAAAAAAAAAAATATTTGGGCTTATATTAAACTCCCATTGGAGCAAAAAAAAAAATCAATGGAAAAAGGAATAATAATAATAAAATAAAAGTTGAAAAAAAAATTTACTTTTTTTTTTTTTTTGGCCGTCCTTCCCGGAATTATTTCATCACTGGAAAATTACCATCCGACTCCAAAAAATATCCTAATTCCATTTATGCCCTTAGTTTTGAAAAATGGATCTAGGGTGGAGTGCACTCGCTGCCCTAATAGCACGTGGCACTGTACATCACCTTCAACCTTTAAAAAAAAATTATGGAAAATTTGTTTTCTCGACCCTATTTTCAATCGATGCATTCTAGCTCATTACTAAACCAAATTTTGCGATTGTGGTGTCTGTGGAAAGCTTGGGATCTCTACTTTCTAATGGTACCAGTTTGACAACAAAATATGAAAATAATGACCCTCTACGACTCTCTTAAAGTGTCCATTTTACAGCTCTATTTCTTAGTGTTCATATGCGAAATTTTAAGTTTCATGGTATATAACACAAATAAAACAATTCATACTTAATCATAAGCATATATTATTTGATATTAATGAATTCGAAAATGTAACATCATGATCTACATATATTAAAACATGCAATTGCAGTAAAACATGTATATATGAATTCATTAATGGAGAAAAAATATCATGACATTTTTAATCACAAAATGCACAGATCATATGGAAATATAAGCATATACATTTGTTCATATTAAGAATTTGAACAGTGATGTACAAGTTTCACATGTTGTCTACTAATCAACAGTAAAACATAATTATTCAAAAAAAAAATATACAACCATACGAGAAAAGAATATAATCCATATGCATTAAACAAAAATAGATTTTTAAACAAAAAAAAATCTATAACATTTTGTTTTTATGTTTGGAATCAATTAGACCAGAAAACAATCAATTATGGCTTTGATACCAATGAAGAATGTGTTAGAAATATAGAGAAGAAATTAAAGGGTTGTTTAACTTTCTTCGGATCACGATAGTGATTGTTTCACTAGTCTAGAACAAGTCGCCAAAAGAATGGAACTTGATCTTTGATCACAGTATAAGAATCCCTCTTTTCAGTTTTCTCTCAATATCTGTTTTTCACATAATACTTGTATTACTTATACACACTTCTCATTATGTATGACATAGTGCCTATTAACACTCCTACACTACACAAGTGGTGTCTGTAGAAAAACTGCACAGGCAATTATGTACAGTAACTGCTACATCAGTTATTAACTTATGTTGGGTTGGGCTCCATCGGCCAAGGCCATGGAATTGGGTTTGGACCCATTTTGGGTGTACCCAATATTCTAACACTCAAGATTATGGTTTAGATGGAAAATGTCATTCACACCTAAACCCTAATCTCATAGATAAACTAAATCACAAACCCATATCAATTGAAGCCACAAAATAATACAAGCAAGTAAAATAGAGCAATTAATTCGAATAGATAAGACTAAAACCCAATTGATTAACAAAAGATAGACTAATTGTTCACATAGAGTTATCCAAAATCGGTTATATTAATCCCCTAGAATGAGGTTTAGTTACACATCAATGGAGAAGAAGAAAACATAGAAAAGATGTAGAGAAAACCCATGTGTAGTGGTCGGAGTGATAGGGGACGGCCCCCTTCTGTGGCTTGGAACCTCCCTTCGCTCTCTTTTTTGCTGGTCTTTCCTGAAATTATGGCTTAAAGGGGTTTAAATAGGCTTTAGAAGCAAACTCTAGTCCTCAAACAATAAGGAAATCAATTCCCTTTTTGAACTCTACCTTTTTAGGATTTTACTTCTTTCCTAATCCATCCAAATTGATTGCTTATTGAGGTAGGACAAGGATTAGTTGTCAACTTGTTTGAACAAGACTCTCACACATGTCCAAAAAGGTAATATTTCCCGATCCAACAATTTGCAAAACAAATCCCGTAATTACTCACAAATTTATGACTGACTACTCTGACCTTCAAGTACTAAAACAGACATAACTTCTTCTAAGAACATCGAAATTGCGATCCGAAAAGTGCGCTGGAAACTAGACTTTCGAGGCTTTCAATCCATAGGTTACAGGACACAAATTCAATCGGAGCTGAGAGATATAGGCCCCACAACATAGAGATTCTGCACTGGTCGAAAATCATCTTTTCATGGTTTCTTCCAATTTGCTCCTTTTCTCTATCTTTTGACTTCTTTTCTTCCACATGAATGGAATGGACCTACACATGCTCAACAAACACATTAAACAACCTAATTTACTCAAGAATAAAGCATAAAAAATAGGAAATTAGGGCCTAAAACATGTATAGAAATGGACCGATCAGTTTGGTTGAGTAAATGTGAGTTCTTTGGAGTTTCTCTCTCTTTAGGAACACTATATCTCTCAAAGATAGGATTTTGAACTCTTAAAAATGAACTAGATAGAAGACAACATATATATATGAGGTCAAAGTGAAACTATATCATTTTGGAAAGTTTGCACAAAAATGGCCTTGACCGCTATACAGCTACTATACATATGGTGGCTGAACAACGGTTCACCTAGAAACCCAAAAACAAAAACCCAGAAAAGCGATGTACAAAGGGCGACATGCAGGCAACTCAACAACGATGATTCTCTGGACACAAACCGCTATTCACACGTTGTTCGTAGGGCGAGCAAACAACGATACACCAGTGAATAAAAAATCCAATTAGGTGTCGCTGTATGAACAGCGGTCTGTATAGTGGTGACAAGCAAAAAATCAACAATGCCTTTAATAAGAAATGTACGAACAGCGCCTC
This sequence comes from Acer negundo, assembly GCA_035582765.1. NCBI lineage: Eukaryota > Viridiplantae > Streptophyta > Magnoliopsida > Sapindales > Sapindaceae > Acer > Acer negundo. Next base: position 22,273,417 of record CM069235.1, on the reverse strand, counting down.
ACCAACGGGTGTACAACGGTTTAGAGAAAAGATGCATCTTAAAGACTAACATGACATGGTAATAATCAAACAAGATGCAAGCAATAAGAATATGCACGAAGAGGGTTTAAAACATGAATGAGCACTTACATGAAACACACAAAACACAAGAAGTATGGAAATGCATGAGTTGTGTATGTGTGTAATTAAGTCTCTTCAAAGAGTTAAGCATAAGTGATATACCTTTGAAGTGCTCTTGATCTTAAGGTCTTGAGAAAGCCTTTGAAGCTTGATTATACACAACAAAGGCCTTATCTACCCTTACAAATTTAAACCCCAATTGTGGTTTGTCAACGAAATAAGCCAATAAAAAATATAAGGAACTTACAACAGCTAAAAATCAGAAGGTCTTCCACACTATTATGCATACACCAAATCTCCAATCGATTAGTGTAAGAAATCGCACGCCAAACCAAGGACATAAAAAATCTAAAATCAAAAGACTTGCCTTCAAAAATCCACTAACTACGAATAAAACACATACTCCAGACCACCGCATGAATAGCTGCCTTCCATAGAACATGAAACTGATCACTAAAAGCAACCGACATAGCTTGCGAAAAGAAAGAAGGCCACGAGTTAGCAAAAACTCGTCATTGAAAAGCAGAGAAAATTGCATCCCAAAGAGCAGCCGCCAAAGGACACCGAAGAAAAAGATGGTCAACCGACTCACTACTAACCCCACAAACACTGCACTTGAAAGCCAAATGAATCCCCATACATCACAAATGATCATTCATAGGAAGTCTGTTTAACAAAAGACGCCAAGTGAAAGCAGAACGGGATGAGGGATAGATCGAGACCATACATCTCTCTACCAAGGAACCTGAGGAGAACCTTTAATCAATCGGGAATAAACAGCCTTACATGAAACTTGTCAATCTCAAGAATAAGCACACCAGAGAATCTGCAATCAGAGAAATCGCGATCCTATCAATCCGAAAACAAAGGTATGAAAAACATACTCGAAAACAATCGTCCAGAACCCATCTGCCATCCTGGATAAAATCAGAAACTCTTGACCTAAGAGGACTAGCCAAATAATCTAGAATACCTAGAAACTCAAGAATAGGCACCCCTAGCCAATTGTCTCGCCAAAAATCCCATTGAGAATGATCACCAATAAGACAAATACCCTCTTTCAAAAGCTCAAAATAATGAACCTGAAAAGAAAACCAAATCGAAGAGGTGACATACCCCCTCCCCCTAGTGGCTTTCAAAGTTGTCGAAAAAAACTCTCCCTTAGATATGAGAAGGCAAACCCCCCGGACGTTATAAACTTCCAAGTGAATTTCTTCAAAAGCGAGTCATTAAGTAAACCTAGATCCTTCAAACCAAGACCACCAAGAGAATAAAGCCGACAACAACAGACCCAAGAAACTTGGATCGGCTTAGACTCCTCACAAGAACCCGTCCACAGAAAGTTCCTGATCTTGCGGTTAATCTGCCGCAACAACGAAGTCGGCCACTTATAAATCATAAATGAATGCACAAAGGAGCTCATGATGACTGATTTAATCAAAGTAGCAAGGCCAGCCATAAAAAGGGCTCTACCTTTCCATTTAGCAAACTTGGATAGAATCTTATCCGCAACCAGTTGCAACACGGAATGCTTGGGCCTACCCTTGAATGAACGAACCCCAAAATAAGAGAATGACAATTGCCTAATCTACATACCAACCAAAGCCTGTAAATTCCTAATCCGGAACGGAGAAACAGACACACCAAAATAGATGGAAGATTTGCTTCAGTTAACCAATTGACATGAAATGCTGCCATAAATCTTAAGGGCATGCATGATACCCCTCAGGTTCTTCATCATACCTCTACAAAAGATCAAAACATAATCTGCATAAAGTAGATGAATCGGAGCAACAAATTCTCTCGGAGAAGAAATCTGTAACAACTGAGAAGACCCTACCATTTTGGAAAGCAATCTACTAAGAAACTCCTCCGCCAATCAAAAATATTTAAATTTATTAATAGAATTCAAAAAACGGGCTAGGCTGCACCAAGCTATAATTTTTAGATCCAACATTCCAACCGGTCTCGAAGGCTATGGACGAGTCAAGTCAATATGTTTGTTAGGCCATAAACCAAATTGAACTGAACCGAACTGAACCAAGATAAAGGTGTTCGGTTCAATTCAATTTAAAGGTCTAAAACAGTTCAAACCGATTCATATTTTGAAAAAACAAAAATATATCGGTTCAATATGGTTTCGGCCAAAATTGAATTGAATCAAATCGAACCGAACAGCGCCCAACCTTAGTTATTTCTGTTTTTAAAACTTTTTACTACTTCTTGAAAAAAAATTATTGTTTACTAATTTGTTATCGTTACTTATATGGTTTTTTTTTTTTTCTTAAATTTTTATTATTTTATCAATTATTAAAAATAATAATATTAAATGGATTTGGATTCTCTACTGGTCTGATCTTTATCCTCTACTGATCTGATATTTTTCCTGATTTAAAACACTTCAAGAAAATACTCTGCATTTAGGGATAATAAAAGTGAAATAAATAAAAGAAGTAAATCTAGTCATTAATTACATATGTCACCAGATCTAATAAGGCCAGGAAAAGGGATCATATTAGTAGAGGATCCAAATATGTCCAAAATATGTCCAAAATAATAATAATTTCAAAATAATTGAAAAATATTTTATTTTTTATTTATAACATATTTTAATTTTATATGTTGCTTGTTTAAAGTATTTTAAGGGATATAACAGACTTTTCCTTAAACCTGCAAGGGTATAATAGTCTTTTCATATGGTTAATGCAGGTCAAGCTAACAGAATCATTAAAACCGTTAGAACTCAAGGGAGCTTTCTAAATAATATTTGTCTTTATACATTCAATAATAGTTGATAGGTCAACGGAGATTAATGATTTTAACCCATAAAAAAAAATTTAAAAGGAAAAAAAAAAAAAAAAAACCTAAAAATTGGAAAAAAAATTTCGTTTTTTAAAATGAATCTCTATTGTACATTTTTAAGATGGATGGTGGAGATCAATTAAAAAAAATTTCTTTCTAAATAATATTTGTCTTTACACATTCAATAATAGTTGATAGGTCAACGGAGATTAATGATTTTAACCCATAAAAAAATTTTAAAAGGAAAAAAAAAACCTAAAAATTGGAAAAAAAAATTTCGTTTTTTAAAATGAATCTATATTGTACATTTTTAAGATGGATGGTGGAGATCAATTAAAAAAACATTTCTTTCTAAAATGATCTCCAACTACCCATCACAAAGATGGAAAGAGGAATAGAGATTAAGAATTGAATTTAAAAAAATTCAAAACAAAATCATAAATTCAAAAAGGTGGTGATCCAAAAATTATCAAAAAACTAAAATAAAATTAAAAAAAAAAAAAAAAGACCTTTTTTTTATTATTAAAAAAATGGATCTCTACCATCCATAAAAAAATATATATATAAATAAAAAATAAAATAAAAAAATACCCTCCATCCTTCCCCTCCACCAAGGGGTGAAGCGCGTTGGGGAGGCTACAGACTCCCTCAACCGGGAACAAGGGGATGTGATACCTCCCTAGTTTACAATTCATAAATCACAAACATGGGATGACTTGCCTCCCGCATTCCCGATTGAGGGAGGATGGAGCCTCCCCGTCGCAAACCAGGGGATGCAATACCTCCCCCGATGCGCCCCCTTCGCGGCAGGGGAGGATAGATATCCATGGAGATCTCTATAGATCTCCACCTCCATTTTTTTTTCTTAATCTCCAAAAGATAGATGGTGGAGATCCATTTAAAAACGAGTTTTTTTTAATCAATTTTTAATTTTTCAATTTGATTTCGACAGTCCATCTTGAACAAAGATGGATGGTGGAGATCTTTTATTTTAATTTTTCTTTTTTAAATTTCTAATTTTATTAAATAATGAGTAAAAATGACAATATTACCTTGAATTAAACCTGACAAGATTCCAGTTCGGTTCCAGTTTCGGATCCGAACCGACGGTTCCGGTTATAAGGTTTTGGTGGAACCAGAACCGGTATAGACTGGTTCCGGTTCCGGTTCCGGTTCCGACCAAACTGGAGATTCTGAACTTTTTTTTTTTTTTTTTTTCAGATTCCAGATTTCCAAAAATAAACCTCATTGTCCAATACCCCCCTCCCAAACCCAGATCAATCCAACAACTATCCAATAAGAAGAAGAAGAAAAAAATCAAAATCATATCATAAATTCATAATCTTTAACATGAAGGATGAAGATTGAAGATCAACCATTCAAAATCAACACAATAATAATTAATAAACAAAAACAACAAATCGACATGGACCGGTTTTCTTTCAGTTTCATTTATGTCGATGGTGATGATGCCATGATAGTGGATTGAAGGGATTTGGGATTTTGGGGTGGATCGAAGTCGATGGTGATGATGGTGGATCGATCGATCGAAGAAGAAGAAGAAGAAGAGATAGAGAAGAAGTGTCTGATGGATACTAGATGAAGATTTAGGTTTAGTTTAGGTTAGGTTTAGTATTTATATTTTAAAAAAAAATTAAAAAAGCTTGAACCGCCGATTTGAACCGAAATCGGAACCGGTATTCGAACTGGAATCGGAACCACCGGTTCCATTCCGGTTCGAACCACCCGATTCCAAAAAAATTGGAACCAGAACCGAAAAACCGGTTCCGATTTCGGTTTTGATTTTTTCGGTTCCGGTTCCACGGTTGGAACCGGAATCTTGCCAGGTCTACCTTGAATGTGAGTATCAATTTTTGATAAAGTTGTTTATAGATGTAAAAGACCAAACCTTATGGATTGTAATTTGCTCTTTATATAATTATTTTTAAAATATTAAAATATAAAATGGAAAACAAACACACCTCCCCTCCTTGACTAATTAATTAGCATTAATGTTTGTCAACCCAAATGATATGACAAATGATTTGTTTTTGTCATACCATTCACTATATCATCTCATGATTTGTTTGGTGATGACAACTCATTTATCTCTTCATTGAGATTGAATTTCGATATCTAAATTTGAAATGTGGGATACACGACTCGAATTTACAACCTTATTTTATAAGTCTAAAAGGCATATCACTAAATCAACCTCAACTAATCAATTTGAAGTGTCGTTAAATTTTAAATCTTAATCTTAATCTTTATTTGTAGTTTATGTTTAAATTTATTTAAGTGAATTTTAAAATTTAAGTCAATGTCTTAAGAGTCCTCTAATTCAATAGTATAGCATATATATTTAGTGGTTTGAACATTTAAAAAATAATAATAATAATTGGAGCAGATCCGTTCGAACCGAGTATAGATCACATATTAATGGACCCCAAACAGCTTCCGATATGAGGTGAAAATCAAAAACCCATTCGAGGCACATGTCGAGTATAGGGCACCTCACCCCAAACGGGTAGCATGACAACCCCAATCCAATCTGCCAACCTGTTGTCAGCCCTTTCCGCTCACAAGTTTTGTTTGTTAATAGAAATTTGGAATATGGGAGCCTACTATGATTTTGTATCTTAATACAAAATTATAAAATTAAAATATGCTTAAAGTAATTGACGAAAGTAAACTCGTACAGGAAGAACGGGATTTCAAAAAAAAAAAAAAAAAAACCAATCATAGACAGACCGAGAGTACAATAATTGTTGTATGTATTATGGACAACCCAACATGTGTAAACACCATAAATTTCAATTTCTTTTTGTTTCTTTTATTATTATTTTTATTATTGAGGAAATGGAGGATTGTTGGATGGGATTGCTTGCATTAGCATACACACAAATAGAAAGAAAACACAACTCACAAGAACTCACAATTTAATAATCAAATGAACCTCTGATTCCTTCGAGGCTCTCTCCCAACGACAACCTGTAAACAATTGAGTATAATGAGTTAGCTTGGATCTCCAATCACCATAATTTTTTCACTAATACTAATCAACCCAAAAATTTAGCCAAAAACCAACCCAAATAATATAACAAGTGATTTGTCCTTACCATATCATTCTCTACATCATACCATGATTTGTGTGGTAAAGACAACTCATTTGCCACATCATTTGGGTTGAATTTTGGATTGTATAGTTTTACTCTAATTTTTTTTACTCGAGAAGTCAAAAAAAAAATTTAGTGTGAACCAGCGGTCCACAAACCAGGAGATGCATGAAACAAAACAAAACAAAACCTACACAAGATTAACTGTGCCAAAATTACTAACAATTCTATCTATCACTCTCCAATAGTCCAATCACTTACTGCTACATGAAAATGTAATTATTAAGCTAATAAGTTTACAGAAAATTAAAAAATAGAACCCTGGAGTTGATCTATAAGTTCACTCGATTTCTCCAAAATTTTGAAGTTGGTTTCAAATATACTATTTACTGTTCTTTTGTATTATCCGAATTCAAAGTATTCCCAAAACTTAGCCAACCAAAGCATCCAAGCATAGGATACACTAACGTGATTAAAATTTAAATAAATTAAGGTAAAAGAGAAAACCATTATGAACGAACTCTATTGAACGAGACTACAAGAAGAAAATTTTGAAGAACAGGGATACAGTTGCAAGACCTGAAGATATGTGTTGTACAATAAAAATTGAGAACTAACTAACTCTTAGCAGCTAGCAACTACCATGTTGATAGAAGCAAGCCTATATATTAAGAATTTTGACATGCTTGCTTTTTTCTATATTCCAGATCAGTTCTTGATACAATAAATCAATAATATCATCAGCCCAGAAAAACAAATGTCCGGCATGATTGATAACCAAAAACCACAAATGTAAATTCCTAACCGCGAAGTGACAATGTAACTTTTGTAACAAGATACAAAAATGTACTAACAGGACTCCATGGGTAAAATAAGTAACATGGGTAAAATAAAATTGATTACAGAATATCTTTTAGGTCTAGCTGTTAATTAACAAGAGCAAAATATTATTGATTACAGATTATCTAATGATTGTAAGAGCGAGCTTAAATAATAGTATCTTTGGCGTGGCGATGGGGTCTAAATTTCAAGAGGAATCTAAATGAGGGAGAACAAAGAATATACACCCCTATTGACAATTTAATTCCTTTTCATTTAATGAGACGAGGGGGGGTTAGAAGGGTTCGAAACCTTGAGACCGCTAGAAACTTTTTAAGTAAATCATAATTTTTGTGGCTAATCAATGAAGATCTTCAATGAATTCAAGCTCTTGAAAAGCCAAAGTTCCAGACAAATTCAAATCTTTGCATGGGCTTTAGCTCAAGGCAAAATAAATATTGGGGATGTCATTAAGAGAAATCCTAATATTGCCTTCGTCCTCATGTTTTGTAAAAAAACCGAAAGAGTAAAGATTCCATTGATCACTTGTTTCTTCATTGTAACATTGATTGATCAAGGAAGATAAGATTATGTGGGTGGCTTCGGCTTCGTGTAGCTCTCATTACTAATGGAGAATGTCCATGTCTTTGGAAGGGGAAACAAAGCTAAATTTTTATGAAAATGTGTTGTTCTTGCATTGTTGTAGGTAGTTTGGCGAGACAAAATCGTAGAATCTTTGAAGAAAGACAAGAGGAAGACATTAATTACTTAAGGGATAGAATCATAAAATCAAATTCTTGGGTTCACTTTGGGCCTTTGTCTCCAACGAATTCCAAGGATATTTTGTTTTCCTTCCTCCTTTTAAATTAGGAAGCGGCTTTGGTATAAGTCTGCATTCTGTATTTTTGAGAAGGAATTTTTTGTTATATGGACAATTTTTGGGTTTGGGGCAGAGATCATAGAAGTTCCTATATTAAGTTATTACTTTTGTAGTCCACAAAATGTTTTAGAGCTATGGACATCTTGTACAATTTTGTATCTATTTTCTTCAATAAATCATTCTAGTTCCTCATTAAAAAAAAAAAAATAGAAAATTAAAAAGTAATCTAATATGCTACATCACATGTAAGACCGGTCAAGTTAGTTACATGACCAAGTACAATACAGATACAAATTTAGATTATGGAAAAATACAAATTCAATCATATGGAGGATTTGAACTTGAAACCCTTTTGAGAAAACTGATTTTCACACTTGGCATATAGCAATCATAAAAATGTTTAGACTTGTAGGTAAGGGCTCCAACAGCAGTATTGAAACACTAACAATTCTCAACAATAAAATCAAATGTAATACAGAGATTAAAGTATGTTATCCTACTCAAAAAAGAAACAATGTTCACACAGCTAAGTAAAGCATAAATGAGCATTTAGTCCCAGACCAGTAATAAACTAAGAGAAGTAAACAAAGGCAGCATAAAGACGCAAGAAAACAGCCTTAGATCTTTTATTGAGATTATAAATTATATCTCGGAGTGCATCAACATTTCCCTACACTGAAGCTCAGGAAAAAGCATATAGCAAAAAAGTTACTCCTGCCCAAGTGATGTTTGGGCTCTTCTCCCACCCCACTAAAGAAGAATTGGGTCAATAATCCAACCGTTTTGCATTAAAGTTATAGGCAAGAGCAAGGTTTAGAGAGCACTTATAATTTATAAGTTAATTATATCGCACCCAAGACTAAGAAATAGCCAAATTCTTTATGATGCTCAAAGTACTTCCTTCTTTAATACCAAAGAGATATAGCCAAGGACAAAGTAGCTAAGCAATAACTTCATAGTTTGACACAATAAAAGCACCTTAAGGGTTCCTTTCTTTTAAACAATGAATGCACACCCATTCTCACTCTAAAGTTTAGTCACTTAAAGTCACCAAGCAACGCAGCTATGCTTCAAAAGGCATGGGTATGAACAACAAGGCAATGATCACAACTATACTTCATAAAGCACAAAGATGCAACACATGATATGATACACACCCTATCTCAACATACTTGGGAAACAAGACACACACATAGGAGAAGCAGAAAGCTTCTACCACACTTGTTGAGTTTCCCTTTCCAAAACCTGACTTCAGACTATTGTACTATAGGATTTAAATTGATAAAACATTTGTCAGTTTCTAAAATTAAATTTGGGCCTTTGTTTTGTTTTTTCCTCTTGACATTCAATAACGGATAGAAGAATCTCATCCCAATATTCAATAATATTATTTTACAAAACTGTTTTGCTGTAATACGTCCACTACAAATTTGCCTGATGCATGCCACAAATTATTGAAGGGAGATGAGCTTAATAATCTCATTACTCTTTCCTAAATTTCGTACACACTAAGGTTGACTTTCAGTCAAATCTGAGCATATCTTCAACTAGTTGTGTCTGGTGTAACATGACTATCCTTCAATGAAAATACTTTTCACTATCAAGTACCCAAAGCAAACTGAATTGAGGTTTACAATAACATCATCAACAGTCACATTTTGAATAATCCTAGTTGAGATTGAGAATGTCTAGTCTAACTGTTAGCATCATGTAATATGAAAGTTTCTCTGTAGAGCACTTTTAATATAGGACAGACTAAGACCCAAGTCTAAATCTGATGGAACTAAAAGAGTGACCATTGTTTCAAATGTAAGTAAATAAATAAATAAGATTTGCATCAACAAAACAGCAAGTATATCTAGAAAATAATGAAACATAATTTGATTCAATTATGATGAGGTTTTGTAGTTCTAATCACAAAAAAATAAAAAAAAATAAAAAATAAAATAAAATAAAATAAAATAAAATAAACGAATCCTGGTTAGATTAGGAAAAATAAAAATATTATATCAGAAACCAAACAACATGAGCTCTGATTTGAAAATTTAATAACAAAAAAATAGATTATAAATCTGTTCAAAACTTACAATAATGTTGAAAGAGGAATTTAAAAATTAGGGGAAAAAAAAGATTTGAATCAACATAGACAGGTATATTTAGAAAATTACAAAACCTAACTTGATACAATTACAATGAGGTTAAGTAATTCTAATCGAAATAAAGAGGATTTCAGTTATAAAACAAACAAAATATATTCAATCAGAACAAACATGACGAGCAGGAGTAATTTCTAACCAAGAACAATTATAACATAAACAAATAATTACATTATGAGATGATTAACTGATATAGGATTGCTTCAAAAAAGGTATTTAAGGTTGAGATTTGAACTATATTATATAGATTTATAGAAAAGGGACACTTGCAATATAGTTTCGATGTTGGTTGAAGTTTATTAAAACTAAGTTCCATGATGAAAAGCATATAGCAATTTATATATAGATATTTACATAAATCAAAATACAATGTATTTTAGATTCAAAGAAAATGATTAACTTACTTATGCATACAGTATTTGTATTCTTGGCTTCTAACATAATCGTTTTCTCCTTCTTCAAGCTACATATGAAACAAATCAGATAAGAATAAGTTATAAACTACATAACGAAGAAAAATATCAGAACGCTAACCAATAATGGTGAACCTAAAATAAACTATCTTACCGGATCACTCTCATAAACAAGCTCATAACAAGGTGGGGAAAGGCACTGCAAGGCACAATTCTCGGTTGCTATCATCGACGACTTGCATTCTGGACCCCACAATCCACTAATCCCATCATCAAGCATAAGAAAAGAACAATGAGACCAACAAAAGAAAAGAGATAGAGGACCTAGCAATAGATACATTTTTGAGTATAAAATATTTTATGCATCCCATTTGGCTTATCTTCAAGATCAAGTATACATTATTATCACTGTCTATTTGCAGATAATTTGAAAATGGATACTTGATAGGATTAGGGAAGGAAAACAGGCGGGTTTGGTACAGATATACACTTCCCCACACCCGTACCATCCCGTATTAAATACCCACCCATATACTAGCACAAGTTATGCAGGGCAGGTACAAGTACATATCAGCTGATAGAACCTAATCCAAAACTTGCCACCATACCCACGTATTTTTGTGGCTTTAGTCAAAACGACATTGTTTGTACTTTTCCTTTTATTGTACAAGGTCAAAACAATGTCATCTTGGCAAAATAAATTGTAATACATAAAAAAATTTCCTTAGTCAATGCAGTGCAAACACAGGTTGCTGTACCAACAATGGATTTGAATTTTTTATCCCACACACTCACTCCCACCCGTTTAACCAATCCCATTTATTACAGTCGAGTATCCACAGGTCATTTTGCCATCCCTAGATAGGATACACAATTAAACAACTATGATTCTAAAAAAACTAATGCCATCCACATAAAAATGAGATCTTTTTAAAAAAAATTAAAAAATAGAACTGCAAAAATATATTACCTAGCACACTTCAAAATACACAATCAAAATTTTTTAAATACCCAAAAAAAAAAAAAAAAAAAAAAAAGCATAAACTACTAAATAATTGAAAATATAATCAATGTAGGGTTTCATCACTAAAAATCATGTCAAGGGAAATCAACGAGTATGACATTGCAACAGCACAATTATTGGTTAGTAAATGACTAGTTCCGTGGAATAGGAACATAGAAAGTACCTCTCAATATCAGCATAGCAGTCTTGCTTCTTCTGCCTCGTCTCGCTGTCCTTTAGTTATTTCACAGAAGGATTGTAAAATAAATAAATAAATAAATAAATGAGGAGAAGTGGAAAGTGGACTTACACTGACAGGGCGCCGAGATTTGGCGAGGACTGGAGAGGAAGATAAAAGAGTAGAAGCTATCAAAAAGCAATTAATAATAAAAATAATTAAGGAATTCGGAGTAGCCATTTCTATTTATGGGATTCGATTTCGACTAGTTGCTTGATTCAGCTTCTGAGTTCTGATTATAATTTATCTCCGAGTCCAAACAGCTCACTCAACGTGTTTCAATCAACTTTGTTTTTTTTGGGAAATAATCATTTTACACCCTGTAGTTTGCCATATTAAACACTTTGCCCCTCTAATTTCAAGAATAGCTATTTTCCACCCTGACAAATAAAATATCAGACATTTTACCCTCTCTAGTTTCAGTAATAGCCACTTTTCCCCTTTGAAAACCAAACTATTAAACATTTTGCCCCTAACCATTAGATAGTCTATTAGTCAACAACTTTGACCGTCAAAAAATCAATTAAATGATATTATTACCTTTTGAACACATTAGTTATACCCCCTAATGACACCACTAAGTTTTTTTTTTTTTTTTTTATAATCAGAAATAAAAAATTTAAAACTAATAAAAGTATTTTTAAAAAATATTTTTGAAAATAAAAATTATAAAATTTAATTAAACTTTAATAAAAAAAATTAGTATTTCAAAAAATATATATTAATGTTTTTTACATTATTTTTACATTAATTAAAAATTTTAATTATTTTTACATTTCATTCTTTATATTAATTTTTTTAAATGAAATTTTTATTTTTACATTTCATTCTTTATATTAATATTTTTAAAATAAACTTTTTATTTGTACATGTAATTCTTTATATTTATTTTTGTTTAAATAATTTTTTTTATTAAAATTTGATTAAATTTTATAATTTTTTTTAATTATGTTTGTATAAATACTTTTATTATTTTTAATTTTTTTTATTTATGATTTTTTTTTCTTTAAAAACAATTAGTGGTGTCATTAGGGGACATAATTAATATGTTCAAGAGTACTAAGGTTATTTAATTGATTTTTTGACAATCAAAGTTGTTGACTAACGGGCTTCCTAACGGTAAGGGGGAAAAATGTCTATTTTTTTGGTTTTTATGGGGGAAATGGTCATTACTTAAATTAAAGGGGGAAAAACGTCTAATATTTTGGTTTTCAAAAGGGGAAATGTCCATTACTAAAACTAGAGAAGTTAAAGTGTCTAATATAGCAAACTATAGGGGAAAAATGATTATATCTCTTGTTTCTTCCCTAAAAAAAAAAATCAACTTTGTTTTTAAATGTAAAATACCAAAGTTACCCTTCTCATGCCAACACCAAAACTGTAGAAAATTATGAGACAAACAGGGTTGGCTGTGGTGCAGTCAGTGCATCATATAGCCATGAACAGTGCAATCGAAACTTGTGCACAGCTGGTTTTCCAACCGGCTGTTACTTTTTTTTTTTTTTTTAATATTATTAATATAACATTATTTTTTTAAATAAAATTGAACTGATCTAAAGGGAAAAAGCATCACAAACGATCATATGCTGAAAAACCCTTAGATAGTATCCATTTATATAAAAAAAGAGAAAAGAAAAGTAAAACGAGACAAAAAGCAACAAAGCACAAAGAACCAAGGGGAAAACAACCCCAAACAAAAAGAGGCATGCAGGCCACACAAAAAAGAAAAAGAAAACATCAAGAAAAACGAAAAGACTCTCGACCCATGCAGTAGTTGCCAACTAAAGTAGAACAGAACGGCAGGGCAAAAAACCACCAAGAATCACCATGAAGCTCTAAAGCATGCTTAGAAAGTGTATCTGCAACCCGATTCCCCTCCTTGAAAATATGGAAAACCTGAAAATCCATCTGCGAGATCTGGAAGATGCAGCGCTGCCATGCTTGACGAACCCTCCAAGGAACCATCTCAGAACGAGAAGAAAGAAGTTGAACCACATAAAAAAAAAATTGCTCTCAAGCCACAGACGATGCCACCCATACTTCCATGCAAAATTAATGGCCAAAAAGGCCGCCAGAAGCTCAGCTTCAAACGTAAAAACATGACCAAGAGGAATAGCAAAGCAACCCTTCACAAAGGCTCTACAGTTCCGAAAGATACAACCACAACCACCAAATCCCGGAAAGCCCATAGCAACGCCATCTGTATTCACTTTGATCCAACCAGGAGCCGGAGGTGGCCAAATCACACTCTTGATCACTAGGGCTTTAGAAAGGCGACCCTGAAGACCGAAACGATGAATAGTCAAAAGGTCGTCCATACAATTACGCATACAACCAATATCCAGTCGATTAGCCTCTAAAACTGCACGTCAAACCAAAGAAAGAATGGATTTAAAGTCTACTGACTTCCCTTCAAAAACCCACTAATTACGGGTAGTCCATACTCCCCATATCACTCCATGGATAACTGATTTCCATAAAATCCTAACCTGCTCACTAAAGGAAAGTGACATGGCCTGCAAGAAGAATGATTGCCAAGTTTCGGTATAAACACGTCAATAGAAAGTAGAGAAAACTACCTCCCAAAGAGCAACCACCAGGGGACAATGAAGAAAAAGGTGATCCGCAGATTCACTACTAACCCCACAAATATTGCAATGAGAAGCCAACTGGAACCTAGACCTGCAAAGACGATCCTTAGTAGGAAGCCTGTTCAACATAAGACGCCAGGTCAAAGCTGGGCGAGAAGGGGGGATAAAACGCGACCAAACATCTCTCCACCAAACAACCTGAGGAATATCACGGAGAAACTGGGAATAAGCAGTCTTGCAAGTAACACGACCATCCCGAGAATTAGCCCAAACCAGAGAATCCACAACAAGAGAAATTGTAATCCAATCAATCTGAAAACACAGATCTTGGAAGCACGCTCGGAAACTATCGTCCAGCACCCATCTACGCTCATGAATAAAATCTGAGACCCTTGCCCAGAGAGTATTAGCTAAATAATCTGAAATCCCTAAAAGCTCCAAAATGGAACCCCCAACCAATTATCCCGCCAAAAGTCCCGTTGAGAGTTCTCGCCAATCAGTCAGATACCTTCTTTAAAAAGGGAACTATAATTTGTCCGAAGAGAAGACCAAATTGAAGAGGTGACATACCCTCCATGAGGCTTCTACAAAAGCCTGAGATACCTCTCCCACAGAAATGAGAAAGCAAAACCATCAGAGGTTATAAACTTCCAAGTGAATTTCCACAACAATGAGTCATTCAGCAACCTAAGATCTTTCAGACCAAAACCACCCTGTGAGTAAGGCTTACAACAATGATCCCAAGCGACCCGAACCAACTTAGTCTCCTCACAGGAACTAGTCCACAAAAAGTTCCTCAACTTGCGGTTAATCAGTGACAGTAAAGAAGAATGCCACTTGTAAATCATGAAAGAGTGCACAAATGAACCAGTGATGACCGACCTGATCAGAGTAGCATGACTGGCCAGTGAGAGGGACTTGCCTTTCCATTTAGCGAATTTAGACAAGATCTACATTATAAAATCTATAAAATAAAAATCAAACATAAAAAAATTAGTTCAACAATAAAAAATTATATTAAAATTTTAAAAAAATTATACTTAATTATATTTAATTAAGATAAATTATAGAATTATATTTTTTTCATATAATTTTAAATTTTTGCTTGTAACTACATTCACGGCTTACGGGTTTGGTAACTACATTTACGGTTTCTTTAAATTTTGCTTATAACTACGTTTATGGCTTTGGTAACTACGTTTACAGCTTAGGTAACTACGTTTATGGTTTCTTAAAATTTTACTTGTAACTACGTTTACAGTTTTAGTAACTATATTTACGGCTATGGTAACTACGTTTACAGATTCTTCAAATTTTGCTTATAACTACGTTTACGGCTTTAGTAACTACGTTTACAACTTCGGTAATTACGTTTACAGTTTCTTAAAAGTTAACTTGTAAGTTGTAACTACGTTTACGGCTTTGGTAACTACGTTTACAGCTTCGGTAACTACGTTTACGATTTTTTTAAATTTTACTTGTGAGTTGTAACTACGTTTACGGCTTCGGTAACTACATTTATGGTTACATAAAATTTTACTTGTAACTACGTTTACGGCTTTAGTAACTATGTTTATGGCTACGGTAACTACGTTTACAATTCTTCAAATTTTGCTTGTAACTACGTTTACGGCTTTAGTAAATACATTTACAGCTTTGGTAACTACATTTATGGCCTCAGTAATTACTTTTACGGTTTCTTAAAACTTAACTTGTAAGTAACTATGTTTACGGCTTTGGTAACTACATTTACAGCTTCGGTAACTACGTTTACGGTTTCTTAAAATTTTACTTGTAAGTTGTAACCATATTTACGGCTTCGGTAACTACATTTACGGTTACTTAAAATTTTACTTGTAACTACGTTTACAACTTTGGTAACTATGTTTTGGTTTCGGTAACTACGTTTACGGTTTCTTCAAATTTTTCTTGTAACTATGATTACGGCTTCGGTAACTATATTTACGGCTTCGGTAAATACGTTTATGGATTCTTCGTATTTTGCTTGTAACTATGTTTACAGCTTTGGTAACTACCTTTACTATTTTAGTAACTACATTTATGGTTTCGATAACTATGTTTACGATTTCGGTAACTATGTTTACATATTCATCAAATTTTGATTGTAACTATGTTTACGGCTTCGGTAACTACGTTTACGGTTTCTAAAATTTTTACTTGTAACTATGTTTACGGCTTTGGTAACTATGTTTATGGCTTCGGTAACAACGCTTACAATTTCTTAAAAGTTTACTTGTAACTACATTTATAGCTTTGATAACTATGTTTACGGCTTTGGTAACTACATTTACGGTTACTTAGAATTTTACTTGTAACTACGTTTAAGGCTTTGGTAATTACTTTTACGGCTTCAGTAACTACGTTTACGGTTTCTTCAAATTTTGCTTGTAACCATGTTTACGACTTTGGTAACTATATTTACAGCTACGATAACTACGTTTACGGATTCTTCAAAATTTTCTTGTAACTACGTTTACGACTTTAGTAACTATATTTATGGATTCGGTAACTTAGTTTACGGTTTCATCAAATTTTACTTGTAACTACGTTTACAACTTCAGTAACTACGTTTACAATTTCTTCAAATTTTGCTTGTAACTACGTTTACGGCTATAGTAACTACATCTACGTCTTCAGTAACTACGTTTATGGCTTTAGTAACTACGTTTACGGGTTCGGTAACTATGTTTACGGCTTTGGTAACTACGTTTACGAGTTCAGTAACTACGTTTACAGATTCTTCAAATTTTGCTTGTCACTACATTTACAGCTTTGATAACTACATTTACGGCTTTAGTAACTACGTTTACGGTTTCTTTAAATGTTATTTGTAACTACATTTACTGCATTGGTAACTATGTTTACGGGTTTGGTAACTACGTTTAAGGATTCTTCAAATTTTACCTGTAACTATGTTTACGACTTTGGTAACTACATTTACGGGTTCGGTAACTACGTTTACGGTTTCTTCAAATTTTGGTTGTAACTACATTTACGGCTTTGGTAACTACTTTTACGGGTTCAGTAACTACGTTTATGGTTTCTTAAAATTTTTATAGCTTCGGTAACTACGTTTATGGATTCTTCAAATTTTGCTTGTAACTATGTTTACGACTTCAGTAACTACGTTTACGTAAATGTAGTTACAAACAAAAATTTTAGAAACCGTAAATGTAGTTATCAAAGCCATAAATGTAGTTACCGAAGCTGTAAACGTAGTCACCGAAGCCGTAAACGTAGTTACCGAAGCCGTAAACGTAGTTACAAGTAAAATTTTAAAAAACCATAAACGTTGTTACCATAGCCGTAAACATAGTTACAAGAAAAATTTGAAGAAACTATAAACGTAGTTACCGAAGTCGTAAATGTAGTTACTGAAGTTGTAAATGTAGTTATAAGCAAAATTTTAAAAAATCGTAAATGTAGTTACCGAAGCCGTAAATGTAGTTACAGACAAAATTTGAAGAAACCGTAAACATAGTTACCGAAGCCGTAAATGTAGTTACCAAAGTCGTAAACGTAGATACAGGTAAAATTTGAAGAATCCATAAACATAGTTACCGAACCCGTAAACGTAGTTACCAAAGCTGTAAATGTAGTTACCAAAGTCATAAACGTAGTTACCAAAGCCGTAAACATATTTACAAGTAAAATTTGAAGAAGCCGTACACGTAGTTACCAAAGCCATAAATGTAGTTACTGAAAATAATACAAACGTAGTTAAATTTCTTAAAGCATACCTAGAAAGGGGGGGAGGGGGTGAATAGGTTTTTACACCTTTTTCAATCCCTTGAAACAAACATTCGTTTGTCCCTCAAGGTAGCTTTACATACAACACATAATCCAAAAGCATCCATACATAAATAATATAATCATGCGATCATTTAGGCAATGTCTACATATATAAGGAGTTGTATGAGGTATAAAACATAAAAAATCTCAAGAACAAATAATACTTGTATTATGATATTGTTCAAGGAATTACAAGTGTTAACAAATATAACTATACATCAAAGTAACAATATACAAAAGAATCAAGAATATAAAAATGATCAAATCTTTATTGCTTTACAAATCACAATTAACACATATTAATTCCAAAACTTCACAAGTAATAAATGTACTACAAGATAAAGAGCAAACATATATATACAAGTAATAAAGAGAGATAGGAAGAATTAACACGGGTTTTTTTATAGATGAGATAAAATTGATAAGTAAAAACACTAATTATGTAAGATAATAGTGTTTAATATACCATAGCATGTGTGTTGAAGAAGACCCATTCATTAGCACATGCTAGATGATCCTAGATGATGATTTATGCATATGGAAATGGGTTTGGAGAGTTAAAGAAGCAATCTTGGCGCTTTCTCTCACTAGGAAACTCTTAATCTCTCTCTAAGGTTTTCTAGCTTTTGTTCATTTTATAAAAATGAGAAAAAAAGATGTATTTATAGTGCTAAGATGATAGCCCTATAAATTACGTGACTAGCCCTTCAAAAATGAGCCAAATCTGACTCCAAATGAGTGAAATATGGCCAAATTACGAAACTGGGTCGGGAGTCAAGTTTGCATGGTCTAGGTGTAGCAGTCAGCCAATACGACACTTGGACCATGGCGAATTGCTATCGCTAGCATGCCGTTGTCACCCAAGATGGCACTTGAACCGCGGTGAAGCGTCACAGCACAGAACTTGATTTTCAAGCGACTCAAAACATGACCAAACAATATCGAAACGTTTCGTATGATATATCGTTGGAAAGGTATGGAAGTCTACTTTCTATTCCAATTAATGGAATGACATTTTGATGTCTGTAGAAAACTTTATGGTCAATTGAGTGACCAATGGTCAGATTCGGATAACATCAATGATGTTATGTTTTAGTGGTCACTTTGGAGATTTTAAAACCAATCCAAACGATCATGAAATATTACGAATAATATACCTTTGGAAAGGTATGTGTGTCTAGTTTTCCCTGAATTTTACAAAACTCAATTTCAATCTTTCAATAAAAAGTTATGGTCACAAGACCATACAAAGGTCTGTTTTGAAAAACATTTAAATCATTTAAATCCAATCTTTTGAAACTAGACACTTTACTCTAAATAACCAAATCGAATCTAACACTTATCTAAGAGAAGAATGAGACATTCTCAAGTGGTCAACCATCGTGCTAAGACATGCATACTATTGTGCAAGCGCGGACGTTTTCGATCATCTTCGGGAAACGAATTACACCACACTTAAGACTAACATGAAGTGCAAGTGTGGGAAGTGAATGCATCCTAATGCCTAACATGTCATGGCATTGTCATTGAACAAGGTGTACTCAATTAAAATATGCATGAATAGAATTCATGGCTTTGCATCCCAATGCCTAAACATGTCATGTCATTTCAATGAACAAGATGCAATCATTTAAACATGCATGAAGAGATTTCATGGTTTTGCATCCTAATGCCTAAACATGTTATGACATTTCAATAATCTAGATGCAATCAATTAAAACATGCAAGAAGAGATGTTCAAGAACATACATGCACTCATATAAAACATACAACATACAAGAATAAGATATATGCATGAGTTATGTGTATGTGCAACTAGATCTCTTCAAAGTAAGAAAGCACTAGAATATAACTTTGGTGCTTCTTCTCTTGAGGTCTTGAACGGGCTTTGGTTGTGCAAAACACGAACCATCAAATACCTAAGCTACCCTTACATGAAGCCCCAATATATGGTTTGTCCATGAAATAATCCAATCAAAATATGGGAATCCTTATAGGCCTAGAGAAACATGTTGCTAACAAATACAGAAGAAATGTATTTTTCCTCGTGTGGAATGAAATTTTTATCATATGCAATTGTGTTGAAGATGTGGATAGGCATACTTATATATTCAAAAGGTTTGGTTGCGAAAATCAAACTTGGACAACTTTGTAAGTTCCTCACGTTTGATTGGCTTATTTCGGTGACAAACCATATATGGGGTTTGATGTAAGGGTAGCTTAGGCTTTTGATGGTTAGTGTTTTGCACAACCAAGGCCCTTTCAAGACCTCAAGAAAAGAAGCACCAAAGGTAAATTTCTAAGTGCTAACTTGCTTTGAAAAGAGCTAGTTGCACACACTCACAACTCATGCATATCTAATTCTTGTATGTTGTGTGTTTTATTTCTGTGCATTCATGTTCTTGAATATCTCTTCATGCATGTTTAATTGTTTGCATCTTGCTTGTTAAATGCCATAACATGTTAGACATTAGGATGCATTCATTTCACTCACATACTTACACGTATTGCATGATCTATGTGTGAGAAACTGCGTGAGAAGGCCTTGCCTCTCACTGTCGCGGTTGAAGTGTCGTTTTGACCAACCGCGGCAAGCCAAGCGACAACAATTCTTTTACTATGCCGCAGTTGAAGTGTTATCTTGACCAACCTCGGCATTCACGAGACAGTAACTTCTTTTGCTGTTGAGGTTGAACCGCGACAGTTCGTTGTGCGCATAGCACGCCCAAAACGCTGCAATTTGCTGGACACCTATAAATACACCACTCATTTAGGTTGTACTTAAGAGTTCAAAATCATATTTCTAACTAAAGATATTTTCTAAGAGAGAAAATCATCCAAGAACTCACCTTTGATTACTTAAACAAATATCCATGTGCATCAAACATCATCTAGCATCATCCATGATCATTTAGGTGCCATCTATGCTTGGTTTTTATTTAACACACTTAGCTTGGTAAGTTGGTCACTAATATCTTACATATTTTGAGTTTTTCTTAACAAGGAATCTCATTTATCACTTGTATGCTTATATAACATATTCTATTGATAAGATTGAGATAATTATGTTGATTGTTTGGGAGTTGTATTTTGATAACTACTATTCGGATTGTTTAATCTTTGATAGCTAAGCTTTATGACATGTCTTATAGAAAAGATTGATATTTAGGATTGTGATTATTGTCATCTCTCATCCTAGATAAGTATTTAGTGTAACCTAGCATTACTTGCTTTTTGAATATCATATTATTCATATTAGGTTATTTATTCTCATCATTGAGAAGTAAGTCTTGTGACTACCGGAGTGATGCAAGCAAATTGGACTAGGTTCACTATTATAGGCATGCGGGTAGTAGTGGCGGGTTATAGACCGTGAGAGGTTGAGGTCAACCTAGGTTGTAAACGTCATTGCAATTAGTGGATTCGAGGTTCGTGTGTGGTGCACATAACAGCTAGTGGTTTTTCCTTGTTGAAGGTTTTCACATAAAAATCAAGTGTTATTTAAATTCCGCACTTTACACTTGATTTATTACTTTAACTAGAGGTATTTTCGTAACGTGGACTAATCACAAAAATTGGTAAAAAGGGTTAAAATCTATTCCCCCCTAGATAGTTTTATACACACCGTGCATTATTAGTTTCAATTGGTATCAGAGCGGGTTCCTAGATATACTTAGGTGATCCTTTGCTCATTTTGGTGTGTTTTGCATTTTGTGTGATTTTTGATCATTCATACATTAGCATTCATTTTATTCATTCATAAACACTATGAGTGGAAACGGTGGTGGCAACGAAGGTGCTTCTAGCACAAGACCTCCACTTTTCACCAGGTTAAATTATGTCTCTTGGAAAGGCAAGATAGAGTCGTATCTATGCCAAATCCATGACCGGGCTTGGATGGCGGTTGAAGATGGCTACGCATCACCGATGATAACTCTTACGGATAGAGGAAATGATGTACTCAAACGTAAGGTGCAATGAAATGCACAAGAGTTTGAGGCATCAAAATGGAATAGGAAGGCGATGCATGCCATCCTATATGCAATGGAAGAGAATCAATATAAATTGAATCAAAACACTAGGATCGTGAAAGAGGCGTGGGACATCCTAGAGGTTGCACATGAGGGAACCGAAGTGGCGAAAGCCTCTAAGCTTCAAGTCCTCCAAACTCAATTTGAAATGCTAAGGATAGAGGAGGAAAAATGCTTTAACAACTTTGAGATCAAGTTAATGGACATTGTCAACCAAAGTCATCAACTTGGTGACCCTTACTCGGATAGAAGGATCAAACAAAAGATAATGAGATCACTTCCAGAGAGGTTTGAATCCAAGGTAACGGCTTTAGAGGAGAATAACACCTATAAGGATATGAAGTCAAGTGAGGTGATTGGGAGACTTCTAGCTTATGAGTCTAGGAAAGGTCCTACCTCTACACCTCCTAAAAAGCAAAAGGAAATTGCTTTGAAAGCCTTCAAGGTTGAGAAGGAGGAGAATGATGACTCGAACGAAGACATGGCCTTGTTGATGAAAAGGTTCAAGAAATTTATTAAGACCGAGAATAAGGGTTTTGGATTCAAAGGCCAAGACTTGAAGAAAAAGACTCCCTTTAAAATGTTTGAGCCTAGGTAAGAAATAAGTGAAAGGAAAGGGATCCAACGCTTTGAGTGTGGTGGCATAGGACACATCGCTCCTGATTATGGAAATTTGAAGAACAAGAAAGGGAGAGTGATAGCCACCACTTGGAGTGAAAGTGATGACTCCGATGAGAGAGATGAGTCTTCGGATGATGAAGAACTCATGGCTAACTTCATAGCCTTTGCCTCCTCCCACAAGAGCAAAGATGCTAGTGAAGAAGTGGATGAGAGTCAAGTGACGATGGCTCTTCATCTTAATCCACAATGGAAATGTATATAGGATGGATCTCTAAGACTACATAGTCAAGTTTGAGAGTTCAAGGTTAAAGAATAAGAGAGAAATTAGGAGATTGAAGGAAGAAAACCTAGTGCTCTCAACACAAGTTGATCACTTAAGTGAACAAGTGATGAGATCCAAGAAGAATGAAGACAAGCTAAGAGATGAGCTAGCTTTGTCTATGAGGAATGAAGTAGGTTTAAAGAGGGATCTTGAAGAAGCAAAATGGGTCAATGACTAGGATGACCTCTAGCACTAAGAAGCTTGACCACATGCTTGGTGTTGGCAAGTGTCCTTGTGATAAGAGAGGTATTTGGTTTGAAGATGGCAAGGAGACCTCCACTCCCAACAAGACCATGTTTGTCAAGAGCTTGAACTACAAAGAAGCCTCACCGATGCAAACTCCTGGGAAGAAGATTAATTTAGGACAATGCTCACATAGTGCACAAGTGAATGTGGCTTTAAGAAGACAACCTCAAGCTCAACCTTCAAAAGCTCCTCAAGCAAACTTTCCTTAACAAATGGCTTACAAAGGAAAGAGACCAATCATGCAAGCTTAACCTAGGAAGCAGTCTAGTCTTGGTCAAAAACAAAAAAGGAAAGATCTTATCTAACAACCAAGACAACCACAAAGATAAGGGAAGGCTCCTATGCATATGCAAGGACATGGTATGATTCCTAACTATATTCCTACATGTCAATTTTATGGTATTGATGGTCATGTTAGACCAAATTGCTTTCATTATATTAATATGTGTATAGTTAAATGCATGATTGAAAAGAAAAAGGCTAGAGCCAAGTTGCATGTTCCTAGGAATGATAACTCTAATATGCATGATCCTATGACTTCTAGAGCCCAAGTACCATTGACCATGAAACAAATTACGGCTTGTTCAATATTAGTCTAGGGGGGGTGAATAGATTTTAACTACTTTTACCCAATTTTCATGTATGGTCAAGATTACGAAAATACCTCTAACTAGTCAATATAATATAACAAGTGTAATATGGTGCATAATTTAAATAACACTTGATATTTACGTGGAAACCTTCAACAAGGAAAAACCGCGAGCTATTATGTGCACCACACACGAACCTCAAATCCACTAATTGTAATGACGTTTACAACCTAGGTTGAGCTCAACCTCTCACGGTCTATAACCTGCCATTACTACCCATAGGCTTATAAAAGTAGACCTAGTCCAATTTGTTTGCACCACTCACCGATAGTCATAAGACTTATTTCTCAATGAAGAGAATAAATAACCTAATGTGAATAATATGATATTTAAAGAGCAAGTAATGCTATGTTACATTAAATGCTTATCTAGGATGAAAGAAGACAATACTCACAATCCTCGATATCAATCTTTGCTATATGACATGTCATAAAGCATAGCTATCAAAGATTAAACAATCCTAATAATAACTATCAAAATACAACTTTCAAACAATCAACACAATTATCTCAATCTTGTCAATAGAATATGTTCTATAAGCATACAAGTGATAAATGAGATTGTTTGTTAAGAAAAACATAAAATATGTAAGATATTAGTGACCAACTTACCAAGCTAAGTGTATTGAATAAAAACCAAGCATAGATGACACCTAGATGATCATAGATGATTGCTAGATGATGTTTGATGTACTTGGATATGTGTTTGAATAATCAAAGGAGAGTTCTTTAGTGATTTTTTCTCTTTTGAAAAAACGCTAAGTCAAAATATGATTTGAACTCTCTTGAAACTGACCTAAAGTCAAAGTAGCATATACATAGGGTGACAAAATGATGTTACGACATTTTGATAAGTTTTTTAAAAATTTGCCTTGACCGCCTTACTCCCGCTCTACGTAGAGCGATTCACCTAGAAAATGAAGAAATCCCAAGAGCAACTGTGCCAATTTCAGCTGATTTCTGCCCTACGCGTAGAGTGGTCATAAAGAACTTTATGACCGCTCTACACGTAGGGCAGAAATCAGCTGAAATGGGGGCAGTTGCTCTTAGGATTTTGAGAGCCGCCGTACACCCGCTCTACGTTGGGCGGTTGTAGGGCGGTTTATAGGCGATTAAAAAATCGACCAGTGGCACCGCTCTACATAGGGCGGTCGTAGAACGGTTAAGAGCAAGTTTGCTCTAACCGCCTTACAGGCGTTGTACGTAGGGCGCCTGAAGGGTGGTTGTACATCACCCCTACAACTTTGATACATACTAAGCCTAATCATTTCATGGCAATTGACACACAAGATGCAATCAAATCAAACATCTAAGAAGAGAGATAAATGAACATTAATGCACATATAATAAAGACATACAACATACAAGAATAATAGTTATGCATGTGTTGTGAGTGTGTGCAACTACATCTCTTCAAAGCAAGTAAGCACTTAGAAATTTACCTTTGGTGCTTCTTCTCTTGAGGTCTTAAGAGGGTCTTGGTTGTCCAAAGCACCAACCATCACAAGCCTAAGCTACCCTTACATCAAACCCCAAATGTGGTTTGTCCATGAAATAAGTCAATCAATTTATGAGACCTTACAGACAACTAGGAAGAAAATTGTTTCACCTAGGTGGATTAGAAGAGATGAATACTTTTGCCATGTTGCACAAATTGCCTTGAAGGTAAATTCTTCTAATCTTTGGAATTTAGATAGTTGGTGCTCTAGGTACATGACGGGAAACAAAAAGTTTTTCGAGACTCTTGTCATGGAGGAAGGAGGATGTGTCACCTTTGGTGATGGATCCAAAAAGAGAGTTGTAGGGAAAGGAACCATTTCCATTCTCGGATTACCCTTATTGTTCAATGATGTAAGTTCCTTAAAGTTTGATTGGCTCATTTTGGTGACAAACCACAATTGGGGTTTGAAATGTAAGGGTAGCTTAGGATTGATCTTCAAGCTCAAGGCCCTTTCAAGTCCTCAAGCTGATAAACACTCCAAAGGTATATCCCTAGTGCTTAGTCTTTCTTTGAAGAGATTTAGTTGCACACACACACAGTTGTCTTGAATGCATATGTATGCTTTGATATTGTGTGCATTCTCTTCACATGTCACCTATCACACTTGCACCTTATTGTTATGTTGTGTTGTGTGTTAGTGTGTCAAGTAATTCGTTTCACGAACATAGTTCAAAACCGTCCACACATGCATGATAGTGTGCTTGGTTAGCGCGAGGATCTCCTTCGGAGAATGCCCTTGGCTTCTCTTTTGGTTTCACCAATTTTGGTGAATCGACGGTTTGATCGGCGGCCAAGACCATCGAATGAAATCGCCGTTTGGCTCCAGAGGTGTCTAGACTGATTCTGCTGTTAAGATTGGCGGTTTCCAACTGCCATTTAGACTTGATTGATTTAATCTCTCGGTTTATATCTGCGGTTGAATAGGCGGTTTAGAAACCACCGAATGAAACCGCCAATGATCCCCTATTCTCTCGGGATTTAATTTGGCAGTTTGATCGGCGGTTTCGAAACAGCCAAATGAAACCACTGATCATACGGTTTTGAGGGCAAACTTGTATTTTCTCCTAGCCTTTTTGTTGCTCTTTATAAATACACCATTATGTCACTTTCTTTCTACACACTCATTGATCATCAAGAACCCTAAAAGAGAAAGAGAGATATTTAAGAGAAAAAGTATAAAAATTGCTTCTTTAATTCTCTAAACTAATTTCCATGTGCATCAATCATTATCTAAGCATCATCTAGGGTCATCTATTATGTGTTAGTGCATGG
The DNA here is from genome assembly GCA_035582765.1 of Acer negundo. Taxonomy (NCBI): domain Eukaryota; kingdom Viridiplantae; phylum Streptophyta; class Magnoliopsida; order Sapindales; family Sapindaceae; genus Acer; species Acer negundo. Next base: position 22,246,824 of record CM069235.1, on the reverse strand, counting down.
GTCTTCTTCAACACACATATTATGGTAAATTGTTCACTATTATCATACATAATTAGTATTCTTACTTAGCAATTTATCTCATTCATTACTTGTATGCTCTTAGAGTAATTTCTACATACAATATTGAGATTATGTGTTGAATGTTTGAGTGTTGTATTTTGATAGCTATATCTAAGATTGTCATATCTCACATAGCTATACTTTATGCCATGTAATATAGCAATTAATAAATAGGATTGTTTTTATTGACTATTATTAATCCTAGATAAGCATCTAGTGTAACCTAGCATTATTTGCATTATTAGATATCTTTGAATATTCACTTAGGTTATTTAATCTCTTCATTGAGAATTAAGACTTGTGGCTAAGGTTGCTTGGGCCATAAGCAAATTGGACTAGGTTCACTTTTATAGGCATGCGGGTAGTAGTGACGGGTTGTAAACCATGAGAGGTTGAGGTCAACCTAGGTTGTAAACGTCATTACAATTAGTGGATTTGAGGTTCGTGTGTGGCGCACATAACAGCCCGTGGTTTTTCCTTGTTGAAGGTTTCCACGTAAATATCAAGTGTCTTTTATATTTCCGCACATATTACACTTGCTATATAAATTGACTAGTTAGGGGCATTTCCGTAAACTTGGCTAATCACGAAAATTGGGTAAAATTGATTAAAATCTATTCACCCCCTCTAGATTAATATTGTAAACACCATAATTTGTTTCAATTGGTATCAGAGCGGGTTCCCAGATATACTTATGTGATCCTAGCTCATTTTGGTGTGTTTTGCATTTTGTGTGATTTTTGATCATTCATACATTTGCATTCATTTCATTCATTCATAAACACTACAAGTGGAAACGGTGGTGGCAACGAAGATGCCTCTAGCACAAGACCTCCACTTCTCAACGGATTAAATTATGCCTCTTGGAAAGGCAAGATGGAGTCGTACATTTGCCAAATCCATGATAGTGCATGGATGGCGGTTGAAGACGGCTACACATCACCGATGATGACTTCTACTGATGGAGGAAAGGATGTTTTCAAGCCTAAGGCGCAATGGAACGAGCAAGAGTTTGAGGCATCAAAATGGAATAGGAAGGCAATGCATGCCATTCTATGTGCAGTGGATGAGAATCAATATAAATTGATTCAAAATACTAGGATTGCAAAAAAGGCATGAGACATACTAGAGGATGCACATAAGGGAACCGAAGTGGTGAAAGACTCTAAGATTCAAGTCCTCCAAACTCAATTCGAGATACTAAGGATGGGGGAGAATAAGTGCTTCAATGACTTTGAGATCAAGTTGATGGACATTGTAAACCAAAGTCATCAACTTAGCGACCCTTACTCGGATAGAAGGATCAAGCAAAAGATAATGAGATTGCTTCCCGAGAGGTTTTAATCCAAGGTAACAGCTTTAGAGGAAAATAACACCTACAAAGACATGAAGCCGAGTGATGTGATTGGGAGACTTCTAGCTTATGAGTCTAGGAAAGGTCCTATCTCCACACCTCTTAAATAACAAAAGGGAATTGCTTTGAAAGCCTCAAAAGTTGAGAAGGAGAAGGAGAAGGAGAAGGAGAAGGAGAAGGAGAAGGAGAAGGAGAAGGATGACTCGAATGAAGACATGGCCTTGTTGATGAGAAAGTTAAAGAGGTTTGTCAAAACGGATAAGAAGACTTGAAGAAAATGACTCATTTCAAGAGGTGTAAGCCTAGAAAAGAGAAGTGTGAAAGGAAAGGGATCCAATGCTTTGAGTGTGGTAGCATAGGACATATCGCTCCCGATTGTGGAAATTTGAAAAACAAGAAAGGAAGAGTGAGAACCGCCATTTGGAGTGGAAGTGATGACTTCGATGAGAGAGAGGAGTCTTCGGATGATAAAGAACTCATGGCGAACTTCATAGCCTTTGCCTCCTCCCACAAGAGCAAATGTGCTAGTGAAGAAGAGGAAGTGAGTCAAGAGGAAATTGACTCAAGTGATGATGGCTATTCATCACAATTCACAAATGGAAATGTGGATAGGATGGATCTTCAAGACTACATAGTCAAGTTTGAGAGTTCAAGGTTAAAGAACAAGAGAGAAATTAAGAGATTGAAGGAAGAAAACCTACAGCTCTCAACACAAGTTTATCACTTAAGTGAACAAGTGATGAGATCCAAGAAAAATGAAGACGAGCTAAGAGATGAGCTAGCTTTGTTTTTGAGGAATGAAGAAGGTTTGAAGAGGGAGCTTGAAGAAGCTAAATGGTCAATGATTAAGATAGCCTCTAGCATAAAGAAGCTTGACCACATGCCTGGTGTAGGCAAGAGTCCTTATGATAAGAAAGGTATTGGGTTTGAAGATGGCAAGAAGACCTCCATTCCCAACAAGACCGTATTTGTCAAGAGCTTGAGCTACAAAGAAGCCTAACCGGTGCAAACTCCTAGGAAGAAGATTGATCTAGGACAATGTTCACATAGTGCACAAGTAAAGGTAGATCCAAGAAGACAACCTCAAGCTCAACCCTCAAGAGCTAATCAAGCTAGCTGTCCTCAACAAATGGCTCACAAAGGAAAGAGACCAATCATGCAACCTCAAGCTAGGAAGCATGCTAGATCGGTTTAACAATGAAGATACATTGAACCAATTCAACCACACTGACATGGGAAGGCTCCAATGCAAGCACAAGGTTATAGTATGATCTCTAACTTTATCCCTACATGTCATTTTTGTGGTTTTGATGGTCATATTAGACCAAGGTGCTTTCAATACATTAAAATGTGTAAAACTAGAAGCATGATTTATAAGAAAAAGAAAAGAGCCATGATGCATGTACCTAGGAATGATGGAATTAATATGCAAGATTATAGGACTTCTAAAACCCATGTACCTTTGACCACTAGGAAGAAAAGTGTTTCTCCTAGGTGGATTAGAAGAGATTAATACTTTTGCCATGTTGCTCAAATTTCCTTGAAGGCAAACTCTTCTAACTTTTGGTACTTAAATAGTGGGTGCTCTAGACACATGACGGAAAACAAGAGTTTCTTTGAGACTTCTGTCATGAAGGAAGAAGGATGTATCACCTTTGGTGATGGATCTAAAAAGAGAGTTGTAGGGAAATGAATCATCTCTATTCCCAGATTACCCTACTTGTCTAATGTTTTATATGTTGCTGGCTTGAAAGCCAATTTAATAAGCATTTCTCATCTTAGTGATGATGGATTTTCTGTCTTGTTTTCTAAAGATGATTGCTCAATCCTAAAGCCCGATGGACAAACCTTATTGCAAGATATGAGACCTAGCGACAATTGCTATTGTCTTGAGGCTAGAGTTGTCTCATGTAATATGTCCAAGGATGAGCAAATTGAGTTGTGGCATGAAAGACTTAACCACATGAACTTTAGGGATTTACGAATCCTAGACAAGTTCAATGTTGTGCGTAGTCTTCCCAAGCTTGGGAAGAAAGCCAATGGTGTTTATGGACCTTGCCAACAAGGAAAACAAACCAAGAGCATGCACAAAAATGGCAAGTATCTCTCCACCTAGGAGCCCTTAGAGCTTCTCCACATGGATCTAATGGGTTCTATGCAAACTGAGAGTTTAGATGGAAAAAGATACATTTTTGTTTATGTTGATGATTTCTCTAGTTTCACATGAACATATTTTCTTAGAGAAAAATCCGAAACTTTTGACAAGTTTAAAATGCTTTGTAATAAAATTCAAAATGAAATGAACTCTAGCATTAAAAGCATTAAATGGATTAGAAGTGATCATGGGAGGGAATTTGAGAATGTTTCTTTTGAAACATATTGTGATAGTATAGGCATTTCCCATGAGTTTTCGGCTCCTATGACACTTTAACAAAATGGAGTTGTAGAGAGGAAGAATAGGGTCCTTAAAGAGATGGCTCGTGTGATGTTGCTTAGCAACAATGTCCCTAGGAACCTATGGGCCGAAGCCGTCAATACGGCTTGCTATATAGGGAATAGAGTTTTCCTAAGGCCCGGTACTAGACAAACCTCCTATGAGTTATGGAGAGGTAGGAAGCCAAATGTTAGCTACTTCCACACTTTTGGAAGCAAGTGCTACATTTTAAATAACCGTGATCAACTTGGCAAGTTTGATGCTAAGAGTGATTAGGGTATCTTTATTGGCTATGCCTTAAATAGTAGAGTCTATAGAGTGTTCAATTTGAAGATTCAGAGTGTCATGAAATCTTTAAATGTTGTCTTTAATGATAATAGGCTAAAAAAAAAAAATAGAAAAAAAAATCTTATAAAGGACAATTTTTGGTATCTCAAAATCAAATAAATTTGGCTATATAATTACTTGAAAGAGTGATGGAAGGTACAATTATTTATGATAATAAAATTATTTCACTTAAAAACTACAATTTATAATAAATCGAATCTTGATAATTTAATTGTTTTTTTTTTTTTTTAGGTTTTACAACGAAGCAGGAAAAGAAACACAATCTCTTGTCGTGAATACTATAACTATAAGTTATAAATAAGAGTGTCTCCAATGCCGTGCTAAATTATTGTATCAATTTTATAATTTACCACGAAGTACAAAAATCATACTCCAATGCAGTGCCAAGTTTGGCATATGCTATATTATGTGCCAAATTTGGCACATATTTGGCACATAATAAAGCATATGCCAAATTTAGCACAACAATAAATGCTCATTTTTAATTATAAAAATACCATTATATATATATTTTTTAAATATTTAAAATAATTTAAATTTAATGTACATTAATAATATTTCAATCAAAATCTATTTCGTATGTAACTATTCTATAAATGCATTAATGGTAAGTTTTTGTTTTTATAATTTTAATTAATAAAATAATAAAAATAGCATTTTAAATAGAACTGTGCATTGGAGCACAATGCCAAATTGATGTGACAAATATGGCATTTTACTCTTTTTTGTGCCAAATTTAGCATTGACATTGACACATGCATTATAGATGATCTAAGATCAACAGAAAAATCCATACTATTACATGCAGGATGACTTTTACAACATTATGTAGTTGATATGTATGTTAAACTAGAAAGCTCCAGATTAGATTACTTTTGAAATAAATAAAATGAGATCAGAGCTGAATTATATCAAGGAATTATCGACGTTATTGAAGTTGATGAAACTAGAAGTTCTAAAGTTGGAAAAAGAATAATGTGGCTAGCTACTTTTATAGGTGGCCCTAGAGAAATGTGAAAGAAATACATGGATGCAATGGCATTAGTCCAACGATTTGGAAAACTTGACATATTTCTTACAATAAGATGTAATCCTAATTGGCCTGAAATTAAATCAGAGTTACAACCATTAGAAGAGGCTTAAAATAGACCTGATTTAGTATCTCGAATATTTAAAGCAAAATTAGAACAATTAAATATTCAAGAAATAAATATTTGGACTCGTAGCTAGATATGTATGTGTAATTGAATTCCAAAAAAGAGGCCTTCCACATGCTCACTTTCTAATTATTTTAAAATCAAACTATAAGATTATTTCACCCGAAACATTTGATAGTATTGTATTAGCTGAAATTCCCAGTAAAAACCAAAATGTACACTTATATTTAGCATTTATTAAACATATGATGCATGGCCCTTGTGGTAATCTCAACCCTAATAATATGTGTATGAAAAAGAATGGAAGATGTAGAAATCACTATCCTAAAATATTGTGTAACGAAACAACTGATATGTGCATTTATTGTGTGTAGTTTGAGTCAGTTAGTTAGGTGAATAAGTTAGTTAGAATGTTTAGGTTATGGCCTTAGTTAATTCAGTCCACAAAAGTGGTCATTTGAACTTGCTATACCACCGGTGCCATTGAAGGGCAATCCATTCTAGGTGGAAAGAAGCCAATTGCACCTACTGGTGTGGAGGAACTCAAAATATTGTTCTGATTTATAAATCCAGCCATTGAGGTCTTCTCCGTTGAACTTGGGAAAAGAGAGTTTAAGTTGGGAATGGCTCCAAATGGGAGGAAGTGTGAAGGTCAGGCTGTTGGTTCTGTGAGAGGCTTGGTTATAGGATAATTCACCTGAAGCGAATGGGTTGATGTCGCCATCAACAAATTTCAGAAGTTGGTTGGTGCGCAAGGCCTGTATATTGAACATAAGTGTTTGCAAGGCAATATGGACTTGATCAAAGCTGGACTCATGTTGAGCCAAGATCTCATGAACTTCGTTACGAAATTCGGCGTTCGACTTACCACAGGTTTCCATGGGTTTAATGCTCTGATACCAAAATGATGTGTACCTAACACATCTAATAGCAGAAATAGAAGAATTGAGAGAAGAATAGAAGGAAAGGTTATTTCATATATTTCAGCATAACCTCAATTTGATTACATTAAGCTATTTATAAGCTGTTTGTTCGAATGAGTGAATTACAATCAATAAGTAGTAAATTAACTAAACAAAGAAATAGGAACACGATCCATCATGTGTTAGTAGATGACTCCACTCACCAACAATGAGGATATGAAATTATTATGGGTTCCCTATTATTTGCAATACTAACAATTGAAAACATAACTGACAATTTGCATCTATTGTGTGTAGTTTGAGTTAGTTAGTCAGGTGAATCAGTTAGTTAGAATGTTTAGGTTATGGCCTTAGTTAGTGGCCTTCATTTTCTGTTGCACGTTGTAAGTGGATTGGTTATTATCACCACTTGTCTTTATTTTTTGATTAGTGCCTATTATGTTAGCACCAGTAAATGTGTAGCTTGTAAAAGGCTTATAAATATGCAATGGAATTAATGAAAATCAAGTTATACAAATATATCCACTTAACTATTAATCTCTCACTTTATCTGTCTCTTCTGCCTCAACAATTCTTTTCTTAGAAAAATACATAACAATGGTATCAGAGCCGTTCGAATTCATGGACACACGATTTTGTAATGAAGTCTATGAAGTCCTAGCTCGTTATGAGTCTCACTTCGAACAAATTCACTCTACCCTTAACACCAACTTAGCCAACCTTCGGTCTTTACAAAAATTTAGTTTTCAAAACTCTCACACACAACTAGCCACGAGGCTAAATTGGAAGATTCTAAGATCCTTACCAAAGAGATTCAAAGCCAAGGTAACGACCATTGAAGAGAGCAAAGACGTTGACATTATGGGCTTAGATGAGTTGCTAGGATCTTTTTAAACCTTTGAGGCGTGCTTGAAGCGTAAGGCTAAGAATGAGGGTTTAGCTCTCAAAGTCGTCAAAGAAACTAGTAGTAGTAAGGATGACGATGAGATAGCTTTATTGGTTAGGAAGTTTAGGAAGTTCTTAAGGAAAGGTGCCAAGTCAAGTGGCAAGTACTCAAGAGAAAAAGAAGTCAAAAAATCCTTTACTCCACCTCATGAGAGGAGTGGTCATGCTAAAAGCAACGGAAAGGTCCAATGCTTTAAGTGCAAGAAGGTAGGACATTATGCTTCAAATTGTCTTATTGGCGATACTAAGAAGGACAAGAAAGGAAAAGCTATGGCGGTTACATGGAGTAAAGATGATGACTCTAGTGAAGAGGAGAGCTCAAGTGATGAGTCTTCTAGTGAGGGAAAGTTGGTAAGCAATTTTGTTGCATTCACGGCCTCTCACTCTATCCTAGAGGATGCATGTCAAGATTCATTAAATAAGGAGGTTGATCCAAATCATCAAGAGAGCTTAAGTGATAATCCAACCTATTTTGATCTTTTAGCTAAGGTGAAATATCTAGAAGAAGATTTGAAGGTAGCCTTAATAGAGATTGTTGAGAAGGATGATTTGATCAAGCTACAAGTGGATGAGTTTGTTTCAACAACTCGAAGGCTCTTGGGTGAAAAGAATGCTCTTACCAAGAAGCTTAGAGAAGTTGAAGGGGTTGTTATTGAGAGGGATAGGATCATCTCCAGTTTGTCATCAGGAGGCTCAAGCGTCTTAGTAGTTGAAGAGAAGTTCATAGAAGCATCACTTCCTACAAGTGAGGAAAATGTTATTGTTGACAAGAAAGCTCCTAAGGAGAGACGTTCCAAGACCAAGAACAAATTGAAGAATAAGGTACCTCTTGAAACTCCCATTTGTGCTTCTCCGACTCCGGAAGGTAAAATCTCTTCTTTTGTTCCCATGTGTCATTTTTGTAATACCGTAGGTCATATCAAGCCAAAGTGCTATAAATTCATTGAATATTATGAAATAGAAAATGCATCTAGGAATAAAGAGATTGTGCCTCATTTTAAGCATGTTAAAGCTTTTGAATATGGAAAGCATGAAAATGTAAAAAATCATGTTAATAATATCCGATTTGAGAAGAAAGCTAACCTTGCTAATATTGGCAAAGATTGTGTTGCTAACAATGTTGAAACTAAGAGTAGTAATGATATTCTTGTTGAGCAAATCATAGAAAGTCTTCATTCTAGATATAACATTGTTTTCAATAAGAATCTTGATAATGTTTGTGTAGGTTAACCTAAGACAAAGTTTGTCAAGGGTAAGTGCTCTTACCATTAGTGTAAGTTGCACATATGAGTTAGCTTTAAGATTAGTGTTATGTTGTTAAGACACTTAGCTTGCTTGCTTTGTGTCTCTATAACATGACACGAACTTAGCTATCTCACATTTGTGTTATGATGGTCGAAATCCGTTGATTAACTTTTGAGAAGTTGTTTTTATGAAATCTTTATGGTGACAATCATGTTATGACTTTTGGAGAAAGTCAATTTTTTTGTTGTTTGAGCTAAAATGCATAGTCTTTAGTCTCTTGGAATCGACACACCTATAACTTGTTATCATGAGGACAAATAAGCCAAGAGGACTCATTAAACGGGTGAAGGCCTTGCGTTTGATGAAAATAGCTTGCGAAGGTATCTCTATAGCATATTGTTTGCTTTCTTAATTTTCATCTCTTAACTCTTTGCTTATACCACTTCATGAAGCATATCATATTAGAGAACTAATATAGTGTTTATATGGTCCTTCTTGACATTTACTTATTTAAGATCTTTTGGTGATAATTGTTCACATTGATCTTAATCATGTTGTGTGTTATTGTTTGTACGATTGTTGAGTGGCATGTTTTGAAAAATATAAGCTTCATATTCTTTGAAAGCTACTCTCTTGAGAAGTAGAGATCTTAAATAAGTCTCTTTACTTGCTTTTTGATCATGTGCTTTTAAGCCGAAAAACTTGGTTTTAAAAATGCACTTTGCTTCTATTGTATGCTTAGTTGAGTAAGTTGAGCTTGATATATGTAAGTTGGGGATACACCTTGAAGTCCTAGGACTAGTACATTTTAAGATGACTTATGGTTGGTATCCATTTGCTTCAGCAACACAGAACTCAACAAGCACCTTCATGGATAGGGCTACACACCTTGGTTGTGAAGTCGCCCAATGTAGGAAAGGTCTACGCCATTGTGATGAGTGAAAGCCACCGTGAAGCGTATATGTTTATGTTAGAAAAAAATCAAAGTAATGTTGAAAATAATCAATTAAAAAAATCTTTGATTCAAGCCTAAAACAAAATAAAAGGCTTTATGGAGTATAGTTGAATAATCAAATTAGCTCGGGTTGTCAAATAGAAATGAAATAACGAGCCACATGCACACACAACACTCACATGTTGAAATCTATTCTCTTTTAAAGCAAAATTCCGGATGATAATCGGTTTGACCTTTTTATAGAATGACTTAAGATGAATAGTTGTTGAAATTGTTTGCATGTTTGATTATCAAATTACTTTTTTTCATATACTTGAAGCAAAATATTCACACCCTCACTTTTGCTTATTTGGTATTTTGATACCTTAGCAATTTTTGAAGACATATGAGAGTGATTAAAAATCTTGTTGTAACTCTCTTTGATATGTGGAGCTTATTTGAAAAATATATTGAAATTGCTTGGTGATGTGAATGTGTGGCTATTTTTATGAACAATTGGCTATCTAAATCTTAGATAGGGCATTTATTAAGTATGTAAATTGTGCTAGGCAAAGGCTTACAAAAAAGAAGAGAAAAAAAAATAGAAAAAAAAAAGAATAAGTGTTGAAATATAAAACACTCAAGCATTCTAGTTTTTCAATGGTAAAGTTACTAACTAATAAGGGTACAATTGTAGCACAATAGTTCAATGTAAATTTTATAGCCTAGATGCTTATGTTGTAATATGTAATAGAGCTAATTTTGTTATGAAGTGTATTGTGTAAACACACCCTAGCATGGTTAATAACTTTATCTTTCCCGCTCCCACCATCTTTTCCATCCCAAACACTACCACAAATCACCTTGGCCCCAATAGAAGTGATGGAAAAGCCCATTTGATCTCTTAGGAAGTCTATCTTGGGAATGCAAGTTAATGCACGTCTTTCCACGTTCGTGGCATTTCAATTCCTTTCATGAGATCTATTTTCAGAAAATGTACGTCATTGGAAAATACTCATATGTGATTATATTTGATTCCATATACCTAAACTCCAAATCACATATGTTTGATAGAGAGTGGGCCTAAGTTTTGAGTGAAAATATGACTGAAATCCGGTGAGGATTAGAGTCGAGGCAAATTTTATCCTAGGCATGAGCATAGTTGTTTTGTAAACCAAAAACATCCTAAGTATTGGCATACTTGCATTGTGTGATGCATGTTTATTGATTGGTATAATTTGAGAGACTAGCATGCATGCGTTGTCTTTGCGTGGTATGTGGGGATTGCATCTCAACCATTTTCTTACAGAGTATATGTTTGTAGGTGTCGTAGCTGTAAACCCTTAGGAGACTATAACTCCTCCATCTAGGGCCGCCTAGCAGTTTAAAAGACTTGTGGCACGTGCTAAGTGTCCACCATGTTTCCTACGGAAGTGGACTAGCTTACTTTGTAGTTTTTATATGATTTTTATGTGTTGTTTTTATTTTTTACTTTGTTATTTGCATTTTCATTCTTTTGTTTTGCTCGAGGACGAACAAAAGATAGATTTGGGGGTATTTGATCGGACTATTTTATACCTATTTGAGGTCACCCAATTCCGATCGTTTGTCTCGTTTTCGAGTGTATTTTGTATATAATGTTTTGCTTGAGTCTTGTGCAAGTCTATATTCCCTACAATGGGGTTTTGAGCATAAAGATTAATTTGGGAGACTAAATGAGACAAAAAAGGCTGAAATTGTACATGCTCATGCAGAACACTCAAATTTAGAAGGTTATATCTTCCTCTTCAGAACAAACCATGATAATATCATTATATATTCGAAAAGCCTCGGAAATTTAGTTTCCAGAACATTTTACGGATTACAATTCCAAGCTTTCTGCAGGAAGTTATACCAATTTCTGTAATGGTGCGCGATATTGAAACACTGAAAAGCTGTCAGGTCAAATCGACTACTTCATTCGGCGGCCTGGCCGCCGATTGAAACCACCGATTGCCTCTAGAGAGTTGTTGTTTCCCTAAAAATTGAAGGGCAATCTTGTCCTTTCACCCAGCTTTTAGCCATAACCTCCCAACACTATATGAAAACCATTTTGCCTCTTCTCTCCACAGAATCCACACCCCACACTCATTCTTCTTCATCTTCTTCCACACCAAAAGAGAGAGAGAGAAGCTTTCAAGGGCATCCATGGAGGTTTTTCCTCTATGGATGCCTTCCATTTCATCTTCTACCCATCATCCACCATATTTAGGAGTAGATTACATAGAGATAGGAGTGGGCTTTGGCCAAATTCGAGCTAGACAAAGGAAGGAGCTTTTGGAGGAGGTTTTCTTCAAGGGTTGTATTTATTTCTCACTCTCTATGTATTTCTTGTTTTCTTGAATATGTAATCACCACTTGGGAATATTTGTAAACCTAATTTGTGCTCAATATATATGTTGGCTGTTTTTATATCTAATTTGTGTTTTGATTCAATCTTGTTATTTATTGATATATCTCTTATCTTAAAATGCTTGTGTATGGAGATTGAAAATTAATATACATTCATTGATGGGATTAGGAGTATATTAATGCAAATTAGGAGTAGTTGTAATCAAATATCTTATTTTGTGTTTGTATGTTGATGGAAGGTCGAAATTAACTTGTATAGGTGGGTTTGAGTGACTTAAAGTTAGGATTGTACCTTTGGAGGGACTCTTGGGCATAGTCTTAGCTAATTAGCTAGGAAAAGTGGATGAACCTATTAATTGCCATATTAGATGAGGTTTGGTTATATGTTTTTTGTTAACAATTGGACTTTAGCTATTTCTCATGCTAGGGACTCTAGGCGAGTCATGGTTGGAGTTATAATTATTGGTCTTAGACTATTTCTCACACTAGAGACTCCATGTGAGTTATGGTTAGAGATACAATCACTCTTTCTACATTCATTGTACCTAACGTTGCCATTTTACATTACCTTGTTAATATTGGAACTCAATTTAGCATCGGTTTGTAGAATGTGTTCGCAAATGTTGGTTGCGGTTTCGTGTTTGAGAGGCTCTCAACATACTCTTCAACCGTTAGCTCTATGAATGGGTATAAATCGGATTGAGACAAAAACAAACCCTTAACTAAAATTGGATGTGCTTAATGCCTAACAACCAACTATTTGTGCACTTATATATAGTGAACTTGTTGAACCTTATGTGACCATTATCATGCATCTCTATTATCCACCATTTTATTTATCATTGTAAACACCATTCTCACCCTTCCATATTCTCTTTGTTTTTATTTATTTTCATTTCCATTCTCTCTCTCTCTCTCTCTCTCTCTCTCTCTCTCTCTCTCACACTGCATTGTACATACATTTCACACACACCATTCTCACATTTCCACATTCTCTTTATATGCTTACAATAATCACTAGAACTTGAAACGGTTGTTGAATCACACCTCCCTGCGGAACAATACCCTCGCTTGCCGCTTTACTAGTCTTTTGCTAGTTTAGAGCACATTGCGTAGGAAACCTCTTTTACATAAAAACAATCTTTTGATTCTCGCGATTTCTTAACGACGGAAAAAGCGGAGTATCAAGGTGTCCTAATCCGCCACCAATAAGTTCAAGTTAAAGCGATCTCAAATAGGAAACACAATTCTACTAGTTTTTAGTAATATTAACCCAATCACAACTAATCCTAGAGTGATCAGGATCAACTATTTAATTGAATTAAAATATACAATTGGGACTTCATTAATAGTGAAAACACAGAGAATTTGTCCAAGGCCTTCTCTCTAAGATTAGCAGTCCATAATGGATGGTTTCTCAAATTCACGCGTAGAATTTCTGGATTGACCTTTGGGTAGTAACATCACCTTAACTCACTCTAGAATACTCGAAATTATGAGCAGTAAAATTCCCTGGAAAGCTAACATCCGGCCCTTTTCAACCATATAAGGCTCGACACCCAATTCTGCCTGAGCTGATACAGTTTTTTCTTCAAACATGACTCATCTACAGAGGTAGACTTTTCGGGATTGATCGGAAATCTTCAATTTTCTTCCATTTAGCTCCTAAGACTCGATTTACTGAAAACTAACAAAAGACACGTAAAAAGCACAAGTTTAACTCAAAACAAAGCAAGAAACTAAGAAAGAAAGGATATAAAATATATGCAATTGTTACGTTATCAGTAACTTATGATATTTTTGTTGTACAAAGGACTGGTTAAATTATTTGGTAGGAGATTCCTTTGGAGGATGCCTAGCAGTTGCTGTTGCTGCTCGTAATCCATCAATTGATCTAGGCTGATATTAGTCAATCCAGATAAGCTCTCAACTGATATTTGTCTGCATTCGATCATTATAAAATGGTTGTGTGCATGTTATGCTTAGTGTTTTGAACTAATTATTGTCGTTTAAAATGGCGCATTCAATTCGCAAGAGGAGAAAGACTGTTGATGAGCAAATCATCTTTGATGAAGGTGCACTTAATCCACAACTGGTGAAAATCTGAAGTTTGATAATATGGCTTGGATAAATTATCAGTAAGTTAACATAGTTTCCTTAATATTTATGGTATTATCTTATGAAAGGATTCGTATCAACCCCAATCTAGAAACCACATAGGTTTTGTCTGTTCTAGATTCCACATAGGTTTTATTTAATGGAAAAGTTACTATAAACGGCTCCTTATCTCTCTTAGGCTTGTCCACAAATACCTAAATTGTTATCGATTGTAAAATGTACAATAATCTAGTTTATCATAAAATATATTTAAATAATAAAACAAATCCAATTCACCAAACCAAAGTTATTAGATCAATCATGTTTCAATAATATGTACTACCCGTTTTTTGTTTTCCCTGAATAAATATTTGTTTGTGTAGGTCATGTTATGAGAGCTGGGCCACCATTCTGGCAATTCCTTTTTCCAGGTGGCATTTTGGATAAACAAAATTTTGTTTACTAGTCCACCATGTAATATTTTTGGCACTTGTAATGATGATATATTCATTCATGTAAATATATAAAGGCACAAATGTATATGGAGCCTACTGCTGTCATGGTGGATATTATATTTGAAGGAATGTATATAAATGATAAATGTTAGGAAATTATTGATATTTATTAATAGATGTTTTTTTTTTTTACTATTAATGAGTAGTGTGGTTACAATGATACGATGTAATTTTATCTGAATCAGATGTATAGAATCTTGTAGTGGTAGTTGGCGGTCGAGTAAAGTGTGATGTATAGAATCTTTTAGTGGTACCCAATATCCATTGATATGATGAAGTGCAAGAAAAGATAACTGGTGCAATTGTAATCGTACTGCTTTTAGTGCATTTTATGTAATCATAATAGGAAAAAGTGTAAGGTTCTTTTTATAATCAAATGAGTAACGATTTTATAAAAAAAAAAGTGTAATGATCCATAGCGTTAAACATCTCACTTGCATATCAATCTTTCGAAAAGTGCAACAATCCATATCGTTAATAATTGGCTATTTATTTGTGGTAATGTACAAAAATTCATCTTGAGAGTGTCAATAACACATACAAGAGATGAAACCATGAACAAGCATCAGTAAAGAAGAACAATAGCCAAAACTAAGAACATATATTAGTAAAGAAGAACAATAGCAAAGAGTTCAACATTGAAAGCATCAAGATGGATACTTGGTAGAATATTAAAATAAGAGGTTTAAAAGAGAGGAACTCATAGATGAAATGAAGATTCCACTTCAAAAGTAGTAGTTGTTATGCTGAATATCTGTAAAATAGAACAAACTAAAAAAAACAAACTTCAATATCTTTCATGCCCAACCCGATATTCTTAACGTAATACAAGCAACTTTTTATAAAGGGAGCTTAATGCCATCTCCAGCTAAAAGTTTTCCTTCACAATTTTCATTTCATACAAGTATTCGTACATGGAACATTTATTTATTTTATTATAATATTTGAAATAGATAATAAGAAGGTTATGACAAAAGTTGCTGCCTCAGATATAAAGTCTTTGGAAGATTTAGGCACCTGAGATATCCATGGACTAAGATGTTGATGTACTTCATCTAAAACAAGGCCTCACACAGTAAATGGAACCTGAAAAAATTTCCATTTTCTTAAGACACTATTCTCCATGAGTCACAAGGTTGGACAACTCTTTAATATTAATATAATTCTTTCATTAAATATAAAAGAACATAATAGACTTACCATATTAGAGCCACGGTATCAACGTCGTGTTGACCCCCACCCAAGATTACTATGCAAGTCAAATGTCGAAGATGAAGGATTGAAACCTGGATTAGCAAGGTGGAATTCCTGACTCATATACCCTATACCACCATCATTAAATGAAAATGTGAATGAATACGATGGACTTATTGAAGGGGTAGCAAAGCTATTGTCACTGTTTTCTATAAAAGTTGGGTCAAACTTGTGAAATGTGTTACATGATATCATATTGTTGTTGGTCTACGGGTTAGCATGACATGTCTTTATAGTGTGCCTAGATTTTCCAGATTTGCCACATTTACATGGCTTCCCGTCGACTTTTTTGTTGCTTCGACCATAACCTTTTGTAGTAGCTATACAAGGATCTCTAACATTATGAACATGTTGTTTATCTTTTGTACCCAACACATTTTGTGAAGTAAGAGGAGAACAATGGCATCAACGCTTGCATGCGTATTGTCAATTTATCTATCTTTCCCTTTGCCTCTTTAAATCCATCATTCAACTTCGAGGCAAAATAACATAATTTGCTGCATTTAGAACTCAATGATCCATACCTGGCCATTTCCATGATTGGTGTCAGTGTTGCATCACTAGAGTAATCAATATCTAACAAATCTTTTGTACCAGTGGTCCATTGAGTCAATATAAGTGATGATAGTATATTTTACATATTCATGGCTTTCAATATATTGAAAGAATGGCTACAAGGAAGACCCGCGGTCTCAAACATTTTGCATGAGCATTGAATTCGATTTGCCGATGGTATAAAACAAGTTTGAAACTAATAATGAACGGTGTGTATAAAAATATCTAAAGGGGGTGAATAGATTTTAACCCTTTTTACCAATTTTCGTGATTACTTAATGTTACAAAAATACCCCAATCTAGTTAAAATAATAAATCAAGTGTAAAGTGCAGAATTTAAATAACACTTGATTTTTACGTTGAAACCTTCAACAAGGAAAAACCACGGGCAATTATATGCGCCACACACGAACCTTGAATCCACTAATTGCAATGATGTTTACAACCCAAGTTGACTTCAACCTCTCACGGTCTATAACCCGCCATTACTACTCGCAGGCCTATAAAAGTGGATCTAGTCCAATTTGCTTGCACCACTCACCGATAGTCACAAGACTTACTTCTTAATGAAGAGAATAAACAACCTAATGTGAATAATATGATATTCAAAGAGCAAGTAACGCTAGGTTACACTAAATGCTTATCTAGGATGAAAGATGACAATAATCACAATCCTATATATCAATCTTTGCTATATGACATGTCATAAAGCTTAGCTATCAAAGATTAAACAATCCTAATAATAGCTATCAAAATACAACTCTTAAACAATCAACACAATTATCTCAATCTTGTTAATAGAATATGTTCTATAAGCATACAAGTGATATATGAGATTGTTGTTAAGAAAGACACAAAATATGTAAGATATTAGTGACCAACTTACCAAGCTAAGTGTGTTGAATAAAAACCAAGCATATATGGCACCTAGATGATCATGGATGATGCTAGATGATGTTTGATGCACATGGATATTTGTTTGAGTAATCAAAGGTGAGTTCTTGGATGATTTTCTCTCTTAGAAAATATCTTTAGTTATAAATATGATTTTGAACTCTTAAGGACAACCTAAAATGAAAGTGGTGTATTTATAGGTGTCCAACAAATTGCAGCGTTTTGGGCGCGCTATGCGCACAACAGACTGCCGCAGTTGGCCAAGACAGCACTTCAACCTCGGCAAAAAAAGAAGTTTCTGTCTCGTGAATGCCACAGTTGGTCAAGACGACACTTCAACCATGGCATAGCAAAAGAATTGATGTCGCTTGGCTTGCTGCAGTTGGTCAAAACGACACTTCAACTACGGCAGTGAGAGGCAAGGCCTTCTCACGCAGTTTCTCACACATAGTTCATGCAATAAGTGCAAGTGTGTGGGTGAAGTGAATGCATCCTAATGCCTAACATGTTATGGCATTTAATAAGCAAGATGTAAACAATTAAACATGAATGAAGAGATATTCAAGAACATAAATGCACACAACATACAAGAATTAGATATGCATGAGTTGTGAGTGTGTGCAACTAGTTCTCTTTAAAGCAAGTAAGTACTTAGAAATTTACCTTTGGTGCTTCTTCTCTTGAGGTCATGAGAGGGCCTTGGTTATGCAAAGCACCAACCATCAAAAGCCTAAGCTACCCTTACATTAAACCCCACATGTGGTTTGTCACCGAAATAAGCCAATCAAACTTGAGGAACTTACAATCTCCCGCTTTGGCTATTTCGTAACAAAACCACCACTCACATTGATCCTCACAACATAATTCAAACTAAAGCTCATCAATAATATTCTACATTACAAAGAGATATAAAATATAAAAAATTAAGTCTTCAATCTCTTGTAAAACTATCAATCCTTTTAAAAAAAAGATTACACTTTCCAAATTAAGCAAGTGTATTGTGAGGTAATCATGTGAAATTAAAACAAGCATTAGCATTAAAAAAAATTCATTAAGAAAACATGCAACGTCAAGCAATGAATGTGCAATGCAATGCTCCCCCTTAACAGGTTACTTCCCCCTTAATATGCAATCTCCCCCAACTTGCGAATTTTGCTACTAAAATAAGCATTCTCCCTTACCACTACTACTCCCCCTTTTTGTCATGAGATGGGAAATTGAGTATTCCCCAACCGGGTCACTTGTATCAAAGAGAGATAGTAACATACAAACACATTTGCATAATCATATAAACCACTTTATGCAAGTAAATTAATTGGAGAGAAAAAAAGAGAATTTATTTTAAGAAAATGTGTGATTAAGATGCTTTGCAAGCAAGACATGTTGCATTCAATTCCAAAATTCAATGGTATTTGGCAAAGCATATAACAAAAGGTTTCCTAAAGAATTCAAACCAATTTCATCATTTGTCATGAATCTAAGCAAGGATATAGAGTTAACAATCATTCAATCTTAATGAACAACTATATCCAACTTTAAAAGTAAAACATGTCATGAGCGACTTTTGCACCCTATTTGATTTTTCTGGGTAAGATACCCATATGATAGTAGCTATGCTCGACAAGTAAAGAAAGAGAGACATAGGATTTTAAAGTCCTTTGAATGGATAATAGATCATTTATTCATTTGAGTCTCATAAGCTTTTCATACAAGTTTTGTATTTAAGAATATGCAATCATCAATTCATGCTTTTTCATTTGAGCATATCATTTGAATTTCATGCTTTTCATATTTAGCATGTCATTTAATCAATCATCATGTCATGGAGATAATCATAGGTCATTCAAAGAGTACTTCCTAACTATATCTCCTAGTCCAAAAATGCATTTTTAAACAAAAATATAACATGGATTGTAAACAAAGCAATGCTTCACACTTATTGAAGAAAATATCATAAGTATATTTTCAACCAAGCTACTCAAACAATTAATAAATAAGCATAATGTTTATCAAATTTTGGCATGTGACAAGTATGCAATGATCACTTTGCTTGAGTTCTCCATATAGGGTCAATCACTAAAACACATCACTCCACAAGACATATACCAATAGATCTACTAAGTATTTTAAATCTAGCTGCATCTAAGGGTTTAGTAAATAAGTCCGCTAGTTGATCATTTGTACCTACATGTTCAAGTACAATGCATTTGTTCTCAACTAGTTCTCTTATGAAATGATGGCAGATGTCAATATGCTTAGTCCTAAGATGTTGTACCAGATTCTTGGAAATATTAATAGCACTCATTTTATCACAAAATTATCACAAAATAGGGTTATAGTACCTTGATTGAATCCGTAGTCGACTAGCATTTGCTTCATCCATAGGAGTTGTGTGCATCCACTCCCCGCGGTTTTGTACTCGACCTCGGCCGTGTTCAAGGAAATATAGTTTTGCTTCTTTCAAAACCAAGACACCAAGTTGTTGCCTAGAAAGAAGCAACCGCCCGATGTGCTCTTCTTATCATCGTAATTTCCTGCCTAATCTGCACCACTAAAGCCAACTAAACTAGCATTAGTGTTAAAAGAATACCAAATCCCATAATTGGATGTCCCATTCACATAGTGAATGTTTCTCTTAACGGAAGAGAGATAAGACTCCTTAGGATCTGCTTGGTACCTAGCACATACACCCACACTAAAAAAGATACCGGGCCTACTTGACGTCAAATAAAGCAAGCTACCAATCATGCCCCGATATAGATTTTGTTCCACACTTTTTCCACTAACATCCTTCCTTAGCTTTAAAGTGGTACTCATGGGTGTATCACAACTTTTGGCATTTTCAAGACCAAACTTCTTCACTAAGTTTTTAGCATATTTAGCTTGGGTTATAAAAATCTCATCATTTAATTGCTTAATTTGTGTGCCTATGAAGTAACTTAGCTCACCAACAAGACTCGTCTCAAATTCTTGAGACATAACATCAACAAATTGTTGGACTTTGGTGTTGTTGGTGGAGGCAAACACTATATCATCAATATATATTTGAGCTATGAAAAGCTCATCATTGTTTTTCTTGATGAATAGAGTCTTATCAACAATACCTTTTGTATAGTCATTGTCAACAAGAAATTGAGTGAGGCGCTTATACCAAGCCCTCGGTGATTGTTTCAACCCATATAAAGCATTTTTGATGTGATAGACATGGTTGGGGTGGTGTGAATCCACAAACCCATTGGGTTGTTCTACAAACACTTCCTCTTGCAAGAAGTCATTTAGGAAAGTACTCTTCACATCCATTTGGTGCAATTTGAACTTGTACACACAAGAAATGGATAAGAAAAGCCTAATGGACTCTAGACGGACAACAGGAGCAAATGCCTCCTCAAAGTCAATACCCTCAATTTGAGAGTACCCTTGTGCAACAAGTCTAGCCTTGTTACGCACTATGTTGCCATCCTCATCGGATTTGCTCATATATATCCATTTGGTGCCTATCACATTAGTGGTCTTAGGCCTAGGAACTAGAGTTCAAACCTTATTCCTTTCGAATTGGTCTAGCTCTTCTTGTCCAAAATTCATCATTTAATGCCTCATCAACCTTTTTGGGTTCTTTTTGAGAGGTGTAGCAAGTGTAGCTAATAAGATTAGCTATTTGACGCTTAGTCATAACACCCTTATTCACATCTCCAATAACATCATCTTTGTTGTGGAGATGTCTAACTCATAGAGCGGGTTCTTTAGAGTTCAAGAGAGGAACTCTATCAATAGGTTATGTGTCTTCTTCCTCAAGGTTAGATGTCCCAACAATAGGAGTCTCCACAACTTTCTCCAAAGAAGAATCATCAACTACAACAAC
This sequence comes from Acer negundo, assembly GCA_035582765.1. Classification (NCBI taxonomy): domain Eukaryota; kingdom Viridiplantae; phylum Streptophyta; class Magnoliopsida; order Sapindales; family Sapindaceae; genus Acer; species Acer negundo. The sequence goes on along the minus strand of CM069235.1, from coordinate 22,225,859 downwards.
CTCCTTCTCATAGTTACTAGACTTGAGCCTATTATCATTAAAGACAACATTTAATGATTTCATGATGCTCTGAGTCTTCAAATTAAAAACTCTATAGGCTCTACTATTTGAGGTATAACCAATAAAGATACTCTAATCACTTTTAGCATCAAACTTGCCAAGTTGATCACGATAATTTAAAATGTAGCACTTGCTTCCAAAAGTGTGGAATTAGCTAACATTGAGCTTCCTACCTCTCCATAACTCATAGGAGGTTTGTCTAGTACCAGGCCTTAGGAAGGTTCTATTTCCTATATAGCAAGCCGTGTTGATGGCTTCAGCCCAAAAGTTTCTATGGACATTGTTGGTAAGCAACATGACATGTGGCATCTATTAAAGGACCATATTCTTTCTCTCAACAGCTCCATTTTGTTGAGATGTCCTAGGAGTCGAAAACTCATGGGAGATACCTAAGTTATTGTAATAGCTATCAAAGATGGCATTCTCAAACTCCCTCGCATGGTCACTTCTAATTCGTTTAATACTTTTAATGTTAGAGTCTTTTTCATTTTGAAGTTTAGTGCAAAACATTTTAAACTTATCAAAAGTTTTGGATTTTTCTCTAAGAAAATATGTCCATGTGAACCTAGAGAAATCATCTACACAAACAAAAATGTATCTATTTTCACCTAAACTCTCGGTTTGCATGTGACCCATAAGATCCATATAGAGAAGCTCTAGGGGCTCATTGGTAAAGAGATACTTGCCCTTCTTGTGCATGCTTTTGGTTTGTTTTCCTTATTGGCAAGGTCCACAAACACCATTGACTTTATTCCCAAGCTTAGGAAGGCCACGCACAATATTGAACTTATCTAGGATTCGTAAATCCTAATAGTTCATGTGGCCAAGTCTTTCATGCCACAACTCAATTTGCTTATCCTTAGACATATTACATGAGACAACTCTAGCCTCAAAACAATATCAATTGTCGCTAGATCTCATACCCTTCAACAAGGTTTGTCCATTGGGCTTTAGGATTGAACAATCATTTTTGCTAAACAAGACGGAAAATCCTTCATCACTAAAATGAGAAATGCTTATTAAATTGGCTTTCAAGCCATCAACATATAAATCATTTGAAACAAATTATGGTGTGTACAATATTAATCTAGAGGGGGGTGAATAGATTTTAATCAATTTTACCCAATTTTCGTGATTAGTCAAGTTTACGAAAATGCTCCTAGCTAGTCAATTTATATAGCAAGTGTAATATGTTTGGAAATATAAAAGACACTTGATATTACGTGGAAACCTTCAACAAGGGTAAACCACAAGCTGTTATGTACGCTACACACGAACCTCGAATCCACTAATTGCAATGACGTTTACAACCCAAGCTGACCTCAACCTCTCATGGTCTATAACCCGTCACTATTACCCACAGGCCTATAAAAGTGAATCTAGTCCAATTTGCTTATGGCCTAAGCAACCTTAGCCACAAGTCTCAATTCTCAATGAAGAGATTAAGCAACCTAAGTGAATATTCAAAGATATTCAATAATGAAAATAATGCTATGCTACACTAGATGCTTATCTAGGATTAATAATAGTCAATAAAAACAATCCTAGATATTAATTGTTATATTACATGGCATAAAGCATAGCTATGTGAGATATGACAATCTTAGATATAGCTATCAAAATACAACACTCAAACATTCAACGCATAATCTCAATCTTGTATGTAGAAATTACTCTAAGAACATACAAGTAATGAATGAGATAAATTGCTAAGTAAAAACACTAATTATGTATGATAATAGTGAACAACTTACCATAATATGTGTGTTGAAGAAGACTCATGCACTAGCACATACTAGATGACCCTAGATGATGCTTAGATGATGATTGATGCACATGCAAATGAGTTTAGAGAATTAAAGAAGCAATCTTTATGCTTTTTCTCTTAAATATCTCTTTTTCTCTTTTAGGGTTATTGATGATCAAAGAGTGTGTAGAAAGAAAGTGACATAATGGTGTATTTATAGAGAGCAACAAAAAGGCTAGGAGAAAATACAAGTTTGCCCTCAAAATGGTACGATCAGCGGTTTCATTCGGCGGTTTCGAAATCGCTGATCAAACCATCGAATTGAATTTGGAGAGAACATGGGATCATCGGCGGTTTCTAAACTGCAGATTCAACCGCAAAAATAAACCAAGAGATTAAATCAATCAGGTCTAAACGGCGGTTGGAAACCGCCAATCTTAATCGTAGAATCAGTCCAGAGACCTCTGGAGCCAAACGACGGTTTCATTGGACTGTCATGGCCGTCGATCAAACCGCCGATTCATCAAAATTGGTGAAACCAAAAGAGAAGCCAAAGGTATTCTCCGAAGGCGATCCTCGCGCTAACCAAGCACACTATCGTGCATGTGCGGACGTTTCCGAACTATGTTCGTGAAACGAATTACTAACACACTAACACACAACACAACATAACAATAAGATGCAAATGTAATAGGTGACATGGGAAGAGAATGCACACAATATCAAAGCATACATATGCAATCAAGACAATTGTGTGTGTGTGTGTGTGTGCAACTAAATCTCTTCAAAGAAAAACTAAGCACTAGAGATATACATTTGGAGTGCTTATCACCTTGAGGACTTGAAAAGGTCTTGAGCTTGAAAATCAATCCTAAGCTACCCTTACATTTCAAACCCCAATTGTGGTTTGTCACCAAAATAAGCCAATTAAACTTTGAGAAACTTACAATCTCCCCATTTGGCTATTTCGTGACAAAACCACCACTCACATTGATCCTCACAATAAAATAGAAAATAAAGGTCAACAAAGGCTTTCTACAATACAAAGAGATATAAGAAAAAAAATAAAACTTCAAGTCTTCAATCTCTTGTAGACCAACCAATCCTTCAAAATAAAGTTTCTACACTTTCCAATTTCAAGCTCAAAGTGAGATGATCAAGTGAAATTAAAACAAGCATTTGCATTTAAAGAATTTAAGTACAACATCATACAATGTATGTATAATGCAATGCTCCTCTTCAAGGGGTTACTCCCCCTTAATGTGTATTCTCCCCAACATGTAAAATTGCTACAAATAGCACAGTAACCATACTCCCCTTACCACCATACTACTCCCCCTTTTTGTCATGAGATGGGCAAAGGAGTAATCCCAAAACGGGTCACTTGAAGTAAAGAGAGATAGAAGCATATTTGCATAATCATATAAGGCACTTTATGCAACTCAATCAAATGGAGAGAACAAGGAGATTTATTTTTATTGAAAATGTGTGATTAAAATGCTTTGTATGCAAGACATATTGCATTCAAGTCCAAAAATCAATGGAATTTGGCAAAGCAAATGATAAAGGTTTCCTATAAGAATTCAAACCAATTTCACCATTTGTCATGAATTAAATCAAGGATATAGAGAATTTATTGATTTAAATTTTAGAGAACTATATCCAACTTTATAAGCAACACCCTATTTGATTTTTCCGGATAAGATATTCGTATGATGGTAGACATGTTTAACAAATAAAGAAAGAGAGACATTTTGGATTTTAAAATCCTTAGAACGGATACAAGACCCTTCGTTCATTTTGAGTCTCATGAGCTTTTCACACATTGTTTTGCATTTAAGGATAGCAATTATCAACTCATGCTTTTTCATTTGAGCAGGCATTAAGAATCATCATGTTATGGAGATCATTATAGGTCATTCAATACATACTTCCTAAGTGAATCTCTTAGTCCAAAAATACATGTTTAAACATAAAAATATATTGCATTTAAAGCATAGTTCACACTTATTGAGATAAAAGCATATATGTACATATATGCAACCAAGATACTCAAGCAATTAATAAAGGAGCATAAAATTTTTCAAAGTTTTGCATTCAACAAATATACAATTGCTCTCTTTGCTTGAGTTCCCCAAATGGGGTGAATTCCAAACCATATCACTCCACGAGACATATCCCAATAGATCTACAAAGTGCATGAAACCTAGTTGCATCTAAGGGTTTAGTGAATAAGTCTGCTAGTTGATCATTAGTACATACATGTTCAAGTACTATGCATTTGTTCTCAACTAGTTCTCTTATGAAATGATGACGGATGTCAATATGCTTAGTCCTAGAGTGTTGTACCGGATTCTTGGAGATATTAATGGCACTCATATTATCACAAAAAAGAGTGAGTATACCTTGGTTGAATCTGTAGTCGACTAGCATTTGCTTCATCCATAGGAGTTGTGTGCATCAACTTCCCGCGGCTATGTACTCGACCTCAGCCGTGGACAAAGAAATTGAGTTTTGCTTCTTGCAAAACCAAGACACCAAGTTGTTGCGTAGAAAGAAGCAACTGTCCGATGTGCTTTTCCTATCATCACAATTTCTTGCCCAATCCACATCACTAAAGCCAACCAAACTAGCATTAGTGTCAAAAGAGTACCAAATCCCATAGTTGGATGTCCCATTCACATAGCGAATGATTCTCTTAATAGAAAAGAGATGGGACTCCTTAGGATCCGTTTGGTACCTAGCACACACACCCACACTAAAAGATATATCGGGCTTACTTGCGGTCAAATAAAGCAAGTTACCAATCATGCCACGATATAGTGTTTGTTCCACACTTTTTCCACTAGCATCCTTGCTTAGCTTCAAAGTGGTACTCATGGGTGTATCACAATGTTTGGCTTTTTTAATACCAAACTTCTTCACTAAGTTTTTGGCATATTTGGCTTGGGTGATGAAAATCCCATCATTTAATTACCTAATTTGCAAACCTAGGAAGTAACTTAGCTCACTAATAAGACTCATCTCAAACTTTTGAGACATGACATCAACGAACTGTTGGACTTTAGTATTGTTGGTGGAGCCAAAAACTATATCATCAACATATATTTGAGCTATGAAAAGCTCATCATTGTTTTTCTTAATAAATAGAGTCTTGTCAACACTACCTCTTGTGTAGTCATTATCACCAAGAAATTGAGTGAGGCGCTCATACCGAGCCATCGGTGCTTGTTTCAACCCATATAAAGCCTTCTTAAGGCGATAGATATGGTTGGGGTGGTGTGCATCCACAAACCCATTGGGTTGTTCTACAAACACTTCCTCTTGCAAGAAACCATTGAGGAAAGCACTCTTCACATCCATTTGGTGCAATTTGAACTTGTGCACATAAGAAATGGTCAAGAGAAGCCTAATGGAATCTAAACGAGCAACGAGAGCTAATGTCTCCTCAAAGTCAATACCCTCAATTTGAGAGTATCCTTGTGCAACAAGTTTAGCCTTGTTATGCACTATGTTGCCATCCTCATCAGATTTGTTCCTATATATCCATTTGGTGCCTATGACATTAGTGGTCTTAGGCTTAGGAACTAGAGTCCAATCATCATTCATTTCGAATTGGTTTAGCTCTTCTTCCATGGCAAGAACCTAAAATTCATCATTTAAGGCCTCATCAACCTTTTTGGGTTATATTCGAGAGGTGTAACACTTGTAGCTAATGAGATTAGCTATTTAACGTCTAGTCCACCCCTCATTTACATCTCCAATAACATCATCTTTGTTATGGAGATGTCTAACCCATGGAGCGGGTTCTTTAGAGTTCAAGAGAGGAACTCTATCAAGAGGTTGTGTGTCCTCTTCATCAAGATTAGACGTCCGAATAATAGGAGTCTCCACAACCTTCTCCAAGGGAGAATCATTAACTATAACAACCTCCTCCTCATGGTCACATGAATCTAAGCAAGGATGTAGAGTTAACGATCATTTAATTTTAATGAGCAACTATATCCAACTTTAAAAGTAAAACATGGCATGAGTGACTTTTTGCACCCTATTCGATTTTTTCGGATAAGATATTCATATGATAGTAGTCATGTTCAACCAATAAAGAAAAAGAGACATTGAGTTTTAAAATCCTTTGAACGGATACAAGATCCTTTATTCATTTGAGTCTCATTAACATTTCACACAAGTTTTGCATTTAAGAATATGCAATCATCAATTCATGCTTTTTCATTTGAGCTTGTCATTTGAATTTCATGCTTTTCATATTTAGCATGTCATTTAATCAATCATCATGTCATGGAGATAATCATAGGTTATTCAAAGAGTATTTCCTAAGTATATCTTCTAGTCCAAAAATTCATGTTTGAACATAAATATGACATAGATTCCAAACAAAGGAATGATTCATACTTATTGAAGAAAATATCATAAGCATATGTGCAACCAAGCTACTCAAGCAATTAATAAATAAGCATAATGTTTATCAAATTTTTGCATGTTACAAGTATGCAATTGCTCTTTTTGCTTGAGTTCCCCATATAAGGTTAATCACTAAAACACATCACTCCACGAGACATATCCCAATAGATCTACTAAGTTTTTTAAACCTAGTTACATCTAAGGGTTTAGTATATAAGTCCGCTAGTTGATCATTTGTACCTACATGTTCAAGTACAATGCACTTGTTCTCAACTAGTTCTCTTATGAAATGATGACGGATGTCAATATGCTTAGTCTTAGAATGTTGTACCAGATTCTTGGAAATATTAATAGCATTCAGATTATCACAAAAGAGGGTTAGAGTACCTTGATTGAATCCATAGTCGACTAGCATTTGCTTCATCCATAGGAGTTGTGTGCATCCACTCCCAACGGCTATGTACTCGGCCTCGGCTGTGGATAAGGAAATCGAGTTTTGTTTCTTACAAAACCAAGACACCAAGTTGTTCCTTAGAAAACAAGCAACCGCTTGCTATGCTCTTCCTATCATCGTAATTTCTTGCCCAATCCACATCACTAAAGCCAAATAAACTAGAATTAGTATCACAAGAGTACCAAATCCCATAGTTGGATGTCCCATTCACATAGCGAATGATTCTCTTAACGGAAGAGAGATGGGACTCCTTGGGATCCGTTTGGTACCTAGCACACACACCCACACTAAAAGAGATATCGGGCCTACTTGTGGTCAAATAAAGCAAGCTACCAATCATACCCCGATATAGAGTTTGTTCCACACTTTTTCCACTAGCATCATTGCTTAGCTTCAAAGTGGTACACATGGGTGTATCACAATGTTTGGCTTTTTCAAGACCAAACTTCTTCACTACGTTTTTAGCATATTTAGCTTGGGTGATGAAAATCTCATCATTTAATTGCCTAATTTGCAAACCTAGGAAGTAACTTAACTCACCAACAAGACTCATCTCAAACTCTTGAGACATGAAATCAACGAATTGTTGGACTTTGGTGTTGTTGGAGGAGCCAAAAACTATATCATCAACATATATTTGAGCTATGAAAAGCTCATCATTGTTTTTCTTGATGAATAAAGTCTAGTCAACACTACCTCTTGTGTAGTCATTGTCACTAAGAAATTGAGTGAGGCGCTCATACCGAGCCTTCGGTGCTTGTTTCAACCCATATAAAGCCTTCTTGACGCGATAGACATGGTTGGGGTGGTAAGCATCCACAAACCCGTTGGGTTGTTCTACAAACACTTCTTCTTGTAAGAAGCTATTGAGAAAGGCACTCTTCACATCCATTTGGTGCAATTTGAACTTGTGGACACAAGAAATGGACAAGAGAAGCCTAATGGAATCTAAACGAGCAATGGGAACTAATGTCTCCTTAAAGTCAATACCCTCAATTTAAGAGTATCCTTGTGCAAGAAGTCTAGCCTTGTTACGCACTATGTTGCCATCCTCATCGGATTTGTTCCTATATATCCATTTGGTGCCTATGACATTAATGGTCTTAGGCCTAGGAACTAGAATCCAAACCTCATTCCTTTCGAATTGGTTTAGCTCTTATTGCATGGCAAGAACCCAAAATTCATCATTTAAGGCATCATCAACCTTTTTGGGTTCTATTTGAAAGATGTAGCATGTGTAGCTAATGAGATTAGCTATTTGACACCTAGTCCTAACACCCTCATTCACATCTCCAATAACATCATCTTTATTATAGAGATGTCTAACCAATGGAGCGGGTTCTTTAGAGTTCAAGAGAGGAACTCTATCAAGAGGGCAATTAATTTGGGATTGTCTCTTGATTCTACAAAACCGCCATCAAAGCCTCCTAGCATTATCATTAATCAAATAATAATCATTGTTTTAATTGCATGAATCTAGCATGGCAATTTAAGAATAAACAAATTCCATTAAGGATGGATAGGAAAGGGTCTTTATTAAATTTTTTTTTTTTTTTACTAAATTGAATATAAAAGATTAGCTCCGAGATTATTAGCATACTTTAATTATTTGGTTATATACTAATAAATTCTTATTTTGTTATATGATATGACTAATTAAGGTATTTATCTTTTAAAAAATAAGAAAATAAAATAAAGACTAATATGATGAACACATTTCAGTAACCTATCTCTACTACCGACATGTGATACCAACAACCCGTACCTATATAATTCTTTAAAAATAAATTAAGATATTTTTGCATTGTAGAAATATTTAAAAAAAATTAAATATTTATTAATAACAAAAAATAATGACACATGTCACTCCCGCATGAAAAGAAACTATTGATATTATATTATTATTATATATTATGATAAATTAATAATGTCAATTTTTATTATATGATCATAATACTGTTATTATATATGAAAAATTAAATATTTAATACTAACATATATTGCCACATGATGGCCTCCAGTTAAAAAGGCTGTTATTATATGATTAGATCACTTCTAATGCAAATTTGCATTTGGAGAAAATTGAGTGCCACATAGGATAAATAATTAAAAAGTTAGAAAAACTCTCTTCAATGCAATTATCTAACTTCAATATGTAGATGATGCGACAAAAAAAAAAGTTAGAGAAAAAATATGAAGTTGGGTTTCTAGAAATGCTGACTAGAATTTTTAACTCTTTCCACCAATAAGCTCATTTAATTATAAAATAAAATAGGAGAGAGAGTTGAGTAATTGTTTTATTATGATTGGTCATAAAATAGACACATATTTGACTTTAGATAATTGCAATCGAGATGTGAATATGCATTTTTCTAAAAAAACTTCAAAAGTGGACCCATAATGAGTAGAAATGCTTATGTGGCATTATTTAGAAACTCAAAAATGCATATTTGCATCGTAAATGCTCTTATATATGATTATCTAGATATATATATATATATATATATGTGATCTAAAACAGATTTTTGAAAACAAATATATAATACAAAATATGAATTTGTGTTCTAATTTCTTTAATAATCATGTCACTCCATCTTTGCCTCCACCTATTCCCTGCTTTATGGCTTCTAGCTATGACCAAGACTTCCATCCTCTGGAAACCACTTCAAACCCTAAAAGGAATCGGTTTTCCAGACCTTATGCTCAAACTTCTAAAGTCTTACCTGATGGTTCTCTCAAACAACCTACCTAAGCTGAACAAGTTCTTAATTGGCAAACTCACAATGCCAAAGTGCAAAATAGAGTCCTCAACTCTATTGATCAGAAAATCGATCGGGTTACACACCATGTCTCCCGACATGAGAATCAACTCCAAAGTCTCGATATAGTCTTCCGTGACATGTTTTCTAATCTTCAAACCCGGATTGCCAAACTCAACGCTGATCTTCACCGTTATATCAACCATGGATATTTCGGTCCAGAATTTGATAAAAAAGAAAGAGAAATCAATCGTCTCAAAGATCAATTAGAACAAACGAATAGAGACCACTCATTTTCTTTGATGTATTTGGTGTTAGAAGCAACTATAGGAGTCATGTTCTGAAAAGCCTTCTCATAGTTTGTGATCCATTCGAGAGGCATGATTTCTTTAAGTTTGTTTCGGGGCAGTTGTTTTGGAATCTAGATGATAGTGGAAACTTCATCTTCACGGTCAGCCTTGATGAAGATTGTGTCACCATTATGGCCAGGAATAGGGAGATCAAGGGCATGATCTTAAAGCCGACAGGCGATTTGGTGATGGAGAGTTGCCATATAAGAATTTGGTAGCATGGGTGCTCCAAAGATCTGAAGTTGTATCTTGAAGTAGTTGTAGAGATTGGCATCCCTCAAAGGGATATTGAAATCAGGGTAGTATGTGAGTGATATATTACCAGCGTGGAGTGCGGATAGACAAGTACCAATAATTGCATGCTCATATTCCTTATAGATGGTGTTAAGGAGAGCAACACGATCAGTAACAGGTAAACCTTTTCTGCCATGTATAGTGAGGATGATTCTGACAACTCCAATGTGGAGGTAAGAATAGCCTTCTTTGATCTAATGATCAATCAGTGGTTGACCGATTTCAAGATCAACATACTGCTCAGCCGAAATGGCTGGGACCAAGCAGTTGTCAAGAGCTATAGATTGTATGTACTCCTTATTTGGAGAAGATCTATGGTGAACAAGATGGTTGATTCGTGTAGCAAGGGATTTACTTCGCTTAAAGATAGTATAGGGATTTAGGGATTTAGCAGTGGTAGAGAGGTTTTATTAATTTAGGCAGATTCTGGAATATGGTTATATTCTACAAGGTTTTGGATTCTAGAATACTGAGTTCATCTAACAGAAACAGGTAAAGAGATGGAAGAGGAAAGTCTAACAGGATCTAAATTGGAAACAACTGAAGAGTTATTTGTTGTATTTGCCATAAGATGAGAATACCTTCCTTCAATATTTCCTTTATTTGATTTAAAACAGCCTAACTCTTTTCCCGGACTCCAGGAATCGAGGCTCTGATACCATGGCGGGGGTAGGGAGCCTTGATCCATCTTATTCTAGTCTTAATGTTTCCCCACTTGACGACTTTCTCATGGTCTTAACAGGGTACTCACAAATCAACTTGTCAAAGACGATTAAGGACCTTAAGCCAAAGAATCAAAATCTTATTTTTGATGTGCAGGATCCTCAACTAGAGGTAAGCACAGAGCATATTAGGACTATTACAGACTATTTATTATCTCATAAAGAAATATTGAAGAGAATGAGAGAATACTTAGAAATTCATGATTTTTGGAACACACTGATTTTATTTCTAATTTTCCGATGGATCTTACAAAGAGAGATCATCTCTTTTTATAAGAGAGATGATGGAAAACATCCAAATTAGCTTACAGCGAAATGCCAAACTCTTGGCATACAAGATAAAGGTGAACAGTGTAGTGATAAGAGGACCTAACAAAGTGGTCGACATAATAGTATAGCTACCGACACAATAAAGCACACTCGTGATACATATGTAATTATTACACATAAGAAAATAAAACACTCATGTTATACATGCATAATTATATAGCAAAGACATAGTCACGGGCTGGACAGATTGCAAGTGGTATGATATTCGTCATCCGAATCTTCTGCTCCATAAATGTGACAAGGCCATATATCACGCTCTATGGGATTTTGTGGGTAGACTGGAACAGAGTCTGAGAATGAATGTCAGCTTAGAACTGGGTCTTTGATGACATCAGGGAAAATATAACACTGATGGGGTGGAACTCCATTAATGTCGCAAAGGAAATTGAGCAATGAGATCTGGAGATTCTAAGGATACAGCTTTGGATAATCATATGTGGTGTGTCATTCATAGCAAACATTTGATGTCCAAAGAAGTCTCTTGTAAGGGTTGAAACGATAAGGACGATGGAATATCCAAATGTAAGAAACTACTGAGGCAGATTCCTGATCAAGTTTCCATAGATTATGATAACACATGAGTTTGGTGAGTTCGGACTGCCAATAGGAAAGGAAATCGAACCAGGTTAAGAAAGTTATGAAGAATCTTTCTGGGAAGGATCATAGACAAAACTATATAAGACTTGGAGGGGGAAAACGATGGCATGATGGTGGAGTATAGACATGCACCATAGAAACCATAAAACCTGGGGGGGAGGGAAAGCAAAATGGAGGCATTAGGAAAAGGTCTAGGAATGGTCTAATATTGTTGGAAAATTCATGTTGAATTCCTTGGCTCTGAATTTGGGCCAAATAGGTCCGTAAATGGGAGTGAACGAATTCTTGGATGCGGGCAAGAGAAGGTTGTGTGTCTGGAGGAATCATTTCCAACAGCTCTGGTGGATAAGACTTCATTGTAGGATTTGGGAATGAGGAGGATGATGCCGATGTAGCCATGAAGATGAGAGGTATAAGGCCGTAGGAAGTGATGAGATTAATAGCTGATGGTCGAGAGAGCATATCAGCTATTATATTGTTTTGGCCTTTCACGTGTCGAACAATGAAATCATATCTAGAAAACCAATCATTTAGTCTTAACAGTTGAGGATTTGGAGGAATCTTATTTCGAAATTCAAGGACCTTTGGAAAGGACGAGTGTCCATTTCAACAATAAAGGTTTTTTGTCCTAAGATGAAAATCAAATTTTCAGATTCCATTTTTGATAGCGAAAATCTCCTTGTAGATCGTGTGGTAATGCTATTGGGCATCTTTGAATTGGCCACTAGCATGCCCACAATAACTTTTTTGTCCGTCCTTTTCTTCAATGAGAATGGCCCCCCAACATATGTCACTAGCATCAGTTTGGAGGATGAGTTGGCCTATGGATGGAATAGTGAGGGCCGGGGGAGATTGGGCATTCTCCTTGAGCTTAGTAATAGCATCCGTGTGATATCTGTCCTAAGAAGGGGGATTTTTCTTTAGGAGAGCAGAAAAGACCGAAGTGTATCTCGTCACGTGGGGGAGGAAATCTCTGATAAAGTTGACTATACCAAGAAATTGTTGAACTTGCTTTGTAGTTAAATTGGAATCAGGGAATTCTAATAGTTGACTGGCTAGGTGAGGACCTGAGTGGTATTTTCCATTTGAAATGTGCATGCCCAGGAAATTGATATATGTTTGTCCTATTGAACTCTTTTTATTAGAGAGCATGATACCGTATTGGTTGATCAAACCATATAATTGATGAAGGAGATGGTTATGGGAATCTTCATCAGAGGAGAACAATAAGATATCATCGATGTAAATCAAGGCAGAGTGGAGAATAGGATGGAAGATCCTAGTGATGGCCTTCTGGAATAATAAAGGGACAGTTTTAAGGCCAAAGGGTAAAATTGTCCATTGATACTAGGCATTAGGAAGACAAAATGTGGTTTTGTACCTGTCATCTGGATGAATACCAATTTGCTAGAAAGCTCATTTGAGATCAAATTTGGAGAAGATAGTAGCACCAGGGAGTTGGGAAAACAAGGTATTGGTCCTAGGAACTGGAAATTTGTCATCTCTAAGAAAAAGATTGATGGGTTTGTAATTAATGACTAATCTTTTTTTTCCCCGAAGTTGTTCAGCTCGTTTGTCAACATAAAAAGCTTGACATTCCCAGGGCAAAGAGTTAAGTTCAATGAGTCCTTGCTTGAGTAGTTCATCACATTCAGCATTGGCCATATAAAGGTCGAAAAGAGACATTCCAGAATGAAAGGCTTTTGTCGGGTTGACATCTTCATTGAGCTTAAAAGGAAGCTTAATAAAAAAATCTTGATTTTTCCATAAAGGATTTGGATGATGAAAATCAGCATAACTGTTGGTACAGAATTGTTAGAGCTTTTGTTGGATAGTCTGGAAAGAATGTTAAATGTCAAATAAGGGAAAGATCTTTGGGATGCTGGAGAATGCTTTGAAGGTTTTTTTGTATCTAATTCTAGTGGGGAGGATCCGAAAAGACTTGAATTGACAATAAACATCCCAACCAATGAGGATATCTTTGTTAGAAAGTGGGGTTCCAATGACACGTGTCCAAAGGGTATAGGATGAGAATATCTTGAGACCAATCTTAGCTTTTGTAATCAAATTAGTCATAAATATCTTTCCATCAGCAGCCATAAAATATCGGACATGAGATTTCCAAGCATTAGGAGGAAGAACCTTAGGATTCATCATGGATGTGATGGAACCAGTGTCAATGTAGGCAATGGCATCAACAGGATTGGCATATTTGTCTTGAAGTATTTGGATTGAGACTTGAGGTCCTGGTTGTACATCGAAGTGCATAGCTTAGTGGGAGACTGGGGTTGCCTGGTAAAAGACTGGAAGAGAATCAGTCTCAAAGAGACTCGAATATTCTGAGTCACAAATGGTGGAGACGAAATTTGCAGCATGCAGCACAAAGGGTCTATTGTCATCAGCGTGATCTTGTTCGGAGAAGATGGATTCAATATCGGCATCATATGGAACATCATCTGCTAGCTGTTGGATTAGCTTAGCAGACTTAGCCTTTTTATTAGGACATTTTTTGGCATAATATCCCTTTTGTCTGCAAATAAAACATTTCTGAGACTTATTCCATGCACGTCGAGATTTCTTTTTGAAGAATTTGAACATCTTCTTGCCTTTTCGCTTAGTAAAAAGAAAATGCTTGTCTTTCTTGGTCTTCCAAGTGCATTGCTCTGAAGATTTGCATTTGATCTGGTATGAGGGTTATTTCCATTAGGTTTCATACCGTTTTCCTTCTTTGAGCATCTTGGAGAAAACCTTTTGAGTGGCACAAAGTTTCTCCAAAGCACTTAGGGTGAACATATGGATTTCACCTAGCATGATGTCAGTGAAGGGTCTGCCAGAGGAATCTATCTTTCTGTTTAATTCATCCTGGAGCTCGGCAGGGAGAGAATTCACATAAACATTCTTGAGACTCTGGTCATTGATACCACCAAAGATGTGATATCTACTAGACATGCGTTTGTAGTGAAAATCAATGTCTTTCTTTCTGAGTGAGCAGCAGCACATCTCGAAGAATTCTTGTCTAGCTTGCTTGTAGAATTGGAGAGGATCTCCAAGAAATTCTATGAAAATGTTGCCCATAACGGCAGAGGTTGAGGCTGCTCAGACAATTTGTAATTGTCGATATTCTCTAAGGGCTTGATACCAATCTCGAAGAGAACCGGTGAATCTGGAAACGAATTCTCTGAGGATTGCTTCTTGATTGTGTTTTGATTTAGCCATTTGGAGGTCAAGCTAAACACTCATTTCTGAGATTTTCTTACGCCATAAGTCTGGGTTTGAATCTCCGAGATCAAACCAAGGACCGTTAGTAGGTCTAGATCCATGAGGCTGTCTAGGGACATGGTGCTCTGGTGATTCTTTAATAGGCGAAGGTTCAATTGAGGATTCGTTAGGGGAATCATAAGTCTGGGTGGACGGCTGTATATCTGTTCAAGAAGCCACAAAAACTTGTGTGAGATCAGCAACTTCAGCTAAATCAGAATGTTATGAGGTAGTTGTGGCAACAACAGCAGAGGAGTACTGAAAGAAGTATTGGGAAGAGGTATTTGATAAGTTTTCAATATCTGATTCGTGTCATGAAAGGGATCTGTTTGAAGTATGGAAAAGATACTGAGAAGCATACAGTATTAGGTCAATTGGTGGAGCAGACTGGTACTATTTTCAATTTTAAGTTACTTTTCTATATTCGGCAAATATATTAAATTTTAAAAAAAAATCTTGATATTAAAATACTAAAATATTAAAATATTTTTGAGATTTTCTCTTTATAATTCCTTTTTTTTTTTTTTTTCTTTTCGCGCTCATTTTCTAAAAACACTTTGTAAGTTCCTCATTTCTTGATTAACTTATTTCGTTGACAAATCACATTTGTGGATGATTTTGTAATGGGTAGCTTAGGTCCTCAATGGCAAGCTTCAAAGCAACTCTATGACTTCAAGAGCAAGAGCGAAAGGTAAATCACTTGACTTGCCTCTTGAAGAGATTAGTTTGCACACACACACTTTTCATGCATGCCTTAGTCTTCTTGCATTTGTGTTCATTGCTTAATGTGTGCATTCTCTTCACATTTCACATTTGCACCTCTTTGTTGGATTTTGTTATGTGATAATGTCTAGTAATTCATTTCCGTTTGTGTGATCAGAAATGTCCATGCTTGTACGATGGTGTGCATGTCTTAGCACGATGGTTGACTATTTGAGAATGTCCTATTCTTCTCTTGGATAAGTGTTAGAATTGGTTTGATTGTTTGGAGTAAAGTGTTTAGTTTCAAAAGATTAGATTTCAATTATTAAAATGATTTTCAAAACTGACATTTGTATAGTCTTGTGATCATAACTTTTTATACAAAGATTCAAAATGAGTTTTGAACATTTTTGTACAAACTAGACACTCATACCTTTCCAATGGTATATTATTCATAATATTTCATGACCGTTTTGATTGGTTTTGGTGGTCATTTTGGAGATTTCAAAACCAATTCAAACGGTCACGAAATATTATGAATAATATACCGTTGGAAAGGTATGGGTGTCTAGTTTGTACAGAAATTTTCAAAACTCATTTTGAATCTTTGTATAAAAATTTATGGTCACAAGGCCATACAAATGTCAATTTAGAAAATCATTTAAATCATTGAAATCCAATCTTTTGAAACCAAACACTTTAATCCAAACAACCAAACCAATTATAACACTTATCTAAGAGAAGAATAGGACATTCTCAAATAGTCAACCATTGTGCTAAGACATGCACACCATCGTGCAAGCACAGACGTTTCTGATCATACAAACAGAAACAAATTACTAGACATTATCACACAACAAAATACAACAAGAAGGTGCAAATGTGAAGAGAATGCACACATTAAGCAATGAACACAAATGCAAAAAGACTAAGGGGCCGTTTGGTATACCGGCATCTTGGCATGAGAATGAGAATCTGATAGGATTCTCATGTTTGTTACGAGTTTTGCAATTTCAAATTCCTAGGAATGTGAATCCCATAGGAATCACACCCTCCAAGGGGGTAATCTGATTCCCCCCAACAAGTGGGTTTCTGATTCCCGGGCATCTGATTCCCACTGTGGGACCCACTATATAATTAAAAAAAAAAAATCGTTCTTCTCCGTTCTTCACGCATCTGAAACTGAACAAAAAGAAATCCCCAATTTCTTTAGGCAATTTTTCCCTAATCCTTAACATCTTCTTCAATTTTCAATCATACAAACCCTAGATCAAATATTCTCCTCTTTAGTTCATCCCAAAATCCTAATCGTGTCCAATCGATCAATATTTCAAAAACCCAAACCCAAACCCAAACCCAAACCCCAAATCGATCAATTCATCCCTAAATCCCATTTAGGTTTACTCGATAATGATGACGACGTCGACGACGACGATGAAGTTCGATGATGACACCGATGACGATGAGTTTCGATGATGACACTGAAGCCTGTCTAACAATGGAGAGAGGCCATAGGAAGAGGATGACACCTGTCTGACGATGGAGGAGGCCATAGGAGAGACGTCTGTCTGACGAGCTTAGATCTTGTACCACTGCTTGACGACGAGCTTCGATTTTGCTCCCATTTTTTTCTTTCTTTTTTGATCTAAAAAGAGGATCTTGTACCAAACCTTGACGACAAGCTTGATCTTTCTTTTTAATTTTTTTTAAAAAAATTTTTATCTCATTTATTTATTTATAATTTTTTTATTTTAAAATTAATTTTGACATGTTTTTACATGTAAAGACAAAAACATTCTCATACGCAACCAAACTCAATTATCTAACATTCTCAGGAATCCAACATAATATTCTCATACATAACCAAACACATGTATACAACTTTCCTAAGAATCACATTCTCAGGTTTCACTTTCCCAGGAATCACATTATTTTGATTACCCCATACCAAATGGCCCCTAAGGCATGCATAAAAAGTGTATGTGTGCAAACTAATCTCTTCAAGAGGCAAGTCAAGTGATTTATCTTTCGCTCTTACTTTTAAAGTCACGGAGATGCTTGGAAGCTTGCCATTGAGGACCTATACTAACCATTACACACTTCGTTTTAAAGAATTAAAATTTCTAAATTTCTAAATATAAAAATATGCATGCAATTTCGAGGATATTTGTGCAGTTAACCCTGTATATATAAAATAATATTTTCAGTTTTAGGGAAATGGTGGAGTTAAATTTGGACGGTTCTGATGCAATTCATGTCAAAAGCACGCCTCCTGAGATGGTCTCACGAGAAAATACGGTAAAATACTCTCACTGATTACTCCGGTCACCCTGCGACCTGTCTCCCTCCCAATCCACCGGAATTTCCCGGTCAACCTAACTTCCTCCTTTTCCTTCTTCATCACGATCAGATCGTAACTAGACGGCATCCAATTCCATAGAAAACAACGACCGAGCGACGATGTGAAGAAAAGAATGTCGCAGCCAAACATGATTATCAATAATATTCACAATAACAATAATAGCAACAGCAGTAACATTCCAGTGAGCGAAGTGTATTGGTCTCTGGTCGAAAAAGCCGACAGGAAGTTTTCCAAGATCAGAGACTTGCCTTCTTATGAACGCAACAGGTTCCGCTTTTTATTTATTTTTCAATTTTGCTGCTTTTATGTGATTGTTTTATCAGTAACTTAACTATATATTGTGTTGGTGTATATAGGAATGTAGAAATTTATATGTTATTTTCATTTAGCAAGCAAAGATGTTACATGCTTTAATGAGAAACAATTAGGGATTTAATTGTTCTGTCTCTCAACGAGGCTACTGCAGTGCTGTGAATGTAATTGTTTAACAATCTAATAAAGAAATGCATGTAAAAGTGATTCAGGGTGCAAAAAATTTAGGATTTCTAGTTTGTAACAATAAAGCACTAGAAATTCTGAAATTTTTATGGCGGATGTAGGTACTAGAGAATTTTTGATCGAACAATTTTAGTAAATTGAAATGTTATATAGAAAATGCCCATTTTCTTTTCAATAATTTGTTGAATTTGGTATTATTCGCAGGTATGATACATACTTTTACAAGGTATTCAAGGTGTACACCCAGCTTTGGAAGTTTCAACAGGAAAATCGGGAGAAGCTAGTTGAAGCTGGGCTCAAGAGATGGGAGATTGGAGAGATTGCCTCTCGGATTGCTCAGCTTTATTATGGACAGTATATGCGGACTAGTGATATGAGTTACTTGTCTGAATCATATATCTTCTACGAAGCAATATTGACTCGGGAGTATTTCAGAGACGGGTTGTATCAGCATCTCAATCTTGCAAACAAACAGTTGAGATTTCTTGCTAGATTTCTTATGGTTTGTTTAGTTTTGAACCGACGCGAAGTGGTACATCAATTGGTCAATCAGTTGAAATTGTTGGTTGATGAATGCAAGAGAACATTTCAGGTCATTTTCCTTGCCACTCATTTATAACATCTTTGTAATAGTGATTATGACCTTGTTTCTCTTTGTTTTTCATGTTTAACATTTTGTTAACGCCTGTTCCCGAGAATCAGAATTTGATAAAGATGAATGTATTACACATCACATCCATACATTGTTGGGTGGAAGAAAAAAATACTGTAATAAGAAATTAAGAACAGATGGAAATGTGGAGTGAAATTATGTTGTTGAAGAGTGTATTTGGATTTCCCATGAAAGTTAGGATTGTCAAAATCTTTTCAGTCACTTTAATTTATTTCTTTCTTCACAGTTTGTTGGGAATATGGGATATCTTTTAAAAGCGGTTGCAATAGCTAACAGTGTCATTTTATGAAAGGAACTTACAGCTTTTGCTATGGCAATGGTTTTCATGTTTGGTTATGTATATATGTCTACAACTGGTATATAAGGCATGCTAACCATTTGATTACATGTGATATTTGGATGTTTTCTTGAATTTTATAATGGGAAACATATTGGGATTTCTTGATAGTGACTGTCAATGCCAAATGTTCTTGTTTCCAGGAAACTGACTTTAAGGAATGGAAGCTGGTGGTTCAGGAAATAGTTAGATTTTTGAAAGCTGACACGGCTTTTATGAATATCAGGCCGTCAAGATATAGTCCTGTTCTGGACACGCATCCAGATGCTCTAGTGCATGTTTCCACATCTGTCACAAAGAGAAATTTAAGATTACGGGATGCAATACTGAGTAGCTACCATCAAAACGAGGTTAGGTATTAAAGTTTTTCTTTTCCACTTCTTACCATGAACAAGGGAATGGAACTGCTGTTTGCATAAATAATTGAAATGTTCTGATAACTTATTTCTCCTGATAATAATGTACTTAGATACATTAAAGCATGTTATGAACTTATGATTTTCCCTTTTCGTTGCTGCTTATTTCTTGATCAGGTCAAATTTTCAGAGCTCACACTTGATGCTTTCAGGATGCTTCAGTGCCTGGAGTGGGAACCCAGTGGTTCATTTTACCAATCAAGTAATGTTAAAATTGGTCAAAATGGGGGCCCAGGTCCTAGTCGCATAAATTACTCTCAGGATATTGCCGATCCTACTTTGCCACCAAACCCACGTAAAACCATCTTATATCGCCCATCTGTGACACAATTTATAGCAGTAAGTATGATTGAGATATTTATCTTTCCGTCATGTTGCCTCCTTTATTATGTCTTCCAATGGTGCTTGATTAGGTGGTAAATAATGCAAGTCTTGTGTGTAGTTATCCTTTATAAAATTCTGGGAGTTTCTTTTGTTAAATTGAAACATTTAGAGGAGTTCTAAGGTGCTAAAGTGAGCCAATAATGCTGCCTTATCTGGATGGTAGAGCTCCAAATTGCATTACTTGCCATAATTTTTTCTGAAAAGAAATTGGCGTGGATTAAATAACTAACTACATCCAATCATATGATGATTGGCAAGCGAGTCATGGATTGTTTTGGTGTGGAGGTAGAAGTGTTTTTTAACAAAAAGTTACATCATTGTCAATGCTAATAGTCAATAGATGCAATTTAGATGCAAGACTGCAATTATTACAGAATTTTTGTTTAAGAACTTTGAAGGGTATATACATTATCTGAGTTCTCTGCTCATGTCATTGGAAGTTACTGATCATTGTGCTTTCATTGGGCAGGTTCTGGCCACAATTTGTGATGAGCTACCCCCTGATGGCGTCCTCTTAATATATTTATCTGCTACAGGTTACACAAATCCTGTTATGTCCAAGCTCACATTCTCAACACTTATAGGAATGTGAGGTCATGAGTTTTACGTCATTTAGATTGCTACCGGAAGAGTTAAAAATCTATTTATTTCTTTCAGGTGCTGGAACTTCAACAAATACTGCTGATAACATTATCAGAAGCTCTCAGACTCATACTATCCACTCAGATGCATCCTCCACTTCTCCATCCAGCTCGCCAAGTAATAGTCTGAACCCCACCTCAAGGCAAAGTAAAGAAGACTGCATAGGTTACAATACTAGCTGCTTGCAGTTTGGTACACGTGGAAATGGAGGTACTCCATTCTGCTTTTCAGTTGATAGACTGGTCCATTTTCCTGAACTGCTTAAGATATTGCATACATAACTTCACTTTTGAATCATTCTATTTCTATCCCTATTCTGCATGATATTTTCATGTTCTTATAACTTCTTGTCTCTTGGTGAAATTTGATCTAACTATATTGTGACTCATCAGCAAACGTTGCTGATATTGCTCCCAAGGACCTAATTTGTAAAATCATATTATGGTTTGAAGTATTGTGTAAAACGATCTGCCTGACTACTTAACTCTGTTCCAAAATTTTGTCATGATTTATTAAAAGCTTTTATGAATCGTATTTGAATTGTTTCTAATGTTTTAGTTACTTTCAAAGTGGCACTTTATTTTAGAAATATGAGTCAGTATCAGTATGTACAGTGTGGAGAAAACCAGAACACAGTGGTGACTGGTGACTGTATTGTGTCAATGACTTTTTAAGTTTACTACAAAATTGCTATCCCACTTGAACAAGCTGGAGCCATGCCTTTTCAATTAATTACTGTAATACCATCAAGATGGACACTTGTCATGTCAAAAAGTAGGGAGTTATAAAGTTGTTAAGGTAAGCGAGTGCATTTAGCAGTGTCTTACATTGTGATATGATAAAGTAATTCATAGAAGCTTTTTTATATGGTAATTGTGTATGTTGTTTAACTTTTGGTTCTGCCAGAACTGTAAATTGTTTATTCTGACAAAAGGTAATTATTTTCCAGGATTAAACTGTGTTTACCCTTCTGATATAATTCCCTTCACAAGAAGGCCACTTTTTATAATCATTGACAGTGACAGCAACGAAGCATTTAAGGCAAGCATGTGAACTCTTACTCTTTGTTATTGCACTCACAGTTTTACATGAAGCTTTCATTAGTGCACATAATAAATTAAAGGGGTGGCCGATAGTTAATTGTTGTTGACCTGTACATACAAAAGGATCAGTAAAAGAAGATAGGGTGATAATGTGTGGAGCTTGAGAAAACAGTGGTAATTTGACTTATAGGGCCTTCTTTGTCTCACTTTTAAAATGGCTCTAAGAAATTGTAGTAATATATACCTATGGCTGTACATCCTGAAAGCTGATAAGCTGATAGTCTGCAGAAACTGAGCAGTGTGACATTTTTGAAGCACTTTTATGTTTATGATACACAGGAAAATTGTTTATTTCAGTGGGTTTCTTTCCTCAATTTTGTTTTTGGTTTTTATTCTTATTTTAAGTTGGTGCCTCCTGATAAAGGTGGGATTCTTCTCACATCTTGGTACAACTACCTAAAAGCTTTATTAATATATCTATTAAGTGGCACCATCAAATTTGATACTGTTAACCTCTTATTTTTCTTTTTAAATTATATAAATTATTATAGGGTTAAGAAACTATATTAGTTCATAAACCCGTGTTTGGTACTGATATGGTATTGTATATTTTTTACATAAAAAAATTAACATTGTAGCATGACTTGTAGACAAATGAGGCTTTGTGCTTGCTAAAAAATAATAATTTTATTCCACCTCGTTGCAGGGCATTTCATTTTATATGTGATTGTTAATTAATTTGCAGGTTTTAGTTTGGAACCCCAACCCCAGGCTTCTCGGTCATGGTATGCTGTAGGACAGAATTCTAGTGAAAAGTTAAAGTCAACTAGGTTATCAATAGCCTTGGCCATGATGAGCTTTTCAATGCATTTTCAGGACGTTCAATGATTCACTTAAATACTATCATTATTGATCTTGACTTGACTTGGGTGGCTTGAATACTTTTCAGTCAATGAAAAGGTGTCTAGGCACCCCGTTCAGAGATTGACTTCCTACTGCAGTAGTACAACTTCAGCTTTAAATAATTTTTTGGTTATTCTCTTATTCATTTGGGATTTTGCATTCTCTTGGTTTGCTATGTTGATCAACATGTTGGAGATTTTATGAGGCAGACTTCTCATTAAATACTATGATGTAGGTAGAGGGAGTTGTCTAAACATTCACGTGGAACCCCTGTATACTGACTGATCTGTTTCATCATGAGCATTTTTTTTTTTGTTTTTTGTGTTGTTGTCCTTTCTCTTGGATTCTTATAAAGTACTACCGTAATTACCTGTGTAGTTCTCAACATTCTAAGAAATGATTTTTTGATCTTCATTTGTTTTTATGTTAATAATATAAAGGGTCCCAGTCTACTGCCTATGAATTACTAAAACCTTATGATAGGTTATCATGGCATTAACTATTTGCAGCTTATAAATGGAGCTGAGAAAGGAGAGCGAGCTGCACTGCTCCTATCGCCAAGCAGTTCAATTCCCATTGCTGCAGCTGATTTCTCTCGCAGCCCAAGTGGTAGTCCGTTTACCATTTTTCTCACAGCCCCTTTGCAGGCCTTCTGTCTATTGCTTGGTTTTTCAGGTTCTGAATTTGAGGCGGTATGTAGAAGTCAACTCTTCTATCTCTCCATTTCTGTGAATTTCTTTGGTTTGCAGATGTATCAATAAAGGAAATTTTCTTCAGGATACATATACCAAAGCTGAGAAGCTTTTTTCTTCGTCAATGAATGAGTGGGGATTAACGTTGGCAACATCTGACAGTCTTGATCCAGTTTGGGCACAGATTCTATGTGATCCATTCCTAAGGAGACTTCTTTTGAGGTACTGTTCAATCTTTCGTGTTGTCTCTCTAGTGAAGTTGAAATTTTTGATCTTACAAATGATATAAGTTCTGTGAGCAGTATATAGGCTGAAATATTAAGTGATAATGTCTTCTAATAGGAAATTAGTTTGTGTGATTTCTATGAGATTTTTCCCATGTCTTTTCGTTGGCCTAGGAAGATATTAAAATTGGTTGACAAAAGCTTAGGGCATGAAAATTTTGTTTTTGCCGTTACCGCAGATTCTTATTTTGCCGGGCGGTTCTGAAACTCTATGGACCAACATCTGACAAGAAGGAATTTCAACCAGAGTGTATGCCGTTGCTTCCAGTGACTGTCCTGCCAACGGCAACTATATGTCAAACTCTAGTTCTGGAATTGGCCAACATATTTGGTGCAACTGATAGGTTTATATTCTCAGAAGGAATTATGCCTCCTGAAAATAGACATGATGACATGGAGGTGAGTTCATCATCCTCATGAAGCATATATTTAAATGAAGTCTGTAATTTTCTATGGAATGGTGTAGAGCAACAAAGTGGTTTTTGTTTTCCTTATTGTTTGTTTGTAATTTATTGATCTCCTGTAAAACACACAATTATCATGGAAAGTTTACAAGTTTTCCAATTATTCAAGTAGAGCATTTAAGGTGGAAGCTGGCAAAAGAGAATTGAGGATGAATTGAGATTTGAGACTTATAGGAACCAAGACAATGTTGTGTTTGTCTATTACTATATTAGTTGACGGTCTCACCAGGTGTCCTATTCAGAGTCCTTTCTTCTTTCCCGTGGCCCAGGTACTGTGAAGACTTAACTATGGGCAAGCTCTTTTAAATATTTTCCAGTACCGGCAAACCAGGTTAGAGGAATCTTCCAAAGACAGCAATTGCCTTAAGTAGAAGCACCACAGCTTAAGCCTCCAAGCTTTAAGGTTCATTATACAGTCTTCCATCATGTAAATAACACTAATCTCTCTCTCTCTCTCTCTCTCTCTCTCACACTCATGCATTTGTTCAAGACTTTTGGTTTGTTATATTAATGTTATCATTTTAGTCTCTCCATGTCATTTTTATTTATTTTTAAATTAAAACTGCATTCTTATGGAGTTGCTTTAAGCATGCCCATTAATTGCATGTGTTTACCAGCCTAAAGTTTCAGCACTTTGTTTTTATTATGTGTTAAGCTTACTAAATCGGTGGGATTGTCAATAAGCTAAATGTAGATTGCACATGTGAGCAGTGTGGTCACGATTCATGAAAAAGGAAAATAAGTGAATAAATGAAATAAGAATTTGGGATGATATTAATGTTCTGCCATCACTTTTTTATTTCAGGTGTTCTTGTCTCATATATGAATTAGTAAATAAATAAAGGGCAATTGTGGAATAAGCCCTGAACATTTTTTTTTTTTTTTAATATTTTAATTTATGTCATTTGTGACTTTTTTATTTTTGATCAAACAAAATTCCCTTTTTTTTTTTTTTTTTTTTTTTTTATACCAAATTGGTCCCTTAGACCGATGAATGTTAATCACTTCCAACAAATTTATGGGTAAATTTTTTTTAATTTTTTTTTTAACAGTATACTGACACATCCATTTATTTTTTATAGTACGCATGTACATTAAAAATTATTTTGAAAACATTAATTATATAAAAAATAAAAATTTTAAAACAAAATGAAGATTAAAAAAAAAAAAAAAAACTAACAAAAAAAGTAATTGGAGGCCACCATTGATGGTGGCTGATGGAGGAGGCTGCCATTTCTATGACCCTGAACGGTGTAGGCTGGCGCAACCTCCTCCACCAAAGAGCACCATCAGTGTGCCTACAATTGTGTTTTAATTTATTTTTTTTTTATTTTTTTTTTTTACTTTTTTATTTAATTTTTTATTAATATATATTTACCTATTACTTTAATTTAATTTTTTTCAATTATATTTTTTTTTGAAGTATAATTAACATATTTTTAAGTATTTTTTTTTTATTTTCTAAAAATATTAATATAAAAAAATTAATATTTTTTTGAATTGCTTTAATTAATTAGTTTGTATAGACTACCGCCAAAGAGGAGGTGGCAAAATGAGGAATGTACATTGGCAAAAGTTGCTTTTAATTTTTTTTTTTTTAATTTTTTTAATTTTTATTTATTTATTTATTTATTATTTAATTGGACTAACCTAAGGGGAAAAAGCATCACAAGCGATCATATACTGAAAAACCCCTAGGTAGCATCCAGAACTGAAACAAATATTATACGCGTGCGTCTAAAATAATCTAGAGGGGGTGAATGGGTTGTTAATCCGATTATTACCAAATTTTTCGGATTAGTCAATAGTACAAAAATAACCCCAAACACACAAATAAATAAATCAAGTGTAAAATGCAGAAATTAAATAACACTTGATTTTTACATGGAAACCCTCAACAGGGAAAAACCACGAGCTATTATGCTAGCCACACACGGTCACCGAAATCCACCATATGAAAAGATGGTTACACCCTCAAGGGATAGTCGGACTCTCACCCTAAACAATCTCAGGCTATAGACACTACCACTCGTCACTCTTGATTCAATTCCTAGTGATATCCTCTGATCCACTACTCTTGGCGTGAGCACCCCCTAATCTACCCACATGCCTTTTACAATGGTACTTGACCAATTTGTTTGCGCACTAAGCCACCTTAGTCATAAGACTAAATGAGACTAAATGAGACTAAATCCTAGATATAATAGCTATCACAAACAATCTCAATCATTTTAATGAGAAAAATTAGTTAGATTTATATAAACATGAAATCCTAGCTATCACAAAACAACTCAATCAATCAACACATAATCTCAATCTTGTAAGTAGAAATTAATCTAAAGGCATACAAGTTATAAATGAGATAAATTGCTAAGCAAAAATACTAAGATTAGATGAAATTAGTGTTCAACTTACCATAACATGTGTGTTGAAGAAGACTCATGCATATACATCATAGATGATCCTAGATGATGTTTAGATGATGTTTGATGCACATGGAATTGAGTTTGTGTAACCAAAGATGAGTTCTTAGATGAGTTTCTCTCTTGGAAAATGCTCTAAGTTAAAAATATGATTTTGAACCCATTGAAACGACATAAGGACAAAGAGGCATATAAATATATATATATATATGATGTCCAATTGAAGCAACGGCATTTTGATAAATTGTCAAAAAAAATTGCCTTGACCGCTCTACACCTGCTCTACGTATGGCGGTTGTACAGCGGGTCACTTGGAAAAGTGAAGAACAAATTCTCTAAAAACGGCCATATGAACAGCGACTTTTGGGCGGGTGTACAGCGGTTTAAAAAGTCAATTAGGTGCATGCTGTACGTAGGGCTACGTACAGCGGTTTGGACGCGATAGTGCATCAGCTTCAGCTTCAAGCGCCTCAAAACTTGACCAAACGATATCTAAATCTTTTGTATGATATATCGTTGGAAAGGAATGGATATCAAATTTATACTCCTTTTTACGGAATGACATTTCGATGTCTATAGAAAATGTTATGATTAATGGAGTGACCGAAGGTCAAAAACGGACAATAACAAAGTTGCTCTGTTTCGGTGGTCACTTTGGAGATTTCAAAACCAATCCAAACAGTCATGAATTATTACAAATAATATACCGTTGGAAAGGTATGTGTGTCTAGTTTGTATAGAAATTTTCAAAACTCATTTGAAGTTTTGTATAAAATGTTATGGTCACAAGACCATACAAAAGTCATTTTTGAAAATCATTTAAATAATTGAAATCTAATCTTTTGAAACTAGACACTTTACTCCAAACAATCAAACCAAAACTAACATTTATCCAAGAGAAGAATATAACCCTCTCAAATGGTCAACCATCGTGTTGAGACATGCACACCATCGTGCAAGTACAGACGTTTCCGATCTGAAATATACAATCGTAATTAAATTGCCTAAAGCATACCTAGAGAGAGAGAGAGAGAGAGAGAGGTGTGGTGAATAGGATTTTACACCTTTTTCAATCCATTGAAACAAACTTAAGTTTGTCCCTCAAGATAGCTTTCACAATAACACATAAACTATACATACATGTATAGACAAGATAAACATGTGATCTTTAAACCATTGTCTATATATCTACATGCAACAAGAGGAAGAATAACATTAAAATACAATAGCAAATAATACTTGTATTTCAATAATGTTCAATGTGCTACAAGTATCAATCAAAATATAACTATACAAAAGAATCAATGAACAGAAGAATTATATATACAACTTATGATCAAAATATTAGGATTATGCTCAATAGTGAGAGTGTAATAATGTTATTGACGATCTTTTCATATTAATAAAATGATTTATGGTTTAATAAATCTTATAGCATTTATAGTTTAATTATTATAATTGTCAAATGTAAATATTCATAAGGTCAAAAGACAATGAGATATGAAGAATTGTTCATACATCTAGATATGTATGAGGTAGACACAATTCTTTAGTTAGTCTTGAATAATGTTCACAACTTAAGATAAAGGTTGGGCACCTTTACCTTGTTAAAGTTGTAGATTCTTTTTCTAGCATTTGAGTGGGATCAAATGTGATATGATGTGTCTAAAATCATCAAAATGTCTTTGAGTAAAATATGTTAGGATTATGCTCAATAGCAAGAGTGTAATGTTGTAATTAACAATCTTTTTCATATTAATAAAGCGATTTCTGGTTTAACAAATCGTATAGCATTTATAGTTTGTATTATAATTGTCAAATTAAATAATCATAAGGTCTAAAGACTATGGGAAAAGAAGAATTGTTCGTACATCTGGATATGTATGTGGTAGACACAATTCTTTAGTTAGTCTTGAATATTGTTCACAACTTAAGTTAAAGGTTGGGCACCTTTATCTTGTTAAAGTTGTAGAATTCTTTTGCTAGCATTTGAGTGAGATCAAATGAGATATGATGAGTCTAAAATCATCGGAGTGTCTTCGAGCAAAAGGATCTAGTGCACTGGGTGCATTGAACTGGATCACAATGAAAAGCTTTATCTAGAACCGTCAATAGATAATAGTCTTTTCATTATCAGGACAATCGGAGAGTCTATCTTAATCCTGAGATAAATGATGGACTTATGGTTGCAAGTGATATCATTTGAGTTATCAATGAGTACGATTATATCGCATAGTCTATTCTCGATAGTTTGGTGATATTCATTTGTTAATCGATAGAGGACTTCATTTATAGATATGGACATCGTGGCTCCATTTAATTAAATGAGAGTATAATATCATCATATGGATGTTTTGAGGTAATTGGATATTAAATCTCAACGTTGAGTTTTCAATAGTGTCTATTGAAAACATGGCTTCTGGACAAGTCAAAATATCCAAGTTCAAAACGTGGTCATATGAGTAAATATGGTAACTTGGAGAGTTATAGGCGGTCTATGAACTCTTGGCGATTACTGATATTAATCACGAGGATACACTATCTCCAATATGATTGTCTAGGGTATGAATGAGGAGCATCTTCCTTTTCTATCTTTATTTAAGAGTTCAGTTTTAGCTCTTTAGTGGAATGAGTTAAAATTAATGGATCGGACCTAAGTGAATCATTTGTTGATTGTGATTAGGTTATGTCTATTGAAGCTTAAATTTAGATGGCCCGCCAAGATCCCCAATCCACACGGACTTGCATGGATCACTTGATATATTCTACCGGACCAATTTAAGGGTCCATCTAGAATTGCATTTAATATATTAAGAATATAATTTGCACATTATTTAAGTAATGGGCTGCTCAATTATATTAATATATTAATGAAAGACATGTGGGCTTGTTTCTTTTAGTAAGAATGGGTCTGGTTCACATGTGGGCTTTTTTATTTAAAGTCCAATGGATTAAATGAAATAGGAAAATAATATTAGGCCCATCTTATATATAAGTGGGGCGGCTAGGTTAAGGTTTTGACCTAAAAATATTATTTTGTTTCATTTGTTTTAATTAAATAAGAATTAATTGATTTATTGATTAATTGTTTAATTAAAGAAACAAATCTTTCCTAAAAGTAAAAGACTTGTTTGATAAGTAAATAAATAAATTAGTATTATTTATTTAATCAAATAAGGAGTCTTTTTTTTATTTATTTAGTCAAATAAAAGAATAAAAATAAAAGAGTTGGATTAGGGTTTGAAGTCTATAAAGTTAAAAAGAATTAGGGTTGAATTTCAGTCACCCTATATAAGTGACATGATGAAATTCGGCCAACCCTAATTAGACACTACATAGAATTTGGCAACCCTAAAGGAAAAAGAAGAAAAATTCGGCCAACCTATATATATGTTCTTATAGGGTTCGGCCACATAAATTAGTTGGTGCTTGAGTTTTTATTTTCTTTCTTCTTCTTCTTAATTCTAAAAGAGTTTTTATTCTAGAGAGACAAAAAGGAGTGAAAAATTATTCTTTGATAGTATACAATTGCTTAAACATCAATAAGCTTGTGTATACGATATCGATCTAGGTTCACGCGAGTTTCGATCATAAGATTGTGAACTCAAAAGTGACCGGAATAATTTTGACATTCTTTTGATTGTTTTGTGACTAACAAAGAAAAGAAAGTATTTGTTTGGTCCATTCACAGGTTTGCAATTCAAAGGAAAGGGAGACCATGCTCCTAGGTGATCCACGTTCGTACTCGGATTGAAGGTCTTGCGGATTACCATCGACGTAAGTCAATCGGATCACGCGACAAGAGGTAATTTACTTTTGTTGATATATATGCATGTTTATTGATTAAA
Organism: Acer negundo; assembly: GCA_035582765.1. Lineage (NCBI taxonomy): Eukaryota > Viridiplantae > Streptophyta > Magnoliopsida > Sapindales > Sapindaceae > Acer > Acer negundo. The sequence goes on along the minus strand of CM069235.1, from coordinate 22,195,195 downwards.
AGGGATTAAGGTTCATAAAGAAAAAATTTTAAAAGTCACTAAATCGTCTTTAGTATCGCTTCCGCTGCGTGTAACACTTTTATTTGTTTATTTTTTCCTACAAAATAATCTAGTGCACTAGGTGCATTGAATAGGATCACAATGAAATACTTTATCTAAAACCGTCAGTGGATAAAAGTTTTCATTATTAGGGTAATTGGAGAATCTATCTTAATCCTGAGATAAGTGATGGACTTATAGTTACAAGTGTTAACATTTGAGCTATCAATGAGTATGATTATATAGTATAGTCTATCCTCGATAGTTTGGTGGTATTCATTTACTAATCGATAGAGGACTTCATTTATAGATATGGACACCGTGGCTCCATTTATTAAATGAGAATATAATATTATCATATGGATATTTTGAGGTATTAGATATTAAATCTTAACGTTAAGTTTTCAATAGCATATATTGAAACATGACTTTTGGACAAGTCAAAATATCCAAGTTCAAAATGTGGTCATATGAGTAAATATAGTAACTAAGAGAGCTATAGGCGGTTTATGTGCTCTTGACGATTACTGATATTATTCACGAGGATACACTATCTCCAATAAGATTGTTTAGGGTATGAATAAGAAACATTTACTTATTCTATCTTTATTTAAGAGTTCAATTTTAGTTCTTTAGTGGTATGAGCTAAAATTAATAGATCGAACATAAGTGAATCATTTGGTTATTTTGATTGGGTTATGTCTATTGAAACTTAAATTTAGATAGCCCGCAAAGATCCTCAATCCATATGGACTTGCATGGATTACTTGATATATTCTATCGGACTAATTTATGGATCTATATAGAATTGTATTTAATACATTAAGAATATAATTTGCTCATTATTTATTTAATGGGCTGTTAAATTATATTAATGTATTAATTAAAGGCATGTGTGTTTGTTTCTTTTAGTAAGAATGGGTCTAGTCCACATGTGAGCTTTTTATTTAAAGTCTAATAGATTTAATAAAATGAAAAAACAATATATAAGCCCATGTATGAACTTGGGCGGCAAGGTTGATTTAATTGGCCTATTATATTGTTTTGTTTTATTATTTAATTAAATAGAAATTAATTAATTAATTACTTAATTAATTATTTAATTAAAAATAAAAAAAAAATTGACTAGAAAATATGTTTCTTAGTATTATACTATTGTTGGTAGTATAATAAATATTAAAGACTTTATTTGGTAGGTAGATAAATAAAATGAATTATTTATCTAGTCAAATTAGGAAGTCTTTGATATAGTCACAAATACACTAAAGAGTTGGATTAGGGTTTGGAAATCAAAAGAATGATAGGAGTCATTGGTGAAAACACAAATCCTCTTCAAGTAAGGATTTCAACCAACCCTAATTGGATAAGGGTGTGATTTTCGGCCAACCCTAAATATATTAAAGAGTGATTTCGGTCACCTTATATATAGAGGTATAGATTTCAACCACCCTAGATTCAAGAGAGATGATTATTTCTTTTGCTCAAAAATTGAAAACCAACTCTAAGACATAGTGAGATTTCGGCCAAGAGAAAAAGTGAGAAGAAAACGTTTTTTCTATAGTGCACTAGTAACTTTTATATCAAAAGAGTTTTGTGCACAACTTCAAATAAGGTTCATACGAGTTTCGATTAATAGATTGAGAATTCAAAAGTGATCGAATGTTCTTCGTTTTCTCTTGGAAATTTTAAAGTGACTAACAAAAGAAAAAGTTTTTTTTGTTATCCATCATTAGGTACTCAATTCAAAAAAAGAGAGTCCACACTCCTAGGTGATCCACGTTCGTGATTGAATTGGAAGGTCTTGAGGATTACTATAGACGCAACGTCAATCGTCATGCAACAAATGTATGATACTTTTATTATATGTTAATTAATCAATGGTTGAGATTCATCTTTAAAAAGGAAAATTTTTTGTAGTATACCAAACCTATTTTCGCTTCCACCACGTGTATTTTTCCCTACAATTGGTATCAGAGCATTGGTTGTACCCTTGATTAATTAATGTATGTACATACATGGATCTATTTCTTTTTATTGATTATATGTATGTTTTAGAAAGAGATGACACTCTAGGTATTCTCATATATAATTACATGTGGAATGTATGGATTTATATATGTTATGATTATATGATTTGTTGTTGCTTGATTTTGGTCCTAGAATTTCAATGTATTTTTGTTTCGGAATTGTAACAAGAAGGGTGGTCTATTATCGTCGTAATTCCTTCTTGGTAGTTGCTAAAATTTTAATTTATTTTTGCTATTGTAATAAAAATACTGCAGAAAAAATGTATTAAAATTCTGCTCACCACGCCGCTCCCCCACCCCCCAATTTGTTTGATAATTTTTTTTTAATAATTTCTTTAAAAGTACAATTACAAATATAACCCTTAAACTTTATATAATTACTTAATATATATAGCTTTTAGTAAGATTTTAGTTATAACATCCTTTATTTTTTAGGAAAGTCAAATGACAAATACAAGTGTTCGAGTTTATAGAATTACTTAATAGACATGTCTTAGTAATAGTAACACAAACATGGATCAAGTGTAGAAGAGCTTCTTGTCAAACCCATGAATTTAAGACTTCCTTAGGGTGTTATATCAATGTAATAACATTTACATAAATTAAAACTATACCGTGTTATATTAACATCTTTTATTTTTCAAAGATATGTATAATTGTAAATACGAAACTCAGATACTAATTTAAGCTTGTATGTGCCCTAAAAACTAGTATTATTATTAGTGCAGTATTTTTTTTTTTTAATTAAAAAAAAAAACTGCAGTAATTTATATTTAATACTGCTGTAATATATATTCAAGTTTCGAAGATTCGAAGAATTGAAGAGTTGGGAGCAACCGGAACAAGTTTGGCATCTAGATAACTTGGTAAATCATTCCATGGAATTTAATCACACGCCTTAAATAATTGAGTGGGAGAAGGTGTTTTGACACACCTATGGCCTCCAAGGTTAGTGGGGTTTTGTGTGATAACCCCCTATGGGTATCCATGAATGGAATTTAGCAAGATACTTCCTTACAAGGATAGACTAGACAAATTGACTCACCGATATCTACTCTCAAATTAGGGATTTTCGTGAGAGAAAATATTGAAGGTCGATATCTTGGTAACACACTCAATGTTTTTTTTATTGATATCCTCCCAAAATTCTTGTTAATAAAATCACAAGGCTAAAATTGAAAACGTTGGTTATTATGTTAACAATTATGTGGGACCTAGTCCAACTAGTAAATGGTGTGAACTCCTAAAGGAGGCGTAACATTTATGGATGTTGGATCACCGTTTAATTTTTACGATTGAATTATTTATTTAATTCAAGATAAATATTTGAAAGTGTTTTATCATGATTATTTACTTATGTATATTTTTTGTTTTATTCAGAAATTATGACCTCATCCCTAATGAACATCCTGAAAGATAACACTTTAATTGGAGATAATTTTGTCACATGGAAAAGGAAATTTGGGTTGTTGCTACAAGTTGAAAAATATAAGTTTATTCTGACTACTCATAAACCACCTGCTCCTACTAATGAATCTACTGTGATGCATAGCGATGAGTATGAGCAATGAAAGACCTCAGGTGAGATGGCCAAATGTTACATTATGGCAACCATCTCTGAAGTGTTGCAACTGCAGCATGAAGGAATGGGGTATGCTGCTAATATAATGATGTCTCTAGAGGAAATGTTTGTTATGAGGTCTAGGACGACTAAGAGAGAGGCAGTGACTGCTTTCATGAATCTTAGGATGAAACCTGGACAGGCTGTGAAAGATCACATGATGAAAGTTATAGCACATCTCAATATTGTTGAACTAAATGGTGCTGAGATAGATGGTGAGACAAAAATTGACATGATTGTCAACTCATTGTCAGCTTCCTTTGATCAGTTCAAGTTGTACTACACTTTGAACAAAAAGGAATACACATTGTAGGGCCTAATGCAAGATGTTCAAAGCACTGAAAAGATCCTTGTGAAAGGCAAAGGTCAAGAGATTCATATGGTTGGTAAAGTTGCTACTGTTAAGACCAATCAAAAGGTCAAGAAACAATATAAGAAAAAGCAACTTAGGCCTACTAAGATGAAGACCAAGAAAGTAACCAAGATCAAAGAGAAATGCTTCCTTTGTGGTGAAAAGAGACATTGGAAAAGAAATTGCCCAAAGTCCCAGAATAAGAAGGAAGAAGGTAATGTTAATTATCTTGAAACATGTTTTCTGGCAGATTCTATAGATTCTTAGATCATAGATTCTGGAGCCACTAATCATGTTTGTTATTCCTCACAAGGGTTTCAGGAAAGGAAAAGGCTGAATAAAAATGAAATCAACTTGCGTTTAGGCAACGGAACATTAGTGTATGCAAATGCAGTGAGAGATATTATAGTTAATCTAGATTCTAGTAGACATTTTGATTTGATAGACGTTTATTATGTACCTTAATTCAAGACGAATTTAATTTCAGTTTCTTGTTTAAATAACTTTGGATATGAGGTTACGTTTAATAAAGTTTTTATTATTGTTACTGGAAAATTATCACTATGGTGAATCTCCAAAAAACAACTTTAAGGACCAAGATCGAGATAGATCCTGGTCGAAGGGGTATCAGGTAGTTTGATACCAACAAGGCTCCTGTCAAACCAAACAAGAGCTTACACAAGAAAAGACTAATAGGCACGATTTTATTAATGAGAACATGTGTACAAACAATGAACTTAGAACTATAGCGATATATGACAATATTCAGGGTTTTAGTAGGCAATGGAGATTGCGTGCTCGTGCTTGTCGATAAGTAGAACCGAACGTGAGTGTAGGGTTTTAGGAGGCGAATCTTCGATCACCGTTCTGGTAAATGTAGTGTCGTATATATAGGTCTCATTGCTTGCCATACACTCCTATAATTTCGGTCTAGGGTTTTGGCGATCACCGGACTTTCTTTCCTTATAGGAGACAATCTTGTAGGAGCTTTAATTATCCGAATCAAGTGATTCCTTTTGGAGAGGATTCTAGTAAAAGTGGACTCCTTATTCGAATGGAATTCTTAAGTAGCGGGGAGGAGTATACCTTTTTATCGAGACTTGAACGACAACGTTTCAACCCCTTTGCTTTGGAGCTTCAAGACTTGTCTATCTAGACATATGGATTTGAAATTCTATGAGTGTTTCTTATGGTTATCTGGCGAGAGGATCCTAGGAGGTATTGTGTTCTCGTGTACCACGCCTCTTGCTAGTTTTATGTTTTTCTTGTTAGGTGCTTGGTTGACAGGGTATCCTAATATCAACTGTTCTTGCAGCGGGGTACCTGGCTGAATGTAGAAGCGAGGTATCCTGTTGATATAGTAGCGGGGGTACCCTGTTGATCCAGTAGCGGGATACCTGTCTGATTCAGTAGCGGGGTACCCTACTGAGCTCCGTAACAGGATTCTGAGTAGAACTCCGTGTCGGGATACTTAGGGGTTATCGGGATTGCTGGGCTTGCTGGCTTGATCTGAGGGAGGAGGTAGGTATCCAGATTTGATCCAGCATTCTTTTTTCTATGAATAGCTGGATGGTATCTAGGCATGTGTCTCTTCCTTGTATCTAGGTGGAAAATTCTTCTTTGGTCTTTCGCCAATTCTGGCAGTTAACAATTATTAATAAGAATGACAAAATTATTTGCAAAGGTACATTAGAAAACGGTTTATTCTTTCTACATAGAAATATCTCTCACTCATTAGACACAGAATTAACGAAACCTAATCATAAAAGAGTAAAATTATCAAGAGATTAAACCTACCTATGGCATTTGCGCCTAGGTCATATTAACCTTAATAGGATTAAAAGATTGGTTAGTGATGGACCTTTAAGTGATTTAAAGGTTGATGATCTACCAACTTGTGAATTCTGTTTGGAAGGTAAGATGACCAAAAGATCGTTCACGACCAAAGGTGCAAGAGCCATTGAATTTTTAGAATTAATACACATTGATATATGTGGTCCTATGAGCATTCAAGCTAGAGCACAGACGATTACTCGAGATTTGGCTATGTGTATCTCATGAGACATAAGTTGGATGCTTTTGACATGTTCAAAGCATTTAAAGCTGAAGTAGAAAATCAGCTTGAGAAACACATAAAAGTCTTGAGATATGATCGTGGTGGAGAATATCTATCTGGTGAGTTTCAGCAATATCTTATTGATAATGGGATAGTTTCTCAGTTTTCTGCACCAGGTACACGTCAACAAAATGGGGTATCCGAAAGAAAAAATAGAACTCTTTTGGATATGGTTAGGTCTATGCTGAGTTATTCAAAGCTTCCTAAATCTTTTTAGGGATATGCTTTATAAACTGCTATGTACATTCTAAATGATGTACCATCTAAGTCGATTCCTCAAACGCCACATAAGTTGTGGACTAGGCGAAAACCTAGTTTACAACACTTAAGGATATTTTGTTATCCTGCGCATGTGTTAAAAGGAAAGACAGAAAAGATAGAGTTCCATTCGGAAATATGCATATTTGTAGGGTATCCAAAAGGAAATAAAGGATATTATTTCTATAGTTCTTCAGATCTTAAAGTATTTGTTTCGACAAATGCTAAATTTCTTGAAAAGAACTATATGAATGATTTTGTGCCTAAAAGTATAATTGTCTTGAATGAGATGTCAGGAGTTACAATTCCACAAAAAGGTTTCACAACCTAACCCAATTTTAAGTTCCACACCATCACCAAATCAACAACCTACCATTCCTCGTCGTAGTGGGAGGGTTAGTAATCAACCCGAGAGATACATCGGTCTAGGAGAATCAGTGGAGAATCTCCCGGATGACGATAATCCCTACACGTATAAGGAAGCAATGGAGGATGTTGATTGTCGCTATTGGCAAAAGGCAATGCAATTTGATATTGAATCTATGTTCTATAACCAAGTCTGGTCTCTTGTAGACTTACCTAAAGAGATAAAACCCATCAGGTGCAAGTGGGTATGCAAGAGGAAAAAAGGAATGGATAGAAAGGTGGAAACGTTCAAAGCTAGATTAGTAGCTAAAGGTTATACATAGAAGGAAGGTATCGATTACGAGGAAACCATATCTCCTATACCATGCTTAAATCCATAGGATACTCTTACCCATTGCAGCATCTCTATACTTAGAGATTTGACAAATGGACGTCAAGACAGCTTTCCTTGACGGAAGTCTTGACGAAAGCATCTATATGATGCAACCAGAAGGATTCATTGAAAAAGGCCAAGAGGAGAAGGCATGACAGTTGCAAAAGTCCATATATGGACTAAAGCAAGCATCCAGATCCTGGAACATAAGGTTCGATCAAGCTGTGAAAGGTTTTGGATTTATTCAAAACCTTGACGAACCCTGTGTATACATAAGGATTAATGGCGATAAGTTGGTTTTCCTAATTCTTTATGTTGATGATATACTACTCATTGGAAACGATGTAGGTGTATTGCCATCAGTAAAAGAATGGTTAGCAAAACAATTTGATATGAAGGACTTAGGAGAAGCAAGTTATATTTTTGGTATCCAAGTAATAAGGGATAGAAAGAATATAACGATTGCATTATCCCAAAGTCCATACATTGATAAAATCTTGTCTAGATTCTCCATGCAAGATTCCAAGAAAGGTATGTTACCTTTTAGACATGGAATCAAAACTTTATAAGGAACAAGTTCCTAAGAATGAGCATAAAAAGCAATTGATGAGTAGAGTTCAGTATGCCTCGGAAGTTGGAAGTCTCATGTATGCAATGCTCTACACTAGACCAGATATTTGTTTTGCTGTTGGTATAGTTAGCAGTTTTCAATCGAAACCTAGTCCTGATCACAGGACGGAAGTCAAGCATATTTTCAAGTATCTCAAGAGAACAAGAGATTATATGCTTGTATACTCTAGATGGGATTTAATTCCCGTTAGGTATACAGATTCTGATTTCCAGTCGGATTCTAACTCAAGAAAATCCACATTAGGATCTATGTTTTGTTATTGGAGGAAGAGCAGTCATATGGAGAAGTATCAAGCAATTATGTATTGTTGATTCAACCATGGAAGCTAAGTATGTTGTTGCATGCGAAGCTGCCAAAGAGGCTATTTGGCTCCGCCAATTCTTGGTTGACTTGGAAGTGGTTCCTAATACGAATAAGAAGATAACTATTTACTGTGACAATAGTGGAGCGGTGACTAATTCGAGAGAACCAAAAAGTCATAAGAGAGGAAAACACATTGAAAGGAAGTATCATCTTTTAAGGGAGATTGTTCATAGGGTGACGTGATGATTACCAAAATCACGTTAGCAGAAAATCTATCGGATCTCTTCACAAAAGCTCTACCTCTGAAGAGTTTTGATGGGCACCTAGAGAACATGGGAATGAGAAATATGACACACTTGCTATAGTGCAAATGGGATGTTGTTAGGATTATACTCAATAGCAAGAGTGTATTAATGTTATTGACAATATTTTCATATTAATAAAGTGATTTTTGGTTTAATAAATCTTATAACATTTATATTTTAATTATTACAATTGTCAAAAGTAAATAATCATAAGGTCAAAAGACTATGAAATATAAAGAATTGTTCGTACATCTGGATATGTATGAGGCAGACACAATTCTTTAGTTAATCTTGAATAATGTTCACAACTTAAGATAAAGGTTGAGCACCTTTACCTTGTTGAAGTTGTAGATTCTTTTGCTAGCATTTGAGTGGGATCAAATGTGATATGATAAGTCTAAAATCATCAAAGTGTCTTTGAGTAAAAGAATCTAGTGCACTATGTGCATTAACTAGGATTACAATGAAATACTTTATCTAAAACCTTCAGTGGATAAAAGTTTTCATTATGAGGGCAATCAAAGAATCTGTCTTAATCTGTCTCAAGTGTTATCATTTGAGCTATCAATAGATACGATTATATAGCATAGTTTATCATCGATAGTTTGGTGGTATTCATTTACTAATCGCTAGAGGACTTCATTTATAAATATGGACATCGTGACTCCATTTAATTAAATGAGAGTATAATATTATCATATGGATATTTTGAGGTATTGAATATTAAATCTTAACTTTGAGTTTTCAATAGCGTATATTAAAACATGGCTTTCGAATAAGTCAGAATATCCAAGTTCAAAATGTAGTCATATGAGTAAATATGGTAACTAGGAGAGCTATAGGTGTTTTATAAGCTCTTAGCGATTACTGATATTATTCATGATGATACACTATCTCCAATAAGAAACATTTACTTATTCTATCTTTATTTAAGAGTTCAATTTTAGTTCTTTAGTGGTATGAGCTAAAATTAATAGATCATACATAAGTGAATCATTTGTTGATTGTGATTGGGTTATGTCTATTGAAGCTTAAATTTAGATAGCCCGCAAAGATCCTCAATCCACATGTACTTATATGGATCACTTGATATATTCTACCGAACTAATTTATGGGTCCATCTAGAATTGTATTTAATATATTAAGAATATGATTTGCTCATTATTTATTTAATGGGTTGTTAAATTATATTAATGTATTAATGAAAGACATGTGGGCTTGTTTCTTTTAGTAAAAAGGGGTCTAGTTCACATGTGAGCTTTTTATTTAAAGTCTAATGGATTTAATAAAATAGAAAAACAATATATAAGCCCATGTATGGATTTGGGCGGCAAGGTTGATTTAATTGGCCTATTATATTGTTTTATTTTTTTATTTAATTAAATGGAAATTAATTAATTTACTACTTAATTATTTAATTAAAAATCAAAATCTTTTTATGACTAGGAAATATGTTTCTTATTAATATACTATTGTTAATAGTATAATAAATATTAATGACTTTATTTGGTAAGTAGATAAATAAAAAAAATTATTTATCTAGTTAAATTAAGAAGTCTTTGATATAGTTACAAATACACTAAAGAGTTGGATTATGGTTTAGAAATCAAAAGAATGATAGGAGTCATTGGTGAAAACACAAATCATCTTCAAGTGACGATTTCGGCAAACCCTAATTAGATAAGGGTGTGATTTTCGGCCAACCCTAAATATATTAAAGAGTGATTTCGGTCACCCTATATATATAGAGGTATATATTTCAGCCACTATAGATTCAAGAGAGAGGGTTATTTCTTTTGCTCAAAAATTGAAAACCAACTCTAAGACATAGTGAGATTTCGGCCAACAGAAAAAGTTAGAAGAAAACGTTTTATTTTGATAGTGCACTAGTAGCTTTTACATCAAAAGAGTTTTGTGCATAACTTCGAATAAGGTTCACGCGAGTTTTGATCAATAGATTGAGAATTCAAAAGTGACCGAACATTCTTCGTTTTCTTTTAGAAATTTTATTGGAAATTTTAAAGTGACAAACAAAAGAAAAAGTTATTATTATTATTATTATTATTATTATTTTTTATCCATCCTCAGGTACTCAATTCAAAGAAAGGGAGCCCACAGTCCTAAGTGATCCACGTTTGTGATTGGATTGCAAGGTCATGCGGATTACTATAGACGCAGCGTCAATCGTCACGCAACAAATGTATGATACTTTTATTATATGTTAATTAATCAAGGGTTAAGGTTCATCTTTAAAATGGAAAAATTCTTGTAATATACCAAACCTATTTTCACTTCCGCCGCGTGTATTTTTTCCTATACAAAATGAATTGCTTACAAATCACACTTAACAAAATCTTGTCACAAGATATATCACAAGTGAATATTATGCAACAAGAAGAAACAAACACATATACAAATATAAAAGAAAGAGATATAAAGAATTGACACATGAGATTTTTTAACGTGGTAAAACCTCCAAAAAGGAAACATCCATGGGTTGAACTACAACCATTGGGTACTATATATATTGGATGATAGATTAGAAATTTCTCAAAAGTGACAAATCCTATGATCTACTTCTTATTGGAGTCTATGTCTACCTAATCCCTATTGGTAGATATGAAATCCCTCAATGATGAGGAACCACCATATATTGGAGTTCATCTCTAGCCAACATCGTTAGAAGATAAGAAATTCATTAAGAGCCATTGCACATCCCAGGCAACACTCTCTATCGAAGTCTATGTCTAACCAAACGCATGAGCCTACCAATATTGTAGCTAACTCCCTATCTAATACACTGATGCCTCTAGAGAGCCTCTCATGCATAGCTATCTGGACCTTCCCGATCCTAGCCATGACTTCTTACTTGGTTATCTGGACCCCTTGTCCTAACTTAGACTTCGTTGCTTGACTATCCGAGACTTCTTGCCCTTTACAAGGACTTCCTAGTGTGATCAATGAATGCAAATGATGCAAACAAGCAAATTCAACATAGAACATGTGATCAATACATTCCATGGAAACTAGACTTAGTTATGTGAGAAAACAAGTCAAAATAGTCTAGTCATACAAATTGAATTAAAACATAGAGCATATAAAAAACACCTAACACATGTGGCTCCTAGTTTCTTTTACAAATCTAATACTTGAATAAATCATATTCATGAAGCATATATTCAAGATATGAGAAACATACACAAAAATGCTAGGATCACAAAATGTATTCAATGAATATTCTAGCCAAAGATTTAGAGCAAGGATAAAGTGATAAATCATTTAAATCCTAGATAGCTCTAAAAACAAATACACATGTACTAATCCTAGGTTTGTTCAATCAAGGATCAAAGCACATTTCAAGGTTATTGATCATAAAATAAATAAATACAATTACAAGTAACCCTAGGCATCAAACTAATCACAATACAACACTCAAACATATGAGAAACTAGAATCATAGAAAACTAGTTCACATATGTCTCTAATTAGACTTGATTAGGTTTGATTATGAAGCTATTTTTCTCAATAACATTCATCATACATACATATACATATATAAGAAGAAACCCCTGTTAAGATTATGCTCAATAGTAGGAGTGTAATACTATTTTTGACAATCTTTTCATATTAATAAAGTGAATTCTGGTTTAACAAATCTTATAGAATTTATAGTTTAATTATTATAACAGTCAAAAGTAAATAATTATAAGGTCAAAAGACTATGAGAAATAAAGAATTGTTCGTACATCTGGATATGTATGAGGTAAACACAATTCTTTAGTTAGTCTTGAATAATGTTCACAACTTAAGATAAAGATTGGGAACATTTACTTTGTTAAAGTTGTAGATTCTTTTGCTAGCATTTTCACCCTAGCCTTGGGAAATCTCATGCTCTTAATGTAAGATGTCAAAGACTACATTTTCTTATTCATTCTAGAAATCTCGATGACGGTTTCCGTGTTTGCATTCACTTCGAACCTTCCTCCTCAAATACTATTAGCATTCCTTTATTGATAGTTTTGTGCTAACATCTTATATATCTCAGTTGCGGTCTTTGTGTCATAAGAACCTCTGCAAGTATTATCCAACAAAACTTGAGAGAAGCGTGTAAGACCACCTTGGAATCAAGATACCTTGTATTCTTCCGTGAACATGTGAGGAGGGCATTGGGCGAAAAGGAGTTGATACCTCTCCCACGACTCATGAAAAATCTCACATTCACTGTCATTGAAGTCCGATATCTTCACCTTGCGCTCTTTAGCCTTTCTAGCGGGGAAAAACCTATTGAAGAATAGACCACAAATTTGGCCCCAACTTGTCAAAGATCCCAGCCTTCACCCCATCAACCACTTCATTGCCAAGTCATTTAAGCAATATTGGAAACACCTCATGTGAAGTTGCTCTCGAGTGAGATGCATGATCTAAACTCCATAAATTGCAAACAATCCTTATTCAACTTCCCATAGAAAGCATGTAATAGGTTGGATTTGATAAAGAAAACACAAGAAAAAGGTAAAAAGAACTACGAAAATCTACAAACAAGAAAAACTACAATACTTATGTAAACGTAAAATTTAATAAGCTATCTAATAAATTGTAAAATACAAAGAAAAGTCAATCAATTTAACAATCGCTACCCACTCCCTGGCAGCGGTGACAATTTTGATGAGCTGTCGTTCGTACTCAACAAAATACGTTTTTATGTTCTTTTGAAAACCATGTTTTAGCAACTTAAAAATCGTGTAAGATGTTAATTTTTAGCAAGTGGTAAGCAAGATTCGTTCCATAGAGGGATTGAGTAATATGTTAGATTGATTGACTAATCTAAAGTGCAATAAAATAAATCATTGAAAATGGATAGTTGAGTGGTTTCACAAACCACCATTTTTGCAAATAAAATAAACATACAAAAAATGATAGGACAAAGAGAAGACTCAACAATCTTGATAAGAGACATGATGTAAACAAATAAGATAGATACTAGGGAATTGATAAAGTTATAAGTGGGTATGGGTAATGCTTTCAAAGCCTCAATAATGACCAATATCTTAGATGCTAACCATTTGTGTTTCTAGGGTGTGTTTAGGTCATTACTATCAACACTAAACATCTTCCCACCTCAATGCCTAACCGATTAAGGAAAGGGGGTCAAGGTGGGATTAGTTAGGTACAAATCAAGGTTTAGATTAGCGTGGTTGATATACACACAACTAATCTATCCTATTCACTAAGTTCCTTAACCAATCAAGGGTGTCAATCCAAGATTGGTTTCACAACAATTTATCCCACACAATAATATGATCTACTAGTGATATACAATGCAAATCGCATAATGCATATGATCTCAATATAAAGTGAATAGAAAACAAGTAGATATTTAATTACGAATAACTTAAGCAAAAATCCACAACCACATGTTCCTCACATATATCCTCTAGATTAAGGGTTTAGTTACACATAATTACAAGGGTAGTACAAGTTTAGAGAATGGAGGAAGTTGAAAGAGTGAAGTATGGAAGATAAAACTAGATCTAATTCTCTGCAAATTCGTGTTCTTCAAAGGCTTGGATTTTCTTCAAGTTGGAAGAGAGGAATATTTACAATGGCCCTTGGAATTGTGCTGATAATTGCTTGAAAATTTGATGTGGCAAGATGTCGACATTTGAGTAGCCATGGTGACACCATGGCTGCAAACGGTTATGCTATCTAAGATTCACTTGTTGCCAGTATTCTCATCTTTTTCGCCATGGTGAAAATAGTGACAATGAACAATTTTAGCATTGTCGCCATTTATCCTTTAATGTCGCCATGGCGACATCTTATGGTGACAATACCTGGTTGATTTCTTCTTGGAAATAAACTTTTTGTCGCTATAGTGACGCTTGGCTTTGAATTGCATCTCCTTGTCGCCATAGCGACAATATCTTCATCAAAAGGGCGACAATGCTCTATTTTGCCAACTTGTGCTCCTTTTTGTACCAAACTTCTCACTTTCTTCACAAATGCCCTTAAGGCTTAAATAAACCTGAAACACTCGATTTAACAACATTAAATATGGGGAAATGTCCAAGAATCAATCATAAAGAGACGGGAATGAGGGCCAAAATCATACCAATTGTCGCTTGATCATGTATATGTGAACGACATGATCACAAAGTCCTAAGCAGCAGACCAGTATCTAGGGGACTTGCACCAGACTTTTCAAGTGATAAGAGAGAACCAGATGAGGTTAAATCCCGCCAAGTGGGCTTTCAGGGTTACAACGGGAAAGTTCCTTGGGTTCATGGTACATGAGAGAGGAATTGAAGCCAACCCAGAGAAGATCAAAGTCATCCTGGATCTCGAGTCACCTACTACCCTCAAGCAGGCATAAGGATTGACTAGCAGGGTAGCAGCTCTCAACCGCTTCATATCCCGATCTATAGGTAAGTGTCTTCCCTTCTTCAAAATCATTAAACAAAGTAAGAAGATAACGTGGGATCAAGAAAACGAACAAGCTTTCCAGTCTTTAAAGAAGTACCTAGCTAGCCCGCATTTACTGGTAAAACCCATATCATGAGAAAAGCTACAACTCTACATGGTAATATCAGAAACCGCTACCAGTGGAGCCTTGGGGAAAGAATGTAGTAACGGGGTCTAAAGACCGGTCTACTATGTAAACCACGCTCTAACCAAATCCAAGAAGAATTACATCCTCCTCGAAAAACTCCTATATACACTTGTGACCACAGCCAGAAAGCTTTGACTTAACTTTCAAGCACACATAGTCGCACTGGTTACAGACCAACCTTTGAGGTAGTTTTTCCAAAGATTGGATGTATCCAGCAGATTGGTCATGTGGGCTCTATAGCTCACCTAGTGTGATATTACAAATCAAGAACAACGATCAAGGCTCAAACCTTGGCAGATTTTATAGCAGAGTTCAGTGTAACCTCTAATCTAGATTCCACCGTCGTTCCAGACCCGGTTCTTGAAGAAGAATCCATGGAATGGCCCACCCTTCGTCGGGCCTTGATATTGTATACAAATGGAGCATCTAATCAATCGGGATGTGGAGCGGGCATCATCTTAACCCATCTTGATGGGATCGAGTGTTGTCATTGTTTCAGGTTTGAATTTAGAGCCACCAACAATCAAGCAGAGTATGAAGCCTTACTAGTAGGGATGAAGGTAGCCAAAGAACTTGGTGCAGATTTCCTCTTGGTGAGGAGCGATTCACAGCTAGTAATCAACCAAATATTTGGGAACTACCAGGCGAAGGGTGAGAACATGGTGGCTTACTTAGAAAAGGTCAGAGAAGCTACAGCTAAGTTCAAAGGAATGAAGATGGAACAGATTCCCTAAGATAAAACCACCAGATAGATGTCCTAAATAAGATTGCTATAAAACGAGGGCAAGTTCTGCCTAGAAGGGTACACCTTCAACTGATTCTCCGATCCAGCATAGCCAAAGGAGAAAAAATGAACCTGGTAGATCGTCTTCCCAATTGGATGGACCTTATAGTTGAATATCTCCATAATGAAATCCTTCCAGATGATCCAGATCAAGCACGTAAGCTCAAAAGGACTGCCACATGGTACTGCTTGGTTGATGGATACCTCTACAGCAAAGGAAAGTCCCTTTCACTATTGAGATGCCTACATCCGGATGATGCGCAATGGGCACTCGTGGAGGTACACTCAGGAGACTGCGGGAATCATGTATCAGGTGAGACCTTAGCTTACCAGGTACTCAGAATGGGTTACTTCTGGCATACCCTACATAAGGATGCGAATCAGTTTGCACGGTCTTGCGAACCCTGCCAGAGGACAACAAACCTCAGCCATCTACCTCCTGAAAGACTCTCCTCAATCAGTACACCCTACCTATTTTCCATTTGGGGGGTAGATCTTATCGAGCCACTCCCGACTGCTCCTGGCCAGGCCAAACACGCCATAGTGGAAACAAATTACTTTACCCGGTGGGTGGAAGCAGAATCCCTTACTCGAATAACTAAGGCAAACACCACGAACTTTATCAAACAGAACATTGTTTGCCGATTTGGTACCCGATAGCCATAATAACCGATCCTGGTAAACAGTTTGACAATTCCAATCTCAAAGAATTCTGCGAAGTACGGGGTATCAGCCTCCGCTTTGCACCTGTAGCCCGTCCTTAGACTAATGGATAAGTGGAAGCTACTAACAAGACCATCAAAAAACTTCTAAAGAAGAAGATCTAGTAGAAGAAAGGGAAGTGGGCTAAAGAGCTTCCGAATGTGTTGTAGGCATACCAGACTACCAAGAGGACCACGACTAGGGAAACCCCCTACTTACTGACCTTTGGAATAGAAGTTGTTCTACATATAGAGCATAAGCTGACATCTTTCAAGGTCTAGCACTTTGAACCTGAAAGTAATGAAGCTAAACTAAAAGCAAACATGGATCTTCTAGAAAAGAAGTAGAACAATGTTGTAGAGCGGGTTACTACCTATCAGAGAAAGATTGCCTAGTACTTTAGCAGGAGGGTGAAGACCTGGAACTTTAAGGAAGGGGACTTAGTCCTTAGGAAAGTAACCTAGATTACCAGGAAAGATCAGAAAGGGTACTACCCCCAAATTGGGAAGGACCCTACCTGATAAAGATGGTAGTCCGCAATGGAGATTACAACTTGTAGGACATGGATGGCTACCCAGTAGACCACACTTGGATTGCTGACCACCTCAAGAAATTCTACCCGTGAAGAAGAAACAGTTTATTTCAATCGGAATTACTCTAAGTATGTACCCAGATTTGCTTTTGTATCGCATAAGAATTCAATAAAAAGGTTAGTGTTTTCTCCTACATAATTCTCCTACATTCACTTTGAAAATTTCATCATAATACGATCAAGACCAAGAAAGCTACCTAACATTCCTGATGCCCTGGACCGGGTCAATCCCTTTAAGAGGATCGCCATGATATTGTCGCCTAAAGACCAGGAAAGCTACCTAGCATTCCTGATGCCCTGGACCGAGTCAATCACTCTAGGAGAATCCCTATGATATAATCGCCTAAAGACTAGGAAAGCTACCTAGCATTCCTGATGCCCTAGATCGGGTTAATCCCTCTAGAAGGATAGCCATGATATAATCATCTAAAGACCAGGAAACCTGTGATGCCTTGGACTAGGTCAATCCCTCCAAAAGGGTCGTCATAATATAATCACCTAAAGACCAGGAAAGCTACCTAACCTTCCTGATGCTCTGGACCGAGTCAATCCCTTCAGGAGGATCGCCATGATATGATCATCTTAAGACCAGGAAAAGCCACATGGCACTCCGGCTACCTTGGTCGGGGAATACCCTCCCCTAAGAAGGATCTGGTGCACAAGTGCTTAAGTGGTATAATTGCCAGCCAGACTAAGGATGCAAAGTCGTGGCCTTGGTTACCCGTCGTAGTCCTCAAGGCCAAGAAAGCCTATACGACATTCTTGAAGCCTCGGTCGGGGAATACCCCTTTACAGGAGAACCTGGTGCAAAAGTGGCCTTAGTTGCCTAGCAAGACATATCGTCTAAGGATCAAGATCCCTTAATGGGATGCCTAGTGCCGAAGATTCACCAAACAGAGAACCTGGTGCTAAATTGGCCTTAGTTGCCTACCAGGACATATCATCTAAGGATCATGATCCCTTATCGAGATGCTAAGTGCCGAAGATTCGCCAAATAGAGAACCTGGTGCTAAAATGGCCTTAGTTGCCTACCAGGACATATCGCCTAAGGATCAGGATCTTTTAGCAGGATGCTTAGTGCATAAGATTCATCAAATAGAGAACCTAGAGCTAAAATGGCCTTAATTGCCTACTAGGACATATCGCCTGAGGATTAGGATCCCTTAATAGGATGTTTAGTGCCAAAGATTCGCCAAACAGAAAACCTAGTGCTAAAGTGGCCTTAGTTGCCTACTAGAACATATCGTCTAAGGATCAAAATCCCTTAGCGGGATGTTTGGTGCCGAAGATTCACCAAACAGAGAACCTGGTGCTAAAGTGGTCTTAGTTGCCTACCAGGATATATCGCCTAAGGATTAGGATCCTTTAACGGGATGCCTAGTGCTGAAGATTCGCCAAACAGAGAACCTAGAGCTAAAGTGGCCTTAATTGCCTACCAGAACATATCGCATAAGGATTAGGATCTTTAGCGGGATGCTTGGTGCCAAAGATTCGTCAAACAGAGAACCTGGTGCTAAAGTGGCCTTAGCTGCCTACCAGGACATATCGTTTAAGGATCAGAATCCCTTAGCGGGATGTTTGGTGTCGAAGATTTGCCAAATAAAGAACCTGGTGCTAAAGTGGCCTTAGTTGTCTACCAGGATATATCGCTTAAGGATTAGGATCCCTTAGCGGGATGCCTGGTGCCATAGATTCACCAAATAGAGAACTTGGTGCTAAAGTGGTCTTAGTTGCCTACCAGGACATATCGCCTAAGGATCAGGATCAGGATCCCTTAGCTGGATGCTTGGTGTAGAAGATTCGCCAAAAAAAGAACCTAGTGCTAAAGTGGCCTTAGTTGCCTACTAGGACATATCACTTAAAGATCAGGATCCCTTAGCAAGATGCTTGGTGCCGAAGATTCACTAAACAGAGAACCTGGTGCTAAAGTGGCCTTAGTTGCCTACCAGGACATATCACCTAAGGATCAGGATACCTTTGCAGGATGCCTGGTGCCGAAGATTCGCCAAATAGAGAACTTGGTGCTAAAGTGGCCTTAGTTCCTACCAGGACATATCGCCTAAGGATCAGGATCCTTTAGCAGGATGTCTGGTGCCGAAAATTCACCAAACAATAAACCTGGTGCTAAAGTGGCCTTAGTTGCCTACCATGATAGGTCGTCTAAGGATCAAGACTCTATATCGGGGTACTTGATGCCTCAAATCACCTAAAATAAGACATAGTGCTAAATTGGCCTTAGTTGCCTACCAGGACAGGTCATATAAGGATCAGGACTTTTTCTTGGGATATTTGGAACCTTAATTTGCCAAAAAGGATGACTTGGTGCAAAAATGGCCTAAGTTGCCTACCAAGATAGATCGCCTAAGGATCATGACCCTTTTATCGGGATACCAGATACCTCGATTCACATGATAAAAGACTTAGTGCTAATATGGCATTGGTTGTCCACTAGGATCAGTTCGCCTAGGAATCAGAATTCCTGTGCAGGGATACTTGGTACCCGACTTGCCTAGCGATAACCAAGAGATAGCCTCAGCAGCCTACAAATATCGGTTCAAGATGTCTCCTATGCAAGAAGCAGTTAGAGCATTGATCAACATTATCCTAATTTGGGTGTCAAAACAGCTTTGACTACTTACTAGGACTAGTTTTTCCTCTTAGGGTCAAGCAGTGCATGGTTACTTACCAATTTTTACAAGGGGACTGCTAACCATGATACCTCTAACAAGTATCCAGATGCCAAGACTTGATTAACATCAACATCTCAAATATATTCTATCCAAATTATAGAACAAGCATCAAAGTATTAGGTACCATCAATCTTCCTAGTATATTCTACCAAGATTATGGATAAGTGTCTAGGTATCAAGTGCTGCTAGTGTTCTAAGTAAGCTTTTATCCGGATTATGGTTAAGTGTGAAAATGCGAGCTTCTATCAAGATTCAATATGAACAAGTTAGATAGAGTATTCACAAACAAAAGAAAGCATTTCTATTGATCAAGCAGGGTGCCCAAACCCCATTTCTGGGCTACAAAGAATGAATATTAAAAAATAATATGGTAGATAAGTCAAACAACATCAGCATCCTGCTTCTTCCTAGCTTATTGACCTTGACCTTCAGCATCCTCAACTCCTTAAGCACCAGCAACCTCTGGTTCATTCTGAACCTCCACTTCCTTCTCCTTCACTAGCTTGGTTTGTGCAATACCCTTCATCTCCTGTGTCTAGATAGCCTGAGTAGTAGAAGGATCAGGAACCAATCCCTCAGTCGTCCTTGTGGGTCAACTATAGGTGGAGTGGATTCATGAACCAAATAGGGATCTGGGATAGTGGCTAGATGAGAAGGATCTGCTTGGGCCAAAGAAACATCTAAAAATTAAGCAGCATTCGCCATAATCTGCTCTCAGTCTCATTTGAAGGCGTCTTGTAAGTCGAAGGAATGAGGAAAAGCCCGAGCAACCTTACAGAAAGCGTAGAAGTACCCGTCCTCAAATGAGGAGTCTACCCTTGCTTCTAAAGCGTTCATTGCATCCCGCAGAAGATGGTTCTCATCCTGAAGTAAGAGCTTCTCCACATTTTTACGTTCCCTCTTTTAACGACAGCGCATCAACCTAATTGTTTATATATCTAAGTAACGCTTTATCCGCTCCGACTCCACCAAGGCCACTTGCTTGCCATTCTCGGACTCGATTGCAGCCTTGATCAATGAGTTTACACCCTGTTCAGATCAGGCTAGATCCTTATTAGCCTCCTCTAGCTCAGTCCGGATTGCAAGGTTGGCCTCTTTTAGAGCTGTTACATGTTGCCCTATGGCCAGAGCAAACTTAAAACCCTACAAAAGAGAAGGAAAGAATAAGTACCTTATATAAATCACACATAACAAGTAGAAAGATCAAAGATCATACCTCGGGGAACAGAAAAGCTCCCTTGGTGACCAGGATATCTGAAGGCAATAAGGCCATAACCTGCAAGTTTCCCCCAGGACAAGCGGCAGCGAATCAGGATATTATCTCCTTCTGGCTGTAATCCTACGATCCCGATCCAGAGGGAAAATCAACAGGAGGAGTGCCAGCAGTAGCAGCACCTTTCTTTTTCTCCACCCTTTGACGCTTGACAGATATAGTTGAAGGAGGGGGTGGAGAAGCCATTGGAGTAGGCTTAATGGCAGAAGCAACTAGAGCCCTCCTCTAGATTTGAACAGAAGACCCTTGAGCGCTGGCAGCCCATGCATCCATATCACCCATAGTAACATGTGCTGATGGCGGGGTAGGAAGAAGAGTAGGACGTTGCATAGATAATGCCACTGGAGCTAGAGACAGAGTTGTTACGGGCAGATTGGACCTAGATGGGGCACCCGCACTAGCATGGGAAGTAGGGGAAGGAACCAGAGTATTGGTTGGAGAGGGGTTTCGAAGCATTGGTCTTAGAGGAGTATAAGAATAAGGTAAAACGGGTGTTGCAGAAACTGTCAAAAAGAAAAAGTTAGTACCAGGCAAGAAGGTTAATCAAGCAAGAAAGAGCAGATAGAAAGAAGCTACATACCTGGATGAGCAAAGGAAATCCTGAGGTACCGGTCTAGCTTGGCACCTTCATAAGAATCGACATCGGGGTATTTCTGGTTCAAATAAAATCGTCTTTGGATCCTCTCAAAGATACCTAAAGACTCAGCAGAGATATTTCCCTTGTCCTACTTGTCTCTCCTAGTGAACTGTATGGGAACCTGATACTCGGTCCCACTAATGTGCACTAAGTGACCCCAATCTCCTCCCGCCATGATCTACTCATCCTTCCAAGGTTTGTTAAGCTTGGTATTGGCTCCGGGTACGTCGAATTTTAGATTGTTGCTCGCCCTCAAATAGAACTAACTCTTGGGACCAAGTATCATATTTGCCACCTAAAAAATGTACAGGATCATATCAAAACCCGGTTCCCTTTCCAAGCTATCTAACTCGTATTTCTCTTTTCATAGCGCCAAAAACCCGATCAAATGCTTCTAGAATCTCGACGAGATCTGTAGAGGGGCAAGCTCAAGAGAGTGAAGCACCCAATGAAAAGTGGGATGAAGGGGTAGTCTGGCCCCGCACTCGAAAGCAGCCACATGAAGAAAGAGGACATCTGCAGGAAAGGTGTACACATTGTAACCCCGATGTAGGAGAGAGAGGGTGATGTCATCTGGAATCTGGTAGTCTCTTATCAAACATACCAAGTCACTAATAGTACTAACAACCGATACTCAAAAGGGGTGGTAAGAACCCACCCTTCCCCAGTCGAGGTACCCCCATTTTCAGCATCTTCTTCATTATCCCCTTAGACGATTTTTACTGGGTTCTCGGGTCTGTTGTTGAAACCTGACCCGATTCGAGGATTCCTGGTGGAACGACGACGCTGGACCTAGGTGATGCTTTCCACGGTATCATCTTTACCACGTCCTCTCTTCATTGTGTTCGATTGGGAACCCTCAGCAGAATCAACCTTTCTTATATCCAGAAGACATCGAGACTGTCAGCAGGGTTTGATGGAGTTTCCATAAGAAGAAAAAGAAGAAGTCTCTTGGAATTTGTCGAAAGAAAGAATGCTCAAAAAGTTAGGGTTTCTGCTTTGTGAAATTTATAATTGACGTGAATGAAGGATGAAGAAGAGCGAGCAATTTATAGAAGGTAGTATGCGGTTACCAGTGCAGAAAAGGAAATAGTAATAATGATCGGAGACATGCCAATGACGGTTTTCAAGACATTCGCCCTAAAACGGACCATTCAAATAAGCTGACCAATACTTGCCTGACATGTGGATCGCTTATTGACTGTAGGCATGCCAAAGGAATATTTTATCCTAGAAAGTTAAAACCAGCCAGCCAAGATGGGTAAAATCCTTCAAACGTTCCAGGTATCCTTCATCCAACCCCGGCTATGTACTGTTGTTCAAGTAAAGGAAGACTTCTGTTGACTGCCAAAAATGGCGTGGGTTCAAAGAAGAATTTTCTATCAAGGTCAAGATTGTCTGAAGTAGTAAGACGCTACAAAAAGCACCTAACTACCCTATGAAGGAACCAGACCAGAATATCCGGGTATGCTTTCCATGAATCTAGACCAGGATCAGAGCCAATTATATCCTAAAGTACCAAGAGGCAGAGAAGTAAAGATCCTAAGGATCCTACTACCACCTCATCCATGTATCCCGCTACTATACTAGCCTAGCGTCCTAGTACCCCGATACCCCGATACCTTGACACCTAATACATAAAGAATACAAGTACAACGATCCAACGGGGTACTAGGTACCTAGGTACCTCAACCACTCCCAGAATAGGTTTACCAGACAGTAGAAGACTGGGATGAAGAAAAGACCACCAAGGAAGAAATGAACCAGTGCTCCAAGGAACCAAAATCATGCTACAGGTAAAACAACACGCCGACATTTAAATTCAAGGAAAGTTGACTTCTCTTTCCACCTTTAAAGCTCCATTTTGAATGGGATTAGTCAACTCTGTCAAAGATCGACAATGAAGGAAACAAAATCACTTGATTACGAGAATTATTCCCGTGCCTAAATAAAACCACCATCAATGCCCCATTAACGACTGAATTGATCACCTAATTGATTGATTAATTATCAGAGTAATGAATAAGAAACAAGACATATAAATAATTCAAGACTCTCGACTAAGAAGTGATCCTTAATCCAATTTCTAGTTCGACATTTTACGGCTTTTTCCACTTATCGACTAGCTTAAGATCACCATCGCTTATCATGTTAGAAACGGTCTACCTAAGCCTCATAAAGAAATCCTTATTGTATCTAGACTATGTGGAGATATCGAGACTGTGTAATCTCCATTATCTCATGTATTGTATCTTGAAGTGATCAATAAAACAGTGTAACTTCTCCATTTCAATACATTCATATTGTGTTAATAGGAATTTGATCCCTTTGACATTTTCTTAAATGTAGAGAAATAACCAATGAGTCTCTCTTGTAAGCTTGATCTTTTCTTGAGCTTCCTTGTTGATCCTTGTACAAAGAATGGTGGATGAGGACATGTCTAGATAGGTAGATCTTTAATGGATAGTGACAAAGGAGATGTGTGGAAAAGATGGGAAGAGAGGAGTGATTTGGGTGAAGTAATCTAGACTTCTTGTTGATGAGATTGGAGAGGAAAAATTGAGAGATTAGGAATGGTTGAAGAAGGGATTTTGGATTTATCAAGATCTTTTAATTATTTGTAAAAATGGTGTATTTATATGTTTTGAAGGTTAGGGTAAGAAATGGTAGTGAAAAGACAAGAATGCCCCTCTAAATTGGCTTGAAAAACGTCCATTTTCGCTTTGTTGGAGAGTGTAGTTCGTGGTAGTTCGCGGTTTCTGCACAACAGTTACTAAAATGAGCATAACTTCCTCTAGAAGACTAAGAATCACAATTCGTAAAAATCGCTGGAAACTAGACTTTTGGAGCTTTCTGATTATATGTAAACCAAAACATGTTTTGTTCTGAGGAGTGAGATACGACCCTTTGAATTTGGATGATATGCACACGCTTTTTACAATTTCAGCCCATTTTGCCACCAAATCTCACGTTTTGCCTGAAAATGCTTACATTGACTGGAATAGAGCCATTAGACACAAAGCACACTTGAAAACAAGCTGAAGGATATGGATTTGAGGGCTAAAATATAGCACAAATTTGACATGATCAACTTTGTAGATTGTGATTTTCATTTTTCTCTTTCAGTTAATCATTTTGACTTTTTTTAGATATTATTATTAATAAATTTGGCATTTTATTATTATTAATATTATTTTATTGTTTTCATATAATTATTGGCACACATATAAACCATGATTGCTATTTCATTGTATTAGTATATCTACAGGCAATAATCGACTCACTCACATGAGTGATCGCCTTTGGCGCTTGTAGAGCGAAATAAGATGAGACGTATCGTGATCATAGCGCTAAACTAGCGAGCTAAACTGACTTGATGACACGTCGTCTTGGTTTTAGTTAAGATAAAGTTTTTATGACTTAATATGGATATATAGTTCCCACAATCCATAAAGCGTGTAGATAGCCAAATGCGAAATCTTAACTAAGCACTGTGTAGAGCGAGCAAGTAGAAGATTCGAGTTAGGTGCTTAGTAGCAACTGGACTAAGATATATAGGTGTTAGTAAAATATGAACGCTCTTTGTAAAGAGCACTCCACCGTAGCATGTATTTCATACTACATGTGCTTAGCGACCGATATAAGGAAGTGGAAGGATAATTCTTGCTCTTCCACTGTGTGAGTCCTTATAGATCAATATATATTTAATATATGATCTTTTATCATTTGTGCCCTTTATGACTTTTGACTACATCATAAAGTGGAGATTCAATGTATGCTACTTTAACATGTTTCCAATTGTCAAGGTTGATTTGACTTAACGGGACATCATTGGGAAAGTAATTGTACCAAAGCTAAGGGTCTGTTTGGTAAGGAGGAAAGAAAATATGAAGGATAGAAAACATGAGGGAAAGAAAGGAAAATGATTTTCCCCTGAGCTGTTTGGTAAATAGAAAGAAAAGAAAAGATCTTTTTATTAATTTTACTATCTTACCGTACGCTATATTTTATATATTAAAAACAATAGAGAAAATTGTAATTTTAAGTCAAGCCAAAAGCAAGCCTTCTTTCCCTCTCATTTCCTCCCACTTTTGGGAGGATTAAAATGTCCCACTTACAAATCTTTCCTCCCATTTTTCCCTTCCCTTCCCTTCCTTCTCTTTTTCTCTCCATACCAAACACATATTTCTCCATTTTCCCTCCACCCTTTTCTTTCCTCTCCCTTTTCCTCCTTACCAAACACACCCTAAGTGATGTGAGGGTGAAGGGAAGACTATTTAGTAGCACATTTATATTTTATGTTCATGGTCGACAAGTTGTGTTGTTTTATTGGTTCTGTAACACAACTGTGAATGTAGAATAAAAGGATATTTTTAGCATGACTCCAGAATATTAATTAGAGGGATAAGAGATGTTAAATTTTGAAACTAATAACGACGTGTCCTAATATTATCAACAAGGGGGTGAATAGATTTTAATCCGGTTATTACCAAATTTTCACGTTTAGTCAATATTACTAAAATACCACAATCTGGTCAATTCAATAAATCAAGCATAATAGTGCGGAAATTAAAAAACGCTTGATTTTTATGTGGAAACTCTCAGCAGGGAAAAACCACGGGCTATTATGTATGCTACACACAAACCTCGAATCCACTAATTGTAATAGTGTTTACATCCTAGGTTGACATCAACCATTCTCGGCCTATAATCCACCACTACTACCCGTATGCCTTTAAAAGTGAACCTAGTCCAATTGCTTGTGCACTAAGCAATCTAGTCATACAAGACTTAATTCTCAAGAAGAGATCAAAACCTATGTGAATATGCAATGATATCCAATATGCAATTAATACTAGGTTACACTAAATGTTTATCTAGGATTAAATGATGACAATAAAATCAATTCTAGATATCAACTATATGTCATGGCATATAACTTGGCATATAACTTAGCTATGTGAAGGATAACCAATCCTAGATACAATAGCTATCACAAACAATCATAATCATTTTAATGAGATCAATAGCTAGATGTTTTATAAACATGAAAACCTAGCTATCACAAAACAACTTATTCAATTAATACATAATCTTAATCTTGTAAGTAGAAATTAATCTAAAACATACAAGTTATAAATGAGATAAATTGCTAAGTAAAAACACTAAGATTAGATGAAATTAGTGTTCAACTTACCATACCATTTGTGTTGAAGAAGACCCATGTATTAGCGCATGCTAGATGATGCTTAGATGATGGATTATGCATTTGGAAATGAGTTTAGAGAAATAAAGATGCAATGTTTATGCTTTTTCTCTCAAGTCTCTCTCAATATCTCTTTAGGGTTCTTGATGTCGAAGACCTTTGATCCAGAATAAGAGATAATGATATATTTATAGAGACCAAAAATAAGCTGGGTGGAAAGACAAGTCTACCCCAGTTACGGGCCAAACGACAGTTTCAATCGGTGGTTAGGGCTGCCAATTTAAACCACAGACTTGAAATCGAGAGCATTGGTTTCAAACGGTGACAACTGCCAATGTGGACCCGAGATATTAAATCAATCAGGTCTCAAATGGCGGTTTCAATCGGCGGTCAGGTTGCCGATCACAAACAATCGTTTCACCAAAAATGGTGAAACCAAAGGAGAAGACAAGAGCTTCTCTAATGGCAATCATTACGCTAAACCATACACACCAACGTGCACACACGAACGTTTCCAAACATACTTTGGGAAACGAATTACATCACACAGCCCACATATAGAAATCCAATAAAAGAGGTGCAAGTGTGAAGTGTGATGAATGCACATATATAAGAAATGAAGCACATATGCAAGATAAATAAAACATGCATGAAGATGTGTGTGTGTGTGTGTGTGTGTGTGTGTGTGTGTGTGTGTGTGTGTTTGTGTGCAACTAATCTCTACAAGAGGCAAGTCAAGTGATTTACCTTTCGCTTTTGCTCTTAAAGTCACCGAGGATGCTTGGAAGCTTGCCAACGAGGACCTAAGCTACCCATTACAAAATCATCCCCATGTGTGATTTGTCAACGAAATAAGCCAATCAAAATATGAGGTCCTTACAAATCTGATGTGGCTAAATGAGTCTGGGGCATTACGAGACACTTTCATGATGTTTTATGTTGGTCTTTATGAGTCTACAATGACTGGTGGAGAATATTGTTAAAGATTGTATTTATGTTACGCAAAAAACCATTCATTGTATTCCTCTCCTTCACAATATAATACAAACGATTGTCCTATTGATTTTAACCATCACCTATATTGAATTGTGCTTACTAGAAATCATAGGTATCGAACTACGTGATACCCCTTCGACCGTGGTCCATTGAAATTCATTAATTGTAAATCCACCTCACTAGTAAATTTCAGTTAACACAAATAATGAGTACAAAATTAGTAGAAAATAAATAAATGAATAAGATAGATGTAAGACAAATGTTTTATCCTAATATTCATAAACATGTCTTAAAAAAAAGTTCATAAGCATGTGTTTTAATGAAGTATTTTGGAATTAAAAAATCATTGAATGAATAATTTTTTTTTCTTATTTACTTTGTTATTCGAGATTGTTTGGAACCATGAAATAATTAAATTCTAAATAGAGAGTTGTTTTGGAATTAGAAAACAATTAAATTCTAAATAAATAATAATAATTTTAAGAGAAAAAAAAAAAGATACGTATAAGAAGTTGTTATATGAAAGATGTTAATATATATTAAAAAGGAATTTTTATCCTTAACTTTAGGAGATGTTATATTTTCATGGCCGGATATTAGGAGGCCTTTTAATTTAATATTATCTATAAGTAATTTAGAAGGAAAAAAAAAAAAAAAAACAGAGGCTCTTAAATTTTGGAGAAATTTTGGAGGCCCTAAGCCATAGCCTTGCTTGCCTAATCCTTCAGCTGGCTCTAGTTACAATAACAATATTATGTATATCATTGTTCTCCACAGGTGAATGAGATGGATCTCAGCCACCCGAATTGGCTTGATCAACTAAATGCGATCTAGACATTATTAACCTATAAAATAAAATATATCATGTTAATAAAAGAATTAGAAAAAATCTTCAAAAAAAAATATATTAGAAAAAATAATTTCTCAATGTAGTTCACGCAAGTATCATACTATACACAAAGCAAACTTGTAAAATGAACATTTACGTGCATCAAGAAAAAAAAATTCAAGATACAAACAAAATTAAATAAAAGTTTTAGATCACTATTCATTTATCAAGAAACTTAGTAGCAACAAGTAAACGTAGTCTCAAGTATATCAGCAGCTTATTTTATAAATCTAGCTTTTAGGGGTGTTAACAACAAAATGTTGTTAACTAGAATATGCAAGCCGGTGCTTATAGAGGACAACCTCAAACCAACCTAGAGCACTTTGGGATAGACCTGGTAATAGGTTTGAAGGTTGAATCTAAATGTTGCATGGAATTGAAAGCAAAAGTTGCTTAACAGTAAAAAATCATCTAACATCAACATACATCACTCATCCATCAAATCAAATAACAAGAATAATGATAAAACTCAAAGTAAAGGTCAAAGAAAGTCTTAGTGCTCTTTTATTGGATTAATCGTGGTTACATAGCCTCTCTAGCTTTTCTTTTATGCAATCAAACCACTAGGTGGTTATTTAACCATCTCTCAATTTCTTTAATCATGAAGAATCCCTTTTTCCTCGATTAAACATGGCTGAATTGCATGAACTCTATTTCCTTCACTGTGTTATAACTACTTGTTGCCCACTTACCCATTCTCTAAGCAGTTATAGATCGTGGGGCTTTCTTCTGTTGATTTTTCAAGCATGTAGACCTTTGTACATAGAGTTCCTTTAAGGACTCTATTGTTATCCTATATGGTGTGCCACATCAGACTTCTCACTTAATCTAATTGGGTTGTGATAAATCCCTTACTTGCGCAATTAAACACGTATTAACACCGAATTCCTTGAAGAGGATTAAACCAAACAAGAGTCATTGAATCCAAGGACTCTTGTTTCCCATTAAAAGAAAATTGGTAGAATCCATATCCCTATAAACTCTCAGTTGCCTCTTTCCTTCATTCAATTTGAACTTTACGTGTATCTGGACCCAATATTGTCTAGATTCATCATAACTCTTTAAAGACTATGACTTGGGTTGCTTGCTCCATTAACCATATAACTCGTCTTGGTAGGGAAGGTGACCTCATTTTATCCATCATATTCTGTAATTAAATCTAACTAGAGCCATGGACTCAATGTCAAAATACAAGCTATAAAGATCATAAATTTACAAAGAATGGTTTCATCTAACTTCTATGTCCACAAGGAAAAGAGCTTGAGTTTCTACGAGGGAGGTGCTTGATTGGTCATTTATTGTATATGTTTTTTATCCTCATTCCTCCAATCAATTGCTTGTTTCTTAAGTTATTTAGGGTTTTAATTAGTGTGTTTGAGCATTTTCAGGTTGTTGATTCCAAATGATGTGTTTGAAGAATTTCAAAGGAAAAGAGCAATTTTAACTGATTCAAGGGATTTTTCAGTAATTTCCCTCGAGTGTTGTGGGTTTCCATAGCGGTCCAAGGATAGTGGACACCACCATGACGACCGCTTCCATTTGTGATATCAAAACCTTACGGCGCTTGCATTCTAGTGTCGACCGCTATGGCTTTCATAATGGTAATCACATCGGTTTGACAAATCTATGCCAAAAGCAGATTCTAGTCTCGTTCCAATGTTGGCTTTGTATATATACATAAAGTTTAGAGTTTTGAAGGGACATTTTTTTAGACACAAGTTTTCGGGCTAGCTCACTCGTTCTCGGACCAGATACTGCTTTACACCACCTTTTTACACAACATATCACACAATTCTCTCATCCACCTTACACATAGAAGATTTTCAAGACGAAGAAGACTCAACATTCAAGATTTGGAGAATTCATTAGAGGCCTACATGAGTTTTATCTATTACTTCTCTTCTCTTATTATTTTCTTTGTGTAACTAACTCCATACTAGGGAATCGATATGAACCTATGTAATGCTCATGTTATGATTCAAACTTCATATTTTAATTAATCAATTCGAATTTAGATTTTTTCAATTCATTATATGTCTTGATTCTTGACTTGTATTGATTTATCGAAATTAATTGACACTTGTCTAGGGTTTTGATATTTTGTTAATTGAGATTGCGCTATAAGACTATATGTAGTTTTAATTACTTTTCAATTGAATAAGTATAATTATTCTCGACATATGATTATTCGAGTCGATTTTGGTTCACTAATTCTTGCATGTAATGGGTTCTTGGTTATAGCTCACACCTTCGACAAGAGTGATTTATGGTTGAGAGCACGTGGTTAAACCCGAGTAAGAATAATGGTAATACCATAATTAAGATGAAAATGAACTCTGAATTTGAATTGAATCTCGTTAATAGAATTAGTTGATGAACATTGAATATTACATAGGGGAGCATCGGTTGCCTAGTCCTTCATCTCTTGATCACAACACTAATTCTTTGTTAAATTGCTTTCTTAGTATAACTAGTAGTTTAATTTGAATCCTTCAAACAATCATCTTTTGGTTACTCTTAATTTAACTTTAATTAAAATTAGTTTTTAATCAATAATTCACTTTTCCTTGTGGGAACGATCTCTACTTGCCGCTGTGCTTATCTTTATGATTCGTGCACTTGCGAGTTTAGTTTTTATAACACGATTTTACACATTAGTGCTCGAGGTATGAGGTCGTTGTTGAGGTGCTTAATCTTTCTACATTCTGAGGTTGGGAATGATGACAACACTTTGTCACTAATAAGGGGTTTGATGATAAAAAAAAAAAAAAAATTAATAACTTTTGTAAATAGAACAAATAATTTCATACTAAATTTTTTATATTTATTAAATATTAATCGATAATGGAGCCGGATGGGAATGAATATCCAAAGATGATATCCATCCCTCTTCTTGAAAATAAAATGGATATTAGGATTGTATCCATCCTCGCTTCTTCCCCGATAGAATAGTATCCATCCTCATTCTAAATGAAGCAGATTCTTAGGAATATTCGTATTTATGGATAATTTTGTCAACCCTGCAGGAGTTCGCATTACCTTAGGCCTGGCAGTGCATGCCCAATTGGCAGTATCTTAGGCGAAGGTGAGATATATGAGAGAGGAAATATAGAAGAAATGGCAAGGAGGAGAGACTAGAGAAGAAATGAGAGACAGTTTGGGGAGGGTTTTTTTATATGATTGTATTTAAGTAAATTAAAAAAAATATGGTTATTAATTGTTAAACTTTTTTTTTTTGTGAAACTTTTGTATATAGTTAAAAACAAAAGTTTAATGTTTTCAAAGACTATTTTTTTTATTTTCTCTCGAAAAGAAATTGGAACTCAGCTATCCAAGTGGCTAGTTAGAAAAAGAAGAAGGAATAATAACATTATCACCAATGGATCAATACTATGAATCTCTAATAAGTTGAATGTTGATGTTGGCACTAGGCATCCTCATCCCAAAACTCAGGAGTTGGCGGTGGCACTCACTTGCTTTACAAATATCAATCTCTAAATCCTAAACCCTTTTTATTTTATCTATTACTTGTATTGTAATTCTGTATAGATATCCCTATTTTTTTCAATAATTTAAAGTTTAACAGAAATTCTTATTAAAGTTCATAAAACTTTTAGTTGTTTTTGAAGAGAATTGTTGTTGGGAAATTCTCAATATTAGTATGGAATTTATTCGTGTCTGTGTCACTAATTGAAAATTATCTGACAGGTTATATCATTTTTTGTATGGTGCAAGCTTATACTTTTCATTTGGACGGATCATATTAGAAAAATATAATAATTTAAAGGTCAATAAAAAAGAAAAAATAATTAAAGGGAGTAATTTGTAATATTCTTAAAGGATAGATATTTGATCTTTTTTGGGCGGGGTCAAGGTCAACGCTACCACCATAATATGCAGTATAATCATTCTAAGCCGCGTGAAAAACTTCGGTATATCTAGACGGAAAAAACAAAAAAAGACAAAAAAAATAAAAATCTTTCTAACCTTCGGTAACTAAAAGTAAATATTACGAGATGATGTTAAAATAATGAAGTAGGTGTTATGTACCCTCATGTCTACGTTATCGTGGTTGTGGTCGTAGGTTCGAATTATATATATATTTTTAATTTTTTTAAAATTATTTTTAATTGTTTTTTTTTTCCTTAAAATAAAAAATAAACTAATAGGAAGTGGAACCATGTGAAATGGGGATTAGGAAAAGTCAATAAAATATAACATTGGCATTTTGTAAATTAGGTATATTAAGTCTCCGATTTCACACTATATGCTACTAAAGTGTACGAACCCCGAGATTTATCGTGTGAAACTGTGAAATCAGCCCCAACGACCGCCACTTGACTTTCACTTTCCTAACAAACTCTCTCTCCTTCATTGGATCTATTCAAACGTATTCTTCTCTCTGGTTCTTCCAACTCCAGGTAATTCAATACTCATTTCCTCATTTATTTTTGTTTTTATTTAAATTGCTGCTTTCTTGAATCTTAATTTTAACTATATGATTGAATCTTTTGGATCCCAAAACACTCTGCTGGAGAATCATTTTCGCTGAATTTTACTGCGTTTTTTTTCCCTTGTGTCGCAACTCAGCTGCCGGAATGTTGGTTGGTTTTCAAATTCTTATCAAATCGAATTTTCTTGAAAACCAAACGCAGTGTAGTGTTTTTTTTTTTTTTTTTTTTTTTGAAAATTAAACGGTGTGTATGAGTTAGTACTTGCTTGTATGTATGCACGTATTATGATTTTTTTTTCTGTCTTGCCTTTTCAATTATTGTTTTCAATCAAGAAATTGTGATTTTTATAGGATGTTAGTTACTTTTTCTTCTTGACACGGTCTCTTAGAAAATTGGAGAAATTTGTGATCAATGTTGTGCGAATAACTTAGAGTCAGGTTATACTTGATTATGAGTTCTGTTAACCAGAATCTTATACACTTGAGTGATTATCGTTCTACACGTTATTTTTTGTTCCCTTTACTGAGTTGATAATAGTGAATGTGAAGCGACAATAAGTGCAACTAGCACTAATTTAAAATTGAAAGCGGGAAATATTTATTGGAGGGAACACGGAACACCACTAGCCTAAGTGATCTCTTATGACTTCTGACATTGAATCTAAATTTGTTAATGTGTGAGATCCTGATATCCATGAACTTTATTTCAATAGGTTCAATCTAATAATGAGTTATCGGAGATTTTGATTTTTGTATGTGAAAGATTAATTAGGTACTCATAGAATAAATATGTTTTAGTTTGTGGTGAAATTTCCATGTTTTTTGTTGTTTAATCTTTCAATGAATCACTATTTTTTTTTAAAAGAATTTTATTGTAATAGTATAGGATACAAATATATATATATATATATATAGCAGAAGAATGCAAATTATTTTAGGAAAGAAATCTCCTAAAAACTTAACAACCCTAACAATTGTAAAGTTATCAATCCTAGGTCATAAGTTATTGGTCAACTATTACAAATAGGAAATTAGGTGATACAATAATGAAAACAGAGTTGAAACTAAAATTCTAATGTTTTTCTTTTTATTAAAAATGGTAGCACACTAATATATACAAAACTACAGTAAAAGAGTCCTGAAACAATCTCTAAAAATCAGAAACAGAAATAGTAAATAAATCACCCTAAAAACAATAAACTAAATCCCACATGATTCTTTCAAACTAGGAAAGAAGCTGGTCAATGATTCTTTCAACACTCCCCCTCAAGCGGGGGAGCAGATATTAGTCATTCCCAGCATGTCAACTCGAATCTCGAAGCTCGATCTATTCAATCCTTTCGTTAGAACATCCGCTATCTGTTGTTTTGTTGTAATATTTATCATGCATATTATCCCAAGATCAATCTTCTTTTTGATGAAATGTCTGTCTACTTCACGTGTTTCGTTTGATCATGATGCACCAGATTATGTGCAATACTTATTGCAGCCTTGTTCAGAGTACAATTTCATAGAAACCTCACTTGACAATTTCAATTCTTCCATATGTCTCTGGATAGGTTCACACGTTGCTCTGAATTCTGCCTTAGCACTGCTTTGAGTTCAAGTTAGTGCCAAAATATTTTCCATTCCCAGCTTGGCTAGTATTGATTGAAATGATGAACGAAATAGCCCTATGGTTAAAATGCCATCTAGCCTCCCATTAGACGCAACATAAGGGGTGCATATTAACCCACTATCCAGCTTCTCCTTTATAAAGTGTCGGTCCACTTCTACATGCTTAGTTCAACCGTGTTGCACTGGTATTGAGCTATATTTATGGCTGATTTGTTATCACAGTATAGTTTCATTTGGTCCATCCAATTTTATTCTTAGATATGTGAGAACGGTTTTCAACAAAGTAATCACAAACCCCATGTGCCATAGCTTTAAATTGAGTTTCTATGCTCGATCTTGCTAACCACCGAATGCTTTTTGCTTCTCCAAGTAATAAAATTTCCTCCCAAAAAGGTATAATAGCTAGAAGTTGATCTACGATCTACAACTGAACCAGCTCAATCAATATCCATATAAGCTTACAAATCAAGTTTTGAATATTTTTGGAAGAAAAGATCATTTCATGTAGTTTACTTTTTTAACAGAGCAAAATATCCATATATACTAAATAGATTATAGAGGATGAGAGAATTATGCACGAGTCTTAAGAAAAGAATTATGCAATCTTTGGTACGTCCCAAGCAAAACCTGCGCGGCTGCACATGATCATGAGTTGGCCTTGCTGAACTATTCAAGTTTCGTATCTTGAAAATTTATTCAAGAAAGATATAATTATCTAGAAATTCTTGAAAGTGATTTTTTAGAAGATTATCATTTGCTAAAATTCCTCAGTAATTCCTTCATGCTCAAGGTTTTTTTTTTTTTTTTTCTTTTCCAAATGCATGTTATAGATTTTGGTTTCTTCATGTTGGATTATTATCAGGGTAATTAATTGTTTTGAACAAAAAAAAAAATAATTGTCAAAGTATTATTTTGATAGTGCACATTTATTCTTGTAGTCATGCAATAACATATGGAAGAGGTAGTTGTTTCATTCAAAAAATTTGGTACCATGATGATGAAATATGGAACAGGAGGTTAAAATGAGGTCAACTGCAGTTTAGTGATAATGGAAACTATTAGCGTTCACACAATCAGAATTTATCTTGCAAAAGACCTAGAGTACCAATACAATGTCTTCTAGTAAGAATTCCATGAACGGGCTTGACAATGATGGGATCAAGACTGAAAGCTCTGGTTTCCTAAACAGGTAACACCTGAACCAGGTTCACAAAAAGAATTATTTTTATGTGAGGTTTATATCAAATTATGTGGCTCCACTACAAGTGTATATATTTGGTGGCACATTGTGATTCTAGTTAATATATGTTTTGTTCAGACAGCAAAATTTTGAAATGCATTCACCGAGGAAAAAGATAGAAGAAGACAATTTCAATTATTTTCAAGATCAAGAGGCTATGGTACTTATATTCCAATATGTTCATGCACATGTTTCATTATGAAGTTATGATAAAGCTTCTTGTTCTCTTACATACAAAAATTTATGAGCAGGAACTTTATTCGAGGGCTAGATCACAGAAAGAGGAGGTCCGGAATCTCCGTGAACAAATTGGTGCGGCATGTGTGAAGGTTAAACACTTTCCTAGATGCTTTTGCGTGCTTCATTATGGATAATTAGTTGCTCCATCCTCTTATGTTTCCCACATAAGTAGAAATTCATTTATATGTATTGTATCAGGAATTGCAGTCGTTGAATGAGAAATATACATTGGAGAGGAAATTCTCCGAGTTAAGAATGGTTTGTACATCTCTTGAAAAGTGATTATTCATTTTCTCTCACTGGTGCTTTTTGTTGTCAGCAAGGATTGAAAAATGCAGTTTGCATGATGTATAGCCTAAAGTAATATTTCTTTGAGTGATAGGCGATTGATGAGAAGCAAACTGAAGCGATCACTTCTGCCTTAAATGAGTTGGCTCAGAGGAAAGGTGATCTTGAAGAAAATTTAAAATTGGCTCATGATTTGAAGGTAATGTTTGATTCTATGTTTTTCTTTTCTCCAACAATATTGTTGACATGTTTGTTATCGTGTTGTTAGCATAGCTGAAGAATTAAATAGCTGATATTTAAAAATACATGAACATTCTGGAAGTAGAAGATGGGAATTGGATTCTCAAATCCTTGTAAAGTTTAGATAGAGATATTAATCTGTAATTTAAAGTTAGAGTATTGCGCCAATAGATGCAAAAATGATAATGCCTTTTAGTCTCATAACAGAATCTCAGGTTTGAGGTTCTACAGGCAGAACAAAAAAATGATTGAAACAGAACAATATGGAATATATAGAACAATTCATATTGGCTCTTCCCTTTCTTCATATGTCTAGACACTTAGACACAGAAACTCAGATTATGATGCTTATATGTAGTGGGCCTAGTGGCAGCCACAATAATGATCTGAAACCTTAACCCTTTCAAAAGAGAACAAGTTCTCTGTTTAATGACTGCTACTTTGCGACCCTTAGCAAGGAGCTTGCTTTTCTCCCCAATATATTCTACATGACACCACAGAAACCAACCAATTTTCATATGAATTGGGTCCAAATCAAAGGCAAAATTTAAAGGTTTCTTATGATATTCAGGTATATATAAATTCTGAACATAAAATTTATACAGGAATGGTAATTATGTAAGTTAAATGGGATTTTATGTGAGATCATACTATTGCCTGCGAATTCATGGAGACTTCTTATAACACAGGAATGCATTACAAATACAAAAGTCCCCAAAACCCCTTTTTGGTAGGTGAAAAAATTGTCTTTTGAATGTTGTGTCGTTGTAGCCGGGAGATGGTAAATTGGTAATCATATGGATTTTCTTGCTTTCAATCATCTCACATAAATTTTGACCTCATTGTAAACAAATTCAATTCTAGTATTTAATGACGGCTACTTTGCGACCCTTAGCAAGGAGCTTTGCTTCTCTCCCCCAATATATTCTACATGACACCACATAAACCAACCAATTTTCATATGAATAGGGTCCAAATCAAAGGCAAAATTTAAAGGTTTCTTATTGTTGTGTTTTTTGGCTCATCAAAACCCAATTAGGAAGGATTCCTATTTGGATGAGGAGAAAATAAAGTGTACACATAATTTCCTATTGCGATTAGGAAATTAGATTTTTTCAAGAATCCCAAATCAACTAGGATAAGGAAATAAGTTAGCTTTTCTTATTCTAAGAGGATTTAGGAGTCCTATTCTAGCAAGGAATGTAACCCAAGTCCTATACATATAAATAGGGCTGCTGGGAATTTATTTTACACACAAAAAATCATCAAGCATACGGGTAGAGAAGCAAGAGTGATAGAGAGATTCTAGCAAGGTTTTGGGGAGTTAGCTAAGGGGTTTCAATAAGTTTCTTGTAGCCACACGTTTTTCTCCATAGTGCTAGTGATTTCTAAAGAGAGATCATATGAGGATGTAGGCAAAGTTAGCCGAACCTTGTTAAATTCCTTGTCTTGTGTGTGTGGCATGTTTTCTTTATCGTTCATATTTTATTTCGCATATTGGCATATCATTATCCTATAAGTTTATCACTAGAGTCTATCAAGAAAACACGATCAATAAGGGAGTTTAAAATCAACACTTATGATATTCAGTTACATATAAATACTAAACATAAAATTTAGACGGGAATGGTAATTTTGTAAGTTAAATGAGATTTTATTTGAGATCATACTATTGCCTGTGAATTCATGGAGACTTCTTATTACACAGGAATGCATTACAAATACAAAATTCCCCAAAACCCCTCTTTGATAGGTGGAAAAAATTGTCTTTTGAATGTTGTGTCGTTGTAGCCGGGAGATGGTAATCATATGGAATTTCTTGCTTTCAATCATTTCACTTAAATTTTGACCTCTTAGTAAACAGATTCAATCCTATTATGTTGACCTTCTCATGCATACTGTAGCTTGTTAGGCATTATGTTTCTATTTATTTATTCGTGAAATCTATTACAAAAGATGAGAAATCAAGTACACTACCTGAAGTTGTTCTTATATAATATCTTTTCCATATGGCATAGGAACTTTCTTGCGTCATCATTTTTTTATGACCAGCTCTCTAAGTTGAGTTGGTGTCCCTGATTTGTTACTCATTGGTCCTTTAGCAATTTATTTATTTTGACAGCACAACCGAAAAATTCAATTCCATTACTTACCAGCAGTCATTTATTTGCTTAACTAGAACATTGAAAAGATAAAGAAAATGTCTACAAGTTGTAGGATATGAAGATAATACAACGTCATGTCTAATTATGATCATTTATATATAAACCAGTATTACTCAGAGAATTGCTTTTTCTAGTTCTTCCATAGGGTGGCATGTGATAAAATTATGCCAACCTGAGGAGAATAATCTTTGCTCTATGGTTCTGCTGCCAAATAGGCTTCATGAGTTATGTTGTTGGCTATTTATGTATGACATCGTTTTTGAAGTTGACTCCTAGTGGTTAAAAACTTTCCCGTATAGTCCAACTTGAATATCTGATGAACATAGCTTCTTAAAGTGATAATCTGCATTCAATATATTAACATGCTGGTGGTGGAAATTTTTGATATAAACTTCTTTTTGAATCTAATTGTTCTCTTGATGTCTTAAAATACTGTTATTAAAATATATAAGTTTTATGCTTTGCGATGTCCTCAAACTATTATTACTCTCCTCTCTTTCTGTTTTTGTATAAATCTGTTTTTGATTGTTAAACTGCAAAAAATTGAAGGCTTTATTTTCTAGGTTGCTGAGGATCAGAGATATATTTTCATGTCATCCATGCTTGGATTACTGGCTGAGTATGGTCTTTGGCCCGATGTCACAAATGCATCTGCTATATCCAACTCTGTAAAGGTATTAACGGAGCACAGCTTCATAAGTCTGATGAGTGGACAATGTGGAATGTGTTGTCTCATTTTGTGTATAGTTTATTGATTTGAGTTTGCATTTTGTTCATGTTCCAACAAACAATTTTAATCACCATTACAAAAGGGAAAACGAAAATATCTGAGTTCAGAATGGGAAATGATCTTATCATATATACACAGGCTTTTAGCTGCATTTTCTGTAGTTTTTTTTTTTTTTTTTGAAGTATTACACCATTACATAAATTCGGGGTTTTTTGGGATGGGGAAGGACTCGAACCCACAACCTCGTGGTGCACGTATGAGGGGTTTACCACTGACCAACCTTGTCTTGTCTGTAGTATGCTATAGTTAAAGTGCATTTACTTGTGTGCAACATTTAGCACTGATGATGACCTGGATTGTTTTGTTTAGCCTGGTTGTACGAATGCTGACTAGTCAAGGAATAGTTTTCCCCATGTATGAGTGCAGATGCACCAACAGTAAGACGATCGCACTCTCTTTCTAAGAAATGTATAGAGAGAACATTGTAAATGCATTTTTTATGGAACTGGGTGCAACAATCAACTACGTAGAACCAACAAAAGAAAGACAGAATAGATAGAGAATTATGTTTGGAAGATAGAAAATTAGAAGAAAGGGAGGAAATCAGAGGAAAAACAGAGGGGAGAAAATTAGGTGAATTCAATCACTTTATTTCATCAAATCATAGTGTGCCTTCAAATGACAATGATAGGCCTTTTATATTGCCCAAAAACAATTCAGATAAAGATAAAATAAACTTAAAGCTATTAATTTCTTATCTCATTAGAAAAGAGATCTTTTTATTTTAAACCTAATCAAATTCTGATAAGGTCATATTTTAATAATCCCAATCTTGTTCTCCATTAGAAGGTAGATGGCAATGACAACCGTCTTCTTTGTTTGATTTAATGTGATAGATAGAGAAAATGAGTTAACAACTCTTAGGATTAAGAGCTTATTGCTTTTATCAATTATATAGTCACATTAACCGAGGCTTGATTAATGTGCTTCTTTTGATCCATCAGTGCAACTTTTGCACTAGTACATTAATTTAGAATCCATAACTGTAGTGGTTGAGATTCATCATTTCATCTTTTGTCCAATCATAGTCATTTTGAAATAAGTACCATTTGGTGTTTTATCTCCCATTTGAAAATCTCATATGCTTAATAAATTAGATTCAGAGTTACTTCTGAACTACCATGGATGTCAGTTGGAAATAAGGAGTATTTTTATGTCCCATTTGAAAATATCTTATGCTTAATGTTAAATATAAACTATTTTTAAACCCTTTTCTAATAGCTTAGACTTTTGGGTTGAGTGGTTACTTGCATGGTATTAGAAGCAATTTTACGATGAGAGCTTGGGTCCAACCCCTAAAGTGATTGAATTTGTATTTGTTATTTGTGTTTTTTTTGAACTTGTGTTTTGTTTGAGTTTGTACTATGTGGCAATCTCATCGGTCTTGGTGGCAAATGAAGTGGTTGAGGAATGTAGAAAAGAGAAAAGAGTTGGTGGCAAATGAAGTGTATGAGGAATGTAGAAAAGAGAAAAGAGAGGGCGTTGTGTTTAAAATTGATTTTGAAAAAGCTTATGATCATGTTGATTGAAATTTCTTTGGTTTTGTTTTGGAAGGGAAAGGGTTTGGGTTAAAATGGAGGAGATGAATTATGTGGTGCTTAAAATCCACAAACTTCTTGATTATGATAAATGGGAGACCTAAGAGAAATTTTAATGCTTATAGGAGATCTTCTTTCTCCTTTTTTGTTCATTTTGGTGGCAGATTGTTTGGGTAGACTAGTTGAGCTAAGGATTGTCAATTGGTGGAAGGTCTTAATGTTGGGAGAGATGACATAATGATTTCTCTTTTGTTGTTGATACAATTTTCTTTTCTTCCGGTAATGAAGAGAAATTTAATTATTTAGTTAAAATTATTCGAATTTTTATTGTGTCCGGGCTTAAGATCAATCTAGCCAAGAGTGTATTGGCTGATAGCCTGGTATTAATTGTGATGAAGGAATTTTGATTAATTTGTCCAATTCTGTTGGCTATGAGGTTGGCTGTTGACCTTTGAGATGTTTAGGTTTGCCTTCGGGGTAGTTCAAGATCTTTGGGCTTTTGGGCTTCATAGATTAGAGGGGTGGAAATATGCTTTTATTTCTAGGGGAGGAAGATTGGATATGATTCAAACAGTGTTGCATTCTATACCCACATACTGTGTTTCTTTGTTTAGAATTCTTATCAGGATGGCAAAGAGAATATCTTAAGAGGGATTTTCTCTGGGATGGCATTGGTGAAGACAAGAAGGCTCATTTAATTAATTGGGAGATTGTTTCTCAACCTCAGGATAAAGATGATTTAGGGATTGGGAATATTATTAAGAAAAACTTGTCATTGCTATACAGAGATATATATATAGAGACCAAATATCAATTCCTTTATGTGCCAAGTTGCCCGTATTATCTTTAAAAATGTGGCTTTATTCATTTAGCCTAGGTACCAAATGTTTTTGATTGAAGTAATTATACGAAAAATAATTGAGTTCTAGCTCTTAGGAGCATTATTAGGATGAAACTTCTTATATTGGCAAGTTTTAAAGGGCCTTCCTTAGATACAGTGTAGATCCTTTTTTTGGCATTATATTGGCATCAAGGCTCTTGATTGGTGTGATTTCACTTCAGAGATATGAAAGAGGGAGATCATTGAGTTGTGCTTTTGTGGGTCTGCTACTCTGCTCCTTTGTCGGATAAATACGATGGAATAAAGGGATTAATGTACATAGTTGGGCCTTTAAAAAAAAAATGTACACAGTTGGGCCTTTTAAAGAAAAATGTACATAGTAGGTTCCACATACCAAACGTTTTTTTGAAAAATTTCTACTCTGCTAACATGTCAGTAGGGTAATGCCGGTGTTCTATTTCTCACTCTTCTGGTTGGTTATAATAAATGCTATATTGAAAGATAAAAAAGGGGGGGGGGGGGGGGGGTGGTGGGGGTGGGAGATGGTGGGGTGTGTTGCTGGGGGCTTGAAACCTTGTAGATGGGTAGAACACAAGCTGTACTGCAAACATGAAATAAATGTAAAAATGAAAACAACAGCAAAGACCCAAGAGACGACATAATAAAACTAGGAAAGATTTGAAGTTGGCAAAATGAAGTGGCAACTTCATGATATGAATGGGTATTGAGGAGAGCTCTGATATTGTCTTGAAAACACATATAAAAACGAATTTGGATCCTTTGCTGAGCTGGTCTTGACCTATATAGATTTGATGACATGTGTAATCAACGGCTAGAATTTATTTCACTTTAATTATCTTTAAATGCAATGTCTTATTCTCAAGTGCTTTAGATCAGGAAGAAGATCGGTGGATCTTGATCCAAAAAAAAAATGTTAATTTCATTCCGTGACATCTATCCTATGTCTTTTATTGTGCCCTTACCTTTGATTTTCTTAATTATCTGCAGCACCTACATGATCAATTGCAGTGGAAGATTAGAACTTCTTACGTAAGCTTTCTATCACAAACATTCCTCCTTTGTTTGTTATTTTCCATTATACTTTAACAACATAGTGAAATATTTTCTCTCTATATAATTGTTACTCCTTACACTTGTCCATTTTATCTTGGTCACCTAAAATCAATCACAATATTGTGTCATGCATGTATTAATGATTTTTTGACAACTTCTA
Organism: Acer negundo; assembly: GCA_035582765.1. Taxonomy (NCBI): domain Eukaryota; kingdom Viridiplantae; phylum Streptophyta; class Magnoliopsida; order Sapindales; family Sapindaceae; genus Acer; species Acer negundo. The sequence goes on along the minus strand of CM069235.1, from coordinate 22,151,779 downwards.
CCATTTGCTTATGTTAGGAAGGATTTTGAGTTGATCTGACATCAAGGGGTTAGAATAACTTATATATCCTAGTTGGAGCAACTTATAAAAAATAAATTAAAAATAAATAATTAAATAAAACTTTCCTAAAGGCTTTTGAGTGTTTTATGAAAACTATATTTCCTGAAATATTACTGACTTCAATATGCATTCATTACCTTTCTTCTCTGTACTTTGCCTTGAACCCTGCCATTTGGTAAGGTGTACACATCAAATGCTTATAATAATTTACCTAATTCAACTGCAAGCAAACATAGACACAGGAAATATCTGTGGAACATTCTGTTATATTTTTTAATCAAAATTTTGCTTCTTTAGCTTAAAATATTTTTTTCTTTCTTTCAATGAAGTCTGTAGTTGTACCCTTGTAAGATGGAGGTTTGGTTTTTATTATGAGTTAAAACCTGTATGTGAATTATAACATAATTTGCCAAGTAATATAGGCATCAACTTACTTTCATCACAGGATAGAATTAGAGAGTTAACATCGGTGGCAGGAACTCAAGCTGCAACTGGATCTTTTGATACGGTACTATTTGCATGTAATCTACATTTCTATCTCATTGTTATTGCTTTTTCTTTACATGATAATGTCTTTTTCATGATGTTTATTAGTTTTTCCCTTCAATAAGTATTTCTTATTTTACAGTTTTCTTTTGTTTCTATTATTTGTTTCAATTTTCTACACGTTGCAGGACCAGCATCAATTTTCTCCCTATAGTTCTGGATATGCAGATGAACGTATTGCACAGACTGATGATATGCTGAGATACTTCCCTGACAAGCGTCTTCCAGAAACAAAAGATTTATTGCTCAATAATCAGATGCAGCAGCCATTAAATAATGATAATCTACAGGGTTTCTCATTCGATTTCCACCGGTTGGTACAATTCATTTTGTTTTGTCTTGCACATTTTGATTTTAATTCTTTTATCATAATTTGACTATTAATTTGTTGTTTCTTCAGACATGAGGAAACTCAACTATAGCTACTTATTGATCACTCTTCCTAAGTTTTTAATACATATAAATATAATGTGTCCATATATATATCATGCAAATAGCTAGTATCGTCCTGACAATAGCATTTTTTTTTTCTTGTCTTGGACAGTTTAAATTGTTTCCTATCTGTGAATAATAGTTTTTGTATGTATGCATGCATGCATGCATGTGCAGATTTTTTCTTCTATAACTATGCACTCCATGGTTTTTCTTCTTTAAAATTATCCATGCATAGCTATGGCAGGTGCCATTGCATTTTAAATTTTAATCATGATAATTTTCACCGCAACTCATTTTCACTGCATACTTCTAAAATCTGAATCACGTAATTCTTAATAACTTCCAGCTAATTTTGCTTCCTTTATTTTTATGCATTGTAATTTTTTCCTATCATTTTCTATTGGCTGAAGTTTATGCATGTAACAAACTAAGATGTGTTCTATGCACATTATTACTCGAAGCAATGAATTATTTTACCTGATTGTGACAAGACTTCTTATAATTTTCACTTCTTACCTACCTATGAGTCATGTTCTTACAGAGAAGGTGTCGGCACTGGTCCTATAATAGATAAAGGTGGTGCAAGAAAGGAAGCAGGAGAGATTTCAAACATCTCGTTTTATCCTCCTAGGACAGACGATGAGATTACCCCCTCTATTTCTGAAGGTAGTATATGTTTTTGCCTATAACACTAGTTCATGACTTTTGTAGAATATAACGTGAATCTTGTGGTGATGGCTGTAAATCATTTTTTGGGCATTTACCTGATGGTGGTTACCTAATATGTTATCAAAGAAAGTTTTATTTGGAGTGCCTGGATTTGAGTCCTCTTACATGATTGAATTTGTGTTTGTTTCTGAATTTGTTCCTGCGTTTGAATTTGTGTTTGGACTTGGTCCACGTGGCAAGCTTGTCATTTTTTCACATGAAGGGGTGTGTTAGAGGGCATAATGTCATTATTTGAGGTTTACCTGATAGTTTAAACTTTTGAGTCTAATGGTTACCGACAATTCTTTCCTCAGAATGGCCTGGTATTGAGAATTTTCAGATTATTGGCGAAGCTACACCTGGAGAAAAACTTCTTGGCTGTGGATTTCCAGTACGTGGGACTACTCTTTGTATGTTTCAGGTGAAATTCTTTAAAGTTAACTTGTATGAATATTGCATCTGTGAAGCAGTTTTTACATATTAGTTTTAACCTTTATATTTTTTAACGACTTGTGCATTAGTGGGTTCGTCATCTTCAGGATGGCACCAGACATTATATCGAAGGTGAGCACTGAAATGTTTTGACTTATTGTAATAGGCTTGTTGAAATATCTTCCTTAATTCTATTGTAAATTTCTGGTCCAGGAGCCACAAATCCAGAATATGTAGTCACTGCTGATGATGTTGATAAACTGATTGCTGTTGAGTGCATACCAATGGATGATCAAGGTCGTCAGGTATGTGTATGGAATAAAGATTTTTGTGTGTTTTACATAGCATGTTTCCTTGCCATATGTTGCAATAGAAAGTTAACAAGCAGAAATATCACTTATAGAAATAAATGATAACACAGTAAACCATAGATTCAGTAAGTCCAAGTAGAGATTAATGAATAAGGCAACAGGAGCAGCTTGGCAGCTACAATTAGAATTAATGCTGGTAAGAAGGGTGAAAATTAAATTTATAGGGTGCCATTGATGATAGCAAAGTGTTCCTGTCCTCTTACTCCTTTTCTTGTCTCTTCCTCTCTCTTGGAACGTTTGGGACAACAAGATTCATAACTATGGAGAAACTAGAAAGTGACTCCAAGTATTTATTAGTTATAAGGAGATTTGCATTTTATCTTGTTCATGATATCAATGGAAGGACACAGTGGTTGTGGTGTCCACAATATTTGGATTGCCAATTAAGTGTTTTCAAGTGAGTATGGACACACACACACTCACAAATGAACAAAAAGGGAGGTGCCTTCAAATTCTTTTATAACAGAGGCACACAAGGATGCTAGGAATTGAACTGTATTCCATAAACAGTTAACTCTTCTTCTCTTGAATTGTCAAAAAAATTTTCTGTTACTTTCCTGCCATATTACCCAAAAAAAAAAAAAAAAAAAAAATGCCAAAGCTGCACGTTTCTGAGGAACTTTGACTTTCTCCCTTTTCCAAAAGCTTAAAACCTTTCCTTCAACAAAGTTCTCTAAGAAATCTGACATACCCATTGGGATTTTGATGTCTTAATTAACCTTAACCATAAAGAGTAACCTGTGTGGTAGTGTAAAAACAAATGATCAACTTCTCACTTCTATTGTACATCATGCACCAAGAAGGAGAAAGCTTCAAGTGAGGATTTCTTTTCTGAATAAAGTCAGCAGTATTCGGCCTCTTATGAGCTGCTGCCAAACAAGAGTTTGAATCTTTTGGCTAACTTTAGCCTTCCAAATTGTTTGAGCTGGTTTGAAGTTAGTACAAGAGCTATCTTCAATCAGTGAAGAGAAAAAGATTTGCAAGAGAAGTTTCCTGTGTGTCTCTCTCATTCAAATTCTTCTATCTGCAATTTCATTAAAAGAAGTGCTCCAAAATTGCAGAAAGACTAGCAAATTCTTGTGTGTCTCTATCATTCAAATTCCTTTTGAAGTTTAAGTTCAAATGCTATCCATTGTAGAGGTAGAGAAAGCCATCCTTGTGTTGATTAGGGCATTATGAGGCCTAGAGACTCTGTATAAATTAGGAAAAGAGCTCACAAAGGGGAGCATCTCCTGCTGTTGGCAGATTATTAGGAGTAATTAGAGCAATTAGAGATTTGATTATGTTTGACTTTTATGTAAATTTATTTTCTTCTATATTAGACAATTTTAGATAGGCTGTAATTTCTGTAAATCTAATCTCTAATTACTAGGGATTGAATCCTAGGAATTCTATTATAAAGAGAAATTATCACTCAATACAGAAAAAGAACTCTTTTTCTTCACCTGCCCATTTGGTTAATTATTTCGTAGTAACATAATGAAAACACAATTTGGGTGAAACTGTGAAATTAATTAGAAAAAATGTTATCAAAGTGATCTCTTTTGGCTTCCTCATGTGCTCGTGACGCTTCAAAGTGTGTTGTGGTACCAGTTCTTTCAGTGTTAATGAGAGTATGAGACACTGTCTTTTTCTTCTTAAGAAAAATATTTTAAACCTAGAATATGTGTTATGCAAAAATAAAAGAGAAAGCAACAAAATTAAAATCACAAACATAAGAGCACCCAAAACATCTTACATGTGCTTTGCTCAAATTCCAGTTGCACCTGTGTAGTATGTATAGTTTTCATTGTGATTTGTGATGAAGAGCAAAGGAGAAGTTACAGTACTTTTCGTACATATATAAAGCTCTAAATGTTACTAGTGAATTGGATTCTTGCTTATAGTTGATCAAGTATAACTTTTGCATTGTACTAGGGAATTTGAAATTGAGTATACATATTCATACTTTTCTTTCCAGTCTCAGTATTTATTACCAGCTAGTACGAAAAGTGTAGTTAAAATTTGTAAATTGTTAGAAATTAGTAGTTTGGAATGGGTTATTATTTACTGTATGTCTGTATCAATATCAACCCAAAAAGCCTGCCCATGAGATTGCAAATCTAATTGGTATATTAACCATTTTTCTTCGTTGTTGGATTTTGTTCACACACGTTATTCCTAACACTTCTTCACATGTGTGAGTTGGGTTTGCTTTCGCCATTGTTTTTCATGAAGCTCCATTTTTTGCAGGGTTTTTGTGGGTTACTTATTTTTTGGGTATATAGTATATTTGTCTCCTAGTAATTTCCTTTTCTTTTTTAAAACACCCTAGATCAAAGTTGCTCGGATACCATGCTAGAAATCAATATTTTGGAATGAGTTAATTTTTATTAGATCAATATGCAACCCAAAAAGCTAGCTTAGGTTGCAAGTTCAAATTGTATATTAACCATTTTTCATGTTTACTTTTTTTCATTGTGGGATTTTGTTCAATACTTGAAAATCATTATTATTTCATAATATACACGTATGTTGATGCGTGCTGGGAATGACATGATTTTGTACCTCATTTCCTCTTTTTTTGGTTGCATTATTAGTTGTTAAACATTTTTTTCCCCAACCTAAATGAATGCAATCTTTTGCTTGCATCTGTGTCTTGTAATTTGCTGAACTAAAATCTTTGCAGTCCTATAGGGAAAAAAGGCTGTAATTTTTTTGTTTTTGTTTTTTATGCATTAAAATATTGTCATTCTAATTACTCTGTCACGCTTTTTATCCTATCAGGGGGAATTAGTGAGGCTTTTTGCTAATGATCAGAACAAAATAAAATGTGGTAAGTATACATGATTTGATTGATTCTTGTTAGACTTAAAGATCCTCGTCTAAAACAAAAACAAGGATTTATGTTTATCAATTTATCCATGCGTGTCAAAATGTTATTATCTTGTTTTTTTTTCTTTTTCTTCAAGCGTCATTTCTGATCAAATTGTAGTTTCGTTGCTCCTTTCAAAGTGTGGCTTGTTGAATTTTTTTTATTATACATATTAGATTTTACAGAGAATAGAAATAGTTTTCTGGTCTTCACAAAATTTCTATTTGGTGTGAAGTTACTGGTCTTCACAATGGTCAAAATGCCCTTATCTATTTCTATTGAGTGTTGAGCTACTGGTCTTCTCAATGGTCACAGTTTTCATGTTTATGGAGATTTTCTTCAAGCCTCCGATGTGGCAGTTCTGTGCTGTAGCCTTATCTGATGTAAAATTTATGTCTTTCATTTCTCTGATAATTTTGGTGAGAGTTACTTTTATACCACTTAGTAATATGCCCATCTATGTTATTTGAATATTAAATTTTGTAGACATCTTTCTTGAATAATTCAATAAAACAACTGATGCATGCACACTGGTTATTTTGTAAATATAAATTTGTGAAATTTAATATATCGTATACACACTGGTTTTACATTATAACAATAACTTTTTATCGAGTTTTTGATCCCATAAAAGTTTTGTTATTTCCATGGTCTTCTGATGAGCTACTCTGCAGACCCAGATATGCAGAGCGAGATTGACTCATATATTTCCAGAGGTGAAGCAACATTTAGTGTTCTATTGCTGGTAGGTTTGGTGTAGTTTTACAAATTTTTATTGATATATCATAAGAGTTTTTCATTTTGTTTATCATCTATTGCTTTTATCCAGTAGTAACTCAAAAATAGTAGGGTATGAGGAAATGTGGTGCTTGGTGGATTCTGGTGAATTGATATTTGATTTTGAGCTATTTAAAGTATTCAAGGAAATCTGTTATACCAAACCTTATTATTGGCCTTCAAGGTAAGAAGAGATAAAGAGGGCCATTGAATGAGCTATACAAGTGATGCTGTAAGACTTGATGTAGACCGATGCACTGCAATGTCATGATCTTACTTTGCTAAAAATTTTAAGAGGCAGGATCCTGAAAGACTTGTCTATTCTTCCTTTCCCAAATGATCAGTGTGTTGTTCTCTTCTTGAACAACTGCCATGCTAAAGTAAAGAAAAGAAATCTGTGTATGGGAATATGTTCATCCATTTGTCCATCAGTTTCCTGCCTGATAGAAAATAATCAAATATCACTAGTTGTAAGACAAAAAAAATCCATCAACACTCTCAGCTCACAAATCCAGTTATCCTACCTAAGCAAAATAATTTCGTTGAGGCAGATATATTATTCTTTTATGATCATCATTCAGGTGAAACCCGAGCTTAGCAAAGTTTAAATGGAAATTCTTTAAGCCGAGTGAATTAGACAATATTGGAAACGTTCAGTCACATGGTGCAACTTTTACAATAAACCTTCCTGACGGCTGCTTCAGGTGGAAGATTATGTAATTGTGGTGGATATGCCATATAGCCGAGTTGATCAACTATATTCGTTTGGATCTGCAAGGATTTTAATAGTCAAGTTTTGATCTAGGAATTCAGTTGCGGAGAGCATTGACCCAACAAAAGAGAAGACACCAAAAACCCAAGAGAAGTGAGAGCGATCAACCATCACAACAGAGATTGTTACAGTTCTATTCTTCCATCGTGAAACTGATAAATTTCCCTATAAATTTTAATATTTAGTATCATAAAACATGGTGAAAAATGTGCTTGGGAGCAGTAAACTTCTGCCGAAACTAAATCATAATAAGTTTTAATATTTACTTAATTCAATATCATTTGTTGTCTGGTACACAATGCTTTTGTAAAGCATAGTTTTGAGTTATCTAAATCATACCCTGAAATGACTCTTTCACTATACATATTACTTGCATTAAAGTCACTAATAGACGTTGGATTGAATACAACGATTGAGATTTGATGACCAAATGGAATTAAAGTCACGACGCCTTGACTAGCGACAAACAGTGTGTGTACATATTGTTTGTTACCACTAGATCCAAAAATCCAAAATCTTAAGCTATTAGGTAAGGGCTCAAACAAAGATATAAAGCTCCCTAACATATATAAAATATCCTGTCAGTGGCATTTTGATTTTTAAAATTTGGATTTCAATCTCAGCCATTTCATTTTTGGTTCCTTTGCTTTTTTGATATGCAATTGCATATATGATTATTCTAATAGCAATGACATTCAATGCTCATGCAAATCATGTAAATGATACCTTAATGATCATTTTTTCAATGTTCTTGATGCATCATATATGAATGTTTGCTATTAGTGAAACCGGTGATATGTAGGAAATCCCAGTATTGATTTACTATTATGAGACAGATTTTCAAGAGTGTTTGAACTTTGAATTATGGTGTAACACATAGTTTTGCCACATCTTCTTTTATCAGATGGATTCTTCTGAAAACTGGGAGGCAGCAACTCTAATCTTGAAACGGTCAAGTTACCAAATTAAGATCAACAGCACAGAATCTGAAATTGGAGAGACATTCTTGAAGGAGTTATCTGTGAAGGAGTTATCGGTATGAGACTTATATTTGATGCACACTGTACATGATAATTAAGATGTATATTTTTTTTTCTTTTTATCAATTTGAACACATTATCTGTACGTTGACCTCTTTTTTTGTCATTTCGAAACTCTATTCAGGAACTTGTAGGATTATGTGAGAAGAAGTTGATTGTCCTATAACATTTATAATTGTATATAAAACCTTACATTAATTTTCTATCTTAATGATATTGCAGATCAAAATACCTTCTGGGCTCTCAACACAATTTGTTTTAACATGTTTTGATGGTTCTTCACGTCCTTTCAGCACACACAATGTTAGGTAATACTTAAAAAAATTTCTTTTTAAAGGTTTACATGAAATTTTTTTTGATCTTCTTGATTGTGTTCCTTTATATTATGTTTTGCCGTTTTGGTTACAATGAATCAAGTCATTGGGTCTTGCATTTTGTTGTCGATTGTTCATATCCATTGTCTCCCCTGCCTATTAATAACTTAGAAAAAGGACATGTTCCATGGGCACTGAAATAGCTAAATGTGCAAGGATGAGGTTCCAAGTGAACATACATATACCATGTAAAATAATAAAAAGAGGATTTTATTATATTAGTCTGTATATTACAAATACATAAGAAGATTTTATCTTATATGATTAGATAAGTATGGTAACAAAAGATATGAAAAACTTAAATGGTAATAAATCAAACATAATAAAATAAGAATGGAAGCATATACTATGCATAATAATTTCGATATTTGTTAACACGTTTTATGTTATTTGTTATCTTTACTTATTTGTGTCACGGATACTAGAGTATAGTCACAATAATTGGACTTTCATAATGGAAGAGGGAGTGGAGTAGGACTAGAGAAGAATATAAGCAAGCTCCATGGAAATGGATATCGGTAACGATCCGCTCCATTTAAAATGTGGATGGATACTATTATATCGGGGACGGAGTGGGGATGGATACAATCCTAATATCCTTTTTATTTTTGGAGATAGGGATGTGTATCATCTATGGATATCCATCCCCAATTCCTCATCCAACTCCATTATCAATTTTAATATTTTAAAAATATAATAAAATTGAGTGCAGGATAATATTTTGTGGAGTTATCTAAAATATGGAAAATTTTTAAATATCTTTCAACATTTGTTTGTTTAAATACCATAAAATGTATCATTGTAGATGTTAGTTACATTTTTCTTATGTAAAGTATAAAAATTTACATTTTTTTTGTCGGATACGGGGAAAGACGGGACGGGAATGGATTTCCCTACCTCAATTAAGGGATTGCCCAAATCTGCCCCTCGTACTTAGAATTGGGGATGGATACGGAGATGGGGATATATATATATATATATATATATCAAACGGATACGAGGATAGATATTGGGGTATCCATGCAGTTGAATTCTGAATATTATTAAGAAAAGAACTTAAATGCATAGATATAGACCTCTAGGTTTTATATACAGTTTTCTCTAGAAACTAAAAATAGGAAACCAACTCTTTCTAAGGCTAATCCCTTGAATCCAAGGATTGTCTAGCAGCTAATCCTTAATCTTTAGGAACACTATTTAAAACTAGAATAGGAAACTAATTAATTCACAGCGGGCTAGAATCATGGCTGAAATCATGTATTTTCTCACACTCCCCCTCAAGCTGGAGAATAGGTATCTTCCATTCCCAGCTTGGATATATTTGTCTGAAATGTTGCCCCATCAAGTCCTTTAGTCAATACCTCTGCCGGTTGTCCTTTGGTTGAGACAGAAGGTGTGCAAATCAATCCACTATCAAGCTTTTCCTTTATGAAATGCCTGTCTACTTCAATGTGCATTGTTCTGTCATGTTGGACTGGGTTGTGTGCAACTCTAATTGCTGATTTATTATTACAGTAGTCTTATTGGTCCATCCCACTTGACCTTTAAGTCTTCTAAAATAATCTTCAACCACAGTAGTCCACACACTCCTTGAGCCATTGCTCGAAGCACCATCCCACTTGACCTTTAAGTCTTTTATAATAATCTTCAACCACAGTAATTCACACACACCTTGAGCCATTGCTCGAAATTATGCCTCAGCACTCGATCTAGCCACCACATTCTGTTTCTTACTTCTCCATGTCATAAGTTTACCGCCTAGAAAAGTGCAGTAACCTAATGTAGACCTACTGTCAGCTACTGACCCCGCATAGTTAGCATCTATGTATGCTTCTAGAGTCAGCCCCGTGTTTCTTCTAAATAAAATTCCTCTCCAAGAATTGGCTTTCAGTTAATGTAGTACACACTAGGCAGCCTGTAGGTATATCTCTTTAGGATTGTGATGGGCGGGGGGGGGGGGGCTTGGTGGGTGCTAAATCAATAATTATCAAGGGCTTTTCACAGTTTCTCTTAATCTTCAGGTAGTTGAGCAATTTGGCATACTTGAGGGACTTTTTTAAAATTATCTAATGGAAATTTCATTTAAGTCCAGATTTCCATACACTTCATGCTGCCTACTCTCTAATCCACATAATTATCAAGGGCTTTTCACAGTTTCTCTTAATCTTTAGGTAGTTGAGCAATTTGGCATACTTGAGGGACTTTTTTAAAATTATCTAATGGAAATTTCATTTAAGTCCAGATTTCCATACACTTCATGCTGCCTACTCTCTAATCCACCACCATTAGCTATGTCAGAATATATTCATCCCTACTGTTACAGTGATTTCGATCTATATCCCGTTGACGAGTTGAACCGAGTTCTACTAGTTATGTTCCATCATATGCTTTATCCTATTGCTGAGCAAGTGCTACATCAAGTATTTTCTCCTCCTTGTGGATATGTGGAGAGGATCGTCGGATCTTAGAAATCAAAAAGTTGGGTTCAAGCCTTTATCCAATTTCGGTTACACCAGGGTACTCTTTTAGCAAGACGTACTCTTCAGGGTTGATGTATTTATAATGATTGTTGTCAACTGGACAACCAATTCTTAAACTTCGATGGGTTGCCAACAACTACAACATTGAGCGACACTCCCGCCCGTGGCAAGTTGAGTCGTACGCCCACGAATGGCATGAACAACACAATGCCACATAGATTGTTGATCCATCACTAACCACTTTGAAAGTAGATGGATCATCTCAAGATCCAACTTATGACAAGCATGATAATGCTCATGTTCTTGAAGTTAAAGTTGCCAATCACTCATCCTCAACTGTGATTCACATTCATGAAATGGTGAATACAGTTGTCGATAAATCTATCCAGCTTGATTAAATTATATTCAAAGGGGTACATGAACAAATCAATGAACTCTCCGACGTTTCTTTTGTAATCCTTACAAAATGTTGCTCTACTGCTACACCTACAATTCACCATGTTTGTCGACTCAGGCTGATGATTGGCTGCCCCAAGAAGAAACAAGATGTGATATTTTCTCGTTTGATGGTTGCAACTCGTTTGACTCGACATGAGTCGAGTTTTTCTGAGTGGAGGAGAATGATTAGTAATTATCATATTGTGTTTAGAATAATTATCTCCTTAAGAGATTAGTTTAGATTTTATCTATCTTATCAGAAGTTATGTGTTTATTACTTTTATGTTAGCTATAAAAGAGGCCCCTTCAAAGCCTTATGTAATCAGACTTGATTAATGAATTGAATGACTATTGTGTTCTAGTCTCATATGTTCTTCTGAGTTTCTCCCATTTCTGTTCAATCTATGTTTCTAAACCCTAATTCTCTATTTCTATCTCAATTCTGAATTAGTCTCTCTATTTCTACTGTTCGTCCTATGTTAGATTGTGCATGAACTGACTTATTACACTCACAACATAGGCTATATCCGGCCTTGTGTGTGAAAGATAAAGCAGCTTTCCAACCAATCTTTGATACATCACCTTGTCCACTGGAATATCTTCACTAGCTTTACCAAGTTTATGATTAGGGTCTATAGGAGTACTTGCGGGTTTACACACCATTTTCCCTATCTCCTTCAATAGATCAGTCACATAATTTTGTTGTGAGATTAAAATACCCTGTTGCAAGTGAGCTACTTCTATCCCTACGAAGTATTTTAATCTTCCTATCTCTTTTATCTCAAATTCTCTTGCTTAACACTGCTTTAGAGTTTCTCTTTCTCTCTCATCACTACCTGTTATGATTAGGGTCTATAGGAGTACTTGTGGGTTTACACACCATTTTCCCTATCTCCTTCAATAGATCAGTCACATAATTTTGTTGTGAGATTAAAATACCCTGTTGCAAGTGAGCTACTTCTATCCCTACGAAGTATTTTAATCTTCCTATCTCTTTTATCTCAAATTCTCTTGCTTAACACTGCTTTAGAGTTTCTCTTTCTCTCTCATCACTACCTGTTATGATTAGGGTCTATAGGAGTACTTGTGGGTTTACACACCATTTTCCCTATCTCCTTCAATAGATCAGTCACATAATTTTGTTGTGAGATTAAAATACCCTGTTGCAAGTGAGCTACTTCTATCCCTACGAAGTATTTTAATCTTCCTATCTCTTTTATCTCAAATTCTCTTGCTTAACACTGCTTTAGAGTCTCTTTCTCTCTCATCACTACCTGTTACAATTATGTCGTCTACATACACCAAAAGAATTGTCACTCCCCCTAAATTTGAGCGTTTGATGATTAAAGTGTGGTCCCCTTGACTTTGCTTATATCCCGTAGCTAGCATAACTCTTGTAAATCTCCTAAACTAGGCCCTTGGAGATTGTTTAAGGCCATATAAGGCCCTTGGAGATTGTTTAAGGCCTTATAAGGCCTTTTTCAGCTTGTTGGATTTTCCATGTAAATTACCTTCAAATCCAGGTGGATCTTCCGTGTAAATCTCTTCTTCCAACTCCCCATGGAGGAAAGCATTCTTAACATTGAATTGTTGGAGATGCCAATTGTAGTTTGCAGCCAAAGGCAACAAAACTCTGACTGTATTCATCTTGGCTACCAGAGCAAATGTCTCCTGATAATCAACTCCATAAGTTTAAGTGTAGCCCTTAGCTACTAACCTTGCCTTATACCTTTCAAGAGTACCATATGCCTTGTATTTTACGGTAAACACCCATTTGCACCCAACTAGATTCTTTCCTTTAGGCAACTCTACCAGTTCCCAAACCTGATTTTTCGCCAAGGCCTCCATTTCAACTTTCATAGCCAGCCTCCAATTCTCATTAGATAAAGCCTAAGATAGTCTAGTAGGAATAGAAATAGTGTTTATGCTCACAAGAAAAATTGTGTGTTATTGTGAGAATTTTTTAAATGACACAAAACGAGCAAGTGGATATAAGGGATGTTTAGTACATTCTCTAGTCCCCTTTCGATTTGGAATAGGTAAATCATAATCACTAACAGACTCAAGTTGTAATTACCTCATTTCTGAGTCCGGTTTAGATTCTTGGACTTGCACTGGTTCTGAAGCTGGAACATGTCTCCTAGAATACACATGAATATATTTCATAGTGTTATCCTTAGGAACTAGGTCATCGATTTATGTATTGTGGTGAGGTAAAGGCATTAGTTCTGTCTCTGCCGATACAAGTTCAGTGTTTTGCTGGTTTGGTATTTGATTGAGGACCTGTTTCAAGCTGAGAGGAACTATTTGTGAGCTGTGAGGGACTGTTTGTGGGCCGTTGAGATGGACTTTTTGTGGGTTGTGAAGAGGACAAATCAAGTGATGACAAATCCAATAGAAAGACTCTCTATCCTTATCTTCGATAAGAGTCTCCCCCTGAAGATAAGTGTGAGGGAAATACAGTTTGATTTCATCAAAAGTAACATCAACCGACACATAAAATTTCCTAGTTGGAGGATTAAAGCATTTATACCCCTTTTGAGTGGAGGAGTACCTAACAAAAACACACTTGATTGCCATAGGATCCAACTTCCCTCTACGAGGACTATGAACTCGAACAAACGAAGTGCAACCAAATATTCTAGGTGTGAGATTGTTGTTGTTGAGGTATGGATAAAACCGAGAAAGTATTTCCTTATGAGTTTTAAAACCTAGGGTCTTAGAAGGTAGTCTATTGATAATATGTATGGCTATAAGAACGGCCTCCCCCCAATAGGATTTAGGCACATTTCCTTGAAAAAGATAGGATCGGGTTGTAGCCAACAAATGACCATATTTCCTCTTAGCCACCCCATTTTGTTATGGGGTGTAAACACGAGGATTCATGAATAATACCTTCTTTTGTGAAATAGGAAGAAAGTGTTTAATTGAAATAATCCTTAGCATTATCCGATCGAAACCTTTTAATTTTTACTCCAAATTGAGTTTGAATCATGTTATGGAAATTAGGTAACAAACTACTCACATCAGATTTGTGTTTAAGTAAAAAAAAAAATCCAAGCAATTCTTGTGCAATCATCAATAAAAGAAACTAACCACTTTGTCCTAGAAATATTAGGTGTTAATCAGCTAATTACTCTATAGTCAACTATAGCTAATTACTCTAAAGTCAACTATATAATCACAACATAATTGAGAATAATCTAATAGATTGTAGCTGATTGACACCTTGATTGTAGCTAATTGGCAACTAGATTAACAATTGACTTTAACAGTTATAAGTGATAAACTTGTAAGAAGAATGGGTCATGTGATCAGTAGCTCCAGAGTCAATGACCCAAGAACTCTTAATAGACTTATTTGAGACATTTAATCCACAAGAACCAAAGAACTTACTTGAGTGTGCCAAAGAGCAAGCACCAGTTGGTTTTTCTAGGGATCCAAATAGGTTTCCCAGCCTTTCGATATCTTCTCGATTGATTTCTCCCTAATCCCGTATGGCTTCTTGACTCGGTTGGGCTATAGTCAAGTTGGTTTGTTCCAGATTCTTGGGCTGGCCTCCTTTATAACCCCATTCCTGGCTTGATGTTGAGGGTTTCCCAATCAGTTTCCAAAGGCGCTCCTTAGTGAGCCTCAGTTTCTTACAATAAGTACACCAGACAGATTCGCGGTTAGAGTTTTTTGGCATATTAGGCTGCTAAGGGATGCAAGGTTTTCCACCTGTAAAAACCATAGCGGATCCTTCGAGTATGGTTGGTTCAAGCATCACACTTCTTCGATTCTCCTCTGCCTTAACCATAGCAATAGACTCATTCAAAGATGGTAGCTCCTCTCTTTCCAAGATCTGAATTCTGACTTGATTAAATTCAGCATTAAGACCAGTGAGAAAGTCGTAAACCTGGTCCTTTTCAATAACTTCTTTAAAATCGCCAAATCTTCACTGCACTTCATCTCTATGCACCGATAGTGATCTAACTCCTGCCAAAGATTTTCTAAATGGTTTGCATAGTCTGTGATTGACTTACTCCCTAGTTTCGTAGCGGAAATCTCGACTTTGATCTCATAAACTTGGGCAGCATCTTTCATCTTGGAGTATGTCTGCCGTATGGTTCCCAAATGTCTTTGGCGGTAGTCAAGAACATGCAGTTATCACTTATTTCTGGTGTCATAGGTTCCACAGCCATGACATAACCATGGAGTCCTCATCCCATTCCTCAAACTTGGGATCTCCTTTGGGAGGCTTGGTACCAAGAAGATGACTCGATTTGCCTTTCCCTTTCAGGAAAGTACGGACCATATGCGACCACTTCAAATAATTCTTCCCATTCAATCTGTATGGAGCTTGGAGATTCTGTAATTCTCCAGGTATGTGACTACCATTGCCGCCAGTTGTTATCTTTTGTTATCTTCTCTGATTGAGTAGTTGTGGTGGCATAGAGATTTTCGGTTGTCTTGGACATAGTTAGGGTTAGGTTGAGTACTGAACTAAGGACTTGGGATGCTTAAGACCATACTGTGGAAAGAATAACAGCTATGAAGGTAGTAGCCGACAATGAAGACCGGACAAGAAGATGGCAATAAAGGCCAAAGAAAAAAAAAGAGATTATGAAAGCTCCGATACAATGTTGAATTCTGAATATTATTAAGAAAAGAACTTAATTACATTGATACAGATCTCTAGGTTTTATATATGGTTTTCTCTTGAAACTAAAAATAGGAAACTAACTCTTTCTAAGGCTAATCCCTTGAATCCAGGGATTGTCTAGCACCTAATCCCTAATCTTTAGGAACACACAATTTACAATTAGAATAGGAAACTAATTAATTATTTAATTCATAGCAGGCTAGAATCATGTATTTTCTCACACATCCCCAATCCGCTCCATTGTCATCCCTACATGCTAGACCAGTGAGCTTTCCATGTGGCTGGAACTGTTGTTATGGGAAAGGAACTGTTCATGCCATTCCTATCTTACCGCTTTTCTTTGTTTTTTATGTTAGTAGCCAACCGATCCAAAAGATTAAGTTGTTTGGAAATGACATAACAATAGTATTTAAACACTCTAATAGATTTGAAAGATTCCAAACGCAAGTCTTAAGCTCAAATATTTATGTTAACCTCCAATGCAGAAGCCCTATATAGTATTTAAGTTTAGTATTATTCTTGCAGTTCTTACTACAAAGCTTTAATTTTTGGTCTAGTGTTAACTTGGCAGTTTTACGTAGAGGTCTTGGACTTTCGTTTAAGTCTCGCCATGAGATTGTATTTGTATTTGTTATCTACTTTTGTATTTAAACTTGGTATCTTGAAAACCTACAAGCTTAAGCTTTTGGGTCTAATGGTAACATATCGGTTTTATTTTTTTTGGCTTGTAAGGCTATAGAGTTTTGTCCTTAATTTACCCCCTCACCCGAGTCTTGTTTTTTGCTAGCTTGAGTCTTTATAAAATGAAAACTTCATTGTTTTGAAATTTATTTCACAACTCTTTCACAGCAAAAAGTACTAGAATAACACCTAAACGGTTTTTCCTTAAAAAAAAAAAAACACCTAAACAGTTTTCTTTTGTATATTATTGTAATGATTTATAAGGTGATGGATTTGACTTTCTTTGTTTGCAGAATGCGTGATACTCTTGTGCTGACCATGAGAATGTTCCAAAGCAAGGTATCATTCCTTTCTCATCAGAATGTATCAAGGATTATGCCAAACTTCTGCATGCATGTGTGCGTGTGTGAGAGATTTGTTTTCTATTATGGTTGTTTTTTTTTATAGAACCTATTTTATATACCGGCAAAATTTAAGTTCCCGATCTTTATTAGAGCAGCTATCATTTTTGTATTGCTGTTAAATCATGATTGTAATTAAAAATAGTACTGAAGATTTGAAAGGTATTTTGGCTTATAAAATAAAGCCTTGATTCCAGCTTCATTATAAGATACCAAAGTAAGCAGTAAAAGCATTTTGGTGAAGTTCAAAGCTTATGCATGTATTATTGCATCATAACTCTTGTCTGGCCTTCAAAAGAATGCTATTACCCCATCTAGGTGATTTGAGGCTTCAAGCAGTTAGAATCACTTTTTATAGCACTAGATCTTTATCTTCCAAGCAGTCAGCTTTGACTTAAGCATCACCATGATAAAGTTCTTGGAAATTCATAGCTTTTGGTTCCATAACTGCAAGATTGATTGATAATCCTCGTGTCCATCCCATATCTTTTTGTAGTAGGTGCATATGCGATGTTCCACTGATGCTAGGATCTGGGTATGTGACTGTTCTGTTTTAAGGTTTAGATATGGTTTTTGGATTAATATTATTTGCAAAAGCCAAGATTCCTAATAAAGTCAAGTTCTTTGTTTGGTTAATTGCTTGAGGTAGAGTTAATACTAATGATCTTTTGCAAAAGAAGAGACCGGGGATGGCCTTGTCTCCTAATTGGTGCATCATCTGCAAAAGAAATCTTGAACCTTCCGATCGCCTTTTTCTTCTTGTTCAGTGGCCTGGTCCTTATGGTGCAAACTGTTTCAAGAAGTTAATATTAGCTGTACAGTTCCATTTAGTGTAGAATGTGATTATTGGAAAAATTGTTTGGTTTTGGTGGAGGTAGGAAGGGTAAAGTTCTTTGGGAATATACCAGGATGGCTTTCTTTTGGGTGTTGTGGAATGAAAGGAACAAAAGAATCTTTGAGGATCTCAAAGGTGAAGGGGTAGAGGTTTTATGGGATAAGATCGAATTTTGGGCTTCCCTATGGGCTCCTGTAACTATTGTATTTAGGGATACTTCTCTTTCTTTCATTATTCATAATTGGAAAGCAGTGTTGGCGTAAAGTCTTGGGTTGGGGGTTCTTTTTGCATCTTTGATTTTTTGTAGGGATTTTTGTATGTCCTCTATTTGTACACTGGGTTGTTTTCCCTTTTGTGGACCGCTTGTTCACCCATGTATACGTTTTCAATTTGTTTATAAAATTTTGTTTCTTGTTGAAGAAAAACAATAATATTTCCACTTTGTTTCTAGTATAGGAAACAAATATATGGCGGCAGCAGAAAACAAACTCTCTCTCCTAAACTCCTGACAATTGTAAAGTTATCAATCCTAGGTCATAAGTTATGGGTCAACTATTACAAATAGGAAACTAGGCAGATACTACAATTATTTACAGAATTTCTCACATAAATGTGAGATTTGATTAGGTCAACTTTCCCTCTTTGGAGGGAATTTACTGGATTAAACACTTCCCCTCAAGCTGGTGCATAAATATTTTCCATTCCTAGCTTGGCTAGAATGATTTTCAGCCAAAGTAATTCACAAATCCCTTGTGCCATATCTCCAAATTCGGCTTCCGCATTCGATCTAGCTACCACCGATTGCTTTATGCTTCAAGTAACAAGATTTCCTCCCAAAAAGTACAATACCCAGAAGTTGACTGATTTAATGGGAATTCAAATCGTTTTTTTTTTTTTTATCTTTTCTTTTCAATTGACGAAATAAGAGAAGGGAAAGAAGGAGATTTTTCTAACAAAAGACTGTTTTGAGAGTCTTAGACATGGGTATAATAGGATATTCAGTAACTAATAGCAGTAAAAGCAGTAGAAGATACGAGTATATAATGTTGTTATAGAGCTAAAAAGATAGAATATATGTTCCAACAATATTTAGTGCAAATAAAAGTTTGTCCTGGGTGGTGTTGTGTGATTGAACATGTCGAAATGGGCATGGCTGTAATACAGGCTAACTATGCTTTGCCTATATTCTTTTAAATTGCCCTATAAAATTTTCTCTTCTAAATATCCAATTTCTTACTTATGAATAAACATTGTATTTTTGTTTTCCATTGGTTTGAATCGAACATGTTCTAATGTATTTTCTTATTTCTGGAGCAGGCATTGGATGACAAGAGAAAGGGTAGAGCATAAGCTCCTTATTCTTAAACTTAGTACAGATTTCAACTCCTCATTCATTCATCATAGAAAAAATATTAGATCATAGCGAAAGAAAACACTTCCTATAGTTAGTTTTTACTTTCTTTATTATACAAATATAAATCTCTTCATTTTTAGACCTCAGATCACAGAAATGTGTAGCAAGTAGATAGCTGAAGAGTAACATTGTGTAAGTAAATTTTTGCGTAAAGAAATGGTCAATGCATTTTATGTTTTCTTTGTTAAGATTGAATCGACTGCCATAAGTACTCAAGATCATCAGTTGCAGTGTCTTCCTTTTGTTTCACTGGGGAAGAAATTTACTTGTCTGTTTGGATCATTTGCAGCTTCCGAAGTTTTTAGATTATACCCCTTTGCCTTCCCTTTAATAGTAAATCAATATCCGCTTTCTTTTTGGAGGACCTCTGCTCTCAGCTTCCATTTATAACCTAACCAAACTTAGGATTTAATGGGCTAAAGTGGGGGAGTCAAGGGCAAACAAGACTTGGTAGCAAAATTATTTTAATACAACATAAAACTACTGTCTCGGCAGCACATAAATGGTGTGCAATCTGTGGTTTTGAAAATAAGCTAAATCATACATGTCCAATTTAGATTCCAAAGAAACTCTTCTTCCGGCTATTGCTCATTTTTATTTGCTTTTTTAAAAAAAAAATCAAACCAATTGAAATCATGGTTCATGGATTTCATTACACTGCCCATGTTAGGAATAATTTTTGTTCTTAAAAACAAAAATTATATTCAAGTGAAAACATAATTTTATTCTTTATATTGGTTTTTTTTTTTTTTTTTTTTTTTTTTTGAGAAAAATAACTAAAAACAATTTCCAAGCGTCTTGTAACGAGAAATCAATAACAAAAATTCCATTAAATGATACCAGTTATCAACGGCCTAATTACCAAATGAGGAATCCATGACATCGGATCGGTCAACCTTTGAGTGAGGTCTAAATTTTAGTGTGAGACAGTTGTCTAGTAATCGATCTAGGTGGCTGTCTAGATCTTAGGCGATAAGCTCTTTGGTGTTCTAGGTGCTAGTCTAGACATATTAGGTGGAGTCAACGCTGTTAATTATGTCCAGTAATTTTTTATATTTTTTAAACGATACCGTTTGGATCAAAATTGTGTTATTTTGGTTAATTCAGTTTCACCGTTTAAACAGTCTAGACATTAGGCACCAGTTTACCATACGACTGACACCTAATGCCTACTAGAACACCGGTGCTAGGTGCCACATGATTATTATTTGCAACAAATATAGGTGTTTAGAATTCTTTTTCATTTTTACTACTAAAAAAACAAAAATTATGTAACAATTTTTATAAAATTGATGTATCATCTAATTTTCATGGAATGATATGTCTTATCATTTAAAATTTCTCTAAATGGCTGTTGATCAAATCGTGAAGTGTGTAAAAATGTTGTATTATTGTTATTTTTTTTTATTTTTTATTTTTAATAATAAAATTGGATTGATCTAAAGAGAAAAAACATCATAAACGATCACATGCTAAAAAATTTCTAGGTAGATATCTTCTCCTCGTTAATTATTTATTGATTTATTTTTAATGTAGTTAACCAATTTGCATCTACATTTTCATTTCAGTATATTTTTATTTGCATTTTATGTGTATTATGCTCTTCAACAATTTCGTGCCACGTCAGATAGCTTAGAGCGTGCACCTTGTATGGGAATACATTGTCATGAAATGGTCACCCAAAAGTCTAGAGTGCACCAGATTGTATATCCGTGATGTATTAACCAGTCACACATTTACTCTAATGTGTTGGAATCACAACAACTAGTGAGATATATATATATTAGAGATGAAAAATATGTAATTGTATATCAAACAATTACTGAAAAGTTGTACTTTATGCAAAATATGTACAACAAACAATAGACGTAAAAATAAATGTACTCGAATGCTTACTTAGATAAGACTTAGCAAACTTGTATTGTCCTAAAATTGTATTTCACCTATTCTTAGTGCTTGAAGTTATATAGGCGACTGTTTGAAGCTTAGCAAACTTTGTATATTTTCCTCTCACATGAATGTGTGAAAAATTTGTGCCAAATGATTTCTATGAATTCTTTTGTTTATGGAATGAATGCATTTCCTATTTATAATTCCATATATTTCTCTTGGCAAATACACAACTTGGGGAAATGATTGCAACTCTTTGATGAAAAGACACAACTCTCCTATTAATACTGACTAGGATTTCTAACTTTTTTCCCACCAATGGTATTAACCGTAAAATAAATGATATTTTAATTTATTTTAATCAAATCCTAAAAAAAAATATTTTAATTTACATATTATTTAATGAAGCCAATGTCACACCTTCACTAGTTTCATACAAGTGAAACTAATATGATTTTACAAATGCACTAATTTCATACACCTTAAACTAATATGGTTTAATAAATATCATATGTTAGTGTAACAACTCTTATTATACACTAATTAAGAAGAAATCGAATAAAGAATAAATTAAGGAAGTAAATGGAAATTGAAACTGAAAAAAAAAAAAAAAACTTATCGGAATTGATCAAGATGTTTGATTTGTTGAAAAATAATCTATTTTGGTCAGTTAAATTTTTTAACTGTAAAATTAAATAGGAAAGAATGTGTGACAAATGTTTTATGGTGATTGATTTAAAGTTGAAGCATATTACTCTTTAGATAGTTGCATTGGAGATGTGAATATGCATTTCTCTCATTTATTTGCCACAATGGATCTATAATTGATAGAAATATTGATGTGTCATTATTTAGAAACTTAAAAATACATATTTGCATCGGTGAAGTACTAAGAGTATCTCTAATGTTAATGTGGGTTGTGAAAAAAATTAGATGTCACCTAAGATGAACAACCACTTTATTGAAAAATTCATCTCCAATGCAACATCTCTAATACAACTTCAAACTGAGGTGGTAACTTTTTTTTTTTTAAGGATCAAGATCCTCTCCTTATCTTGTTTCTCCTTGACTTTTCATAATCTAATGACACATAAACAAAATAAAAAATACATGGTTAGGATTTGATCACTTTTTTCTCTCTAATACAATTTGGTGTTTTAATTACACTTGAAAATTGCCAAGAAAAAACAAGAACCAATGAGAGGATCGGAATCCTTTTTTTAAAGGTTGTCAACATAACTCTCTGATTTCAGATGGTCTATTGGACAGCCGTCTTGGTCTATTGGACAGCCATCTTGTTGGTCCAGTCAGCAACCACTCCTTTCTTCTTAAACAATTATAAAGTATATTTAAAGAGACTAATAATAAATTGACATATCATTAAAAACATGTATTTTACTAGTGAAGCATTGGAGACCACCTTTTCATTTGGATGTCTATCAAGTTTAGTTACATACCACATATGAAGCAATTGATTTGAAAATGTTGACATATCATTATTTTTTTAAAAATGCAAACCACATTACCATTGGAAATGCTAACATATTCATTATTCACACATTAGCTTATGCCGCTTAGGGCCAGCCCATTGGGGCAGCAACCCCAACATTTTACTAGGGCCCCCAAAAAGTCCAATCTGCTTCTTCATCTTTTATAAAATTAGAGACCCCCCAAAAAGTCCAATCTACTTTTTAATCTTTATAAAATTATGGGCATCAGGTCCAATCTATTTAAGTTTTAGAAGGGTTCAATCTCAAACCTTTATTTACTTTTTTTAGTAACACCCAATTATTTATATGTAGTTCAATTTAATAAAAATAAACAACAAAGCCCAATTGAATTATAACATATCAGACTTAATTTGATATCGTCTGAGTCCAATTGAATTTTTTTTTTCTTTTGAAAGAGAGTCCAATTAGTAATCTTGATAGTAATTAATAAATTTGCACTTCATAAAACAAGAAAATAGAAATATAAACAATGTTTTGTTTTTAAGATTTTAGATACGATTAAATCTTTTTTATTTTAATTTACATTGATTATATTGTATTTAGTAAATGAATAATTATTATTATTATTATTATTATTATTTGTGAATGGTAATAATTTTATATAGGATCCCCAATTTTTGGTAATATCATAAAATGACTTAGACCTTAAAAATGTCTAGAGACGATGCCACTTTAGGAAACGTGAGGAGGCACTATTAGTATTGGGGGAGTTAGTTGGAAGTGCGATGGGTTGTGCTTTGCGGAGAAGAATGAAAATGTTAAAAAAAAAAAAAAAAAAAAGAGACGATGCCACTTTAGGAAACGTGAGGGGGCACTATTAGTATTGGGGGAGTTAGTTGGAAGTGCGATGGGTTGTGCTTTGCGGAGAAGAATGAAAATGTTAAAAAATAAAAAATAAAAATAAAAAATAAAAAATAAAAAAAGGGAAAAAAAGTCGAGTCCACTCACCTACATTTTACCAACCAATTAAGCTTCAACGCTACTTCACCAATTGATTAAACACTTTGATCTTCACAATATTCAAACTTACGTCAAACATAAACTCATTTTATTAGTTTTTTAATTTGTCAACAGAAAAAAAAATTGTTTCCTAAAATCTGTAAAAAACCATTCTGATAAATAAATAAAAAATAAAATAAAATAAAAAGCAACATTTTCATTATGTTTTTTAACAAATATATTTTGTAAAGGGAATTAATTGTATTATATTTGGGGATGACAATCAAGGAAATAAAGATAAATATCGGTTCTCTCATTCCAACCTCTTCCTCCATCATTCCTTATCTCCTCATTTAAAGAAAAATGGGGATGAGGGAGTTTGGGAGTATCCCCATCCCTCTCCCTTTTCCTCAACCCAATATCCAAGTTTCAAATGTTTACCCCATTTCTCCCGTTTGATTTTGTTTTACTAAAAAAATTTACTAAAATAAATTCAAGAGTTAAAAGAAGTATTTATACCTAAGGTTAAAATTAGGAAAATGAATCATTATTATAAAAATAAAAAAATAAAAAATTAGGAAAATATGTAAATGGGGATGGGGGACTTATCCCCATCTTCATCTCCATTCGGGGATGAATTTCCCCCCAAATGGGGATGGGGTTTGGGGATTTTATGAAAATTGGGGGAAAATGCTGTTCCTAATTATACTAAACTTTATACCTTCATATAAATAATGTTTTTACTTATTTTGAAGGAATTAGATGAAGTTTATACCGTAAAATATGCAAGATGGACTCAACCTCTTAGTGCTCTTCTACTATTATATATAATATAATAGTAAGAGCACCGAGATGTTTTGGGGTTTGATATTTGTACGGGGGGTTGCGTTTAAATAGCACTATCGCCCAAAAAAAAAAAAAGCCAAGTTAGTCAAAAGAAAAAAGAAAACAAAAAATCATGATCCTCAATTGAGAAAAATAAATAAAAATAAAGTAAAAGCAAAAGCAAAAACAAAGAGCCCGTAAGAAACAAAAGAGAGAGAATAAATAAAGTAGAAGATAATAATAAGAGAAGAGAGAGACACATCAACTTGCCATCTCCTCTGCTTTGCTTTGCTTCCCAGACTCTCATGTCTTTTTCTCCAACCATCCACTTCTTTTGATCACCAACTCAAAAAAAGAAGAAGAAGGAGATCGAAGAAGCTGTTGTTGGTACTTACTTGGTAGATTAATCAGATCTTATTGATCATGGCAGCAGCAGGTTCTTCTGGTTCGAACCCAAATCCATGGGCACCTTATGATAGCTACAAAGATTGTTCTCAAGGAATCTGCAGCATTTACTGCCCTCAATGGTGCTACATGATTTTCCCTCCTCCTCCTCCTTTCAGTCTTGAAGACGAGTCTCCAACTGATTTCTCTCCTCTGATTATAGCTGTTATTGGCGTCCTTGCCAGTGCTTTTATTCTGGTAAGTTACTACACTATCATCTCAAAATACTGTAGAAGAAGAAGAAACAATGATGAAGCTACTATTGAATTCCATGACAATCATGCTGTCAATAGCAGTGATGCTGATGCTGGCAACAACAATATAAATATTGGTGGTTTGGATGAGGCTGTCATCAAGTCCATTACAGTTGTCAAGTACAAGAAAGGTGATGGTTTGGTTGAAGGAACTGATTGCTCTGTTTGTCTGAGTGAGTTTGTTGAAGATGAGAGCTTGAGGCTTTTACCCAAATGCAGCCATGCTTTTCATCTTCCTTGTATTGATACCTGGTTCAAGTCTCACTCTAATTGTCCTCTTTGTCGTGCCAATATTCAACAAACTGTTTCTCTCAATCAGTACCAGCATACAAATCAGACTCATGTTTTGGTCATTCATCAAGCTGCGCCTCATGTTGTTGGAGATCAGGAAGCTCATCTAGTTGTTAACCATGATCATCATCAAATTAGTCATGCCCGTGACGACCCTGATCAAGATCATCAAATTCGGCAAATTACAAGATCGGTTTCAATGAATTCTTCAGTCATGTGTCAAGGGCCTGTTTTAGTTGCTGATATCTTACGCGGTAACGAAGAGGAAGAAGGAGATGATGATCAGATGGAGAAGAGCAGAAGCAAAAGAGTGTTGAATTTGGTCAGGAACACTCCTCTTGCATTCACAAGATCAATTTCAACTGGCAGATTCATCTTCACAAGGTATGCTAGCAAAAGTGGAAATGATTCTATTATTCCCAATTGAAATTGGTTTTTTTTTTTTTTTTTTTTTTTTTTAATCAACCTATCAAAGTGTATAGAATAGAACCCATCTTTTTCATTTCTCTTTTTGTATAATAGAAAACACACCAACATAGATTGAGAGATCTTTTATTAGAAGATCAATGAACTTCCATTCAGGTTCTTACATCAATTTCAGTCTATCAATTATTAGTTCAATGGAATCCAAATTTCCATGTAAATGTTGCTTATTATGATGGCTTCCATGGAAATTGGATGCTCATTAATTGGAATCTGTAATCAAAGATCACAAACCCTTTTTTTTTTATATATAAAAATATAAATTTTAGAATATTAGATTATTTATATTATTATGAACGGTTGACTTGAGATTATATATACATGATATATAATATTCTTATACGGTGAGTTTGAGTTAAGAGATCCTAAATTATCATAGCAGACAATAATGATAATATTTTAATCAATATTGTAACATAGTTGGTAATGCTTATTAACTATCTACTAATTAAGTAAACTTAATCACAATTAATGATGGAAAGTGATGATAATGTTAAAGAATTAATTAGTATAGATCTAATGATTGTACTATTTGTATGATTGCTTCATTCTTTTTGTTCATGAGTTAATAATCTTTTGGGTTTATTTAATTTAGCCAAATAATAATAATAATAAGGGGCAATTATGTCAATGATGAAAGTGTTACTAGCATACATTGCATTTTGATAGGTAGGTTGATTAATGATTGTCCACATTGACTTGTAACTTTAAGTAAAATACAAATTGTCTTAATTAGCTCAGAAATCAAAGTTTTAATTGATTGATGTAAAGGAAGCGAAAATTTCAGTCTAATTGAAAGATGGATATTCTCAACAACCTTGTTCAACTTAGTCCTAACTCCTAATAAATTAAATTTTATGGTATCTGATTCAGCCTTTCAGTTCTTGCCTTAACCTGATTTGGTTGAACTGTCAAGATCTTATCAAGTTAGTCTTCATAAAATTTTAGGGTCAAAATATTTCTGAATCAGCTGTTCTGTTTTAGTCGATTGTTCTTTTTCTAACAAAATGAGGTTGATCCAATGGTATGCCCCTTACACTTATAGTATAAGATCGTAGTATGTCTCTCTTCCCTAAACCTTAAATTATTGTAATATTTAAATATATATATATATATATTGTTATGTTTTTTATTCGGCCTAACACCTTATTTATTTGACAAGATGTGGTCGGGTTCAAGTCATGTCCCCTTTCTTAATCTTAAATAATGTAATAATTAAAAAAAAAAGAAAAAAAAAAGAAAAAAGAATAGACCTGATTTGGTTAGGGGTTCAAAAATTTAATAGCACTTTTTAAAAAGTGAGTTTTAAGATTACCACTAACTTTTAATAACATAAGTTTTAGTACAACCTAAAGTGTGGATCTGACAAAAATGCTCTTAAAAAATACTGACAAAAATGATCTTAAAATTCATCAATTTTTGTGTTTCCGAGACTTATTTTCTAATTTTCAAGACCTATTTTGTTTTTTTTCCGAGACTTATTATGTATATTTATAATTTCCAAGATTTATTGAAAAAAAAAAAAATTTTCTAAAAAAAAATTGGTCACCTTCTTCATCGAGATCTCCATTAATAGAGGACCTCCATTAGACCTCCATCAATGGAGATTTTTGAAAAAAAAAATAATAATTAAAAAAAAAAAACCTAAAAATGGTACAAACATAATAAAAGAAGGAGATGATGGTATTTTAGTCGATTGGTGTCATTTAAACTTAACTTATTAAACTAGTAATACTTTTAAAATTCAACATAAAAAGAATGATATTTCCCGTCATTTCCACTTTGGTTAACCTGTAATATTTAGTTTGTCTTTGGCCAAAAATAAACTTTACTTCTTTTTTTATATTAAAAAATAAAAAATAAAAAATAAAATAAAATAAAATATAAAAACATTATGCCAATAAAATAAACTAGACCCCTCCTCATGACCATGGTGTGAGTAGGACTTAAATTAGGACTTCTATTGATTTGTGTTTTTATAACAAAAATCATATTAATATATGACTAGCTGCATTCAGTAGTATTTTATGTAATAAAAAATAGATGTTATGCAATTAAATTTTGACAATTCACAGCACCGGTGTGTGTGTATATATATATATATATGAATGACTAGTAGTGGTGGTCACGGTTCGGTTTCGGTTTGAAACCGGCGGTTTCGGTTCCGTGGCCATCCCCATCCAAAACCGAAACCGTAACCGGAAAACCGGTTTGGTACACGGTTTCTAACCGGCGGTTTTACGGTTTCGGTTTCGGTTTCGGTTTAAAAACCGACGGTTTTGGGTTCGGTTTCGGTTCGGTTTCGGTTTTTCAAAAAAAAATTCAAAAAAAATACCACGTGTCAGCTTCTGATTAGTCGATTTTTTTTAATTTTTTTTTTTTATAAAAAAACCGGCGGTTTAACCGCGGTTAAAACCGCCGGTTTAACCGCCGGTTTTTGGCGGTTTTTGGAAGTACCCAAACCGAAATCGTAGCTGGTTCAACCGGTTTCCGACCGGTTTTGAAACCGCCGGTTTCGGTTTCGGTTTCGGGGCGGTTTTTGGAACTTCGGTTTCGGTTAAACCGCGGGCAAAACCGTCGGTTAAACCGCGGGCAAAACCGTCGGTTTAACCGAAACCATGACCACCTCTATGAATGAGTAATATTATAAATAAATGGAGTGGATATATTTGTTTCAAAAAAAAAAAAAAATTAAAAAAATTAAATGGATATGTATTCAATTCACAGTTGCGAGGTCTCAATCACAACTATATTTAATTTGAATTTGGATCCTTTGCTGAACTAATTTTTGTCTTATCTTAAATAGATCTACTGACATGTGTAATTAATGGTTGTCATTTATTTATTTTATTTATTTCATTTAAATATATAGTCATATTCTCAAGTGTTTTAGATCAGAAAAAAAAAAATCAGTATAGCAGAGGATCCTGATCCATTTAATTTAGAATAATATTTAGGTTTTAACCAATTAATACCAAAAATACTGATCCAATGATATTGTCCAATTAAACTGTAATATGTGTCTATTTTCAATCAAAATGAGTGAAAAAAAAAAAAAAAAAAGATATATATATATAGCAGTTTAAAAAGACATATGTTATGGTTTAATTTAATTAAGCTACATCACTGATTCAGATTGACAATCAAATATTATCCTTAATTTAAGTGTCGTAAAATAGCAGAGGTCTTAGTTGAGCCCAAGCATACTTTTATCTTTTTCTTGTCTTCACTTGTAGTAATTTATAACTGGAGTTGACCCATATTTCACGCTGCCTTCATGTGAAGCTCATATATCTACATTGCACATTTTTTTTTATTTTTTTTTTATTCAAATTTTTTTCATGTTTCTTCTGTTTCACCGTTCGACACTTCGACTTCGACCTAAGGTTTCATATTAAAAAAATATATGTACTTATAAGTTATAATATACAAAAACAATACCAATATAAAATGTACATAAATAAAAATATTTATAGTTAGGGTTTAAATTGAGAAAGTCGGATTCCTACTTCTATTAATAGTTTTTATTCATTGAAGTGAAGACATTAACAAAATATATTTAACTTGATTGATTGATATAAATATAACCAAAAAATCGATTAAACGCATTTTCTTTCCCCGTTCGCCGTCAATAATTTGTTTCTAGAAACTAAGAAATTATTTTGATTATGGTTCCTTATACAATGTAATCAAAAAGGCCATGTTTGTTTCCATATATTGTATTATATTAACTAATATATTATATTTCGTAGTATTATGTTGTATTGTATTAGAAAAAAACACTTTTTTTTTTCAATAAATATGGAATATTGATGAAATATGTGTTTTGTTGTTAAATTTTTTTTATAATTTCAAAATTATACATGAAATATTTATTTTATTTATTAAAATTTTTTGTTTCAATTAAAATAAATATTTATTAATCTTTTATATAAAAATATTTATTGATTTATTCATCGTAAGGATATATTTTGATCTTTTGCAGAGACATAGTTCGGAATCTGAAGAATATCATGCGTGCTTTTAAGGTTTATAGTAAAATTTTAGGTCAACTGGTTAATTGAGGTAAGTCTTCTATCTATTTTGGATCTTCTGTTTCCCCGTCCCAGATTGGTAGATTGTAGTCCTTGGTTGGTATGCAGATTGGTCAGTTGCCTTTCGCTTACTTGGGGGTTCCGTTATTTTGGGGAAAGCCCAAAAAGTCCGTGTTACAACCTATCACGGATAAATTCCTATCTAAGTTTGCTAAGTGGAAGGGGAAAGCTCTTTCTTTGGCTGGTAGCGCTACTCTAATCAAGTCGGTCATTACGGGCTCCATTGTGCATTCTTTCATGATCTACAAATGGCCTTCTTCTTTGCTACGGTTGGTTAATCACAAGTTGACAAATTTTTTGTGGACAAGTTCTTGTGAGGAGACTAAACTGATTAGGGTTGCTTGGGATCCTTTTTGTAGGCCTTACTCTCAAAGTGGTCTCGGTTTGAAAGATTTTGGGTTACTGAATGATTCTCTTTTAAATAAGCTCACTTGAAAGTTTACGACCTCTTAGAGTTTTGCTTTTTCATTTCTGAGGGAGAGATATCTCATGCAGCTTCGGAAATCGCATGGGGGTATGTCACTTCGTCAATTTGGCCTTCTTTTCGTTCTCATTATTCAGATCTTCTTAAAGAGGGCACTTGGTTCATTGGTGAGAATTCTCAGCGAGATTTTTGGAGTGACAATTGGTTGAGGGTTCCTATTCTAGAGCTTCTAGGGATTCATGATTACTTGGCTAGCCCTCTTAAGGCAAGGGTTTCTGATTTTATCCATGATGACATATGGATTCTTCACGATAGTTTTCGAGCCCGTTTTTTAGATCTTTGTTTTCGGATTGATTGGATTACTATCTCTCCAGTTGTAGATTCTTTTGTGTGGGCTCATTCTCGCGATGGGCAGGTTTTTGGCAAGTTGACTTATTCTTGAAATGATTCGTGGTTCTCTTCAGGTCCCTTGGAGGAGGGCTGGTTTGTGCCTCTTTATCCCTACTTCATGTTCAGCTTTGACATGACGTTTTTTGTTGAATCGATTCCTCATAGAGGATTGCTTGTGTAGGGCTGGGTTTCGCTTAGCTTCTTGGTGTAGTGTTTGTGAGGTTAACATTGAGTTGTCTAATCATCTTTTCCTTCGGTGCCCTTTAGCGCTGCTCTTTGGGAGGCTGTTTTTTTAGCTTTTCAGCGGCGTATTTTCTACTGATTCCTGGAGTTCATTCTTCTCCCAAGCCATGTCAGTTTTGTTTGTTGATCAGGTGTGGGTTTTATGGAAGACAACTATTCATGCTATGGTTTTGAGTGTATGGTTTGTTTGTAACCAATGGATTTTTTAAAGTAAGGCTGTGGATTTTAGATTTGCTTTGTCTTTAGTTTGATGTGCAGTGTTTGATGTTAACCGGTTAGAGATTGGGTGTATGCGTAATTGTGTAGATGATCTTTTGATTCTTCGTCGGTTTGATCTCCGTGGTCGTCCGGCTAGGTCCTTGGTTATCAAGAGTGTGATTTGGTCGCCTCCGGCTCCTGGTTGGATCAAAGTTAATACTAATGGTGCCACCTTGAGTTCTCTAGGTGTTGGGGGTTTGAGGGTGTCTTTTGTAATTGTAGAGCTTTTGTGAAGGGTTGTTTTATAGTTCCTCTTAGTCAGGTGTTTGCGTTTGAGGCGGAACTTCTTGTAGCTTCGATAGCCATTAATTTTGCTTGGCAGAATGGGTGGCATCGGATCTAGCTTGAGAGTGATATGCTCTCCTCTCATTTCGAGTAGGTTCCTTGGTGAATTCGGTAGGCTTGGCAACGCTATTTCTATTAGATATCGAAAATGAAGTTTTAGGTTTCTCATATCTTTAGGGAGGGGAATCAGGTTGCAGACGCTCTTTCTAAGTTTGCTTCGGGGTTGGAGGTCGATTCGTAGTGGTCTAACACCTCGTCTTTATGCTCTATGTTGGTTGGTAATGATTGCATAGGTTATGAGTCTTTTCGTTTTTCTTGATGTTTTCTGTTTCAGTTTTTTGTGGCATGCGCGCCACTGTTTTGTTCGGAATGTTTCCCTTTTTTTTTTTTTCCCTAGCTTTTGTTACTTTTCATTTTATTTTTTTTGTATAATATGGATGGATACTGTCTAGAGGTTTTTTAGCATACAATCGCTTGTAATGTTTTTTCCTTCTAGGTTAATCCAATTTTACCTACGCGCCATTGTTTTTGTTAGGAATGTTTCCCTTGGTTTTTGTGTTTTCCTAGTTTTTGTTACTTTTCATTTTATTCCTTTTTATTATATGGATGGATAATGTCCAATGGTTTTTCAGCATATGATCGCTTGTGATGCTTTTTCCCTCTAGGTTAGTCCAATTTTACCAAAATAAAAAATTTATTCATTGTTAGGATATTTAAAATTAACTATTAAATATATTTTTTTAAATATTATATTTTTATAATATAATAAAATACAATAAAAACGTATATGAATAACTTAATACAATATAATATAGTGCATCATTAAACACATGTTTATATTAATGATAATACAGTCCAATACAATCCAGTACAATCCAATACAATCGAATATGGTGTGTCAATTCAGAGTGTTGGATACTTTCAAAATCAACTAATTTTATTTTCAATTTTTCCTTTACTTTTTAAATAAATTGTTTCAAAAACAAAGAATTAAATCGAGTCAATTTATGATTTTATTGTCTTCTAAGTGTGAGAAGACATCTCTCCATTTAATGGGAGTAGATACTAATTATAAGAATAAATATTTAGACCGTACATGTTGTGCTTGATCTCGTTATAGACCCGTTCGGAAACAGATTTTTTTTTTTTTTTTTTAAAATGATTTCATTTAAGTAACTTATTAAAGTGAGTGGAAAAGATGCATTATCCCCTACAACTACCTCCGACCCATAGCCCTTTGCTCACGCCTTCAACTATCATATATTTTGAATTAAAGTTTATTCCAAAGTTTTTGTGGGTTCACAATTGATGGGATTGGGAATCCAATGTAAATATCATCCTTTTTATTGTCAATTTATCTTTTTAGTAAAAAAGAAAAAAAAAAAAACAGAGGGAAATGAAATTCCATAACATCATTCTGTATTTGTTTGTATTCAAGAAATGCAAAATGGAAATCTTACTCGTCTCTAAAGTTAATAACCTAAATGAAATCAAGAAATTGCTTTATTACTAAACAATGCAGTACCATTGAATATTGATAATTATGTCTTTTCAAGTTAGATATTTTGACATTTATACATTTATCTTATAAATCGGACAACATGCTACACTCCCATCGGATGGTTACTGACAGTCTAGCTTGAATATGGAACCGACTCCCATGTGATGTTAGCCTTTTTCCACAGTTGTATTTACTCTCAAGTCTCAACTACCCTAACCATCCGCAATATTAATTTTACCTACCTGTAGCCATTTCTTAAAATGGCAGTTGTGAATGATAAAATGACCATTTTGCCCTCAATTTTGAAATCTAATTATAAGATATTATAATTAAAACAATAAAATAAAATGAATATTAAAAAAAATATAAGTGACATCATCATGTATTCATCTTCCACGTGGCCATCATTTCATCATCTATTCATCTTCTGCATCGAATACTGTTACCAAACATCATCTATTCATCTCCTACAGTCCCACATCAACAACATTATCAAACTCCAGCCACTCAAATCCACTGCCACCGACACCGCCACCGTCACCCAAACCCACCGTCCTAATTCGCCACTCAAACCAACCACCTGAACCCTGTCAATTTTTTATTTTTTTTTAATTCAAGCAGTCTACCCGAGAGAGAGAGAGAGAGAAAGAGAAAGTAAAAAGAGAGTGAGATAAAACATAACTTGGAGAGGGCGTGAGAGATGGAGGTGGTTGTTAGTTTGGGGATGATGGTTGTTGGGTGATGAAAAGTGTGGGTTTCTTTTTTGGGTGATGAAACAAATCTGGGTTTATATGGGTACACTTTTGCATATCCACACTAATTAGTGTGGAACATTACCAACTTTGGATTTTAAATTAAGTTTGAAACATTTATCAACTAATTGAGTGGGTGGTGGGTGGTAATGGTCTACACTGGTCAGTGTGGGTGAGTAAAAATACATTTGGTTTTTTTTTTTTTTGTTGGAAGATTATTGATGGTTGTTGGGTGTTGATAAATCTTAGATTTTTTTTGGGTGGTGACCTTTTTTTTTTTTTTTTTTTTTTCATAATTAATTAATTAATTAATTAATTTTTAAGATTGTTGATGGTTGTCAGGTGTTGTTGAAGAAAATGAGACGTCAGTGACTTGAGAGAAAGAGGGACAGTGACTAGAGATACAATTTTTAAATTTCTTAAATGTTATAAAATTAAATATCTAATTTAATTTTTCCGATTACCAAAATACCCTTACATTTAACAGTCTAATCATAATTTTTTACTTTTGAATAACGGCAAGGAGTAAATGGTAATTTCAGAAAACCAAGTGGTAAAATGATTATCATGTTGCATGAAAGTACTTTGTGTATGATATTCATGCCACGTTTATGTTATGGTTTAACCGTATAACTATATAAGTGGGCGGGACGCAAAAAACCGTCCCACCCAAGTTTTTATTAAAAAAAAAAAAAATCTAAGAAAATTAAGGTGCCAATAAGTTGCAAACTAGCAATGGCAGGGAGGGTCCTATAGCAAATAAAATTTGTAAATGAAAACAAGAAATTAAGGTGCTGTTTGAAACCCTTTTTAAAAATGGTTTTCTGTTTTTAAAAATTAAAAAAAATATCGTTTACATGTTTTACAAACTATTTTAATAAAACAAAGACAACTTTTTGAAATGTATAACTTAGAAGTTAAAAACAACTTTTTCACCGTTGTTCTTCACTATTTTCAAAAACATCATTTCAAAATAAATCAACTTTTCTTCCAAACAACTACTTTGAAAACAAGAAATTAAGGTGCTGTTTGGAACCATTTTTAAAAATGGTTTTCTGTTTTTAAAAATAAAAAACAACTTTAATGTTTGTTTACATGTTTTACAAAACTATTTTAAAAAACAAAAAACAACTTTTTGAAATGTATAACTAAAAAGTTAAAAACAACTTTTTATTGTTTTTTACCATTTTCAAAAATATTATTTCAAAACAAATTAACTTTTTCCTTCAAACAACTACTTTGAAAACAAGAAATTAAGGTGTTGTTTGGAACCATTTTTAAAAATGGTTTTCTATTTTTAAAACTAAAAAACAACTTTAATGTCTATTTACATGTTTTACAAAACTATTTTTAAATACAAAAAAACAAAATTTTGAAATGTATAACTAAAAAGTTAAAAATAACTTTTTATTGTTTTTCACCATTTTCAAAAACATTATTTCAAAACAAATCAACTTTTCCCTCAAAACAACTACTTTACTCATTTTAAAAACAACCAAACACTTTTACATCATTTTTCGTTTCAGAAAACTACTTTTAAAAAACACTACCAAACACATTACATTGTTAAAAATATCATTTTTAAAACATGATTTCCATTTTTTTTTTTAAGTTTTCAAAAACACTATTTTAAAAATGATACCAAATGCGCCCAATTAGAAGTAAAGTCGGTTAGAAAATAAGGGAAAATGATTACCGGCTTGGTAGAAAAGAAAATGATCATGAGTCCCAATTTGGAAACAAGAAACAACACCCTGGACGTTTTTTTTTTCCTTAAAATTGGATTGGCCTAAAGAGAAAAAACATCACAGAAGATTATATGTCCAAAAACCACTAGGCAATATATATATTTATAGGGCTACCCTTCGGTGCAACATTGCACAATACAATTAAAAAAAAAAAAAAAATCCATGGCTCATGATAGTTTAACTTGTTGTCCACCTACAAACCTATACAGTCGATCACCATTGGATCTCTCCGATTCAAATTTCAGCTACATCTTTTTGTTTCCTGAGGCAATAAATCCATTTGTTTTAAATTTGAAAGGCAATCATTTCAATATCAAAATGAAAACGCAGCCTTATTAGACAAATTAAAGGACGATCACAACAAACTTCTCATGCATGCATGATGAATTTATGAAGACCTCGCATGCATGTCTAATATATTTACGAATCTTGTGTTTATTCTATCGAACCAGTATACAATATTTGGATTGATTAATAAATTTTAATACACTTAAAGATAAGAGTGATCACATTATCTTTTTACGATCATATGTACACACCATTTAATGTTTCCAATTCAAAAGTTATGTTATCATATTGTAAACTACGTATGTATCAAATAGTAATATAAATGTGATTTGGTCTGTGTAAAATAAAATAATATGGTTACAAATCAAAGTAATCACAATACTGTATATTCGATCATAATACGGTTACAAATCAAAGTAATCACAATTTTGTATATTCGATCACTATATATATTTCCATACATCAATCTATTTTGTAAATTTAAATTGCAATAATTTATTTTAAAATTTAAATAATATGTTTTGTAAATTTAAATTGCAATAATTTATTTTAAAATTTAAATAAAAACATGCATGTACATTTCCATACATCAGTTTCATTTTTTAAAAAAAAAATTTACGCTGAACGTTTCGCTTAGCTGGTCTAACGTGTAAATATTATTTGGATTGTCTAATATATTCTATACACTCATATCAGAGAGTGATCATGGTCTCATGGTAGTAATCACATATATATTTACGGTCATACATACACACCAAATTCGTCGTTTTGATACATAAATACGGTGAAAATCCACGGTTTTCAATAATATACCAAATTAAAAGTCAGATCACCACTAAATATTCATTCATTATATCTTATATTTGTCTATAAATTTTGTATAAACTAACGTGTATGTTATGATTAATAGCCTCCAAAGCATGCATGGAATAGCGTAAGAGATTTTAGTAGGTTTTTCACCCAATTGGCCAATCTTATTAAAATAAATAGCCACCCACGCATGCATGACTACTAATTAATAACATACTTTGTTTCTTTATCTCTTCATGTGTTCATGTGTTCATCTGTTCAACTGTTTATCTCTTCACTCCCACTCTCAAAACTGTAAAATCTTCACACTTTTAAAGCCC
The DNA here is from genome assembly GCA_035582765.1 of Acer negundo. Lineage (NCBI taxonomy): Eukaryota > Viridiplantae > Streptophyta > Magnoliopsida > Sapindales > Sapindaceae > Acer > Acer negundo. Next base: position 22,114,766 of record CM069235.1, on the reverse strand, counting down.
TATAACAATATCCTTCGTTAAAGAAACCGAAGGTGAATTGCATACTTATGTGCATACTGAAAAAGTTCATCGAAATTGTAAGAGACTTGACTACAAAACAGTGAGAATACATAGAAAATATGGGATTTGGGGAGCTGTTGAACATTAACTGCCTTGTATTCCACCTCCTTTTATGTGAAATGTTGCTAAAATCCATTGCACTGGAGACCAAGGAAATTATGCTACATGGAAAATTGATTCCAATTAGGGAGTCCGACTTTGTAAAAGTGATGGGGTTGCCTAACGGCACTCATGATGTAGAGTGTGACATGGGTGAGTTTGATGAAACATGCATTATGATGAAAAACCTTCTGATTAATACTGGTAAGCATGCGATTACTTTGTCTAGCTTGATGAGAAAACTAAAGAATATGAAATATGCGGATGATGTTTTTAAGATTTCTACAATCTCTACCTTGTTATGCTTTTCGGCATCATCAAAAATCGACGAAGCATTGCTCATACAACTAAAGGATCCTAGACAAATAAAGAATAAGAAGTGGGTGATCGAGCGAAAAAGTACATGATTTTAGTCCTCATTCTCGACTCTTGTTGCTTGATCTTGGGCAATTTCTCGTGATTTAACTGTGTGAATCAAATGTTTCAGGTATGCTTATGCCACAAGGGCATTTATGAGAGATGGAGGAATTTTAGGTGCAAAAAGTACAAAAAAGAGAAGAAAAAAAAAGGAATCAAAGCTAAGGAATGTCGCGGTCGTGTCGCTTGGAAGCAATAGTGACCCCATTCTAGCATGTGTCGCGGCCAAGGCATCGCCAAAAGACATCGCGACATTTATGCCGAGTTTCAGCAAAGACAAGTTTAGAGGATGTCGTGGTCATTGCTTCGCTATCTGCCAACTGCGACAGAGAAGAATGAAATCAGTAGATCAATTAGGTCCTGATGTCACTGCTACCATGTTTTTGGCTTGCTAATCGTGACAATCAGATCGAAGACCATATAACCATCTGTCGCGGTCAAATGTTGCTAGGTACAAACTTCAACATTCAGGCTGCGACACCTGCCACACCAACGAATCCGGTAGTTGCATGACATCATCTTGAGACCATATAAATACCTTTCCTTATTTTGAAGAGAGAGCTTTTTCCAGACCAAAATATAGAGCAAAGTTCACTTCATTTTTCTCAATCTCATCTTCATCCATTTCTCATCTTGAACTAATCTTTTCCGCCCAGAAGCTTAATAATCCATATCTAGATTACTTCCCCATAACCATTCCTCTCTATCCATTCTCTACACATCCTCCCTTTGTCACTTTCCATTTGACATCCATCTCACTACACATCCTCATCTACCATTATTTGCATCAAGGTTCATCATGGAGTAAGAAGGGATCAAGCTTAAAGTAGTAGGCTCGTGGGTGATTTGCTTATCTTTTACCTCTTCTTCATGATTGTAAACATGTGTAACTAAATCCCATTCTAGGGGATTGATTTGAAAAACCTATGAATTTAGGGTATTTATTTTAGCTATCAATATATGTTCTCCAATTATGTTTTATTCACTTATTAATTAGATCTTATTCTTTATTTGACTAATTGAGTATATCACTTGTTAATTGCAATATTGGTAACATTATTTGTGATAAAATCAATTGAGAATTGACAATCTTAATTGGTTATAGCTCATAGTGAATAACATAGGTTAGTTGGTGGATATATCAACCCCGATTGCCTAGACCATTGATTGTAAATAACCGATCTCACTATTATCACATATCTCTAAATATCATAGGTTAGGAATCTTTGTGGGAAGTGGTTGGGTTTTGTTCCTACGGCCAAATCATACTTATGAATACAATCGGTCCTTAATTGTGAAAGGGTTATTTAATGAAGCTAAATTGCCCAATATCCATTGGTGACTCAATCAATTCCTTAGAGTCATCTTAATTGATTAATCCATCTCTCTTATCTAGATGGTTGAGTATTCTATTTTCCATATCACTTTTATTTTACTTATTTGCTTTCTTTTGTTTGTTTGTTTGTTCTACAACCAACCACTGTCATTCCAATCTATGATTTACATTTATGCTCTAGGTTAGTTTAACTAAGATTAGTTAATTATTTCATTTATCAATCCTTATCCTTATAGACGATCCCTGCTTACCATTTACTAATTTCACATTTTAAGTGTGTTGTAAGTGATTAAAAATCTGTTTAAAAACCGAATATAAAACATCTTTTTGTAGAGTGTAAACGACCTCTTCAAAAAATGGCACCGCTGTTGGTGATTTGGTGTATTGATTATTGGATTGTTTGAATTGTCTTGATAATTAGGATTTGTTTTCACCTTTTTAGTTTTGTTCATTTTTAGTTTTGTTAGAATCCTTTACCTTTTGGTATTGCGTGTTTGCTCTAAATTTTCAAGAACAATGGATCCTCTCGCCTTGCAAATGGCGAAGTTAAATAAGGAAATGGAATTGTTTGCCTCAAGATCTTCAATAGTAAGAGATGTTCAAGATGGAAATATCTGTGATTTGAAATCACCGATTGGGAATTCAGAAGTTGAAATGAAAAGGAACATATGGGTATCGCAAGACTCTTATGAGAAGATTTTGAATAGATTTGTGGAGGAAAGCGAGTATAGGTTCTCAAGATTAGAAGATTCAATGAAGAAAATTGAAGGGCACATAGGGAAAATCATAAAGGCAATGTTGAGCAAGGAATTTAAGAGTTCAAGAGATCCGTCCGAGCAAGGAAGTGCTAGGGTAGTTTTGAGGAGTTGAAGAATTGTGAATAATGGAAGGAAAGAAGAGACCATGGAAGAGAGAAGTGAAACTCCAAGAGTGGTTAAACAAGGAGAAGCCCAAGTTGATAGAGATGAACAAAAGGGTGAGTTACCAAAAGAAAACCAAGTCAATAGCAAGCTTCCGAGTCTAAAATTTCCACAAGTTCCATATCCGAGGAGGCTAAGGAAAGATAAAATGAAGCAATCCATCAAAGAAATTTATGATATTCTATCAAAGGTGAGCATCAACCTACCCTTATTGGAGGCAATTTAGAAAACTGTCATTATATGAGAAATTCTTCAAGGAGTTGAACGAAGAGAAATACCGATTTCGACCCAAGAATCAAGAAAGACTTGATTAGAATCTGAGTGCGGTGATTCAGAAGAGGCTTCCTCCAAAAATGAAAGATCCAAGAAGTTTCATAATTAGCATCACCATTGGTGGAGAGGGACAAGAGAGGGCAATGTTCGACCTAGGAGCTAGTATCAACTTGATGCCCTTTGCAGTCTATAAGAAGTTGGGTTTGAATGATTTGAGGCCAGCAACAATGTCTCTTATTTTAGCGGAACAATCAACTAGGCAACCTCGGGGAATAGTAGAAGATGTTCTCATTTAAGTGGGAAAACTAATAATTTCGGCGATCTCATGATATTTGATGTTGGTTCTAAGTTTGAGGGGTTTTTACGTTTGTGTAATTACATGTTCGAGAGTGTTTAGAATATTATGGCATTTTTTTTGAAGTGATTATACTTTTTATAGTTGTTCATCATGGTCGATGTTGGTTCTGAGTGAAGATGGTATATTGTGTGTTTGAGGGTTTTTTAGGTTTTGTGTAATCACACGTTTGAAAGTATTTTTATTTGAAAAAGATACTAAGTAATAGATTATGTTTGTTGTTCCGTTATGTATAATAAAGACTAGAAAACATGCTAACTTATTAATTTGTGACCGTATTAAAACTCTTCAAAGGTTAATGAACTCGATCACACCTTATATGATGTCATTGCTAATGGTATAAACTATATCCTTTGATTATGTTTGTTGTTCAGTTACAATAATGCTTTATTCCACATTACAAAACATGCTTACTTATTAATTTGTAACCATTTCAATTTAAAATTAGCGTTTATGTTTGATGGAAACACAGACAATGGCTCAATAGCTATATATTTAGTCAAAATGAAATTCAAGGCATGACAAAATTTTCTGTAAAAATTTTAATTTCTTTCCATATTATATATTTAGTGTCATTGTAGGAGCCCCAGTATCGTCTCTCCTACATGGTGGTGGACAGCTCCGAATTATTGCAACCATTTTATTTTCAATGATTTTTGTAGCAGACCTTCTTTTAGGTTCTGTTGACCTGTTTTCTTCTTTTGTTTTCTGTTCATTTTTTTTTCTTAATAAAATGTTGGGATGAGGTTAATTCCGATCCCCAACAACCTTATCAAATATATATATATATATATATATAGTGTCATTACAAATATCTTTTTATGATCACAAACTATAATGTACAATCACATTAAATTTCAAAACAAGTTGAAACTAGTTGACTGATATTATGTTTGAACCTAGGGTTACAGATTGCGTTGCAGAAGGGTTTAAAATTTTTTTTTTTTATGCAATCATCAAGTAAACCTAATTGTATAGTAATAATCGAAAACAATAAAGAAGATGAAACGATTTCATACCAGCGTTGTAGGCTCTTTCTTTCTTTTAATTCGATCCACTTCCTGATTTGAACAACAAGATCTTTTTGGTTATGATCCGGGATTGGTAACGGCGTGTGGGCACGTCACAATACTTAGGAACCTGAAAAAGAAAGAAACACAAATGAACCCTTGGTTAGTTGTCAAAAGAATTTGGTTTGTTTGTAAAGAACAAAAAACAAAAATTAAAACTCTTATTTTTTTTTTTTTTCTCTTAAGTGGCCGCACACCCTCTGTATTGTTTTTCCTCTCTTTTTTGCATGAATGTTGATTGGTGTGTCTGTGTTGATTAGTCTTCTTCTTAAACAATATATATATATACAGAAATTTTCCTATAAGGATGCCCTGATAGAATTATATAAGGATGTTGAATGTGAGCCACTCGTTTTACATACTTTGACTTGGTACGTATACACTTGTCAAATCACTTTTATAAATGAGTGGCTTACATTCAATATCTTGATAAAGTTATATAAGGATGTCATGATAGGAATAGGACCGTAAATATATATATATATATCTTTTAATAAAAAATAACTGATGATATCTTTTTAATTTAAAAACAAAATCATTATTTTATTTTATTAAAAGATATCATCTAATTTGAATTTAAACTATTTAAATTCAAAATTAATATTTAATTAATTAAAAATAAGATAATCATATTATCACATTTTTCAAATATAAATATCAACTAACACCCTCCATCAATAATTAATAACATAATTAAATAATCTTATTATTTAATTGTTATAATCATTAAATTCATTAATTAAATAATACGTGTCACTTTCGTAACACAATTAATTGGACAATCCAATTAATTAACCGTGACCCTTGTTACCTAAATCGATCGGGCTAGCAAGGGGACCTAATGGACCTACAGTATTTTGAGCTCCAATAATCCTTTGAAATAATTAATTAAACTTTTTAATTAATATTTCATGATTATTAACTTCGGTATTATTCCACTAAAAATCTGAAGCTGCACTTTCTCAACTGTAGATGTTTTTACACAAACTAATAACTCTTGGTGTCCATCGATATAGTTATTACATATGGTATAATCCTCCACAAGTAGTTCATAATTAGAGCTGGGTCATAATGTCTATTATACCCCTCTAATTATATCTTTCCATTAAGTATCATTAACTCTCTAATGAACAATAAATCCTACATTCCTTACGGAATTAGGAGAACACTCATATTGTTCAAGCCCCGATTCAACCCTTAAGGAAACTACTATCTACTTCTCCCAAGAAGGAGTGGATTCCACTATTGTGTACAAACCTTCCCAGCCACAAGGTAAACCGCGATTCCAACATACGAAGCATATTGACCGGGAATGAAACTCCGATCTCACCCATGGTATATCAAACACCACGACCTATCCTGAAGGAGTCAATAAGACACTCAGGATTAAGATCACCCATATATAGCCATCATTTGTCGATATATATGAATCTTAGCGTAAATGGATCTTAATGAGAGATTCATATAAATCGTGGCCCAGTCCTATATGATCATATCATACAAGATGCCTCCATTCTCATATCACCATATGAATAATCTAGGATAAGATCACCGTACATTACGGAATAGACCGTAGCCGTAGATTAACTACAAATAAAGTACCCAACTTTATTTGCTATTTACGGACTCTTTAGATTGCTCATTTCAAGCTGAATCCATTTGTACATGACATTCATATACTCAGTTTGAAATTACATCCGGCAATCTTAGATGTTAAGTACACATGTTATATATAAAAGTAAAAGACAATTTGAATGATTAAACTACTTCTTTTATTTATGTTCAAATCACATTTACAAATTACAAGCTTTAGGGCAAAAACCCTAAAACATTAAGCCTGCCTTTTTTTACTATTAAAAAATTAGGGATCCTATAGTTATCTCTGGTTATTTTCATCTTTTTATTTTGACTAAATTTGAAATTTGTTTATTTTGAATAATATAATTCTTTTTTCAAGGTCTGATAATTAAATTGTAAAATCATGTTTATGGTCTTATGGATGAAATGAAACATGTCAATTCAGCTTGTGTCAATTTTTATCCTAGTCCAATTTAGCTTTGGCTTGTAATGGACTAAGCTTTTCATATTCTCCGTGTGGCTTGCAGTGGAATAAGTCAATTTTGCTTGTGTTAATATGTAGTAGTGATGTGGTATGTATGGCCCAATTTAAACTCCACAAGTCAATTGAAATAATATTTTTAGGCAGTCCAACAATTCCAAAAAGGCCTATTATGAGTACAAAAAACAACAAAATGAGAAAATTCAATTGCATCTACACTAATGAAAGTGACTAATTGTTGGTGGCCCAATTCAAACTCCACCAAACAATTGAAATAATATTTTTAGGCGGTCCAACAATTCCAAAAAAGGCCCATTATGAGTACAAAAAACAACGACTAAATTCAATTACATCTACATTAATGAAAGTGACTAATTATTGGTTTCCTTTAGTTTATAGTTGCGTGAGTCGTGCCTGGAAGTGTGGCAAATACGGTATTGATTTGGTCTTCTATGTTTCTAAGGTTTTCCTGCTAGTGTACTAGGTGTAGTCGGACCACTCGGCATGCCTTTGGTTTTGACAACCTTTGGATCTTTTATAATATGGCTCAATGGACCAGAATCATTCTGATTTTTTTGGCCTTATTTCTAATTTTGTCATTCAACCCTTACAAAGTATTTTGCAAAATAAGGAGCTCTTTTTCAACAAATTGAATCCTTCTTCAGTGTGGCACTCATTGTGACAGAGATAGTTGCACTCTGCACTTAATGAAGCGAATTAAAAAATATCGATTCCCTTCGAAAACTCATCATCTATCTAAAGCTGGATAAGAACATCATATGCGGTTGACTTCGTCCACCTCTTAAATATCATGGACTCGGGAATCTTCTTAAGGTGTTCCACTTTCATAACATAAAACATATGACGATAATGAATTCATATACCTTCGAACAAATTGTAGTCACACGGAATTAAGGGCTGATTATGCTTTTATGAATCTCAAACACCATCTTTATCGACTTCTTGAAAGTCAAACTTATCCAAATGGTAAACAAATTTCCTTTTCTTATTTGAAAATTGATATTTGGAAAGATAGTATACGCGACAATTCTCCTTCTCTTTCGGCTCAATGTATGTATATTTTGACTCATGCATAATCTGTTAAGCAACGTTAAGATAAATTTGATAAATGTATACGAAAGATGCATGCTTCTCCAATGGTTTCAAATGGCTTTAAATGACCAGACTCTTACTCTTTGAAACGTATTCGTCACTAAAGAAATCGTTTCTTGACCACATAAAGGCCCTATCAATTTGAGGGATGAATTCAAACAATTTCTCACGACTGCAAACATAATTTTTCATGTAATTATTCATACCCTCTGATCACATTATAAATGTTTACATTTTGTGCTCCCTTTTCCTATCATTTGTTCTCGTTTACGAGCGTTTTTATGTATTTCATGTGTGTTTTGCCAAGTGTAGGTAAATGTTCCTCAAAGATGGTGTTTGTACCTAAAGGGACGAAAATAGAGAAATTCAGGGTCAATTATGTCATTTTAGAGAATCACGGATCAAATTGCAAATATGGAGAATATATTGAAGATTCTGTGATTAGGAAAGAGTACAGGGGAGCAAATAGTAATTTTCCAGCTAATGCATGCGCAGCCTGCCATGTCATAAGTGAAGCAATGCATTTTGATTGAGTTATACACATGTCAACGTGACGTCACGTCATTTTCAACCTTCAGATTGGCAGAGTTGACCCGCGTTCGACCTGGTTTAGACCCGACTTCAACTCGACGTCGTCAAGCCATTTTATAGCCAATTTTATGGCCGTTTCCTACCCAAATCAATTGCCCAAATCAACTGCCCACATCCCTCCGGTCATTTTGCCACCATTTTCGACCTCTCATGCACACGTTTCCTTTTTCTTCAAATTCTCCAAGCTTCAAGCTCTCCAGCGCGCCCTCTTAACTGCGAAATAGAATGAATGAACCTGCTGGGAATGTCTGCGAGTTTAGAACCATGGGAAATAACCCATGGAACATAAGAGATCAACTTGCGGATGAATTTCGCAACCTTGTCTCCGTGGCTTCGAACCCACGAATCAGCCATTTTTTAAAGGATTTTTGTGTCTTTTCACACCCAACTCTTGCCCTAACATTTCCCACCATGTATACATTTCTTTGCCTCTTTCTAAAGACATCAAAAATCACCAATTAGCTCTAAGAAACCCTTTCTTATATTTCCAACACCACCGGAGATAGAGAGAGGAGCTCTAAGCTTCCATGGAGATTCCTCCTCCATGGAAAGCTCACCATCATCACCTCTACACTACTTCCACCCGTCTTTGGAAAGGATTCAAATGAGACGGGAGATATTCAAGGGTTTATTCTTATACTCATTCTCTTTGTATTTTCTTTCATTGATGTGTAATTCCTATGTGGGAATATTTGTAACCAACACTTGTGCTCTATTATGTATGTATTCTTATTTGATTTGATTTACGTTTGTTCAAATCATTAGTCTGTTTATGATATATCTTTTATTGTGATATTCATTCGTATGGATGGTTATTTATTGATATGTATTCATGATGAGATTAAGAGCAGATTAATCCAATGATGTAGGAGTAGTTGTAATCAAATATCTCATTGGTGTATGTATGTTGGTAAATGATTTGAAATGCTATGTTTAGAATGGTTATAGTGATTGAGAGTTAGGTTTGTGCCTTTGGATTACCAGTATGGGCATAACCTTGGTTATTAGCTCAATTAAATGAGAAAAGCTTATGCATAACCTTGCTAGGATAGCGTTGGTTCTATGTTCTTATGCTTAATGGGTCTTTGACTATGAGACATAATTGCTCTACCATTACCAATAGAGAGTGATGAATTGATTTCGAAATTCCTTAATCAAGAAAACAAACCATTTGCTTAAATTTAATGGTATTCACATGTTCTACAATCTACATGATTTGCATCTTATGTTTGGTGAACCGATTTCCCTTGTGTGACCAATATCATGCATCTCTCCAAGCCACCATTATTTTCGTAGGTAGGGTGTCTTGCCTTTAGGAGTAGATTAACTTAATTAGAAGTAGATTAAATTAGAAAGGCAAGCACCTAGTTACATTACTATCTTTAGTTTTATAACTTTAGCTAGTTTGTTTTCCAATTCACTCTCTCACACACAATCGCATTATGCTTACACTTCTCACACACCATTCTCACTACTTCCGCATTCTATTTGCATTGCTTTTAAATAAACTCTAGAGCTAGAGATAGTTGACGAATACCACCTCTCTATGGGAACGACCCTTGCTTATTGGCTATACAAGTCCTTTGACTAGTGCATTTGTGAGGTAATTGAATTAGATAAAATCATTTTAACGACTCAACGACGATCGGTAACCCTCGCATCGTTGAGCTGTGCACATGCCTGCATAAAAATGGCCCTTAAAATATGCCTCCACCCACCTATGCTTCTTTTCATACATCCTACTCATCCAATCATTTTCTTCGAGACCATGTTGCTCCAACATCTCATTCCAAAGTTCCTCGAATTCATTCTTTGTTAGTTACTTATACAATAAGTATCGAAATTGTGATTTCTTCTTCTCTTTGTGAAGGTGTGAGTAGATGCACTCTTGGATACGTGTCATCCACATATCCTATGTCATGAGTTGGGAAATATCTTGTCGATGACTTGTCGCATTGCTTCGTCTCTGTCAATTAGTATATAAATGGAATGTTGTGGCCCATGGATTAAATGAGAGTATTAAGGACCCATTTGTACGATTGCATAGTTTCATCAAACAACAATGCAACTCTAAATACACAAGTCACATGGTGGTTGTTTACATCGACAAATAGGACCAAAGGCTTGGCATATGCATTTGTCTTGTAAGTGATATCGAAAACAAGAACATCTTTGAAGCACTAGTATTCGAATAGGGAATGTGAGTCCCTCCAAAATATATTAGCCAGCCTATCTTTCTAGTCTGTGCTGAACTTGCAGTAGAAATTGGTTTCAGAATACGTTTTTGACTGTAGATACATAAGTGCGGCGTGTGAATCACTTTCAAAAGCTTCATCCCGTCTCTTTGTATCAATCTGGCTGTACATGTCCTTCTTTGTGAATCCAATTTTGGAGTAACCTTTTTTCTGGTTAACCATATATTCATATGTGAAACAAGGTCTTATGCAGCACTTTCCATGGCATCAATTTTGGACAAGTCTTTAGTGTCAATGTTTCTATGAGATCATACCCAAGCAACCTCACGAAAAGTTGCTAGTTTGTGGCAATAATTTTTCTCGAATGCCCTTACAATGCACTTGTTTGTATCACGATCTAAGCCAATAGAGAAACAAGTTTTGCAACCCACTCTTGTCTGCAGTCATGTCCTAGATTTTGAATTTGTATTGTACATGTACTTCTTGTCTCAAAAACCTTTCTTCTCATAGACCCATACCCTATTGATTATTCTACCTTCAATGTCATGGATTTTGTTGGACAATCTTACACCAAACCCAATTGCCCTAGAATAACCAAGATAAAATTCTCCTACGTCTTCCACCGAATCAAATTTCATTACGATGACATCTTTGTATCTCAAACCACAAGTTTCTTTTAAAGTTCCATCCCAAGACTAATAAGGCACATAATCAACAAAAGAAGAGTCCATATTTGGGGACACTTCAAATTTTTTCAATTCGTCATTGGTGTCAACCGAACTTTTCTCTCTAGGCATTTCATTACTATAGAAATTAAAAGAAAAAAAAAATGACCAACATATGATTATCACAAAATGTAAACCACTAATGACAGTACATATGTTTAGATTATTTTATAATAACAGTAATTGCAGTAAAGTAAAGTTGATCATAGGATTGTTTGTGGTACCACATAATTATAATAATGTCGAATGTATTTGTAACTAATTGTTATATTTTCTATGTGATTTCTATTAAAGTATAGTAATCACAACAACATGTATTTTTAATTTTATTTTATTTTATTTTATTTTTTATCAAAATAACGTCATTTTCTATTTAAACCTAAAAACTATAGAATGACGAATACAATAGACATTAAAACACCATTGATACGACGAATCACAAACAGTGCAAACCATTAAGTATAGATATAAAAAATAAAAACAAAATTTGAAAAATATTGTATCATACATGAAGGAACGCGTAGCCATGTAATCCAAAAAATTGTGGCAGAGACGCATCTGATGAAGCAACGAAGAATGGGTCGGAGTCGAAGATTTTTATACGAAGAATGAGACACGATTCTAGTCTAAAGAGCGACACTTGATGGAAGAAATATATATGAAGTGGGTTGTGTGACTTATGTAGATTCTGGATATATGAAGAACTGAAAAACTTTAAGGTTGGAAGAAAAATGTAGAGGAAGAAGAGAAGAAAAACGGTAATAATTAAGATGTTTATGGTCGAAAGATAAATATATAGGAAGAAAAGAAGAAAAACAGTAACCTTGGGGAGATGTGAAGAACAAACAGTCAAATTGGAAGTGAGTGGGAAGTGACTTGCTTAGAAGGTCTTCTGAGGATTCCTAGGCACGTATTAAAAGAATAAGTCATGACCATTGAATGTTTGTCTTAAAGCAATCAATGGTTAAGATTAGAATGATGTGGATTATTTTTTTAAATTGTATGGTGTAATGTTGTACTCAAGAATGGGCTTTATATATATCAAATAAAAGAAAAGAAAACAAGATAGAAGAAAGTTCAAGCAAAAAACGCCAAGGGTATACACACCTAACGACAAGAGCTGAAGACCCTGGATATAGATTACACAAATGAATAAATTAAATAAATGCAAGAAGAGTTTCTCCCCATTATCAATTAATGAAATATTCATTGTATGTGTTGCATACAAGTGACTAGTGTTTATAGTACGGTTTGGCATGTGTAGACCACAATCATATTAATTAGAAACTTTTTTCACTTAGTAAATACAATTTAGGTGTTGTTGCCACCAACATGCTTCAATTAAAAGAGTAAATACAGAGAAGTGCAAGTTAGACAAACAACAGCAAGCAGTGGTATCAAATCCCCAGTGTCATAGTAAACGAATATGTAGCTTACTTGTAATCAAGAGCTTTGTATAAGCCAAAACTCCATGCTTAAAATTGATACAAATCTGTAGAAAAGAACTCTAAAACAGTTTGCATGAATCTGAAATTTAGCCAGAGTAAAATATGCAAGTAATAAAGAATAAAGTTACAATGTGTGTGACAAAACCATGAGTGCTTAAACACACATCAATGCTATGAAAAATGTATGCAAGAAGATTTACTCACCATGTTATCAACATATCATATTGATCTAATGCACAAACAACACAAGTGTCAATGGCTGGTTACTTTAAAAAATAACAAATCGAGTGAAAGATCAAATATGTCTAGAACTGTAAGAACAAAATGATGCCTAATATCTTAGGTTACTTTAAAAGGTAACAAATTGAGTGAAAAATCAAATAAAACTAGAACTGTATGAACAAAATGATGCATAAAATCTTAAACTGAAACAGGTAGCTTACTTGAATGGAATGCAGATACAAGGTTGTTGTAGGGTTGAACAAGTTTCCAATAGGTACATAGCCTGATGATTGGCCAAAGAAATAATATGAGTAACTATCTTTACTTAACAAATATGAAATATTTAACGGTTTTTACCGTTTATATGGCTGGATTTCTGCCAAATTTAGAGAAAATAGTACAAAAAGAAGATATCAAATACGATATTTCTTTATCTCACTAGTGAAGTGAATTTTTCAACATTCCATATGAAATTCAAATTTCACATAAGAAATTGATGTCTATATGACTATCTTATACAGTTTTCTTATACTCAAAAATGAAGTAATCAATGAAACTATCCTTGATTTGAAACTGGATTTCAGTGGGTTGTATTCACGGAACAGTGAAACTATTCTTGAAGCTTTACAACTACCTCCAAATTTATAAGGGTTAACGATATCTGTGTATAGATGCAACATTGTATTTCATAGCTAGACCATGCCATTAAGCAAGTTGAGAAAGATATATTGATCGGTCTATTTTTATATATGTTTTTTCGCCTCTTGTTTCTCAAATAAAGTAGATATTTTATAGGTTTTATGAGTTGTGCATGTTTTTATCTTTGGAAAAGGTGTTTGGAAGCTCTTGATGATAAATCGAGGCAAAAACGAGAAGAAAGGTGCAAAAATAATGAAGATTCGCGGTTTAGACCGCAACCCAAGCAAGGAACCCAAACCATTGCATATCCAATAGTAGATTCCAGTGTTCACACATGGTGTAGGCCACTGTCCATGCAATTGCTCCAATTGCGAAAGTTTCAAGAGAGTCACCACTTAATAGACCACGGTCCACGCAAGTGCACAGGCTGCGGCACAGACAGCGGTCAACACGAATCCCAGTTTTATCATGAGAGCATGAAGCCCTAATTTGGTGGAAAAGACTATAAATACTTCATATTATGTTCAAAAAGTTAGATCTTAGAGATCCCATAAGATCTCTACAGCAGCTCAGAGTTTAATCCTACATTTACAAGACATCTTTCATCATCCATAAACAAATTCCATTCTACACACCGACATCATATAAGGAAGAAGACTTAATGATTAAAGATTCTCTTGAATGCTACTTGGGTTTCTTCTTATCTTTTTTTTTTCTCTTTAATTTTTATTACAATGTTAACTAAATCCCATTCTAGGGGATCAATGTGAGGATTGTATGGATATTGGGTGTTGTCAATGACCTATTTCAGGAATATTTATTGGAGTTAGTTTCATTCAAGTTTTAATTGTTTTTTATCTCGATTTGTTATTAAATTGAATGCCACTCTTTATTTCAAATTGGGTAAGAAAATTATTTGAGAATTTGATTAAGTAAATGCCATGCTTGATTGAATATATGCTCAACTTGAATGGAAAAGATTTTATGAAGAGAATGCCACTCTAAATTGATTTTGGCCTTTTAAATCTTTAAGCTTAAAAATATATTCTCCAATATTATTTCTAAATGCCATAGAAGAGTAGAGATTTAAGTTAAGTGATTGATTCAATCACACTAAAGAAAAGGTTTGTAACTAACTTGAATAATTAAGCATTAATGAGGTTAAATTGATGATACACAATTGCTCATAGCTTGACTCTATTGATTCCCTAGTCTTCACATCATTCATATTCCTTCACTTGATTCTAGTTGTGATTTGAGATCATAATTAGGTGTTTTACTTTTAAATATTTTGATTTTGCAGTTCAAACATGATCAATTCAATCCAGTTTAATTTTCATGCACTTAGAATAGATTTTATACTAGAGTAATTAGTTTTAAATGATAATCTACTCAATCCCTGAGAACGAACTTTCAAAAAATACTTCAACAAAATTGGCACCACTACTGGGGATTAGTGTTAGGATTATTAGTTAATTCTAATTCTTTAGTAATTTTAGTCTTTTAGGTAGTGTGTCATTTAATTTATAGTTTTTATTAGTTTTTAGTTTCTTTTTATTTCTTGGTAGTTTTTGTTTTTGGTGTTTCTGGTTAGTTTATGCACGACCGTCGTTCACAAGGAGGTTTTCTGTTTGCTGTGAACGATAATATTCATTGAGTAGAAAGGATTGCAAGAGAGGTTGAAGGGGTAGACAAAAGTGTTGATCTGAATTCTAAGACTAAAGATATGGCTGATCTAACTCCTCTCGGTTCTCCTCCACAAGGTGGCTGACGACTAACAATGGGAGAATACGCACTCCCTACCATTGGGAATCAACTATTAGTAATAGTCCTTGATGATCTTTCATGGCAATATGAGTTGAAGAGCATGCACCTCGGTCTACTTTCGTCTTTTTCGGACTTCTATCAAAAGATTGTCTACAGTTTATGAAGGAGTACAATGTAGTACTAAAAACATTCCCGATAACAGCTCGCCAAGGGAAACTTACCAGGGAAGAGCTCCACATGAGATGTTTCCCATACTGTTTGAAGGAGAAAACCAAATAATGGTTGAAAGCTCTTCGGTTCGGTTCCCTAATATCCTAGGGTCAAGTGTGCAATGCTTTCTTCAATAGGTTCTTCCCAGCTAAAAAGGCTAAATCTCCAAGTCAAGAATGCTTCATTTGTCTAAGAAGATAGAGAGGCGTTTCATGAAGCATGGGAGAGATACCAGATTCTTTTGGCCTAATGTCCGCCGCACATGTTTACAGATGAGTACAAGGTATCTTCATTCTAGATGGGTTGATGAAGAGGCCGTTTTGTACTCAACAAAATACGTTTTTATGTGTTCACTTGAAAACCATGGTGAACCACTTAGGAGTCCACTTAGGATATAAAGATTAGTAAAATAGTAAGCAAGGGATTCATTCCACAAGGAACTAGAGTAATTTGTTGGATTAATTAACTAGTCTAAAATGCAATAAAGTAAATCATGGTAATTTGGATAGTATATGGTTTGAGAAACCATCAAACATGACATGTTAAGTAAATGTAAAAAAAAAAAAAAAAATTGATAAGGAAAATAGAATGCTCAACTATCTTTGATAAGAAAATGGAATGTAATCAATTAATAGAGTTGTAAGTGGATTATGGGCAGTGCTTATCAAGCTAACTTTAATGAACCAATCTCATACTTATGAACCATTTGTAGTCTTAGATGTGATTAGGCCGTCGAAACAAAACCCAAACACTTCCCACCAAAATGCCTAACCAATTAAGGAGATGGGGTTAAGGTGGGATTGGTTAATTACAAATCAAGGCTTAGATTATTATGGCTGATATACCCTCAAACAATCTATCATATTCATTGTGTTCCTAATCAATCAAGGTTGTCAATCCAAAATCAATTATATCACAATTTATCCTAGTAAGATTGTAATCAACAAGTGGAATACAAAGTTAATTATATAATGCATATAATCTAGTTATCAAATGAATAGAACACAAATATTGATTCAAATACAATGTAGCTTAAGCAAAACACAAATCCAAATGTTCCACACATCAATCCCCTAGAATGGGGATTTAATTACACATAGTTACAATCAAAATCAAAGAAGTAATAGATTAAGAAATCACCTTTGGGCCTCATTCTTTAGTGATTGATCCTTCATTCTTTAGATGCTCCTACTGCAAAGAATAGTAGATGAGGATGTGTCTAGATGAATAGATGTCTAATGGGTAGTGACAAAGAGGGAATGTAGAGAATGGAAAGAAAGGAATGGTTCGCTGAAGTAATCAAAATTTTGTATTGAGTTTTTAGATGGAAATGGTAGTACAAGATTAGAGATAGAGGAAGTTGAATGAGAGAAGTATTGAAGAGAGAATGCTAGTGTAAATCTCAGATTTTCATGCTTGGGAAGTACTCCATTCAAATTGGAGAAAAAGAGTATTTATCCTGTAACTGCTAGAAATGTTAATGTGGCATGTGTCACGGTCGTGTTTTCACGATTTTGGAGACAATGACGTTACCACGACAGATGGTTATACGATCTTTGACCTATTTGTCGCGTTGGTTTTTTATCTTTTTCACGGTTGTGAAGACAATGACATCTGAAAGGCGACGATAGGATCTAAGATCTTTATGAGTGACCGATGTGTGGTCACATAGCAACACTAAACAACAACGCTAGACTTGATTGATTTCTTGCTTTTCTTCTTCTCTTTCGTGGTTATGGTTTCATGGCGACAATACCACGACATTTCCTTGGCTTAGATCTTCATTGCTTCAAGCCTTCTGTTGTGGTGTGCATATGGTGACACCTGAAACAACGACAATGCCCTGTTTTCACCTTTTTGCACTTTTTGTATCAAATTCTCCCCCATCTTCATAAATGCCCTTGTGGCACTAATAATCCTGAAACACTTGATTAACATAGTTAAAACATAGGAAAATGCCCGAGAATCAAGCAAAAAAGATAAGGAAATGGGGGCCAAAATCATATCTATTTTGGCTCGATCAGTTGACTCTGATGTCTCAACTTTTTGTAAATAATGCATGTGGATGAGCCATCTCCAATAAGACAGCACTTGAAGTATATGATATCTATGAGAAGTCAGCGATGAACTCTCAACAAATGAGTGTAGGAGACCCAGTGGAAAGTATGAAGTAAATGCTAACATGAGAATGGCGATTGAGATGGCAAAGCTAACTAGGCAGATAGAAGGGTTCCGAGCATTCATGCATAATTTCAATAAGTCTTCGGGAAGTGTTACTCAAGTGTACAAGGGGGGAGGATTTCAAAGACAATAAGAAGAAGCTCAAGCCATGGGATATCAGAGACCCTGTAATGATCTGTACTTAAATTCCTACAACCTCGGGTGGAAAAATCACCCGAATTTTGACTAACAACAACAATACCATCAACAGAGGTTATGGGAACAATCATGCCAGTAGAAGTGGGAACAATCAGTGAAGGTACTCAGGTAACAATCATAGGGGTCAATCAAACACATACCAACAAAAGTCCAAGTTCTTTAAAGATGAAGTAAAGAAGATGACCAAGCTTCACAGCGAGTTGCGGAGTAGAATTTGAATAACGTTTGGCAAGAAAACAGTTTCAATTCAGAAGTTAGAGACTCAAATGGGTAGCGAGCTAAGGAAATGCATAAGAACGAACCAGACAGGTTTCCTAGTCAACTTGAACAAGCTAAGGCTGTAACTGTGATCTCTAATGACAAGGTTAATGATGAGTCTTCCATTTGTCATAATGGTGATCAAGATAATAAGGTTCAAGAGGGATTTTTGGTTGAAGAAGCAAAAGAGATAGTCAGTCCTTCACAAAAAATTCAAATGATGAAAGATTCTAGTAGCTTCATCATCGATATTTCAGTTGGGAGAAAGAAGCAGGAAAAGACAATGCTTAATCTTGGAGCTTCTATTAACTTGATGTTGTTTTTGTTGTACAAGGAGTTGGGGCTAAAGGCTTTGAAATCAACTTCCATGAAGCTCTTATTGACTGATCGATTTGTAAGACTCACTAAAGCTGTTGTTGAAGATGTGTTGGTGTAAATTGGGAAACTCAGAATCCCAACTGATTTTGTTATGCTTGATATAGAGGACGACACCTACAAAGACAAGGAAATGCCAATTTTGCTAAGCAGACCATTCATGGCCATTGCAAAAGCAATAATTGATGTGAACAATGGCACATTATCCATGACAGTCCGTGAGAAGATCATTGAGTTTAAAGTGACAAAATCCATGAAGTATCCCAATAGAGCCCTAGATAGCTTCAATGTTCGAGTAGCTAATCCTCAATTAGATTTGGAAAATTATGTGGCTCTAGCCTTTATAGAGGAGGACAAAGTTGATGAGAGCCATACTCACTTGTTGACCAATAACCAATCAAGCTATGAGGAGACTATAGTGTATGGAAAAAACACGCGGCAGAAGTGAAAAATTTGATTGTATATTATAAAAACTTTTCCTTTTAAAAGAATAACCTTTATCCTTAATTAATTAATATATAACAAAAGGGTATCGTATTTTTTTCCAGGTGACGATTGACGTTGAGTCGATGGTAATCCCCAAGACCTTCCAATCCAATCACGAACGTGAATCACCTAGGAGTGTGAGCTCCCGTTCTTTGAATTGTGTACCTGATGATGGATAACAAAAAAACTTTTTCCCTTTTGTTAATCACAATAACCTTTCAAGAGAAAATGAATAACGTTCGGTCACTTTTGAATTCTCAATCTTTTGATCGAAAATCGCATGAACCTTAATCGAAGTTCTGCACAAAGTCTTTTGATATAAAAGCTAGTAGTGTACTATCAAAAATAAAACGTTTCTTCACCTATTTCCTATTGGCCAAAAATCACAGCTTATGCCTTAGAGTTGGATTTCTATTTTTAAGCAAAAGAAATAATTCTCTCTATGAAATCTTGGGTGGTTGAATTCTGTAAGATAGTATATATATGGTGATCGAAATCCTCACCCCAAGAGGATAAGGGTTGGCCGAAATCCTTACCCTAAAAATATTAGGGTTGGCCGAAATCCTCACTTAAAGAGGATTTGTGTTTGCACCAATGACTCCTATCATTCTTTAGAATTCCAAACCCTAATCCAACTCTTTAGTGTATTTATGACTATATCAAAAACTTCGTAATTTGATTAGATAAATAAATTCTTTTTATTTATCTACTTACCAAATAAAGTCTTTAATATTTATTATACTAACAACAATAGTATAATACTAAGAAACATATTTCCTAGTTTTAATTTTTTTTGACTTTAATTAAATAATTAATTACTAAATTAATTAATTTCCATTTAATTAAATAATAAAATAAAACAATATAATAAGCTAATTTAATTAACCTTGCCGCCCATGTATATACATGTGCATTATATTATTTTTCTTATTTTATTAAATCCATTGGACTTTGATAAAAAGCCCACATGTGAACTAGACCCATTCTTATTAAAAGAAACAAGTCCACATGTCTTTCATTAATACATTAATATAATTTAACAGTCCATTAAATAAATAATGTGCAAATTATATTCTTAATGTATTAATTACAATTCTAGATGGACCCATAAATTAGTCTGGTAGAATATATCAAGTGATCCAAGCAAGTCCGTGTGGATTGAGGATCTTGGCGGACTATCTAAATTTAAGCTTCAATGGACATAACCCAATCACAATCAACAAATGATTCACTTGAGTTCGATCTATTAATTTTAGTTCATACCATTAAATAATTAAAATTGTACACTTAAATAAAGATAGAATAAGTAAATGTTTCTCATTCATATCCTAAACAATCTTATTGGAAATAGTGTATCCTCGTGAATAATATCAGTAATCGCCACGAGCTCATAGACCGCCTATAGCTCTCATAGTTACCATATTTACTCATATGATCACATTTTGAACTTGGATATTCTGACTTGTCCACAAGCCATGTTTCAATAGACATTATCAAAAACTCAACGTTAAGATTTAATATCCAATACCTCAAAATATCCATAGGATAATATTATACTCCCATTGTAATAAATGGAGTCATGATGTCCATATCTATAAATGAAGTCCTCTATCGATTAGCAAATGAATACCACCAAACTATCGATGATAGACTATGCTATATAATCGTACTCATTGATAGCTCAAATGATAACACTTGTAACCATAAGTCCATCATTTATCTTAGGATTAAGATAAACTCTCTGATTGCCCTCATAATAAAAACTTTTATCCACTAACGGTTCTAGATAAAGTATTTCATTGTGATCCTATTCAATGCATCTAATGCACTAGATTCTTTTACTCAAAGACACTTTGATGATTTTAGACTCATAATATCATATTTGATCCCACTCAAATTCTAGCAAAAGAATCTACAACTTTAACAAGGTTGTTAACCAAAATTTACCAGCGGGGTGGAATTACAATTAATAACTTTAAAAGACCATGATCGTTATTGACCATGGTTAAAGGTGTATCACGTAGTTCGATACCTATGATTTTCAGTAACATGAATTTTGATGTTATAATGGTTAAGACGATTGATGAATGGCTATATTATATCATATAAGAAGATTACACTATTTTTTTTTCTTAACATAGTATTGTAATAACATAAAATATAACTTCCCACTGATCACTGTAGGCGAAGTCTGACACAGTCGGCGATGGAGATCTCATGCAAGTCGATATGAAAAAAATTGTAGGTTTAGGGTTATGAATTGAGCATAATGCCATATATATAGGTCTCGTTTCTTGTCATGCTCTCCTATTTCTTCGGTCTAGGGTTTTGGCAATTTATAGGACTTTCCTTTGCGGTAAGCGAGAATGTCACATGAATTTTAATCCCTATAATCAAGTGATTCCTTCTTGGGAGGATTCTGGCAGACTCTGCTTTCAATTGGAACTCTTAAGTGGCGGGAATGAATCCACCTCTTTAATGATAAAACTTTGGAGTTTTAGTATTTTTCTTTGTAGCTTTAAATTCATGTCTTCTAGATGCGTTAGACCTTGTTAGCATCTTTTACCGTCATTTTAGCGAACTAATTCTAAGCGATGTCAAGGTACACAGACACTCCTTTTTCATGCTGGAAAATGGTTCCCAATGATCCCTTGGTCGTCTTGGATTCGGGATATCATCGATGTTGCTATGGGGTATCGATGAGACATAATAGCGGGGTACCTGGTCTATGTAGAAGCGGGATACCTGGTCTACGTAGAAACGGTATACTAGGACAATGTAGTGTGGCTTGTAGGATGCCAATTTTTGTTTCTTCTGATAGTTTGGAGTCCTCATGCTTCCGATCTTGCTTTGGCTTAACTTGATATGTATCCCGATATACTAGCTTGGATTCTCTCCAAGAGGTAGCCGAATGCTGCCCACTGGAGTCTTTCCTTCTTGATCCTGGATGGAAAATTCTTCATTGGTCCTTGGCCAATTTTGGCGGTTAACAGGTAAAGGTGCCCAACATTTATCTTAAGTTCTGAATATTATTCAAGACTTACTAAAGAATTGTGCCTACCTTATACATATCCAAATGTACGAACAATTCTTTACTTCTCATAGTTTTTTGACCTTATGATTGTTTACTTTTGACAATTATAATATTTAAACTATAAATGCTATAAGATTTGTTAAACCAGAAATCACTTTATTAATTATGAAAAAATTGTTAAATACATTATTATACTCTTACTATTGAGCATAATCCTAACATATAGAGCAACTCAAAAAAGAAAACAAAATGGTAGAGTTGATGAATTTCGATTTGACTACCAACATCACGAGTTAGTCAAGGAGAAAGAAGCATCATCAAAGAAGCTAGATATCGTCGCTTGAGAGGTTGAAGAGATGAAGAATGATTAGGCCATAAGAATGAGTTTTATGAAGCAGGAAATTAAACAAAGGGATAAGGCCCTTGAAATACTGAAGAGCAAAGAAGTTGGCAAGACTGAGAATAAAGGGGAAGAAATGCTTGACTTGAGTCAAGGAGAATCGAGTGCAGCTATTGCTTGGTCGAAACCCTTTTCCAAAGAATAAATCCAAACCAAGAAGGAGGAGAAGGAACAAAATGAAGGCACGAGCTTCACATCCGGGAGATATCCACCAGCACGGTCAATTTCCAAGTTTCGTTACTGTTTGCCATTACTGTAATGTAAAGGGTCATATTTGCTATCGGTGTTACAAATATATTAAAAAACGCAAACAGAGGAATTGGAGTCGTAATTGTGGAAGTAACCGAGTATAGAAAGTGTAAATGAGAAAGGATGAGCTTAAGGTAGTAGAGCTTGGTGGAACTATTCGTTTGAAGAAAAGCAATGATGAATACATAGTTGTTGCTTAAATCACTAGCAAGGGACATCTTGAGCAGTAAGAATTTGATCTGGTTCAAAGAGTTGTAGGGCTCTATGACCATCTTACCTAGAGGTTAAATATAGCACTTGGTGGGAGGCAACCTACCCATGTAAACTTTTCTTTTCTTTTTCTTTTCTTTTTATTATTTGTTTTAGTTTTAAGTCCTTAAATTAGTGTGTCTCAAGCATCCTTCAGCTAAAATTACATCCTACCATGTTTTAGATTTAGTACTTTATTTTGATGTAATGATGGATTCAGGTTTGGGGGTGTGGCAGTTTTTCAGTTTTTCTTAGGTGGATTTATTGTTTATTTTTAATAGAGCAAGTATAGTGAAGGTTTGTGTTATATGCAAATTGCAATTTCCAGGTCTGTAAGCAAAGATTGGGCACGATCGCGGTGTACTTTTTGGTCCACGTTTCTACATATACCACGGTCTACACAACGGTAGAACCCTTGGAATTCACCATTGTTTGGGCTGCTCCTTAGGTTTAATGTTAGCTCCACGAACCATACCGCTATAAGTCTTTGGAAATCTGCATAGCTCAGATCCCCTTCAGACTGCTAGCTATGCACATGTCTACCATGTAGTCATTTAAGTGAAACATTGCATTTCACCAATTCAGGTATGCAAAATTATAATATACTGTGGTGCACATCGCAGTACACTTATGCATATACTGCGTCCTAAAACAAGTTGTGCTATAAATAGCACCGCTCAAGCAGCAATTGAGAGAATCAAATTTCTCTTCTCTTCCGCCGAACACAGCACATACACATACACAATTTCTTCTAAAGTTCTTACATCTTCAAGCAATTTGTGTTCCAAACCAAGGTATCTCTCTCTCTCTCTCTCTCTCTCTCTCTCTCTCTTCATGATTTAATTTGTTTTTTCTATTACTTTCATTCTCTTTTGATTATATGTACATATATTTTTAGTTGGGAATACATGAGATAGTGAGTAAAATTCTAGTTTATTTTTTATTTTTAATAGAGCAAGTATGGTGAAAGTTTGTGCTATATGTAGAATGCAATTTTCAGGTATGGAAGCAAAGATTGGGCACGATTGCGGTGTACTTTGCGGTCCACATTTCTGCATATACCACGATCTACACAGCGGAAGAACCTCTAGAATTCACCGATGTTTAGGCTACTCCTTAGGTATGACGTTTGCTCCACGGACCACATCATTGTAAGTCTTTGGAAATCTGCGTGGTTCAGATCCCCTTCAGACTGCTGGCTACACACATGTCTACCCTGCAATCACTTAAGTGAAAAATTACGTTTCACCAATTAAGGTATGCAAAATTATAATATACCGCGATGCACACCAAAGTACACTTATGCATATAATGCGTCCTAAACTGTGGTAAGGCGACGAGTTGCGCTATAAATAATGTTGTTCAAGCAGCAGTTGAGAGAATCAATTGATAGATCAAACATAGCCTATGAATTGCATGTGGAGGTTATACCATGTGGAAGTTATACCAAAAATATATAAATCACAAAGTACTTGTATTCATTATAAATGTCTCAATAGTACAAGTACATATAAAAGATACAAAAACAATCAAAGATTTTGTCTCATAAGAATGTAATCAATTACAATGTCTTCGAGATCAATTTAAGTAAAGTAAACAAATATCAAAGAAATAAGAAAAGAGTAACTTGACACACAATATTTTTAACGTGGTAAACCTCTGAAAGGAAACATCTACCGGTTGAATCCATAACCACCGGAAAAATGTTTTTCACTAGTCAAACAAGATTGCACCTTCAAATGTGACCAACTCTTATGTATCACAATCTATTGGATATCCCTCCTATCTATTCCCACTAGAGAGAAACTAGTCTATTCTTTAACCGAGACACATCACATGCCTTTAGAGAATATCCATGCTCAGACTTAATAGAGGTCTCACACCTCATGCCAAGACTTCTCTTGCTTTATGTTGAAAAATCACTCAACAACAAGAGAATTTGCTTGCTTGGACTTATAGGAGCCTCACAACCCAAGCCAAGACTTCCCTTGATTGTCTAACCAAAGCCTCACACCCCTAGACAAGACTTTGCTCAGACTTACTTAGATGCCTCACACCTCTTAGCCAAGACTTCCCTTGATTGGACTTACTTAGAGCCTTACACCCTTAGCCAAAACTTCTACCTTTTTACAAGGCAAGCGATCTATGTGATGCATATGATTCAATCACATTCAACATAGGACATATGATCAATATGAGCTATGGAAACTAGAATTAGACAATGAGCACACAATGTATGATATTCTAGTTTAGAATCCAAGAGATACAATCACACAAGATGATGCATGAACATATGAGATGTATGGATCATGTACAAATCATGTAGACATAGACTTAGTCATGTGAACACACAAGTCAAATATTGTCTAGTCATAAAACAATGAATTCAAAATCTAGAAAATGTGAATACTTGAATAAATCATACATATGAAGCATATATTCAAGATATTAGAAACATACACCAAAAAATGCTAGAATCACAAAGTGTGATCAATGAATATTCTAGCAAATATTTAGAGTAAGGATGTAATGAATAATCAATTAAATCCTATATAGCTATAAACCCTAAATCAAATGTGATAATCCTATATTTGTTCAGTTAAAGGATCTAAGCACAAGACAAGGTTATTAATCATAAAATAGATTAATCAAGTCACAAATAACCATAGATATCAAGCTAAGCACAATACAACTCTCAAACATGTGAAATACTAGAATCATAGAAAACTAGTTCACATTTATTTCTAATTAGACTTGATTAGCTTTGATATGAAGCTATCCTTCTCAACAACTTTCATCATACACACACACACACACACACATATATATATATATATATATGGAAGAAGAAAACCCAAGGTAATTAGAATCATAAAGTATGAAATCACAAAGTTTAGCTCAATACCTTGAAATCTCGAGCTGGTTTGGTTTTGACAGTTGAACTGCTCTAAAACTATATCAAACAGCTACAAACTCTTTTTGAAAAGGTAAGGGACTTGATTATAAATATTCTTCAAATTGAATCACTCAATTTAGAGTCCGAATGAGAAAATTATGGTTTTTGGAAAATGAGAAAGTTAGAGAGAAAATTTCTGTACATTTTTCTTCTTGACAATGAACAAGTGAGAGAGAGGAAACATTTAAAGAGATTGAGAGGGAAAACAAAATGAAGTGGGACCCACTTGGGAGGCCATCCCTTGGTTGTCCCCATGGAGGTGCGTGGCCACCACAGGGAGCTTAAGAGGCCTCCTTCCCGTGGTGGCCACATGCCTCCACGGGAAGCCTCCTAAGTGAGGCCTTTTCACTTTGGCTTTCCTCCTCACATACCCCTAGCGTTCTTTGACCGTCCTTTGGCCTCTGAACTCAAAATTTGAATCTGTTTCTGGATTATGAATCGTAATTCACTAACATATGAGGATGACTATGAAACTTTAATAATTGGATGTGAACTCGACTTGATATACGAAGACGAAGATAACGTAAAGTTTCATAACTTCCTAGTTTAAACTCGAAATCTAATGAGTGAGTATCCGAAATGACCAAAACTCAACAAGGAATCATTTAAGAACATATTCAAGTCCAAATCACTTACACACAAACAAATAGACACAAGATCACATAAGTATGCAATTTCCTAGACATAGTTATAGTACATGCATTTCTACAATTTATGACAATGTGAAATCAATACATGAGCATACTAAAACATGTGAATGTGTTATACTAAATTGGCACTACGATGTAGGGACACTTATGAATGAATTGTGTATATGTGCAACTAAGTCTTATAAGAGGAAAGAGGTCTTATTCCTTTGTAGTCAATAACGTTTTCCTCGCACGAAGGCACCACTTTGCTTGTACTATTGTCTATCTTCTCTTGAAGCTTGACAAACCATACAAATAGGACAACAAAATAATACAAAGCAAATAACTTTTTGATATAGAATTATGCCAACTAAACTCAAAATCTTAACAGTGTTTGTGACTTATTCCCTCATGCCTCCACATCACTGCACAGAGGTATTTTATGAAAGAGCCCGGTTACAGTATCGCTTGAGGACTGAAAGCCCAATAGATATCGGATAGGTTATTTTCAGAGAGATCTGCAGCTGTAGGCTTAACACACATCCTTTTTAGTTTTCCTGTGTTTGATTACAACCTTTTGCATGGATTCAGAGATAGATATTAATAATGGGCTAGATATGGAATTGTCGAGTATGTTAAAGCTGAAGTTGTGGAATGATTTGGCTTACAAGAGGAATCTTCTCACCATTAGTCTTTGCAAATCTAGGAGACTCCGAGAGGAGGCAAATGCATCTTTAGATGTTATGGATGAGTCGGAGGATATGATACCAGGTTAGGATCCTCAAGATACATAGATGGGTATGGAAGGAGTGTTTGAAGCAAACTAGAGAGTCGATCAGCCTCCAAGGCCAGAATGGGTGGATTACATGCTTTAGATGATGTAGGGATATATCACTACTGGCGTTAACTCTATCAGGGACAAGCTATCATCCAGGATGGATTGGGTCGACGCGTGCATTGATAAGGTGAATGCTTTAGTGTGCCAGCTTTCATGAGCCAGTACCAGTGATGTGTACTGTCCTTCCCCCCGGTCAGATTTTCATACTGCTAGAGGATCTGGACAACAGCAACAACAAGATAGTAATCAAGGAACTGAAGAGCTGTAATTTGCTAGAGATGAGAACCGGGGTTCAAATTAGGGCACTAAGGAGTTACACTTCATCAATGATGATGACAGACTCTATTGAGTCTATCTGCTGTTATGACATCTACTCTTCTTTTCTTTTCTTTTCTTTTTTATTTTTGTTCTTTATTTTTCTTTTCTTTTGAAGCTTATTGTTTTTCTATTTTTGTTTTGTTGGATATATTGTGATTTTTGTTGGATATTTTTGGATTTCCATTTCATGCTTTTATTGATGTTTAGCTTTAAAAGTGTGTTTGTTTGTGTTTAGTTTAGGTTGTGTTTCCAACCATCAATCTTTTCTCGATTGTCAACATTGGGGACAATGTTGAGTTTAGGTTTGGGTGTGGATTTTCGTGTTTGTAATTTTTGTTAGTTTTGGGTCTAATTATTAATTTTACTTATGTTTTTTATGTCAGTTTTTTGAAAGTTGACCTAGATTGAGATGCTTTTAGGTGTGCCTTAAGAAACAAGTATGCCTTATTCACTGAGTTTAGACTAAAATTTTGTCATTTTGAGTAGTGCATTTCATTTTTAATAAACTTATGACATGCATTTGATATGATGGTGGATATGATGCTTAATTGTTTGCTATGATTAATAGTGGAGACTACCCTTGTGAGTTCACTAAGCCAAAAAGCATACATAAATATCATTATAAAGGGTTTGTTGTTTCTACTCTTAAACACTTAATAGGTTATTAGCATTAGATATGATCTCGATAGGTTGTACATTGGAAATTATAGAACAATCATCACAAAAGATTTTGAAACAAATTATGGTGTGTTCAAAATTAATCTAGAGGGGGTTGAATAGGTTTTAATTAATTTTACCCAATTTTCGTGATTAGTGAAGTTTACGAAAATGCCCCTAACTAGTCAATTTATATAGCAAGTGTAATATATGCGGAAATATAAAAGACACTTGATATTTACGTGGAAACCTTCAACAAGGGAAAACCACGGGCTATTATGTGCGCCACACATGAACCTCAAATCCACTAATTGCAATGACGTTTACAACTTAGGTTTACCTCAACCTCTAACAGTCTGTAACCCGTCACTACTACCCGTAGGCCTATAAAAGTGAACCTAGTCCAATTTGCTTATAGCCTAAGCAACCTTAGCCACAAGTCTCAATTTTCAATGAAAAGATTAAACAACCTAAATGAATCTTCAAAGATATCCAATAATGCAAATAATGCTAGGTTACACTAGATGCTTATCTAGGATTAATAATAGTCAATAAAAACAATCTTATATATTAATTGCTATATGGCATGGCATAAAGCATAGCTACGTGAGATAGACAATCTTAGATATAGCTATCAAAATACAACACTCAAACATTCAACAAAATCTCAATCTTGTATGTAGAAATTACCCTAAGAACATACAAGTAATGAATGAGATAAATTGCTAAGTAATAACATTAATTATGTATGATAATAGTGAACAACTTACCATAATATGTGTGTTGAAGAAGACCCATGCACTAGCACATACTAGATTGTCCTAGATGATGATTAGATGATGATTGATGCACATGAAAATGAGTTTAGAGAATTAAAGAAGCAATCTTTATACTTTTTCTCTTAAATATCTCTCTTTCTCTTTTAGGGTTCTTGATGATCAAAGAGTGTAAAGAAAGAAAGTGACATAATGGTGTATTTATAGAGAGCAACAAAATGGCTAGGAGAAAATACAAGTTTGCCATCGAAACTGTATGATCGGCGGTTTCAAAACTGCCGATCAAACTGCCGAATTGAATCCCAAGAGAACAAGGGATCATCGGCTGTTTCATTTGACGGTTTCTAAACTACCGATTCAACCGCAGAAATAAACCGAGAGATAAAATCAATCAGGTCTAAACGGCGGTTTTGAACGGCTGTTGGAAACCATCGATCTTAATCGCAGAATCAGTCTAGAGACCTCTAGAGCCAAACGGCGATTTCATTCGGCGAACATGGTCGCCGATCAAACCACCAATTCACCAAAATTGGTGAAACCAAAAGAGAATCCAAGGGCATTCTCCGAAGGCGATCCTCACTCTAACCAAGCACACTATTGTGCATGTGCGGACGTTTCCGAACTATGTTCGTGAAACGAATTACTAAACACACTAACACACAACACAACATAACAATAAGGTGCAAGTGTGATAGGTGACATGTGAAGAGAATGCACACAATATCAAAGCATACATATGCAATCAAGACAATTGTGTGTGTGTGTGCAACTAAATCTCTTCAAAGAAAACTAAGCACTAGAGATATACCTTTGGAGTGCTTATCACCTTGAAGGTCTTAGAAAGGGCCTTGAGCTTGATGATCAATCCTAAGCTACCCTTACATTTCAAACCCCAATTGTGGTTTGTCACCTAAATGAGCCAATCAAACTTTAAGGAACTTACAATCTCTCCCTTTGGCTATTTCATGACAAAACCACCACTCACATTAATCCTCACAACAAAATAGAAACTAAATGTCAACAATGGTTTTCTAATATACAAAGAGATAAAAAAAAAATAAAACTTCAAGTCTTTAATCCCTTGTAGAACAACCAATCCTTCAAAACAAAGTTTCTACACTTTCCAATTACAAGTAAAAGTGAGATTTATCATGTGAGAACAAAAAAACAAGCATTTTCATTTAAGAATTTAAGTACAACATCATGCAATGTATGTGTGAAATGCAATGCTCCCCTTCAACGGTTACTCCCCCTCAATGTGTAATCTCCCCAACATGTAATTTTGCTACAACTTAGCACACTAAGCATACTTCTCTTACCACCATACTACTCCCCTTTTTTGACATGAGATGGACAAAGGAGAAATCCCCAAACGGGTCACTTGAAGCAAAGAGAGATAGAAGCATACATGTCATTTTCATAATCATATATGGCACTTTATACAACTCAATCAAATGGAGAGAACAATGAGATTTATTTTTATTGAAAAAGTGTGATTAAAATGCTTTGCATGCAAGACATATTGCATTCAAGTCCAAAAATCAATGGAATTTGGCAAAGCAAATGACAAAAGTTTCCTATAAGAATTCAATCTAATTTCACCATTTGTCATGACTTAAAGCAAGGATATAGAGAATTTATTGATTTAAATTTTAGAGAACTATATCCAACTTTATAAACGAAACATGTCTTGAGCAACTTTGCACCCTATTTGATTTTTCCGGATAAGATATTTGTATTATTGTAGACATATTCAACAAATAAAGAAAGAGAGACAATTTGGATTTTAAAATTCTTGGAACGGATACAAGATCCTATGTTCATTTTGAGTCTCATAAGCTTTTCACACATTATTTTGCATTTAAGAATTGCAATCATCAAATCATGCTTTTTCATTAGAGCATGTCATTAAACATCATGTTATTGAGATCATTATAGGTCATTCAATACGTACTTCCTAAGTGAATCTCCTAGTCCAAAAATGCATGTTTGAACATAAAATTAACATGGATTTCATTCAAAGCATGGTTCACACTTATTGAGATAAAAGCATATATGTACATACGTGCAACCAAGATACTCAAGCAATTAATAAAGGAGCATAAAAATTTTCAAATTTGCATTCAACAATTATGCAATTGCTCTCTTTGTTTGAGTTCCCCAAATGGGGTCAATTCCAAACCACATCACTCCACGAGACATATCCCAATAGATCTACTAAGTGCATGAAACCTAGTTGCATCTAAGGGTTTAGTGAATAAGTCCGCTAGTTGATCATTAGTACCTACATGTTCAAGTACTATGAATTTGTTCTCAACTAGTTCTCTTATGAAATGATGACGGATGTCAATATGCTTAGTCCTAGAGTGTTGTATCGGATTCTTGGAAATATTAATAGCACACATATTATCACAAAAGAGAGTGAGAGTACCTTGGTTGAATCCGTAGTCGACTAGCATTTGCTTCATCCAAAGGATTTGTGTGTATCCACTCCCCGTGGCTATATGCTCGGCCTCGGCCTTGGATAAGGAAATCGAGTTTTGCTTCTTGCAAAACCATGACACCAAGTTGTTGCCTAGAAAGAAGCAACCGTCCGATGTCCTCTTCCTATCATCACAATTTCCTACCCAATCTGCATCATTAAAGCTAACTAAACTAGCATTAGTGTCAAAAGAGTACTAAATCCCATAGTTGGATGTCTCATTCACAAAGCGAATGATTTTCTTAATGGAAGAGAGATGGGACTCCTTAGGATCCGCTTGGTACCTAGCACACACACCCACACTAAAAGAGATATCAGGCTTAGTTGCGGTCAAATAAAGCAAGCTACCAATCATGCCCCGATATAGAGTTTGTTCCACACTTTTTCCACTAGAATCATTACTTAGCTTCAAAGTGGTACTCATGGGTGTATCACAATGTTTGGCTTTTTTAAGTCCAAACTTGTTCACTAGGTTTTTGGCATATTTGGCTTGGGTTATTAAAATCCTATCATCTAATTGCTTAATTTGCAAACCTAAGAAGTAACTTAGCTCACCAACAAGACTCATCTCAAACTCTTGAGACATAACATCAACAAATTGTTGGACTTAGGTGTTGTTGGTGGAGCTAAAAACTATATCATCAACATATATTTGAGCTATGAAAAGCTTATCATTGTTTTTTTTTATTTTATTTTTATTTTTATGAATAGAGTCATGTCAACACTACCTCTTGTGTAGTCATTATCAACAAGAAATTGAGTGAGGCGCTTATACCAAGCCCTCGGTGCTTGTTTCAACCCATATAAAGCCTTCTTGAGGCGATAGACATGGTTGGGGTGGTGTGCATCCACAAACCCCTTGGGTTGTTCTACAAACACTTCCTCTTACAAGAAGCCATTAAGGAATGCATTATTCACGTCCATTCGGTGCAATTTGAACTTGTGCACACAAGAAATGGACAAGAGAAGCCTAATGGACTCTAAACGGGCAACGGGAGCAAATGTCTCCTCAAAGTCAATACCCTCAATTTGAGAGTATCCTTGTGCAACAAGTCTAGCCTTGTTACGCACTATGTTGCTATCTTCATCAGATTTGTTCCTATATATCCATTTGGTGCCTATGACATTAGTGGCCTTAGGCCTAAGAACTAGAGTCAAAACCTCATTCCTTTCGAATTGGTTTAGCTCTTCTTGCATGGCAAGAACCCAAAATTCATCATTTAAGGCATCATCAATCTTTTTGGATTCTATTTGAGAGGTGTAACACTTATAGCTAATGAGATTAGCTATTTGACATCTATTCCTAACACCCTCATTTACATCTCCAATAACATCATCTTTGTTATGGAGATGTCTAACCCATAGAGCGGGTTCTTTAAAGTTCAAAAGAGGAACTCTATCAAGAGGTTGTGTGTCCTCTTCATCAAGATTAGATGTCCGAATAATAGGAGTCTCCACAACTTTCTCTAATGGAGAATCATCAACAATAACAACCTCCTCCTCATGGTCACTAGTCTTGAGCCTATTATCATTAAAGACAAATTTGATGATTCCATGACACTCCGAGTCTTCAAATTGAAAAGTCTATAGAATCTACTATTTAAGGCATAGCCAATAAAGATACCCCCATCACTCTTAGCATCAAAATTGCCAAGTTGATCACGGTCATTTAAAATGTAGCACTTGCTTCCAAAAGTGTGGAAGTAGCTAACATTTGGCTTCCTACCTCTCCATAACTCATAGGAGGTTTGTCTAGTATCGGGTCTTAGGAAAACTTTATTCCCTATATAGCAAGCCGTATTTACGGCTTCGGCCCATAGGTTCCTAGGGACATTGTTACTAAGCAACATCACACGAGCCATCTCTTGAAGGACCCTATTCTTTCTCTCAACAACTCTATTTTGTTGAGGTGTCCTAAGAGCCGAAAACTCACGGGAAATGCCTATACTATCACAATATGTTTCAAAAAAAACATTCTCAAATTCCCTCCCACAATCACTTCTAATCCGTTTAATGCTTTTAATGCTAGAGTTCATTTCATTTTGAATTTTATTACAAAGCATTTTAAACTTGTCAAAAGTTTCAGATTTTTCTCTAAGAAAATATGTCTATATGAACCTAGAGAAATCATCAACACAAACAAAAATGTATCTCTTTCCACCTAAACTTTCAGTTTGCATAGGAACCATAAGATCCGTGTGAAGAAGCTCTAAAGGCTCCTTGGTAGAGAGATACTTGCCCTTTTTGTGCATGCTCTTGGTTTTTTTTCCTTGTTGGCAAGGTCCACAAACACCATTGGTTTTCTTCCCAAGATTGGGAATGCCACGCACAACATTGAACTTATCTAGGATTCGTAAATCCCTAAAGTTCATGTGGCCAAGTCTTTCATGCCACAACTCAATTTGCTCATCCTTGGACATATTACATGAGACAACTCTAGCCTCAAGACAATAGCAATTATCGTTAGATCTCATACCTTTCAACAAGGTTTGTCCATCGAATTTTAGGATTGAGCAATCATCTTTAGAAAACAAGACTGAATATCCTTTATCATTAAGATGAGAAATGTTTATTAAATTGGCTTTCAAGCCATCAACATATAAAGCATTGGACAAGGAGGGTATTCCAGGAATGGAAATGGTTCATTTCCCTACAACTCTCTTTTTGGATCCATCACCAAAAATGACACATCCTCTTTCCTCCATGACAAGAGTCTCAAAGAAACTCTTGTTTCCCTTCATATGCCTAGAGCACCCATTATCTAAGTACCAAAAGTCAGAAGAGTTTACCTTCAAGGCAATTTGAGCAACATGGTAAAAATATTCATCTCTTCTAATCCACCTAGGAAAAACACTTTTCTTCCTAGTGGTCAAAGGCACATGGGGACTAGATGTCCTAGGATTATGCATATTAATTCCATCACTCCTAGGTACATGCATCATGGCTCTTTTCTTTTTCTTCTTAATCATGCTTCTAGTTTTACACATTTTAATGTATTGAAAGCACATTGGTCTAATATGACCATCAAAACCACAAAAATTACATGTAAGGATAAAGTTAGGGATCATACCATAACCTTGTGCTTGCATTGGAGCCTTCCCATGTTGGTGTGGTTGAATTGGTTCAATGTATCTTCGTTGTTGAACCGGTCTAGCTTGCTTCCTAGCTTGAGGTTGCATGATTGGTATCTTTCTTTTGTGAGCCATTTGTTAAGGA
Source organism: Acer negundo (assembly GCA_035582765.1). Classification (NCBI taxonomy): domain Eukaryota; kingdom Viridiplantae; phylum Streptophyta; class Magnoliopsida; order Sapindales; family Sapindaceae; genus Acer; species Acer negundo. The sequence continues at coordinate 22,079,965 of CM069235.1, read as the reverse complement.
AAGCTAGCTTGATGAGCTCTTGAGGGTTGAGCTTAAGGTTGTCTTCTTGGATCTACCTTCATTTGTGCACTATGTGAACGTTGTCCTAAATCAATCTTCTTCCTAGGAGTTTGCACCGATGAGGCTTCTTTGTAGCTCAAGCTTTTGACAAATACGGTCATGTTAGGAGTGGAGGTCTATTTACCATCTTCAAACCCAAGACCTCTCTTGCCATAAGGACTATTGCCTACACCAAACATGTGGTCAAGCTTCTTTGTGCTAGAGGCCATCTTAATCATTGACCATTTAGCTTCTTCAATCTCCCTCTTCAAAGCTTCTTCATTCCTTATAGACAAAGCTAACTCATCTCTTATCTTGTCTTCATTCTTCTTGGATCTCATCACTTGTTTACTTAAGTGATCAATTTGTGTTGAGAGCTCTAGGTTTTCTTCCTTCAATCTCCTAACTTCTCTCTTGTTCTTTAACCTTGAACTCTCAAACTTGAATATGTAGTCTTGAAGATCCATCATATCCACATTTCCATTTATGGATTATGATGAAGAGCCATCATCACTTGAGTCAATTTCCTCTTGACTCACTTCCTCTTCTTCACTAGCACCTTTGCTCTTGTGGAATGAGGCAAAGGCTATGAAGTTAGCCATGAGTTCTTCATCACTCGAAGACTCATCTCTCATCGAAGTCATCACTTCCACTCCAAGTGACGGCCATCACTCTCCCTTTCTTGTTCTTCAAATTTCCACAATCTTGAGCGATGTGTCCTATGCCACCACACTCATAACATTGGATCCCTTTCCTTTCACTCTTCTATTTTCTAGGCTCAAACCTCTTGAAATGAGTCATTTTCTTCAAGTCTTAGCCCTTGGATCCAAATCCCTTCTTCTCAGTCTTGACAAACCTCTTAAACTTTCTCATCAACAAGGCCATGTCTTCATCCGAGTCATCCTTCTCCTCCTCATTCTCAATTTTAGAGGCTTTCAAAGCAATTCCCTTTTGCATTTTAGGAGGTGTGGAGATAGGACCTTTCCTAGACTCATAAGCTAAAAGTCTCCAAATCACCTCACTCGGCTTCATGTCTTTGTATGTGATATTTTCCTCTAAAGCCGTTACCTTGGATTCAAATCTCTCGGGAAGCAATCTCATTATCTTTTGTTTGATCCTTCTATCCGAGTAAGGGTCACCAAGTTGATGACTTTGGTTTACAATGTCCATCAACTTGATCTCAAAGTCATTGAAGCACCCATTCTCCTACATCCTTAGCATCTCGAATTGAGTTTAGAGGACTTGAAGCTTAAAGTCATTCACCACTTCGGTTCCCTCATGTGCAACCTCTAGGATGTCCCATGCCTCTTTTGCGATCCTAGTATTTTGAATCAATTTATATTATTTCTCATCCATTGCACATATGATGGCATGCATTGCCTTCCTATTCCATTTTGATGCCTCAAACTCTTACACGTTCCATTGAGCCTTGGGCTTGAGAACATCCTCTCCTCCACCTGTAGGAGTCATCATCGATGATATGTAGCCGTTTTCAACTGCCATCCATGCCCAATCATGGATTTGGCAAATGTACGACTCCATCTTGCTTTTCCAAGAGGCATAATTTAATCCGGTGAGAAGTGGAGGTCTTGTGCTAAAGGCACCTTCATTGCCACCACCACTTCCACCACCGTTCCACTCATAGTGTTTATGAATAAATGAAATGAATGCAAATGTATGAAAGATCAAAAATCACACAAAATGCAAAAACACACCAAAAAGAGCAAAGGATCACCTAAGTATATCTAGGAACCCGCTCTGATACCAATTGAAACAAATTATGGTGTGTTCAAAATTAATCTAGAGGGGGGTGAATAGATTTTAATCAATTTTACCCAGTTTTCGTGATTAGTCATGTTTACGAAAATGCCCCTAACTAGTCAATTTTATAGCAAGTGTAATATGCGCGAAAATATAAAAAACACTTTATATTTATGTGGAAACCTTCAACAAGAAAAAACCACGGGCTGTTATGTGCGCCACACACGAACCTCGAATCCACTAATTGCAATGACATTTACAACCTAGGTTGACCTCAACTTCTCACGGTCTATAACCCGTCACTACTACCCGTAAGCCTATAAAAGTGAACCTAGTCCAATTTGCTTATGGCCTAAGCAACCTTAGCCATAAGTCTCAATTCTCAATGAAGAGATTAAACAACCTAAGTGAATATTCAAAGATATCCAATAATGCAAATAATGATAGGTTACACTAAATGCTTATCTAGGATTAATAATAGTCAATAAAAACAATCCTAGATATTAATTGCTATATGACATGGCATAAAGCATAGCTATGTGAGATATGACAATCTTAGATATAGCTATCAAAATACAACACTCAAACATTCAACACATAATCCCAATCTTGTATGTAGAAATTACTCTAAGAACATACAAGTAATGAATGAGATAAATTACTAAGTAAGAACACTAATTATGTATGATAATAGTGAACAACTTACCATAATATGTGTGTTGAAGAAGACCCATGCACTAGCACATACTAGATGACCTTAGATGATGCTTAAATGATGATTGATGTACATGGAAATGAGTTTAGAGAATTAAAGAAACAATCTTTATACTTTTTCTCTTAAATATCTCTCTTTCTCTTTTAGGGTTCTTGATGATCAAAGAGTGTAAAGAAAGAAAGTGACATAATGGTGTATTTATAGAGAGCAACAAAAAGGCCGGGAGAAAATACAAGTTTGCCCTCAAAACCGTACGATCGGCGGTTTCAAAACCACCGAATTGAATCCTAAGAGAACAAGGGATCATCGGCGGTTTCTAAACCGCCGATTCAACCATAGAAATAAACTGAGAGATAAAATCAATCAGGTCTAAACGGCGGTTAGAAACCGCCAATCTTAACCGTAGAATCAGTCTAGAGACCTCTGGAGCCGAACGACGGTTTCATTCGGTGGACATGGCGGCCGATCAAACCGCTGATTCACCAAAATTGGTGAAACCAAAAGAGAAGTCAAGGGCATTCTCCGAAGGAGATCCTCGTAATAACCAATCACACTTTCGAGCATGTGCGGACGTTTTCGAACTATATTCGTGAAACGAATTACTATACACACTAACACACAATACATCATAACAATAAGGTGCAAGTGTGATAGGTGACATGTGAAGAGAATGCACATAATATCAAAGCATACATATGCAATCAAGACAATTGTGTGTGTATGCAACTAAATCTCTTCAAAGAAAACTAAGCACTATAGATATACCTTTGGAGTGCTTATCACCTTGAGGTCTTGAAAGGGCGTTGAGCTTGATGATCAATCCTAAGCTACCCTTACATTTCAAACCTCAATTGTGGTTTGTCACCGAAATGAGTCAATCAAACTTTGAGGAACTTACAGATTTCACATGTTATCCTTGATCTTGAGTGAGATGAACTAATGGAAGTGATGTTAGACTATGTGTGCTTGAACTCATTTAAAAGGCCTTTAATATTTCCTACCTATTGTGTGTACTCTATAGCCCTATTTGAAGCCAAACATTGAATTAGCCTTTTTATTTCTTTTTCACCCACATTAACTATAACCCAAGCGAGTCTTATTATAGCCATATCTTGTAGCTTGTAATCATATTCGGGGAATGTGAAGAAGGAGCTAAGAGTTTGATTTGTGATGTAGTAAATAGTTTAGAGGTCGATGAAGGAAAGAGTTGCATTCAATCCAAAAGTGAGAAGCTGAATACCATGTGTAGGATAATTATGTTTTAATTCTATATATGTGATTCTCAATGAGAAAGAAAAAAATTAAAGAGAATCAAGTGGAAAAACAATTTTGAATGCAATAAGTCAAATGAATTGCATCTACTCAAAAGAAGTCTGAAAAAGGGAAAGTGAATTATGAAGACCTAAGTTCTCCAGATGTTGAATTATAAAGAGACTTGTACAAAGTCTTGAAGGTAATTGAAGAGATCTCTTGGTATGATTCTAGGTTTTTGAATTCCTTTTCTGCTTTTTCTTAACCTTCACTCAATGGCCCCATTAGAACCCTGAAAAAAGTCAAACTGATCTGTTGATTATCCTTGCTATGAAAGTAGAGGTAAATCATGTGTTTATCTTGTTCATATTGTCTGATTCTTTTCATGAGATCTTTTGCATACATCTAAGCATTCTTTTTATTATATACTCATATGCGATTATAACTTGTAATTTCTTGTGCAGAAATTCGATTCACACATGCTTAATGAGTGTTTTGTCTAGGTTCTGTGTGAAATTATGAGCGACATCTAGTGAGGATTAGAGTCAAAATGAATTACATCTATAGCATTTAACGAATGTGTTTTTGAAACTAAAGTGTCTTGAGTTTGGGCTTTTCTTGAAAACAAACTAAGTAATGCATTCAAATTTGACATTATTTTAGTCCTTACTTAGTGGCTTTGGCATGCATATTTTCGATATGGACATATGTCGATTGGTTATTTGTTCTTTTGCAGAATACGTTTGTGGGTATCGTAGCTGGTAAACTTTTAAGAGACAAAACTCCTCCTACTAGGGACATCTAAAGGTTTAAAGGCATGTAGCATACGCTCAATGTTATCGTGTTCCCTATGAAAGTGACTTAGTTAGGTTTTTGATTTGTAGCCTAGGTTTTATTTTCAGTTTTTATAGTTTTATTTTCTTAAGTTTTGCTCGAGGACTAGCAAAAGATAGGTTTGAGGGTATTTGATCGGTCTATTTTTATATATGTTTTTCACCCCTATTTCCCCCCCCCCCCCCCCCAATTTCATATCTAATAAGCTTGTTTCTTGAGTAAAATAGGTATTTTTACAAGTTTTATGAGCTATGCAGGTTGTTATCTCTAGAAAAGGTGCTCGGGAGCTTTTGATGATAAATCGGGGTGAAAATGAGAAGAAAGGGACAAAAATAATGAAGATTTGCAGTTTAGAGCACAAGCCAAACAAGGAACCCAAACTGTTGTATATCTAGTGGGAGATTCCAGTGATCACACACGGTGTAGGCTGCTATCTAGGCAATTGCTAAAACTGTGGTACCAACCGCGAAAGTTTCTAGAGAGTCACCGCGAAAGTTTCTACCGCTCAACAGACCGCGGTCCATGCAAGTGCTTATGCCACAACATAGACAGCAGTCAATGCGAATCCCAGTTTTATCAAGAGAACGTGAAGCCCTAATTTGGTGGAAAAACTATAAATACTTCCTATCATGTTCAGAAAGTTAGATCCCAGAGATCTGAAAAGATCTCTACAGCAGCTCAAAGTTAAATCCTACATTTACAAGACATCTTTCATCATCCATAAACCAATTCCATTCTACACATCGACATCATACAAGGAAGAAGACTTGAAGATTGAAGATTCTCTTGAATGCCACTTGGGTTTCTTCTTATCTTTTCTCTTTTCTCTTTAATTTTCATTACAATGTGTAGCAAAATCCCATTCTAGGGGATCAATGTAAGGATTGTATGGATATTGGGTGTTGTCGATGACCTATTTCAAGAATATTTATTCAAGTTGGTTTCATTCAAAGTTCTAATTGTTTTTCATCTCAATGCCACTCATTATTTCAAATTGGGTAAGAAAAATATTTGAGAATTTGATTAAGTAAATGCCATGCTTGATTAAATATATGCTCAACTTCAATCCAGTTTAACTTTCATGCATTTAGAATAGATTTTATACTAGAGTAATTAGTTTTAACTGATAATCCACTCAATCCCTGGGAACGAAATTTCAAAAAATACTTCAACATATATCTAAAAGATTGCTTCAACTGTGAGATCAACCTGAGAGAGCTGCCACAATATTCTCAGACATCAACCTGCAGGTATATCATAACCTGGCATTGTTCAAGCATAAACTTAATCTTATTGTTAAATTAATTGTTCAGAATCAGGTCTTCTCAACCCATTTGAAGCAGAAACTTTTTTCGCTGTCTTGCACTGCAAGCCATGGCTTTCTTCAGGATTTCATGTCCGATGCAGTGATGTTACGACTTACCTGAAACATGAACTAGGTAATTGGCCGTAGACTTCTTATTCATTTTCTATCATTCCAAATGTGGTTGCTGATTATCACCATTTAAAGTTACAGGGTAGATATTTGTTCTTCGAAGCTAGCACATAAATTTCTTGTCGAAGTGGCAGAATAGAGGGATCTGAAGAGCAGGAAAAAAAGTACAGATGCTGGAAGATTCTTAGTGCTGAAAAATGTATTTATCTGTCATTGTAAGTAAACTATAATCTGGCTAACATTAGTGATATGGGGATATTGTTAATTTTTGGTTACTTGTGACCTCCGGTTTCACGGCATGATAGATTGAACAAAACACCAGACACACAATCATAATGATAAAAGTGGCCTACATAAAGATACCTGCAGGGATTTGAACCATAAAAGCTCCTGATAGGCTCAAGAGAGCAACTGAAAATACGCATAGCTTTCTCATCTACAGGAAAACTTGGGCAACTGAGAAGTGCAAATAAAAGATATGTGGTTGATGGCTGCTATGTACAATTACTTAACACTGAGAGATTAAATCATTTTTAAGTTTCTCTGCAATCCAATGTACAATCAAAAGGCATGAGCTTTTGTCTTTTTGACCTCAAGAAATATCTGATGATTGGTCAAAAGATAACCAGTCTTCCCTATGACGGCTCAAACCTTTCATTTCCTTAGAAATTGTTGACAATGTAAATCTAATCTTGTTCAAGTCCATGTGAGATTGTTCACCTGCAAGAAATAAATGAACTTTGTCTTTCACAGTAATCCAACTGCAGCCTGGACTCTTCCTTACCCCTTTTAATTTCTTGGTCATCCTTACTTGATCTGCATCCATCTTTTTCCCCACAATAGAATATAAGTTGGACAATATCACATAAGGGGACGCATTATCAGGCTCCCACTCAATAAGGTGTTGTGCTGCAAGCTTTGCAAAATCCAGATGTAAGTGGTTTCTGCTTGCACCAAGAAGTGCTCCCCAGACCCCAGCATGTGGCTTAAATGGCATTGAGCGGATCATGTCAATAGCCTCATCAAGTAACCCAGCTCGGCCAAGGAGATCAATCATGGATGCATAGTGGTCAGGCTCAGGTTGAATACCATATGAAGATTTCATTGATTTAAAGTATTCTAATCCTTCTTGTACTAATCCGACATGGGTGCAGGCTGATAGAACACCAAGAAAGGTGATGCAATTTGGCTCTCGTCCTTCATTTTTCATCCTTCTAAATAAGTTGAGAGCTTCTTCTCCGAACCCATTTTGTGCAAACCCAGTAATCATTGAGTTAAAAGAAACAATATTAGGTGCACTGATATTTGTAAAAATCCAATAGGCCTCAGCCACATATCCACACTTTGAGTACATTGAAACCAATGAGCTCTGAATGTATAAATCAAATTCCATACCCATCTTTAAAACCAGAGCATGAACCTGTGCACCTTGATTTAATGTTGCCAAACCAGCTGAAGCACTGAGCACACTGCTCAAAGTCAGCTGATTTGGCCGTATTTCTTTTTGAAGCATCCCAATGAACCAACGGAAAGCCTCCTCATATAGCTCGTTATTAACAAAACCTGAAATGATAGCAGTCCAAGAGAAATCATCTTTCTCTGGCATCATTCTAAACAACTGGACAGATTTCTCAATGTTCCCTTTGTTAGAAAATCCAGCAATCATGGTTGTCCAAGAAACTAAATCTTTTACTGGCATTATCTGGAAAAGTCTATAAGCTTCTTCAATTTCATCATTTTGGACATAACCTGAAATCAATGAATTCCAAGAAACCAGATCTTTCTTGTTCATCATCCAAAATATCTTATTAGCTTCATCTACAAAACCAATTCTAAAATACATGGTTATAATAGAATTGCCTAAAAATATATCAAAATTGAACCCCATGCGTGAAACCAACCCATGTATCTGAACTCCTTCCCTATATCTACAAAAATTGCCACAAGCTTCAAACATTACAGTCAAGGTATTAGAGTTAACCTTCACAACTCCTCTTCTCATACTCGAAAACAAACCAAACCCGTTCTCGAAACACCCCACCTTCATATACCCATCGATCATTGCTGTCCAAGTAATTACATTTCTCTCCGGCATCATATCAAATAATCCTCTAGCTTCTAAAACTCTTCCCTTCTTGCAATACCCATCGACCATTGAACTCCAAGAAACTAAATCCGTCTCTACCATATCCTTAAAAACCCGAACTGCCTCCTCCAGTCTCCCCAGCTTCAAATACCCACTTATCAACGCATTGGAGCAAACCGGGTCACGCCACTCATCAGGGATATCAGCATAAAACTCCTCTGCCTTATCCAACATTCCTCTCCGAACAAAACCCGTGATCATGGTCGCGTAAGACACCCCATTACGCACTGGCATTCTCGCAAACAACTCGTATGCTTCTTCGACATCAGAACCATTCTTAACGTAAGCCGTGATCATCGCATTATAAGAAGCGGTAGTTCTGTCGGGAATTTCGTCGAACAGGTTCCTGGCTTTCGCAATTTGACCGTTTTGCGAGTACGCAGTGAGCATGGCAGTCCAAGAAACGGTGCTTTTATGAGGCATACGATTGAATATTGACTCGGCTTCTTTGATATTTCCGTCTCTTCCATTTATGGCGATCTGGGTGTTGCAGTAAATAAGAAACTTGCTGGTTTTATGGGGTTCTAGATTGGAGGAATTTGAGAAGTTCTGCTTGAAAATAGAAGAGTAAGAGCGAGAGGGGTGGTGATGAACAAATGTAGCAGCTCGTTTTTGTAGCATAACTACGCTTAACAAACAGAGTCTATTGTATAGTCTATACCTTCACGTTTATGTTCCTACTTCTCAATTGAATTGGCGATCGTATATTCACAGGCTCACAGCCAAAGGTCATCTACATGGAAGTTCGGTGGCTTATAAGTATATAGCATATAGACCGAGTCTCGTAAGAGATTACTTATTTTAAATTTGGTAAGGATTACCATAAATTCATATTGATTTGAAAAAAATTTTATCTAAATTTTTTTTTTGTAAATGATAAGTTCATTGAAATCTACAGAATAAAATTTGAAATATTTTCAAACCCTAAAATATTTATCCCGATTTTATTTTTTTTAATATGAAGACATCGAAAAAATTGGTGAAATATAGGAAAATTCAAGAAAAATAGTTCTAGTCTTAAAAAATTCTCAAATTTTATTCATAGGTAAATTTTGATGAACTTATCATCCATAAAAAAATTCAGAATAAAATTCATTCAAATCGATATGATTTCAGGGTGGTCTTTACCGAAATTAAAATAAGGGATACCTTATGAGAAACTCACTCAACATATGGGTGCCAATATTGACACCCACAAATATAATTTTACAAACCTATATTTATAAGTACACTCATATCTAAAATTTAAAATTAAATTATTACTATAAACATACATCCTGATGTTAATAGTACACTTATTGAAATGAATGTATTTATTTTAATATATTGTATTTTTAAACTCTCTTAAATTATTAATACATCCTTTTTTATAAAAAAAAAGCACATAATACTTGGAGGAACTGAATCGATTATTTTTGACAAATAATCTTTTCTATCAAATTTTCATGTATGTACGTAAGGCATGTCTTATAATATTTATTAGAGCTAAATGCACCAAACTCTCAAAATGTTTACTCTTTTATGCGTGAATATAACTTTATCTAATTAATACTCAATTTTATTATTATGTTTTTAAAACATTTTTTTTAAAATAGATCACTGCCATCCATATTTGAATTGATGGTGGATCTCAATTCATAAAAAAAATTATAAAAAAAAAAAGAATTAATAACTGGAAATTAAAAAAAAAATGAAAACAAATTTATAGACCTCCAATTAATTCCAGAAATTAAAAATAATAATAACAAATCAATTCCAAAATCAAAATCACAAATCTCATCCAACAATCGTAAATTTTTCTTCAATTAATCTAGAAAAAAATATTTGAGATCCAAATTCAATTCCAAAAACAAAATCACAAATCAATCCCCAAAACAAAATCCAAAAATCTCATCCAACAATCGTATCTTCTTCTTCAATAATCTGGAAAGAAAAAAAAAAACAGTAAAGATTCCAAATTTTCTCCTTTTTCTACACTTTCTCACCTATCAAATAGAAAATAAATTTCTAAAAAAGTAAGTTCTACTAACTAACCATGTTCTGTTGCACATCAATGAGCCTTACAGTATCCGACCTGTTTCACGTAAACAACTCACTTCGAATTCTCAAAATATATAAAATAAATAAATAAATAATTAAAGAATCGATTTTTTGTCCTTTTAAAATAAAAGATATATAAAATGAACACCTAAGGCCGTCGTTATCAAAGGCTTGGTCTACGTTCGAAAGAGAGAAGAAGAAGTGGATGAAAGAGAGAAAAATAAGAGATGATTAGGGTTATGAAAATGGAGGCAACCAAAGAAGTTGGATTCGGAAGAGGAGAGATACATGGTCATTTTGGTAGTGAAGTGGAAGGAGCTACTGGAGGTTGTGGTGAGAGCTACCATGGTACTTCTGTTAATGTGTTTGAGGTCCATCGTAGACCACCTTTATCTGAGATGGAGTTGGAAGAGATCTGGAAAATTTCTTGATCACTTCCCAATTTTTACTCCTTTTTTTTGTTAATTTTCAATTTTTTTTTTCCATTATTTGATCTCCATCTTCCATCACTAAGATGGACAGTGGAGATCAATCTATCAATTTTTTAAAAAATATTTTTTTTTTGTAATTTTTTTAATTAATATATCTCCACAAACATATTTTAATTTTTTATTCATTTTTTTAAAAAAAGAATTAAATGAGCATCAAATGATGAAAATACCCTTAATTTTAACAGTCAAACATGGTCAACGGTTAAATTTGATCAAGTTTGACTAACAACAGGGGAGGTGAGTGTGAATTAACGATAAAGTTGTTTCCGTGTGTAAAAGAGCAAACCTTATTGGAGTGTGGTGTAATTAGCTCTATTTATTATATGAACAATGGTCATTCTTCTCTTTTTTGTATCTTATCATAACAACCGTCAATTAATTTATGACTTCCTTTGAATCTAAGATAGTCAAAAGCAAATGAACTCAATGGCCACCTCTATGGAGTGGTCATGAGTGCTTGAGCATGCAAGTGCCAAATATCAAGGCTTTCGGCTATCAAGACCTTCCTCCAAAGTAAAGCCATGCTATTTGTTCTTTACCAACAACAACAAAAGAAAACAATATTACACTAGCACCATCATTAGAAAACATTTAAACAAAAAACATTCTTATGTTATAATATATGTGGCTTTTTACCACGTGTTATATACATAATATCCCAACAAATATAACACATAATATCCCAACAAATATCTTCTCATCTCTCTCTCTCTCTCTCTCTCTCTCTCTCTCTCTCTCTCTCACCTGCTCTCACCCACTTGTACACCCACTCGCTCTCCTCTCTTTTTGCTTGCATATATATATGATCAACTGATCACTTGTAACAGCATTAGAGAAATTATCAAATATCAGTACAGGTATATGCTTTGGCTTCTATGTCTCGCCTCTCTCCTGTATCTCTCTCACTTTAATACTTGTTTCATATATTATTCTTCATCTTTTCTTCAATTAATTTATAACACGTTTATTTGTTCTAGAGAAAGTTCTTGAGAGTTTTAGCTTTGGTTTAGATCGAGTCTAGAAATTTCGAAGTACTCGAATTGCTTTTCGGATGATATCGTTGTGTTTATCATGGAAATACGATTCCAACGCCATTAACCGCATCTCAAACGGAGCACTAATGAACTCTATAGCTTCGGTCAAAGTTCGGTCAACCTTGGAAAAATTTCTAGATTTTTTCTGCAATTTTCAAGGAAGAAGACGATACTGCAGTGCCACGTCACTAGACAGTCAGCGCCACATCTGCGAACAGTCGCTCCACGTCATCGAACAGTCGCGCCACTTCAATGATACGCCTTGTCAACGCAACGTCGCAAGCGAGGGAATATTTCGTTACCATCAGAGCATATTTTATTAGTCTGACAGAATATTCCTGAGTCAACTCAGTCCATAAGTGTTTTTAGCCAAACTCAGTGCAATTTACATCCGTTTTCAGTTAAGTCGAACCTATTTCCAGTTATTTCGACCGTTCCGAACGCAACCGTGCCATCAGTTTCAGCTAATTCTGCTTGTAAGTACTGGTTTGACTTATTCAAGCTTTATTAACTCTGTTTTCAGGCGCGATGGAAAATCCAGTTCTTCAGCATGATCTTATGTAAGTAAAAGGATCTCTGATGGGTGATTTAATCACATCCCAATATTCTGGATCTATATATATTTCCGTTACAAGATGGCTTTGCCGTCAACAGAACATATATATATATATAGTGTTGGATTTATTTTTATGCACATAACAGGTGAGCTCAGCCTCATAGAACTATTAAATTACATGACATATATACCATTCTGGAATTGTTTATTTACGGAACATAACAGGTGAGCTCAGCTTCCTGGAATTTTTTTTATTTTACAAAACATATGAAACTGACTTATTCTATGTCTCGGGACTGGCTTATGCTGTGTCTCTAGATAAATTGTTAATAAATAAATAAATAAATCAATCAATCAGTATTTATTTATACGTGATATATGAGATTGGTTAGACCGACGAACTAGAAGTTAAAGTTTCTGGAATTATGATATTTAAGTCGGCAAGATTTTGAAAACCGATAAGAACCTGGAGTTATGGATCCAGTGTTATATTCATGAATGTCATACGGCACGATATTGAAAACCGATGAGAACCTGGAATTCTGGATCCAGTGTTATATTCATGAATGATTCATTATTTGGAACCTAAGGTTTCAAATCCAATTAGAATCTGAAGTTCATGATCGAATCGGAAGTTTGAAAAATCATTATGATCCATGATTTTATTTTATCTCATATATATAAAGTGATATGTTTACAGTGGAAATGGTGCGAAATGTCACCATTTCAAACTCATTTTGTGATATTGTCAGTGGTTTAATAAGTTAAGTTTAAAAGGCACATATTATGGTGAACTACCAAAATTGCCCTTAGATAATCAGTTATGTTATTCTCTTTGTACTTTTATTTCTCCACACTTCCAAAAAAAACGACTCTCTCTCTCTCTGATTTTTTCTTTCTCTCTCTCTCTCTCTCTCTCTATCTACAAATAAAAGTTAAAGATTTGTGGTTTCCTCGAGTTTCATCTTCAACTTATAAAATAAGGTAATATTTCTTGAACTTTCTTCTTATAATTTGTTCACATTTTGTAAACCAGCCATTGTGAGAATTTTTAGATCTCCGAGCCTTTTCATGTGTTACCCGAGCCTTTTCATCTGTTCACTATCCAAGCATTTTCATGTGTTTCTCGTGCCTTTTCATGTGTTTGCCTTTTCATGTATTCCCGTGCCTTTTCATGTGTTTCCCGTGCCTTTTCATGTGTTCACTATCCGAGCCTTTTCATGTGTTTCCCGTGCCTTTTCATGTGTTCACTATCCGAGCCTTTTCATGTGTTTCCCGTGCCTTTTCATGTGTTTCCCGTGCCTTTTCATGTGTTCACTATCCGAGCCTTTTCATGTGTTTCCCGTGCCTTTTCATGTGATTCCCGTGCCTTTTCATGTGTTTCCCGTGCCTTTTCATGTGTTTCCCGTGCCTTTTCATGTGATTCCCGTGCCTTTTCATGTGATTCCCGTGCCTTTTTATGTGTTTCCCGTGCCTTTTCATGTGATTCGCGTGCCTTTTCATGTGTTTCCCGTGCCTTTTCATGTGATTCCCGTGCCTTTTCATGTGTTTCCCGTGCCTTTTCATGTGTTTCCCGTGCCTTTTCATGTGTTTCCCGTGCCTTTTCATGTGATTCCCGTGCCTTTTCATGTGTTCACTATCCGAGCCTTTTCATGTGTTTCCCGTGCCTTTTCATTCACTATTCAAGCCTTTCGAAGAATTTTCGAGCTTTTTTATGTCTTTCCCGAGCCTTTTCATTCACTATTCGAGCCTTTTGAAGAATTTTTCGAGCCTTTTGAAGAAATTTTTGAGCATTTTCATGTGATTTAATCGAGCCTTTTAAAGAATTCTATGAGCCTTTTCATGTCTTCTCCGAGACTTTTCAATATCCTTACCATAGCCTTTGTAAATGTAATATTTGAAAAAAGTTTGTAGTCCTGAATTTTCATTAATGCTTTGTGATGATTAATTTGACAGCATCATGAATCGGGTTAGAATAGTAATATCTTACAACGGTCGATGGGAGCAGTTACCCGACGGAAGTCAAAGGTTTGTTGGATCGGATAACCAGGGAATGTATGTGTCAAAGGATATGACTTACGAAGAATTGGTGGCGATCGTGCATACCATTGTGAATTATGATGTAAACAAATTCAATATTGATCTGTCATCAATATCAATTGTTCCGGGCAGTACATGTCGCACATTTATAAGAAATGACAACGATGTGCAGTTTATGCTAGGGGAAGATCGAGTTATCCCTCAAGTATGTGTCAGTGTAACTGAGAGGACAGCTGGAAATGTGATCGGGAATGATATTCCTCCTCTTGAAAATACCCAACAATTAGGATCCTTTAGCGGTAGCAACCAAGTGTTCACCCAAAGAAGTGCCACTGAAGGTGAGGGAAACATGTGTGGTGTCCCACCGGTAGCGGTCGACCATGAAGATTTAGTTGAACCTTAATTTGGCGATGTGTTTGGTTGTCGAAATGAGCAGTACAATGGCAAAACAATTACCCGAACCCTGAGGTGGATAATAAGGCAAATAATGAACAGGTTAATGATCGGGTTGATGATCTACAAAATGTGGATGAAGACCCTGCACAAATTGAAACACGAGGTAGACATGTACAAGGAGTTAGTTGCACTCCACTTGATATGCCTGGGCCTTCCGAGGTCCGGTATAATGTAACAGCATCTGCAACGTGGGTTATTCCCGGAGCAGATTCATACTCGTTTGGTATTGATACAACTAGCACCTTGGCAACGCCAGAACCTAGAACCATGATTTATAAAGGTCAATTTTTTCCGAGTAAAAAGGATTTGAAGAGGCTAGTTGGCCATTTTGCAATGCATCATAACTTTGAATGGAAGGTGAAAAGGTCCAATAAGACAACTTTACATCTGGTTTGCATCATTGACGACTATACATGGAAATTAAGAGCGGTGAGGAGAGATGAAGGGACATACTTTCAAGTGAGAAGTTTTGTCAACGAACACAGTTGTCCCTTGGAGGAGATTCACCGTCGCCACCGACAAGCTAGTGCAGTCATAATCGGAGAAGTCGTTGCACCTAGACTTCAACAACATGATGGTCGTCTCATGCGTCCCAAGGACGTCATCGCCGATATGAAAACAATGTATGGCATACAAATCATGTACAGTAAGGCACACGATGCCCTTCAATATGCATTATCATTGACCTACGGAACGCATGAAGAAGCTTTCCAACTCTTGCCATCTTTTGCATACGTTCTGGAACAGCAAAATCCTGGCACAATCACCGACTTACAATGCACTGACGATGATAAATTCCTCTACTTTTTCATGTCGTTAGGGTCCTCAATTAGAGGTTTTCGGAGGTGTATACGTCCTGTGATTGCAGTTGATGGTACCCATTTGAAGGGAAGATTCGGCGGTACAATGTTTGTGGCAACTGCACAAGATGGAAACGAACAGGTGTATCCAATTGCTTTTGGGTATGGTGACTCAGAAAATAATCTTTCATGGGAGTGGTTTTTGGAATGCTTGAGGGGTGCCCTTGGTAATATAGATGATCTGGTTTTCATTTCCGATCGTCATCCAAGCATTGAAGCAGGGATATCTAAAGTGTTCCCTTATGCAACCCATACCATATGTTGCTGGCATTTTGGGGAAAATATGAAGAAGCGATTCCATAGAAAGGATGTTGCTGACATAATGAATGATGCAGCTAGGTCGTACAGTGAATTAAAGTATAATCGTCACATGGAGGAGTTACGTAAGCTGCACAAGGCTGCATTCGATTATGCTATTGCTGCCGGTCCTCACAAATGGTCCCGCGTACACTGTCCCCAAAGAAGGTACAGGGTGATGACCACAAATGTTGCAGAGTGCATAAACTCATGCCTAAAATTCGCACGGCAACTGCCATTGATGACGCTGGCAGAGTTCATTAGGAATATGCTACAAAAGTGGTTTCACGATCATCATGAAGCTGCACGGTCCATGCGTCATCGATTAACCGACGAAGCACATCTTGTGATCCTGAAACGGGTCGAGAAGTGCGGTTTTATGACCGTAAATCTAGTTGACTGGAACATATTCTCCGTCAGACACAAGGGAAAACAGTGGACGGTTGGCTTAGCCCGCAAGACTTGCACATGCAACAAATTCCAAATGGACTTTTTTCCATGTTCACATGCACTCGCAACGGCAAGGTACTTGACAAGTTACAGTTAACACATTATATTACCCAAACGTGAATCTCACTATTTTCATTGTTGCAGGGAGCGAAACTTGGATTTCACATCTCTGTGTGCAGACTACTACAAAAGGGAGACACTTATTAATGCATACTCGGTTCCTATTATGCCTGTTGGCCATCCTTCTTCATGGGTTGTGCCATCTGACATCGCAGCGCGGGTGGTTTTAAATCCAAAGACAAAGAGACAATCAGGTCGGCCGATGGAGGGTCGACATGCCTCGTCTTCAGAGAGGACAACCACACAATCGTGTAGAAGATGTGGGCAACCTGGACATAATAGCAGGAGGTGTTCCAACCCGCCTATGGTTAATGAATGTCCCAGTAAAATTGTCCCCGAGGAATATCGTTGCAAGTTCAGCATCTGTCATTCAATTGGACACAACAAACAAACTTGCCCTTATAAGGAAGGCAATCAAACATAACAAGGCAGTACAAGATGAAGACGAATTGCCACCAGAAGCACCTTGAGGAACATGTCTCCAAGTTGGGAACCATGCTCGATACAGTTATGTTGTTTAAATCGTTAAGCTTTAGTTGTTCATTTTCATTGTATTATTTAAATCGTGTTGCAATGCACTAAATTGTTCACGCGCGGGTTGGAAAGTGAAAAAAATTAATTAATTAATGAAAATAATATATGAATCTGTTATGTACATCAATTACAACTCAGGGAACAACCCATATATAAATCATCTATACAACAGTGTTGTGCAGCGAGTTACAATAAACCTCCACAGCCATCTTCTCCCGGATGGTGCCCATATCCTCTTCTTTCTAATCGAACTCCTTCTTGTTTGCCAACAAGTACTCTGCCAATCTCAAAGTATGGGCACCACAGTTACCGCTGCAAATCACCATATGAACAACCATTAGAATGGAATTTAATTAAAACCAAGTGAGGTATAATAAAATGTTGAAACAGTCATACCCCTGATGCTGTTGGGGCACCCCACGGGATCCGTCCATGATGCTCATCCGGAAGGCCTTCTTCGATAAACTGTATGTCACATCATCCTTCGTTCGGTTTGAGTGAAACTCGACCTGATGCAACATCGAGGGTATAAACCAACGTAGGCACGCAACCTGCTTATTCCTGTACTCCCATGTGACCTCCTGTCTGAACGGGTCTAACAGGTAGATCTTCCCTTGGGTGAGGTCGACGCTGGCCAGTACCCAATGGTTGCGTCCAAGGTTGCAAGGTATCATAACCTGTTAGTGTTTCAACATAGTGTTATGTGCCTGAAATCTAAACATAGTATTAAACACATTGAAACCTTGTAATTTAAACACTCACCCAATCAACCGCGTGCCATGACCGGTTTCCTGACGGGAGTAATCCTCGGACCGTCTTCAGGTCATCATCGTGCCACTTGTGTTTCAGCATAGACCACTCCTTAGGGGGTGCAGCCACCCCACTGCCGAACATCCGCTCCCACTGAATATCTAACCATGACTGTATATAGAAAATTAACCACAATGTTAGGTAATAGATCTAGTAAACACATCAATTAAAAAATGAAAATCGTACTGTACAAGAACTTACATAGAACTGGGAATCCAGTACGTTAACCCTCTGAGCGTAGACAATGGGGTATGCTCGTTGACGCTTCCGTAAAATCAACAAGTACGCATCGATGTGCTGACAATGTAAACATTTTATATTGTTAGGATTCTACCATTACTGATAAAAACTTATACAAACAGTTAAAGTAAGGAACGTACCGTATCCTCCAACTCCATGAAGTTGGTTTGGAACCGTTGGAACCAAGTGACACCAACTGGTATATGTATATCCACATCACGTCTGTATAATTGCTGAAGAAGTTAGATGACCAAGTAATATTAATGAAAAGATTGTGTAATGAACGATTATACGTACAATTCCCCCGTGGTGTTCCTCTTGTAGGCTTGGTACGCAGTAACGTGGTCAGGATCTAACAAATCATAGGGCTTGAATGCATGCACTGATGACGCTGGCCTGGTCCTTGGCTTCTTCGGCCTACATGGGTCAGTGTATGGGGTCATCAGCTGCCAACCTGGCCTGCGAACCCGCAGCTGACGCTGAATCTGGGGCGGACTACAGGCTCCAGAACTAGACTCCACCGGAGGTGTGTGCAGTGAGGAGGATCTCTGCCTCTGTGGACTACTGTGAAGAGGGCTGCGCTGTGAGGACGACCTGTGCCGCCGTGTATCTCTATGAGGAGGGCTGTGATGTGAGGAGGATATCTCCCGTCGTGTATCTCTCCGAGAAGGGCTACGCTCTGAAGAGGATCTATCCCTCCGTGTATCGCTCTCTCTCCCTGTATCGCGCTGATGAGTGGGGGAGTTGCGCCTGGATCGCTTCAAGGGTCGCACTGCGCTGGGATCTACTGGAGGTGGTGTGCGCTGTGAGGATGAACCATGTGCTAGGTCATGTGGAAGAACATGTGGCACAGATCCACCAGGTAGCTCCCGTACTAGAAGTCCTGTCTCTGTACCAGCACTGTCGTCGGGTAAAACTGGAGGAGGCACCTGCTCTAATAGTGATATCTCTGTACCACCGGGAACCTCTGTTCGTTTTGTCATAACATGACCCGGGTGATCAGATACTGTGTCTGCAGTATGTGCCTCCGTAGTAGGTGTCTGCTCATGTGTGATCTGTGGGTCTATCCCATGCTGATGTGTACCTGTCCTGCCTGTGGGACTAAAGTCTCTGTGATGGTCATCGAATGGTGGACCATCCATACGGGACTGCGATGTCTGACCTTGACCCTGACCCTGACCCTGAAGCGCCCGGATCATATCCAACAACTCCTGATGCTGCTGATCTCGCTTCTCATCACTCTTTCGGATAGCCTCCATCACATCAACCCGTAGAGATTGGACAACATCCATCACTTCAGCGAATTTACCATCCCAGCCCTGAAACGATTTGAAGTTTTGTCAGCACTTAAACTGTTCACTCAATTGAAATTAAATAATGTGGTTCTAATATCTTTTACATACATGTGGATGCCCGCCAACGCCTCCTCGGGAATCACCTCCAGGTCGAGACTGTCTGGGCATAGTGAATCGTACCCGTCTATGCCTTTCAGGACTCTCATCGCGACCCTCCAAAACTGAATCACCCCTAGGTCGAGGCTGTCTGGGCAAAGTGAAACGTACCGGCTGATGCCTCACGGGACTCCGACTCCCACCCTCCTGGTCTGAACCCTCTGTATCATTGGCTCCGGAATATGCACGATCCCTATCACTGGGTCCGGAATAAGGACCCTCCCTGTCACTGGGTCCTAAATACGCACCCTCTGTATCACTAGGTCTGGAATACACACCCTCCATATCAATGGGTCCAGCACTCCTACATCGTTCGTGCTCAGGGACGTGACTAGGTATATCAGAAACATCGGTATCATACAGACTGCCTCCCAAGTATATGCCTTCGTAGTAAGGTTGAGCCATCTCAACACTCGTTGGCACCAATTCACGCCGCGTAAACATCTGAAATCGGAGTTAGATCATTGTAATTGTATACATACTAAAAACTATGAAAATTAACAACAACAATACTTACCCTTTCAGTGAAAATGCCATCCAGTTTTCTCCCCCACGGTCGCTGACTCAACTCCCATTTCAGAATACGTGGGGGTGGTAGCTCCGAGATTGCCCTACGAATCCCACATTTTTTATTCCCAAGCTCGGGGATAACCTCAAAAGCAAATATCTGTATAATATATAAGTACGATATGAAGTAAATAAATTAGTCATATAAAATAAAATAAAAAACTATAATTACAATACAGATTCAAATTTTAAATTCTCACCAATAGTGCGTGTGGTAGTCCATATATGTTGTACGTCTCAGTTGTGTGTACGTCAGCACCCCTTTCTTGCTGTCGTTGTTCAAACCGCTCCCGTCGACCATCCAACGCATGCTTGAAACAATAAATTGACCGCCTATACACGTGTGCGCCCCACGGGAACGCATCAAAAGCGTCCAAGTCCTCCACTAGCCTCCACTGCCATACTGGAACTTTATCTCGCTCGTATACCCCCATTAGTATCCAGTTGAGCATAAACAATAAGCATAGCTTTACCGCATCGTACTGCTCCACAAAAATACCAATCCGCAGCACTGCTCTCAACTCTTCAAACTCGATGTCTCTACCCTGGAAGTACCGCTCGTGTATGCCATTCTCTACCATATCATACCTTGCCGTGTCGGGAATGACTCCGAACTTCAACCCAGTGATTAGACAAAACTCAACCTTCGAGAACCGGACCGAATGCTTACCTAACAAAAATCTCATCTCATCTTCCGGCCCATCGTGATGCAACTCGCGCAAAAGCAGCCGATGGACAATCCCAGCCGAAAAATGAATCTCACGATGCATCATTAGAAAATGACCAAAACACGACTCAGTATACCGACGTCGGTCTTCGATCCTCAGATGTTCAGGTACACTATTAAGTGCGTTGTCGATATCAACCAGGTCATGGAAATGGTCATGCCGTATAATTTTTCCCTTGAACCATTCTCTTACTGGGGTTTTAAGCGACTCCTTTAGCTGATTCCTCATCTGCATTCACAGAAAAAAAACATATGAGTTCATGAAAAGGCTCGAACAAAAAGGCTCGGGCAGTGTATGAAAATGCTCGGGTAATGTATCAAAAGGCTCGAACACTTCAGTAAAAGGCTCGGGTAGTGTATCAAAAGGCTCGGGTAGTTTGTGAAAAGGCACGAACACTTCATTAAAAGGCTCGGGTAGTGTATCAAAAGGCTCGAACACTTCAGTAAAAGGCTCGGGTAGTGTATCAAAAGGCTCGGGGTAGTTTGTAAAAAGGCACGAACACTTCATTAAAAGGCTCGGGTAGTGTATCAAAAGGCTCTGACACTTCAGTAAAAGGCTCGGGTAGTGTATCAAAAGGCTCGGGTAGTTTGTGAAAAGGCACGAACACTTCATTAAAAGGCTCGGGTAACGTTTGAAAAGGCTCGAACAAAAAGGCTCGAATAACAGTTCAAAAAGACTCGATTAAGTTCAAAAAGGCTCGAAATAAAAGGTTGAAAAAGGCACGATAACAGTCCAAAAAGGCACGATAACAGTACAAAAAGGCACGATAACAGTACAAAAAGGCTCGATAACAGTACAAAAAGGCTCGATAACAGTTACAAAAGGCACGATAACATTACAAAAAGGATCGAAATCACTTCAAAAAGGCTCGATAACAGTTACAAAAGGCACGATAACAGTTCAAAAAGGCTCGAAATCACTTCAAAAAGGCTCGATAACAGTTACAAAAGGCACGATAACAGTACAAAAAGGCTCGATAAAGATTCAAAAACACTTACTAACCTAGATCTTCATCGTCTTCAAAAGAAATTTTTTTCTTAAACTAAAACACTAACCTAATCTCATCAAACAAACATAATGAACAACAAATCAAATCAAACCTAATCTACATCAAATACACAAAACTTATCTAGAACAAAAATGCGTGAGAAACAAAACTTACCGGTCTCGTTTTTCTTCGCCCTTCAGTTCTATTCGACATCGGTACTGTAGCGCCGTCGCCGGTGGTTCTTCGTCAGATTTTGGTCCTCTGTAGCACTGTTGCGCCGTCGGGGTTTCTCTCTCTGGTTTTTTCTTTCAACGTTTCAAAACCAGACAAACAGACAAAAAGGGTAATTTTGTCTGGTCACATAAAATGGTGCCTTTTAAACTTAGATTAGTAACTTGGTGCCTGTTCCCCAAAAAGCGCCCCAAATGGTGACATTTAAATTTCGAGCTCTACAAACATATCATTCATTTGAGAAAAAGGATTTACACATCCAATAGGATATTGTGAGTATCATAAAAATGATTAATGAAATTGGAAATAATATTTTATCCATTTCATACACATCCAACATGATGTTGTAAGAATCATAAAAGAGATTTAAAATCCTAACATATAATGAAATTGGAAATTATATTTTATCCATTTCATACACATCCAACAGGATGATGTGAGTATCATATAAAAGGAATTTAAGATCCAAACGGATATACACATCCAACATGATAGTGTGAATATCATAAAAGGAATTTAAGATCTTAACGTATCAATCAGTTGAGAAAAAGGATATACACATCCAACAAGATAGTGTGAGTATCATAAAAAAGATTTAAAATCCTAACATATAATAAAATTAACATTTTATCCATTTCATTTAAATCCTAACATATAATGAAACTGGATGTAATAAAATTAACATTTTATCTATTTCATTCGTGTTTGATACTCCTTGAGAGCAAAATTTAGAGTTGCTGAAAAAGGGGAATTCTAAGATCAATAGTCTACTTGATAGTAGATGAACTTGATGAACATGTGAATGTGATAGGTGTTGGATCATCAAATCATTTGTTTTGGTATCACCAAACCCCGATCTAGATTTCAACCCAGACCTATCACCCCTCAGGTCAACACCACCTCGTCGGTGGGCTTCGTTGATTTATCACACCAGCCTAATGCGTTTTGGGGCTGATTTATAATTAATATAAATTTTGAAGGACCTTTTTCGTAATTTTACAAAATCAGGTGCAATTTTGTAATTTCTCTTTTGAAAAAAAAAAAAAATTTTTAAAAAAGAAGGAGGAATTATTATCATTTCAGATGAGATATAAAATGGCATCCAAATGAGGGAGAATTATTATAATTTCAGATGATATATAAAATGTCATCCACATAAGATATAAAATGACATTATACATAATGTTTATAAAATTTCTAAAAGGAAAAATATATGTCTTGCTGAGAGTGCAATGACTCATATAATTCTACGGAGTCAGAAATATTTTATGAATTCGTCTTTGCTAAGAGCAAATGTTATTAATGTATTAGGTCCAACAGATCTGATAGAAAGCTCTAGAAGAGCCATGATATTGTTATCAAACAATATAAAAGAATCTGTTTAGATAAAAGACATATAACTTTATTAAAGTCATATTGAGATCATGAATAATAAGAATGTTGAATATCTGTGTGTGATTCAGGCCAGAAGCTAATTATAGAAAAGCTGCGTTCTTTATCATCTGGATTATATTGCTGATAAGAAAAAAGGGTGTATGTGGATATATATTCATTCATCAAATAAACAATCTCATTCTAAAGTTGGTTTTGAATCTCTATCATTCAAGGGGATATATGTGAACATATTTATCCACCAAAAGAACCCTTTCATTATTTTATGGTTCTAGTGATTCATCTACAAGATGATCACATGTTTATGTATTATCACACGTCTTTAGTTGAGATCGATGTTCAACATCCAATTTTCTTATGTACTCATAATCATAATGGATCAGCAGAATCGCTTATCAAATGTCTCCCGGTAATTACGAGAACTTTATTATTTCAATACAATTACCGATTTCTATATGAGACAATCTATATTACATGTTGATGCATTCATCTATGACTCACTACCTATCATTGGTATTTACCATTACAACTTATAATTGGTCATTGAATTGCTCACATTTTTAAGATAATTGATTGTGTAGTATATCTCCTTATTTCATCTCTAGTATGATCTAAGATAAGAATTCTATATCATTATGAAATTAATATTGATTTTAATTAATCTTCTAATTAGATCATTTAAACTTCTGATAGTTTATATTTTTACACAATCTGTATATTATTATATTGATTAAATTCCAAATGGAAAGTTTCTCCAGAAAGAGTAAATGAAAAGTTACTCTTATATAAAATAGAGATACCAGTTCGGTTCTCTATATATAAATGTGTCTCATTTCAATCTTTGAACTACTCAAATACGAAAGATAATTGATCATCAGATAATTATTAATTTGTTACTTGATATATTAAAGTTAACAAGATTTTATAAGTTGTCATTTCATAAACCCTAGCCTGGTGATTGTTCCTAAAGAACAATCTAAGTAAAAAGCAACAAATAAATAATCTGATACATATTATAATTCATAAGCTTATGAACCTTTTTGAAAGGTATTGTTATGATGATCCTAATATAAACAAAACTCGAGTTATAAATAAATTCATTTTCTCTAAATCAACTCTGTAAGAGTCTGATATATCTAATGAGACACAGGTCTATGAAATGACTAAATCCATTGAAAATGAAAGAAATCTCAACAAAGATACATGTATATTGAAGTTGAGAAAATTTCTATATAAGTCTAGGAAATGACTAAATCCATTGAAAATGGAAGAAATTTCAACAGAGATATAAGTATATTGAAATTGATAAAATTTCTATACTAGTCTATAAAATGACTAAATCCATTATAATGGAAGAAATCTCAACAGAGATTCAAGTATATTGAAATTGAGAAATTGAGAAAATTTCTATAAATTATATGAGAGAAATGTGGAATCATAAAGAAACAATCATTAATGATGTATTTTTATACACAGTAAAGCTACTGAAATTATAAACGATAATTATGATATTCATAATATCAATGATTGTATACAAAAGGCATGATTGGCCTAAGTGAAAAGAAGCAATTCAAGAAGAATTAACTTTATATGCCAAACATAAGGTATTTAAACCAATAGTACTCCAAACACCTGGAGATGTCAAACTAGTTGGATACTAATAGGTCTTTATATGAAAACGTAATAAGAAAAACGAGATCGTGAGATATGAGGCACGACTCGTAATACAGGGTTTCTTACAGAAACTTGGTATTCACTAATGATGAATACGATTAAGTTCTGAATTTTTAATAAATTTGGCTGCCCTTGAAAGGCTTGAAATGCGTCTTCAGGCGTAATAATCATTTATCTATATGATTCACTCAATGCAGATATTTATAATCCCAGAATGATTTAAAATGCTAGAAGCATGTAAATCGAGATCTCGTAATCTATATTTGATGAACATAGAAAAATCCTTATATAGATTAAAAATAATCTGGACGGATGTGGTATAACCGTCTCAGTAAATATCTGATAAAATAAGGGTATAATAATTATATTATATACCTAAGTGTCTTCGCAAAGAAATTAGAATTTGAATTTACTATATTCACAATATATGTTGATGGTATAATAATTATATGTTGAATTTTTGTTAAATGAGTTTAAAAATGAAAAATATGGGAAATAAAATATTGTCTCGACCTGAAGGTCGAGTATGGATGAAATGGAATGTTTGTCCATTAATCAAAATATGTTGCAAAGATTATGAAAAGATTCCATATGGATATTACTTCATAAAGCAAGTCTTTGCTTATACTCCCTCCAATCATTTATGATATTATTTCATTTCATGAAATAAACATATGTATACATCAGTTTAGCAATCTAGAAGATTGCTTTAAAAGAACTTTTATCAGGGGAAGCATCCCATCAAGGGGAGCATCCTATCAGGGGGAGCATATCAAATGAAGTTTATTAATCATATTGGGGAATATGTGCATTGTACTCTTTTCTTTTCCAATCAAGTTTTTATCCCATTAGGTTTTCTTGATAAGGTTTTAATGAGGCAATTCTCTAAACACACCCAAAAATCATTTGATCCACAAAATCATCATAAATATTACATTGATTCAATATATCATCGTATATTTGTTATCTTAATCACAAATATCATTGTAAATATTACTTTGATCTTGCTAATCATCGTATATATATTACCTTGATCCAAAAGATCACCATAAATATTACTTTGATCTGACAGATCAATGGATATCTTTGCTCAGGTTTTATCCCACTGGGTTTTTCCTAGCAAAGTATAAATGTGAGAAATGTTTTGAAGAAAACATTAACTATTGACATATCTGTATTGTACTCTTTTTCCCTTCGATCAAGTTTTGTACCACTAGGTTTTCCTGATAAGGTTTTTAATGAGACAATCAAGGCGAGCAAAGTTCTGAACGGATATATGTATACTATACTCTTTTTTCCTTCGATCAGGTTTTCTCCACTGAATTTTCCTGATAAGGTTTTTAACGAGATAGTTTTGAGAACATCCAACATCACAAGATCCAGAAGATAATTGTATATATTGCTACCGAGGTTTTCATCCAATTAGGTTTATCCTAGCATATTAATATACATGTGATATAAATCCAAGGGGGAGTGTTATAATATATATGGCTTTTTACCATATGTGTTATGCACATAATATCTCAACAAATATCACACATAATATCCCAACAAATATCTTCTCCTATGTACCCTCTCTCTCTCTCTCTCTCTCTCTCTCTCTCTCTCACCTGATCTCACCCACTTGTACACCCACTCGCCCTCCTCTCTTTTTGCTTGCATATATATATGATCAACTGATCACTTGTAATAGCATTAGAGAAATTATCAAATATCAATACAAGTATATGCTCTGGCTTCTATATCTCGCCTCTCTCTTGTATCTCTCTCACTTTAATACTTGTTTCATATATTGTTCTTCATCTTTTCTTCAATTAATTTATAACAAAGATTATTAATGCAAATTAGTATAATTCTCAAATGTAAATAAACAAGTATTGAAATATCCTAAAAAACAAAAACAAAAAAGTGCTGACAAGAGTTTCGTACAAAATAGTTTAATCATTAGCAGGATCTATTATTTTCTCATTATCAACATCATTATTCATTGCAGTTTCTTGAAAATATTGTATATTAGCGATATATATCGTTTCTCATCTTTTTGCAATGGATTGATGAAATCAATGCCCAATGACGAAGCTAGGATTTTAGCTTTGAGAGGGCCAAGACAAAAACAAATTCAATTTAATGCAAGACAAATATACTAGTATTTAAAAGCTAAGTTATTAAAAAAAACAAATGTAATATAGTTTAGATGTTACGAGGATGAACCAATGTTTTAATTCTTTTTTAAAATCATCAATTGTTAATGACTAAATCAACATTAACTTATATTTAACCAATGGCTTATATGCATTGCATTTATATAAATACATTAATGCGCATGCACTAAGGTGAACACCACATATAAATATATCAGGACGAACAATGTGGTGAAAGTAAATTAATGAAAGTAAAATATTGAGCGTACCTCCAGCCATGATTGTTGAAGCTATTGAGGAGTTGTCTGTAAACTAATAAACTAAGAAAGTGAGTGAGAAGAAAAACAGAATGTCTTCTAGCCTATTCCAAACTTTATAGCCGCTATATGATGGATAAAAGCAAGCAAAAACACACACACGGCTAGGCTGGGACCTGGTATTTAAACTTCAAATACTGGATGTCTAATTGTCTACCCAATCAGTTCCTACCATCAAGGAAGTGTGTAGTTAGTTATTCACAACAACCTAATCACGTTTAAACGTGTATAATATCTTTCAGATCAGATACTCAATAGTTTAACAATTACTTTTTATCTTCTAACAGTTTATCTATAATTCTAAATTTACATGTGAGCCACATCAAGTGAAATAACGTAAAAACTAACATTCTCCCACTTGGCTTACATGTAAAAATAAAAAAAATAAATAAAAATAAAAATAAAAATAAAAATAAAAAAAGAATTAAACTTTAATGTGATAAACTATTATCTTAATTTTGGCCACTTAATTAAAACTATTTATCTGTCTGAAGCCTGATCGTATTCAAATAGAAAATTTTTAGTACTTGAATCATGGCGTCATGCTCAATCTCGAACAATTCCTTCCATGTATTACTAGCACAAATATTGTTTAAATAAATACTTTATAACTTTATGAATGAAAAATTTCATTCGAGATCCTATGCATAAATAGTCTTAACGGACTTCTATATAATATTCTTTATGTACACAAAATCAGATCATTTATGAAATGAATCACTTTATTAAAGCCAAAGAAAAATAAATACAACTTTAGTCAACGAGACCCATATGATCCACATGCTTTACATACAATTTAGCCAGCAAACCTTTTGTTAACGGATCAACTAGCATGAGTTATGTATTTACATGTTCAATGATCACTTCAAGCTTTTTGATATGGTCCCGAACAACCAAAAATTCTATGTCGATGTGCTTACTTCGGCTTCCACTTTTATTATTCTTAGAAAAGAAAACTGTAGCGGAATTGTCACAATAAATCTTCAACGGCCTTGCAATAGAATCGATAATTTTTAGGCCTGTCACAAAAAATTTTAGCCCTAATGCCTGCGATGTTGCTTCATAGCATGCAATAAATTCTGCCTCTATAGTGGATGAAGCAACCATTGTTTGTTTAATACTTCTCGAAGACACAACGCCACCAGCAAGTTGGAAAATGTATCCACAAGTAGATTTTCTATAGTCTATACAACCAGCAAAATCTGAGTCTGAATACCCAATAACTTCTAGGCAATCACTGTATCTATAGGTCAGCTTGTAATTCTTCGTTCCTTGCAAATATCTCATAACTCTTTTAGCAGCTTTCCAATGTTCCATACCTGGATTACTTTGATATCTCCCCAGCAAACCAACCGCAAATGCAATATCAAGTCATTTTGAGATATTCCTAAGGTTATTTGGGATATTCCTAAGGTTATTTGAGATATTAAATCTTTCTAAAACCTTTTCAATGTAGGCCTTTTGAGATATTCCTAAGGTTATTTGGGATCTGTCTCTGTGATTTTCTATGTCAATGACATAAGAAGCTTCACCTAAATCCTTCATTTCAAAGTTTTGAGAAAGAAACTGTTTTGTATCACAAAGCAAACCTAAATCACTGCTTGCAAGTAAAATATCATCTACATATAAGACAAGAAAAATATATTAACTCCCACTAATTTTAAGGTATATGCATTGATCAATAATGTTCTCAGTAAATCCGAATGAGATAATAACATCACGAAATTTTGTATACCAATGACGGGAGGCTTGTTTTAATCCATATATAGATCTCCTCAACTTGCAAACTAAATGACTTTCATTTTCAGAAGAAAAACCTTCAAGTTGAATCATATAAACTTCCTCATTTAAATCTCCATTCAAGAATGTGGTTTTTACGTCCATTTGATGTAACTCTAAATCAAAATGAGCTACTAATGCCATGATAATTCTAAAAGAATCCTTTTTAGACAGAGGAGAAAAGGTTTCATGATAATCAATGCCCTCTTTTTGAGTAAAACCTTTGGCTACAAGTCTATCCTTATATCTTTCCACACTACCACGGGAATCTCTTTTAATTTTGTAAACCCATTTACATCCAATGGGTTTCTTTCCCTTTAGTAATGCGACAAGATCCCAAACTTTATTTTTAGCCATTGATTCCAAATCTTCTCTCATAGCATCATACCAATAATTTGAATATTCTCTTTTCATGGCCTGAGAAAATGTAATTGGATCATCCTTAGGTCTAACATCAAAATCAGTATCTTGAAGATATACTAGATAGTCATTAGAAATGGCTGATTTCTTTGTTCTCGAAGACCTCCTTAATTCTGCTGTTTTATCAGTGTTTTGTGAGGGATCATTAGTAGGTTCAATTTCAGCTTCACTACAAAAATTAGTTGTATTTCCAACTGCTATTTTCGACGGCTTATTGCCATCGGAAATAGTCGAATTATAAAAAATATAGCACGACGGCTTATTGCCATCGGAAATAGTCGAATTATAAAAAATATAGCACGACTCCATTTGATAGTCACCACGTCACTCGTCACGTGCCACTCTAAATCCATGAAATTCATGTAGCTTGAACTCTTGACCTAGATGACAGTAAGGGTTTCCCTTACCATTTTGCTATAACTTTATACATGATAGGTTTTGCATATTATTTATATATAACCTATTGATATGTTTGTATATTATATAACTAAATATATAAATTTTTTGTATACTATTTACATATAACTATTGAGATATTGTTTTTTAAAATAATATTTTATTAAAATTATTAGAGTTTTTGTTGACAGTGAATTTTGGATACATTTAACACATATAGTGATACATTTAAAACATTAACCTACAAGTCACATTTTTTTTGTAGTGTTATAAATTACATGCATTCCTTTATAATTTATTAATTAATATTATAATAAAAAATTATTTATTTATTCCATGAAATTGAGGTCAAAAACAAAGACTATTTCCGACGGCATTGAGGCCGTCGGAAATAGTGTTTTCCATTTTTTCTTTTCAAATGGAATAAGACTATTTTCGACGGCATTGAAGCCATCAAAAATGGTGTATTCCTTTTTTATCTTTTCAAATGGAACAAGACTATTTCCGACAGCATTGAGGCCGTCGGAAATAGTGTATTCCATTTTTTCTTTTCAAATGGACAAGACTATTTCCGACAGCATTGAGGCCGTCGAAAATAGTGTATTCCTTTTTTCTCTTTTCAAATGGAACAAGACTATTTCCGACGGCCTCAATGCCGTCGGAAATAGTGTATTCCTTTTCCTCATTTCCAACGAGATAAAGACTATTTCCGACGGCGTTTTTTGTGCCGTCGGAATTGGGAACAAAATTGATGGTTTTTTCAACTATTTTCGATGGCATTTGACCGTCGGAAATGTGGTATCATATTTTTACTTATTTCCGACGGCAATTAGCGCCGTCAGAAATAGTTTGTCACTGATAGGATTTTTTTTTTTTTTTGTAGTGCTTGTTCCTCATGGGTTTGTGGTCCCTGAATTGGTTGTTCTTGAATTGTATGAATTTCAACTGGTTGCTCTTCAACAATATCTGGAGGATTTTGTTGAAAAGCAAATAAATAATTATCAATTATAGGCAACTCAGCTGAATTTTTAATTTCCTCAAATTCTACCTTATGAGAAAATTCACTCTAACTGTATTCTGACTCATCAAGAAATTTTGCATTTCTAGCTTCAACTATTCTAGTAGAGTGCGAAGGACAATAAAACCAAAATCCCTTAGAGTTAATTGCATAGCCTATGAAAAAGCCACCGATTGTCCTAGGATCTAATTTCTTTATGTGAGGATTGTAAATTCTCACTTCCATAGGACAACCCCATATGTGTAAATGATTTAAACTCGGTTTCCATCCATTCCACAATTCAAAAGGTGTTTTTGGAACAACTTTAGATGGAACTCTATTTAAAACATACATAGTTGTTTTCAAGGCTTCGCTCCACAAGGACAATTGAATATTAGAATTACTAATCATACTTCTTAACATGTCCATAAGTGTTCGATTCCTCCTTTCGGCTACACCGTTTTGTTGCGGTGTACCCAACATTGTATATTGAGCAATAATTCCTTCTTGCTCAAGGAATCTTGCAAATGGACCTGGTAATTGTCCCCTTTCTGTGTACCTCCCATAAAATTCACCTCCTCTATCTAATCTTACAATCTTTATTTTCTTTTCCTTTTGTTTCTCTACCTCTATTTTGTATGTTTTAAAAGCATCTAAAGCTTCAGCTTTATCAAACAAAAGATAGAGATACATGAATCTTGTATGATCATCAATAAAAGAGATAAAATATATCTGACCATTTAGACGAGTTGAAAATGGACCACATATATTGGTGTGTATTATTTCAAGAATTTCAGAACTCCTTTTAACACCCTTTGATGAATTCTTGTTGGTCTGTTTTCCTTTAATACAGTCTACACAAGTACCAAAGTCAGTAAAATCAAGAGTCTTTAAGATTCCATTATTTACTAACCGTTTAATTCTATCGATGGAGATATGTCCTAATCTGCTGTGCCATAATGTGGAGGAATTCTCATTAATAATATTCCGCTTTATGCCAACGTCACCGTGCATGGCAAAGTAATTTTGCTCATAAGTGGGATCTAAATCAATTTTATATAAACCATCAATTAAAGTACCGGTACCAATAGGATTTTTATTTTAAAAAATATTGAAAACTGAATGTTCAAATACAAAACAATAACCAAAGGTAACAATTTTCGAAACGGAAATCAAATTCCTAGAAAACGATGGAACATAAAAAACATCTTCAAGATCTAAAAAACAATATGGATTGAAGAACCAAAGTAAAAAATGATTTGTGGCTCACTAAAGATAAAAATTTACCTTTCTTTTCGAGCCATTTTTTGTACTTGATGCAATCCTTTTTCAGGTGACCAGTTTTCTTGTAGAAGAAACATGCAATTTTCACTTGATTCTTCCCTGTCCTTTTGAATTTGGAGGTAGGTATCCTTATCAACATTAGGAATTGCCTTCTGGTGAGCAACAAAATGAGCACTCTCCTTCTTTTCATGTTTCAGTCTCTCTTCCTCTTGAGCACACATGGTCAATAGTTCATTGATAGACCAATTTTCCCTATATGTGTTATATGATATTTTAAAAGGTCCATATTCAGCAGGAAGTGAATTGAGAATAAAATGAACAAGAAAAGAATCAGAGATTTCAACCTTTAGGGACTTAAAGTTGCACAGCAATGTCCCTCATTTCCATAATGTGCTCATGCACACTTTTAGAGTAATTAAAAGTTAAACCTGAAAGTTTTTTCATTAAAGTGTTGGCCAATGCCTTATCAGAAGAAACAAAATTGTTCTTCTATGGCCTTCATGAAATCTGTCACTTTAGGGCATTCTAGAATGGATCCTCTAATACTTTTGCATGTATGAGACTTAACAAGCATTAAGCTTAAGCAATTGGATCGCTCCCACTGATCATTTATGTCTTTTTCTTGAGTCTTACTAGATTCTGTGAGGGCTGGTGGTTCTTCCACACGGAGTGCCAAATCGAGATCCATACACCCCAACGTAAAGATAATTTTCTCTTTCCAGTCAGCATAATTATCACCACTCAGCATTGGAACATGAGAGGTATCATTAAAAACAGAAGATGAAATAACTGCAAACAAGGAAACTAAATTTCAATACTATGAAACACAAAATATAAACCAGTGTACGTAGTAAATTCTAACCTTCCTATAGGTAGAGGTTGCACGTGCATCAGAACTTACTACAACTTAATCAGTAAGATTGGTGAATAATTAAACTCAATAGAATACATCATTCCTGTGGGCATAAGCATATTTTATTTATATAATTCACCATCTTATTCTAATTCATCACTAAAACAACTATCCCCTATAAGGCCAATAATCATTTTAATGATTCATTTGCAACTATATATACTGCTAATAATATTTTACTGTCAATATATCTTAAGAAGCTGTGGCTATTCTTAAGTTATAATGAAAACATTATATGACATCAATCAAAATATTATTAAACCATAACTGGGTATATAATATAACTATGAAGTAAGAAAACATATACATACAAATACCAGACAATTATGCAGCTGAACAATATGCCTAAACCAGGCTCTGATACCAAATGAAAGTAAATTAATGAAAGTAAAATATTGAGCGTACCTCCAGCCATGATTGTTCAAGCAATTGAGGAGTTGTCTGTAAACTGAAAAACTAAGAAAGCGAGTGAGAAGAAAAACAGAATGTCTTCTAGCATATTCCAAACTTTATAGCCGTTATATGATGGATACAAGTAGGCAAAAACACACACATGGCTAGGCTAGGGACCTTTGGTATTTAAACTTCAAATACTGGATGTCTACCCAATCAGTTCCTACCATCAAGGAAGTGGGTAGTCAGTTATTCACAACAACCTAATCACGTTTAAACGTGTATAATATCTTTCAGATCAGATACTCAATAGTTTAACAATTACTTTTTATCTTTTACAATTTATCTATAATTCTAAATTTACATGTGAGCCACATCAAGTGAAATAACGTAAAAACTAACATATGGACTATAGATTATGGAGAAGTTTTGACAAGTGCATACACTTTGAGTCAAAGTATATAAATCTAATAGTTCACATTCTTCGTCCTGATATATTTTATATTATGACGAATTGACAATAGAAAAATTATATATATATATAGTTCATGATGTATAAGAAACCGAATCCTAAATAAAATATATTTTCGCTCCTACTAATTAGGAATCCTAAAGAGAGAGAGAGAAAAAAAAAGTAATTCCTTATTTGTAATTATTGTGTTTACTAAAATCGGTTGGAAATCTAATTATGTGGGTGATCGCACCAAATATGTTGTACATTTTGACTATCAAATCCATATCCTTTGTGTCTTTTTCTTGCATTTTAGTATCACTAATGGGCTCTGTGTTCGTAATTGTAGGTGTTTGTCCATTTTTGATGCTTAGAGTGTATTACGGGACTTTTGGACGAAAAGGGGACCAAAAGGAGCGAAAAGTTGGATAAATGGCAACAAAGGCATCAATAGTGCTGGTCAGCACGGGTCCCAACCGCACTATCACCAAAACCCGGGACCAGATATCTGAAGGAAGGATAAAGTGCGGGTGAGTGCGGGTCAGCCCGCACTTACCCGCACTCTTACCCAGGTCTGAGACCTGACAGCTGAAGACTTGATAAAGTGCGGGTCATCCAACCGCACTCTATCCCTTTCCAGAGAGTTGGAAATTGAAGGATTCACTAAAGTGCAGGTGAATGCGGGTCCCTGAACCGCACTCCGACGTGATCTAGTGTCGTTTTACAACAGTTTTGTAACATATTTCGTAGGAAGTTTAAATAGAAAGTGTTGTATTCGTTTTAAGAGAGTTTTTACACTTAGAAAAACTCGAAAATTGTAATCTAAATCTAAGAATACATTTCTTCTCATTTCATTCACAATCTACTCATCTTAAATGGAACTTGAAGGAAGGAGATGATCTTCATGGGTTATTTCTCCATACTTTCTCTTATTTTCATTATTGTAATGAGTAGTTAAATCCCCTCTAAGGGGTTGATGAATTAGTTTGTTTTGATGTTGAACACTATTTCATTTATATTTCTATCTTTCTTAGTTCTATTCATGAGTATGAATGTTTTCATTGATTTACTTGTATTTGATACACTATCTTTGCAAGTTTCTCTTTGGATTCTATTTGTGTAGACAACTTGATACACACTCTATTAGGTTGTTTATTACTTATGCCAATAGATGGGATTTTCAGAATCTCAGCTCAATGACCACGTTCTTCACTTAACCTCAAACGGGAGTCCATCACTATACACCCTAAAACGGCTCTTGTGAGAGGATTAGAAGCCTCCTTTATACACCGTAGGTTGGTTACCTTCGTTTCGGTAGAGCCCTTTTTAGATAGCGAACGTTCATGGTAAGGATCCGAAACGAGCAACTAACTCTATACACTCCTAGGCTGGTTGCTCGGGAAGGATCGATCGCTAGTAGGGGGCTAATTCTATACATCCTAGGTTGGCCTCTTGCTAGAGATTGAGAGCCAACTCTATACAGCCTAGGTTGGCTATGGTTGTTTAAACGAGCGTATTTTCGTGTTGTATGCAATTGCCCAATATTAGCTTACTAGTCCGTCAATACCTTAGTTTCCATCATATCTATCTACATCCCATTTGCATTCCATTTTTAGTTACTTTTCTAGCGTAACCTTATAGTGTTTGCTCATTCACATTTTCACAACATAAACCTTTTACTTTTATTGCATTACTATTACTTAAGTTCCAAATTAGTTTTAGATAAATACGATCCTTGTGGACGATACCCCACTTCGGGTGCATTTGGTACGTGGGACGGGACAAGACAACGTGGAACAATTTGTTCTTGTCCCACGTTTGGTGCAACTATTGCATAGGATTGGATGGGACAAGGTGGGACAGAAATCACAAAAAGCTGTCCCACCCTAGACCCTCGGCCAACTTGTCCAATAGCATGGGATAAGCATCAAAAATACCAAATTACCCTTTAAATCTTTAAAAAATTACAACCTATATAAATGAAAACCCTAGCCTACTTTCCCTTTTCTTTCTCTCTTCTCTGAGTTCTCTCAAACCTGATAATTGTTTCCAACAAGCCAATTGCCTTCTGTTGTCGCCGCAACTCATCACCAACATGGTTACCGCTGTAACTCATCGCCGACTTGGTTGCCATCGCACGTGTACACCGCTGAACAAGGTATGATTTTTCTGCCGCAACTCTCTTCTTTCTTTCTCTCTCTCTCTCTCTCAGTTCGACCTCTTTCTATATGAGCCAAACTAGAGGTTTAGGTTTCTGGGTTTGGTTTCCTTCTCTATTTCTCTTTATGTAGGGTTTTGGATTTTGGGTTTTGGGATTTCGATTATGGGTTCTCGATTTTGGATTTTGGGATTTCAGTTATAATCACAATAATTAGTATCAATTTTTTATTTCTGAACCTTTGATTCATTTACCTTGATTAGCTGTTGAAATTAGTTTGGAAATCGATTGAAGCCCGTAAAAAGTTATAATTCTTGCTTCTCTAGATTACTGGAACATTATATGGAGCAAGAACAATTATTTTGTTCATCAATCTTAAACTCTACTAATAATCAAGTTCATCAACTGATTGGTAGCTGGAAATCAAATCAAATATTTTGATAAGAGTTGGCTTTAGAGTTGGCTTTCTCTGAGTGTTTTGTATGCTTGTTTGCTTGCTGTGAGGTTTCCCTTGCATGCTTTTTCTATAAAAACTGATGTTAAAAAAAAAAAAAGTCTTTCTTCTCTGATATTGCCTCTTATAATTGCCATTGTTTTACTGTTTTGACTGGAATTTCAAGGATATTGCCTCTAATTTCTATGTGATTTTGCAGTGGTGATTTGATGGAACAAATAAGCAATTGGTGCATCGACACCTAGACAAACTAATTGCAAGTGATGATGTGTGGTGTGTTTGAATTTTTTTTCTTCTTTTGTTTTTTCATAATTCAAATTTGTGAGTATTTATGGTTGATTTTGATGTTGATTTTAATATTTCTCAATGTTGATGTTGATTTTAATATTTCTCTCTTGTTTTTACATGTGAAAAAAAATTGTGATAGATATATGCGTGGATTGGTTGCAACTCTTCAAAATTGGGATGATTGTATGCCTCTGCACCTACATGGCCTGTAAGTTATACAAATTTGTTTTATTAAGTGGAAATTGTAGGAAATAGATATTTATCCTGCCAGTTCAATTGCTTAATTTTTTTTATAAACCAGTTTGTTCAACAATGATCGATATTAATTGTGTAATATTGTAATTGTTGATGATGATAATGGACAGCAATTCAATGAGTGTAAGTTCAATTGGTGATAACTTTGATTCCAATTTTTATTGATTATATGAAATTTGTGATGTTTGTAGCAGGTGGTGGAGGATATTGATTTACTACTACTAATACTATTGCCAAGTTTGTTGAGAAGCAAACAAGATTCATGTACCACCAGTACAACAATGATGGGGAGGAGATTGTTGAAGGAAGTGATGATGATGATGATGACTGAGAGAGGTTCATTTGTTGGGCTGTTGGATTGTTTTTTGTAGTGTCTATCTTGACCCATCATTGGACCTTTTTTGTTTTCTGTAATTTTTTTATTTTATTGGTTGGATTTTGTAGTTCTAGGGAGAGGCTTGCTTTAACTAGAAGCTGATGGTGATGATCACAAGTGATTGAATTTGTTCTCCAATAATACATTTTGATTAAATGATAAAAGAGTACCATCAATTGATTGACCAGACTTCAAATACTTGTTTCAATTTGTGTGATCATATATATATATATATATATATATATATATTTGATACCTTTGCTCTTTGAAATTACAGGCCAATTGCTTTTATTTATGTATGATTTTAATTCCTAATAAATACCCTAGAACAGATGTTGAATGGAGAAAGATGAGTATGGATTCCATGGAAAAGATCTTGGCAGAGGCCGGATTTTAATGATAAGTAGATAAATTTAAATAAATAAAATAAATAAAATAAATAAAAATAAAAAAAAAAACCATTATACTTTGAATTTCCGGTTTGGGTAATATGGATTTGTTTTTACCAAAAAAAAAAAATGAGAAAATTGTCAAAAATAACCATGTAAAATTATTATTTAAAAATATTTTTCAATCACAATATTATGATTTTTATTAAATATGATATATAGATATTTTTATTTAATAAAATCAAATAAATATTACAATATGGGGTACTCTGGTCATTTGAACATTTTGTCTCGTCCTGTCCCAACCATACCAAACGCATAACAGTACAGTCAACTGTTCTGTCCTAGGCATTCCAAATACAATATATAACAATTTGTCCTATCCCGTCCTGTCCCGTCTTGTCCTGTCTATCTACCAAACGCACCCTTACTGCCATACTTGTGCTTTCATATCATTTAAGGTTTTGTGAGGTTTTATAAATTATTTTTGATAAGTGAATTTACACACACACAACGGCTTTGTCAGTGGGTCTCATACAAAAATATGAAATTAAGTTCCCGTTGTAGGAATCAAGTTCCCTTTCGTAATTTCATTTCCCATAAAACTTGATTCCCTTTTATTTAATTTCTGATTAGTAAACGTTTGTAAATAGGGAAAAAAATAGATATAATTGGTGATGCACGCTTTTTCTTTATTTACTGTAATAATTGTGTTTTTAATTATAAATTAATATGTTTAAATTTTTTTTAAGAAATAGCAGGAGGGGTTCATTGGATATAATATATTTCACCATTAAAATCATAAAACTTAAGGAGTTTGTAAAAGCAACTCTTGTTGCAACAATTTTCATGGGCCCCGGCATACCTCCGCCCTTGTCCATACCAATCAACTGCTACATGTGGAACACGATGATTCGGAAAAAACAGTACCTAAAATAAAATCATAAGTATATTGTTAATGACAATAGGTGACAAATATATATATATATATATATAAAGATATAAAGATAGTACTCACTATTAATAAAATAAATTATAATACTTCTACGAAGTGATTGCCGTCTATAAATCCAATATCAATTTCTTTGCGAGATACTAAATTGATTGGCAATGATCTAAGAGGAAGAAAAAGTAAGGCATTACTGGAGTGACAACTAAAATAGAACAACTTTATAGTGTGATACAATAAGATTTTCCATGTCAAGTATAGTCATCAAAGTATGATTGCCGATGACTCAATTGTTTCTCTGATGTTCTATATAGATTTTTGTAATTACCTAATTAAAGGAGAATGCAATTCACTTAACAAATCCTTTCTTACTTGTAACAATCCATCTTGACCAAATCCTAGCAAGTTAGCAATAGCTTGAAATACATAGATGGATAGAGTTGAATTTATAAATTCATATTTAAAAAAAAAAAAAAAAAAAGTTGATATAGTCCAACAGAATAACTTAATTATATTTTGAAAATTAACACCAACCATTGTTTTTATTTTAGGATATAATTTTTCCATATTTTCAGAAACAGTTTGTGCAAAGCCCTTTAAATGCCCAAAATTTCAAATTCTGAAAGCATAAAAGAGCAACTCGTGGAATTAAATTTATATTGTTTTCTTAAAAAAAGACATAACAAAAAGAACACAAAGAAGCCTAATTTGGGACTAGATCAGTTGCATATACCATGAGACCCATTTAAGAAAAATGCTTCAATACACTTGACCTACAAACATAGTCCATATACCATAAATAACTAATAACGTATAAGGTCGTGTCATATAGTATATATGATGAGACAGTCGGACGAAAAAAGTATGTTCATACGACATTCATGATTCATGTTCAATCTTACATGTTGATCATCAAATATTTGCGTATCTTTCTGTTTCTTCTCCCACCGAAACTCACTCCTTTTATCCCTTCTTTAATTTGTTTCTCTATACAATTAATATGCCAAATTAAAATCCCAAAAAACCAACAACAAAAACACCAAATTCAAATGGTGGCAGAAATCAAAACCGTAGTGGTTTTAGTCCAGGAAAACCGTTCATTCGACCACATGCTTGGATGGATGAAGTCTCTCAACCCTGAAATCAACGGTGTCACAGGATCCGAATCCAACCCCATTTCCACATCGGACCTAAACTCATCCAGGATCTTCTTCGGAGACACTTTCGGCTGCGTTGATCTCGACCCCGACCACTCCATTCAAGCCATTTTCGAACAAGTCTTTGGCATGACATGGATGCACCACTCTTTGTCTTCTTCTTCACAAGTACTCAAGCCTACAATGCAGGGTTTTGCACAGAACGCAGAGACTACACAGAAAGGGATGTCGGAGACGGTCATGAACGGATTTAAGCCCGAAAATGTGCCTGTTTATAGGAGATAGTGACGGAGTTTGCCGTTTGTGACCGGTGGTTTGCTTCGGTTCCAGCTTTTACGCAGCCGAATAGGATGTATGAGCATTCAGCGACGTCGCATGGAGCTACAAGCAATGATACAAACAAGTTGATTGAAGGGTATCCACAGAAGACTATATTTGATTCTTTGGATAAGAATGGATTCAGCTTTGGTATTTATTATCAGTATCCTCCATCTACTCTTTTCTACAGGTATGTTTTATAAACTACTGTATTTATTTTTTTTTTTTCAATAATTTTGTTTATATTGCTATTTAGATCATTTTAGTAGTGGTTCTCATGTATATGATCTCTTACGTACTATAAATAACTTGTATGTTGGATATCTTAATCTTCTTCCATGCAAGTTTTTGACGGGTCTTGATCATTTTCATTAACTTGACAACAGCTTTACATAAACAATCAAAACTTTTATGTATGAATTTGTATAGATTATCAATACTCAAGTCGCCGCAGCGAAGTCAGTGAGTTTGGTTAATTAGTTAGACAAGTGTTGAGCCAAGTGAAGGTTGCTTTAAGGATTTATATAATGTGAATCGTTAATTGTGATATGTGTAGATTGTCGATTTACAATTAATATGGATTGGGCTAGATGCAAATTAGGCCCAAACAACTTAGCATAACCTTCATCAAAGCAAGGTTGTCGACCACTTCTTTAACCTGCATAAAGAAATGAAATGTGAAGAAAAAATAGTTGATCCTTGAATTTGGCCTTATTTTGCTTGGACTGAGTGTGGAATTGTTGAAACAAGGATTCGAGGGATGCAATAGAAGTTTCAAATGATTAGGATGTGAGGATTCAAATATTCGAGTGGTTTGAGTGATGATTTTGTCAGAGTTTCAACACGCCAAGAAGCTTTTTTCGTTTTCAGAGGGGTCTATTTATAGGCTCTGAAAGATGGGAGTTAGTTGTTCGTGGAGGATCGAATCCCACGATTACATCCGTATTTTTAGGGACCATAGTTTGAATTTCAGTTCAACTATTCATTGTTGTTATTTGATGATAACTGAAGTTAGACCAAGTCAAAATACTTGTTAGCTCAACTGACTTGTTCTCGGGCCGACCTGTCGAACATGGGCTTGACCTGAGTCACTTGCTAGATTCTTTGCGAGCTTCAAAGTTGGGTATAGACCCATTTTTGGCTACCATAATATGTGCCATTATATATTTTGTTGAGAAAACAAAATTGACACTCAATTAGGATTGCCACTTGCCACGATATCTGTACTAACTAATCTCTTATCGAAGATAAAAAAATTGGGTTTTTATATATGGGTGTTATACACAAAATATGGGCCTACTACCATGTGACCACTGCATAAATAAGGGTTAATTGCAATAAGATGCTCTGAGTTTTTTACAAAAAGCTTAATAATCAATTAATTGCTATAATTGCAGCAAACTCCCCTATTAACCGTTGATTTCTATCACATTTAACGGTTGACTAATGTTTGAGTTTAAAAAGTTGAAAATGCCCCTGCATTTTATTTGAAAAATTCTTAATTGCCTTTTTTCTATTAAAATAACCCATTGCAACTATTTAATAATAACTAAATAATAAAAATTAATATATTTTTTTAATAATAAAAATTAATGTTTCGAAAAATTCATTTTATTCTTTTTCAAATAATTCCCATAATGTTTTAAGAAGTTAAAAAAAATTAAAAATTAAAATCAAGATATGTTTCCAGATCTCCAAGCCTTGATTTCAAGTTTTCAACCCATGTTAAAAGAGACCAATCTTGATGAATCCAATCTATGAAAAATTGTGTGAGAAAATTCTCCGACTCCTTTTCTTTGCTTTTTTTTCTTTTCTTTTCTTTTCTAGTAATTCAATACTTCAAAAATGTTTGAATCTTCTTCTCCTACTTTTTTTTTCCCTTCTTCTTCTTAAGAAAATCAAGATGCTTGAAATCAAGAGGCTATTCCTCAAATAATCTAAAAATAATTTAGAGCTGGAGATATTGTTTTCTTCAAACCCACAAAAAAAAAAAAAAAATCCATCGTTGGAACCCATCAAAACCCATAAAAAAGAAAAGAAAAATAAATTAAATCTCTCACTTAGAACATCAAAAACCGGATATGATCATAAGTTCACAAACCAAACCTAAAAATCCATCCTTGGAAAACCCATCAAACCCAAAAAAAATAAATTAAATCCCCCACTTAGATCATCAAAAACCAGATTTGATCACCCAAACCAAATCTTCTACTCCAAGGCAATCTTTTATTTTTTTTGGGCTTCAAAGTCATTAAAGGAGACCCGATTCTCCATTTTTGGAGAAGTACAAGATCTCTGGCAACCACAATTAGAGTAGATCTGGTTCAGATCTCTCCCATTGAGAACATATCGATCTCCATTGGAGGAAAGGAAAACAATGGTGAACTAAAGACATTGTTGAACGAATCTACTGGATAAAGGCATTTGGGAGAACGACTGGTGTTGCAATCTACATGCGAGAGAACAAAACTTGTTTCTTATGAAGAGGAGAGCAAGTCTGGTTTTGCAATCTAAGTCGGAGAGGCCTTTTGTTGCGGATGGTGTTGTCCATTTTGAAGCCACATAAATTTGTGGTCTGTTGACAAAATGTGGTGAGAGGCATACATTTTTCACTTCCTTGTGGTTACCACTTCTTTACTAAATGAATAAAAATTTGATTTTTTTATTATTATATTTTTCAAAAAAAAAATGATGTAGCGAATGACGACTTTACCCTTAGCAATCTAGTCAATCGTTATCTCTAACGGATTTTGACTAACGGCGAGGAGGTCTGCTGCAATTATGGCAATTAGTTGAATATTAAGCCTTTTGTAAAAAACTCAGGGCATGTTATTGCAATTAACCCTATAAATAAAATAGGGCCGACATGCAAGAGCATCAAAAAATCCATCTCATCCCGTTTAGCAAAGGTTACAACCATACCTTTTATTGGGAAGAAATCGAA
Organism: Acer negundo; assembly: GCA_035582765.1. Lineage (NCBI taxonomy): Eukaryota > Viridiplantae > Streptophyta > Magnoliopsida > Sapindales > Sapindaceae > Acer > Acer negundo. The sequence goes on along the minus strand of CM069235.1, from coordinate 22,036,446 downwards.
AGGCCAAACTTGGGCCAAAATTTGAGGTCAGACTTGGGCCAAAACCCAAAAAGCAGACCTGGGCTGAAACCCGAAAAGCAGACTTAGGTCGAAACCCGAAAGGCAGGTCAGTGCCAAAAAAGCAAATCGAGGCGAAGGAGATCCACTTGATAGATAAGTCCTATCGAGAAACACCTCTCGGACAAGCCATACAATGAACTAGGACCAGGGTTCCGGCCTCGAAAGGACAATATTCTATTTAACAACACTCAACCTACCAGGTGGGTTTATGTGTCAGCCAACCAACGGTGCGGCATTGTTGAGATGAATACTTATCAGCTAGACATTCAACCAACCCAAAAGAAAGTGTCAATCAAGCTTTCTGCCGCCCAGCTAGTTTTCTGGCATCAGCTAAAACACTCGAGTATAAGCACTCAGACACGTTTTCTCTAGTATAAATAAACGCATTGTAATCCAATTGAGGCAGGATGAATAAGAACAGAGGACACATTTCTATTACACTTTTAGTCTTGTCATCTCTCTAGATTGGATATTAACTTGGGTGTTAGACGATAAATGCCGACCACCCATCGGCTATCCTGACAACTTTTCATGTCTTCCAGGACTACCCAGCTAGTCTTCAGTTTCTCTCGTTGACTAGCTAATCAAACGACATATGTGGCTGATTGACTATTGTTACCAGTTTTACATGTAAACAATTGGCGCTAAAAGGAGAGGCTATTACTCAACTCTGAGGAAATCTTGAGAAACTAAGCCTATCAATCCACAAGTTCAAACCAATAGGGATTTGATGGGTCTTATGGCTAATCAAGCTGCCGAAACCTCCCAAACACCTGAATTACAAAACCTTGATACCCTACAAGACATCCAAACTCCACCTTCAACCGAAACGCAAACGACCCTAGGCCTCTTGGAACCATTGTTACGGGAAGTAAACTATCATCTTTAGAAGCTCCTAGAAATCATGTGAAGGGAAGAAGGGATCTCCACTTCCCCTATCTGTCGGCTCTAAGGAGCTAAATAGTATTGGCTTCATACGTCATTCAGATTGACTAACCGGGGAACCAAGGCTGACAAAGGAAAACTGATCATGGGAGAACCTATTAAACCGCATTCATATCGACACTACTCAAACGTAGTGAGTCCCAGTCTACTCGAACAAACAAAAAGCTGAAGGAAAACTGTCAGGTCGGATGCGGATGAAGAAAGCTCATATTCTACTTGGACAAAATGAAAAATCCTAAGGACAATTGTCAAGTTGGATGTAGACGGAGTTAGCTCCAAGTCTACTCGGATAAAACGAAAAAGACAAAGGACAATAGTCTGGTCGGACGATGACGAAAGCAACTCTCAGGGATGACACAAAAGATGGCAGAGCCAAAGCTCTAGAATGGTGGAAACCCATACTCGATATGACAACTCCTCCCCTAAAGGGAAAAAAGCCTTAGAGAAAATGGAGAACCCTCATACGTGTCGACACCTAGATTCTGGAAGCCCTATAAAAAAAAGGAGGAATCCTAGCTAAAATGCAAAATATGAGAGACGACATAAAGACAATGGAAAAAGATCACTTAGGTAACCGAAGAGCAAGACGTTTGCTCGATAGTCATGTTTGCCCATTCACAGAGGAAGTGCTAAGAAAGCCATTCGTGATGATTTTTAGAATGTCGAATGTCAACCAATACTCAAAGGAGCAGGATCCAAGAGCATGTCAGTCTTTTCGTCATGCTAATGGCAAGTCAAACTAATGACAACCACATCTTGTGTTAGGCATTCTCACTCACCTTCAGAGACCTAACCAGGAGTTGGTTCAAACAACTGCCTCGGAATAGCATTTGTAGTTTCAACAGCTCAGTCAAGTGTTCACTCAACAATTTATGGAAAGCCTTCAACAGAAGAAGTCGTTATCTCACTTATCATCCAAGAAATAAGGAGATGGTGAAGCAATCGGAGACTACCTAGCTAGTTTTAATAATGAGGTGGTTAAAGTGGAAGACTTTAGGCACATCGCGGCCATCAATGAAGTTCTTATTCAGAATAAACTGAAACTCTCAATTGTTGTAATAATCTAAATGACTGAAATGGCCTAGATTCGACTTACGACAATTAAAATTTGATCAGATCAAAACTGAGTACTATAAAATCATCAAAGTAGTTGGGGAAAAGATTAAGTATCAACTTGGTTGAACAAATTTGACTTACGAAGGTTATGACTAAATTAGATCATAATCAAAAGCCAAAAAAACATTAGAGTAGTCAGATAAAAGACTAAGTATTAACTCAGTCGACCAGATCCGACTTACAACGATTAAAAGTTGATCGGATCAAAATCGAGTATTATAAAATTGTTAGAGTAGTTGGAGAATAAATTAAGTATCAATTTGGTCAAATGGTATTGACTTACAAAGGTTATGGCTAAATTGGATTATAACCAAAAGCTAAAAAACCATCTAAATAGTTAGATAAAAATCAAGGAAAATTATTGGGAAATCATGGTCATCGAAAGGGATATGCTGAACTCTTGGCCAAATCAACTCTATTGGCTTCTTTCGGCCAAATTCAGCATTTAGACAACTTAGGTTAGATTGACCTCTCAACCTTTTGGCCACTCAGGTCAAATATACGTATTCAGCCTTTCGGAATGATTAGCCTACTCGGCTAAATTCAGCCTTTCGGTAACTTAGGTCAGATGGATCTCTTTGCCTTTCAGTCAAAAGATATATAGGCAATGAAAAGTTAGTTTCAGTCAAAAGTTATCTACCTAACAAAAAATCGGTTCCAACTAAAAGGTATTTACCTAATGAAAAGTTGATTTTAGCCAAAATGTACCTACTCAATGAAAAATTAGATTCGGCCAAAAGGTATCTACCCAATGAATATTTGGTTTCGGCCAAATAGTACCTACCCAACGAAAATTCAGTTTCAGCCAAAAGGTATCTATCCAACAAAAATTCGGTTTCGGCCAAAATAGGTATTTATTCAAATAAAATTTAGTTTTAGCCAAACCGAGTATCTACTTGGTGAAAAGTTAGTTTCGACCAAGTACTAGGTCAGGTCGAAACCCAAATACTAGGTCAGTGCCAAAAACCAAGGTGATTAGAAAGAGGTCCACTTGACAGATAGAACCACCCGATTAAGAGGTGATCACTATCGAAAAAGCACATGTCGGGCAAACAAACGGCCACCCCCACGAAAAGCAAGCGTTAGACAAACAAACGGTTGCCTAATAAAGATTGAACTTCAGGCAACTAGAAAGATGCCCAATGAAAGCAAGCCTCGATTAATAAGGAGGCCGCCTAAGAAAAAGAAGATTTCGAGCCATATCAAGTCTTCCAAGATAAAACTTTTTTTCAAAAGATTATTGAACAAGACTTGATATAACCAAAATATGGGTCTACTGCCATGTGACATAAATAAAATAAGGCCTAGATGAAAAAGCCTAAAAAAAGCCATCTCATCCCGTTCACTAAAGGTTTCGACCAGACCTTGTATTAGGCTAACACTGAAAGGCTAGACCTGGGTCAAAATCGAAAGGCTAGATTTGCGTGGAAACCCAAATGTCAGACCTGATCTGAAACCCAAATACTAGGTAAATGCCAAAAAGCAAGTCAATCCGAAGGAGATCCACTTGATAGATAGGTCCCATCAAGAAACGCCTCTCGGACAAGCCATACAATGAACCAAGACTAGGGTTCAGGCCTCGAAAGGCCAATATTCGGTCTAACAACACTCAACTTGCCAAGCGGGCTTACATGTCAGCCAACCAACGGTGCGGTAATATCAAGATGAATACATGTCAACTAGACATTCGACCAACCCAAAAAGCAAGTATCAACTAGGCTTTCGACCGCCCAACTAGTATTCTAGCGTTAGTCGAAACACTCGAGTATAAGCACTCAGACACGTTTCCTCCATTATAAATAAACTCATTGTAATCCAATTGAGGTAGGATGAATAAGAACATATGACACATTTCTATTACACTTTTAGCTTGTCATCTCTCTAGATTGGATACTAACTTGGGCGTTGGAGGATAAACGTTGACCACCCATCGGCCATCTTGATAACTTTTCCTGTCTTTGGAGCACATTTTCGCCCGAGTGGTCCATTCTCCATATTTCATGCACATATATTGCCCAAACCAACGTTTCATCCGAAACACTAACCTTTCATTCAAAACACATATCAAAACCCAACTAATCTATAATTTCTCTCGTTGACGTGGCGGTTTGACTATTGTTACCAGTTTTACTTGTAAACAATAGGTTTGTAAAATTTTGTAAAAATAACTTTTTTGTCATGATCACATATTTTTATTTTATATTTTATATTCAATCTCTCACGGACAAACCTAAACTAGGCGAAGATTAATATAGTTTATGTTTTTTTTGCTTGTTTCATGAGATGGAATAGTGTGAGGTAAGTTAACACTAATGCTAGACAACTCAAAAATTTAACCCAAATTTCAATTCAAATGATGTGGTAAGTGATTTTTTCACTAATCACATCATCACATGTTGTGTATGGTGATGACAACTCACTTGACACATCATTTAAGTTGAAATTTGGGTTACTTATTTGGGTTGTATAACATTACTCGTATGTTAATGTGGTAAATAAAAGAATTTTTTGTTTTACAAGGGTGTTCGAGCCATCTTTCACGCATCTCGGCTACTCCCTTGGGTTGGTCTAGGGTGGCTTCCATGCCTGGCCTAGAAAAATCACAAAGGAATTACCTCATTTGCTGTCTAGCCCTAAGAATTTGACACTAAAGGGAATCGAACCTGTAACCATACGCCTAACCACACATCACATGTTAGCCCTTACTGCTAGGCCAACCCTATCGGTTTACGTGAAAGAATTCATTATAACCCCAAAGGTTTGACCTAGTGGTAAGGGCGAGCTTATGATGTGTGGTTAGACGCATAGTCACAGGTTCGATTCCCTATAGTGTCAAATTCTTAAGGCCAACCTCTAGGGTGTTAGCTCAGTTGGTGGAAAGACGGGCATAGGAATTGAGTGGCTACCAAGCCAACCGTTCGAATCCTACCAAGCGAAGGCGAGTTATGATTTACTAGCTTGTATCCATGTGGGCCCGGGGGTGTGGGCCCGGGTTTCTTATCTGCCATACTCCGTAAATCCAACATACAGGCCACAACAAGTCGCACAGTTGGGGAGGACAGTCAAATAGATGCCTAGCGGTAAGGGAGAGCTTGTGATGTGTGATTAGGCTTATAGTCACAGGTTCGATTCCCCCTAGTGTCAAATTCTTGAGGCCAATCCCCAGGGTGTTAACATAACTGGTGGAAGGACGTGCATGAGAATTTAGTGGCTCCTAAATCAGCGGTTTGAATACTACCCATACGAAGATGAGTTATGATTTACTTGTTTACATCCTTGTGGGGCTAGGGCTATGGGTTAGGGTTTCTTATCTACCTTACTCCATGAATCCAATATACAAACCACATCGAGTCACGCAGTTGGGGATGACAGATAAATATGTGCTTAGATGGAGTTCGTGATCCTCGATATTTAAAAAAAAAAAAGAATTCATTTTACCAATTTAATAGATATAAATTCTAGAAACCATATAGACGTATTTACAATTTTCTAATTTGTAACGTGGGACAAAAATAGTGATAGAGAATGTCGTTGAAGTAGGAAATTAAAATGCCATAAAAAATAGTACGAAGCCCATTAAGGGTATTTTGGTAATTGGAAAGAGGTTTAAAGAACCCTAAAATTGTGGTATAAAATCAAACTTGTTGTCTGTTGTGCAAATGGGAGATGTCAGGCTGCTAGAGAAAATGTGTTTTTTTTTTTTGTTCATCATGCATCTATATATAATGTATGTTTGTTAACAGAAACCTGAGGAAGCCGAAATACGTAAGGAAATTCCACCAATTCGATATAGAGTTCAAGAATGATTGCAAAGAAGGGAAGCTACCAAACTATGTGGTGATTGAGCGGAGATATTTCGATCTGTTTTCGATCCCTGCAAATGACGACCACCCCTCCCATGATGTCTCTCGAGGACAGATGTTTGTCAAGGAAATCTAAGAGGCTCTCAGAGCCAGCCCCCAGTGGAATCAAATCTTGTTCATAATCACCTACGATGAACACGGTGGTTTTTATGACCATGTTTCCACACCGGTCACCGGAGTCCCCAGTCCCGATGATCTCGTTGGCCCGCCACCCTACTTCGATTGTCTTGGTGTTAGGGTTCGAGCTATGTTCATTTCTCCTTGGATTGATCGCGGAACAGGTTAGTAATTCCTTCCAATATTAATTTGTTAATTCAGGGCATACAAGACTAATAGGTTTGGGGAGGGGACATACTCAGATCCCACACAACCTCTCACTGATGTAAATTATATAATTCTGAATGTGTGAGGATTATATCGTTGTCTAAACCTCATTTTCGTGGTCTTGATTTTTTTTTTTTTTTTTTTTAATGTGTCTAAAGAACACATTGATTTACCCAGAAAAAATAACTACATTATAATTGTTCATTGTCAGAATATAATGAAAAGAAATGAGAAAAATAGAGTGATAGATATTTAACTCATTTCAACTTTGCAAGTATGATTAAATCATTTACTCACATGACTAAAAGGTTCAATAATTAGTCTATTACTAATATATAAATGACAATCGACAATTATCATAAGCAAACTTGTAATTAGTAGAATATTGTTTTTTTATTCTCCATCATATTTTTAAGTTTTATTTAGACTTTAAATTTACAATATTTTAAATAACAGATAACAAATATTAAATTATATTTAAAGTTAAGTGGGTTTGGGTGTGGATTTTTTTTTCAAACCCACACCCGAACCCGCTTTGGGTTTTAATTTGACACCCAAACTCGCTGCCCAAACCCACAACTGGTCAAATTGCCATCCCTAGTCATAAACGCTTTCTCAACTCATTAATTTGTAGTTCAAAAATAAAAATACGTACAATCCCAGTAATTCTTTTTTTTTTTTTTTACTTACCCAAACTTGTAAGAGTTTATAAAAAAAAAAAAAAAAAACAAATTGTAAGACCAAAGAAATAAATGTTAGTTGTCACATAAATCCTATAGTAAAGATGTGTATTAACTTTTGATTGAGTAGTTGTGTCCCTTTCCTTTCATATTTATGATGTGGTTTGTGTCCCACTTTACTCATGGAAAAGCTAAGTGTGGGGAGACCTCTCCCCTGTGTTGTGAGAGTAGTTATCTAGGGCCGGACAACACTACTAGTGTTTGATTTAGGCATGTCTCCGTAGACTCCTAACCAAGTCATGGTGTCAATTTCAAAAATTTTAATATTAATATTAAGAATCTAATTTGTAATTCTATTATCATATAGTATAATTTGTATTTTGAAACTGACACCAAGATTGGGTCAAGGGTCTGTCAATAGTTGCCAATATCAAGCATGACTAGTCGTAGCTCGGATAGCTACTCTCACAACACAAGGGAGAAGTCTCCTTACACCTGTTTTTTTATGAGTAAGGTGGGATTCAAACCCCTATCACAAATAATGAAAATGTGCAGGACCATTTAACTAAAGTTTTATACACGGTAGTAAAAAATTTTAAAATGTGCCGTCAAGTTATTAGTCAACATAATCTTGATTATAATAACTATAAATAATACAATAGATTTGTAATAATTAACATAGTTATTTTTTTGAAAATGTAGTGTTGGATTTTCAACGATTTACGGTTTTTGTGAAGCAGACATAACTCAAGCCCGCAACCTCATTAATACATGCAACTTGGCCACATTCATGTTGTGATCTTGAAACTTGTTGTAATGTGCATCTTTCAAACAAATATTAATACACTCCAAAAAGAAACTATATTATAACTGGACAATACCAAATTTGTTCGACAAGAGAATTATGTGTAAGTTGTCATGGACTGCAATTCTAATAATAAAAGTATCTACATATCCGCTCTTGGTTGAATGGTTGTACACCTTCCCCTCCATATTTGTGATGGTGTTTGAGTCTCATCTTGCTCATAAGAAAACAAACTTTGGGAGATATCTTCCCTATGTAATGAGAGTAGTTTTTTGAATTGCACTAATAATAATTAGTCTCGGTAGGTACTGGCAGATTCCTAACACAATTTTAGTGTCAATTTCAAAAATAATAGTAAATGTTTATTAATATATTTTTTTCTATATTACTATTAATATTAAGTTTCTAATTTGTAACAAATTTTACTATTATTAGATTGTATAATATATTTTTGAAACAGACAACAAGTTTTGCTGAGTTCAAACACTATTTCCTGTGGCTTGGGTAGCTACTATCATAACAAAAGGGAGATTTCTCCCACACTTGTGTTTTTATGAGTAAGGTGAGATTCGAGCCCCCATTACATATACGGAGGGGAAGGTATATAACCACACAATCAAAAGTTGATGCATGATAGTAATGTTTTTTAACATATGCCTTTGAGTCATCTGTCAACATAATTTTGATTTTAATTACTTTAAATGATACATTAGGTCTGAAATAAATAAATATCATAATTGTTTTTGTGTAAATACAGTGTTGCATGGGCCTTCAGGGCCATATCCTACTTTAGAGTTCGAGCATTCCTCAATTCCAGCAACCGTTAAAAAGATTTTCTTAACAAGCGTGATGCATGGGCTGGCACTTTTGATTGTGTTCTCAATAGAACGAGCCCTAGAACAGATTGCCCAGGTAAATATTCCAAACTTCATTGCATCACTATATCTACTTACGGTTAGTAGGGGGTCCTTATCTGGTCAGGACGGTTTCGAAATTTTTCGTATGAGATCTCAATTAATTAACACTGGTATAAAATAAAAAATCTGTAGCCAATTCAGAGGTCCTACCTGAAAAACTTTAGGATTGTCATGACTAGAATATAGTTAGTAGTTCCATAAATTTTTTATACAAAAGTTTTTGAGTAACATTTAATTCTTATAGTGCATTTTAGAATGTTTAATATGAAAACAAGTTCCTTTAAGCAGTCAAAGAATAATTTCAGAAAGGAAATTTTTGTAATTTTTGAAATCCAATTTTATCCTTTTTTTTTCCAAAAAAAAAAAAAAAAAAAAAAGCAGTCGTAGAATAATTTTAAGGTGCAGTTGAGAACATTTATATACAATGTGCTTAGTAACAGTAATTTCTGTACAAGCATTTTCCTGAAAAGCATGTTCCATGTTTTTTTTTTCAAAGAATATTTTTAAGGTGCAATTGAGAATATTTATATACAAAGTGCTTGAGTAACAGTGATTTCTGTACAAGCATTTTCCTAAAAAGCATGTTTCATTTTTTTTTTCCTCACTGTTAACAAAGAATATATTTTTATCAGAGATTTTATTTTAAAAAAAATCCAAGAGGGTTTTCATTAAATTTTTTTTTATTTAAAAAAATTGATTTATCTAGGGTTTTCATTAAAATAATGATAATGAGCTTCTATTTCTTTGAAGATCTTTCATTAGTCAAATTTGAGCAGGTTCCATCGTAGTTGTATATCTATCCTATCCAAAAATGCATCTTAATATAGAAGTACTTTTGATGTTACTAAAAGTATCTTCATTTTTTTTTTTAAAAAAAAAAATTATAAAAAAAAATCATAGCAAGTGCACTATAGTTAATCGTTACCTATATATAACCATCTGTGCAATATTTGCATAATTTGCAGTTACATTGCCAGAACCAGTGAAAATGCGAGACAGAAAAGCAAAAGGAAATGAAAAACTGAGTGAATTCCAGCAAGAATTAGTACAAATGGCAGCAACATTGAATGGTGATCATAGAAAGGACGTTTATCCCCACAAACTTGTGGAGAAGATGACAGTCGCAGAAGGAGCCATGTATGTTGAAAAAGCTTTCCACAAATTCCGCCATGATTGTGATAAAGCCAGGGTCAGAGGAGCTGATGATTCTGAGATTGTTGTTGTTGCTCCAACAAAGACACCTCCCAAGGCAACTTCCAAATCTTTCGCACACAAGATGTATTCTTGTTTGGTTTGCAATAATTGATCGAATGCCCAACTTGCGATTTCTTTCTAAATCAGATTCATTCATTGTAAAATTTTCCAGATGAAGTTAACTTGAATTTAAATTTCCAATCAGAGTTAAATGAAGGATATTTGAAAATTGCTGATTATAAATTTTACTTGGAGGTTGAGCTAGCGTTTGATATATATAAAGTGATGAACATTTATTGGCTTATTTGGTGTATATAAGCTTAGTATACAAGTGGGATTTTTTTTTAAAATGAATTTTATAAAATAAGAATGATTATATATATATATATATATATATATGTATATATGAATTGATCAAGTATATGGCATAATGTAATTAGTATGTAGGTTGACAAAGTAGAGGTGGCCAGTACAATAAATTCTTGTGAGTTGTAATCAAGTTTCAATGTGAGTTTGAGGTTCAAGGTGTCAAACTCTTACAATATTGGATTTGATAGCTGCAAAGTTGATGAAGTAGAAGCATGGATTGCTGCTCTGTTATCATATCGTCAGATGGTATGAGCAGGACACAAAATTGGCAATGTTAGCACCCCTCACAATTTTTAAGTCTAACACTGGATGGGTCAGAGGCTTGTCTGGACCCGACGAGATCAATCACTACAAACAATTTTCTCTTGTTTTGATACTCAAATTCTGAAGCTTTGCTGCTACGAGCTACAGAGATCAACAAGATCTGTTCTTTCGAGGTCTACATTGGGCTTTAATTTGTTTTGGAAGATCACCAGAGATCCCGAAATCAATTAATCAAACTGATGATACAGCTGCTACGCTTGCTTCATCCTCAATTCCTGATCATAATTAGTGTGTTGCATTGGAGGAAAGATGAAAAGTTAAAAATGAATGCCGATGTTATGCAAGTTAGATGATTTCTTATGTTGTAATGATCATATCATATACACAATGTTCTAAAAATTTTCAAACTCCGAATCTGAATCCTCTAAATTTTTCCGACTTCCTCAATATTCTGGTGGTAATATGATGCAATTTTTTGATGCCTTGTATTTTCATCTATGTTCCTTAAAACAGTGACAAAGTTTTGCCTGAAAATTCAGCAGCAATGGAGAATATCTGACTACCAATTACAAGAGATGAACGGGAGAGAGATTTATACTGGTTCAATTGTCAATGTGACAATCTACATCAAGTTGAGGGGCATAATTCAACCCACTATGAATCAGACAAAAAATTACAAAAGCAAGTGCAATTTAACAGCACTCCCTCACTCTTTCTCTAAGTTTCTCTGCTACCAAACAGAAACATAACACAATTCCAATTCAGAAGACAGAAGACACCCCAGGTCAGAAAGTGAAACAGAAGACACCTCCTCTCAGGAGTATTAATCTCCAATTCAGAAACACAACACAATCTATAGCAGCAGCCAGCAGGCATGGCAAGAATTATCGCAATGAGTACATGGATGTTTGGATTTTTAGATGTAGTACTCAAGCTCTTGGGCTTGTCAGAGACGGCCTTTGAAATTACACAGAAAGACTTACCTTTGACGAGTCCCCATTTTTCGTGGTGGGCTAGGTGAGGCTTTCTGTAAATTACAGATGATCTTTGATACGGACAAGTGGGTGAAATGGGGATGAGAAAAGTAAAATGCCAGTAGAAGACACCAAATATTAGTAGATGAAGGAACAGAATTACATTAAGAACAGAGTGTTCTAAATAAACGGCAGGTAAAAATTAGTGCTCTGCAATTCTGCAAATAACTTACATTGTATTGTATTTACAATGCCGCAAACTGATCATCAATGAAATTTTATTGGTGCTCTGGAACTATAAAAAGTGCAAACTGAAGAGGACTAGAAAAAGAAAAAGAAAAAAAAAAAAAACACAATTTTCGGCAGACAAAGTGCTCTGATCATACATGAAGTGTGATGAAAGTTTTCAAAAATAATTAGTGGTTGTAGAGTGGTTTAATAGATAACAAAATCAGACTCCTTGAAAGCATGCATGGAATTTGTTTTAGAAATTTTAGACAAATTGAATTACAAAAGTCTGCTGTTTGTGAGTTGAAATTAATTTAAGCATATTTAATTTATTAAGCACTTTCCGAGATGATTCTTTTTTACCTTTTAAATTAATTTAATTACTTGTGTCAATTTTATTTGTATAAATAATAAGTCCCTGGAAGCTTTATCATTTACAAGATGAAAGATATTTAGCTAATAAAAATGCTGATGAAAATTTTAGTGCTCTGTCCATCTGAAATACACAAAGTTTATGACTATAAACCGAATAAAATGTGGACATGCAAATGAACTATGTCACATTGTGACAACACATTTGAACTTTGATGGGACACATGCAATGATCAGGTTACATCTATTAATAAAAATTTTCATGTATATGGTTTATTATTTCCCCCTTCACATTTGAGGTATTGGTCATTTTACGCACTCTAGTTTTGGTATTGACCATTTTAAACTTTGTAATTGAAATTAATTGTCAGTCAACACTCTGCCGTTACTATTCCGTTAATAAAATGGAATATTAATTCTGTTATGTAAGCAAGGAATCAAGGATATATACATAATTCTCGCGTTCCACAGAATTTACAAGTGAGGTTCATGACTATTTATTACTTGGACTGATTTATTAATAACTCCATGCTAGCTGTTGGTAGTTAGTTTAATTTATCAAATTAAACTGTTCTTATCGTAGCTTTCAAAGTGCAATAATATAGTCTTTTCTCTGTAGGTTTACCCTAAGAGTAAAGGTTGTGTGGCGGCGAAAAGGTTTCGTGCGGTTGCTCTAGTTATCTCATACGCTTTGTTTAGTTTCTTTTGTTGGGAAGATGAATGCGAATGAAATCGTGCATAACACTTGTGGATCTACTCAAACAATATCCAAAATTCAAGCACAAATTTGATGTTGATAAACAACAAATTAATTTAATTTGTTTTAACTTTTAAGCATGTAGCAGCCTTGAATAATATAGAATTATTCATTCTTTCAAAGGCGAAACATATAATCTATTGTTGTAAATTTAAATTTTAGTTTATAAATTAAAAATTGTATATAATATATTAACTAATTTTACTAAGAATAAGACCTTGAGTGACTATAACCAAGTATTTACGGTGAATCCCCACAACCCCCCAAAAAAAAAGGGGTAAAACCCGGGTATGGATACCTGGAAACCTAACCGGGTTTTTTCAGGCCGGGTATCCAGACTATCAAAACACGGGTACCCGGCCAGGTTCGGGTATACCCGGTCCGGATCCGGGTTTTTGCCATCCCTAAAATTATACACCCATTCTCATAATTAAATACATAAAGATAAAAATATATAGAAATTTAACATGCTTAAAGACTTGTTAGAAGGAATTGATATTCAAAGAAAATGTCTACGACTGCTTTCCGTGCCTTGAACACCTTGGGAGCTAGTACATTACAAACTTTTTTCGACTGATTTTATTATTTTAAGTTCAATTAGAAAAAAAAAAAAAAAAAAAAATTTAGTTCAATTACATGTTATTAGTTTTTAATTAACAATTTGAAAGAGGACATGATAGCATGAATATCTTCAATCTCATCATTTATAAGATGAAAGAGGACATTGATGCTTTCCCGTAACTTGCTTTAGATGTAGTACATGTACTTGGAAACTCAAAAAATCAAATATTTGAGTGAATTTTCTGAGAATATTAAAGTCTTTTGGTAATATATTCTAAATGTACAGACCATTTTAAAAACCTTGCCTTCCGAGAACCTTTTCCCTATGGCCTCTTACCATAAAGGCAGGGAAAGAGTATCCAGATTTGGATACCCTAATGAGCTGGAGTTTAACTCCCCAATATGGTCCTTAAAGTCCTCTCTATCTTCTGGTGTGGCCTTCATAGGTGGCAGCCTGATAGGGAGCTTTATTTTGAGCTTACCTAGCTCAGCAGGGCTTTTCAAGGTGATGGAACACCTAGGGTGCTCTTTCTTCCAAAGGGCTAATGGGTTATCCGTTATATTATCCTTCAGGATGACTTGAATCTCGAGGAGCTTATCCCCAATGTCAGTTTTCGGGATCTCTTGCTGTATAAGAATTTTTTCTGAGATACTAAATAGCTCACCACGCGCGCATGGTAAACTCTGATAAGGTAGGTCTTTATACACCGTAATAGGTGCATCATAGAGCTGCACACCATTATGATCACCAAGGTACGGTGATTGTCATGTTATTAGCAATTAATGGAGCATTGCTGTTCCAAAAGTTGTTACCCAAGATAATGTCCTGTGACATTATCTCATTTTGCCAAAACTCAGCCTTGTACTCCAAGCTACATAGCTGGAAGACAATATTTTTGGCTACTTTCACATTTTTTGACTTTGTGTTATTTTCATACCTGAGTACCTTTGCTGGTCCATCTTGCCAGATTTCTGGCGAGAAGACTCTTGATCTTGCAAGCATGATCGTTCAACCTGTGTCATAGAGACAGGAAATATCATAAGGACTGAATCCAGATATTTTTATACTAATATTGCAATATCTAGCATTAGAAATTGCAAAAATTAACATCTTCCTGTAATTGTACAATGTCTGTACAATCCTCTTGGATGATGGATTCCACTTCTTCTGAACTTGAGCTGCATTGCTCACATTCTTCAGATCATTCACTATCTTTTTTCTGATAGCTTGTTGCTGAATCACTAGAAGAAAGTTAATTCGATATAAACAAAATGAAAATCGGATCATTACCGTTCACCATACGGAATCTGAATCTCTACAACGGAAGCAGATTGAACACTTAGGATTGTATCACTGGTCTAAGGACGATCACAGAATCGGAAAGTCCTTCTAGCCACAATGCATATACCTACATTTTGATTAAAGATGAGAGAAAATTCTACAGATTTTCTCTACACCTCTTTGTGTTTCTCTGTTTTGAACTATGTTGAACACAGGCATATAAGCACCCAATACACCAGACAACACCCCATACTGCCTTAGACCAAATCACGTTGATCTGTTTCTTGCCCACACATGCACTCTTTTGCACTTACAATGAAGCACAAACTTTTGTCTTGCATTGCACATAACTCATGCATATTGTACACATGCACTACACAGCCACACACATAACACATGCACATTATTGCATGTCATGTTTTGTTGTGTGTATCAGTTTCTTTTAACCGATGCAAAAACTGCTTATAAAACTGCCCATCTAGTTATATGTATTTTGCACTTACAATGAAGCACACACTCTTGTCTTGCATTGCACATAACTCATGCATATTGTACACATGCACTACACAGCTACACACACAACACATGCACGTTATTGCATGTCATGTTTTGTTGTGTGTATCAGTTTCTTTTAACTGATGCAAAAACTGGCCCATGCAGTTATATGTATATGGTGTATGGGCTTGGGCTTGGTGTACATGGACTTTGGGTTCTCCGTGTATTGCTTATCTTGGCCCATGCAGTTATATGTATTTGGTGTATGGGCTTGGGCTTGGTGTACATGGACTTTGGGTTCTCTGTGTATTGTTTATCTTGGCCCGCTTGTGTGTATAATGAGTCTCCAACCCATACCCAAATATACCAACACTAGAGTATATTCAGATTGTGACTGAAAGTTCTTGTTGTCATCGTTGTCACTATACTCCAAGGTTTCTGGGTACTCACTATTGGCTAGTACCCTGTTGACTGTTGAGGTTGACGCATTGCTCTTCTTAGCCTTTGGCTTCATCTCCTTTGCTATGAGTTCCTCAAACTCCTCTTAGAGCTTGTTTATCGTTTCCTGCAATTTCTGCAACATTCTCCAATGGCAATGCCTTAGGGCATCACAGATACTAGGCTTTTTTGGCTTTAGGCTTTATCTGACTGGGGTCGATAAGCTTATAGCCACATTTGGTCCGAGCATCATTCATAAGCTAATTAAAGTGTTGTTCTTGACCTAGCATTCATGCAGTATGTCTCTAACTACTTCTGAACCCATTTAACTCTTTTTGTCTGTATATTTTCAACCAAGGGACATGTTAGCAAAATGTACAGGAAACACGGAAGAATAAGTCCAAGTCATTTATTAAAGCGGTCAACGGGTGAAATACTGACCGTATGCCACGTCATCAAAACCAACAAAAACCAAGTGTATTCACTAGGATAATCGCCTCAAAACAAAGATCGTACTCGACAAAACTCCTACTCGGCCATGCTTTACTCTGCCAGCACGAGCGAAGTAACTTTACCAAAGTAAGATTTCATTGAACAAGGACTCTTAACGCGCCCGTACCGGTTCTAATTAAATTACACTAATGAGGATAACTAAGGCTAAGTGGATCCTAGGTCAAGGATGCTAAGCAACTAAACTACAACGGGAATTAAAGGGGCGCGTAGGTGGTTCACCCATCACAAATGTACAAGTCGTACGAGTAGTAAAGGGTACACTAGTAAGGGTGGTCGTTCCCACGAGGAGGTAGCTTAGCTAACAAGTAATTCTAGGTTATCATTGATTATCAGTTTTTAATTTCTAACAAGTTCACTAATTAATGCTATCTAAATCAATTATACTAAGCTTGCAATTAACTAAATTACCAAATCTACTAGAACAATATAATATTAAGCTAGATTAAAAGATGTTAGGGGATTGATTTATTCAAGTAATAACCATTTCATTAACCAACCATTCATTAAGCACATTCACAACAATTCTAAAGCATGCATTTCATCATCAATAATATAAAACACCAAATTCATCATCTTACACATAATCTAAAATCATAGATAAGTGACTAAGAGAATTTCGAAATAATGATGTAGAGATTCTCTAATTAACCAAAGTTATGAATTACTTAGAGAAATCTCTATAAAATGGATAGTGAAGGGGTTCATACACATTGTGGACACTTTATGCATGAATATCAACTACCAAGTGTGTACAAATAGATGTATATGCAAGACATATCATTCGCATATCATTATAGTTCATAATACACACATACAAAGCCTTATAGAGTGAAACAATGAATGGATTGATTGAATCAATGGTTTAATTACAAGAGTTATATCAATCCCCCAACAAAAGGGTTTAGTTACACATAGAAGTACATAAACAATAAACTACAAAGGAAAAGCAAAACAAACCCATTTGGATTGATTTCTTGGCCCAGATGACTCCTCCTTGCAATCCAAGCACAATATCCTTCTAGAACAACTTCAAATGATCAAGTCTAAGTAACAAACAGTGGTGTTTGGCTACCTAGAAAGTGATGGGAAAATGTTTAGAAACTAAAACTAAGTGAAAGAGTTCTTCTCTCTCTAAGATTCTACACTAAGTTAACTAAATTAATTCTAAAAACAAGTAAGTTCCCTTAGTTGAGTTATCTAGGAGTGTCTTATAAGGTGGTAAGGTGTGTTTAACAAGATAAGGTGATGGGATAGGCAAGTGGGACGAGTTGGCATCAGTTGGAGGTGCTCCTGTGAGTTCTAACACTCTGGCTCACGAGTTTATTCCTGCCGACGGAAGGTCGCGATGAAATACGAAGGTTGGCCGTTAGTTTGAGCCTTTTAGCCTCACAGGATCTTTTCTTGGTATGAACTCGCGGAGATTCCGTGAGTTTAGACATGTTGCATGCGGGAATAAGGCAACTGAGAGGAGTTGGAAGCTTGGTGTTGGACATGGAGGTTTTGAAGACTTAGAGGATTTGGTGGAGAGCAACTCATGTGCATGGGAGTCTAGAATGGGTGGCAAATGGACCAGAGAAGCCTCGACTGTCGTTTTGAGAGGAGAGTCACCGAAAATGACACCGGAAAAGCTGTTGGAACGTCGGGTCTATCGCTGGGTCACGAACGGATCGGGTCACGTAGGTCAGCTGCTACTCGGTTAGCGGTTGATGACGATGATGTCATCGCTGACGACATGTTGACATGCGCGACTACAACCCAAAACGACGCCATCCCTCTTATGACATGGCGCTCATCCCTTATCTTCCTGGCAAATATCAATATATACCCCTAAACTCTTCACTAATCACCAAATCTGCAATAATTTATCTAGATTTGCACTTTGACCTCTGATTCTTCATAATTACGTAATTACCCTCTTTTGCCCCTAATTTTGCTACTTTCCTCCAGTTTGGTCTAAAATACCCCTGATGAGCTGAAATACCTGAAATACCTGAAATACACTTATTCACAACATTAAACACCTAAAAGGCTCGAAAAAAGATTACAAAAGCTAAGTTAGGGAGCGCTAAATGTGAACATTTGAAGCTCGATCAACTCCTAGATTCAAGGTTCTAAGACTCAGATTTTGGTAAGGAAATATCTCTATCTCCTTTCAAAGAAGAAGCCCAAATATGAAGAGAATGAAACTTCCAGAATGATAGACATCAAAACAGAAAACGAGTTCTAATTAGTCTATGATATTACAGTTCCAAAAATAGTTCTATTTAGGAAGTCTGCCACCCACAAGGTAAGGGTAAGTAGAAAACCCTAATCAACTTAATATAAATAGGACCATACAGTCCATAGTGAGGGGGCTGAATTATTGAGAATTGAGAGCTATTGTATGAGAGAAGAAACAATATCAAAAGTGTAACATAAAACAAATCATAGTGTTATTTTTCTTGCCTTTAAGGGGCGTCGTGGTTTTTTCCCTTTTCTAGGGTTTTCCACATAAAACATGTGTTTTGCATGCTTTTATTTACATTATTGCTTTTATTAACGTGATATTATTGTTGAACGCGTGGCAATCCATAAATCACCGTTAACAATTGGCACTAGAAGAAGAGGGTGAACGAAAAACTTCGAGGAACCCTCACAAATAGACCTAAGAAACATGAGCAACAGTAGCGACAAAAACGGAAACTCCACTGGTGATAACTAACGCCAAGACCCTGAAACAACCGGACTAGTAGGGGGTGAAACGTTGATGACAAAGGAGCAGTCGATAGTAACATCGGAAACTAGAGTGGCTGACCTAGGAACTCTGCAGCACTTTCGAACCGCCTTGATAAACTTGGTCAGCGAGGCCAACAAGTTAGGGCTCGTGGTCCCCATCGGCTTAGGAATTTCTTCTCCCTACGACCTGACAGCGAGTACACTCGGGAACCATCCACCAGGAAGGCTGTGGTCGGAAGTTCACATCGTAACCCCAGATGCACAAACAAAGTTATCCGCAGAGGAAACCACCGAAGACTATCTTGAAGCCCTTGAAGGAAGAAGACAAAAACAAAGAAAAGGTTTGCTAGGCAAGAGAGAATCACTGGATAAGCAAAGCCATGCTCGGACGCACGGAATAATCCCCAATGATGCTCACTAGAAACCCGCTGGAGGCATCAATCTGTTTCATCTGAGGATAAAAGTCTCCACCCGAGAAAGAGCTTATGGTCAAAAAGGGAAGACAGAAGTGATCTGAAAGCATAGACAATTAAAATTTTGGAGGAAACATAGACAGCCAGGAAAACGGCTACCAAAAGACGACTATTAAGAGCCAGTTTGGCCCGAGAGGAGAACCCACAGGTCAGTGAACCATTACCTTTCAAGAACTGTTAAAGAATGTCTCAACAATGACTCGAAGATATAGGCGTAATGCCTCATCAGTCGAGGAATCAGACAACCCTTTCGTTGACCAGATAGCCCGCACCTAATTCCCGGGAAGATTCAAGATGTCAACCATCGAACAATACAAAGAAACCAGAGACCCAAAGGAACACGTCAGGCGATTTTGTAACGTCATGACACAATACGCATCCAACGATGGACTCTTGTGTTTAACTCAGCAAAGC
Organism: Acer negundo; assembly: GCA_035582765.1. Classification (NCBI taxonomy): domain Eukaryota; kingdom Viridiplantae; phylum Streptophyta; class Magnoliopsida; order Sapindales; family Sapindaceae; genus Acer; species Acer negundo. The sequence goes on along the minus strand of CM069235.1, from coordinate 22,016,687 downwards.
ATTCGTAAGACAATTCATGGCGAGTGTGCAGAGAACGAAGTCGCTCGCCCACCTTTCAAACTTAAAACAGGAAACAAGCAAGTCCCTCAAAAAGTAACTGACGAGATTCGGCAAGGAAGCTGCCTTGATTGAAGACGCTAGTGCATTAATGGGTTGCAAAGTGGTCAATTATCTTTTGACTTACTAAGGGACCGGTCAAAAACTTATGAGGAGATGATGGATATAGCCGGTGATTACACTTTAGCCGAAGAAGAAAAGGTAGCATAATGGGGTAGCTACGTACATGGTCATATACAAGATGTGAAACCAGAATCTAGAAACGAAAAAGTAAAAATGCAGTCGCGTGACTGTTGGAGAGATGAAAAGGGTCGAAAAGATCAACCCAAAAAAAGCTAAGGAAACAATCGGACCAGTGGGTTCCGAAGTAGGTATAACAGCTACACTCATTTAACAAGCGACCAAGAGGACATACTTTCAGTAGTAGAAGATAAAGGGCTCGCCAAGTATCTTTGACAACAATCGGCCAACGCGAGGAGGAACACAACAAAATACTGTCTCTTCCACAAAGATCATGGGCATGACACCTCTAAGTGCTTCCAACTACGTGACCACATAGAAAGTCTAATCAGAGATGGACAAATTAAAGATTTTACCTTGAGAAGAGATAAACATGGTGGTCGCCAAGATAACCACCGAGGGAACACATAAGATAAAAGAAGTCTGAGAAAGAGTAGCCCCGGTGCTACGATAAACACTATATTGACGAACCCCATAACGGTTAGAGCAATAAGGAAAGAATGTCTAAAGTCTGAGAAGTGATGAACGAAAATAGAAGTATGGAAATGAACTTCGTAAAGAGAAGCCCCAAGAGAGGCAAGGAAGGATGGGACCCTATAGTCTTCACAGCCGAAGATTCAGAAGGAATTGATACAAAACCCAACGACACAATTGTAGTAAAGGTCCAAATAGCCCACAGGGACGTACTTCGGGTGATGATAGACAATGGAAGCTCGGCTGACATTCTAAGCACCAAGGTATACGACAAGTTATAGTTGGACAAAAAAAACCTAGAGCCATTTCACTTATCACTAAAAGGATTTGGGGGAGCAGAGGTAAGGTCTTTAGGAACCGTGAAGCTGCCGGTTAGATTCGGCACAGCGCCATGTCAGAGAACAATCTTGTTAGACTTCGTGGTCGTCGACATTTACAATTAGGCGTATAATGCATCACTCGACAAACCATTTCTGAACAAAGCCTGAGCAGTCACGTCAACTTATGCACTAAAGGTAAAATTCTTGACAGAATTTGGGATCGGAGAACTCAAGGGATCACAAGAGATGGCTCATCGAGCGAACCTGTCTGTCTTTAAGGATAGTGTAGGAGTGGAAGCATTGAGCAGATTTGAACTCAGCCAAGCCGAACAAGAAGAGGTACTAGGGATTTTCGAATTTGATCCAAGGGATAAGACAAACGAGGAAAAAGAGGAGCCGACCGAGCCTATTATCTTAGACGAAAGGGAACCTGGCAGAACCGTTAAGATTAGGGCGAGGTTAGCCGAATCAGTCAAGATCGACATAGCAAACTTGCTAAAAGAATATAAAGGAATCTTCGCCTGGAGCCACGAAGATATGACATGAATTAACACAAATGTGATTTCGCACTATTTGGCTATAGATGACAAAAGCGAACCAGTGGTGCAAAAGAGAAGGAGCTTCAATCCAGAAAGAAGTGCAGCCATAAGAGAAGAAGTGGCCAAGTTTCGCAGTAGGGTCAATCAGAGACGTTAAATACCTGGAATGGGTAGCAAATGTCATGCTCGTAAAAAAGAAGAACAATTAATGGAGAAAGTGTGTGGATTTCACCGACCTAAATAAAGCTTGCCCCAAAGACAGATTCCTATTACCAAGAATTGACCAATTAGTGGACGCAACTGTCTGTCACGAGCTTTTGTGCTTTATGGACGCATACTCTGGGTACAATCAAATCAAAATGCATAAACCGGATGAAGATAAAACAACATTCACTACTGATTAAGGATTATACTACTACACAGTCATACCATTCAGCCTGAAAAATGTAGGGGCAATGTATCAACAGCTAGTAACTAAAATGTTCGCCATCCAAACAGGGAGAAATATGGAAGTGTATGTTGATGATATGCTAACAAAGAATGTCACAATCAACAGGCATGTGAGCAATCTATGGGAAACTTTCGATGTATTAACCAAGTACGACATGAAGTTGAATCCCACCAAGTGTGTATTTGGCGTACCATCCGGAAAGTTCCTTGGGTATCAAGTGCATCAAAGAGGAATAGAAGTGAACCCCAATAAGATCCACGAGTTAGCTGACATGGTTTCATAAAAAACTTTGAAGGACATTCAAAAACTTACAAAGTGTTTGGCGTCATTAAACAGTTTCATATCAAATTCAACCGACAAATGCTTACCATTTTTCAAGGCTCTCAAGAAAGGTAAATGAGTCGAATGGAATGAAGATTGTGAACAAGCCTTTTATGCTCTGGAAGAATACCTTGACCAGGCCTCACTACTGTCAAAACCACTCTACAGAGAAACGCTGTATGTATACTTGTCAGTCACGGAAGTAGCTACAAGTTTGGTATTAGTCAGGTAGGAATATAGAGTCTAAAAGCCGGTGTACTACACAATCAAATCACTGTTACTAGTCGAAACAAGGTATTCGCTAGCCGAGAAAATGGTACTCGCATTGATAACAATAGCAAGGAAACTGAGACCTAATTTCCAAGCCCACAAGATCGAGGTATACATAAACTGTCCACTCAAGCTAATCTTACAGAAGTCCGAAGTGTCCGACAGACTAACTAAGTGGGCAATCGAGCTGAGTGAATTCAACATCAAGTACCTCCCAAGAACATCAATCAAAGGCCAAGCGGTTGCAAACTTTATGGCATAATTCACCGAACTAGACGTAGAAGTAGCAAAGATAATGGTAGAGCAAACAAAGAAAAACTTCCAATGGCAACTTCATGTTGACAGTTCATCAAATACGCACGGCAGCGGGGCAGGGATGGTGGTTTCAACCCCAGAAGGAGATTTAGTTGAATGTGCCTTGCATTTTGATTTCAAAGCCACCAACAACCAAGCAGAATATGAAGCACTAATAGCAGGTTTGAGAGTATGCACTCCCTTAGGAGCCGATGAGATATAAATTTTAAGCGATTCCCAGGTCATTGTTAACCAAGTACTGGATGAGTATTAGGCAAGAGATGAAAGCATGATCGCCTACTTGGAGTTAACAAAAGGATTATTGGGCGGTTCAAAGAATTCAGGATCGTACAAATCCTAAGAAAGAATAATGAATATGCCGACACTCTGGCTAAACTAGCCTCAACAAGAGTCAAAATTTGGCCGCGAACAGTCCTTATAGCTCATCTGCCCCTAGCCAAGTATAACCGAGCAAACCGAAGTCGAAGTAATCGAAAACAGGTCAGATGATTGGACCACATAGATAAAAGAATACCTCATCAATAACACTTTGCCAGGAGAACCACTGGAGGCAAAAGGACTGAAATACAAAGCTACAAGATATTCAATCCTCAGAAGCGAATTGTACAGAAGGGGTTATTCAAGATTATTGTAGAGGTGTGTCAGACCTGAAGAAGCTGAAGGAATCCTAAATGATATACATAGTGGAAGTTGCGGAAACCATAATGGGGGTATTAGCTTATCCCAAAAGGCATTAAGATAAGGGTTTTATTGGCCAATGCTGTTCGCCGATGCAAAAAAGACAGCAGCAAGGTGCGAAACATGTCAAAAAGTTACAAACAACATCCAGCAACCACTTGAAAACCTGCAGAGTATCACTTCCCCTTGGCCATTCGCCATGTGGGGAATTGACCTTATCGGCCGAATGCCCACGACCGTCGGAGGAGTAAAGCATGCCATTGTGGTTGTGGGTTATTTCACGAAATGGGTGGAAGCCGAACCATTGGTGCACATCACAAAGGCAAATACCACAAGTTTTGTGAAGAAAAATATCCTATACAGGTTCAGGATACCAAACACCATCATCACAGACAACGGGACGAAATTTGAAAATAGAAAGTTCAGGGAACTGTGTAAAAAATACAAGATCAACAATTATTATGCATCTCTAGCTCACCCACAGACGAATGGACAGACGGAAGCGGTGAACAAGATAATCAAGCATAATTTGAGAGCCAAACTCGCCGTCAAGAAAGGAAATTGGGCAGGCAAATTACCACAGGTACTATAGGCCTATCGACCAACAAAAAGAAGTTCAACAGGCGAGACGCCTTACTCAATGGCTTTTAGAGCCGAAGCTGTCAATCCAGTAGAAACGGTGTTTTTCTCGCCAAGAGTACAACTCTTCCAACCTCAGCTCAATATTGACATACTGAAATACGGGTTAGATGAGCTAGAAGAAAGAAAGGAATATACTTAAATCAGGAATGCAGCTTATCAATAGAGAGCAGCCAGGTATTACAATTCACACGTGCGACTAAGAATATTTGCATTTGGTGACCTAGTGCTGAAAAGAGCCGGGAACCAAAGTCAAAGCTGCAGGGTCATTCGCAGACAAATGGGAAGAGCCATGTAATGTAACCGGTATAACAGGACATGGAGTGTATCACATAGCTCATAGAGGAGCCGACGAGCTCCCCTGACTATGCAACGCACAATATCTAAAGATATATTACCCTTAAATTTCCCTCCCTTTATGCTGAATGGTTTGTTTTTCGTTTTCTTAGGGTTTTCTTTTCAGTATTTTCCTTTTTGAGCATTGTTAAAGTTACAGGAGATATTTAATAAAAAGTAATTTATTACTAAAGTTCATAAATATAAAGAGTAATTTATTACTAAAGTTCGTGAGATATTCAATAAAGAGTAATATATTACTAAATTGCATGAGATATTCAACAAAGAGTAATTTATTAATAAAGTGCGTGAGATATTCAATAAAAGAGTAATTTATTACTAAAGTGCATGAGATATTCAATAAAGAGTAATTTATCACTAAAAGTGCATGATATGTTCAACAAAGAGTACTACATTACTAAAGTATTATCTTATGAAAATCTGAATACCGTATCCGGTCATGAAAGTCAGTCGATGTTGCATGAAAATGTTGTCAAAAACCCAACAACATAAAAAAGGCGAATGGGGTATTCCCCCAGCATAGCATGTTGAGATGAATAAGTCATAACACCCTGAGCTAGAAAGATGCTATAAGACCAACCGGTGCTTGCCACCACTGGCAAAGCATAACCCGTAGAGATGCAAATGAAGCACTCAGAAGTAGCACTTGAAAATATATTCATGAAGAAGCGCTGAGGGGTCGAACAAACTAGCAATTAAAACAATATAAGCAAAAGTAGGAGACGTCCCGATACTATGCTTAAAGACTTGGTGTATGGTCGGATACGTCCTGTCAAATATTGAGTTAACCAAAAACTCAATAATGATAGCTGAATAATAAAAAGGCATCAAGCCTTAATTAAAAATTCAGCAATGGTAGCTAAATGATAAAAAGACAATTAAGCCTTAACCAAAATCTCAGTAATAATAGCTGAACAACGAAAGGGATAATAAAAAGACAATCAAGCCTTAACCAAAATCTCAGCAATAATAGCTGAACAATGAAAGGGATGTAGGCCATAAACAAGAAGTCACTCAAAAATCAAAGAAAAAGAGAAAGGATAATCAATCGTATAAATGGATGATAAACGTACATTTACAAAAAAAAAAAAAAAAAAAAAAGATTACAAAACGATCGTAAGAAAATTAAGTATCCACCGGACGGGCATCACCACTATCTTCTTCATCTTCAATCTCATCCCCTGAAGGCCAAACTATCTCTTCATCCCCCTCTGTTATGTAAGGTTCATAGTCCTGACAAAAAACAGGTCCCAAATCCGGCTCATCGCCAGCGTTTGTAAGACTTCCTTTTCTACTAGAATAGTACGTGTTGAACACATGCTTCGTTGGAATTTCAAGATGCATCGGATGAGGTTTAGTTCTCGTATAGCGACAGTGGGCCTTCCACCTTTTTATCTGATCCTTAATCGAACCCATTGCACTATCCATGTGTAATTTAAGGGAATTATCAAAACGCTTTAAGGCCTTCTCATTCAAGTGTGAACCTGTCGGCCACTGAGCGTGATATCTGCTCACGCAGGCACCTATTCTCTGTAGAAATGGTATTCCCAGGCCTATAATTGTCCGCCATCTCGGACATCATCTGAGCAAAAAACCCGAGTTAGAAGAAGAAGGAAAACGAGTAAAACATCAGGAGAATGGAAACTTACCAATGAATGACAATTAAAGAAGAATTTCATCTTCTTGTTGCATGATTTATTCTTCACATGCTCCCAACCCATCCCGACGTAAACGTTGTTGTTGACCAAATATGACAAAATCTTAGTAGTTGAAAAATCTGAGAGAGAAACAGAACTGGAACCTTCGCCAGCTCCGGTAGAAGCAGTAGGGGGATCTTCACGGATCAGCAACAGGCGCAGAAGACCCAGGTAAATCCGTCGGAGCAGCAGCACTCTACTAGCCGACACTTCACTACTACAGAAAAGGTGAAAGAGATCACTTAATGCAGATCGCTTTATGAAAAAAATGATATCTTTTGCGAAGTGATCACGTAAAATAAATCACTTAATTTAAAAGTGATCTTATTTTATAGAAGGGTTATTTAAATAGATCTATTTATGAAAAGTGATCTTTTTATTTATTTAAGAATAGATCACTTTTTTACTAAACTGATCTATTTTTATTTTCTAATAAAAAAATATAATTTTGATAATTAGGTTTTCAGTTAACTGTACAGAACACATGTCTTTTCTCTTCATCTCCATTATTTCTCTTTGCTCACTTTTATTAAATCCCTCTCTCTCTCTCTCTCTGTATATATATCTACTTTTATGATCTTCTCTCTACAACAAGATTCTCTTTATTTGTTTTTATTAAAGTCTTAATCTTCTTAACAATTGTTTATGGCTTTAACTCGTTTTTTTTTTTTTTTTTTTTTTCATTTCATTTTGCAGTTGTGTTTTGCTTTAAAGAAGGTATGTTCTAGTGTTCTCTTCTTTTTTATTATTTTAATTATATGAGTATATATTTTTGTATCTTGATTTCAAATGCGAAATAGATAATTGATAAATGAGTATTTGTAGGGTTTTTTTTATTTTTTTTATTTTTTTTATTTTTTTCAGGGTTGGAAACTCAAACTCTAGCAATCATTACTTGGAAACAATAATTTCAACAAGGTATGCCACTTATTTCATTTGATATTTCTAAATATATTTTGAGATAATACATATATTTGAAGTAATTTGGTATATATTTAAAGAGAAAATTGAAGAAGTGCATGTTTGTAGTTGTTAGATTTTAGTTTTATATATTTCATATTTTATATTTATGCACCACCTCTGATAATAATGACATTATCATGAATTGAACATGTGACCTCAGGTCAAAGGTTGTAAGTCTTTTTTATATATGGATACTGTCTAAGGGTTTTTCAGCATATGATCGTTTGTGATGTTTTTACCCCTTAGATCAATCCAATTTTATTTAGTTTTATATATTTCATATCAGTATCAATTAATGTGCACACCAACTGTTTGATAAATGTCACTATAGAGCTAAACATTATATTGGCATATACGCAAAAATAAATAAATAAATAAATATAAAAAATTCATATTCAAAGTCTATCATACAATCTCAAAAGTAAGTTCTACCGTTAAATTCTTTTTTTTTTTTTTTTGGAAATGTGTAAAAGTTGTTTTTATTGATATTATTTTGTTTCTTCTTGTAGTTTTTGAGGATGAAAATTTTAATATTTTAATATATATTTCCATTTACTAGTAAAAGTAGTTTGTTTTAATATTTTTATGTAAGTTGTTATAGTATCATATTAATTTTAAAATGTATATGTTAATCCATTTAAAGAAAATTATAATGATACATGGCATTGTGATTACAGCAACATTCAAAGTAACAAAAAAAAACTTATGTTAATCATTTCATTATACTTTTTTTTTTTTTTCAAAAGTTCTTATTCCTATTAATCATTGTTTGTATTTTATGTTATGCAGATTCATAATAAGAAGTCTTCTTATACGAAGAAGATATTGATATTATTCAAGACGATATGATTGAGTTTGCAAGGGATTGCATATGAACATTGAAATATTGAACTTTGATGGAAAGTTGCAGTGCATATGAACGTTCAAATGTTGAAATTTGTTGAAAGTTGTAGTGTTTAACTTAGATGAATATTGTGAAGTTTTTTTTTTTTTTTTCATGGTTTCCAGAAGTCTTGTAAATTGAATTGAATTGAATTGAATTGAATAAATTTATTGGAAAAAAAAAATCAATTGTAATGTGAGTTTTTATGAATGAATGTTAATTTTTTTTAATTATTATTGTAATCATTGTATTATGATCAAAAACATTCGATTATTAGATTTATATAAAAAAAAAAACTATATTTTGACAATAAATAATAAATAGATCATTCTTTTATGAAAGTAAATGTTATTTAATGTCTTGAATAGTGATCACTTTTTAAATAAAAGTGATCTTTATTGGATTTTACTAGATCACTTCTTAAGTGATCTCTACTAGAAATTATTTTTAAATATCACATTAATAGAGATTGCTTCAAAAAGTGATCTCTATGTGATTTCAGATCATTTAAAAAGTGATATCTATGAAGTTTTTTGTGGTAGTGCTTGTCTGAGTAGGAGGATTTGATGGAACATAAATATCTGGATCACCCACATTCTCAGAACAAGGGGTCGAATCCGTGACCCTGACCCCATCAGTGAGGACTTCTGGAGTAACTCTTTCAGTCGAGACAGTCCCTACGAGTTTAGGATTGCCATTGCCCTATTCATCTGAAGAAATCACGTATTGTACAACTCTTGAAGCTCTTTTGGGCAGGCGAGCAGCATGGTCAGGGGTACTCTTGGCTGGACGTTTTCCTCAACCAACTCTAGGATTTAGGTCACTCGTAGGATCCACAGGGGTTTCCGGAACATTATCGTCAAAAATGGGAACATCTTCACTAGCCCTCGAAGTGCCAACCTTCTATTTGCCTATTCGGCTAGGAGTACGCCTTGCAACAACCTCATGGTCCCCTCGAGGTTGATCAGTCTCAATGTGATGCTCAGGGTCGTCGCCCACATCCTCACCATCAGCAAAATCATCGCCATCCGGAGCAGTGATTCCCTCCTTAGCCAATTCAGCCGCTTGCCTTTGGCTGGCAGAAGCAGAATTCTTCACCGCTCGGGCCGCCAGATCGCAAACCACGTCGATATCACTCACTGCAAAACAAAAAATATATATATAAGGAAAACGGGGATCACTAACTCGTCAAGCCAACAATGGAAGTAACAACATCAATTAGAAATATCAAAAAGGAAACTCACAGCACTTAAGCCAGGCAAGTAGATGGGGAAAAATCCGTTGAGCGATCATTTTCTCCTCGACTAAAAGGAAAGGCTGCCCTCTTTTAGCCAAAGGAAGAACAGCGACAACAACAAGATGAGAAATCTCATCATCCAACATAATTGGTGATGCCTTTGACCAAGCATCAGGAGAGGTGAAGTGTTTTGGAACTCTCCTCGCCGAGAAATTTCGACGAACACTAGCTGGTGCATCTCTACCCCACACACCACTTACGAAAAACCAGTTGAAGTAGGGAAACACCAAATAAAACCCTTTTTCTTGTCATCATCCAAATCTCCACTTGACCCGGATCCACCGCGCCTTTAGGAATCCAATTCTCCACAGCAAAAGAGAAGAGAAAGTAAATGCCACCATGGCCCGATTGCCTTAATGTGTATAGGTGGCGAATCTCACGGGGAGAAGGAGGCCTATAACTTTTCATCTTCCACATCAAACACAAACACATCAATATCCTATAGCTGTTAGGAGCCAACTAGGCAGGTGCAAGCTTAGCATCAGCGAGGAATCTAGTTATGAAAGGCTGAAAAGGAAGAGTAACCCCACAACCGAGCATTGAACCATTAATAGCAACAACATTTTGAGGAGGATTCCATACTGCTCGCTCGCCAGGCAGCATCAAATTCACAGTATCAGGAATATTGAATCGACTCCTATACTTTTAAAGTTGTTGCTCACCAACAATATTTACCTCACTGTCAATAGCACTTGGATGCTTAAATGAGAAATGTAACCTATCGTTTTGATGATCTTTAGTGTCAGAATCAACTATTGTTTGAGCACATAGTCGAGATTCTCTAGAAACCCTAGGCGCCTTTCGTCTTCTACCACTGGACTTTGAAGATTTCGTCATCTCTGAGGAATCGCTATCATAAGATGAAGCAGGAGATACATTAGAGGCACTGGTTTCATGAACAGTAGGGATATAAAATGAAACGGGAACATGAAAACTTGGATTGAAATTGCGAATCATCAATTCGATTTTATCCGCTGTATTTTTATCACCAAGCTTTAGAGCCCGCATCATTTGATTAAAAAGCAAAGAACGCTGAGATGGATCCATGAAAACTCACCAGAAAAAACCCCTAAAATAGAGGCTACACATATGATCTAGCGAAACAAGCAAATGACCATAACTGAAGGACTGTAAGTGAAAGCTTCGAATTGTTTGGTGATCGATAATGCAAAAGTAAAAGAAATAAAAATGCAAGAAGTCTCAATCTGGGGAAACGAAGAATTAAAAAACTTGTAACTTGAAGACCGACGGACCTTAGAGATTCTAGAAGAATAAGAAAGAGAGTCAAATTTGCCAAAGAGTGGAAGTGGGCAAAAGAAACAATTCATTGCCTTAAAAGGAGCAAGTTTTTTGAAATTCAATTATCAATTTTAGGTTTGATAGCGTGAACCGCCAAGGCACAGGGCGGTGACCAAATTACCCATCATAAGGTAAACACGTGGTGTCTCGGGGAGCATCCTGTAGTCAAAACGTCGTCTCACTGTTCTAAGTCAGACGCGATTTTTGAAAAAACTTGTGGCTATAAACAAAAGCTTACTGTGGAAGTTTTTAACCATTGAGATGAACACCAAAAGAACACGTGGATATATAAGTAATAAATAAATAAAAAGCGAGAAAGAATTTTCAAAGAATTTTACCAATAAGGCCAGAAGCTAAGTATGGTTATAAATACTGCTTGCAGAAACAAAGGAACGAAGAAGTCCGTTTTCTTGTTCGGCTCGAAGTATTTATAGGGGTATTGTTGTATGTATATTTTCAACCAAGGGACACGTTAACAAAATGTACAGGAAACACATAAAAATAAGTCTAAGTCATTTATTAAAATGGTCAACGGGGGAAATACTGGCCGTATGCCACGTCATTAAAACCAACAAAAACCAAGTGTATTCGCCAGGATACTCGTCTCAAAACAAAGATCGTACTTGCCAAAACTCCTACTTGGCCATGCTTTACTCGGCCAGCACGAGCGAAGTAACTTTACCAAAGTAAAGTTTCATTGAACAAAGACTTCCAGATTCAAGGTTCAAAGACTCAGATCTCGATAAGGAAATATCTCTATCTCCTTTCAAAGAAGAAGCCCAAATATGAAAGGATTGAAAACTTTCAGAAGGATAAACATCAAAACGGAAAGCAAGTCCTAATCAGTCTATGATATTACAGTTCCAAAAATAGTTCTATTTAGGAAGTCTGCCACCCACAAGGCAAAGGCAAGGAGAAAATCCTAATCAACTTAATATAAATAGGACCATACAGTCCATAGTGAGGGGGCTGAATTATTGAGAGTTGAGAGCTATTGTATGAGAGAAGAAACAACATCAAAAGTGTAACATAAAGCAAATCATGGTGTTATTTTTCCCGCCCTCAAGGTATGCCGTGGTTTTTTCCTGTTTCTAGGGTTTTCTGTGGTTTTTTCCTGTTTCTAGAGTTTTCCACATAAAATCTGTGTTTTGCATGCTTTTATTTACATTATTGCTCTTATTAACGTGATATTATTGTTGGACGCGTGACAATCTAAAAATCACCATCAACAACTTTTATACCTAAAGTGTCAGCTAGGCAGTTGAGTTTCATCATACTCCTGCAAACATTTCTTTGTTATCATCAATATCTCCGCATATCAAGAACAACTTCTGGAATGTCTCTGTGTATGGGCTTAATTCTGCCATGTCACAGACAGCATCATACAAGAAAATTATCATATAAAATTTTAAATGGTATACATTAAAATTTCCAAAACCATGTGGACTCCACCAATTATCAAATTAATTAGTAGTACAGTGACTCTAACACGGCTTGAACAAAACAAAAATTCACAAAAAACTATTTCTTTGATTCAAGTAGAAGAATACCAAATATAAATATGAAGATAGAAAATTGTTTCTACATCGATTGGGCCATGATTAAAATGAATTTGTCCTACTCAGTTGATCATCTTATTAGTATGAATATTCCATTCAATAATCTTGACCATTCTTGATATTGAAAAGTAGGCTTAGAGCGTCAAGACTACAAATGAAAATTTAATTAGAGTCATCAACTTACAATAATTAATCATTAAAAAATGTTCAAGTTGAAAGCTGATTTCAAAAGCTAATAACCTTAAAGGAACTGAGTTTCAAAGTTCGTAAATGCTAGCTAGTTCAGTCCAGTAAAGTCTTTTAGAGCGATAAGAAAGAAACTACAAACACCGATTAGGATTGCTTGATTCAAGCGGTTGAACGTCATACTACAAAAATCATAAAAAAAAAATTCCATAATCGTGTTGACTCCAATGTATACAATAATAATATTTGAATTATAGTTACTTTATTGAATCCTTGGTTAAATAAATGTGAATAAGTAAAAAACAATTTCTATTTACACAAACTCTTCGTAAATATAGCAACCATTTATGTTAAAAAAGAAAAAGAAAAAGACATATAGCATTGTTTGAACTAGAAATGTCCCAAGAAAATCTTGACCCCTCTCTCTCTCTGCCACCGTTAACAACTCTATTGACAACTGCACGTAGTAGCAGGGGCGAATTCAGGGGGGGCCAATTGTACTTAAACTATGATGCATGTAATGTAGGCAATAATCTTTACCTGGCCCCTCTATTATTTTAATAATATAAAGGAATTAATAATTTTGTTTCATAATTCCTTTAACAATGAAAACAGAAACAAAATCAATTCATGTTAAGATTTTAATTTACTATTATTTCATTCACTAATACTTCATCTAGTGTATATAACATTTATTATTTATTATTTAGATTTCACTAAAAGTCTAAAACAAGTTAATTAAATATTGAACTATTAGACCGGTATCAATTATCAGGAGCAGAATTTTTTATACAGGATCGTCGATTGCTATCGGTAGCAATCCTACAGCTACCTGTGACTATTGAATTACCACTGGTAGTAATCCAATAGCTACCGGTAGTAATCGACGATTCCGTATGGAAAATTCCGCACATAATAACTGCTCATTAGATTGGGAGTTTGCGACTATCTTTATTAATGTTTTTTATTAGGATAATTTTATTGTTATTATTTTTTGAGCTATTACAATATTTTGAGATTTGGGATGAGGCATGACTCGAATTCACAACCTTTTTGTATGTAAAAAGAGGTGCTTACAACTGAACTTGTCTCATCCTTATCTATGATTATACAATTACTCACACACGATCTTGATTATATAATTGAAATAGAAATCATAAAGAAAATTAAATTAATTTGGTTATAGATATTTTTTTTAGATATAAAACAGCAACACATTTTATTTATTTGTATCATTACCTTTAACACATAATAAAATTATATTTTGTTGAAAAATATCAGGTGAGAGATTCATGTTGCGTGACCTAGAATATTAGTTTTCGTGTTGGATTGGCCCCCCCAAAGCCAAACTCCTGACTTCGCCCCTGCGTAGTAGACTAATTCCGTTCACAATAATTTGCATATTTTGCATATTTTATATGCAGGAAACATAACAACTTTAATCTAAACAGAAAAATTTTCTTTTGTATTTTAACTTTAGTAACCACACTTCTAGTATTGTTTGATCCTTTGTTTCAAAAAAATATAGACCGATGTCGGTCCAAAAAAACAAAAGAAATATTTTCTGAATAATTAGATTATTCTGTGCTGACACACTGATGCAATATTGTATGAAAATTTATGTATTAGACTGATAATTATATAAGTTAAAACATTTGGTGTGGTCGAAATTCGAAAAGAGAACCAAAACTTAGCTAAGGATTTAACTACTCATATTGAAACAGTAGAAATGTTGTTATTGATGTATTGAAGTAATATTTGAGTTTATTGCTAGGAAGCACGGATACTCCATTTGGTGGAGGTAACTCGTATCGAACTCGTATTCGGTTAAGATACTTTCCGGATACTTTAGGATACGTATCCGATACGCCAAATGGCGTATCTGTTGATTTTTTTTCGTAAGTTTGACTAGCGGATACTTGACGGATACTTTGCGGATACTTGAAGGATACTTGGCGGATACATTTAGGATACTTTAGGGTTAATATTATAACTTTTTTAATATAAAACGTGGTCAAATTATAATTTCAAAAATTTAGGTGTCAAAATGAAATTATAAAGAAATTGGAATTTTAAAATTGCGGTTCCGGGTCGGGTCTGGACCATCCCTTCCTTCCAAGTTCCAACCTCCAACCTTGTATGCTCATTTCGAGACTGACAAGTTCTCATGCTTGGTGATGGAGTTCTGCCCTGGAGGCGATCTGCACACCCTTCGTCAAAGGCAACCAGGGAAGCAAGTATGAAACTCCTCCTTACATTTTCCGTGTATATACAGTGCTTGCTTTTGTGTATGCTGTTATAGGTTATAACATTGTTATTGATTATCTCATGCTAAAATCCACCGTAGGTTTTCAGTGCTCTAATGAGAATCTTCTATCTGATGAGTGATGAGAAAACCTACTTTGTTCTGTTAATCAATTTTGATTTGTTTTAGAAGCACTTAAGGAGTAATCTATTGATTAGAATATCAACCCCAACATAGTCTGGTCCTATTTTGAACATAATACTTGACCCCATGTCCCTTTGTGAATATCCTGACTTTCTTAACCTACTGAAAACAGCAGTTCAGAGGTGGAAGCTCAATCCAAGGCATGGTTCAAAATTAGATTTACCTTTATTCGTTCTTCAAGGCCTTTAGTTCCAATTTATACTAGACTCTGTGTTACATATAAGATTCGTCTCTTCCACATGACCTGAGTGTTGTATATTAGCATTTTGTTTTGTTCCTTTATAGAAAATTCAATTAATATGCCATGTGCTTCACTCATTTATCTTGTGGAATGTCAAAAAAAATAACTTATCAATTTTTTGTTTGATTAATGTGTTCTCATACACACAACATTGGCATATCAGCGCTTTGCATCAGAAAAAACATAATGTACCGTGGCAAATAAAGTAGCATTAGAATGTTGGATTTCATGAGAACTCGGTATTTGTATTATTCAAAGTACTAATTTTGAGGACAAATATCTTGTAGGGGGGAGGACTGGAACACCCCTACCCAAAGGCTAGTCCATAACCCTGTCAGTCCAAACTTTTAACTCAAGGATAAGGTGACTGTAGCAAGACAAAAAAGTTATTGTAAAAGTTTAGAACATGAAGTTGTGGAGACCTACAAATTTGTTTAGATTCATAAATGAGGTCAGATATACAAATTTATAGAAGATGAGATCATGAAAATGATAAATAATGCCAATGGTTTTTTTATAAGAGAAAAGAAGTTTGACCGGAGGAAAAGGATAAAGAGAATTGACCTAAGACATTTTCAACTCTTCCAATAACTTCTTTTTCTTACTACAATTAACCTGGGCCTTGGATTAATAGTATGAGCCGAATGTGGGCTAACCGTTGAGCTGGTGTGTTTCAATCCTTCCCTTGTAGAAGAATTTCTTCTTCAAAATTTATATATAGAATAAGTATGGATATTGAGTTCTCATCAAATCGTAGCACTCTAATGCCACTTTCTTTGTCACTACACATGGTATATTATACTTATACAAACTAATTCTCAGTTTTCTACTTAAACTTGGGTTGGGATGTTAGACTGTTACTCATGTTGAGCCTTATATATTTGCTAAACAGTAAATATAGTGATTGTTAGACTGTTACTCCAGTTTTTTTGAAATACAGTGATTGTTAGTTTTAGTAATGAAAAATGACATGCTAAACAGTAACTAGGATATTGAGAGGAAGATGATCCCAACTGGAAAAATGAACATTGATTTCAAACAATATCTATGAGCTTAAGAGAGGGGAAGATTGCTGATCTTTTGGACTGTTAAAACATTGATGTACGGCTAATGCACGCTAAGAGATTTTAATGTAATAGAGTGACAACGGACTTATATCCGGTGTCACCACTTATGCTACGATCTCGTGTACTGTAGCCTCTCCTTTTAGATACAACCTAATAGCTTTTTTTTTTTTTTTTTGTACGTGGGAAAAGTAATATATCGGGTGACCGTTGATGAGTAGTTGATAAATGGGAAACTTTGGAGTGTGCTTCAGACTTTAGACTTAAGTTCTTCATTATATATGGTCTTTGGAAGAATTGCATGCAGAATTTGTTTTAAAGGTCTGACATGTGATCCTAGATGATCCTTAACGATTTTAGTCAAAATGATAGTAGTGGTTGCAGTCTTGCAGATTGCAAATAGAAGTTCCTGCATATATACATTTTTTATGATCCTGCATCACTTCGAAAAATTCAACTTTTGACTCTCAATATGCAGGTTCTATATAGCAGAGGTTCTCCTTGCTATGGAATATCTCCATATGCTTGGGATTGTTTATTGTGACCTGAAGCTGGAAAATGTTCTAGCGAGGGAAGAGGGACACGTCATGCTTTCTGATTTGATCTTTCTCTCCGATGTGCTATCAGCCCAACTGTAGTAAAGTCATCATCGAACGTGTCTGAATCCATGCAAAAAAATTCCAGTTTATTGGCTTCAACCCACCTGCATTCAGCCCTCGTGTATCCAGCCATCATGTATAGCCCCTACAACTTGTTTTGGTCCTCGATTCTTTTCAAGTAAATCGAAGAAAAATCAGAAATCTAAAAATGAAATGGGGAACCAAGTTACCCCCCGTTGCCTGAGCTTATCGCTGAGCCAACCAATGCTCGTTCAATGTCATTCGTGGGAACCCACGAGTACTTAGCACCCGAAATCATCAGAGTTGAAGGGCATGGCAGTGCTGTTGATTGGTGGACTTTCGGGATCTTTTTATACGAGCTATTTTTTGGTAAAACTCCTTTCATGGGATCCGAGAATAGGGCCACCCTGTTCAATGTTGAAGGTCAGCCACTGCAATTTTGCGAGCCCACCGGAGATCCCAAAACCAGTTGAAATCAAGCATATACCATCCCCAACACCATCAACTGCTACTAAAGCTACTGTTGTTGCCCCTGCCAACCCGGATCATAACAAGTACTTGGAATTTGATTTCTTTTGATTTTACGTTTGTTTTCTTTTTCCCCTCCACGAAGGATGTAGAGTTTCAAAAATGTTGATGTTGTGGAAATTATGTGGTTTCTTATGTTGTAATATGATCATATGTACAATGTTGTCAACATTTTTCAATTTGAATTATAATGCTTTCAATATTTCCAAGCTCTTCTCTTCTTGTCATCATGTGAACACGTGGTTTGATTTCCTTAGCATCCATCCAACAGATTGCCTATTGCATTCTTGTTTCTTTTAGATTGATCAAATATGCTGCATTATCCACAACAAGACTTACCCAAACTAGACAGACAGAGATATCTAATGTATTAAATTTCGTTAGAAAGGGGTGAAAACCGTGAGAAAATGTTTGAAGATTCTCTGTATAGCACTCATCAACTCATGATTTGCAATTTGAGATTCAATCATCTACTTTCTTCCTTTTTGTGCTTCTTGTAGATCATCATATCTATGGTCAATTACAAACGAAAATATAACTCTATTCATAAATTAATTCGAGAGAATATATTAAATTTTATTTAAATACAACAATAAATATTAATTTGGAGAAAAGTTATAAATTATGTTAAATAATATTATAATAATTAATAACAAAATTTATTAAAAATAGAAATTTGGTTTTCTAAATTATTAGTATATATTTAATTTTTTTTTATCAAACCAATTTTTTCTTTATTTATTTATTTTTAAGTATTATTAGTTACAACTATTACAATAGTAATGCCGAGTCCTGTCAAAATAAGACAATACATGTGCGGTTCGGATAACTACTCCCACAAACCAAAAGAAACCTTTCCACACATGCTTGTAAAATGTGAATGGTGGGGCTTGAACCTTTCACCAACAGTGTGGAATAGAGGTGCACTATTATCTATGTTAAGAGGTGATGTGCCATTTTTTTCCTTTCCTTAGTGAGCGAAATTTGAGCTAAAAAAACTTGTCTATATGGATTATGGACAAAAGAGTTTACGAACTGTTATATGTGAAATCTGCCCGAGTGACGTGTTGAAAAAGCAACCAAGCCACATCAGCAAAAGTCAAAACAATCAACCATAGCCCGAGACATGTCATCAAGGCCAGACACGTCATAAGGTTCATCAATGAAATCAGGTACTTGCACGCCAAGCAAATCAAATCTGGAAAGAGGTCCAAATGGGCAAGGAATCTACTCACCGAAGATCTCTGGTTGACAAGATCTTCCCGCCCGAATAAGAAGGTTTTCCAGATCTGCTAAACCGTAAGGGTTCAAAATTTTTTTGTCACTATTTGGAGGGGCTTTTGTGAGAATGTCACCGGTTTACTAATGTAAGTTTAAAAGGGACCTATTTAGGTGACTAGACAAAAATACCCTCATTTTTGTCATTTTTCGTCTGAAGAGAAAAAAGTTGAGAGAGAGAGAACAGTGGAAAGAGAGACCTTGGGTGCAAGAAATCCGGTACTAAATCTCACGGGAAACCTACCAGCGGTGGCGATACAGTCTCGAAGTCGACGAGAAGGTGATATGATTTTCTCATGTGTTTTTGTTGTTGAAACTTTTATATGCGTTTGATGTTGGATGTTCGTTAGACATGTATGTTAGGTTTGATTTGATTTGTTGTTGATTAGGTTAGGGTTTAAATTTATGAAAAAATTCTGTTGAACACGGTAAAGTTCTGGGTTTTCGAGCCTTTTAAAACCTTATCCGAGCCTTTTTTGAGCTTTTTCACATGTAATTTGAGTCTTTTCCGAGCAATTTGAATAGGTTTCTGCAATTTGAATCTCCGAGCCTTTTAAAACCTTTTCTGAGCCTTTTCCGAGCTTTGTCATATGTAATCCGAGCCTTTTACAAGCAATTTAAATAAGTTTCTGCAATTTGAATCTCCGAGCCTTTCACACTGGCTCCGAGACTTTTAAAATAGGATCCGAGCCTTTTAAAACACTGTCCGAGACTTTT
The DNA here is from genome assembly GCA_035582765.1 of Acer negundo. Lineage (NCBI taxonomy): Eukaryota > Viridiplantae > Streptophyta > Magnoliopsida > Sapindales > Sapindaceae > Acer > Acer negundo. The sequence continues at coordinate 21,997,245 of CM069235.1, read as the reverse complement.
AAATAGTAATCCGAGCCTTTTAAGGAATATGAATAGGTTTCTAGAATTAGAATCTCTGAGCCTTTCATATAGTTTCCAAGCCTTTCATATAGTTTCCGAGCCTTTTCATATAGTGTCCGAGCCTTTTCATATAGTGTCCAAACCTTTTCATATAGTGTTCGAGCCTTTTCATAGGCTTTTAATATAGTTTCCGAGTCTTTTCATACACTGTCCGAGCCTTTTCATATAGTGTCCGAGACTTTTCATTTAGTGTCCAAGACCTTTCATTTTTATATTATTTATTTCATTTAACTAGATATATATTTTTTTATGTCAATATGCAGATGAGAAATCAACTAAAAGATTCGCTTAAAACTCCAGAGGAAGAAAGGTATTCGGGGAAAATAACTCGACATGACCATTTTGATGACCTTACAGATATCGACAACACACTTAACAAGGTACCTGAACATCTTGCGGTCGAAGAACGACGTCGGTATACTGAGTCTTGTTTTGGACACCTCCTTCGGATTGATCGTGGGATGAAGTTTTCAGCTGGCATTGTACATCAGTTGCATCTTCGCGAGTTGCATCACGATGGGCCTGAAGATGAGATGAGATTTTTGTTAGGAAGGCATTCGGTCCGGTTCTCGAAGGTTGAGTTTTGTCTGATCACTGGATTGAAGTTTGGAGAACTTCCTGACACGTCGACCTATGATATGGTAGAGAATGACATACACCAGCGGTACTTTGAGGGTTGAGATGAGGTCGAGTATGCAGAGCTGAAAGCCGTTCTACGGATTGGTGTTTTTTCTGAGCAATACGATGCGGTTAAGCTGTGCTTATTGTATAAGCTTAATTGGATACTGATGGGGTTGGACGAGAGAGAGAAAGTTCCAGTATGGCAGTTTCGCTTAGTTGAGGACTTGGACGCTTTTAATGCGTTCCCGTGGGGTGCACACGTGTATAGGTGATCTATATACGGTTTCAAGCATGCGTTGGATGGTCGACGTAGGCGGTTTGAACAATGCCAGCAACGAAAGGGTGTTGATGTACACACCATAGAGATATACAACATATATGGGCTAACGTACGCCCTATTGATGAGAATTTTGAATTTTTTTCATATGACTGATGTATTGTATTGGATTCTTATCGTTCTTAGCTGTTTCACAGATATTTGCTTTCGAGGTTATCCTTGAGCTTGGCAACAGCGAATGTGGGAAGCGGAGGGAAATCGAGCTCTCCCCCCGAATTCTGAAATGGGAGTTGAGTACTTGGACGCTTTTAATGCGTTCCCGTGGGGTGCACACGTGTATAGGCGATCTATATACAGTTTCAAGCATGCGTTGGATGGTCGACGTAGGCGGTTTGAACAATGCCAGCAACGAAAGGGCGTTGATGTACACACCACGGAGACATACAACATATATGGGCTAACGTACGCCCTATTGATGAGAATTTTGAATTTGTTATTTTTTTCATATGACTGATGTATTGTATTGGATTCTTATCGTTCTTAGCTGTTTCACAGATATTTGCTTTCGAGGTTATCCCCGAGCTTGGCTACAGCGGATGTGGGAAGCGGAGGGAAGTCGAGCTCTCCCCCCGAATTCTGAAATGGGAGTTGAGTACACGACCGAGGGGGGAGAAGTTGAATAGCATTTTCCTCGAAAGTGTAAATATCTATATATATATATATATTTTAGGTTTAATATTAAAAACATCCCCTCACCTTTGAACTATTATTGGATGTCTAGATAAAAGTGCTTTTATTTCAGAAACACCCCATATGGACCAATAAACAATGCTTTATTTGGTAAGATTCAGAGGGTATAATGTTCAATTAATATAATTGATGCTTAAATATGAACATTATAGATTTTTTAACATCAAAAATTGATCAATTGAATCATTGTTTGTTAGTCCACAGAGGATGTTTCTGAAATAAAAGCATTTTTAGCAAGACATCTAATAATAGCTCAAAGGTGAGGGGAAGTCTTTAATATTAACCCGATATTTAATGTTCATAACTATTAGTATGTATACAATTACAATGGTCTAACTGTAATTTTAGATGTTTACGAGGGTGAAATTGGTGCCGACGGCAACTGAGAGGGCTGAACAGTACTTCGAGGGCATTTCCCAGGGAGGCAGTTTGTATGATGCTGATGTCAGTGATATACCTGTTCCCGTCTCTGACCCCGAACGATATACAACTGCCGGAACCAGTGACACTGAGGGTCCGTCTTTCGAACCCAATGATACGAAGGTTATGACTCGAACGGTTGTCATATTCGTCCCGCGAGGACTACGCGGGTCCGATTCACGTTGCCTAGAGAGCCTCAAACTAGAGATGACTCTCGAACTGGAGATGACTCACGAGGAGGCGTTAAAGGGCAAGCAGAGGTACGTATAATTCTTTTAACCGTATTATTTAATTTCAATCGAGTGAACGGTTTTAGTACTGACAATTTCAAAATCCTTTTAGGACCGTCGGTATACTGAACTGATGGATGCGTTACGCGAGTTACATGAGGAGGTGCGAAAGAGTAATGAGAAGCGAGATCAACAGCATTAGGAGTTGCTAGATTTGATTCGGGGGCTTTAGGGTTCGACGTCGCATGCCCGTACTCGAGGTACACGGTTCGATGACCCACCCTTCGATGATAAAGACGGACACCGAGACTTCAGTCCTAGAGAGAGGATAGGTAGTCATCAGTGTGATCAGTAGGGGTCTGGTGTGACACCACGAGCTAGTGGTACAAATACAGCACCTATAGAGATAGAGTAGGAACCTCAGCAGGTTTTACCAGACCAGCCTGTTCATTCTCAGGACCTGGTACAGAGCACCTCCTTACAGCATACCCCTCCAGTCGATCCTGGTGCAGAGCATCCCTTCATTCATTCCACAGGGACAGACATCCCCAGTCTCAGTGCACCCAAAGAGCTTATACCTGCAGGCGATCGACGGCGACATAGTTCCTACTTACAGCGCACCCCTGCAGGCGATACTGGGGGATAGAGTTCCTCAACACATTGCACCTCTAGAGGCAATACAAGGGGATAAAGTTCCTCTTTACAGCTTACTCATCCAGTGGATCGCATTGAGCTGGACCAGATTCCCCCACCCCTTCAACGTTAGGATCGGGTTCGCATGCCAGGTTGGCAGCAGTGGACCCCATACATTGACCCCTTTCGGCCGAAGAGGCCAAGGATTAGGCCACAACCACCATATGTATGGGCGCCCCACGCATTGATAGATCCTGACCACCTTGCGGCATGCCAAGCCTATAAGATGAACTCGACTGGGTAATTGTAAGTATAATCGCAGATATTACAAATTTTTTTTTTTTGTATTTTGAAACTCCTAAGTAAAACTACTTTCTTATCTAACTTCTTCAACAATTATGTAGGCGTGATGTGGATCTACTCGAGCCAGTTAGTGTCCCTTGGTTCCATCGGTTTCAAACCAACATCATGGAGTTGGAGGATACGGTATGGTCCTTACCTGAACATTGTGTATAAGATGTTTCTAAAATAGTAGAATGTTAACAATACAAAATGTTGAAATTGTCAACATATGGACGCGTACTTGCATATTCTGCGGAAGCGTCAGAGATATTACTCCACTGTCTACGGTCCGAGGATCAACATACTGGATTCACAGTTCTATATGAGTGTTTAAGTTGTACGGCTTTTGAACATCTATTTATATGTTTCGTACATCTATTTATGTGTTTCATACATCTTTTATCTAATGTTTTATAAATTTTCTTTGTACAGTCATGGTTATTGAATGACTGGGAGAGATTGATGGGAAATGAAGCTGACAAACCCCGCCGCAGTTGGTCTTTGTTCAAGCATCAGTGGTCCGCTGATGACCTGAAGGTGGTACGTGGATTGGTCCCAACAGGAACCAAACCATGGAACGAAGTTGACGTGGTCAGTGTTTAATATACATTGTTTGAATTTGAATTTTAAATAAATTTCCCACTGATAACACTTTGTTGAAACATATACAAGTTTTGATTCCTTGCAACCTTGGACGTACGCATTGGGCACTAGCCAGCGTCGACCTCACAACAGGGAGTATTTACCTGAGGGACCGTTCAGACAGGAGGTACCATTTCTCCATAGGAAAACGCAGCTCAATTGCTTACGATATTTTTTATCGTCGATGTTACATGCGGTGGACTTTCACGGTCGCAGACGGAGAGGTGATATGACATACACATTGCAGAATAAGCCCTTTCCACTCAACATTGTGTCTAGAGACCGTGTGCCCCAACAGGATAGAGGGTATGATTGTTTAAAGATCTTATTCTATCCCAATTGGTTTTAATAACATTCAATTCTAACAGTTGTTTATGTGGTGAATTGCAGTGGTAACTATGGTACCCATACTTTGAGATTGATAGAGTACCTAGTGGCGAACAGGGATACGTTCGACTGGTCAGAAAACGAAAAGGGCACCATCCGAGAGAAGATGGTTGTGGAGGTTTTTTGTAACTCGAAGGATTGGTCTTCCAGTTAGTGATTTAGTTGATGTACATAACATTTGAGTAATGAAATGAAATTATTTTTAAAAATTTTTTAGTTGTTTGCAATTAACATTTGAACACACATTTGATATATTGAAATCCATAAACAATACAATAAATTGTAGACACTATAACAAAAGATACAGTATGGCATTAAACGAACAACCAATAAATATATCATAATAGTTCAACATAAAAGAGCATAATAACCAACGGTCTCATAACATAACTATATCGAGCATGGTTCCCAACGTTTAGACGATGTTGGAAGACATCAAGTTGGAGACATGTTCCTCAAGGTGCTTCCTAGCATCTTGCCGTCCCACATTAGCAATCACAAGCTTTTCTGGTGGCAATTCAGAGGCCTCTTGTATTGCCTTGTTATGTTTGATCGTCTTCCTCAACGGCTCCAATCATACCACGGTAGAGTCTTTCTCAGGGCACGTTTGATGTTGTGTCCAATTGAATGACAGATGCCGCACTTGCGACGGTATTCATTAGGAACACTTATGCTGGGACCCTCATTAACCATCGGTGGGTTAGAGCACCGCCTGCTATTATGTCCTGATTGTCCACATCTTCTACACGACTGTGTGGTTGTCCTCTCCGAAGATGAGGCATGTTGACCCTCCATCGGGTGATCTGATTGTCTTTTCGACTTTGGATTTAAAACCACCCTAGATGCGATGTCGGATGGCACTACCCATGAAGAAGGATGGCCAACAGGCATAATAGGAACCGAGTATGCATCAATAAGTGTCTCTCTCTTGTAGTAGTCAGCACATAGAGATGTGAAATCCAAGTTTCACTCCCTACAACAATGAAAACAATGAGATTCACGTTTGTGGGTAATATAAATCATTAACTGTAACATCTCATGTACCTTGCCGCTGCGAGTGCATGAGAACATGGGAAATGGTCCATTTGGAATTTGTTGCATGTGCAAGTCTTCAAGTGTAAGTTAACCGTCCATTGGTTTCCTTTCAATTTGACGGAGAATATGTTCCAGTCAACCGGATTTACGGTCATATAATTGCACTTCTCGACATGTTTTTGGATCACAAGATATGCTGCGTCGATTAGTTGATGATGCATGGACCGTGCAGCTGCATGACGATCATGAAACCACTTTTGTTGCATATTCCTAATGAACTCCGGCAGTGTCATCATTGGCAGTTGCCGTGCGAATTTTAGGCATGAGTTTATGCACTCTGCAACATTTGTGGTCATCAGCTTGTACCTTCTTTGGGGACAGTGTATGCGAGACCACTTGTGTGGACCAGCAGCAATGGCATAATCGAATGCACCCTTGTGCAGGATACGTAACTCCTTCATGTGCTTGTTATAATTGAATTCATTGTACGTCCTAGCTACTGAATCCATTATCTCGGCAACATCCTTTCTATGGAATCACTTCTTCATATTTTCACCAAAATGTCAGCAACATATAATATGGGTTGTATAAAGGAACACTTTAGAAATCCCCGCTTCAATACTTGCATGGTGATCGGAAATGAAAACCAGATCATCTATATGACCAAGGGCACCCCTCAAGCCATCTAAAAACCACTCCCATGAAAGGTTGTTTTCTGAGTCACTGTACCCAAAAGCAATTGGATACACCTGTTTGTTTTCATTTTGTGCAGTTGCAACAAACATTGTACCTCCGAATCTTCCCTTCAAATGGGTACCATCAACTGCAATCACAGGATGCATACACCTCCGGAAACCTCTAATTGAGGACCCTAACGACATGAAAAAATACAGAAATGTATCATCGTCTGCGCATTGTAAGTCGGTGATTGTGCCAGGATTTTGCTGTTCTAGAACGTACGCAAAAGATGGTAACAGTTTGAAACTTTCTTCATGCGTTCCATAGGTCAAGGACAATGCATATTGCAAGGCATCATGTGCTTTACTGTACATGACTTGGATGCCATACATTGTTTTCATATCGGCGATTATGTCCTTCGAACGCATGAGACGACCATCATGTTGTTGAAGTCTAGGTGCAATGACTTCTCCGATTATGACTGCACTAGCTTGTCGGTGGCGACAGTGAACCTCTTCCAAAGGACAACTGTGTTGGTTGATAAAACTTCTGACGTGGAAGTAAGTCCCTTCATCTCTCCTCACCGCTATTAATTTCCACGTACAGTTGTCAATGATGCAAACTAGATGTAACGTTGTCTTATTAGACCTTTTCACCTTCCATTCAAAGTTCTCCCGCATTGAAAAAAGGCCAACTAGCCTCTTCAAATCATTTTTACTCGGGAAAAATTGACCTTTATAAATCATGCATGTAGGTTCTTGCGTTGCCAAGGTGCTGCTTCTACCAATACCAAACGAGTATGAATCTGCTCCGGGAATAACCCACGTTATTGTAATATCAGAATCAGATACAGTTATATTATGTCGGACCTCGGAAGTCCCAAGCATATTTGGTACAGTGCAACTAACTCCTTGTACATGTTTTCCTTGTGTTTGAATTTGTGTACGCTCTTCATCCATATTTTCTAGATCATCTACCTGTTCATGATTTGCCTCATTATCCACCTCATGGTTTGGGTAATTGTTCATCTCATTGTATTGCCCAATTCGACAACCAAACACATCGCCAAATTAAGGTTCAACTACTTGGTCAACCGCTACCAGTGGGACACCACACATGTTTTCCCCACTTTCGACAAAACTCCTTTGGGGATACACTTGGTTGCTACTGCTAAAGGATCCAAATTGTTGGGTATTTTCAGGAGGAGGAATATCATTCCCTATCACATCTTCAGGTGTCCTCTGAGTTAGACTTACACATACTTGAGAGATCACCCGTTTTTCCCCTAGCATAAACTGAACATCATCATTATTTCTTATAAATGTACGACATGTACTGCCAGAAATGATTGATATTGATGCTAGATCAACATTGAATTTGTTTACATCATACTTCACAATGGTATGCACGATCGCCACCAATTCCTTGTAAGTCATATTCTTTGACACATACATTCCCTGGTTATCGGATCCAACAAACCTCTGACTTCCGTCGGGTAGTTGCTCCCATCGACCGTTGTAAGATATTACTATTCTAACCCGATTCATGATGCTGTCAAATTAATCAAAACTATTAATAAAAACTCAGGAGTACAAAATATTTTCATAAATTACATTTACAAAGGCTCGGGTGAGGATATTTAAAAGGCTCGGAGAACAATAGAAAAGTCTCGGAGAATACATGAAAGTCTCGAAAAAGACATTTTTGGTCTCGAAAAAGACATTTTTGGTCTCGAAAAAGACTTTAAAAGGCTCGATTAGTAATTCAATGAAAAGTCTCAGAGAAGACCTGAAAAGGCTCGATTAGTGATTATTTGAAAAGTCTCGGAGATGACTTGAAACGTCTCGGAGATGACTTGAAACGTCTCGGAGAAGACTTGAAAAGACTCGATTAGTGATTTTTGAAAAGTCTCGGAAATGATATGAAAAGGCTTGGAGAAGACATGAAAAGGCTCGGAGAAGACTCGAAAAAGCTCGGAGAAGACTTGAAAAGGCTCGATTAGTGATTTTTGAAAAGTCTCGGAAATGATATGAAAAGGCTCGGAGAAGACATGAAAAGGCTCGGAGAAGACTTGAAAAAGCTCGGAGAAGACTTGAAAAGGCTCGATTAGTGATTTTTGAAAAGTCTCGGAGATAATATGAAAAGGCTCGGAGAAGACATGAAAAGTCTCAATTAGTGATTTTTGAGAAGACATGAAAAGGCTCGGAGAAGACTTGAAAAGGCTCGATTAGTGATTTTGAAAAATCTCGGAGATGATATGAAAAGGCTCGGATAAAACGTGAAAAAGCTCGGAGAAGACTTCAAAAGGCTAGATTACTGATTTTTGAAAAGGCTCGGAGAAGACATGAAAAGGCTCGATTAGTGATTTTTAAAAAGGCTCGGAGAAGACATGAAAATGGTCAGAGTGATTTTTAAAAAGCTAGGATACTACTTTAAAAAGCTCGGAAAAAGGTGACAAAGTCTCGAAGATCCACAATTGTCACAATGAAAATGTGAACAAATGAAAAGAAGTATTTGCAAGAAATATTACCTTGTTGTAATGAAGCACGTCCAGTTGTTTGGATCTTGAACTTCTATTTGTATTGAGAGAGAGAGATAGAGAGAGAGAGAGAGACTAACCCAGTTATCGTTTTTGTTGGAACTGTGGAGAGAGAACCAGACAAACAGAATAACATAAATGATTATCTAAGGGCAATTTTGGTAGTTCACCATAATAGGTGTCTTTTAAACTTAAGTTATTAAACCGGTCAAAAGGACACTGACCTAAAAGAGTATGTGAGGCGATACAAAAGTTCAATGGTTTAGTATGCCTAGAATGATGCCTAGCTATGTCTTAACTTTCTACAGACACTCAATGATCTTGACTCCAAATGGTTTGGGAAACTCCTAGCGGTACATATAAGGAGCTTCAATGAACTCAACAAAGTATTTTCACAACAATTCCTAGGGAATGTGCACAAGATGAAATTAGTGGCTCATCCTTCCCTACTCAAACAAAAGAAGAATGGATCATTAAGGAAATACTTGAGCAGATTCAGCTAGGAAGTGTAAGAGATAGGGAGCACAAATGATGAAGCAATCATAGCAGCGTTCATTAACAGCCTACAAAACGGTCAATTATCCTTTGATCTAAGAAATGGTCGCTTGACCAAATATGCAAACATGATGAACTTGGTAAGCGGATATGGCTAAGGCAGAAGAAATTGCAACATGGGGTAGTTTTGTGCATGGGGGTCGTCCCGAGGAGAGTACCAAGTCTAAGGAGAACATTGGTAAGACCCAAAAAAGGGCTTAGCAGAAGAACAAGAATTCGAACAATCGTTGGGATGACAATCCCAAGGCCAACCAGACCGATTCAAGGTACTAGGGAAAATACACAAACTACACCCCACTGAACAAGAAGCAGGAAAAGATCATTGCTATCATAAAAGAGAACAATTTTTCTAAAGATCCGCCAAGACAGTCGGCCTTTGCTTGTAGAGATACAACGAAATATTGCCGGTTCCATAAGGAAAACGGATATGAGACTTCCAAGTGCTACCAGCTCAAGGATCACATCAAGACCCTTATCCGGGAAGAGCACCTAAAGGATATCATCCTCAAAAAGACGGTAAACATTCAGCCTCACCGATACAATCAATAAAAAGAAAGCCGAGAGGAAGTTGAGCCCGAAGCAAAATAAGGACAAGTGAGCAATAAACACAATCTTCGAGGGCCCTCGATAAGAAAAAACAATAGAGAAAGGATGCATGAAGTCCGAGAAGCCATAAAAGCAAGGAGGGACTTGGATGTAAACTCCATTGAGCCCGATCCAAAGAGAATCAAAGAAAGCTGGGACCCTATAACCTTCATAGAAGCTGATTCACACGGCATTGATATAAAACCTAATGATGCACTCGTAGTAAGTTCTTAGATCGGGCATATAGATGTCTACCGTGTGCTAATTGACAATGGGAGTTTGATGGATATCATTAGTGCATGAATGTATAACCAGCTAAGGCTGGATAGGAAAGACTTGAAATCCCTTCACATCACATTTCGGGGTTTTGAGGGAGCTAAAGTATGATCCATAGGGACAGTGAAACATCCAGTAAAGATTGGAGAGTCCCCATATCAAAAGACTATACTATTAGATTTTGTTATGGTGGACACGGAGAACTGTCCTTACAATGCCTTGTTGGGTTGATGATCAAGTTCCTAAAGGAATCTGGTATAGGGGTTGTCAAGGGATCTCAAGAATTGGCGAAGAAGTCAAACCTAGCAGTTTACAAAGACAAAGCAGAGAAAGATGACCACCAAGTGCGTATGATTCAAGGAACCGATAAATGCAAAGTCATAGATAAAATGGAGGTCGAGGTCGAGGCACCGAGAGGATTCGAGCTCGACCTAAGGGAAGAGCCCGAGGATAACAAGGTTGAACCAACAGAGGCGGTGGTCCTTAAATGATCGTGCTACAAATGTACCTATTTTATGCCCCTATTTCCTATTACTTTATGCTTGTTTCTCGGGTAAAATCGGGTTTTTAATGGTTTAAATGAGTATTTCAAGTAAATAGGGAAATTCAAGGGCATTGTGGTAATTCTGTCAAAATCAAGGGTGAAATTGCAATATTCGGGACTACACATATAAAAATATAAAAGAGTTAGAGATAGGAAGAATTAACTCGATACTTTTTTTATCGTGGTAAAACCTCCAAAAAGGAAACATCCATGGGTTGAATCCACAACCATTGGCCAACTATCTTTAATTAGATGATAAAGAGAAATTCTTCAAAAGTGACCAACACATGATACACTCCTTATTGGACTCTACTTCTACCTAACCCTTCCTAGATCATAGAGAGAAATTCCTCATGAGTGATCAACACATGATACACTCCTTTTTGGACTTTACTTCTACCCAACCTACGGGCCTTCCAATAAAAGAGACATATCCAACTTTCTATCCAAGACATGTCTTTAGAAGTTTCCCTTACATGACAATTCAGAACACATCTTAGCCATGACTTCTTGCTTAACTTATTCGAAACACATCCAAGTTAAGACTTCCCTTGCTTGACTATTTGGAACACATCCAAGCCAAGACTTCCCTTGCTTGACTAATTGGAACACATTCAAGCCAAGACTTCATGTCTTTTGCAAGGACTTCCGAAGTGTGATCATTGAATGTAAAAAGCAAACAAGCACTCAACATAGAATATGAGATCAACACATCCTATGGGAACTAGACATAATCATGTAAGTTCACAAATAAAAATTTTCTAATTACTATACATGACTAAAAACCTAGATCATGCGAAACACAAAAACACATTCAATTCTTAGATTTTTTCGTGCAACTAAAACTTGAATCAAAACATATACATTAAGCACATATTCAAGATTTTAGAACTAAAAACAAATGTACGACTATTGATCATTCAAATACATTCAATTAAAGCACAAATAGCCCTAGATTAAAAACTAGCACAATACAACACATAATCATGTGATAACATAGGTTTTAAGAAAAACCTAACTCACATTCAAGTTTCTAATTAAGCACAACTAACTTATAACTGAATCTCTACTTCTCAATAACATTTTTTCAAGTAACATACACATAAAGAAAAAGAAGACCCAAGGTAATTAAAGACTTTAAAGATCAAATCACAAAGAATAGATCAATACCTTGTAAAAACGTGCAGTCCCGAAATATGGTGTATAACCACCATAAAACTTGAACAAAAAACTTCAAAATTACTTGGAGAAGATAGATAACTTCAATACGAAAATTCTTCAACTAGAATCACTCAAATCAGAAGAGATAAGAGGAAGTTATGGTATTTAGAAGATATGGTATTTGGAAGTTGAGAGAAGTTTCTTGGGAAAATTATGCACTTTTCTTCTTGAAATAGAAAATGAGAGGGAAAGAGTATTTAAAAAAGAATATGAGGGAAAGTGAGGTGGAGAGAGTGGGCCACGGGCTGCCAAGGGTGGCACTCCACCTAGGTACCTCGTGGAGGTGCGTGACCACCACGTGGTGAAATTCCCTTAACCACTTATAGTGTTAAATATACCTTGTGGGATAAGCCCATATTCTACCACTTCTTTTTCTTCACAAGCAATTTATGCACACTTAGAAAATTTAACAAGTAGATTTCTTTTAACAAGACAATATGTATATGATTAAGCAAGTGTTATAAGCAATACAAGTTAATATCAAGTAAAGTACGAAAATCAACACAAGAGATTTTTACGTGGTAAACCCTCAAATGAGAAAACTTCCACCGGTTGATACCACAATCACTGGCAAACCACAATTCACCATGGCAAATAGAAGGTACACACTTAAAAAGTAATCAACACATGATACACTCTTCAAGCTATAAACTCCTATTCTACTCTTAGGCCTAGTGAACCATTTTGCCTAGTTCTTATCCAAGATTTGATTATCACACCTCTAGAAAGAAACTTCCTATCAAAGACGCTTACGTCTATATGAAGATTCCTTGCTTGTCTATCCGGATCCTCCCGATCCTAGACAAGGTTTCTTGCTTAGTTATCCGAATTTGCTTGGCTATTCGGAACACTTTCCTAGCCAAGTCTTCTTGCTCAAGTCAAAGCTTCATTCACTTCAACAAGAGACTTCCACCTTTTACTAGGCAATGATCTAAGTGAAATGCAAACAAGTAATATGATGTAATCACAATTAAATAGAGCAAGTAGATCAAACAAACTCTATGAACATGCAATTAGAGAACTAGATTTGCCTTTCAAAAGTCAATCACAAAGATATCTAGAAACCTAGGCACGGATTACGAACCTTAACTCTCTCACAAACGTAGACGACTACAAAATCTTGACCAGAAATTAGGAATTCGACTCGATACACAAAGACAAAGACCAAGTACAAACAATGCACGAAAAGTTTCGTAACTCGAAACTCGAAACTCGAAACTCGAAACTCAAAACTCGAAAATAAATGAACGAGTAACTGAAATGACCGAAACTCAATTAGGAATGATATAAGATCATATTCGAGACCGATATTCATAAAACACAAACAATCAAACACAAGAACACACATGCATACCATTTCCTATATATAGTCCGAGAACATGCAATTTTACAAAAGTTGTCAAATTAAATCCAATGCATGTGCATACTTCAACAAGTGTATGAATGTGTTATACCAATTTAGTGCAATGATGCAGGGACACATATGTATGCAATGTGTGTGTGTGCGCTTACGCCTTGTGTAAGGATCTCTATTTTGTGATTGGCTTATTTCATGACAAACCACATTGGGGATGATTGTGTAATGGGTATCTTAGGTCTTCTTGATGATTATCAAGGTAAGCTTCCAAGCATCTCCGTGACTTCAAGAGCGAAAGGTATATTCACTTGAATTTGCCTCTTAAAGAGTTTAGGTGTACACACACACACTTCATGCATGCTTTGTTCATCATGCATTTGTGTTCTAATTGCTTATATGTGTGCATCCATTACACCCATCACACTTGCACTTCATTCTTAGACTTAAGTGTGGTTTTCTGTAATGTAATTCATTTCCCGATGATTGATTGGAAACGTCCGTGTATGCACGATGGTATGCTTGTCTTAGCACGATGAGTGACCATTTCAGAAGGTCTTATTCTTCCTTTGGTTTGGTCTTTGGTCACATGGTCTTATACCATGAGTTTTAGAAATTTTGTTGCTATCCATATTTGACCTTTGGTTACTCTTTTGACCATATATCTTTCTACAGACATCGAAACCTCATTTTGTACATTGGAGTAGAAAGTAGACTTTCATACCTTTAGACTTTCATACCTTTCCAACCGAATATCATACAAAATGTTTGGATGTCGTTTGGTCTTGTTTTGACCCATTTGGAAATCAAGTTGTTGTGCTAATTTGCAAGTGCGCAGGTACAGCGCGGGTCCCTACCCGCACAGTCACCAACAAAGTCATTTTCAATGATTTTCCTGGTCCCGGTGCGCTGGTAACTGCGCGGGTTCATACCAACGCATTGGACCTATGCACTGTATTGATTTTTGCCCTATTTTTCCAAAATGACATCGTTTCAATTAAGGCTTCTATAAATACATCTCTTTCTCATTTTCTTTACCAAGACCACGAAATTAAAACCCTAGAGAGATAGATAGAGTGGTTCTAGAGAGAGAAAGCTTCGATCTTCATTCCTTGACTCTCTTAACCCAAAACTCACTCATCCATGACATCTTTCATGCATCAATCTTTCTTGACTTGGTAAGTAAGAATAAACTTCATCTTTATTCATTGTTCTTACAGTCCAAGAATTCGTTTTTATTGCATATGATTTGTAGAAATCTTTTATTGAATGCATATATTGATGGGTTATAATATGATTGGGTTTGTTTGTGATAGCGTGCATGATCAAGTTGATTTTGCCTAAATAGCTAATCTTATACATTATTGCATTTTAGCATCATTGTCATATATTCACTTAGACTTTAATTCTCTTCATTGAGTCAAAGCCTTGTGGCTATGGGTTGTAGTTGCATAAGCAAGTAAAGTCTTGCAACCAAGGGTTGGTTGGCAAGCATTGCCAAGTACCACTATAAAAGGTATACAAGTAGATTAGGAAGTACTTACGCCAAGAGTAGTCACTACAACAAATTTGACCTATAGAGACGATTTTTTTTCGTCCCAATAGGATGTCTATTGGGATGAAAAAATAATTTGTCCCCAAAAAACGCAAACGTGATAAAACCTTTAGAGACGAACAAATTTGTCCCAATAGAATGCCTCTTGTGACGAAATAAATTTTTCATCCCTAAAAAGTACAAATCTAACAAAACCTTTAGGGACGGCATATTTTTGTCCCAATAAACATTCTATTCATCCCAATAGATTGTCTTTCACGACAAGTTTTGTCCAAAGTGGTAAGACCTTTAGGGACGAATTTTTTTGTCCCAATATAATGTCTATTAGGACAAAATACATCATTCCTCCCAATAGACTGTCTATTGGGACAAATTTTGCTTCGTCCCAATAAGTTTTCTTTTTATTTAAAATTATAATAATTAATTAATTTTGTTGGAAATTCTTGACTTTTTGTTGAAGTTTTTCCTTAAAGATAGATTAATAATTAAATTACCATATAAATTAGAAAATGATGCAATATGGATCATTTTGTTCGTCCAAAGTGGTTCTCTATTGAGATGAATTTTGTTTTTTCATAATAAGTTCTTCATAAAGATCAATAACTATTAGTCTTGAGAGGTTTTCCATTATTTTTTTAAAAAAGGAACTGAACTATCGAAATTGTTCGTTTCGAATCAAAAATCGAAACCATTGGTTCTGAATCGGAAATCAGAACCGCTGGTTCATAATCGAGAATCGGAACTGGGGTCATGTCTAATTCTGAGTACGATTTACGATTGACCCTTTGATCTGACAATTTATGATTTTGACAAAATAGTTTAATTAAATGTTATAATAAACATTTTTTAATATCAATTTGTTTATCATATAAAAAAAAAATTGAAATTAGTGGAATCAATCTATAAAAAAAAAAAAAAAAAAAATTGATTGAAAAATAATCAATAAAAATTTAATAACAAGTAGAGGTTATATATATAAACTATGCAGTAAATTCAAAGCAACAACAAGGTGCAAAAGGCTTGTCTCACTCATGTCTCTCAGGTTCAACACTCCTTGAAAACATCCAATTAATTGTGCGATTGGTGTGTTGGTAGGTGGGTCGTGCATGGGTCATGGGTGGGTGGGTGGGTGGGGTGTCATTTCAAGGCAAAAAACCAAAATTTTTATTTTTATTTTTTATTTTTAAATTTCGTCCAATATCTAAAGGGAAAAAATATTTCATCCCTACAAGTTGTCTATATGGATGAATAATTTCATTCCTATTTATTATCAATTGGGACAAACAAAATTTTGTCTCTATATTTTTCATCCCTATAGGTAGTCTTTAGGGACGAATTTTGATTTTCGTCTCAAAGAACCTATTGCGACCCACCTGAGGGGACGTAATTTGGGACGAATTTTTTTTTGTCCCAATGGGTCTATAAGGACGAAAAACATAAACGTCCCAATAACTATTTTTTCTTGGAGTGAGTGGATCAAGAGATATCAATAGAGATTGAACAAAGAGTGGTGAGTGGTAGTGTCCATAGCCTGGGGTTGTCTAGCTTGAGAGTCCGTGTATCACTTGAGGGTGTAACCGTCTTTTCATATAGTGAATTGTTGTGACTTGATCGTGCTTTAAATGTTCATATTTAGCGCTCCTTTACTCAGCTTTTGTAACCGTTTTTCGAGCCTTTTTGGTGTTTAATGTTGTAAATAAGTGTTTTTCAGCTCATTAAGGGTATTTTAGACCAAACTAGAGGAAAGTAGCAAAATCATAGGCAAAAGAGGGCAATTACGTCATTATGGAGAATCAGGGGTCAAAGTGCAAATCTGGAGAAATTATTTCAGATGCGGTGAATAGTGAAGAGCTTAGGGGTGCATTATGTAATTCGCCAACCAAAGCACAACATCAATGCCATGTCACTAGCAAAACGACGTTATTTTGGGCCGAGCTTGCTTAGGCGTGACGTCAGGATGATGTCACGTCGTCTTTTTCAGAAACCGGGTCGACCCGATGACCTGTGAACTCGACCCCGATCCAGTTTCAACCTGATCGTTTGACCCGACGAGTCCATAATGTGTTTGAATCTTTCACTATCTATTTTATAGAGATTTCTCTAAGTTATTCATAACTTTGGTTAATTATAGAATCTCTACATCGTTATTCCGAAATTCTCTCTCAATCACTTGTCTATGATTTTAGATTATGTGTAAGATGATGAATTTGGTACTTTATATTGTTGATAATGAAATGCATGCCTTAGAATTGTTGTGAATGTACTTAATGAATGATTGGTTAATGAAATGGTTGTTACTTGAATGAATCAATCCCCTAACATCTTTTCATCTAGCTTAATCTCATATTGTTGTAGTAGATTTGGTAATTTAGTTCATTGCAAGCTTAGTATAATTGATTTAGATATCATTAATTAGTGAACTTGTTAGAAATTAGAAACCGATAGTCAATGATAACCTAGAATTATTTGTTAGCTAAGTTACCTCCTCGTGGGAACGACCACTCTTACTAGTGTACCATTTACTACTCATACGACTTGTACACTTGCAATGGGTGAACCACCCGTGTGCCCCATTAATTCCCATTGTAGTTTAGTTGTTTAGCATCCTTGACCTAGGATCCGCTTGGTCTTATTCATCCTCATTAGTGTAATTTAATTAGAACCGGTACAAGCGCGTCAAGATTTATAAAGCTGCTGTCGGGGAAGTAGCGACGTAGTCTCAGTAGTTTTAGAATCATTGCTTTTAAATTATTGAATTTTTAATTTCTTGTTCATTTGACCGTTGGTAGTTGTCTTTTTAGTGTATTTTCAGGTTTCTTACGTCACAATCACGGGAACCCCCGAAGAAGTAGTCAATCTTGGGAACGATTCTGACCCACTCAACACAAACATGGAAGAGTTAGCTCAACTTGTGGCTCAACGGTTGATGAAGGGCTTTTCTTTGCCCACCATTGGAGCCTAACCATCGGCAATCTTGTTGGATGCAACCCAAAGGGAATATGTATTGAAGAATTTGCATTACAACACTCTTCCGCATTACATGGGTGAGACGAGTGAAGACTCCCTCCAATTCATGAAGGAGTACTACAATACGGTGTTTACTTTTCCACTCAGTAATCTCATGGAGGACCGACTTCATATGCGGTGTTTTTCGTATTGCATGAGAAGCGAAATCAAGCGGTGGCTTATAGCCTTACCGGTAGGATCCCTCACCACATGGCAAATGGTTGAGCAGAAATTCTTTGCCAAATATTTCCCCTCCTAAAAGACAAAAAAGATTAGAGAAAAGATTGCAAACTTCCAAGAGAAGGAGGGTGAATCTTTTCACGAGTCTTGGGGAAGATTCAAGCTTCTCTTAGCTCAATGCCCACATCATGACTACACATTGGTCTCACTAGTCCAATCCTTTTATGATGGACTTACCGGGCTCTCACAAGCTATTGTCGATAATGCTTGTGGAGGAGCGATGAGGGAAAGGACAGCTGAGTTTGTGTATGATAAATTTGAGATACTTGAGTAGAATTCTCAATAGAGGAATACACGGGGCAATCGTAGTGAAAAGAAAGAGGAGTTAGCCGCTCATTTGGCTAGCATTTATAAGGAAATAGAGACTCTTTTGAGCAATTTTGAGAAGCAACCATATGTGGCTAACCAAGTTTGTGATCAAGAAGGCACTTTCCTTTATTCTCCACCTACACATCATGCATACAACATCAACCAAGGGAACCAACAATGGCCACAACAATGTACTCAACTGTGGCATGTTCCTAGAAACCGAGACAATGACCAACCAACCAAAGGACGTTCTCATGACAATCGTCTTGATCCAAACCATGAGAGACTCATATTTATGGAGGGGATTGCAAAGACCATGGAATTGCAATTGGGGTAGCTTACAGAATCTCAACAACGGATGGAGCCCGGAAAGCTCCCTAGCCAAACCGAGCAAGCAAAGGCATTAACAACCCTCCGGAGTGGTAAGGTACCTTCTGACCCTTTTCCATGTGAAATTTTTAATGTTCCTATTCATGTTTCAGGAGATAATTCAAATAGGTGCAAGATTGATGAATTGGCCAACAAAGATGCCGAAACAAGAAAAGGACAGGAGGTGGTGCAAAAGGACACCTCAAAAATGCACAAGTCTCCGGATCCTTACATTCCTCATATTCCCTTTCCGGGGAGACTTCAAAAGACGATGCTCAATCAAGCTTTTAATAAGATCTACGATGTCCTATCAAGGGGTAATGTTAGCCTTCTCCTCCTTGAAGTGATTGCAGGGATGCCGGCTTATGCCACATTCTTCAAGGAGCTCAATTCAAAGACCCAAAAGAGGGAGATCAAGGAGACGATCATGATTTCAAGAGAAGTAAGTGCTGCCTTAACGATGGAATTGCCACCAAAAATGGAGGATCCTGGTAGTTTCACCATTACCATCTTGGTTGGTGAAACTAGGAAATAAAAGGCAATGTTGGATCTAGGGGCATCAATCAATCTCATGCCATACTCACTTTATCAAGCACTTCGGCTAGGAGAATTAAAGCCCACAATAATGGAATCGTGCTTGCCGACCACTCAAGTAGACATCTGAGAGGAGTGATTGAAGACGTGCTAGTACAAGTAGGGAAACTAATGATCCCTATGGATTTTGTAGTACTAGAGATGGAAAGTGATCCATCCAAGGCTTGGGAGATACCGATATTGCTTGGCACCCATTCATGTCAACTGCCAAGGCAATCATTGATGTGCACAATGGAAAACTTTCCATGACCGTATTAGAGAAACGGTAGAGTTTGACATCTTTGAAAGCATTAAGCATCCCATTAAGACCCTAGCTTGCTTCAATATTCAAGATGCGAACTTGGAAGACGAACCCCGCCTTGCATCCGAATATTTTGGGAAATCTACTCATTTGGAGTTGGATGATATCCCTACCCCATTAGTTGAACATGACTCCCTTAAAATTGAAGACATGGTCACCAAGCTCAAGGAAGACCACTAAGTAGTGGTGGGAATGAACTTAGAGTTGACCACCGAACTTAGAGAAGTGATCAAAGAAAAGAATGACCTAAATGAAAAGTTTGAGCAAAGAATGAAACTAATGAAGGAGGAAATCTTGTTGATGGTAAAGTTTTTTGCCATTAGAAAACAGTCCGTCAAAACAATTTATAAAACCTATGCGATGCTTTCACAAGTATAAATACAAGTAAAGCGGTAAGCATGTGTGTCGTCCACTGAGATCGGGGTAGCGGTGATAAGATTAGGATTAATAGAACTAGTAAGCATAAAAGTAAAATATATGGTTGGTGAAAATATAATATAAACTAAACTAAGAATGCAATCTAAATGGAATGGTAATGGAGTGATGAATGTATGATGATAGAACTATGGAGTTGATGAATGTATGATGATGGAACTATGAAGTTGATGGACTCGTAAGCGAATATTGGGGCAATTGCAACAAACTCTCAATTAAGCATATAATGACAAATGTAACCAACCTAGAGTGTATAGTGTTGACTATGTATCAGTAGCAAGGGGTCAACCTAGGGTGTATATTGAAAACCCCCTACTAGCGATTAATCCCTCCTAAACAACCAATAGTGGCTAGTTGCTCAATTGGGATTCTAACCATGAAGCTCATCTATCTAACTATTGCTTAACATATTTCTAACATAGCCATCCTAGTGTGTATAGCGATGACTTCCAATTCCCTCATAAGTGGCTGCCTTATGGTGTATAGTGGAGGCCACCCCGATTAAGATTGGATGAAGCTTGAGGTTATTCAACCGGATTCTAAGCGAATGTTAGTTCTCGTAAAACCACTAAAGTAGCCAACCTATGGTGTATAGTGAAGGCTTCTAATCCTCTCACAAGTGCCAACCTAGGGTGTATAGTACCGGATATTCGTTCAAGGTTAGATTAAGAACGCTACTGTTGAGCTGGGATTCCGGAAATCCCATCCATTCAATAAGCAATAAAGATTCCAAATTAACATGATGAGAGAGTGTATCCCAACAAATCAATAATGAAATCATTCAAAGCAAAGAACAAAACATAAAGATAGATATGCATATAAAACATAGAATTTATTTACAAACCCAATATCCATCAAACAAATAACATCAACCCCATAGTAGGGGATTTAACTACTCATGTTCTTACAAAACTAAGAGAGAGATTAAGAGGAAACCCTTGAAGAGCTCTCTTCCTTGAAGCTTGAATCCAAGTCTCCTAGTTGCCTTTGAGTTTGAGTAGATATGGTTTGGATGAGAGGGAGAAGTGTTTCTAACTCTAAGTTACAAGAAATATATGTGTGGTAGGATGTGGAGGATTTTGAGTTCGTTCCTATGCTTTTCTATTTATAGGGGATGCAAAAATAGGTCACTTAAGCTTGAAAACAGAAGCTGTCGTTCGTAGAGTGCGGGTGAAGTGTGGTTGGTTGACCCGCACTCACCCGCACTTTATTAATGAAGTGGTCATAACTTTCTCTAGGAGACTTGGAATTGCAATCCGTAAAAACCGATAGAAAGTAGATTTCCGGGGCTTTCCAAATATAGGTAATCTGACATGTGGTTCGATTCGAGGAGAGAGATATGACATTCAAAGTTGGATGCCCTGCACAAGATTATACATTTTCAGCCCATTAGTGAGTGCGGGTGAAGTGCTGTTGGATGACTCGCACTTGAACCGCACTTTAACTATCAAGTGCACTTCCACTTCTCTGTTCTTGGTAATAGTGCGGGTGGAGTGCGGTTGGATGACCCGTACTTTACCCGCACTTTAATGTTATGTGCACTTCACTTCTCTGGTTTGGGCAAGAGTATGGGTGGAGTGCGGTTGAATGACCCACACTTGACCCACACTTCAACTTCTCTGTAGGTATCAGGTCTTGGATTTGGCTTAGAGTGTGGGTGGAGTACGGTTGGGACCCGAACTCTTAAAGTTGCTGATGACCCTTTGTCTTTCCTTCAGCCACCTTTGGCCCCTTTTTGGCCAGAACTCCCGCAACACGCTTCTGACACCAGAGTTACATCTATTGCCTACAATTAGCACCAACGAGCCTATTAGACATAAAATATATAGAAAATATACACAAGAACGAGACAAAGGAATAGGAAATGAGGGCCGAAATATACAACAATTTAGGCACGATCACTTGTCAAGGAACAAGGCTCTTAAGATTATGAGGACCAAGGAAGAGGAGCACCTAGCCAAGCTTGCCATGCCAAAGGTAGATACCAAAGGCAAATCCAAGGAAGTCATCCAACAACCTCAAGTGTTGGACATCCAAGCTAAGCATAAGGAGCTCAAACCTTTAGCCTTAATGCCTATCCCAAGCCAAGTCAATAAAAGGAAGCCAAGAAGAAGGAACAAGAGGAATTTCAACCCTTCAACAATAACAATAGGTACATCTCAATCTTTAACCCCTATATTGTTGCCATTGCTAGGATTTAGGCCAAAATCGGCCTTATTATCCAAAGTTAAAATGGCAATGTGTGAACAAATTGATTGTCAAATCCATTTGGATTGACAAATCCAAATTGGAAGGACTTGTTAGGGAAGGACCCCTTTGGATCAAAAATAAAGATAATGGGTACGTTGTTATTAAACCACCTATCATGGGTGGTGGTTGACCCTTGTGAACTTTTTGATGTGTTTGTTAAGTGTGCAGGAAATTGAAGATTAAAAGCACTTGATTGACATTTGTGGTGCACTCATTTATTTGAGTTGCACTTGTTTTGTAAATATATTGACTCTTTTATGTTTTGTTAATTATTTAGTATATATGTTTTGTATTTGGTTTTAGACACCTTATTTATCTCAATTCAACCTTGGTACTCAAGATACTCATTTATGATGATAGGAGTGAAAGAGATAGGTTTGGGGGTTTGGACTCCAACACATTACATCATGTGTTAGTTGCAATAGTTTGTATTTTTATGTGTTTTTGTGCCATTTGTAGGTGTTTAGGTTTGCAATAGGTTGCATGAAGTATGAGAAGATTTTGGACCCATTTTTAGCAGAGCACTAAGAGCCCGCGATTTCATACCACAAGACAATTCCTATGGAACAACAAGGTCAAAGTTGCGGAATGGCTTTAGATAGCTCAGCCACTTCGATCTGAGGGAACAAGCCCGCTACCCATATGTCATGAACTCACGGGAATTTCAAGAAATTGTGCTGCGACTTCATATCGACGGGATCAAACCCGCGAACCAGAAGACGTGATCTCGAGAGGAAATATGAGGAATGTCCACAACTTCATTCGCGGGACTATTTTCGCCACCTAGAAACAACCAAACTCGCGAGGTATCCCCGCAGTTTTTATTTCACGGGAACAAATCCATCAACCTAAGGCAACAGTTTTCACATTCGTTTTATTTTATTTTATATTTTTTATGTAATTTACATTTTGCAAGTTTAATCACATTATTCTTTTGCTTAGTTTAAGTGTGGTTATGTGGGTGTGATTGATTAGTGCCTAGGATGATACTAAAGGAATTGCCATGTTCCCCATTGGAGGAAAGCTTGTATGCTAGTGGATTAGGCCATTTTTGATTGGATAAGAATTTTGAACTAATTGAAATACCATGTGTAGTTGTTTTAGGATATTTTTGTGCTTGTTTGCAAAGTTGTTTGAGGCCCAAACAACCAAACCGCGGAACTCATGTACTTGTTCGTAAATGTTCAAACATTGAGGACAATGTCGTTTGGGGGTGTGGACACGTTAACACTTTGTCACATTTTGTTGTATATTTTTGTGTTGAAATCCGTGTTTTTGTAAAAAATTTCGTTTTTATTGCAATTGAGACAAACTTGACAAGTTGTCTATTTTGATGCTAGAGTGTATATGCTATGAAGGAATGTGTTACATGTGTTAAATTGCTAAGTTTTAGCTAACAGATTTCCTTCCGATATTGCATTGCGCATTGTGTATTAGTCACTTTCTCTTTTGCTTAGTGAATAGGACTTATTGCAAGATTGCTAAAACCAATAGTGGAGACTACCCATGTAAGATTTAGAGCATGAGTGTTCATATTTTGAGGGTTTTTGTTTCTACTCGTATACACACTCTTCGAAACAGTTTTGCTTAAAGTATGATCTCATTTTTGCACAATGCTCATTGATTGCCACAGAACATGAAAATTATGTGGATTGCTTGTATTATTTGTATTCCCTAGATAAATAGACTTTTTGATGTGATTCTAGGCAATGTGTGTGCTTAACTACTATTTATTGCCCAAACACTTTCCATGTCCCTTATGTGTGCTCCTATTTCCAACATTAAGGCCAACCACAAACCATTCATTTCATCACTCACATCTCCATAAACAACCATATACACTAAACACAAGCCATACCATAGTTGTTGATCATAATTATAAATGCAAATGTTTAGCTCAAATTGTAAATAGCATGTACTTAGGCGTTTATGAGAAACTATGCAAGATATAGAGGCAAAAATTGTACAAGTGTGAAGCCTTTGATGTATTAATTGTAAAGCTACTAAAAAATAAGGGTAAAAAATTTGCATTGCTAATATTCAAAGTCTTAGCCTAGACGCTTTAATTTCAAATTGTATAATGAGTTTGAAATCAAATTGTTAGTATGATCAATAACTCTAGAATTCCATTCCATTTCTTTCATTCACCAAAAATCTACCCATGGCCCCATTACAACCCATAAGGAAAGCCCTAGTTGATCTCTTAGAAAATCTAGCTTGGGAATACTGTTTTTGCATGTTCTTTCCACATTCGTAGCGCATCAATTCTTTCATGAGATTAATTCCATAAACTGTGCTTCATTTGATAGTATCCATATGCGTTATAATTGTTGTATTTACATAACTTCCAAACTCGCATATGCTTGATTAGAGTGAACTTAGGATTCCGAGAGAAAATTCGACTGAAATCAGGTGAGGATTAGAGTCAAGGCGAATTGTGTTCTTACATTCGAGTGTTTCATTGTTGAAACTTTGTATTTAGAGTGTGGGATTCGCTGTGTTGCGTGTTTTTAAGGAAGTCATCATGTTAGCCTCTAATTAGCTGTTTTGACATGTGCCATTCCTAATTTGCACATCTTTCGTTGCATCACTTTATTATTCGACTCTCGCAAAATGTTTTTAGTGTGCGTTTTGTTTTTGTTTTATTTTAGGACTATTTTGTTTATAGTTTGCTCGAGGATGAGCAAAAGTTAGGTTTAGGGGTTTGATCGCGCTTCAAATGTTCACATTTAGCGCTCCCCTAGCTTTTGTAACCATTTTTCGAGCCTTTTGGTGTTTAATGTTGTAAATAAGTGTTTTTTAGGTATTTCAGCTCATCATGGGTATTTTAGACCAAACTCGAGGAAGTAGCAAAATCATGGGAAAAATAGGGTAATTACGTCATTATGGAGAATCAGGGGTCAAAGTGCAAATCTTGAGAAATTATTACAGATTCGGTGATTAGTGAAGAGCTTAGGGGTACATTATGTAATTCGTCAGCCAAAGCATAGCATCAATGCCACGTCATTAGCAGAACGGCATCATTTTAGGCCGAACTTGCATAGGCGTGACGTTAGGATGACGTCACGTCGTCTTTTTCAGAAATCGGGTCGACCCATGAACTCGACCCGACCTAGTTTAGACTCGATCGTTTGAACTGACGAGTCCTGCTGTTTTCCAGCGTCTTTTCTGGTGACTCTCTGCCTAGATTGACCGCTGACGTCGCTCCGATCAGTTTGCCACCAATTCCAGTCTCTTATGCAGTGTATTCGATCTCCACCAAATCCTCCAAGTCTTCAAAGCCTCCATGGCCGAGTTCAAGCTTCGAGCTCATTCCAGCTGCATTGTTCCCGCACACATCACATCCAAAACCGTGGAACCTCAACGGTTTCACACTAAGAGAAGATCCCGTTAGGTAGAAAGGTTAAACTAGCGGCCAACTTTCACATTTCACCATGACTTTCTGCTGGCGGGAATAAACCTGTGAGCCAGAGTGAACGAACCCGCATGAACACCTCCAGCTGATGCCAACTCATTCCACTTGCCTCTCTCATCACCTTATCTTGTTGAACACACCTTACCACCTTATAATACACACCTAGATAATTTAACTAGGAGTATTTACTTACTTTAGAATAAATTTTAGTTAACTTAGTGTAGAATCTTAGAGAGAGAAGAACTCTCTCATTTGATTTTAGTTTCTTAGCATTTTCCCATCACTTTCTTGGTAGCCAAACACCAATTTTAGTTACTTAGACTTGATCTTTTAGAGCTACTCTAGAAGGATAGTATGCTTGGATTGCAAAGAGGAGTCATCTTGGCCAAGAATCGAATCCAAATGGGTTTGTTTTGCTCTTCCTTTGTACTTTCTAGTCTATATACTTCTATATGTAACTAAACTCCTTTTGTTGGGGGATTGATGTAACTCTTGTAATTAAACCATTGAATCAATCAATCCATCCATTTATTGTTTCACTCTCTAAGGCGTGTATGTGTGTATTATGAACTATAATGATATGTGGATGATATGTCTTGTATATACATCTATTTGTACACACTTGGTAGTTGATATTCATGCATAAAGTGTCCACAATGTGTATGAACCTTTCACTATCCATTTTATAGAGATTTCTCTAAGTAATTCATAACTTTGGTTAATTAGAGAATCTCTACACCACTATTCTGAAATTCCCTCTCAATCACTTGTCTATGATTTTAGATTATATCACTACAAGAAAAAAGGGCATTAGCAACAAATCAAAATTGTCACAAAAGCATAAAATTTGTCACAAAAGATCTTAGGCAACAAAATTTTTTTGTTGCGTACTTCGTTACAATAGGTCGAGCAATTGCAACAAAATTTATATTTGTTACAACATGTATATTTACCCACGAATTAGTTTCGTGGCTAAAACTATGTTAAGGCAACGAAACTTTATTGTCGCTATGAATAGTTTTTACAACGATATATATTGTCCCAAAAAGATAGGTTTTAGTAACAATAAATATCGTTACAATAGCTTGAGCTATTGCGACAAAATTTGGTTTCGTTACAATAGGTATATTTTTACCCACGAAACTTTATTGTTGCCAGAAATATGCTTTTATAACGATATATATATTGTCGCAAAAAGATAGGTTTTATTCTTCCCATCGTCCGACACCGGTCGGCCCGGCCACCGACCACCCCGACTTCGGCCAACAACCACCTCCGATGAGCCACCCCACCCCACACTTGATAATAATGACAATTATTTGTCATTATAGGGAATTGAACTTACACCGTCTGACTACAAGATTGGATGTGTTAACGATTGCACAATATTTATATATAACCTATATAAATGTGTTATAGTAACGATATTTTTTGTCGCTAAAATGATATATAGTAACGAAATGTATATATTGTCACAAAAACTTATATCTATTGTAACGAAATTTTTGTTTTGTCACTACAAATACTCTCTAGCGACAAATATTTGATTGTTGTTAAAGATTTGGGGTTTGTTCTTGCACAAAACAAATCTCTACCAAATTAGTTGGAGTATCTCATGAACAAGATCTCCATTTTTATTTTTTTTTAATTATTTCATTAAATTTTAAAACTGTTTAAATATTTTTTATTAAATAGAAACAGTAAAATATTATTTTAATGAAAATGCTAACAAATGTTAACAAATGGTGGAAAATTGCCAATACTTAAACAAGAGGGTGCAAAATGACAGATAACCTCAAAAGTTATGGGAGAAATAATAATACCCCTAAATCTTTTTGTCCCTGTATCTCAATTTTCTTGCAGTATTAATTTTAAAATTATTATTAAAACTTAGGTAACGAATTCTATTTATCTCTAGAATATATTTTTAACGACAAATCTTGTTTTCGTGTTTTTGCAATGAATAATTTAATGTCACCATAAATATATTATAGTAACGATATTTTTTGTAGCTAAAATGGTATAGGGTAACAAAATATATATATTGTCGCAAAAACTTATGTCTGTTGTAACAAAATTTAGGTTTTGTCACTACAAGCACTCTCTAGCGACAAATATTTGATTGTTGTTAAAGATTTCGTATTTGTTCTTGCACATAACAAATCCCTACCAAATTAACTAGAGTATCCTATGAACAAGATCTCCATTGTTTTTTTTTATTTCATTAAATTTTAAAATTGTTTAATTGTTTTCTATTAAATAGAAAGGGTAAAATAGTATTTAATGAAAATGCTAACAAATGTTAACAAATGGTGGAAAGAGAGATTCTCCTTACAATCCATAAATTATCAATTCACACTCCAATTTTTTTTTATTTATTTATTAATGACAATTTTAACCTAAATTAAAATTACTAAACAAGACAAAAAAAATTAATGGCATTCCAAGCTAATTAAATTATTAAAAAAAAATTCTCTCTCCCAAATCATTAGATTAAATATTACGTATTAAATTCTCCCTCATGAATCTGTTATTACCATTTTAAACATACTCTCCTGATTAATCTCTCTCCATTTAAAAAAAAAAAATCATATTTCCATACTTTCTCTATCAATCTCTGATTAATAATTAAAGAAAAAAAAACTTAAGAATATTTTAGTTTTTTACTAACAGAATATATATATATATTAAAAAGTCAATTTAAAAAAAAAAAGAAAAAAAAAAAGATATATGAAAGTTTGAATTGTTTCAACTAGATTCAATTAAACTCGGAATTTCTAAGACTAGTGAAAGAATTAAAGTTCTCTAGATAATCACATACCTACAAGAGTAACAAAAATCATTTTCATATTTCAATTTTTTTAAAAAAAAGTACTTTCTTTTAATATATAATTACATATGGTTCCTAAAAATCAAGCTTATTAGTAAGTTTTTTTTTTTTTTTTTCTTTTCTCTTAACTTTTAGTCTTGCTTGAGAAAGAATGAAGATAGAAAATTAGAAATATGTATTAGAGGAGAGATTTTAATATGGTAATTAAAAATTTAAGAGAGAGTATTTAATATGTAATATTTAATTTAATGATTTAGGAGAGATATTTTTTTAATAAAATAATTTAATTCAAAAAAGATAAAAAAAAGATAATCTTGTAATAAAATAAAATGTCTTTAGAATTTTTTTAAATTTAAATTTTGAGAATGAAGTGTTTTTAGAAAAGAAGTGTAAAAAGAAAAAACTGGATTGTCAAAAGAAGCTCTGGAGTGAAAAATGGCCAATACTAAAACAAGTGGGAGCAAAATGACCGATAACCTCAAAAGTTATGGGGGAAATAATAATACCCCTAAATCTTTTTGTCCATGTATCTCAATTTTCTTGTAGTGTTAATTTTAAATTATTATTAAAACCTTAAGTAACGAATTATATTTATCTCTAAAATACATCTTTAACGACAAATCTTATTTTCGTGGCTAGAACACATGTTGTGACAACGAATAATTTAACATCACCATAAATATGTTATAGCAACGATATTTTTTGTCTCTAAAATGATATATAGTAACGAAATGTATATTGTCACAAAAACTTATATCTGTTGTAATGAAATTTACGTTTTATCACTACAAGTGCTCTCCAACGACAAATATTTGATTGTTGTTAAAGATATTGTCACTGAAATTCTTTAGTAACGAAATTTAATTTTCGTTACAAGCTTAGTTAAAATTAAATTGTTGTTAAAGATATTGTCGCTAAAAGTGATCTTTAGCGACAAAAATTAAATTGTTGTTAAAGAATTTGTTGCTATTGCTCGTTTTTCTTGTAGTGCAAGATGATGAATTTGGTACTTTATATTGTTGATAATGAAATGCATTCCTTAGAATGGTTGTGAATGTGCTTAATGAATGATTTGCTAATGAAATGGTTGTTACTTGAATGAACCAATCCCCTAACATCTTTTCATCTAACTTAATCTCATTTTGTAGTAGATTTGGTAATTTAGTTCATTGCAAGCTTAGTATAATTGATTTAGATAGCATTAACTAGTGAATTTGTTAGAAATTAGAAACCGATAGTCAATGATAACCTAGAATTACTTGTTAGCTAAGTTACCTCCTCGTGGGAACGACCACCCTTACTAATGTACCCTTTACTACTCGTACAACTTGTACACTTGCGATAGGTAAACCACCCGCGCGCCTCTTTAATTACCGTTGTAGTTTAGTTGCTTGTCATCCTTGACCTAGGATTCGCTTGGTCTTAGTCATCCTCATTAGTGTAATTTAATTAGAACCGGTACGGGCGCGTCATGGCTCAAGTGGCTAGTGTAGCTAGTCCCGCGGTTTTTCTTTATCGAAGGTTTTTAGGTAAAAATCAAGTGTTTTTTACTTTCCGTATTTTTACTTGATTTTTTGTTGTATGTTTGCATTGAGTTATATTGTAAATATTGACTAATCGAAAAAGTTGGTAAGTAATCGATTAACACCCCACCTCAGGTTGTATTAGACACACATTTATATATTTTCACCTTGCAAGAGAGAGATTCTTGCAAGAGAAAGAAGAATCTCGATATCTTAATATCCAAATAAGCAAATTTCCTCTTGAAGACGAACTTTGCGTGAGAAATTGATTCTCTTCTTTTAATCTCATAACAATCACGAACTACTTAAGTAACTAGACATTACAAAGAAAAAGAGTTTTGATATGGAATCAAGATAACACAAATCTAAAACCTAACAATCTCCCCCTCAATGGGAATGAACCGTACTAGTAATTTTAATTAATTAAAGATCTCAACTTTAATTATTAATTACGGACAATTAAGATTATTATATTTAAACATCATCATCATGTATATAACAGCTTATTTACTATGTTTAATATTACATTAAATAATTACGGAATTTTATGTCATTAATAAAATATTAATAATATTAAATTCACACAAATAAAAGAAAATGTAAAACTATTTATTAATTTAGCAAAAAGACTAACAATATTTGTTCTTAGGACACTTTCCCCAACAATCTCCCACTTTCCCTAAAGTAGATGAGACATGTCCTTTAATCCTAGTTCTTCTAGATTACCTTCAAAACTCTTTACAGACAAAGTCTTTGTGAAGAGTTCTGCGAGGTTGTCTTCAGATCTAATCTTTAGAATAGACATGTTGCCACGATGTACAATCTCCTTAATTAGGTGATATTTTCGCTCTATATACTTTCCTCGTTTGTGGCTTCTAGGTTCTTTTAAATTAGCCACGGCTCCACTGTTGTCACAATATAGTGTCATGGGTTTTTCCATATATGGAACAACTTTCAGATCAGACAAAAACTTTCAGAGCCAAACTGCTTTTTTAGCTGCTTCATAGGCTACCACGTATTCAGCCTCCATAGTGGAATCAGCAATGCAAGATTGTGTGATGCTTCTCCAAACTATGGCTCATCCACCAATGGTAAACACTGATCCAGATGTCAACTTTCGACTATCTTTGTCTAATTGAAAATCAGAATCAATGTAGCCAATAGGAATCAAATCCCTACCAGAATATACTAACATATAGTTTCTCGTTCTCCTAAGATACTTGAGAATATGTCTAACTGCTACCCAATGATCTAATCATAGGTTAGGCTGATACCGGCTGACCACTCCCACTGCATAGCATATGTCAGGTCTAGTACATAACATATCATACATAAGACTGCCTATTATAGAGGCATAGGGAATATGTCTCATATTCTTTCTCTTGAGTTGTTTTAGGACATTGCTTTTTAGAAAAAGTAACTCCACGACGAGAAGGTAGATTACCTTTCTTGGAGTTATGCATCACAAACTCGATTAACACTTTAACAATATACAATGCATGAGACAATGCTAACAACTTGTTCTTACGATCTCGTATAAATTGGATCCCTAGCTTGCATCTCTTAAATTTTTCATTTGGAATTGGTTAGCTAACCATTTCTTTACACTTAATAAAGATTCTAAATCATTCCCAATAAGAAGAATATCATCAACGTATAGAATTAAGATGACCACATTCTTTTCTTTGATGTACTCGTAGACAGAATGTTCATCAACTACCCTCACTCACTAACACTTCAAAGATTATCATTGTATTTACCTAAAAAAGATATTAATAAACAAACCATTACACACATGCATAGATTGGCGTTGTTATCCATCCGCATAATTTTACGTCACATTTCCATGTGCAAAATATGAGAGCAGCACTTTGAAATCGAAGGAACACGTGGACGGGGTAGAATATCTGGATGTCATTGCATAAAAAATATTAAAATAATTTAATAATTTTGTAGTTATATAAATAAAGTTGAAAAAGTTGATGGTTATCCCTTAATTCAACTTCTGATTGGTGAGAGTTTTGGATCATAACAACCGGAGAGTTTGTCGTTTTTGAATATGATTTGGTTCTCGGGCATCTATTTGCCTGTCATAAACTGGCAAATCGTATCCTTATTATATTACTGTTCATCATTTCCATCCAATTAATTTTATAATTTTGCAGTGTTGATCACATGCTGTAAAGTATCATGTGATCTGCTGTTTTTCACAATTTATTATAGCAGCTAAATCCTTAGTGGATAGTTATGGGCTGCTAGTTTTGACTTTAGATTTTGGTGGAATTTTCCTTAATTATAAAATTGAATGATTAAGTTACCATTTGCAGATTCTTTACTAAATTTATCCTTTTCTCACAACGAAGCTTCCTTGCTCTAAATATACTTGAAAAAAACCGTAATCACCATTTAACCAACAAAAATGGTAGCCGAAGAAAGCAGCTCCGCTTCTTCTTCGACCTCACCCATCAAAACGGTCGTCGTTTTGGTCCAAGAAAACCGGTCTTTCGATCACATGCTCGGCTGGTTCAAGTCCCTCAATCCGGAAATCGACGGCGTCACCGGATCCGAATCCAACCCAGTTTCCACCTCCGATCCCAACTCCCAACGCCTCTTCTTCAAGGACACCGCCGCACACATCGACCCTGATCCCGGCCACTCCTTTCAGGCTATTTACGAGCAAGTCTTCGGCAAAACATGGGATTACAACAACCCGGATCCGAATCCAGCATCGGGTCCGACGATGGAGGGGTTCGTGCAGAACGCAGAGAGTGTACAGGCAGGTATGGGTCAGATAGTGATGAACGGGTTCAAACCGGAGGCGTTGCCGGTATTCAAGGAGCTGGTGACGGAGTTCGCGGTGTGTGATCGGTGGTTCTCGTCGATACCGAGTTCGACTCAGTCGAACCGGTTGTATTTGCACTCAGCGACGTCGCATGGAGCGACGAGTAATGATAACAATAATCTGCTTAAAGGGTACCCTCAGAAGACTATTTTCGAGTCTTTGGAAGAAAATGGACATTCCTTTGGAATTTACTTTCAGTCTTTTCCGGCCACCTTTTTCTACAGGTAACCTAACCTAACTAATCTAAATTAATTCTTTTTATACATTTTAAGAAAAAATAACTTAAATTTTGGCGTAATCATTGTTGATCAACGAGCGAAGAATATTTTAATAATGATAAATTTTTTATTTAAATTAATTCAATTAATGGTAAAAGGTTTTTTTTTTATTTTTTTTTTTACTGATTATTCAAATTAAAGAAGTTGATTTGATAGTTAATCAAAAGTCTGAATTTATTTACAATTCTCTCGATAATTAATTAGGTGTAATTGTTAGATTTTGAGGTTTTTGTTTTGTTATGTTGAATTGGGTAAGGGGCATTCGAATTTGGGATGTGGTTACCTTGTGACAACCTTAGATTTTGAGTTTTGCACACCAACTTTATTATAGTTGATTAAATACATCTCTCCTGATGAGTGGAATTCGAAACTCACTTCACCTTTTATATATATATATTTAGTCTCTCGTAAGGGATTCTTTATTTTTATTTTGATAGGATCACCATGAAGTTAGTCGCTCATAAGGGATTCCTTATTTTAATTTTGATAGAATCACCATGAAATTACATCGATTTGAATGAATTTTGATCTGAATTTTTGTGTGGATGATAAGTTCATTGAAATCTACCTATGAATAAAATTTGAGAATTTTTCAAGCACTAAAACTATTTTTCCTGAATTTCCTATATTTCGTCTATTTTTCCAATGCCTTCATATTTAAAAAAATCGGTAAAAATAGTTTAAGTACTTGAAAATTTTTCAATTTTTCAATTTTTATTTATGAGTAGATTTGAATGAACTTATCATCCACACAAAAATTCAAATCGAAAATCATTCAAATCGATGTGATTTTATGGTGGTCCTTATCGAAATTAAAATAAGGGATCCCTTATGAAAGACTCACTATATATATATATATATAGTCTTTCTATTATCAATTCGAACTGATATGAAACAGTTCTTTGCATGTAGGCCATTGGATTTAAAAGATGTTTTGACAAGTGCATAAGCCAAGTCAAAACATTTAAATCCAGTGACACATATGCAATGAACTGATATATTTTATCTCAATTCGAATTGACAATAGAAAAACTATATATATATATATATATATATATAATTATTAGTGTGAGAAGTTTTCTCATTGTTTATTTATTTCTGGTTTGTAGAATTGATTTTGGTAATGCTTAATCTAGACAGGTTTCAACACAATCTTGTCCCTCACTAAATTAAAGAAAAGTCTCCTTGAAATAATAAAAGAATAAAAAAATTTTTAAAAAAAAAGCTCTGTTAATAGAGAGTTTTTATTTTTAATATTACAATAAATCAAGGTTTGTAGAGGGAGATACGATTTGAATCCACAACCCCAAGACATAAGTGTCATGGGCTTACAACAAGATGAACCTCATTTTGTCTGTGTTACATGTTTGAAATATGATAAAATTAGATATATCAAGTTAAATGGTGACGTTGAATATATAAATACAGTCTTTCTACTATTGGTTCATCCTGATATAAAATATATTATAACGAAAAATGTGAATCATAGATTATGGAGAAGTTTTGACAAGTGCTTACACTTTGAGTTAAAGTATGTAAATCTAATGATCCACATTTTTCATCCGGACATATTTTCTATCGGGACGAACTGATAGTAGAAAAATTATATATATATATATATATAATTATATATCGACAACAAAGGTGACATACTGAATATAAATATAATGCATGCTATATATATTTTGGGTTCAACATTTTGTGGGGGTACAAATTACAAAAGTCAGGTCAGCAGCAGATATTAATTGGCCGACCAATCAACGTGCATGTTTGTCTATTGACTATTGGTGTATTTACATTTCTATCCTAGTTCTATTATTTGTCAATACTTAGTTATAATACAATAATATTTTACCTGATTAGGTCACCAGTTAATTAGAATCAGGAGTTTGACACCTCTTTTGGCATATCTAGATTATTCATTATTAATTTTTTTGTTAATTAAAAAAAAAAAAAAAAAAAACTTGGAGTTGGTCATTTCTTCCATTATTTATCAATCTAGTCAAATAAATAGTAGCAAAAGTGA
Source organism: Acer negundo (assembly GCA_035582765.1). Lineage (NCBI taxonomy): Eukaryota > Viridiplantae > Streptophyta > Magnoliopsida > Sapindales > Sapindaceae > Acer > Acer negundo. The sequence goes on along the minus strand of CM069235.1, from coordinate 21,962,123 downwards.
AATATATATATATATAACTCATATATTATTGGCCGCAATTAGTGGTTTTGTTGTATAATCATAAATCATGTGATGCTTATAATGAATTGGTCCCACAAGCAGCGAATCCAAAGGTTTTTGTGAGCTGGCTTGGTTGTGTTTTGGTCAATTGGCTTTATCTCTTTCCATTTGACAATAGAGCATCAATCGCTTTCTTACTTTCTTTTATCAATTCATTGGTGGGAATAGTTAATTAGACAATAATTAAGGGGATCATTACAAAAGTAATTATCAAACGCTGCAAAAATAGATTTTTTTTTTTTTTTTTAATGAAAAAATGTTTTGTATTTTAACAATTTAAAAACTAAAATTTGTATAGTAAATTATCTTGGATTTGTTCAAGTACTCAAATAAGAAAAAATTTCTTATTTTTTAAAAAAAAAAAAAAATGAAAAAAATGTGTTGTATTTGAACCAATTTCAATAGGGCTCAAAAAGTTTTTAGCACCCTTTACTCCCCATTTTTTGAACTAATATCAACGTAATAATTTAAGTTTAAATGATACCAAAAGATAAAAATACCCCTATCTTTATTGTTATTCTTTTTTATGTCCTTTTCCTTTTCCTTTTTCCTTTTTCCTTTTTCCTTTTTATTTTTTTGTTTTTTTGTTTTTTTTCCAAAAACCTCCATCGATAGAGGTTGAACAGACCTCCAATAGAGGTAGTCAATGAAGAAGAAGATAAAAAATAAAAATAAAATAAAAAATTGGGCTGGGTAGTAAGTAAGGGCAAATTTTGTCCCGTCACATACTTTGTTTTTATTTTCACAAAAATCATAAAGTTTGTGTTATTCCCACTGTTGCCTCCCCAAATGGTGCTATTTACCCCTATTAACTCATTTCAAAAACTAAAATTTGTATAGTAATTTTTGAAACTATTTTCATATAACAATGCAATTATATTCACTTAATTTTATTTGATTCACTCCCACCTTGTATATATATATGACTTTGTAATTTTGTAGTAATTATTCTTTGCATCGGATGGCATCAGGAACCTTAGAAAACTGAAATACGTGGACAACTTCGATCAGTATGATTTGAACTTCAAGAGGCATTGCAGAGAAGGGAAGCTACCAAACTACGTGGTGATCGAGCCTAGGTATTTTGACCTCTTGTCACTGGCTGCAAATGATGACCACCCCAAGCATGATATTTCAGAGGGCCAGAAATTTGTTAAGGAAATTTATGAGGCACTTAGAGCGAGCCCCCAATGGAACGAAATGCTCTTCCTCATTGTATACGATGAGCATGGCGGTTTTTACGATCATGTTCCAACACCGGTGACTGGAGTTCCCAATCCGGATGATATCGTTGGCCCTGAGCCGTTTAACTTCAAGTTCGACTGCCTTGGGGTTAGGGTTCCGGCCATCTTGGTTTCTCCTTGGATTGAACCCGGAACAGGTCAGTCCTTCAATACTTAATTACACTCCATCAATGAGATTGTGAACTTGTGCCTTAATAAACCAAAGATTATTTTTGTTTTTGTAGTAAATAACAATGAAAGGTGTTGTGAATTGTTATTGATAAAATAATTAATGCAGTGTTGCATAGGCCATCAGGGCCAGAGGCTACATCAGAGTTTGAGCATTCCTCCATCCCAGCAACTCTTAAAAGGATTTTCAATCTAAAAGAGTTTCTCACAAAGCGTGATGCTTGGGCCGGCTCTTTTGATGTTGTTATCAACAGAAGTACCCCACGTACAGATTGTCCAGGTATATATCCCTATTTTTACTTTCTTTTTTTTATATATAAATTAAATTCGACCGACTTAGAGGGAAAAATCATGGAAAAAGCATATTATATGATCATATACTGAAAAATCCAGTAAAAATTAATGTAAAGAGCAAGAGTCGGACTTAGATTTCAAAATACCTAAAATCAAAAATGGCATCACCCGGGCGCGAACCGGAGACTTTCAAGCACCATTTGGCACACTGGATAAGCTCCGGATTGGACAATTTTTGTCCCTCTCCTGTGTTTGGTGGCCCGCTGCACAATGGGATTTGTAGTCCCAACAAAAAATTAAGACTGTTTTATTTTATTTTATTACTAAATAAATTATATTTAAATTTATTTATAAAATAATATAAAACTATAATTTTATTAAAGTGAATTAATTCATTTACCAATGAATTCATTTTATTTATATTTATATTTTTAATAACTTAATTATTTTTTAGATTTATACTAATAGAACAACATTTTTTTTTATTAACATTTTATGGGTTAATTGCACAAACTTACCATCAGTTTATTGAATCTAGCAATATTTCAAAAAGATACCCTAAATTAACACAAACATTCCTGACGTCAAAGTCCACCTGTTAGTACTTAACATGGGGATGATAGTTTGGTCATTTCAATAGTAAAAAAAATCAAATAATTACTAGTAACTCAGATAAATATATAATTACAAATCTACCTAAAGTAATTATAAAACAACCCCAAAATTAAATTATAAAACATCCCATAAACTTCCTAATATTAAAAATCTACCCTTCCATCAACAAATCTAACCCCAACTGAAAAGAAGATAAATGACCGACGGTGATCTACACCACCGGTGGACTTTTCCTCGGATTTCCTCCAATGAGGATGAGATATTCGACGATCTCCTCCGCGACTGGAGGAGATTGACAATCTCCTCCTATCTCCTCATGTCGATGGAAGAAGTCAACTCCACCGGGCAGTCCATTTCCTCCACCGATTAAAAGAGATCGACGATCTCCTTCAATCACAGAGAGATCGTCGAAGATCATCTCCTTCAACGAGGAGATCTTTAATGATCTCCTCCATGGTTGGATGAGATCTCCTATAACTAGAGGAGATCGAACTCTTGTAGTTCGTGGATGAGGCTTCTCTACGAACTAAGGATTTTTCCACTGGCGATGGAGCCCTATTGCAAGTGGATATTCTTATTTTTTTTATTTTTTTTTTTAAATTTTTTTTAAGTAAAAGATACTTTTGGTTTGGGTTGATGTGGCAGGGGTAATTTTGTCTTCCACTAGTCAAGGTTAGTTAACGATTAAAGTTAACGGATCGACTTGTATTGCAGAAGATGTTTGTGTTGATTTAGGGTATGTTTTTGAAATCTTGCTAGATTCAATAAGCTGTGGGTAAGGTTATGCAATTAACCCACATTTTATTTATATTTGTATTGATATTTAAATTTTTATCTCTACTTTGGAAAAATATTATTATATTTAATCCAATTTCATGTTTCACCAAACAAAATATAGTATTAATTCAGTTAAGTCTCATGTTTCTCCAAACACATTATAGTTTTAATTTAGTCAAGTCCAATCCAGTCTCATCTAATCACAGTCTCATCTCAGTCCAATCCAATCTCATAAAATAGTACAATCCAATCCCGCATACCAAACGGGGCCTCAAAGTGCTAAAATATTACAATAGTTGGGGTTAAGGGAGGGGAATTGAACATACTCGAAAGCAATGAGCATCCAGGGAAACCTTTGACCCTTATTTTTACTTAACAAAAAAAAATTAAAAAAAAAATTGATGAATTGAACGAGTGTCAATTGGTTAATGAAAATGTATTTGCAGTTAAATTGGCAGAACCAGTGAGAATGCGAGATACAGATGCTAAAGAAGATGAAGAACTGAGTGATTTCCAGCAAGAGTTAGTACAGTTAGCAGCCGCCTTGAAGGGAGATTTTACAAAGGATATTTTTCCTGACAAAATTCTGGAGAACATGACTGCTGCAAAGGGACTCAAATATGTTGAAGATGCTTTCAAGAAATTCTATGATGATTGCCACAAAGCCAGAGAAAATGGAGCTGATGAATCTGAAATTGTTCTCTTACCAAACCAACCAACCAAGAAAACCCCACCAAAAACTTTTGTCCAAAAGTTGTTTTCTTGCTTAGTTTGTGATAATTGATGCCTTTGTTCCTGTTTTTAAACATTGCTTGCTACATTTTCTCGGTGAGTTAACTATATTATATTATGGCCTTGCAGTGATTTCAATATTTCAGTTTTTCTATATGAAAATCAGTTGCTTGATTTGTACTTTGCAAAACTGTAAACCTGTATCCAAGTAATTTCTGTTCGAATTTGAATTTATAATCGTGGAATTTCTACTTTTGCCCTTCAAATTAGTGGGATTATAAAATTACTGCTTTAGCCATGGTGTCACCAAAATACCACTATTCAGTACAAGAAAAACTGTCTTTCTTGATAGTTCTCAAAAACTGTTAGGAACTTCAAGTTCTTGACCGTTTTTGAGAACTGTCAAGAAATACAGTTTTTCTTAACATTTTTTTCAAATTTTTTATTTATTTATAATAATTTTTTTAAACTTTTACTTTTTATTTTCAACACCAAACAAAATCCTGATATAAATTTATTTTAAAGATATCGGTTTTTGGGCAAATCGATATTGGATAAGTAAAATTTTAAATTTAATAAATTTACTTTTAAATCATTTACTTTTAAAAAATTCAAAAAAATAATTTTTTTAAAAATTGTTTATTTATTTTGCACCCTCTTGTTTCATACTAAAATACACACTAATAATTCAATTACCCATATAAATTAGTAATATGAGTCTTACATTTATTCATTAAATTGCAAGATGCATGTTGAGAAATATCTCCCCCTGTAGTAAGAGTTGTATTTCAAATCATGCTTATTACAATACAATTGATGTCATGAGTCTCCTATAAGCCATGTTTGGTTGGATGGAATGGAAAGAAAGTCATTCCATTCGTTTGGTTTATTAAAATGCAATGGAATGGTGATTCCACCATTTTGGTGGAATGGGCATTCCATCCAAAACCCAATGGAATGCTCTTCCATTCCAAACTAAAATTTGTATTCCATAAATACCCTCATATGCCCCAACTCTATTCCAAAAATACCCTAATTTCCAAAAATAATATATTATTATTATATATTATATTAATGATGTTCGGATTATGCCCAATAGCGAGAGTGTAATAATGTTTTTAACAATATTTTCATATTAATAAAGTGATTTATGGTTTAACAAATCTTATAGCATTTATAGTTTAATTATTATAATTGTCAAAAGTAAATAATCATAAGGTCAAAAGACTATGAGAAATGAAGAATTGTTCGTACATCTAGATATGTATGAGATAGACACACTTCTTTAGTTAGTCATAAATAATGTTCATAACTTAAGATAAAGGTTGGGCTCCTTCACCTTGTTGAAGTTGTAGATTTTTTTTGCTAGCACTTGAGTGGGATCAAATGTGTTATCATGAGTCTAAAATCATCAAAGTGTAGTGTCTTTGAGTAAAAGAATCTAGTGCACTAGGTGCATTGAATATGATCACAATGAAATACTTTATCTAGAACCGTCAGTAGATAAAAGTTTTCATTTTGAGGACAATCAGAGAGTCTATCTAAATCCTGAGATAAATAATGGACTTATGGTTACAGTGTTATCACTTGAGTTATCAATAAGTACGATTATATAACATAGTCTATCATCGGTAGTTTGGTGGTATTCATTTGCTAATCAATAGAGGACTCCATCTATAGATATGGACATCGTGGCTCCATTTATTAAATAAGTAGAATATTATCATATGTATATTTTTAGGTATTGGATTTAAATCTTAACGTTAAGTTTTCGATAATGTCTATTGAATCATGGCTCCTGGACAAGTCAGAATATCCAAGTTCAAAATATGATCATATGAGTAAATATGGTAACTATGAGAGCTATAGACGGTTTGTGAGCTCTCGGCGATTACTGATATTTTTCACAATGATACATTATCTCCAATAAGGTTGTCTAGGGTATGAATGAGAAACATTTACTTATTCTATCTTTATTTAATAGTTCAATTTTAGTTCTTTAGTGGAATGAGCTAAAATTAATAGATCGAACCTAAGTAAATCATTTGTTGATTGTGATTAGATTATGTCTATTGAAGCTTAAATTTAGATAGCCGGCCAAGATCCTCAATCCACACGGACTTGCATAGATCACTTGATATATTCTAACGGACTAATTTATGGGTCCATTTAGAATTATAAATGGAGAGGTGCGTTCATATGTGATTAAGACTCATGGTAACTCTTCAAATGCTTGGAATAGGCGGCCAAGGATGTGGAAATCCTTAGGCAGTCCTAATGGGGTGCAATTAGCATTCCATTAATACATTAAGAATAAAATTTGCACATTTTAATTAAATGGGCTGTTAAATTATATTAATGTATTAATTTAAGGCATGTGAACTTGTTTTCTTTTAGTAAGAATGAGTCTAGTTCACATGTGGACTTTTTACTAAGGTTCAATGGATTTAATAAAATTGAAAAAAATGATATATTGCATATGTTTTACACTTGGGTGGCAAGGTTAAGAATATTAGCCTAATATATTGTTTTATTTTATTATTTAATCAGATGGAAGTTAATTAATTAATTATTTATTTATTTATTTAATTAAAAATCAAAATCTTTTTCTAACTAGAACAAAGGTTTCTTAGTGATATACTATTGTTGGTAGTATGATAGGAATCAAAGACTTTATTTGATAAGTAGATAAATAAAAGAAATTTATTTATCTAGTCAAATTAGAAAGTTTTTGATTGAGTCACAATTTAATTTAGATCCAATATATTATTGGATAATACACTAATGAGTTGGATTATGGTTGAATTCTAAAGAATGATAGGAGTCTTTAGGTGAAACACAATGCCTCCTAGTGTGAGGATTTCGGCCACAAGACAAATCCACCTAAGGGTTAGGATTTCGGCCACAAGGCTAATCCACCTTGTGTGAGGATTTCAACCACCACCTATAAAACATATCATTAGAATTCGGCCAACCCTAATTTTTCAATGAGATAATTTTTTATTTGCTTTGAAAAATTCATCCAACTCTAAGATATAGTGTGAGAAATCAGCCAAGAGAAAAAAGAAAGAAGGAGCATTTTATTTTCGATAGTGCACTAGTAGCGTTTACATCAAAAGGCTTTGTGCAAAACTTCAAATAAGGTTCACGCGAGTTTCGATCAAAAGATTGAGAATTCACAAGTAACCGAACACTCTTCGCTTTCTCTAGGAAGGTTATTGTGACTAACAAAAGAAAAAGTTTTGGTTTTCTGTCCTCATGTACACAATTCAAAGAAAGGGAGCCCACACTCCTAGATAATTCACGTTCGTGATTGGATTAGAAGATCTTGCAGTTTACTATCGACGCAACATCAATCATCACATGGAAAAATGTACGATGTCTTGTATTATATGTTAATTAATTAAGGGTTAAGGTTCTCTTTTAAAGGAAAATATACAAATCTATTTTTCACTTCCGCCGCGTGTATTTTCCCTACAAATAATATATAAATATATATTTTATATTTATGGACTATATATTATATTATTATATATATTATATATATTATATATATTATTATTATTATTATAATATGTATAACAATATATAAACATATATATTATATATTATATTATTATATATATGGGTTCAAAATTTTTTTGTCACTTTTTGGAGGGGCTTTTGTGAGAATGTCACCGGTTTACTAATGTAAGTTTAAAATGCACCTATTTAGGTGACCCGACAAAAATACCCTCATTTTGTCATTTTGCGTCTGTAAAGAAAAAAGTTGAGAGAGAGAGAGAGAACAGTGGAAAGAGAGACCTTGGGTGCAAGAAATCCGGTACTAAATCTCACGGGAAACCTACCGGCGGTGGCGATACAGTCTTGAAGTCGACGAGAAGGTGATATGATTTTCTAACGCGTTTTTATTGTTGAAACTTTTATGTGCGTTTGATGTTGGATGTTCGTTAGACATGTATATTAGGTTTGATTTGATTTGTTGTTGATTAGGTTTGTTTGATTAGGTTAGGCTTTAAATTTATGAAAAAATTCTGTTGAACACGATGAAGTTCTGGGTTTTCGAGCCTTTTAAAACCTTATCCGAGCCTTTTTTGAGCTTTTTCACATGTAATTCGAGCCTTTTCCTAGCAATTTGAATATGTTTATGCAATTTGAATCTCCGAGCCTTTTAAAACCTTTTCCAAGCCTTTTTCGAGCTTTGTCATATGTAATCCGAGCCTTTTACAAGCAATTTAAATAAGTTTCTGCAATTTGAATCTCTGAGCCTTTCACACTGGCTCCGAGACTTTTAAAATAGGATCCGAGCTTTTTAAAACACTGTCCGAGACTTTTAAATAGTAATCCAAGCCTTTTAAGGAATATGAATAGGTTTCTAGAATTAGAATCTCTGAGACTTTCATATAGTTTCCGAGCCTTTTCATATAGTGTCCAAGCCTTTCATATAGTTTCCGAGCCTTTTCATATAGTGTCCGAGCCTTTTCATATAGTTTCTGAGTCTTTTCATATAGTGTCCGAGCCTTTTCATATAGTTTCCGAGCCTTTTCATATAGTGTCCGAGCCTTTTCATATAGTGTCCGAGCCTTTTCATATAGTTTCTGAGCCTTTTCATATAGTGTCGGAGACTTTTCATTTAGTGTCCGAGACCTTTCATTTTTATATTATTTATTTTATTTAACTAGATATATATATATATTTTTTATGTCAATATGCAGATGAGGAATCAACTAAAAGATTCGCTTGAAACTCCAGAGGAAGAAAGGTATTTGGGGAAAATAACTCGACATGACCATTTTGATGACCTTACAGATATCGACAACGCACTTAACAAGGTACCTGAACATCTTACGGTCGAAGAACGACTTCGGTATACTGAGTCGTGTTTTGGACACCTCTTTAGGATGGATCGTGGGATGAAGTTTTCAACTGGCATTGTACATCAGTTGCTTATTCACGAGTTGCATCACAATAGGCCTGAAGATGAGATGAGATTTATGTTAGTAAGGCATTCGGTCCTGTTCTTGAAGGTTGAGTTTTGTTTGATCACCAGATTGAAGTTCGGAGAACTTCCTGACACGTCGACCTATGATATGGTAAAGAATGGCATACACCAGCGGTACTTTGAGGGTCGAGATGAGGTCAAGTATGTAGAGCTGAAAGCCGTTCTACGGATCGGTGTTTTTTTTTAAGCAGTACGATGCGGTTAAGCTATGCTTATTGTATATGCTTAACTGGATACTGATGGGGTTGGACGAGAGAGAGAAAGTTCCAGTATGGCAGTTTCGCCTAGTCGAGGACTTGAACGCTTTTGATTTGTTCCCGTAGGGTGCATACATGTATAGGCAGTCTATATACAGTTTCAAGCATGCGTTGGATGGTCGACGTAGGCGGTTTGAACAACGCCAGCAACGAAAGGGCGTTGATGTACACACCACGGAGACATACAACATATATGGGCTAACGCATGTCCTGTTGGTGAGAATTTTGAATTTGTTATTTTTTTCATATGACTGATGTATTGTATTGGATTCTTATTGTTCTTAGCTGTTTCGCAGATATTTGTTTTCGAGGATATCCCCGAGCTTGGCAACAGCGGATGTGGGAAGCGGAGGGAAATCGAGCTCTCCCCCCGAATTCTGAAATGGGAGTTGAGTACGCAACCGAGGGGGGAGAAGTTGAATAGCATTTTCCTCGAAAGTGTAAATATCTATATATATATATTTTATGTTCATAACTATTAGTATGTATACAATTACAATGGTCTAACTGCAATTTCAGATGTTTGCGAGGGTGAAATTGGTGCCGAGGCAATTGAGAGGGCTGAACGGTACTTCAAGGGCATTACCTAGGGAGGCAGTTTGTATGATGCTGATGTCGGTGATATACCTGTTCCCGTCTCTGACCTCGAACGATATACAACTGCCGGAACCAGTGACACTGAGGGTCCGTCTTTCGAACCCAGTGATACGGAGGGTTTTGACTCGGACGATCTTCATATTCGTCCCGTGAGGACTAGGCGGGTTCGATTCATGTTGCTTAGAGAGCCTCGAACTAGAGATGACTCTCGAACTGGAGATGACTCACGAGGAAGCATTGGAGGGCAAGTAGAGGTACGTATAATTCTTTTTACCGTATTATTTAATTTCAATCGAGTGAACGGTTTTAGTACTGACAATTTTGAAATCCTTTTAGGATCGTCGGTATACTGAACTGATGGATGCGTTACGCGAGTTATAGTAGGAGGTACGAAAGAGTAATGAGAAGCGAGATCAACAGCATCAGGAGTTGCTAGATTTGATTCAGGGGCTTCAGGGTTCAACGTCGCACACCCGTACTTGAGGTACACGGTTCGATGACCCACCTTTCGATGACAAAGAAGGACACTGAGACTTTAGTCCCAGAGGGAGGACAAGTAGTTATTAGGGTGATCAGTAGGGGTCTGGTGTGACACCACGAGAAGAGGTTACTCGTGGTACTAGTGGTACATATACAACACCTATGGAGATAGAGCAGAAACCTCAACATGTTTTACCAGACCAGCATGTTCATTCTCAGGACCTGGTACAGAGCACCTCCTTACAGCACATGCCTCCGATCGATATTGGTGCAGAGCACCCCTTCATTCATTCCACAGGGACAGAGATCCCCAGTCTCAGTGCACCCAAAGAGCTTACACCTGTAGGCGATCGACGACGATATAGTTCCTACTTACAGCGCACCTCTGTAGGCGATACAAGGGGATAAAGTCCCTCAACACATCGCACCTCCGGAGGCAATACACGGGGACAGAGTTCCTCCTTACAGCTCACCCATCCAGTGGATTGCACTGAGCTGGACCGAATTTCCCAACCCCTTCAACGTCAGGATCGGGTTCGCAGGCCAGGTTGGCAGCAACAGACCCCATACACTGACCCTTCTCGACCGAAGAGGCCAAGGATTAGGCCACAACCACCACATGTATGGACGCCCCACGCATTGATAGATCTTGACCACCTTGTAACGTACCAAGCCTATAAGAGGAACTCGACTGGGGAATTGTAAGTATAATTACAGATATTACAAAAATTATTTTGTATTTTGAAACTCCTAAGTAAAACTACTTTCTTATCTAACTTCTTCAACAATTATGCAGGCGTAATGTGGATCTACTCGAGCCAGTTGGTGTCCCTTGGTTCCATCGGTTTCAAACCAACATCATGGAGTTGGAGGATACGGTATGGTCCTTACCTGAACATTATGTATAGGATGTTTTTGAAATAGTAGAATGCTAACCATACAAAATGTTGAAATTGTCAGCATATGGACGCGTACTTGCATATTCTGTGGAAACGTCAGAGATATTACTCCACTGTCTACGGTCCGAGGATCAACATATTGGATTCACAGTTCTATGTAAGTGTTTAAGTTGTACGACTTTTGAATATCTATTTATGTGTTTCGTACATCTTTTATCTAACGTTTTATAAATTTTCTTTGTACAGTCATGGTTATTATATGACTGGGAGAGATTGATGGGAAGTGGGACCGACAAACCTCGCTGCAGTTGGTCTTTGTTCAAGCATCAGTGGTCCGCTGATGAGCTGAAGGTGGTACGTGGATTGGTCCCGGCAGGAACCAAACCATGGAACTGTTAGGATTATGCTCAATAGCAAGAGTGTAATGTTGTAATTAACAATCTTTTTCATATTAATAAAGTGATTTCTGGTTTAACAAATCGTATAGCATTTATAGTTTGTATTATAATTGTCAAAGTAAATAATCATAAGGTCTAAAGACTATGGGAAAAGAAGAATTGTTCGTACATCTGGATATGTATGTGGTAGACACAATTCTTTAGTTAGTCTTGAATATTGTTCACAACTTAAGTTAAAGGTTGGGCACCTTTATCTTGTTAAAGTTGTAGAATTCTTTTGCTAGCATTTGAGTGGGATCAAATGAGATATGATGAGTCTAAAATCATCGGAGTGTCTTTGAGCAAAAGGATCTAGTGCACTGGGTGCATTGAACTGGATCACAATGAAAAGCTTTATCTAGAACCGTCAATAGATAATAGTCTTTTCATTATCGGGACAATCGGAGAGTCTATCTTAATCCTGAGATAAATGATGGACTTATGGTTGCAAGTGATATCATTTGAGTTATCAATGAGTACGATTATATCGCATAGTCTATCCTCGATAGTTTGGTGATATTCATTTGTTAATCGATAGAGGACTTCATTTATAGATATGGACATCGTGGCTCCATTTAATTAAATGAGAGTATAATATCATCATATGGATGTTTTGAGGTAATTGGATATTAAATCTCAACGTTGAGTTTTCAATAGTATCTATTGAAAACATGGCTTCTGGACAAGTCAAAATATCCAAGTTCAAAACGTGGTCATATGAGTAAATATGGTAACTTGGAGAGTTATAGGCGGTCTATGAACTCTTGGCGATTACTGATATTAATCACGAGGATACACTATCTCCAATATGATTGTCTAGGGTATGAATGAGGAGCATCTTCCTTTTCTATCTTTATTTAAGAGTTCAGTTTTAGCTCTTTAGTGGAATGAGTTAAAATTAATGGATCGGAGCTAAGTGAATCATTTGTTGATTGTGATTAGGTTATGTCTATTGAAGCTTAAATTTAGATGGCCCGCCAAGATCCCCAATCCACACGGACTTGCATGGATCACTTGATATATTCTACCGGACCAATTTAAGGGTCCATCTAGAATTGCATTTAATATATTAAGAATATAATTTGCACATTATTTAAGTAATGGGCTGCTCAATTATATTAATATATTAATGAAAGACATGTGGGCTTGTTTCTTTTAGTAAGAATGGGTCTGGTTCACATGTGGGCTTTTTTATTTAAAGTCCAATGGATTAAATGAAATAGGAAAATAATATTAGGCCCATCTTATATATAAGTGGGGCGGCTAGGTTAAAGTTTTGACCTAAAAATATTATTTTGTTTCGTTTGTTTTAATTAAATAAAAATTAATTGATTTATTGATTAATTGTTTAATTAAAGAAACAAATCTTTCCTAAAAGTAAAAGACTTGTTTGATAAGTAAATAAATAAATTAGTATTATTTATTTAATCAAATAAGGAGTCTTTTTTTTTTTTTAGTCAAATAAAAGAATAAAAATAAAAGAGTTGGATTAGGGTTTGAAGTCTATAAAGTTAAAAAGAATTAGGGTTGAATTTCAGTCACCCTATATAAGTGACATGATGAAATTCGGCCAACCCTAATTAGATACTACATAGAATTCGGCAACCCTAAAGGAAAAAGAAGAAAAATTCGGCCAACCTATATATATGTTCTTATAGGGTTCGGCCACATCAATTAATTGGTGCTTGAGTTTTTATTTTTTTTTCTTCTTCTTCTTAATTCTAAGAGAGTTTTTATTCTAGAGAGACAAAAAGGAGTGAAAAATTATTCTTTGATAGTATACAATTGCTTAAACATCAATAAGCTTGTGTATACGATATCGATCTAGGTTCACGCGAGTTTCGATCATAAGATTGTGAACTCAAAAGTGACCGGAATAATTTTGACATTCTTTTGATTGTTTTGTGACTAACAAAGAAAAGAAAGTATTTGTTTGGTCCATTCACAGGTTTGCAATTCAAAGGAAAGGGAGACCACGCTCCTAGGTGATCCACGTTCGTGCTCGGATTGAAGGTCTTGCGGATTACCATCGACGTAAGTCAATCGGATCACGCGACAAGAGGTAATTTACTTTTGTTGATATATATGCATGTTTATTGATTAAAAGGGTTTAAGGTTCATAAAGGAAAAATTTTAAAAGTCACTAAATCGTATTTAGTATCGCTTCCGCTACGTGTAACACTTTTATTTGTTTATTTTTCCCTACAGGAACGAAGTTGACGTGGTCAGTGTTTAATTTACATTGTTTGAATTTGAATTTTAAATAAATTTCCCACTGATAACACTTTGTTGAAACACATACAGGTTTTTATTCCTTGCAACCTTAGACGTACACATTGGGCACTAGCCAGCGTCGACCTCACAACAGGGAGTATTTACCTGATGGACCCATTCAGACCGGAGGTACCATTTCACCATAGGAAAACGCAGCTCGCTTGCTTACGATATTTTTTACCATCGATGCTGCATGCGGTGGACTTTCACGGTCGCAGACGGAGGGGCGATATGAAGTAGACATTGCATAATAAGCCTTTTCCACTCAACATTGTGTCTAGAGACCGTGTGCCCCAACAGGATAGAGGGTATGATTGTTTAAAGATCTTATTCTATCCCAATTGGTTTTAATAACATTCAATTCTAACGGTTGTTTATGTGGTGAATTGCAGTGGTAACTGTGGTGCCCATACTTTGAGATTGATAGAGTACCTAGTAGCGAACAGGGATACGTTCGACTGGTCAGAAAACGAAATGGGCACCATTCGAGAGAAGATGGTTGTGGAGGTTTTTTATAACTCGAAGGATTGGTCTTCCAGTTAGTGATTTAGTTGATATACATAACATTTGAGTAATGAAATGAAATTATTTTAAAAAAATTTTAGTTGTTTGCAATTAACACTTGAACACACATTTGATATATTGAAATCCATAAACAATACAATGAATTGTAGACACTATAACAAAAGATACAGTATGTCATTAAACGAACAACCAATAAATATATCATAATAGTTCAACATAAAAGAGCATAATAACCAACAATCTCATAACACAACTGTATCGAGCATGATTCCCAACGTCTGGACGATATTGGAAGACATCAAGTTGAAGACATGTTCCTCAAGGTGCTTCCTAGCATCTTGCCGTCCCAAATTAGCAATCACAAGCTTTTCTGGTGGCAATTCAGGGGCCTCTTGTACTGCCTTGTTATGTTTGATCGCCTTCCTCAACGACTCCATTCATTCCACGGTAGAGTCTTTCTCAAGGCATGTTTGTTTGTTGTGTCCAATTGAATGACAGATGCCGCACTTGCAACGGTATTCATCGGGAACACTTATGCTGGGACTTTCATTAACCATCGGTGGGTTGGAGCACCGCCTGCTATTATGTCATGATTGTCCACATCTCCTACACGACCGTGTGGTTGTCCTCTCCGAAGACGAGGCATGTCGACCCTCAATCGGGCGACCTGATTGTCTCTTCGACTTTGGATTTAAAACCACCCGAGATGCGATGTCAGATGGCACTACCCATGAAGAAGGTTGGTCAATAGGCATAATAGGAACCGAGTATGCATCAATAAGTGTCTCTCTCTTGTAGTAGTCCGCACACAGAGATGTGAAATCCAAGTTTCGCTCCCTACAACAATGAAAACAATGGGATTCACGTTTATGGGTAATATAAATCGTTAACTGTAACATCTCATGTACCTTGCCGCTGCGAGTGCATAAGAACATAGAAAATGGTCCATTTGGAATTTATTGCATGTGCAAGTCTTCAAGTGTAAGTTAACCGTCCATTGGTTTCCCTTCATTTGACTGAGAATATGTTCTGGTCAACCGGATTTACGGTCATATAAATTGCACTTCTCGACACGTTTTAGGATCACAAGATGTGCTGCGTCGGTCAGTTGATGACGCATGGACTGTGTAGCTGCATGACTATCATGAAACCACTTTTGTAGCATATTCCTAATGAACTCTGCTAGTGTCATCATTGGCAGTTGTCGTGCGAATTTTAGGCATTAGTTTATGTACTCTGCAACATTTGTGGTCATCAGCCTGTACCTACTTTGGGGATAGTGTACGCGAGACCACTTGTGTGGACCAGCAGCAATGGCATAATCGAATGCACCCTTGTGCAGCCTATATAACTCCTCCATGTGCCTGTTATAATTGAATTCACTGTACGTCCTAGCTGCTGAATCCATTATGTCGGCAACATCCTTTCTATGGAATCGCTTCTTCATATTTTCACCAAAATGCCAGCAACATATAGTATGGGTTGCATAAGGGAACACTTTAAAAATCCCCGCTTCAATGCTTGCATGTCGATTGGAAATGAAAACCAGATCATCTATATGACCAAGGGCACCCCTCAAGCATTCCGAAAACCACTCCCATGAAAGGTTGTTTTCTGAGTCACCGTGCTTAAAAGCAATTGGATACATTTGTTCGTTTCCATCTTGTGCAGTTGCAACAAACATTGTACCCCCGAATTTTCCCTTCAAATGGGTACCATCAACTGTAATCACAGGACACATACACCTCCGGAAACCTCTAATTGAAGACCCTAACGACATGAAAAAGTACAAAAATGTATCATCGTCTGCGCATTGTAAGTCGGTGATTGTGCCAGGATTTTACTGTTCCAGAACGTACGTAAAAGATGGTAACAGTTTGAAACTTTCTTCATGCATTCCATAAGTCAAGGACAATGCATATTGCAAGGCATCATGTGCCTTACTGTACATGACTTGGATGCCATACATTGTTTTCATATCGACGATTATGTCCTTCGAATGCATAAGACGACCATCATGTTGTTGAATTCTAGGTGCAATGACTTCTTCGATTATGACTACACTAGCATGTCGGTGGCGACGGTGAACCTCCTCCAAAGGACAACTGTGTTCGTTGATAAAACTTCTGACGTGGAAGTAAGTCTCTTCATCTCTCCTCACCGCTCTTAATGTCCATGTACAGTTGTTAATGATGCAAACTAGATGTAACGTTGTCTTATTAGACCTTTTCACCTTCCATTCAAAGTTCTCCCGCATTGAAAAAAGGCCAACTAGCATCTTCAAATCCTTTTTACTCGGGAAAAATTGACCTTTATAAATCATGTATATAGGTTCTTACTTTGCCTAGGTGCTGCTTCTACCAACACCAAACGAGTATGAATATGCTCCGGGAATAACCCACGTTATTGTATTATTAGAATTAGATACATTTATATTATGTCGGACCTCAGAAGTCCCAGACATATTTGGTACAGTGCAACTAACTCCTTGTACATGTCTTCCTTGTGTTTGAATTTGTGTACGCTCTTCATCCATATTTTCTAAATCATCTACCTATTCATGATTTGCCTCATTATCCACCTCATGGTTCGGGTAATTGTTCATCTCATTGTATTGCTCAATTCGACAACCAAACACATCGCCAAATTGAGGTTCAACTACTTGGTCAACCGCTACCGGTGGGACACCACACATGTTTTCCCCACTTTCGGCGAAACTCCTTTGGTCTCAACTGTTGAGGGAACCATCAGGCAATACTTCAAAAGTTTGAACATAAGGTCTGGAAATCCGATTCCTTTCAGGGTTTGAAGAGGGTTCTAGAGGAGGGAAGTCTTGGTCATAGTTAAAAACCATAAAACAGGGTATAGGTGGAGGCAAAGATGGAGTAACATTGGCAAGTAAAGGTAAAAGACCTATATATATTTATATTTATATATATTATATTGTATTATATTATATATATTAATATATGTATTATATATAATATATAATATTAAATAATATATAATTATATATATAATATACTTTTATATTTTATTATTATTGTCCATAATATATCATGTTATCATAAATGTTTTATAATTATGGGTATTTTGGTCAAAATATAGTTAACTCCATTCCATTATGTTGTTAACCAAACAAAATAATACTGATTCAGAGACTAATTATAAAGTTCCAATCAAACAAAAAACTTAGTTTTCCTTTTCTTTTCATTATCATTCTCATTCCCATTACCATTCCACCATGTAACCAAACGTAACCATAGAGTATTGACCAATAACTCAACTATATATGTTTTAAAAAATATAATTTTATTAAAAGTTTCAATAAATATTTTTTAATATATGTATGCTGTAGAAATTAGAATTTTGATTAGTTGAATAGATTTAAATTTATCTAATAAGTTTGAATTTTGACTAGTTGAATAGATTTAAACTAGCTTTTTTTTATTTATTTCTAATAACTTATATAGGTTATATATATTTATGACCACATGTAATCATATGTGATCATAAATATATATAATGTTATCGCATATGAATTGCACGTGATCACACAATTAAATTATTGTGATCGCATGTTAGAAC
Source organism: Acer negundo (assembly GCA_035582765.1). NCBI lineage: Eukaryota > Viridiplantae > Streptophyta > Magnoliopsida > Sapindales > Sapindaceae > Acer > Acer negundo. The sequence continues at coordinate 21,944,174 of CM069235.1, read as the reverse complement.
ATACAATCACATATTAGCTGATGTGGTTGTACCAAAGAAGATATGATCACAGTCAAAAAAATTTCGTTGCATCATGTATCGTTGCATCATGTAACATTGCACCCAAGAGCAGTCCATATATAGATATTGTTCAATTGTTAATAAATCAAATATTGTAGTAAAGTAGTAAAGACTTATAACTTTTGACTTGAGGTCTCAAGTTCAATTCCTAATAATGACAATTACTTATCATTCTTATCAGAACTGGGCGGTGGCGGGGGAGGTGGTGTATAAATATAAAAAATGTTATTTAATTAAATATTAAATAATAATAGTTTTTAATTAAATATTATAATTAAATATTATAAACATATCTTGACAATTAAAAACTATCAAGATCTTTCTTGACATTGGTATTGTTGACATTTTTTCAACAATGCTAGTATTTTCTTGTAGTGAATATGTTTTGAGACGTGCTATTGCCACTCCTCTACCGATCTATTTATGCTCCACTTTTTAAAATTTTGATTTAATTATATAAAATTAAATGATTTTATTAATTTTTATTTATTTATTTCCAAAACTACCCATTTACTTTTTTTCAAACTTAATACACATCATCTTTGTTTCAAAAAAATAAAAATAAAAATGCACCCCATCTCTTTTCTCTCTATACGTTTCTCATCTTCATCGCAAGACTTGTTTTTTCTTCTTATTTCATGGTGAAACTATACTTTTTTTTTTTTTTTTTTTTTTTCTATAGTTGATTGTATTGTTGGTGGAAGATTGGGAGTGTGGTATTGCACGTATCTGATGGTTCTTTTTAACGTTTGAGTTAGGGTTTTGGTGTGGTTTCGTTCCGTCAGAATTTTATTGGTTATGATTCTTGATACGATTTCGTTGTTTTGGTTGTTGTTGGTGTGAGTGGTGCCGTTTTCGTCTAGTTATGAAGGTCAATGTGGGTTTCTTGGGAAAAGATCGGTGTTCAATTTGGGTTTTATTTAGGGGTTGAGGGGTGGCATTTTGTGCAATTGGAACTTGGAAGGGGATTCTCATAAAATTATTCTAGATGCTTGATATCATTCTCATACATTCTTTCAAATGTTTGATACCATTCTCAGACACTTTCATAATATTTTGTATGTGTGAAAAGCAAATTTTAGGGTTTAAAAGTGAAAAAAAAAAATAATAATTTCAAGAAAACAAATTACTAATGAACGTTTTTTTTTTTTTTTTTTTGATAAGAAAAGTGGGGTTTTATTAAATATTTTAAGAAAATAAATTAACTGACGTAAAGGGAAAAAACATCACAAATGATCATATACTGAAAAACCTCTAGGCAGTATCCATCTATATAAATGAGAAATGAAAATTATAAAGAGTAACAAAGACCAAAAAAGCACACAAACCAAGGGGAAACACCCTAACAAAAACAGTGACACGTAGGCCACACCAAACAGAAATAGAAAATATCAGGAAAACCGAAAAGACTCCTGACTCATGCAGTCATTGCCAACTAACAAAGAACAGAAAGACGGGGCGGAGAACCACCAAGCTGTAAGTCACGTAGTGGAAAAATAATGTAAGAAAAGATGAATCGATAGGTTTTAAAATTTTGATCATCTTTGGACCTTTTTATATACACGAATATGAGAAGGGATTTGTTTTCATACCTTTGAATAACTCTCCTTCATTTTCTTTTCGATCATTCAATACTAAGTCTTTCAAGCTATGTCTCACGATCTAGCAACTGTGTGTGGGCACGTCAAGGATTCGGGGAGTACTTAAATGGAGGCTTCAAAGATCCAGAAGACAACCCTTTGTCTCCTTGCTTGAGTTCAGCCAACTTAGAAGAAAAAAATAATTTTCTTTTCTTTTCTTCCTTGCTTGCCGCACCTCTCTCTCTCTCTCTCTTTTAGGGTTTCAGTTAGTTTGTTTTTCTTGATAAGTATATCTTATATACCTAGATCCTAGGGTTTGGTCAACCAAGTCAAAATAGGATTATAAATCCTTTTTTAATTCGGTTATACCTAGGGTTTGAACCTTTGACCTCTTTAAAGTAAATAAAAATAACAATTTCATTACAATTTATGGGGGATTTGCTTGTTGGCGGCGACCAGCAGTGCATGGGGATGGCACAAAAAACTCCATTTCATTGGCAAAAATATGCCAACTTTAGTGACCGATTCTGATAGTTGTCAGTTTGATAATGCTAAGTAAATATGTCTTATATATATATATATATATCGAATTTATTCATCTTCAAGCTGTGGTTATGTATACCTGTGTATGATTGGTAAATGGTAACAAGTAACAGTATTGCTTGGATTTGCTTTTGTTTTCCATTTATGGGGATTATGTGATTTGGTTTCCTTTTCTTTTCTTTTATGTTTTTGTTTTTTTACATTTATTTTTAAAAAAATTATAATTTATCGCCATACCCCCGGTTCCCTTATATTTAAGGACATTGGCTTTGCCTCTTGCTTGGAACCACAAGACAAATTATGTCAATGAAACATCATGTTTTACTACTGGAAAATTGGTAATTAAAATTTGACCGTAGTTAGATACATTATTTGTCTTCAATATATAATGTACAGAGAATGTAATTGAAGTGGACGAAGCAAAATGATTATCTCCATAAACTTCTAGTTTTCAGTCTCCTCTTCTTTCATTTGTTCTTGATTTTCAATCTCTTATTATTTTATTCTTTTGCTCTTGTCAATGTTCGAACTTGAAACCTCCAAATAACAATTAACAATTCTTAATTATTAATATGTCAATTAAATAATCATATTATTTAATTATATTTAATTAATCGATTAAATAATTTATTAATTAATAATCATATCTTTTAATTAATTCTCAGAATATATTTAAGTTACTTTTGTAACATAATTAATTGGGCCATCCAATTCTCCGTGAGCCTGAGCCTTGTTACTATTAATCATAAAAGGCTAGCAAGTAGATCTAATGGACCTACAGTTTTAAGCTCCAATAATACTTAGAAAAATGAATTAAACTATTTAATTAATATTTCACGATTATTAACTTCAGAGTTATTCCATTAAAAACCCGAGGTTGCACTCTCGTAACTGTAGATGTTTTATACAAACTAAAATATTAATATCTATCAATATAGCTATTACATATGGTATGATCCTCCACAAGTAGTTCATAATTAGTGCTAGGTCATAAAGTCTGTTATAAAGTCTGTTATACCTCTCTAATTATATCTTTTCCTTTAATTACCATTGATTCTCTAATAAACAATTATATTTTTCGTTCATTTACGGAAGAAAGAGAGCGTTTTTAGTCGTTCAAGTCCCGAATCAACTTTTAAGGGAACTACTCATGTACTTCTCGCAATAAAGAGTGGATTCCTCTATTTTGTACATACCTTCCCATTCATAAGTCAGACCATGATTTTAAGATACAGAGTTATTGATCAGGAATACTAGTCTGATCTCATCCATGGTATGTCAAGAAACACGATCTAACTTGAATGAGTGAATAAGACACTCAAGATTTAGATCACCCATATACATCCATCATTTGTCGATATTTATAAATCTTTTCAACTAACGGATCTAAGTGATAAATTCATATAGATCGTGGCCCAGTCTTATATGATCACATCATATAAGGTGCCTCCATTCTTATATCACCGTATGAGTAGTCTAGGATAAGACCACCGTACATTACGGAATGGACCGCAGCTGTAGATAAACCAAAAATAAAGTACCCAACTTTATTTGCTCTCTACAGACTCTTTAGATTGTATGTCTCAAAATGAATACCATTTTTATATGACATTCATATATTCAGTTTGAGATTACATTTAGCAATCTTGGATGTTAGCACATATGATGTAAATGTATCAGTCGTATTTATTGAATGAAATAACTGCTTCTTTTATTAACTGATTTATAACAATTATTAATTACAAGTTTTACGGCATATATCCCAACAATCTCTCACCTGCACTAAAGTAAGTGAGACATATCTCGTAATCCCAAACCCTCTAGGTGACCTTCAAACACTTTAGTTGTTAAGGTCTTCGTAAATGGATCAGCATGATTATCCTGTGACACGATCTTGGTCACGGTCACGATCACATCTCCTCTCTGAACTATCTCCCTAATGAGATGATACTTCCTTTCTATATGCTTTCCTCTTTTGTGGCTTCTTGGTTCTTTGGAATTAGCTATTGTACCTCTATTATCACAATAAAGTGTCATGGACTTATCCAAATCCGGAACAAATTTCAGATCACTCAAGAACTTATAGAGCCATACAGTTTTTTTAGCTGCTTCACAAGTTGTTACATATTTGGCTTCTGTTGAATCAGCAATATAAGATTGCTTGATACTCCTCCACACTATGGCTCCACCACACTTATAGAGCCATACAGTTTTTTTAGCTGCTTCACAAGTTGTTACATATTTGGCTTCTGTGGAATCAGCAATACAAGATTGCTTGATACTCCTCCACACTATGGCTCCACCACCAAGGGTGAACATTGACCCAGACGTGGATTTCTTATAATCCTTGTCTGCCTGAAAGTCAGAATCTGTATATCCTAACGGGGATCAAATCTTGCTCTGAATATACTAGCATATAGTTTCTCATTCTCCGAAGATATTTGAGAATAAGCTTCACAACCATTCAATGATCCAATCCTGGGTTAGACTGGAATCTGTTGGCTACTTCCACTGTGAATCAGATGTTAGGTCTCATGCATAACATAACAAACATGAGATTGCCTACTGCTGACGCATATGGAACTCGTCTCATATCCTCAATTTCTTGAGGTGTCTTAGGACACTGTTCCTTAAACAAGTGAACTCTATGTCTAAAAGATATATTTCCTTTCTTGGAGTTCGACATCGAGAATCGTTCAAGAATCTTGTCGATATACGATGCTTGAGATAGTGTGAAAATACCTGCAAGATTATACTAAACAACCTAGAGGAGGGGGGGGGGGTGTGAATATGTTGACACTCTAATTTTAAAAACTCTTTCGTGACTTATGTCAAAACCTTGATGAGCATACAAATTAATATTTAACATTATTGTTATGAGAGAAAAATTAACACATGTATGCTCAATTCAACACCCTTAGTCTACACAACATATAACAAGAGACAATATATCTTACATACAAGTATATTCAATGAAGAGCAAATTCCACAAGTTGTACTTTGACTATTACAATGTAAGTACACTAAGTAAACTTTACAACTTGATATAGAATATCACAAGATACAACGTTTAAACACTTACACGATACAAGAAACAAATGTTGATTCAACAAATAATATGTGTATCTCTTTCTCTACAAATATCTTGTTTACAAGGATATGAGATCATGGAGATCTTAAACAAGATATATTGATCATACATACAAAAATAAAGAGATAGAGATAGAGACATTTGACACATTGTTTTTTACGTGGTAAACCTCCGAAGAGAAAACGTCCACGGGTTGAATCCATAACCACTGGCAAAGCAATTCACTATAATGAAAAGGACTTACACACTCAAGGCTATCAACACATGATATCCACCCTAAGCTATCAACTCCTAGTCTACCCTTGTGCCTAGTGAACCACCTAGCCTACTCCCTATCCAAGGTGTGTCCTACACCTCTAGGAAGCAACTTCCTATCCAAGACTCTCAAGCCTCTAGGAAGATTTCATTGCTTAGCTATCTAAATCACAAATTATCCTAGTCAAGTTTCCCTAGCTCAACCATCCGGAGTAGCAGACTCCTAGCTAAGACTTTTGCTTAATTATCTGAATCCTCTTGATCCTAACTAAGACTTCTTGTTTGGCTATCCGGAACACTTTCCTAGCTAAGTCTTCTTGCTCAAATTAAGGCTTCACTCACCTTAACAAAAGACTTCCACCTTTTGCAAGGCAAATGATCTAAGTGATGCAAATGATGCATGCACATTCAACATAGGACATATGATCAATACGAATTGTAGGAACTAGAATTAGACAATGAGCACACAATGTATGATATTCTAGATTAACAATCCAAGTGATGTAATCATACAAGATAATGCATGAACATATGAAATGTATGGATCAAGTACAAATCATGAAGACATAGACTTAATCATGTGAGCACACAAGTCAAATATTGTCTAGTCATAAAAACATGAATTAAAACCTAGAGCATGTGAAACACCTAACACATGTGATTCCTAGTTTCATTCACAAAGCTAACACTTGAATAAATCATATACATGAAGCACATATTCAAGATATTAGAAACATATACCAAAAAAGCTAGAATCACAAAATATGATCAATGAATATTCTAGCAAGTATTTAAAGTAAGGATATAATGAATAATCAATTAAATCCTAATTATCTATAAATACAAAATCAAATGTGCTAATCTTAGATTTGCTCAAATAAAGGATCCAAGCACATGCCAAGGTTATTAATCATAAAATGAGTCATTCAAATCACTATTAACCTTAGATATCAAACTAATCACAATACAACCCTCAAACATGTGAAAAACTAGAATTATAGAAAACTAGTTCACATTTGTCTCTAATTGGACTTGATTAAGTTTGATTATGAAGCTATCTTTCTCAATAGCATTCACCATATATACATATACATATAGAAGAAGAAAACCCAAGATAATTGAAGATCATAAAAGAAGAAATCACAAAGTTTAGTTCAATACCTAGGAATCCCGTGTAGTTTCGGTTTTGAGGGTAGAACTGTCACAAAACTCCATTAAACAGCTACAAATCTTTTTAGAGATGGTAGGGGACTTGAATACGAAGATTCTTCAACTTGAATTACTCAATTCAGACTCTGAATGAGAAAGTTATGGTGTTTGGAAGTAGGAAAAATTGGAAAGAAAATTCTACACTCTATCTTTTTCAAATTTTCTTCTTTGAATGAAATGGGAGGGAATTGAGAGTATTTAAAAGAATTCAAAAGAGGGAAAAACGAGCCAATCAAAGGCTGCCACATCACCTCCATGTGTGAGGTGCATGTGGCACACGTGGGCAGAGATGGGTCCAACCCGTGTGCCACACGTGTCTCACACGTGGCCATGCAAGGTTGGCCTTTGGCCATTCTTGCTCCTCTCGCACACCTCTTGCATTCTTCGACCATATTCGGGCCTCCGAACTCCGATTTTGAATCTGTCTTCGGATTACGAATCGTGATTCCCTCACACACAACGAAGACAAAAAAATTTACAAAAAGGTTGAGAACTCATCTCCAAAAACGACAACGAAAACAACTCAACAAATAAGTACGCAAAGTAGGATAGCTACATTGTTTGGACTCGAAACCTAATGAATGAGTAACTGAAATGACCGGGACTCAATAAGGAGTCATATAAGATCATGTTCAAGTCCAAAATACATTAAACACAAACAAATAAATACAATGTCACACAAGTATGTCATACCTAAGCGATAGTGATAAAACTTGCAATTCTACAATGTTTGTCTATATGAGACCAATGCATGAGCATACTTAAATGTGTGTGAATGTGTTATACCAAATGTTTGGACAACGATACAGTGACACACATGAATGAATTGTGTGTGTGTGTGCTTATGCCTTGCAAGAGGAAGAAGAAACTTGATACCTTAGCATCCAAGTATGCGATTTTCCTCTTGAAGACGATATTTGCATAAGACGTCGCTTTTAACCTTTGAAGCTTCTTTTCAACAAGAACCACCTAAAAAACACCTATTACAAATATAGAGAGTTTTGCAATAGAATCAAGCCAATACAAATCAAGAACCTTACACAATGCTAATAGTTTGTTCTTTCGATCCCTTATTAATTGGATCCTTAGAACATAACTTGCCTCTCCCAAATCTTTCATTTGGAATTAGCTAGTAAGCCAGCCCTTTACTTCCGATAATACTCCCACATCATTCCCAATGAGTAGGATATCATCTACGTAAAGGACTAGGAAAACTACTTTCTTGTCGATGATCCTTTTGTAAACGTAAGGTTTATCAATGTTTTGCTCGAAACCACAGGTTTTGATAGCAGTATCAAACCTGATGTTCCAAGATCTAAATGCTTGCTTCAATCCATAAATGGACATTTGCAACTTGCAAACATTTTACTCTTGATCTTGGGACACGAGTCCCTCTGGTTGCATCATGTAGATGCTCTTATCAAGATTGTCATTCAAGAATGCAGTCTTAACGTCCATTTGCCAAATTTCATAATCAAAATGGGCTGCAATGGATAAGAGTATCCTAATAGATTTAAACATACCCACTAGCGAGAAGGTCTCTTCAAAATCGACCTCCTCATTTTGGGTATAAACCTTTGCCACTAGCTTTGCCTTGAAGGTCTCTACCTTCCCGTCTACTCCTCTCTTTCTCTTGTAGATTCAGTTACACCTTATGGGTTTTATCCCATCAGGCAAGTACAAGCTCCCAGACTGAATTGGAGTACAAGGACTCCATCTTGAGATTCATGGGTTTAAGCCATTCCTCTTTATCAGAATCCTCCATTGCATGTTTAAATGACAACGGATCATCAACACTATCATTAGAGACGATACCATGTGCCTCTCCAATACCTAAATGGTGATCAGGTTGTCGTACAACCCTCCCACTACGTTTAGGTGGTAGTGTGATCTGACTAGGAACTGTCTGACTATCAGCCGTAAATGGGATAACAACTTTGTCAACAACTTTTATTGATTGATCACTGGTTGAACCGGTTTTTAATTCATTTAATACAATCTTACTTTGAGGCTTATGATAATTCATATAGTTTTCCTCAAGAAACGTTGCGTTTGTCAATACAAACACTTTGTTTTCTTGTAGACTATAGAAGTATCCTCCTCTAATCTTTTTTAAATACCCTACAAATATGCATACTTGTTAGACCTGGCAAGGGTCCGGTTCAAACCATGGAACCAGACTGGAACCGAAATCGGAACCAGAAAAACCGGAACCGGTGGTATCCGGTTCCGATTCCGGTTCGAATATTTAACAAACCGGTCGGTTTGAACCGTGACCGAACCGGCGGTTCCAGTTCGGTTCAAATATACCGGTTTTTTTTTTTCGACCGTTGAGGCCCAACGGTTATCCATTTAAATTTTTTTTTTCTATAAATACCCCTCCTCCCCTTTCATTTTTTCTCACAATCTCACACTAATTTCTTATTTTCCTCTCATTCTCTGTTTCTCTCAAATCTCAATTCTCTAAATCTCTAATTCTAAATTTCTAATTTTTAGTTCAAGTTTCATTGTTTCAATACTCAACTCTCAAGTGTCCAACATTCTCCAACTCTCCAAGACTCCAAGACTCCAAGACTGAAGACTCCAAGTTTCCAAGGTTTTTATTATTTATTTAATTTTGCAATTTATCATTCATTTGCAATTAATTTTATTTCCAACTAATTTTATTTGTAATTAATTTTATTTCCAATTAATTTTATTTGCAATTAATTTTATTTCCAATTAATTTTATTTACAATATATTTTATTTCCAATATATTTTATTTGCAATTAATTTTAATTTCAAAATTCCAATTAATTTTATTTGAAATTAATTTTATTTCCAATTAATTTTATTTACAATATATTTTATTTCCAATATATTTTATTTGCAATTAATTTTATTTTCAAAATTCCAATTAATTTTATTTGCAATTAATTTTATTTCCAATTAATTTTATTTACAATATATTTTATTTCCAATATATTTTATTTGCAATTAATTTTAATTTCAAAATTCCAATTAATTTTATTTGCAATTAATTTTATTTCCAATTAATTTTATTTACAATATATTTTATTTCCAATATATTTTATTTGCAATTAATTTTATTTTCAAAATTACAATTAATTTTATTTGCAATTAATTTTATTTCCAATTAATTTTATTTACAATATATTTTATTTCCAATATATTTTATTTGCAATTAATTTTATTTACAATTTATCTTATTTATAATTTATTTAATTTCCAAATAACCAATTACTATTTAGTATTTACTAAATACTAAGTTTCCAATTTCATTTATTTTCAATTTATCTTATTTCTAGTTACTACTTAGTACTTACTATACTAGTTCTTAGTACTTACTAGTTACTACTAATCTACTATTCTACTATTCTACTATTATATTATTATAGAATATAGATTTATGCTTTATAGTATTATTCTTCTAAGTTCTAAGTTTTCAATTATATATTTCATATTTTCAGTATTTCTCTAGTCCCAAATTTATTCCGTCCAATCCAATGGCAAGTGGTGGAAATGGAAGGGGTCACGACCGTGACGATCCTAGGCATTCAATTTTGATGAAAGATAAGGGTCAGATGGTCGATAATCTCGGTCATAACGACGCCACCTATCACGATTATCTACAACGCCGGGCCTATGCTGAAGACCTAGGCCTAAACATTCCTACTCTCCATTTAATAATTTCAGAACCCGATCATAATGCCACCCCCCGGCCTTAATTTGACAAGCCATTTAGAAAATATGCCTGGTATTGATACACCTCCAGATTATGATTTTGATCCACCGGAAGCAGATGAGAACGAACCGGATCCGAAGCAGAGCAAATCTAATCTATTCGTTAAACATATGAAGAAAGTTAGGCAAGAAGATGGAAGCTATGTATCGGCTTGCAATTATTGCAATAAAGTATATAAGTGGTCCAAATTCGAAGGATATGGCACTTATCGGAAGCATATTCAAACCAAACATCCAGAAGCAGAGACCAGATCGAGGTCACAAACATAAATTCCCAGGTACGCTACTCCTAACCAACAATTATTTCGTTATACTGATGAACAAAATAGGGAAGAATTAGCTAGAATGGTAGCAGTAGAACACTTATCATTCGGTTTTGGTGAAAAGGTTGGTTTTATTAATTATTGTCAACGAGCATTAAACCCTGCTGCATGTCGTGTTCCAAGATCCACTCTTGTATATACACTTGAAAATATTTATGTAAAAGAAAAAAAAAGTTAGAGAAATTTTTTGAAAAATATAACTGTCGTGTTTCCGTATGTGCTGACATATGGACTGACCATTGGCCATCACATTCATACTTGGGTGTCACTTGCCATTTTATGGATGATGCATGGAATATCCAAAAAAGAATTCTTGCATTTAGAGTTTTTGATGATTCACATAATGCTCAAAATATTGTTAGAATGCTTAGAATTATTTTTTTCAGAGTATAAAATTGAGAACAAAATTTTTACAATTGGTTTTGATAATGCTTCTAGCAATACTTCTGCTATTCCATCTTTAATTAATTTATGCAAACCATTTGTTGGTGGTGTATTTTTTCATCAAAGATGTGCATGCCATGTTTTAAATTTATGTGTTCAAAAAGAATTAGAAATGCTTGATCATTTTATTCTACCTATTAAACAAGCCCTTCAATTTTTATGGAAACATTCTTCTGTAATGAATGCATGGATAAAATATTGTAAACAAAATGATAGACGTGCCGTTAGATTTCCTCGTGATGTTCCAACACATTGGAATTCTACTTATAAATTGCTTGCTCAAAGTTACAAGTATAGAGATCTATTAGTTTCTTTTATTCAATTTCATGTTATTGACATTCAACTTTATAAATCTCATTGGGATGCTTGTTACAACGTTTTCAATTTGTTAAAAGTTTTTCATACTGCTACAACAAATTTATCTGGTGTTTATTATCCTACAACTCATTTATTTATTATTAAAAGTCTAAATATTGCTGGTGCATTTGCTTATTGTGAATCCGACATAGAAATAAGGGAAGTCGTTAATGTTATGAAGGAAAAATGGTTACATTATTATCATGAGTTGCCAGATATTTATTTGATTGCCATGATTTTTGATCCACGTTGTAAATTACAAAATTTTTGTTATTATCTCAATGGTTATTATGGCATCCAAGGTTTAAACATAGAATATGATGTTAATGCATGTTATGATAGAATTAAGAAATTATTGTATTCTTTATATGATAAATATCTTTTAGTTTATGGATCCTCACTCAACTTAGATGTTACACGAATACAAGCTGCACAACCCACATCATCATCCTCCGGATTTTTGAATTTAGGATATACTCTATTATCAAAAAAAACAAAAATACCTAGATTTTCTCCTTCATCAAGCATTGACAAGTATTCTGAGCTTGAATCTTATCTAAATGATTCTTATGAGTTTATAGAATCCACGTCAGATAGACAATTTGATATATTACAATATTGGAAAGAGTACGCAAAGTACTATCCAATCATGGCTATCATAGCCAAAAATATTTTTTCAACACCAGTTTCTACAGTGGCGGTGGAACAAGAGTTCAGCGCCGGGGGGAATATCTTGGATGAAAGGCGTTCATGCTTGACTCCCAAAGCACTCCAGATACAGGTTTGTGTGGATGATTGGACAAAGGCTCAATATAGACAACAAGAAATCGAACATGATATAACATACGATTTCTTCAAAGATGACGAACATGAAAGTGGAGAGACAAGTGCAACGGGCCCGTAATAGAAGATGTGGATCCCGTATTCACGTCATCACAAGTCCATGTCATCAACAAACCTGCAATAAAAGGTAAGAGAACTACGTGGCCTTTGATTCCTCTAAACCCCCCAAGAGGATACGTATGCAACTTAATTGTAGTGAAAATTAAGTGCAAGACTAATAATTTAACATTTTTTTTTTGTTTTATTTTAATTTAATTTTGTAATTTATCATTTATTTATTTTATGTTATTTTCGAACTTCGGATGACCTAATTCCCAAATATCCAATGAAATGTAATATGTAATTTGTAATTTGACATTTTGTTTATTTTATTTTAATTTCCTTTTGTAATTTGTATTTTGTAATTTGTTTATTTTGTAAATTGTCATTTATATATTTTATTTTATTTTATTATTTAAAATTACAATATTACAAGTTTAGTAGTTTACAATTTAGAAGTCTTTTTTTTTTTTAAATTAAAAAAAAAAAAAAATTTCCGGTTCAAAACCGTCGGTTCCTCTGGAACCGGAACCGGAACCGGAACCTTGCCAGCATGAATGAGATTCCAACACACAAAAAAAATCAAGTAAAGTGCGGAAATTAAATAACACTTGATTTTTATGTGGAAACCTTCGATAAGGAAAAACCACAGGACTAGCCACTTAAGCCACATCAATCCACTATATGAAAAGATGGTTACACCCTTAAGTGATACATGGACTCTCACTCACGATAACTTCAAGCTATGGACACTACCACTCACCACTCTTGGTTCAATTCTAGTGATATCCCCCGATCCACTACTCTTGGTATGAGCACCCCCAAATCTACCCGCAAGCCTTTTTAGCGGTACTTAGCAATGCTTGCCAACTAACCCTTGGTTGCAAGACTTCACTAGCTTTTGCAACTTCACCTAGAAGCCACAAGACTTTGACTCATTGAAGAGAATTAAAAGTCTTAAGTGCGATCATATGACAATGATGCTCAAATGCAGTAATGTGTAAGACCACACACAAAATGCTCAACTAGGAATTTAATGAGACAATCAATAAATCCAAGTTGTCAATGTCTAAATGTAAAACATGAAAACTTAGTTAGATGTTATCAAAGACAAACAATCCTAGCTATCACACAAATTCTACATGCCCATACATGTAGTCTCAATTAGTTGTGTAGAGATTTTCCAACAACCTAATTGTTAACCAAAACACACATAAACATTCAAAAGCTTAACTAGTTGACTAAAAGATAATATGTCAACCTAGCAATCAATAAATCACAAAAGAATGTTTATAACTTAGCTTTTAGGCAAAAATGACCTAATGAATTAAGCTATCAAAATACAAACCCAATCATGTCATCGTTCAATAATAAATGCATTCAATAAATGATTTCTACAAATCCTATGCATTAAAAACAAAATCTTGGACATAAAGAACAACAAACAAAGATGAATTATTTGTTCTTACTTACCAAATCAAGAATGATGAAAACCCATGGAAGATTGATGCATGAAAGATGTTAGATGCATATGGGTTTTGGGTTTAGAGAGTTAAAGAACAACTCTTGGAGCTTCTCTCTCTAAGGGAACTCTTCCTTTCTCTAAAATGTGAATTTTGGAGTTCTAGGTCAGCCAAAGGAAGAAGAGAAAACATATATAATAGGGCAAGACGAATGAAATAATACAAATGTAGTTAAATTGCTTAAAGCATACCTAAAAGGAAAGGGGGGGGGGGGGAGTGAATAGGTTTTTACACCTTTTTCAATCCCTTGAAACAAACATTTGTTTGTCCCTCAAAGTAGTTTTACATACAAAATGTAATCCAAAACATCTATACATAGATAAAATAAACATGTGATCATTTAAGCAATGTTTACATATATAAGAAGTTGCATGAGGTATAAAACACAAAAAACTCAACAACAAAGAATACTTGTATTATGATATTGTTCAAGGAATTACAAGTGTTAACAAATATAGCTGTACATCAAAGTAACAATATACAAAAGAATAAAGAATATAAGAATGATCGAATATGTATTGCTTTACAAATCACACTTAACAAAACTTGATTCCAAAACTTCACAAGTGATGAATGTACTACAAGATTAAGAGCAAATATATATATACAAATAATAACGAGAGATAGGAAGAATTAACACATAAGAATTTTTAACGTGGCAAAACCTTGGAAACATCCATGGGTTGAAATACAGTCATTGGGTAATATATATATTGGATGATAAATTAGAAATTCCACAAAGTGACCAATCCTAGATCACCTACCTAGTGGAGTCTATGTCTACCTAACCCTATTGGAAAGTATGAAATCCCTCAATGATGCGGAGCCACCATATATTGGACAACATACCAGACCAACATCTATGGAAGATTAGAAATTCCTCAAGAGTGCATACACATCCCATGTACCCCTGCTCTATTGGAGTCTATGATTATCCATACACCTAGGCCTACCAATAATGTAGCCAACTCTCTATCCAAGGCACTTGTGCTTCTAGAGAGCTTCCCTTGCATAGCTGTCCAGACCTTCATGATCCTAGCCATGACTTCTTGCTTAACTATCCAAGTCCTCATGACTCTAGTTAAGTCTCCTTGCTCGGCTATCCGGACATATTGTCCTAACCAAGTCTTCCTTGCTTGACTATCCGAACGCATTGTCCTAGTCAAGACTTCATGCCTTTTACAAGGACTACCAAGTGTGATCATGTGAATGCAAATGATGCAAACAAGCAATACAACATCGAATATGTGATCAATACATTCCACGGAACAACTAGACCTAAACATGTGAAAACACAAGTAACAAAGTCTATATGCAAAATATGAATTAAACCTAGAGCATGTGAAAAACACCTAACACAATTAGCTCCTAGTTTCCATTCACACAAATAACACTTGAATAAATCATATTCATGAAACATATATTCAAGATGTTACAAACATACATAAAAATGCTAGAATCACAAAATGTATTCAAAGAATATTCTAGCCAAAGATTTAGAGAAATGATAAAATGATTATTCAATTAAATCCTATATTTCTCTAAAAATACATATACATACAATAATCCTAGATTACATCAATCATACAATCAAAACAAAATTCAAGGCCATTTATCATCAAAATGATTCAATCAAGTCTCAAGCAACCTTAGATATCAAACTAATTACAATACAACTGTCAAACATGTGAAAATCATAGAATCAAATAAGCTAGTTCACATATGTCTCTAATTAGACTTTTGATTAGGTTTGGTTATGAAGCTATCTTTCTCAATAGAATTCACCATACATATACATACATATAGAAGAAGAAACTCCAAGTAAATTGAAGGTTATAAAAGAAGAAATCTCAAATATATGACAACTGCCTCACAATCACGAGCTGGTTCGGTTTTTTGTGTAGAACCAATGAGAAAATCAAACAAACAGCTACAAAACCACCTGGAAAAGGTAGAGGACTCGATTATGAACAATCTCCAACTTGAATAACTCAATTCCAACTTCGTATGAGAAAGTTATAGTGTTTGGAAGGTGAGAAAAAGTTGAGAGAAAATTCTGCACATGAGAAATTCTAATTTTTCTTCTTTAATGAAATGTGAGGGAATGGAGAACTTTTAAAAGAATTCAAGAGAGGGAAAATACAGGCCAACCGAAAGGTGACACATCATCTCCAAGTGTGGGGCTCGTGTGGCACACGTGGCCTTCTTGCTTGGCCTTTGGCCAAGCAACGTCTTCTTACGCTCCTCTCACGTTCTTCAGCCGTAATCAGACCACCAAACTCCGATTTTGAATCTGTCTTTGGATTACAAATCGTGACTCCCCCGCGTAGCATGAAGACTACAAAACTTTGATAAAAGGTTGAGAATTCATCTCAGAAAATGACGACGAAGACAACTCAACCAATGAGAACGCAAAGTAGCGTAGCTACATTGTTTGGACTCAAAACCTAATGAATGAGTAACCGAAATGATCGGGACTCAATAAGGAATCATAAGAGATCATGTTCAAGTCCAAAAAAAATAAAACAGAAACAAATAAACACAAAGTCACACACATATGCCATTTCCTAGACATGGTCCTAGAACATGCAATTTACAATGTTTATCAAATTAAATTTAATGCATGTGCATACATTACCAAGTGTGTGAAAGTGTTATACAAATGGTGTACAACTATGCAAGGACACAAATGAATGCCATGTGTGTGTAACATCCATACATAGATAATATGATCACGTGATCATTTAAGCAATGTCTACATATATAAGGAGTTGCATGAGGTATAAAACACATAAATCTCAACAACAAAGAATACTTGTATTATGATATTGTTCAAGGAATTACATGTGTTAACAAATATAGCTATACATCAAAGTAACAATATACAAAAGAATAAATAATATAAGAATGATTGAATATGTATTGCTTTACAAATCACACTTAACAAATCTTGATTCCAAAAACTTCACAAGTGATGAATGAGAGATAGGAAGAATTAACATATATATACTACAAGATTAAGAGCAAACATAAATATACAAGTAATAAAGAGAGATAGGAAGAATTAACACATGAGATTTTTAACGTGGTAAAACCTCCAAGGAGGAAACATCCACGGGTTGAACTACAACCATTGGGTACTATATATATTGGATGGTAAATTAGAAATTTCACAAAGTGACCAATCCTAAATCACCTACCTAGTGTAGTCCGTGTCTACCCAACCCTATTGGAAAGTATGAAATCCCTCAATGATGTAGAGCCACCATATATTGGACAACACACCAAACCAACATCGATGGAAGATTAGAAATTCCTCAAGAGTGTATACACATCCCTTGTACCTCGCTCTATTGGAGTCGATATCTATCAATACACCTAGGCCTACCAATAATGTAGTCAACTCTTTATCCAAGGCACTTATGCCTCTAGAGAGCCTCCCTTGCATAGCTATCTAGACCTTCTCGATCCTAGCCATGACTTCTTGCTTGCCTATCTGAGTCACCCCAACTGTAAACAAGCCTTTTTGCTTGGCTATCCGGACATCCCATCTTAACCAAGACTTCATGCCTTTCACAAGGACTTCCTAGTGTGATTATATGAATGCAAAATGATGCAATCAAGCAATTCAACATAGAACATGTGATCAATACATTCCATATCACAAATAGACCTAAACATGTGAAACACAAGTATAATATTCTAGATGCAAAAACATGAATTAAACCTAGAGTAAGTGAAAACACCTAACACAAAAACTCCAAGTTTCATTCAAACAAACAACACTTTAATAAATCATATTCATGAAGCACATATTCAACATGTCATACACATACATTAAAATGCTAGAATAATAAAATGATTTCAATGAATATTTTAGCTAAAGAATTAGAGAAAGGATAAAATGATTACTCAATTAAATCCTAGATTTCTCTTAAAACACATATACATACAATAATCCTAGATTACATCAATCATAGGATCAAAACAAAATTCAAGGTCATTTATTATCAAAATGATTCAATCAAGTCTCAAAAAACCTTAGATATCAAACTAATCACAATACAACTCTTAAACATGTGAAAATTATAGAATCAAAGAAACTAGTTCACATATGTCTCTAATTAGACTTTTGATTAGGTTTGATTATGAAGCTATCTTTCGTAATAGCATTCATCATACATATATATATATACATATAAAAGAAGAAATCCCAAGTAAATTGAAGGTTATAAAATAAGAAATCTCAAAGATAAGACCAATACCTCCAAATCACTAGCTGTCACAGTTTTCTGGATAGAACCACTCTAAAACTTGATCAAACTGTTACAAGACCAATTAGAAAAGGTAGAGGACTCAAATATGAACAATCTCCAACTTGAATCACTCAATTCCAACTTTTTATGAAAAAGTTATGGTGTTTGGAAGGTGAGAAAAAAGTTGAGAGAAAATTCTGCATATGAGAAATTCTAATTTTTCTTTGTGAATGAAATGGGAGAGAATAGAGGAATTTAAAATGAAGGAAAAGAGGAAAAGGAACCGGCCAACCAGCATATGCAACGTCAGCACCACGTGTGGACTGCGTGCGGCACACGTGGGCAGATGGCCATGTTGGCCGTGTGGCACACGTGGCTCACACGTGGCAACTAAGCTTGGCTGTTAGCCTCACTTGCTCTTCTTCGGCTGTATTCGGGCCTTTGAATTCCGATTTTGAATCTGTCCTTGGATTATGAATTGTGACTCCCTCATGCACAACGATGACTATAAAACTTTGCAAAAAGGTTGAGAATTCATCTCGGAAAATGACAACGAAGACAACTTAACGAATGAGAGCACAAAGTAGCGTAGCTACATCGTTTGGACTCAAAACCTAATGAATGAGTAACCGAAATGACCGAGACTCAATAAGGAATTATAAGAGATCATGTTCAAGTCCAAAAACAATAAAATGAAAACAAATAGACACCAAGTCACACACATATGCCGTTTCCTAGACTTAGTCCTAGAACATGCATTTTCCAATGATTATCAATTTAAATCTAATACATGAGCATATATTACCAAGTGTGTGAATGTGTTAAATAAATGTTTTTCAACTATGCAGGGACACAAATGAATGCCATGTGTGTGTGTACGTGTGTGTGTGTGTGTGTGTGTGGCCTTGTAAGAGGAATGAGGTCTATTTTACCTTTATTGTGCAATGAAGTACATTCCTTCTTAAACAACACCATCTTGCATGAAATGTGGCCGAGTCTTTCTTTGAAGCTTCAAATCATCAATCCTAAGACCAGTAATCAATACAAAAAAAAAATTGCTTTGATATGGAATATATGCCAAGACAAACCAAAAACCTAACAATCTCCCCCTTTGGCAAATTCCATGTCAAAAACACATATACATAAACTAAAAAAATTACAAATAAAATTTGGTCACAATGAGTACAATGAGTTACAAATTTCTAGACAAAATTACTAACAACAAGTCTTGAACTTCATCTTGGTCTTCTCTTGATATCACCTAAAAATAACTTGAAAGCACAAGAATATCTAAGAGACAACACATATGGCAATATTCATTCTTAGGCAAGAAATATAAAACATTTAAGTTCAAATGGATCATTTATGTTCCCCCTTAATACATGCTATCCAACAAAATATTCTAGCCAAGATCACCAAAAAATATTACATGCCATAAAGTTCAAACTTGATACCAAAATACACCAAAAACAAAGAAAATATAAATGAGACTAAGCAAACTAGAAACTATCATATATCTCCTTATATCTCCCCATATTTCTCCTCCTTTTTGACATGATATGAAGCCAAAAGGAAAGAGTAAGAAAATATACCTCACGACCATTTCTAGCCACTTTTTCCACCAAGGAAAGTTGTGCGATTGGTTGATCTCACATATTGCTTTGAAGTAGATGCTTTGCTTTCCAAATCTCTGATCTTCACATCTTGTAGAACTACCTTAGCATTGAGCTCTTCAATCTTCCTTTGTGATGCCTTAATCATCCAACGTGACTCTTTGACCTCATTCTTCAATTGTGTAGCCCAACTTGGAAGAATATATGTGCTTGATACATGGCTTGAATCATAAAATTCACCAAGGAGCCTAAATGTATCACTAGACTTTCCTTTTTCTTTATATGTCATAGTAGTAACACGTCTATCACTAAACTTCTCTAAGGGAGGTAGTAGCACATCATCATCTTGTTTCTTTAACCTTTTAGCTAAACACAAATGAGATATAAACGAGTCGAACAAGCTGCAATCTCAATATGTTCTATAAGCACTTCACCAAGATTTATAGGTTTGTTAGTCACTAAGGCATACACAATCTTGATCTTCTCTCTATTAAGTTCGGTAGCATTGGTAGATACAACAAGATTGGACAAACAAATAAATGCCAAAAAGCAATTATCTTAGTCAACTCACTTTGCCTAATAAAGGCATGCTTTCCCCACTCAAAATCAACATTGTCACAAAAAGTTTTTCCCATCAAATCAAGATTCTCCAAGACACCAATATCAAGGAAATCGGATTCAATATCAATAGATAATCCTAGAAACTCATTCATTTTCCAAACGTTAACTCTAAAGACAACACCTCTCATATCCATAAGAGCATTTTCAAAGGTAGTACTATTCTCGAATATACAATAGAATTATCTAACCATGTTTCATTAACCAATCCTAGCATTTTGATCCAAGTACTCCAATTCCTATCAATGATAACCTTATGGACATAAGAATCAACACAAGAATCTAAATCAATACCTTTTTCTTAAATAAGTTTTTTGTCCCCAAAAATTCCCAATTACTTTGACTTGTCGGCTTTGGACTTCTTGGAAGAGAATAAAGGTTTTGACTTGTCAACAAGCTTTGTAGGATTTCCAGTCCCAACTTTCTTTGCTTTTCCCATGACCTTGTATTACACAAACACTAAAAACAAATATGAGTGGAAACATCAAGCACGTTAGAGACCAATAAACATATATTAAAGACAAAACATCATCATCATTATTTTTGAATAAATCAATATGCATATCAAGAATTAGCATAACATCTTAAATATTTATCAAAAACAAGAATAATGCTAACAAACAATTATCTTGAAACACATGTGAACATATCATAAAAAAGAACACAAATTTAGCATATTATGCTCCTCTTATATAAATGCCCCATCTAAGATCTAGATAGACAATTATTCACAAAAAGAGCCACACATTCACATCACCAAGCAATTACAATATATTTTTCAAATAAGCTCCACATATCAAAGAGAGTTACAACAAGATTTTCAATCACTCTCATATGTCTTCAAAAATTGCTAAGGTATCAAAATACCAAATAAACGAAAGTGAGTGTATGAAGATTTTGCTTCAAGTATATGAAAAGAAGTAATTTGATAATCAAACATGCAAACAATTTCAACAACTATTCATTTTAAGTCATTCCATAAAAAGGTCAAACCGATTATCATCCGGAATTTTGCTTTAAAAGAGAATAGATTTCAATATGTAAGCGTCGTGTGTGCATATGGCTCGTTATTTCATTTCTATTTAACAACCCTTTGTTAATTTGATTATTCAACTTTACTCCATAAAGCCTTTTGTTTTGTTTTAGGCTTGAATCAAATAAATTTTTTTTTTAATTGATTCTTTTCAACACTTCTTTGATTTTTTTTAACATAAACATATATGCTTCATGGCAGCTTTCACTCATCACAATGGCGTAGCCCTTTCCTACATTAGGCGGCTTCATAACCAAGGTGTGTAGCCCTTTCCATGAAGGTGCTCATTGAGTTCTATGTTGCCAAAGCAAATGGATACCAACCATATGTCATCTTTAAATGTATTAGTCCTAGGACTTCAAGGTGTATGCATAACTTAGATATATCAAGCTCAACTTACTCAACCAAGCAGACAAGAGAAGCAAAGTGCATTTTTGAAACCAAGTTTTTCGGCTTAAAAGCACATGATCAAAAAGCAAGTAAAGAGACTTATTTAAGATCTCTACTTCTCAATAGAGTAGCTTTCAAAGAATATGAAGCTCATTTTTTTCAAAACATGCCACTCAACAATCATACAAACAATAACACACATCATGATTAAGATTAATGTGAACAATTATCACCAAAATATCTTAAATAAGCAAATGTAAATAAGGACCATATAAACACTATATTAGTTCTCTAATATGACTTGCTTCAGGAAGTGGTATAAACAATGAGTTGAGAGATGAAAAATAAGAAACCAAGCAATATGATATAGAGATACCTTCGCAAGCTATTTTCATCAAATGAAATGCCTTCACCTGTTTTATGAGTCCTCTTGGCTTGTTTGTCCTCATGACAACAAGTTATATGTGTGTCGATTCCAAGAGACTAAAGACTATGTATTTCAACTCAAACAACAATAAAAATTTACTTTCTCCAAAAGTCAGAACATGATTGTCACCATATATATTTTATAAAAATAACTTCTCAAAAGTTAATCAATGGATTTCGACCATCATAACACAAATGTGAGATAGCTAAGTTCATGTCATGTCATAGAGACACAAAGTAAACAAGCTAAGTTTCTTATCAACATAACACTAATCTTAAAGCTAACTCATATGTACAACTTACACTAATGGTAAGAGCACTCACCCTTGACAAACTTTGTCTTGTCAACATTCTTAGTAACATAAGATTTGTCAATATTAGCAAGATTTGCTTTCTTCACAACCCGCTCATTTTAAACATGCTTCTTGACATTATCATGCTTTCCATGTTCAAACGTTTTAGCATGCTTAAAATGAAGTTCAATATCTTTATTCCTAGATGCATTTTCTAAGTTGCAATATTCAATGTATTTATAGCATTTGGGCTTGATATGGCCTACGGTATTGCAAAAATGACATATGTGGACAAAAAAAGAAATTTTACCTTCCGGTGATGGAAAAGCACAAATGGGAGTTTCAAGAGGTACCTTGTTCTTCAACTTGTTGTTCTTCTTAGAACGTCTCTTCTTAGGAGCTTTCTTGTCAACAATGACATTCTCCTTGCTTGTAGGAAGTAATGCTTCTATGAGCTTCTCCTCAACTACCAAGTCATTTCAGCCTCTTAAAGACAAACTATAGATGAACTTATTCCTTTCAAGAACAACCCCTTCAACTTATCTAAGCTTCTTCGCAAGAGCATTCTTTTCACCCAAGAACCTCCGAGTTGTTGAAACAAACTCATCCACTTGTAGCTTGATCAAATCATCCTTCTCAACAACCTCTCTTAAGGCAACCTTCAAATCTTTTTCAAGGCATTTCACCTTAGCCAAAAGATCAACATAGGTTGGATTATCACTCAAGCACTCTTGATGATTTGGATCAACCTCCTTGTCAAATGAATCTTGACATATATCCTCTAGGATAGAGTGAGATGTCATGAATGCAACAAAGTTACTCACCAACTCTTCTTCACTAGAAGACTCATCGTTAGAGCTCTCCCTATCACTAGAGTCATCATCTTCACTCCATGTAGCCGCCATAGCTTTTCCCTTCTTGTCCTTCTTAGTATCACCAATAAGACAATCCAAAGCATAATGTCCTAACTTCTTGCACTTAAAACATTGGACCTTTCTATTGCTTTTAGCATGACCACTCCTCTCATAAGGTGAAGTAAAGGATTTCTTGACTTTATTTTCTCTTGAGTACTTGCCACTTGGCTTGACACCTTTCCTCAAGAACTTTATAAACTTCCTAACTAATAAAGCTATCTCATCGTCATCTTCACTACTACTAGCTTCTTTGACGACTTTGAGAGCTAAACCCTTGTTCTTAGCCTTAGGCTTCAAGCACACCTCAAAGGTTTAAAGAGATCCTAGCAACTCATCTAAGCCCATGACGTCAACGTCCTTACTCTCTTCAATGGCAATTACCTTGGCTTTGAACCTCTTTGGTAAAGATCTTAGAATCTTCTAATTTAGCCTCTCACCGGAGATAAGAGTACCAAGAGCTTGGAATTGGTTGGCAATGTCTAGAAGCTTGTCTTGGAAGTCAACAAACTTGTCTTCCTCACACATTTGTAAAGACTCAAATTTAGTTGTGAGCAATTGAAGACGAGACTTCTTCATTGCCTTAGTCCCCTCATTGGTGACTTGGACAGCTTCCCATGCCTCCTTTATGGTCTCTAGATTTTGGATGTAGAAAAATTACCTACTATCCACACCTCCAAAAATAACATTCACCGCCCGATGATGCCACTTTGCTAACTCAAACTCATTAGTCAACCCTTCACTTCTAGGCTTGGAAACAGTCACTCCATTTTCACTCTTATTTAGAGAGAGATAACCTTCTTCCATGGTCATCAAAGCTCTCTCATCAATAGAACGAATGTAAGCCTTCATCCTCAATTTTCAAAACCCGTAGTTGTGACCTTTGAGAAGAAGAGGTCTAGAGTTTGAAGCCTCTTTGGTCATCACATCTTCTTACAAGATCATACTTCAAAAACCTAAGCAATTTACTAGTAAGTATAACCCAGATCTCGTCGAGTGACGTCCGACGACCCACTCTGATACCAATTGAAAAAATACAAACATAATTAAATTATTTAAAGCATACCTAGAGGGGGATGAATAAGTTTTTAAACCTTTTTTAATCCCTTGAAACAATCATTCGTTTGTCCCTCAAGGTAGCTTTACATACAATACGTAATCCAAAACATCTATATATAGACAATATAATCATGTGATCATTTAAGCAATGTCTATATATATAAGGAGTTGCATGAGGTATAAAACACAAAAAACTCAACAACAAAGAATAAATGTATTATGATATTGTTCAAGGAATTACAAGTGTTAAGAAATATAGCTATAGATCAAAGTAACAATATGTTAGGATTATGCTCAATAGCAAGAGTGTAATAATGTTATTAACAATCTTTTCATATTAATAAAGTGATTTCTGGTTTAACAAATCTTATAACATTTATAGTTTAAATATTATAGTTGTCAAAAGTAAATAATCATAAGGTCAAAAGACTATGAGATATAAAGAATTGTTCGTACATCTAGATATGTATGAGGTAGACACAATTCTTTAGTTAGTCTTAAATAATGTTCACAACTTAAGATAAAGGTTTGGCACCTTTACCCTGTTAAAGTTGTAAATTCTTTTGCTAGCATTTGAGTGAGATCAAATGTGATATGATGAGTCTAAAATCATCAAAGTGTCTTTGAGTAAAAGAATCTAGTGCACTAGGTGCATTGAATAGGATCTCAATGAAATACTTTATCTAATACCGTCAATGAATAAAAGTTTTCATTATGTAGGTAATCGGAGAGTCTATCTTAATCTTGAGATAAATGATGGATTTATGGTTACAAGTGTTGTCATTTGAGCTATCAATGAGTACGATTATATAGCATAGTATATTCTTGATTGTTTGGTGGTATTCATTTGTTAATCGATAGAGGACTTCATTTATAGATATGGACACCGTGGCTCCATTTATTAAAATGAGAGTATAATATTATCATATGAATATTTTGAGGTATTGGATATTAAATCTTAACGTTGAGTTTTCGATAGCGTCTATTGAAACATGGCTTATGGATAGGTCAAAATATCGAAGTTTGAAATGTGGTCATATGAGTAAATATGGTAACTAGGAGAGCTATATGCAGTCTATGAGCTCTTGCCGATTACTGATATTATTCACAAAGATACACTATCTCCAATAAGATTATTTAGGGTATGAATGAGAAACATTTACTTGTTCTATCTTTATTAAGAGTACAGTTTTAGCTCTTTAGTGGTATGAGCTAAAATTAATAGATCGGACCTAAGTAAATCATTTGTTGATTTTGATTGGGTTATGTCTATTGAAGCTTAAATTTAGATAGCCCGCCAAGATCATCAATCCACACAGACTTGCATGGATCACTTGATATATTCTACCGAACTAATTTATGGGTCCATCTAGAATTGTATTTAATACATTAGGAATATAATTTGCACAACATTTATTTAATAGGCTGTTAAATTATATTAATGTATTAATGAAAGGCATGTGAGCTTGTTTCTTTTAGTAAGAATGGGTCTTGTTCATATGTGGGCTTTTTATTAAAGTCTAATGGATTTAATAAAATGAAAAAACAATATATGGCCCATGTTATATGTTTGGGCTGCAAGGTTAATTTTATTAGCCTTAAATATTGTTTTATTTTATTATTTAATTGATGCAACTTGGAATCAATAATCTCGTGATTTGGAGTTGTTTACACAAAGTTACGTCGGTTTCAAGTTTCTGCACATGTTTATATTTTATTCTAGTGTTACTCCGCCGTTTTGCTTTTTTGGCAAACTTTCGGTAAGATTCAATTCTTTTGTCCTTCTTCAATATTGTAGATCGTGATTTTTTATGAAATCTAGAATCAAGAACTTTGTGATTTAGGGTTCACGTCACTGAGTTACGTTTGTTTCAAGTTTTCTGTTCTGGTTTGTTTTTCTAGGGATAGGTTTCGGTACTGTTTTGTAATTTTGAGCATCTTCCTGTCAGATTCTAATCTTATGTTCTTCATAAAAGTTGTAGATCGTAAAATTTCATGCAATATAGAATCAAGAATATTATGATTTAGAGTTTGTTTCATAGTTTTAGGTCAGTTTTAAGTTATTGCACTGGTTTAACTTTTCTTTTAGGGTTACACCATCGTTTTGTGTCATTGAGTTGAATCCATATCGAGCTCTATGGATCCTATGTGCATGGAGGCAACTTTGTCTCTTTCATCTCCGGTAGCGGTGTCTTCTACCTCGACTAGTTAGGTTGGTATGAGTACGGTGAGTGGAATGAATTCCTCTTCTCGGGTTGTTCCTCTCGCATCTGGTGGGGTGTGTTCCTTAGTTGGTGAGCCGATTCCTCCTCAGCATGAAAGGGATATTCCGATGATTGTTCCGAATTCAGTTGCAGGTCTTATTCAGAGTTCAGTGCCTATAGTCCAGGGTGGTAAGTCTTTTACGGGTCTCTTCAAATCTCATATTATTGAGACTTTACCGGTGCCATCAGTTCCCTTTAAGAATAGAGGGAGTATGTTTCTATTCGGGTGGATCTGATTGCTTATCAAGCCAGTCTTGAGTTGTGTAGGAATGCTCTTATTGGTCATGTGGTGCTTTCCAGTGGTGAGCGGCCTTGGAAGCTTGTGGATCTTAAGACAAGACTTAGTAAGCATTGGATGCTAAATTCTGATTGGCGTCTTATATCTCTGGGAGATGTTATTATCAAATTTTTTTTGAAGTCTCCTGTTGAGATGAATCATGTTTGGGGGTTCGGTTCGGTTCATCTAAAGCCAGGTATTCTGCGTCTACAGCCTTGGGTCCCGGATTTTAACCCATCGTTACAGAAGTCCACAAATGCTCAGGTTTGGGTTAGGTTCTTTGATCTATCGTTGGAATACTAGCATCTGAAAATTATTTGACTTGGCTAGAGGGATTGGGGTGCCATTGCGGTTGGACAAGGCTACTAGTGATGGGGATTTTGGTCATTATACTAAAGTTCTAGTTGATGTGGATGTGTCATCAGTGCTGCCTACTTCAGTATTGCTGGAGAGGAATGAATTTCATAGTTCTTTTATAGTTGTTGAGTATAAGAATCTCCCAGTTTTTTGCTCCACTTGCTCTTCTATAGGTCATTTGTCTAGTTGTTGTCGTTGGAATAAGTCTTCTAAGGTTCCTCTGAGTAGTTTTATAAAATCGACCCAGGATATAGCGGGGGATTCTAGAGTTTTTGGGGATGATGGTTTTCAGCCTGTTTGGGCCCGTTCCTCTAAATCAGTTTATCGCCCTGTTATTGCTCTTCAGGAGGAGGTCCCGTTATCCAATGTTTTTTCAGCTATTCACCAGGATGTAGGTGGTCATGATTCAGTGGTTGTCCACACTTCTGTAGGGTCTAATTTGATCTCGAGTTCCACTTCGTCTGCTGGTTTGGTTCTTTCTTCAAATCTGTCTTCATCTACTGTTTCAACTATTTTGGAAGTGGCTTCAAGTTCGGTTCCTCCAATGATTTCCCAGGCATTACAGATTAGCAAGGATTCAGGATTTGATTATGGGGTCGTTGATTCTGTTCTAGTTTCTAGTTCCTCGGCTGTTGATCCTTCTATTAGTTCTGTCAGTTCGGATGTAGGGGTGGTGCATTATTCGATGACTGTTGTTCAGGGTTCTATGGTGGTTAATCAGGTTCGCCCTATGGTCTCTACCATTTTATCTAGGTCATCTTCTCATCCAAGTTATACGGCTCGTCAGTAAGTTAGGGTTCATGAGGTTTCAGGCAATTAATCATCTGAGGAGGCAGTTGTGTCTTCAGCTTCGAATGTCAATGTGGATCAAAGTAGTTTACGAGATGGATCTGGTTTTTCTTCTTCTTCAGTTGTGGATCCTAAGGTACAGATTTAGAGTTCGGGTTCGTGGTCAGCTTCTCAGGCTAAGCTTCGCCTCATTGCAGATTCTTCATGGGCTTCCCAAGTGGAGGAGGGTGAGTCAGTTGATGCTGAGATTGCTCAGAGAGCTTTGAGGGTTGAGCGTAGGCTGGCTTCTTTAAAGTTTGGATGCCGGGCTCCTTCAACGGTTTTTGAGGATTAATGTTCTCTTTTGGAACTATCGTGGGATCCGGGGCGAGCCTACGAGGCAGGTACTTAGAGAGTTGTGTCATTTACATAGACCTACTTTGGTTTGTATTACAGAGCCTATGGTTGATTTTTCCTCTATCTCTTCAGGTTTCTGGTCTTTGCTTGTTTTACATCTGGTGGGTATGAACGATCGGGGTAGGTTAATTTCGACTATTTGGGTTTTCACTTGTGCTTCATTTCCTAAGGCTCATATAGTTCACTGTCATGCTCAACATCTTACTGTTTCACTCTCGATCGGTTCTTGGGTGCACTGTTACACTTTTGTTTATGCAAGCACTTCTACAGTGGTTCGTAGGTCTCTTTGGCAGTCTCTTCGAGATATGGTTAGTCTGGTTTCTTCTTCCTGGTTGGTTATTGGGGATTTTAATGCGGTTCTGGGTGCTCATGAGGCTTTGGGTTCTCGTTCTCCTGCCCGTGGTTCTTGTGAGAATTTCAGGTTAATGATTGATGATTGTGATTTGGTTAGCATTCATTCTCAAGGCGCCCGCACTAGAGTTGAGAGACGATTAGATAGAGTTTTGGTTTCTGATGGTTGCATTTCCTGTTGGCGGGAAATTTCGTGTGTGCTCTTCCCCGTATTTGTTCTGATCATTGTCCATTATTGGTTCTGTTATCAGATTTTGAGGTTTCTAGTCATCGACCGTTTCAGTTTCGAAGCATATGGTTAGAGCATCTTGATTTTATGGCTATTGTTCATAGGATTTGGAGCTCTCTTGTTGTAAGTAGCCATCATTAGGTTGTTATCTATAAGCTAAGAAACTTGAAGAAGACTCTCAAGTCTTGGAATTGGGAGGTTTTTTGGGATCTTAACTTTACCATTGCTGGGAAGTCTGTGGAGCTTCATTCTATTTAGTTGGATTTGTCTAACTGAGGTTTCTCAAATGATCTTTTTATGGCCAAGGCGAGTGTCCATTCTGAGCTTAATGTGTTATTACGCAGACATAAGTGCTTTTATCGTGATCGGTCTAGAGTTAGGTGGCTTCATGATGGGGATCGGAACACATCTTTCTTTCATGCCTCTATCAAACGTAGGCAGTATCGTAACACTATATCAGCCATTTCGATTAATGGGGTTCTCTCGGAGGATCGGCCTAACATCAGGGAGCATATCATTAGTTATTATTCTGGCCTTTTTTCCTCAGATGTTTCTCGAGTTGGGAGAGATTTATCTATTATAGATGATGTGATTCCTTCATTGGTAACTACTGTAAAGAACGCTTTCTTGACTAGCGTTCCAACTGCAGATGATATTCACGATGCGGTCTTTGCTATGGATGTTGCTTCTGCCCCTGGGCCAAATGGGTTTTCTAGTAGTTTTTATCAAAGATGTTAGAATGTTGTAGGTAGTTACGTGGTCCTCGCTGTTCAGGATTTTTTCATCACTGGAGTTATTTTCCCAGGTCTCAATTCCAGCTTCATTGTTCTTCTTCCGAAACTGAGAGACTCGATTTCGGTTGATCAGTTTTGACCAATTGTTCTTAGTAACTTTCTGTTTAAAATTTCTTCGGAGATTTTGGCTGATCGTTTAGCTCGAGTTGTCGCTAGGATTATTTCTCCTCAGCAGTTCGGCTTCAATCGAGACCGGCATATTAAGAATTGTATTGCTTTGGCTTCTGACTGTGTGAATGTGTTGCAGAAGAAGTGCTATGGGGGTAACTTAACCATGAAGATTGATATCCGCAAGGCGTTTGATACCTTGGATTGGTCTTTCCTTTGTAGAGTGCTTCAGGCTTTTAGGTTTTCTTCTGTTTTTGTGGATTGGATAGACGACATTTTTCGTTTGTCTAGGCTTTCATAACTATTTAATGGGGTCCCAGAGGGGTATTTCTGTTACTCTAGAGGGGTTCATCTGGGAGATTCGCTCTCTCTGCTTTTGTTTGGTATTGTAGAAGACTTCCTTAGTAGATTATTGACAAGGTTAGTGGGTTCTTCTCAAATTCTGCCAATTTCTTACCCAAGGGGTTTTTTGGCTCCAACTCATTTGATATATGCAGATGATGTTCTGATCTTTTTTAGAGGCACTCAAAATAATCTGAAGCATATCATGGGTGCTTTTAGGGATTATAGTGATATTTCAGGCCAGTTGGTTAACTAGGGTAAGTCTTCGATTTATTTCGAATCTTTTATCTCCCCCTCTCAGATTGGTAGTTTACAGTCTCTGGTTGGTATGCAGATTCGGCAACTCCCATTTTCTTATTTGGGAGTCCTTTTGTTTCGGGGTAAGCCTCGAAAGGCGGTGTTACGACCTATTACGGATAAGATCTTGTCTAAATTCGCTAAATGGAAAGGCAAGTCCCTCTCTGTAACCGGTCATGCTACTCTGATCAGGTCGGTCATCACTGGTTCATTTGTGCACTCTTTCATGATTTACAAGTGGCCTTCTTCTTTACTGTCATTGATTAACCGCAAGTTGAGGAACTTTTTATGGACTGGTTCCTGTGAGGAGGCTAAGTTTGTTTGGGTCGCTTGGGATTGTTGTTGTAGGTTACTCTCAGAGTGGTTTTGGTCTGAAAGATCTTAGGTTGCTAAATGACTCGTTGTTGCAGAAATTCACTTGGAAGTTTATAACCTCTGATGGTTTCTTTATCATTTCTACGGGAGAGGTATCTTAGGCATTTGTAAAAGGCTTATGGAGGGTATGTCACCGCCTCAATTTGGTCTTCTCTTCCGACAAATTATAGTTCCCTTCTTAAGGAAGGTATCTAGTTGATTGGCGAGAACTCTCATCGGGACTTTTAGTGGGATAATTGGTTAGAGGTCCCTATTTTGGAGCTTTTAGGGATTCTAGATTATTTAGCTAATCCTCTCTGGGCAAGGGTCTCAGATTTTATTCATGAGGGTAGTGGGTGCTAGACGATAGTTTTCAAGCGTGCTTCCCGGATCTGTGTTTTCGGATTGATCGGCTTTTGATTTCTCCTATTGTGGATTCTCTGGTTTGGGCTAATTCTCGAGATGGTCATGTTTCTTGCAAGTGTACTTATTCCCAGTTTCTCCGTGATATTCCTCAGGTTGTTTGGTGGAGAGATGTGTGGTCCCGTTTTATCCCCCTCTCTCGCTCAAATTTGACCTGGCGTCTTATGTTGAACAGGCTTCCTACTGAGGATCGTCTTTGCAGGTCTGGTTCCAGTTAGCTTCTCGTTGCAGTATTTGTGGGGTTAGTAGTGAATCTTCGGATCACCTTTTTCTTCACTGTCCCCTAGCGGTTGCTCTTTGGGAGGCAGTTTTCTCTGCTTTCTAGTGACGTGTCTCTACCGAAACTTGGCAATCCTTCAGTGAGCAGGTTAGGATTTTATGGAAAGCGGCTATCTATGAAGTGATATGGGGGTGTGGACTGCCCGTAATCAGTGGATCTTTGAAGGAAAGTCGGTGGACTTTAGATCCACCCTTTCTTTGGTTTGGAGTGCAATTTCAGAGGCTAATCGCCTGGATATTGGTTGTATGCGTAATTGTATGGACGACCTTTTGATTCTTCAAACTGTCGGTCTTCAGGGTCGCCCTTCTAAAGCCCCGGTGATCAAGAATGTGATTTGGTCACCTCCGGCTCCTGGTTGGATCAAAGTGAATACAGATGGCGCTGCTATGGGCTCTCCGGGGTTTGGTGGTTGTGGTGGTATCTTTCGGAACTGCAGAGCCTTTATAAAGGGTTGCTTTGTTATTAAAAATCTGCACTATATATATTATTAAATAGTGAAGTATTTTTTAGTTACAAAAAAAAAAAACTGTAGTAATTTATATTTAATACTGCTTTAATATATATTCAAGTGTCGAAGATTCGAAATTTTGAAGAATTGGAAGCAACCGGAATAAGCGTGGAACCGTGCACACCATAGCAACATGCGCGCGCGCAAGTTAGCGCGCAACTGCACTTGTTGTGGTGTAGGCTGCACACAGTAGCCCTATGGATGCTCTGGGCTGTGGACGGCAGCCCTTTGTGGTGCTGTGGGGTGCACAATCGGTCGATGGCCATATGAAGACTTGTTCGTCAAGAAAGGAGTTTTTGTATTCCAAACAAATGTAATTTACTTGCTTTTCTAGGATAGAGAAAAATTGTATCTATTTATATTTCCGTAAATATTACAATATTTGTTGTTGTATAATAACATGTCATATAGAATAGGAGTGCCACTCATATATCTCTTTTGGTATGAACATGCATTGAATTATTTAGGTATCTAATTGGCATCTAGATAACATGGTAAATCATTCTATGGAATTTAATCACACACCTTAAATAATTGAGTGGGAGAAGGTGTTTTGAAACACCTATGGCCTCTAAGGTTAGTTGAGCTTTATGTCTTGTGTGATAACCCCCCAAGGGGTATCCATGAATGGAATTACCGAGATACTTCCTTACAAGGATAAACTAGACAATTTACTCAAACGAGATCTACTCTCAAAGGAGGGATTTTCTTGAGAGAAAATATTGAAGATTGATATCGTGGTAACACACTCAATGTGGTTTTATTGATACCTCCTAAGAGTTCTTGTCAATAAAATCACAAGGCTAAAATTGAAAACGCTGGTTGTAATGTTAACAATTAGGTGGGACCTAGTCCAACTAGTAAATGGTGCGAACTCTCAAAAGAGGCGTAACATTTATGAATGTTGGATCACCGTTGAATTTTACGATTGAATATTTATTTCAAGATAAATATTCAAAAGTTCTTTATCATGATTATTTACTTATATATATTTTTTGTTTTATTTAGAAATCATGATCCCATCCCTAATCAACATCCTAAAAGGCAATACTTTAACTAGTGATAATTATGTCACATGGAAAAGAAAAATTGGGTTGTTGCTACAAACTGAATAAAAATGAAATCAATTTGCATTTGGGCAATGGAGCGTTAGTGTCAGCAAGTGCAGTGGGAGATATCAGAGTTAATCAAGATTTTAGTAGGCATTTAGATTTGATAGACGTTTATTATGTACCTTAATTCAAGAGGAATTTAATTTCAGTTTCTTGTTTAAATAAATTTGGATATTCGGTTACTTTTATTAAAGTTTTTATTATTAGTAAGAATAACAAATTTGTTTGCAAAGGTATATTGGAAAATAGTTTATTCTTTTTGCATAGAAATATCTCTCACTTGTTAGACACAGAATCAACGGAACCTAATCATAAAAGAATAAAATTATCAAAAGATGAAACCTACCTTTGGCATTTGCGCCTAGGTCATATTAACCATAATAGGATTAAAAGATTGGTTAGTGATGGACCTTTAAGTGACTTAAAGGTTGATGATCTACCAATTTGTGAATCTTGTTTGGAAGGTAAGATAACCAAAAGGTCGTTTACGACCAAAGGCACAAGAGCCACTGAGTGTTTAGGATTAATACACACTGATGTATGTGGTCCTATGAGCATTCAAGCTAGAGGTGGATATGAGTACTTCATCATTTTCACGGATGATTACTTGAGATTTGGCTATGTATATCTCAGGAGACATAAGTCGAATGCTTTTGACATGTTCAAAGTATTCAAAGCTGAAGTAGAAAATCAGCTTGAGAAACACATAAAAATCTTGAGATCTGATCGTGGTGGAGAATATCTATCTAGTGAGTTTCAGCAATATCTTATTGATAATGGGATAGTTTCTTAGTTTTCTGCACTAGGAACACCTCAACAAAATGGGATGGCAGAAAGGAGAAATAAAACTCTTTTAGACAAGGTTGGGTCTATGTTGAGTTATTCAACGCTTCTTATTTCTTTTTGGGGATATGCTTTACAAACTGCAATATATATTCTAAACGATGTAACATCTAAGTCGGTTCCTTAAACACCACATGAGTTGTGGACTGGGCGAAAACCTAGTTTACAACACTTAAAGATATTTGGTTGTCATGCGCATGTGTTAAAAGGAAAGACATAAAAGATTGAGTCCCATTCGGAAACATGCATATTTGTGGGGGTATCCAAAAGGAACTAAAGGATATTATTTCTATAGTCCTTCAGATCTTAAAGTATTTGTTTTTACAAATGCTAAATTTCTGGAAAAGGACTATATGAATGATTTTGTGCCTAAAAGTAGAATTGTCTTAAATGAGATGTCAGGAGATACAATTCCACAAGAGGTTTCATAACCTAACCCAATTGTAAGTTCCACACCATCACAAAATCAACAACTTACCATTCCTCGTTGTAGTGGAAGGATTAAAAATCAACCCGAGAGATACATCGGTATAGGAGAATTAGTGGAGAATCTCCCGGATGACGATGATCCCTACACATATAAGGAA
The DNA here is from genome assembly GCA_035582765.1 of Acer negundo. Classification (NCBI taxonomy): domain Eukaryota; kingdom Viridiplantae; phylum Streptophyta; class Magnoliopsida; order Sapindales; family Sapindaceae; genus Acer; species Acer negundo. Next base: position 21,909,252 of record CM069235.1, on the reverse strand, counting down.
ACAATGGAGGATGTTGATTGTCACCATTGGCAAAAGGCAATGGAATATGAAATTGAATCCATGTTCAATAACAAAGTTTGGTCTCTTGTAGACTTGCCTAAAGGGATAAAACCCACCAGGTGCAAGTGGGTATACAAGAGGAAAAGAGGAATGGATGGAAAGGTGGATTAGTAGCTAAAAGTTACACACAGAAGGAAAGTATTGATTACAAGGAAACCTCCTTTCATGTGGCCATGCTTAAATCCATTAGGATACTCTTATCCATTACAGCATTTCTAAACCAAGAGATTTGGCAAATAGATGTCAAGACAACTTTCCTTAACAGAAGTCTTGACAAAAGTATCTACATGATGCAACCAGAAGGATTCATTGAAAAGGGCCAAGAGGAAAGAGTTTGCAAGTTGCAACAGTCCATATATGGACTAAAGCAAGCATCTAGATCCTGGAACATATGGTTCGATCAAGTTGTGAAAGGTTTTGGATTTATTCAAAACCCTGACAAACCTTGTGTATACAAAAGGATTAAAGGCGACAAGTTATTTTTCCTAATTCTTTATGTTGATGATATACTACTCATTGGAAACGATGTAGGTGTATTGGCATTAGTAAAAGAATGGTTAGCAAAACAATTTGATATGAAGGACTTAGGAGAAGCAAGTTATATTCTTGATATCCAAGTAATAAAGGATAGAAAGAATAGAATGATTGCATTATCCCAAGTAATAAAGGATAAAATCTTGTCTAGATTCTTCATGCAAGATTCCAAGAAAGGTATGTTACCTTTCAGACATGGAATCAAACTTTCTAAGGAACAAATTTCTAAGAATGAGCATGAAGAGCAATTTATGAGTGGAGTTCCATAGGCCTCGACAATTGGAAGTCTCATGTATGCAATGCTCTACACTATACCAGATATTTGTTTTGCTGTTGGCATAGTCAGGAGGTTTCAATCAAAACCTGGCCCTGATCACTGAATGTCAGTCAAGCATATTTTCAAGTATCTCAAAAGAATAAGAGATTATATGCTTGTATACTCTTGAGGGGATTTAATTCTCGTTGGGTATACAGATTCTGATTTTCAGTTCGATTCTGACTTTAGAAAATCCACATCAAGATCTGTGTTTACATTGGAGGAGGAGCAGTCATATGGAGGAGTATCAAGCAATCATGTATTGCTGATTCCACCATGGAAGCTGAGTATGTTGCTGCATGCGAAACTGCCATAGAGGCTGTTTGGCTCCACCAATTATTGGTTAACTTGGAAATGGTTCCTAATGCGAATAAACAGATCACTATTTACTGTGACAACAGCGGAGCAGTGGCTAATTTGAGAGAACCAAGAGGTCATAAGAGAGGAAAACACATTGAAAGGAAATGTCATCTTTTAAGGGAGATTATGCATAGGGGTGACATGACGGTTACCAAAATTGTGTCAACAGAAAATCTAGCGGATCCCTTCACAAAGGCTCTACCTCAGAAGAGTTTTGATGGGCACCTAGAGAATATGGGAATGAGAGATATGACACACTTGCTATATCGCAAGTGGGAGATTGTTATGATTATGCTCAATAGCAAGAGTGTAATAATGTTATTAATAATCTTTTCATATTAATAAAGTGATTTCTGGTTTAACAAATCTTATAGCATTTGTAGTTTAAATATTATAATTGTCAAAAGTAAATAACCATAAGGTCAAAAGGCTATGAGATATAAAGAATTGTTCGTACATCTGGATATATATGAGGTAGTCACAATTCTTTAGTTAGTCTTAAATAATGTTCATATCTTAAGATAAAGGTTTGACACTTTTGCCTTGTTAAAATTGTAGATTCTTTTGCTAGCATTTGAGTGAAATCAAATGTGATATGATGAGTCTAAAATCATCAAAGTGTCTTTGAGTAAAAGAATCTAGTGCACTAGGTGCATTGAATAGGATCACAATGAAATACTTTATCTAGTACCGTTAATGGTTTAAAGTTTTCATTATTAAGGCAATCAGAGAGTCTATCTTATTCCTGAGATAAATGATAGACTTATTGTTACAAGGACTATCATTTGAGTTATCAATGAGTACGATTATATAGCATGGTCTATCCTCGATAGTTTGGTGGTATTCGTTTGTTAATTGATAGAAGATTGCATTTATAGATATAGACAGCGTGACTCCATTTATTAAAATGAGAGTATAATATTATCATATGAATATTTTGAGGTATTGGATATTAAATCTTAATGTTGAGTTTTCGATAGCGTCTATTGAAACATGACTTATAGCCAAGTCAAAATATCGAAGTTCGAAATGTGGTCATATGAGTAAATATGGTAACTAGGAGAGCTATAGGCGATATGAGCTCTTGGCGATTACTGATATTATTTACGAGGATACACTATCTCCAATAAGATTGTATAGGGTATGAATCAGAAACATTTACTTGTTCTATCTTTATTTAAGAGTACAATTTTAGCTCTTTAGTTGTATGAGATAAAATTAATAGATTGGACCTAAGTGAATCATTTGTTGATTGTGATTGGGTTATGTCTATTGAAGCTTAAATTTAGATAGCCCACCAAGATCCCTAATCCACACGGACTTACACGGATCACTTGATATATTCCACCGGACTAATTTATGGGTCCATCTAGAATTGTATTTAATACATTAAGAATATAATTTGCATATTATTTATTTAATGGTTTGTTAAATTATATTAATGTATTAATGAAAGACATGTGGGTTTGTTTCATTTAGTAAGAATGAGTCTAACTCACATGTCGGCTTTTTATTAAAGCCTAATGGATTTAATAAAATGGAAAAACAATATATGACCCATGTTATATGTTTGGGCGGCAAGGTTAATTTTATTAGCCTAAAATATTGTTTTATTTTATTATTTAATTAAATGGGAATTAATTAATTTATTAATTAATTATTTAATTAAGAATCAAAATCTTTTTCTGACTAGGAAATATGTTTCTTAGTATTATACTATTTTTGGTAGTATAATAAATATTAAAGACTTTATTTGGTAAGTAGATCTAATTAACTTAGGAAGTCTTTGATATAGTCACAAATATACTAAAGAGTTGAATTAGGGTTTGAAATTCTAAAGAAATCTACCTAGGGTTAGGATTTAAGGATTTAGACTACAAAACATGAATCCTACTTAGGAGAAGATTTAGGCTAATATATAATATATATGGAAAGTGCAGAATTTGGGAATATATATATTTTAATAGGCAAGAGAATTCGGCCATATATATATATATATATATATATTTATGTGAAAAGAGAATTCAAATATATATATATATAGCTCAATCTTGAGTGAAACATGACACCATACAATTTTAAAAAATATTATGTGATCACATATGATTACATGTGATCATAAATATACATATTGTTATTGCATATGAATTGCACGTAATCACATAATTAAATTATTATGAACGCATGTTAGAACATACAATCTCATATTAACTTATGTAGTTATACAAAACAAGACATGATCACTGTTAAAAAAATTTGGTTGCATCATGTAACATTGCACCCAAAGGCATTCCTATATATATATATATATATATATATATTTATATTTATGTGAAAAGAGAATTCGGCTAAATATAATAATATTATTATATGGCATGCAGAATTCGTGTATATATATATATTAGGGTTAATTGCACTAACTCACACTGACATTTTACAATATTACAGCTATATTCAACTTTTACATTTATTAACAAAAACATACCCTTGACCACTTTGACTAACTATAATCAATGTTTTATTCATTCAAAAAGTCTAAACTACCCCCGTTTATTATATTAGCATTTATATATTATCAAGACAAATTCAAATTAAATTTATAATTAATTAAATTTAAAAATAAAACTAATTAAATTAATAATTAATAATTAATAAATGTAATAAAATTAAATAAAAACAATTAAATTAATAAAATTAAATTAATATTTTAAAATAAATTTATTATACAAAATGTTTTAATAAAATATTAACACCTTTCCTTATAATAAATATTTAATTTGTTTAAAAATAACAAAAAATTAACTTTTGATTCCACCAAATCAAAAAAAAAAAAAAAAAATCATTTCCAAAAACCACCGTTTCCTAATCCAAATTAAAAACCATTAAAAATAACAATAAAAAAAAACCCTAACTTAAAAAAAAAAAAACCCTAACATTCATACCAAAACGTTAAATATTTAATTAGTTTTATTTTTAAATTTAATTAATTATAAATTTAATTTGAATTTGTCTTGATAATATATAAATGCTAATATAATAACTGGGGGTATTTTAGACTTTTTGAATGAATAAAACATTAATTATAATTAGTCAAAGTGGTCAAGGGTATGTTTTTGTTAATAAATACAAAAGTTGAATATAGCTATAATATTATAAAATGTCAGGGTAAGTTAGTGCAATTAACCCTATATATTAGTATGGCAAGAAGAGTTTGTCTTAGAGATATATATATATATATATTAATGGCTAGAAGAATTCTTCTAAGTAATATATAAATTATGGCCAGAAGAATTCATCAGAGATATATATTAATATGGCAAGAAGAATTCATCCAAGACATATACCATATTGTTTTAGGTAAGGAATTCGGCCACTATATAAGATACCATATAGATTTCGGCCAACCCGAATAATTATTTTAGGGAGAATTATTTCTTTTGCTTGAAAAATAAATCCAACTCTAGGCATAGTGTGAGAATTCGGCTAAGAGCAAAAAGAGAGAAGAATTGTTTTATTTCGATAGTGCACTAGTAAGCTTTTACATCAAAAGGTTTTGTGAACAACTTTGAATTAGGTTCACACGAGTTTCAATCAAAAGATTGATAATTTAAAGTGACCAGGATTATTTATTATCTCTTGGAAGTTTTGTGACTAACAAAAAAGAGAGTTTTTGTTATCCATCATTAAGTACACAATTCAAAGAAAGGGAGACCACGCTCCTAGGTGATTCATGTTCGTGATTGGATTGGAAGTTCTTGCGGAATACCATCAACGCAACGTCAATCGGATCACGCGACAAAGGTACGGTACCATCAACACAATTCAAAGAAAGGGAGACCACGCTCCTAGGTGATTCATGTTCGTGATTGGATTGGAAGTTCTTGCGGAATACCATCAACGCAACGTCAATCGGATCACGCGACAAAGGTACGGTACTTGTATTATATGTTAATTAATCAAGGGTTAAGGTTCATCTTTAAAAAGGAAAATTTTTTGTTATATACTAAACCTATTTTTCGCATTCTGCTGCGCGTATAAACTATTTTTCCTTACACAATATACAAAAGAATAAAGAATATAATAATGATTGAATATGTATTGCTTTACAAATCACACTTAACAAAACTTGATTTCTAAACTTCACAAGTAATGAATGTACTACAAGATTAAGAGCAAACATATATATACAAGTAATAAAGAGAGATAGGAAGAATAAACATATGAGATTTTTTAACGTGGTCAAACCTCCAAGGATGAAACATTCACGGGTTGAACTACACCATTGGGTACTATATATATTGGATGGTAAATTAGAAATTCCACAAAGTGACCAATCCTAGATCACCTACCTAGTGGAGTCTATGTTTACCCAACCCTATTGAAAAGCATGAAATCCCTCAATGATGCAGAGCCACCATATAATGGACAACATACCAAACCAACATCGATGGAAGATTATAAATTCCTCAAGAGTGCATACATATCCCATGTACCTCGCTCTATTGGAGTCTATGTCTATCCATACACCTAGGCTTACCAATAATGTAGTCAACTCTCTATACAAGACACCCATGCCTCTAGAGAGTCTCCCTTTCATAGCTATTCGAACCTTCCCAATCCTAGCAATGACTTCTTGCCTAACTATCCAAGTCCTCATGATTCTAGTTAAGTCTCTTTGCTCGGTTATCCGAACACATTTTCCTAACCAAGTCTTCCTTGCTTGACTATCCGGATGCATTGTCCTAGTCAAGACTTTATGCCTTTTACAATGACTTCCTAGTGTGATCATGTGAATGCAAATGATGCAAACAAGCAATACAACATAGAACATATGATCAATACATTTCATGGAACAACTAGACCTAAATATGTGAAAACACAAGTAACAAAGTCTAGATGCAAAATATGAATTAAACCTAGAGCATGTGAAAACACCTAACACAATTAGCTCCTAGTTTTCATTCACACAAATAACACTTGAATAAATCACATTCATGAAGCACATATTGAAGATGTTATGAACATACATAAAAATGCTAGAATCATAAAATGTATTCAAAGAATATTCTAGCCAAAAATTTAGAGAAAAGATAAAATGATTATTCAATTAAATCATAGATTTCTCTAAAAACACATATCCATACAATAATCCTAGATTACATCAATCATAGGATCAAAACAAAATTCAAGGCCATTTATCATCAAAATGATTCAATCAAGTCTCAAAAAATCTTAGATATCAAACTAATCACAATACAACTGTCAAACATGTGAAAATCATAGAATCAAAGAAACTAGTCCACATATGTCTCTGATTAGACTTTTGATTAGGTTTGATTATGAAGCTATCTTTCTCAATAGCATTCACCATATATATACATACATATAGAAGAAGAAACCCCCAGAAAATTGAAGGTTATAAAAGAAGAAATCTCAAAGATATGACAACTACCTCACAATCACGAGCTGGTTTGGTTTTCTATGTACAACCACTGAGAAAATCAATCAAACAGCTGCAAGACCACTTGGAAAAGGTAGAGCACTCGATTACATTCAATCTCTAACTTGAATCACTTAATTCTGACTTTGTATGAGAAAGTTATGGTGTTTGGAAGGTGAGAAAAAGTTGAGAGAAAATTATACACATGAGAAATTCTAATTTTTCTTCTTTAATGATATAGGAGGGGATAGAGAACTTTTAAAAGAATTCAACAGAGGGAAAATATGGGCCAACCAGAAGGTGACACGTCACCTCCACGTGTCAGGCACGTGTGGCACACGTGGGTAGAGGAGGTCTTTGGCCGTGAGGCACACGTGGCCTCCTTGCATGGCCTTTGGTAGAGCATCATCCTCTGGTGCTGCTCTCACATTCTTCGGTCGTATTCAAGCCTCCGAACTCTGATTTTGAATCTGCCTTCAAATTACGAATCGTGATTCCCTTACGCATAACGGAGACTACAAAACATTGAAAAAAGGTTGAAAATTCATACCAAAAAACGACGACGAAGACAACCCAACCAATGAAAACGCAAAGTAGCGTAGCTAAGCTACATCGTTTGGACTCAAAACCTAATGAATGAGTAACTGATCGTGCCAAATATGTAGTATATTTAGGCCCTTAAATCTGTATCCTGTGTTCTGTTTTCGTGCGTTTTGGTGTCTTTAATGGGTTGTTATATGCTTAATTGTAGGAAATGGTGCAATGATGGGTTTGGAAGTGTGTTGCGGTGGTTCCAGTAGAAAAGTGGCAAAAGGAAAGACAAATGATCATGAGCTGCTCTAAAGTGCGGGTCTAGTGCGGTCGCAACCGCACTCTTACCACAGCCGGGACCTGATACTTGAAGAAGAGTTAAAGTGCGGGTACAGTGCGGGTCATCCAACCGTACTCCACCTGCACTGTTGCCAAAACCAGAGATGCCGATTTGCACTTTACATTAAAGTGCGGGTCAAGTGTGGGTAATCCAACTGCACTCCACCAGCGCTCCAAGCAAAACCAGAGAAGTAGAATTCACACCTGACATTAAAGTGCTGGTCAAGTGCGAGTAATCCAACCGTACTCCACCCACACTCCAAGCTGAAATAGAGAAGTGGAATTCACACCTGAAGTTAAAATGCAGGTCAAGTGCGGGTCATCCAACCACACTCCACCCGCACTCCGCGTGCACCAGATCTCATTTTGGAGCTTAAGTGACCTATTTTTATATGTAGTATAAATATAATGTTATAGAATTCATTTAATAGGATTTACTTAGTTTTTTACACAACCTAGATCAAAAACCTCTATCTCTCTCTCACACTTACATTCTCTACTCAACTTCAAGGAAAGTAGGAGATTGAAGCAACTTCAAGGAAGGAGATGTTCTCCAAGGGTTCTTTCTCTTTCCTTTCTCTTATTTTCCTAGTTGTAATGAGTAGCTAAATCTCTTCTAAGGAGTTGATGGAGTAGTTAGTTGGATATTAGGCTTGTACATAAACTTGATTATATATATATATATATATATTTATATATATATTCATGTCTATCTTTCATTGTTCTATTCTTGTCGTGAAAGATTATCATTGATTTCTTGTTTGGATACATCCTCTTAGCGAGATCTTTTTGGATTATGTATGAGTACTACATCTAGATATACATCCTATTTAGTTGTTTCTTGCTCAAATAAATGGACGGATCGTCATGAATTCCAACTCTTAAACCGCGGTCTTAATCTAACCTCGAACGGGTTTCCGGCACTATACATCCTAGGCTGACTCTCGTGAGAGGATTAGAAGTCAACACTATACATCCTAGGTTGGCTACGTTTACAATCGGCTGAGTCATTGATAGGTAGACGAGCTTAATTTCCAGAATCCGAGCGAACAACCAACACTATACATCCTAGGTTGGTGGTTTACGACAGATTAATCCCTAATAGGTGGTCCTCGTTATACATCCTAGGTTGACCACTTTCTATGGATAAATAACCGACTCTATACATCATAGGTCAGTTACCTTTGAATAGACGTGCTTATTTACGAGTTTGTTGCATTGCCCAGTATTTACTTTCGAATCCGTTAACTCCTTAGTTTCCATCATCTCTATATCTTTCATTCCATTTCCCTTTCATCTAGGTTGCTTTATCAGTTTAGTTTATTAGTGTGTTAATTCACTTTCATTACATCCTTATATTACTTATTATTAACTACATGAATGCTACTTTAGTAATAGCTGGTCATTGCTAATCCCGTTTCCCTGTGGACGACACCCCACTTACCACATACTTGTGTTTTTCCAAGCCAATTAGGGCTTGTGAGGTTTTATACATTGTTTGACAGTTGGTTTTCTAACGGCGAAAACCTGCTAATTAGTAACCGAAATGACCAGGAATCAATAAGGAATCATAGGAAATCATGTTCAAGTCCAAAAACAATAAAATGAAAACAAATAAACACAAAGTCACACACGTATGCCATTTTCTAGACATAATCCTAGAACATGCAATTTACAATGTTTATCAAATTAAATCTAATGTATGTGCATACATTACCAAGTGTATGAAAGTGTTATACAAATGGTGTACAACTATGCATGGACATATATGAATGCCATGTGTGTGTTTGCCTAAGCCTTATAAGAGGAATGGGGCCTAAATTACCTTTATCATGCAACTAAACACATTTCTCTTTAAAGACTCAATCTTGCATAAGTTGTGGCCAAATCTTTCTTTGAAGCTTTGAATCATCAAATCTAATACCACTAAACAATGCAAAAAAAAAAAAAACATCATTTTGATATGGAATACACGCCAAGTCAAACCAAAATTCTAACAACGAAACTACATCGTTTTGAAAAAACTGCCTAGAAAACCCGTCAAGTGCGCTGGTTGTTAGGCACACGACCAGCACACATCCTCTACTCAACTTGCGCGGGTGCTGCGCTGGACGAGTAGCACACGACTAGCGCATTGCGTTGATATTACGCGGTAAGGTTACCAGCACACTAGGCAGGTGGTGCGTGGGTAGAGACCCGTGCATAAGGACCCGTGCACTGAGACCATCTCTAGTGGTCACTCATCGTGCTAAAAACAAGCACACTATCGTGCAAGCGCGGAAGTTTCCAATCACACTAGTGGAAACGAATTGCATCACATAAACCCACACTTAGATCTAACAATGAAGTGCAAGTGTGATGGAAGGATGCACACATATAAACAATTAGAACACAAATGCAAGATGAAAAAAGCATGCATGAAGTGTGTGTGTGTGTGTGTGTGTGTGTGTGTGTGTGTGTGTGTGTGTGTGTGTGAGTGCACCTAAACTCTTTAAGAATCAAAGTCAAGTGTTATACCTTTTGAAGCTCTTTTATCTTGAAGTCATAAAGATACTTAGAAGCTTGCTTTGTTAATCATCAAGAGGACCTAGAGGTGGCAAGGTTCCGGTTCGGTTCTGAACCGGCGGTTTCGGTTCTAGTTCCCGGTTTGGGTGGAACCAAAACCGTCGGTTCCGGTTCCAGTTTTTACGGAACCAGCGGTTCTGAACCATTTTTTTTAATTTAAATTTAATTAAAAAAAAGAATTCTAAGTTGTAAACTTGTAATAATGTAATTTTAAATAATAAAATAAAATAAAATATATAAATGACAAATTACAAAATAAACAAATGACAAAATACAAATTACAAAAGGAAATTAAAATAAAATAAACAAAATGTCAAATTACAAATTACATATTACATATTACATTTCATTGGATATTTGGGATTTAGGTCACCCGAAATTCGAAACTAACATAAAATAAATAAATGATAAATTACAAAATTAAATTAAAATAAAAAAATATATATGTAAAGTTATTAGCCTTGCACTTAATTTTCACTACAATTAAGTTGCCTACGTATCCTCTTGGGGGGTTTAGAGGAATCAAAGGCCACGTAGTTCTCTTACCTTTTATTGCAGGTTTGTTGATGATATGGACTTGTGATGACGTGAATACGTGATCCACATCTTCTATTCCGGGCCCGTTGTACTTGTCTCTCCACTTTCATGTTCGTCATCTTTGAAGAAATCGTATGTTATCTCATGTTCGATTTCTTGTTGTCTATATTGAGCCTTTGTCCAATCATCCACACAAACCTGTATCTGGAGTGCTTTCGGAGTCAAGCATGAACGCCTTTCATCCAAGATATTCCCCCCGGCGCTGAACTCTTGTTCCACCGCCACTGTAGAAACTGGTGTTGAAAAAATATTTTTGGCTATGATAGCCATGATTGGATAGTACTTTGCGTACTCTTTCCAATATTGTAATATATCAAATTGTTTCTCTGGCGTATCTTCTATAAACTCATAAGAATCATTTAGATAAGATTCAAGCTCAGAATACTTGTCAGTGCTTGATGAAGAAGAAGATCTAGGTTTTTTGGTTTTTTTTTATAATAGACTATATCCTAAATTCAAAAATCTGGTGGATGATGATGTGGACTGTGCAGTTTGTGTTCGTGTAACATCTAAGTTGAGTGAGGATCCATAAACTAAAAGATATTCATCATATAAAGAATACAATAATTTCTTAATTTTATCATAACATGCATTAACATTATATTCTATGTTTAAACCTTGGAGGCCATAATAACCATTGAGATAATAACAAAAATGTTCTAATTTACAACGTAGATCAAAAATCATGGCAATCAAATAAATATCTGGCAACTCATAATAATAACATAACCATTTTTCCTTCATAGCATTAACGGCTTCCCCTATTTCTATGTCAGATTCACAACAAGCAAATTCACCAGCAATATTTAGACTTTCAATAATAAATAAGTTGTAATAAACACCAGATAAATTTGTTATAGTAGTATGAAAAACTTTTAACAAATTGAAAACGTTGTAATAAGCTCCTCAATGAGATTTATAAAGTTGAATGTCAAAAACATGGAATTGAATAAAAGAAACTAATAAATCTCTATACTCATAACTTTGAGCAAGCAATTTATAAGTAGAATTCCAATGTGTTGGAACATCACGAGCAAATCTAACGGCACATCTACCATTTTGTTTATAATATTTTTTACCCATGCATTCATTATAGAAGTATGTTTCCTTAAAAACTGAAGGGCTTATTTAATAGGTAGAATAAAATAATCAAGAGTTTCTAATCCTTTTTGAACACATAAATTTAAAACATGGCATGCACATCTTTGATGAAAAAATGCACGACCAACAAATGGTTTACATAAATTAATTAAATATGGAATAGCAGCAGTATTGCTAGAAGCATTATCAAAACTAATTGCAAAAATTTTGTTCTCAATTTTATACTCTGAAAAAATAATTCTAAGCATTCTAACAATATTATGAGCAGTGTGTGAATCATCAAAAACTCTAAATGCAAGAATTCTTTTTTGGATATTCCATGCATCATCCATAAAATCGCAAGTGACACCCAAGTATGAATATGATCGCCAATCGTCAGTCCATATGTCGACACATACGGAAACACGACCGTTATATTTTTCAAAAAATCTTTCTAACTTTTTTTTTCTTTTACATAAATCTTTTCAAGTGTATTGCAAGAGTGGATCTAAGAACACGGCATGCAGCAGGGTTTAATGCTCGTCGACAATAATTAATAAAACCAACCCTTTTACCAAAACCGAATGATAAGTGTTATACTGCTACCATTCTAGCTAATTCTTCCCTATTTTGTTCATCAGTATAACGAAATAATTGTTGGTTAGGAGTAGCGTACCTAGGAATTTATGTTTATGACCTCGATCTGGTCTCTGCTTCTGGATGTTTGGTTTGAATATGCTTCTGATAAGTGTCATATCCTCCGGATTTGGACCACTTATATACTTTTTTGCAATAATTGTAAGCCGCTACATAGCTTCCATCTTCTTGCCTAACTTTCTTCATATGTTTGACGAATAGATCAGATTTACTCTGCTTCGGATCCGGTTCGTCCTCATCTGCTTCCGGTGGATCAAAATCATAATCCGGAGGTGTATCAATATCAGACATATTTTCTGAATGGCTTGTCAAATTAAGGTTGCAGATACACTTTCTAAGCATGCTTTGGAGCTTCAGGGTGATTCTTGGTAGTTCTCTGCCCCGTCATTCTGTTCTACTTTAGTTGGCAACGACTGCATGGGTCGGGAGTCTTTTCGTTTTTCTTGATATTTTTTTTTTTTTCTTTTTTGTGTGGCTTGCTTGCCTCTTTTTGTTTGGGGTTGTTTTCCCCTTGGTTTTTTGTGCTTTGTTGCTTTTTGTCTCTTTTTACTTTTTTTTTTTATTAATTTTTTTTTATATATATATGGATACTGTCTAAGGGTTTTTGATCATATAATCATTTGTGATGTTTTTCCCCCTTAAATCAGTCCAATTTTATTTATAAAAAAAAAAATTGCAAATAAAATTAATTGCAAATAAAATATATTGGAAATAAAATATATTGTAAATAAAATTAATTGGAAATAAAATTAATTGCAAATAAAATTAATTGCAAATAAAATTAATTGGAAATAAAATTAATTGTAAATAAAATTAATTGGAAATAAAATTAATTGGAAATAAAATATATTGGAAATAAAATATATTGGAATTTTGAAAATAAAATTAATTGCAAATAAAATTTATTGGAAACAAAATTAATTGCAAATAAAAAAAAATTGCAAAATTAAATAAATAATAAAAACCTTGGAAACTTGGAGTCTTGGAGAGTTGGAAAGTGTTGGAGACTTGAGAGTTGAGTGTTGAGACAATGAAACTTGAAATAAAAATTAGAAATTTAGAATTAGAGATTTAGATAATTTAGAATAGAGAGAATTGAGTGAATGAGAGGAAAATAAGAAATTGGTGTGCGAAAAAGGGGGGTATTTATAGATAACAAAAATAAATAAATAAATAAATTAATTAAAGGGGTGGCCGTCTGTCAGAATGTCATTGGGCCCAACGTCATGCTGACGTCAGCATGCCGTTGGGCCTCAACGGTAAAAAAAAAAAAACAAGAAAAAAAAAAAGAACTGGCCGGTTTGAACTGAACCGAACCGAAACCGAAAAACCGATTCCAGTTTCAATTTTTCCGGTTTCGATTTTTCCGATTCCGATTCCGGTTCCATGGTTGGAACCGGAACCTTGCCAGGTCTAAGAGGATCTAAGCTACCCATTACACAATCATCCATAATGTGGTTTGTCATGAAATAAGCCAATTACAAAATAGAGGTTCTTACAGCCTTTAATAGTGATCTTATACCCACTTGCTTGTGCACTAAGCTACTTAGTCACAAGGCTTAACTTCTCAAATAAGAGATCAAAAACCTATATGAATATTATGATAATATTCTAAATGCAAATAATGCTAGGCTACACTAAATGTTTATCTAGGAATTCAAGATGTCAATAAGAGCAATCCTAGATATCAATATTGCTATATGTCATGCATGCACCTTAATTATATAAAATAAAGCAATCTTAGATGCAACAGCTATCACAATACAACAACTCAATCAATCAACACAAAAATATCAATCTTGTATATAAAGTATGATCTAAATGTATACAAGTTTTAAATGAGATTTTTTGCTAAGTAAGAACACTAAAATTGATGAAAATAGTGATCAACTTACAAAGTCATGTGTGTTGAAGAAAACCCGTGCAAGAGCGCATCCTAGATGAAGCTAGATGAAGCTAGATGATGCTTAGGTGATGTTTGATGCACATGGAAATGAGTTTAGAGAATTAAAGAAGCAATCTTGATACTTTTTCTCTCAAGTATCTCTTTATGTCTTTTTAGGGTTTTTAGTATTCAAGAGCTAGAGAAAAGAGAATGATATAATGGTGTATTTACAGAGAGCAAGAAAAGACTGGGTGAAAAGACAAGTTTGCCCTTGAAACGCGCCAATCGGCAGTTTCATTCGATAGTTTCAAATCGTCAATTACAACCGTAGATTAAAACCCGAGAGATAAAATCAATCAGGTCTCAACGACAGTTTCAATCGGTGGTCGGGGCCACCGATCATAACCGCAAAACCATTCCAGAGCCTACTAGAAACACATGACGGTTTCATTCGGCAGTCGGGGTCACCAATCATAACCACCGTTTCACCAAAATGGTGAAACCAAAGGAGAAGAGACGAGCTTTCTCTGATGGCGATCCTCACGTTAAACCAAGCACACCAAGGTGCACGCGCGGACATTTTTGAACAAACTTTGAGAAATGAATTACAAGACACACTATCACACAACACAAACCAACTAAGAAGTGCAAGTGTGAAACGTGAAGAGAATGCACACATAAAGCAATAACCACAAATGCAAGAAGACAAGACATGCATAAGATGTGTGTGTGTGTGTGTGTGTGTGTGTGTGTGTGTGTGTATGTGTGTGTGTGTGTGTGCAACTAATCTCTTCAATAGGGTTAAGCACAAGGGATATACGTTTGAAGTGCTCTTGATCTTGAGGGCTTGATCACGAACAATGAAGCGCCTAATCTACCCTTACATATCAAACCCCAATATGTGGATTGTCAACAAAATAATCCAATAAAAAATGAGGAATTTATACTATCAATCATAAAAGGGCTAGCAAGGGGACCTAATGGACCAACAATTTTGAGCTCCAATAATACTCAGAAAAATTAATTAAACTCTTTAATTAATATTTCGCGATTATTAACCTCGGAGTTATTCCACTGAAAGCCCAAGGTTGTACTCTTGTAACTATAGATGTTTTACATAACCAAATTATTAATGTCTATCAATATAGCTATTATATATGGTATGATCCTCCACAAGTAGTTCATAATTAGAGCTAGGTCATAAGTCCGTTATACCTCTCTAATTATATCTTTTCCTTTAAGTATCATTGATTCTCTAATGAATGATTATATACTTCATTCCTTTACGAAAGAAAGAGAGAGCTTTTAATCGTTCAAGTCTCGAATCAACCCTTAAGGGAACTATTATCTACTTCTCACAAGAAAGAGTGGATTCCTCTATTATGTGCATACCTTCCTAGCCGCAAGCCAAACCATGTGATGAGAATCAAGAAGCATCATCAAATGATCCATTGCTTATTCCAGTTGGGCCAATTACAAGGGCCAAGAGGATCGAAAAAGCATTTAATGGGGTTTGATTCTGAGCAGCTGAAGTCCAAGTTCGGCCCACATGAAGACCAAATTCGGGCTGAACTTTGTGGGCCTCTACATAGAGTATCCGAAGTTAGATCATCTATTATAATATGTTTTCGGAAAGCCCAAAACGATATCTATAGATGTTATGAAGACTCCAGCCTCCAAAACAGATCACAACAGCCCCAAATTCGGCCATCTATTTTGTTGCGCGTGAGGAACAAGCTAGGGTTTGGATAAATCTGAATTTTAGGATATTTCCTGTTTTATTTATTTTCCAAATAAAAAGTCAATTTTTTTCCCAATTGAAGGGCTGATTTTGTTTCTCAAATGAAGCTTTCCAAATAAGGAGCAAATCAACTAGTTGTTAGTTTTAGTCTTTATTTATTTCCTAAATTTGTTTGCATTTATTTTTCTGATTATAAGGCATTAATTGCTGGATATTTTATTTCCTTTATCGTTCTTTCTAGGGCTTAGATATTTTTAATATTTAAGGGACTCATGGACGTATTATTGAAAAGATTTTGGAATGAAATAATATTTTAGAGAACGTTTTTTCTCTTTGGTTCTTCAATGAACTGCGAACTTATCAAGGTTCTACCTTGTGGCGTTCAAACATGACTTATCACTCACCTTCTTTCTTGTTCTTGAGTATGGCGTCTACAACCTTCTTGATACCGTTGGTTCTTATCTCTTTATAGATAATAGGTCACGGTCCTTTTTTATTTTCTTTGTTTATAAACTTGAATTTAGAAAACGATCCTTTGAGTCCATATATTGGTTCCGGGTCTCACTATTCTTGGTGAGGTTCATATCACCGTGATTCCAATATACAGAGTTATTGATCGGGAATGCTACTTCGATCTCATCCATGGTATGTCAAGAAACACTATTTAATTTGAAGGAGTCAGCAAGACACTCAAGATTTAGATCACCCATATACATTCATCATTTGTCGATATATATTAATCTTTTCAACTAATGGATCTTAGTGATAGATTTATATAGATCATGGCCTAGTCCTATATGATCACATCATATAAGGTGTCTCAATTCTCATATCACTATATGAGTAGTCTAGGATACGACCACCGTACATTACGGAATAGACCGCAACTGTAGATTAACCACAAAAAAGTACCCAGCTTTACTTGCTATCTACAGACTCTTTATATTGTATGTCTTAAAATGAATTCATCTATATATGACATTCATATGCTAAGTTTGAGATTACAACTAGCAAGCTTGGATGTTTAGCACTTATAATATAAATGTATGAGTCATGTTAATTGAATGAAATAACTACTTCTTTTATTAATGAATTTATAACATTTACAAATTACAAGTTTTAGGGCATAAATCCCAACAACGTTATCTGTCACCAATGTGTTTAGAACTATGAATAAATAGAGATTGAATTTTTTTATAAAGTTAGCGGTGTTATGTTTTGTGATCTTTACTAATGGTTCGGCCTCCACCTATTTTGTGAAGGATTGAGATCCCCTAGCCATCTAATTTTTGTTCAGCTTTCAATAATCTGCTAACATGTGGTAGACAAGTAAATAAATGACTATGATTAATTTGTTTTATTTGTTTCTCTCCCACCTAATAAAACTACACCGTTTCATACTCTCAAATGACCAAACCACTCTACTTTCTCTCCCATGACTCTCAATCACTCCTTCTCTAATCTCTCTCATTCTCTTGTAAGATAAGGTGGAGGGTGGGATTTCACCTTCAAGCTTGTTCTTCCACAAAAATAGTAGAGTCAGATTGATAAGTTACCCAACTCTGTAGGTATTGAACCTGTGATCTAATTGTTGTCCAACTCTATATGAGTCCGTTTTTGACAATTCCCAACTTGACTTGGAATCTCTCCATAGAGTTGATTGAAACTGAGTTGGATTTCTTATAGTGATGTCAAATTCCCAATCTTCTGTGGTATGCTTCCAGTCAATGAATTGTTTCGAGATTCTTCAATTCCCCAATTGAACTAGGAATTCGATCACTGAGTTGGTTATCGTATATGATTAACTCTTTCAAGCTTGTAAGATTTCCAATTTGAACAAGAATGGAACCTACTAGTTGATTGGAGTTGACATACAGACTTTCAAGGTAAATCAAGCTACAAAGCTCACTTGGGATTTCACCAGTCTAGCCATTTTCACTTAAGTCTAAGTACTTCAATTGTGTAAGAGAAGCAATCTCTTTAGGGATCAAACCAGTGAGGTTTGTTCCAATCAAAACAAGCTTCTTTAAAGACAAAAATGAAGTGAGAGAGAATGAGATAGAGAGATTAGAGAAGGAGCGGTTGAGAGTCGGGGGAGAGAAAATGGAGTGGTTTGGCTGTTTAGGAGTCTGAAATGGTGTAGTTTTATTAGGTGGGAGAGAAACAAATAAAACAAATTAATCACAACC
This sequence comes from Acer negundo, assembly GCA_035582765.1. NCBI lineage: Eukaryota > Viridiplantae > Streptophyta > Magnoliopsida > Sapindales > Sapindaceae > Acer > Acer negundo. The sequence continues at coordinate 21,890,958 of CM069235.1, read as the reverse complement.
ATTTATTTACTTGTCCACTACATGTCAGCAGATTATTGAAAACTAAGCAAAAATTAGATAGGTAGGGGATCTCAATCCTTTTGTGAAATAATCAACAGCGACTGTGGCAGGTTTGGCCTTTCCATGTGCAGCGGGCATTAGACCGATCATATCGATTCCCCACATAGCGAATGGCCATAGGGAAGTCAAACTCTTGAGCATTTCAGGGGGTTGTAAAATCTTGTTTCCTATCTATTGGCAATTCTCACATCTGTTGGCGTATTCTTATGCATTAGCAAACATCGTATGCAAGTAGAAGCCACTTGTTGTAATGCCTTGTGAGCCAAGCTATGACCCTATAGTGGTTTTTAAAACTCCCCGCATGGATGCTTTAAAGTATGCCAACTAATTTTACTGGGCCGACGCAACATTACAGCACTCGTAAGAATCCTTTCCGATAGAGTTCTCCCCCAAATGTGGTATATCTCGTTGTATGGTACTTGACATAATTTGCTTCTAACTGGACTTCTGGTAGGATTTCGATGTCAGTGTACCCCTTAATGGGTGTCTTCCAAATGGCTTCTCTTGTATCTAGCTCGTCTACTTCTAATTTTTCCTTCCATCCTTTTGTGTTTGGTCGAAAGAGGTGCGCCACTAAGATGGAGTTTGGATATATTTGTGTCGCGGTTGTAGCAAGTTTTAAAAAAAGTATCTGCCCTTCCATTTTCTTTTCGAGGAATTTGGATAACTCGAAATTCCTAAAACACTGTAGCATCCTTTTGGTGATCGCCAGATAGGTTGCCATGTTGTCTTCTTTTGTCGGTATTCACCTCTAACTTGATTGACAACTACCTATGAATCACTAAATATTTTGATCTCACAGCTCCTAACGTTGTCGACATCCTTAAATGGCAAGTAAGGCTTCGTATTCTATTTGATTGTTAGTGGCTTTGAAGTCAACGAGTAAAATGCACTTGACAACGTCCCATTCAGGAGTGGTAATTTTGATGCTTGCCTGCTATCGTGAGTGTTGGAGGATCTGTCTACATGTAGCTGCCACTGGAATTTTTTTACCCCTTTTTCCTTCTCAAGTGATCTGGCAACTTCAATGTCGAGTTCCGTAAATCTAACAATGAAGTTAGCTACTGATTGTCCTTTAATTGATGATCTTTAGAGATATTCGATATCGAATTCGCTCAATTCAATGGCCCATTTTGTCAGCCTGCCAGATGCCTTTGGCTTCTGCAATATATGTTTTAGCAGATAACCGGTGTATGCCCCTATCTTGTGTGCCTGAAAATACTGATGGGGTTTTCTAACCGCGACCACTAAGGCCAGTGCCATCTTTTTGGCTAATGAGTACCTGGTTTCAACAGGTAGTAGCACTTTACTAGTGTAGTAGATGTGGAGTTATACCCCATCATCTTGTGTCATGAGCGTTGAACTGGTGGCGACGACAAACACTGATAGGTACAAATATAGGGTCTCTCCTGGCTTTGGCTTGGACAGTAAAGGAACTTGCCTCAAATAGTCCTTCAGTTGCTAGAAGGCTCTTTCATATTACTCATCACATTTTACTCTTGCTCCTTTCTTCAGGCCTTTGACGAAAGGTAAGCATTTATCTATCGATTTTGAGATGAATCTCTTTAATGATGCTAGGCAACTAGTCAATCATTGGAACTCTTTAAGGGTTTCTAGAGTCTTCATCTTTCTTAACACATAATTTTTTTCTCGGTTTGCCTCTATCCCTCTCTAATGTACCTAAAAACCTAAAAACTTTCCAAAAGGTACTCCAAATACACATTTGGCCGAATTTAATTTCATCATGTATTTTCAAAGCCCATCGAAGGTTTATTATAGGTTGGTGGTGTAGTCACTGGCTATTATACTTTTAGTTAGTATGTCATCTACATATACCTCCATCGTCTTTCAGATCTGTCTAGCGAACATCTTGTTGACTTGCCGCTAATACGTGGCTCCTACATTCTTTAGTCCGAAAGGCATAACAATGCAACAATACAGTCCTTGGTTTGTAGTGAAGGATGTCTTTTCGTTATCTAAGCCGTGTATCTTGATCTGATTATACCCAGAGTACGCATCCATAAAGCTAAGGAGCTTGTGACCTATGGTCATGTCCATTAACTGATCGATTCTAGGGAGTGGGAAATTATCCTTCGAGTGTGCCTTGTTGAGGTCAGTGAAATCCATATACATTCGCCATTGCTTGTTCTTATTTTTAACTAACACGACATTAGCAACCTATGTGGGGTATTTGACTTTACAAATAAAGCCAACAGCAAGCTGTTTAGACACTTCTTCGTTTATTGCTACATTTCTCTCTACATTGAAGCTACGTCATTTCTAAACCATGAGTTTGTGCTTTTCGTCTATTGCCATGTAGTGCGAGGTGGCACAAGTATCAATCTTTGTCATATCGTCATGGCTCTAAACGAATACGTCACAGTATTCTTGTAGCAGCACTATTAAATCAGCCTTGATTTGAGTTGCTAACTATGTGTCTAGCTTGACTGTCCTGGTAGGTCGCAATTAGTCCAGTATTATTTCTTCGGTAGGCTCCTCGTTGCTATACTTTGTCGGGGCTTCCCTAGGATAGAATTCAAATTTGCCCGAGGCCTCTTCACTTTCCATGCTCTACTTCCAGTCCTTCTTCTTAGGGTCTTTAAGGAATTGAGATCGTTACTTGATCCTTGGAGACCTGACATCTTTTTGGGTGGTGGGTAACGACCAAAAATCACCACTCTGATTTTTATCCATTCCTCGGTGCCCGTTTGCAAAGTTCACAAGGGTTCCTCAAAGTTTAGTGTTCAAAGGATTTACCCTCTCCTTCTAACTCCAATTGTTGATGTCAGTTTTTGAATTGTCTAGTCAACAACAATACGTAGATAAGTCGATGTTTGGATCAACTAGAAAACTTGTGATCAAATCACCTTTTTTCTACGTGAATATGATGTAATAGGAAAAGTAAATGAAAGCAATAAATAACACCATAGTTTTTATGTGGAAAACCTTAAAGTAGGGAAAACCATGGTCGTCATAACGAAGGGAAAAGAGAATGTTCACTATGTGTAGAAAACGATTACATATTACAGAAAATATCTATCTAATGTCGTATTGCCCTCTCCCCCTGGCCTCTACTTATTACATGTATTTATATAGGAACTAAAACATTGCTCTAATCCTTGTCATCCAAGCAAAGGCTTTGAGTAAATGGTAACTTTGCGATTCGCCCGTATTTTGGGGAATCTCTTTTCCTTATATGGATTATCTTTTGGATCTTCGAGTTTATCATTTGATTCGCCAACTGCTTGATTAGCAATGATTGTCTTTCTCGATACATGCCTAGATTTCATGTGAGATGCGAAGAATCCCGGATTTGTGGTGATCTCGAGGATATTTTGTGTTCACAATGCAACATCGAGTTGGTATCAATTCACCGCCTAGATTTCCTTATCGAACTGGTTCTAAGCGGGCAACCTGCTATTTATTTTCAAGCTCACTGCTACCACGTGTATCTAGCTGAATTGGCATAACTTGCTGATGTGGAGACGTGGAGACGTGGTTCCGTGATTCCCTTGTTATGATGTCATGCCAGGCTAACTAAATTTTCCCCAAACAAGCTGTAACAAAGAGTTTCAGATGATTACTTTTAAGAATTTTGATAGATTATCAAAAAGAAAAAATCATTCTCTTTAAGAAATTTGTTGAATTTGCCACGTGTCTTACAGGTGGAACTGTTTTAATTTTTAAAATATTTGTCACATTTTTTAAAATATATTTTACAAAGGAAGTGTTTGTTTACTTGAAGGGTATATGAGTAATTTTTCATACCATGTTATTACAAACGATTAAACTTTTACATTTGATTAAAAAACAAAAGTTTAATATTTAGAAGGGCTATTGAACTTTTGCATTTGATTAAAAAACAAAAGTCTAATATTTAGAAGGGCTATTTTTTATTTTCTCCCTAATTGAAACTTCGTTTGTAGCTAAAAACAAATTTCACTTAATATATGCATTATTGTTTTATAATTCTCACTTATTTTTCTTCCTTCCTAACAAACAGTGGTTGAGTTTAGAAATGACAACTGGTCAGGTTCGGGTTGGGTTTTGCTAAACATTTTTGTACCTGAACCTGAATAGTTTTACGGGTTCAGATTTTGACCCGTGGATTTTGAAGAAACCCGAACCTAACCCACAAACTTATTAGGGTTTGGGTTTTGACTTGTCAACCCGTGAACCTGAATAGCAATTTATGTACGACGTTATTTTGAGTTTAGACTTTATTTTTAAATAAGAGTTTAGAATTCTAATTTGCTCAAAACGACATCATTTTAAGCAAAGTTTTTAAAATAATCGGATTCAGATGTTCGGTTTGATTTTCTATAATTGAACCTGACTCGTGATCTGAATAGCAATACCCGAATACAGCCCACACAATTCAGGTTCGGGTGAAATTGTGATCCCTGCTCTAGACTCTAGAGTCTAGATATGATCATCAGTGAGCAATCAGCAATAGCCAAAAGGGTATTTTGGTTTTTTTGAAAGGATAATTCGGTAGCTTTAGCAAAAAATTTATGTATATAAAAAACAAAAAACAATCGCGGTTCAAAGACAAGTTAGAGTGGATAATGGCGCTGACAATCACAGGGTGGAATAAGCCTGTTACAAGTTCACGAATGGCGGTTTGTTGCTCTTGTACTTCTACTCAACAACTTCAACTCTCTTCCTCTCCTCTCAACAAAACCCTCCAACAAATCCACAATTCTGGTGTCATCGCTTGCCTTCGCGCCAACAGGTATTTATTTCATTTCTAGTATTCCCTTAATAATTGTAATTATGTTATTAGTTTCACTCGGGTGAATGAAGTCAATAGGAATTATTTATTGGTATAATAGACATCGACTCTGATGATTTGCAGAAAACAATTTCATTGGAACCCTATGCTATTTTTATGTGCTAGTGCTAGTGTATCTTTGGGTGCTTGGATTATACTACTGCTGTCTGCAGGAAGCCTGTATCATAAATAGTTACAACTTACAATATCACTTCATTGTCGAACAGATATTTGAGAATAAAACCGTTAATTCAGTAGGCGATGAAAGTGATCATTGCTGCAAATAGGATGTAAAGTTATGTTTTATAGATAATATGTGGGCATGAGTTCCCTAAGTCTGGTAATGGAGAAGGAAAATGAATATTAATCGAAAATTGAGAATCAATCAATTGTTGGATAACTTACAAGCATATCTAGTAACAAAGATTTAGTTGATGTTTCCTAGCTAATATAAGTCCTTAAGTAGCCTGTGATTATCAAGACTGATAACAGGGTTGGATTGACATTTAGATTATGTATGTGGGGATGAAGGCTCTTCTCTTTTGGATTGGTTGGCCCTTCTGACGTTTTGATTATCTTTATGGTTGGAAATGTTGTCCTATTGCGATTATTCAAAGATCTTGAATGGACTATAGCTTTATGTTTTTCCTTTTTTTTTTTCAGCACAGAGCTGGCAATTGAAGCTGCAGTTGCTGCAATCAGTGGAGGCATCTCAGTTGTAAGTCATTTTCTTCTAGTTTTCTTCCATATGCGTGTAGATTGGAATTAAGAATAGTGACTCCGAATTTTTTTCTTTTACGTAAGATAATAGCTTTATAGAATTTGCCTCCATAAAAAATGAGTGGATAATATCGTATACTCTATTGATCGACAACTTCTTGCTTTTACCAGATCATTATGACTGGCTGCTATCAGTTTTGAAGCATTGACCACTTAGAAATAAGTCAAGTGCATAATATATTTTAAAGCAATGAATCATGGTTGGTTAGAAAATCCAGGTACTAGGGTAACTGGAATTCTACCTCTGGTTGGTTCCAAGGTATTCTCTTAGTTTGGAAGTTCACATATTTGTGATGTAGATCAGTAGATGGAATGGTTTCCTCCTTTTTTTTTGTTGTATGGAACAGATTCATGGAATAAGTATATATTTCTTGCTAAATTTAGCTGTAGTTTTAAATGTAAATTATTTGTTTTGTCCTAATATGTTCTATCTTTCCTTTGACTTGTAGCTGGAGATTGTGATGTCCACTCCAGGTGTGTTTGAGGTTGTTTAAGCATGCAATTGATATTTCCTTCTTTTCAGTGCACTTGGCACGTAGCTTTAGAATTTATAGGCTTTCTTCTTAATTCTGCACAGGTATTACGGTGTTTGGTGCAGGATCATCCTACAATGACCTTAGGGGTAATGATCTTCAGCCCCCTTTGATATTTATATGTCATTAATATTTCATGTTTGCATAGACCAAATGTATTGGGCACAAACCACAAAGCTCAGTTTTGGAAAATACAGCTGGTATCAATTCCTATGTTTACGGTTAGTGCAGATAGAAGTTGGATATTTTTTGTACCAGGACCTTATACATATGAGTATGACACCACCTTAAACCCTTCTTTACCGAGTGTTTACTGAATGGAATCAAAACAGTGCTTCTTTCTTCTGGTATTCATTATATGACCTGATGCTAACAAGGCTTCAGATTAAGAGATGTTAAACTAGTAAAGAAATTAGTAGTTATAAAACAATTTGTATGAGCGAAAGCTCAACATGTTTGTTGTTTTTTTGTTTCTATGTATGTTGACTCGTAAGAATTTTGTCAGATTATCAAAGAGAAATTGAAAAAGGTTCTCTTCAAGAAATTTGTTGAATCTGCAATGCGTCTTACAGGTTGGAACTGTTTTAAATGTTGAGAATGCCAAAAATGCAACAAATGTTGGAGCTAAATTTCTCATGAGTCCTGCTACAGTTAAGGTCTGCATTTAAAAATCTATTATAACTTGGGTCATATTTTTCTTTTAGTGCTGATATATATGTTCATACTACACATGCCTATTGGTCTTCAGGATATCATGGAAGATGTCCGAGGTGGCGAAGTTTTGTACATACCTGGTGTAATGACCCCGACAGAAGTAGGACCTCATTTTCACTTAAAACACCTATTCATTTAGAATATTTAAGCCTTTTCAGTTTTTAATTTAATGCTTAATAATGTTACTCTGTGTTTGCTGTACTTTTCTTTAAATTGTTCATCTGCAATCCAAAATCCTGAGCATCATTGTTTTGTAGCACACTGTTTAAGGTTTGAGCATTTGCTACTATTGCTTTTGGAAAAAAAACGAGATTTTTTTTTCTTCTCTCAAGTGGTGCTTAAATTTTTAATATTTTGAATTTACAGATATTGTCTGCACATGATGCTGGTGCCACAATTGTTAAGGTGAGTGTTTTCTAGTTGTGATGTTTGAAATTGTTGTTTAAGATGTGGAATTTAAATTATTTAACATGAAAAATAAAAATAAATTTAATATCTATCATTTGAAACGTTACTTGTGTTAAGTTTCTTTTACTAAGCATTTAAAGATAGGTAGGTTAAAACTCTTTCCTTTGTGTAAAAAAAGGAAAAAGATTTGTTATTTGTTTGAACGATTTTCATTAGAAAAGATGGGATAATATTATCAGTTTTTAAGCTTTAAAATGAATATTCTTGAATTTGATCTGTCATTTTGATTTGATAATATATTTTTTATGAATTTAAATTTTGTAATTGATTTAACTTTTTAAGATTAAGTGGATTTCTTAAAAAGACATGGTTATGACTTATGTAAATTACCCTATATCTTAAATAAACTTTGAATTTAATTTGCTTCTGTTTTACATAATACTTGGAATAAAACTATCATCTGAAACCAACTGGACTTGAGTTTCTGTATTGCATAAAACTAAGCATCTGATAGACTAAATATTTCTTATCTCATGGATTGTTTTTGTTCCTTGTATTAAAATCTCACCTATGGAATCTCTAAAAAGGTAAAAACGCTCTTTCTTCTTCCTGGTTGTTTTATGCTCTCAAATTTTACCTGATTGTCATTTGAAATTTAGCTTTATACAATTGGATATATTAGAAAAAGTTCAGGCACAGACATGTCATGTGATTTTATGCTCATTTAATTTGGTGGAACAGGTTTACCCTGTTTCTGCGTTGGGTGGTATTCGATATATATCAGCTCTGAAGAAGCCTTTTCCTCACATCCAAATGGTTGCATCTCAAGGCATAACAATAGGTTGATCTCATCAAAGTTCTGTTACTCCTCAATGTTGCAATAATGGCTATACCAACTCTTTTTGTTGTCATTTTCTCATTCATTTGCTTTCTCTACAATTATTTTATTTGAATTTGCAATGTAGTCTTGTTTATACTAAACTTTGAAAACCAAAATTTGTTATGATATGTCTGTTTAAGTTATGCTTGTTCAATTTCTAATTTCCAACTGCACTCAGATTATTTCCATTGGTTTATCATTTGTGATTTAGATGAATTCTGTTTCTAATGTGATGCAGATTCAATAGGAGACTATATTGCTCAAGGAGCAGCATCAGTTGTCCTGTCGGATGCCATTTTTGATAAAGAAGCAATGGACCAAAATAACTTTGATAAAATATATCAACTTGCACGTCTCGCTGCGTTACAAGGCAGAGAAGCTGTAGAAAGGTCAGTTTTGCTCCTGTTTCAGATTAAATGCTTTTTGTTTTTCCTTGGCCATTTAGTTATACTTATCGTTGTTAACAAGAACTTACCAAATGGTTAAGCTTAGATTACTGATAATAAAAAAAGGTTGATGCAAATAAAGCACACATGGAATCATTCTATGGTTAGAATTCTGGCCACTGAAGTGGCATGGCTGAGAAAGTCTGGAGGCATAAGGGAAAATGTCTCAGATATGCTCAAACAATACCCCCACTCCTGTCATTGCAAAGCTGTCAAAAATCTAACTCCCTTGGTTACTGCAAGAAATGTGACAATTTATCTAGATATAGATTTTATCTTTTATAACGGCGGAGTCCAGTGCAAGTGTGGGATAAAGAACCAGTTAGCTATATGTGCTCTTGTTTGTCATCAGCCTATAGTAATATACTGATATTATTTTCGTTTACAATTTTTTTTATCTTGTTGAATTTTCATGGACTTGAATGGTAGAGTCCACTCTTGTAACCTTTATATGCATATTGCAAAACATGCAAACCATGAATAACTAGTGGTTGTATGCATTCAAGGAACATCCTATATCAGTTATAATGCCAGTGCTGCTCATGTTATATATGGGTTCTGACTATTTGAATGGCATGCAGGAAGAGAAGGGGAATAACAAGTTAAATACTTGACATTTGTTAATTGATTCCATCCACTGATCCACGTCATCTTAAGTTGACTATTTCAGAAGTACAAGAAGTAAATTTCCCAAGGAGAATCAGGTAAAACACACTTCTTTGCTTATTTTATCATAAGTGTAGCTTTTGTTGATCAAATGTATCACCTTCTATATGATAGATTAGGATTCCTCACTAATGCGGCTATGTGATGTAGAAATGTCATAATAATGGGTTGTGGCAGCCACAGAATTGACCAGAACCGCTACTTTCCTCAAAACCTGGTAGATTTGAGGGAAGCATAAAAGTGTCAATCTAGATGGAAGCTCACAACTTCAGTTTGGCCAAAACGCACAACATAGTTGCTGCATAACAATTCACCACATAACACACAGCATCCCTACTGCCCTAGATTCCCAAGTACAGTTACTAACATGTAAAAACTTTCGATTCTTCTTGTTTTACTTGAAAATGGTCAATGGAGATCAGTTGATTATCATGAACCCTCACAAAAATCAACAGAGAAGGCAAATAAGGGATCAAATGCCTGATTTCTGAATCTTACACTTGAACGTCCATGTGACCAAATATGCCCAAGTGTTCATGAAAAAACATTAATATATAAAGACAATAAAGAAATCTAGCCATTCTGAATCGTGTTTTTTTTTTTTTGTCATTGTGGCTCCTATTATCATCGTTGTCATCATCATTATCATCAACTCAACACCCGCATGACTTAGCATCAAGTTTTTATATTTTTGTATTGAAAAATTCAGGCAGACTTTGCTGGATGTTACAATCTAAGGCCTGACAAGCTGATATTTTTCTTTATATACTCGTTATAAATTCAGGTGCTTGGAGGAAGAAGAATATGATGATGTTGGAAATGCTGATTTTTCTCTTCGAAGGCATTTTCTGAAATAGTTTAGCTAACTTTCTCATCTATTGCAGTTTGTATAGCTTTGCAAGAATTCAGACCCCAGATTTGATAATAATAATATCCCAAAATTTAGTTCTAGCCATTCTGAATCGTGTTTTTTTTTTTGTCATTGTGGCTCCTATTATCATCGTTGTCATCATCATTATCATCAACTCAACACCCGCATGACTTAGCATCAAGTTTTTATATTTTTGTATTGAAAAATTCAGGCAGACTTTGCTGGATGTTACAATCTAAGGCCTGACAAGCTGATATTTTTCTTTATATACTCGTTATAAATTCAGGTGCTTGGAGGAAGAAGAATATGATGATGTTGGAAATGCTGATTTTTCTCTTCGAAGGCATTTTCTGAAATAGTTTAGCTAACTTTCTCATCTATTGCAGTTTGTATAGCTTTGCAAGAATTCAGACCCCAGATTTGATAATAATAATATCCCAAAATTTAGTTGGGATTTGATGGTGTAATTCCGCACATTAGTTTTGTTTGTTAATGGGTTATGTCAAATTATGCTCAACTCAAACATGATCCGTTGGCTTAATGAGTTAGAAAATGAGAACCTGCATTCATTCACTTTTATAATTGATGACCAAAAATAGATCCGTTTGACTCGTTATTTTTATTTTTTTATTTTTTTATTTTTTGAAAATTGCACTAAAGTATCCTAACCTTTGTTAAAAGTGCAAATAGATCACACTTTTAATAAAATAATAGACCAGTACCCTTGACCAAACAGTTGTCCGTTAGAGTTAACTTGGCTCTTTATGTTAGAAGGGTAATAAGGTCAATTATCCTTGAAAGAAATTGTGAAATAAAATCTTAAAAATTTGGTAAGAGTAAAAAAAAAATTAAGAAAGAAGAAACAGAGATTTGGTTCATAGATATTGATTGGAACCATATCTCTCTCCATCTTCCTCTCTAATTCATATTCATAGACAATTGTAAATGTCTTCTCTATTTTCATGCTCTCTTTCTCTTCCATTGCAATCCCACAAGAGAAACCAATAAACCTTACAAATTGTCATCATTGTGAGAAGAAGACAACGGTTTTGAAGACTACGATAAGGGGTTGAGATCCAATGGTTGTGTTTTCACAAGCTCTATTTTCATTGGAAGAAAAGAAACAACAATGGCAGAGGAAACACACAATAGACTAGAAGGATTCACTCAATCTTTTTTTTTTTCATTTTTCTTTTTCTTTTTTCCCTTCTTGCTGTGTCAATGACCATTAATTACGCTTGGAAGTACGGGTGGCGTTAGATCTGGCTTGAGAGTGACTTCTCTTAAGTAGTTCAACTGCTTTCTTCTCGCTCTGAACAAGTTCCTTAGAGGCGAGTTCAGCAGGCTTGGCAGAAGTGTATCTATTAGATTTCACAAATGGAGTTTCAAGTGTCTCATATTTTTAGGGAGGGGAATTAGGCTACGAACGCTTTTTCTAAGCATGCTCTGGGGCTGGAGGTTGATGCTTGGTGGTTCTCCACCTCGTCTTTCTACTCTTTGCTGGTTGGCAATGACTGCATGGGTCTGGAGTCTTTTCGGTTTTCCTGCTGTTTTCAGTTTCTGTTTTGTGTGGTTTACATGTCACTGTTTTGGTTAGGGCTATTTCCCTTGGTTTTTGTGTTTTTTCTTTCTTTGTTACTCTTTATTATTTTCTTTTTCATTTATATAGATGGATACTGACGCACTCTGAGTGTACCTCTAACAACTAATGGTACAAAGATGTCTAACTACTAGACCGCCTAGCCTAGCGAAATAGAGTGCGTGTCTAAATGACCCTTCGCAAGTGTACGAAACGTTGTCGAGTATAGCGGACACAAATAAGGGTATCGTTCCCACAAGGAATGGTAGTGTATCTAGATTACTTTAGAAGATCTCACTAATTGATTAAACTTGGTGATTCAAAACAAAAATGTTTTAAGTTTTAATGTTCTAAAACGATGTTAAGGAAACAATGATGTAAAATGCTACTAACATCTTCATAATCTAATTACAATCAATTTAAATCTGTATATAATAGGAAGGGTCAAAAGTGTCTAATGCCCTTATTATCTATTTGCCCAAACCTAGATCTAGATTAGTCAAGACTTAATTAATCTCTCATAGAGCTTCAAGCAAAATCCAATCAAAGGTGTTCCACCAAGATTTAGATTTACTTTTCATGCACAAATATCATGCTTGTAAATCAAAGTAAGATTCATACTCAACATATAACATGAAGATAATTTAAGCATAAGTGCAAACTTAATGGATATAAAAGATAGATTGAATCATTCTAAAGAGTGTTCACATAATTACATACATTGAATCCCCAACAAGAAGGATTTAGCTACTCATAACGAAATAAAAACATGGAAAGGAAAGAGAAAGAGAAAGAAAGCTCATGGTGTTCTTGATGCTTCACTCTTGCTTACTCAACAAAACCTTCCTTGATGTCAATACTAGATCTAAAAATATCCTAAAAATGATGAACTAAAGTGTTTAATCTAAGATTGTTTTTCTAAAAAAAAAAGACTGGTTGCGGAAAGATATTTTTTTACTTTATTATTTCTAACACTAGTTGCAACACACTTTCTACAAAAGTAAAATATGTTTATATAGTGGAGGATAGGTTTGGAAGTCGGCCACTTGAAAACTGACGTGGATTATGCTTTTGTGACCAAAATCTGCAAGTTCATACTCACAGTGTGATGTCGTAGATCCTTCTACTCAAGCACTGCTACTTCTGATTGTTGGATGTATCTCGCAGAATCACTACACGTGGATGCATTGCAACTTAAATATGCGAGATTGTGCTCATAGCCTGATTCCACAGATTTCATTTTAAGTTGAACTACTAGAACGAATTTGCAGATGAAATTCCCTAGAGAGATGTAGTGTATATTATACCTAGGAAATGGTGGGTTGGGGGGGGGGGGGGTGTGGTGAATAGATATAGTCTCAATTTCTTCCAACTTCAAAGTTTGCGAATTACATGAATGAAATGTACACTTGATATGATTTAACAATTATATAGTATGAGTCAATACATGTAAAAATCAATATACAAGAGATACAATTAATACATGATATAGAAGATAATAAAAAGTAAAGCGAAAATGGACACAAGTATTTTTTACGTGGTAAACTTCAAAGAGGAAACATCCACGGGTTGATAACCACAACCACCGGCAAAGCAATCCACTATATGAAAATGACTTACACACTCAAGGCTATCAACAAATGAAATCCACCCTAAGTTATCAACTCCTAATCTACCCTCAAGGCCTAGTGAACCACCTAGCCTACTCTCTATCCAAGATGTGTCTTACACCTTTAGAGAGTAACTCCTTATCTAAAGCTCTCAAGCCTCTAGAAAGATTTCCTTGCTTAGCTATCAAGATCACAAATGATCCTAGTCAAGCTTCCCTAGCTCAACCATCCGGAGTACCAAACTCCTAGCTAAGACTTTTGCTTAGTTATCCGGATCCTCTTGATCCTAACTAAGACTTCGTGCTTGGTTATCCGAAACACAATTTCCTAGCCAAGTCTTCTTGCTCAAATTAAGGCTTCACTCACTTTAACAAGAAACTTCAACCTTTCTGTAAGACAATGATCTAAGTGATGCAAATGATGCAAACACAAGACGAATAAAGCAAGATGATCAATCAAACTATATGAACATGCTTAGATATATTCTAGGATATGCTTTCAACAAACAATCACAAAGGTATCTAGAAATCAAGGCATGTATATTAATAAGAACAAGATGAGAATATTCAATATATCACAAAAATCTTAGTACTTAGATCATGAAATTAAACCTATAAAATATCATGAGGCATATCATAAATATCATTTCTAAAATCAATTTCAAGATAAGTCAAGTCTAGCAAAATATGTTCAAATGAAATCACAAGACTAAAACTCAACAAAAATAATCAATAAAACAAACCTAGCATGTGATCTAACATTCTTCTTTATACATTTCATCAATCACATAGGAATATTAAAAGAGATGATTAAAAGAGAAAGTAAGAAGAAGGTGTTTCACATACAACACTTGAGTAACGGACTGAAATCTGCCAAATGTGAAAATTCACGAACTCAAATAACTCTAAAAATGTATGGGGTTTGTATCTCTCTTCAAGACCAACATTTTTGGCTTTTGAATCACTCGATTTCGAGTTCGTATGAGAGAGTTATGATCGAAATAAGAAAACTAAAATCATGAAAAATTCTACAGAAAATTTCTTTTCAATTTTCTTCAAGTTATAATTTGGATGGAAGGAGAATGCTTTTTAAAAGAGAGAGAGGAAGGAAGCACCCAATTGAAGAGTGCCACGTTACCTCCACGTGTGGGGCGTGTGTGCCACACGTGGGCAAAGAGGCACTTTAGCCTTGTGGCACACGTGGCACACCAAGGTTGGTCTTTGGCCAATCTTGCTCCTCCAGTGCACCTCTCGCGTTCTTCGGCCGTATTCATGCCTCCGAACTCCGATTTCAAATCTGTCTTTGGATTACGAATCATGATTCCCTTACGTATAACGAAGACTACAATTCTTTCCAAAAAGGTTAAGAATTCATATCGGAAAATGATGACGAAGACAACTCAATGAATGAGAACGCAAAGTAGTGTAGCTACATCGTTTGGACTCGAAACCTAATGAATGAGTAAACAAAATGACCAAGACTCAATAATGAATCATATGAGATCATGTTCAAGACCAAAATACAATAAACACAAACAAAAAAACACAATGTCACACAAGTATGTCATATCTAAGCGATAGTCATAAAACATGCAAATCTACAATGTTTGTCAATACTAGACCAATGCATGTGCATACTTAAATGTGTGTGAATGTGTTATACCAAATGTTTGCTCAATGATGCAGGGGCACACATGAATGAACTCTGTGTGTGTGCGCTTACTCCTTGCAAGAGGAAGAAGAATCTTGATACCTTAGCATCCAAGAATGTGATGTTCCCCTTGAAGACGATATTTGCATAAGACGTCGCTTTTAACCTTTGAAGCTTCTTTTCACCAAGAACCACCTAAGCAACACTTATTACAAATATAGAGAATTTTGCAATGGAATCAAGCCAATACAAATCAAGGATCTTACAATCTCCCTCTTTGGTTATTCCATGGCAAAACCCCATCCTCACCATACATTGTTCACTCTATTAAACTCAATGTTGATAGCATTTTCTCATCCTCACATTACAAAGAGATCTCTGGACTAAAAGGTCTTCAATCTTCAAGTCTTCTTGAGTCTTCAAGAATCCCTTCTTTGAACTTCAAAGTACCTATGAGAAAAGAAGCAAACCAAAAAAGATCTTCTTTGAAAGAAGAATGGTGAGAAATGATACCAAAAACAAACAAGAATTACCCTTATCTCAAACAAACGTTTTATCTCAAATAAATGTTCTCTTTAAAGCATTCCCTAATCTCCTTAACCTTTTTAAGCAAGAATTCTTTTCTCCCCCTTAAGACAATGTCTCAATCAAGCACAAAAAGGAACAAGACTCCCACATTTGGAACATTTCTCCACACATGGTGAGGTATACACTCTCTTTCTCCCTTATATCAAACATGGATTCCCCCATATCAAACATGGTGAGGTATACAATTTCTCTCCATTTTTGTCAAGGAATAGACAAAGGACACACGAGATAAAGACAAGATATTAAGCAAACAAATCGTATAGAAAACGATATTGAATAAACTAAAGCTCCCCCTAAACATATGTTCCATATAGTATCATCAAGTAGATTTGTTCACAAGGGACTCACACATTCACACAATCAAGCAATAAGAAAAAATATTTTATCACTTTTCAAAGTCCAAGAGAGAATCATAGATTTTCATTAATCTCTCAAAAATATTCTCACATTGCTAATGAATCAAGCAAATAAGCAAAATATGTGTGTGTATGTGAATGCTTCAAACATATATAGTATGAGTAATTGTGAAATCAACATGCAAACAATTTCCACACCTATCCAACTAAAGCGTTTCCAAAAATAGGTCAAACCGATATTCATCCAGGTTTTTTGCTTTAAAAGAATAAATATCAACATGTGAGCGTGTGTGTGCAAGTGGCTCGTTTACACATTTCTATTTGACAATCCGAGCATTTCACAATTCTCAACTATACACCATTTAGTCTTTTTATTTTTCATTTCATGTAGGCTATGAATCAAAGATGTTTTTAAATGATTCTTTTCAATACTTCTTTGATTTTTCTAACATAAACATATACACCTCATGGCGGCTTTCACTCATCACAATGGTGTAGTCTTTCTTACATTGGGCAACTTCACAACTAAAGTGTATATCCCTTTTCATGAGGGTACTCGTTGAATACTATATAGAGCCAAAGCAAAATGGATACATACCATAGGTTATCTATCATGTACTAAGCAATAGGCTTCTAAATACATCCATAATCTACATACTTTCAACCACATATACTCAAACACTAAAACCTATAAAAGAAGCATTTGTGAACTTTTCAAAAATAAGATTTTCAAGCTTAAGTGCATGATCTAAAAACAATAAAAGATATTTGTTTAAGATCATTACTTCTCAAGTGAGTAGCTCCCAAAGATATTCATATTCAAGTAAGTTTTGCTCATCAAGCCACTCACAATCACACAAAGACATCAATTACCACTAATCATGCCAATGGATATTCTAAAAGTTTTAAACCTCTTTTTGTCCAAGGGCTTTGTGAATAAGTCTGTAAGTTGATTTGAAGTAGACATATGCTCTAGAGTAACAATTGAATGTTCAACTAGGTCTCTAATAAAATGATACCTAATATCTATGTGCTTTGTGTGGGAGTGTTGAACCGGATTTTTAGAGATGTTAATGGCACTTAAATTATCATAATAGAGTGTCATTTTTCCTTGTTCTATCTCATAATCCTTAAGGATTTGTTTCATCCAAAGTAATTGTGTGCATGCACTTTCGGCCATAATGTACTCGACTTTGGAAGAGGAAAGGAAATGGAATTTTGTTTCTTAATGGACCAAGAAACTAAGTTATTCCTAACATAAAAGCAACCACCGAATGTGCTTTTACGGTCATCTACATTCACCGCCCAATCGACATCACAATAGCCTACTAAAATATCATTGGTGTCAAATGAGTAAAATAGACCAAGACTATGAGTTCCTTTGACGTACCTAACGATCCTCTTAACGGCCTTTATGTGATATTCCTTGGGGTGGGCTTGGAATTTAGCACACAAGTTTACATTAAAGCAAATGTCTGGTCTATTAATAGTTAGGTAAAATAGACTACCTATCATGCTTCTATAGAGGCTTTGGTCAACACTCTTCCTCTTTTCATCTTTGTCAAGTTTAAGGGTAGTACTCATGGGTGTTTCAAAGTCTTTTCCATTTTCTAGGCCAAATCTCTTAACTAGGTTTCTAGCATACTTAGTTTGATTCAACACAATGCCCATACAAGTTTGCTTCACTTGCATCCCTAGAAAATAATTCAACTCACCCACCATACTTATTTCAAACTCACTTGACATAACACTTACAAAGTCATCAACCTTGGTTTTATTAGTAGACCCAAAAACAATGTCACCAGCATATATTTGTACGACAAAAATATCATGATTATGATGTTTGATAAACAATGTTCTATCAATGCCACCTCTCCTATAATGGTTGTCAATAAGATATTGAGTCAACCTATCATACCAAGCTTTTAGAGCTTGGTTAAGGCCATATGGAGCCTTTTTCAATTTAAACACATGATTAGGAGAGTGTGGGTCTACAAAACCCTTAGGTTGTTCAACATACACTTCTTCTTGAAGGTATCCATTGAGGAAAGCACTTTTGACATCCATTTGAAATAATTTGAACTTTTTAACACAAACAATGGACAACAAAAGTCTAAAGGACTCGAGACGTGCAACCGGTGCAAATGTCTCATCAAAGTCTACACCCTCAACTTGAGTGTAGCCTTGAGCCACTAGCCTAACTTTATTCCTCACAATCTTGCCACTTTCATTGGTCTTATTTCTAAACACCCACTTAGTGCCAATTACATTTGTGTCTTTTGGCCTTGGAACTAAGGACCACATTTCATTCCTCTCAAACTGATTTAATTCTTCTTGCATAGCCCCAACCCAATATTCATCAACAATAGCTTCATTAATATTTTTGGGTTCAATTTGAGAAGTGTAGCAAGCATATGAAATTTGGTTAGCTATTTGATTTCTAGTTCTAACCTCTTCATTCAAATCACCTATAATGTCTTCTTGATAGTGTGAGTTTGTAAGTCTAAAGTGAGAACGTTCAAAAACTTGGTCATTTTATTGGTTATCAATCCAAGCATTTTCATTCTCTGGACTTCCTACTTCATCAACACTATCATTTTCATCTTTTTGACTAAATTCACTGCTAGCCACATCAATAGGTGTATTAATGTCATTCAAAATATTTTCATTAGGTTCATTGACACCATTACCATCACATATATCAAGTATGCTAAGGTCATCTATCTTCACATTGATAGACTCCATAATAGTCTTAGTAGTCAAATTGAAAACTCTATATGCACCACTATTAATAGCATACCTAAGAAAAAGACCAACATCACTTTTAGCATCAAACATTCCTAAGTAATCTCTATCATTCAAAATGTAACACTTACTCCCAAAAGTGTGGAAGTAAGTTACATTGGGCTTCTTGCCCTTCCATAGCTCATCAGACGTTAGTTTTGTGCCGAGCCTCTTAAATACTCTATTTTAGACATAACAAGCGGTATTGACCGCTTCAGCCCATAGGTTTCTAGAGATTTTCTTACTATTGATCATGACCCTAGCTATTCCTTGCAAGACTGAGTTCTTTCTCTCAACAACACCATTTTGTTGAGGAGTTCTAGGTGCGGAGAACTCATGAGAAATCCCTAACCCATCACGAAACTAACTAAATTTGGCATTCTCAAATTCCGTCCCATAATCACTCCTAATGCGACATATTTTCTTAATATCAAGACCTTTTTCATTTTGAACTTGATTACAAAACTTCTTGAAGTAATCAAAAGCCTCAATCTTGTTTCTAAGAAAATAAACCCAAGTAAACCTAGAGTAGTCATCAACGCACACAAAAATGTACTTTTTTCCATTGATGCTCTCGGTTTGAATTGGCCTCATTAGGTCCATGTGCACAAGTTCTAAACGTCTCTTGGTAGCTATGTAAGAATTCTTCTTGTGATGCGTTTTGGTTTGTTTACCTAATTGGCAAGGTTCACAAACAACATCTAGTTTTTTACTAAGATTGGGAAGACCTCTAACAATGCCTAATATTTCAAGGTTCTTAAATCTGTAAAGTTCATGTGGCCCAAACGTTGATGCCACAAGTCAAACTTATTGCACTCATGTGCCATGTTGCAAGTTAGAGGGTCTATCTCAAGACAATAGCAATTGTCTATAGACCTTTTGACTTTTAAGACAACATTGCTCTTTTTATCAATTATAGTGCACACATCTTTGTTAAACCCAACTTCCTTATAGATTTCACACAAGTGAGTAATGCATATCAAGTTAGCTTATAACCCATCAACATACAAAGTATTGCGAAGTTTAGGCAATCCGGGGATACAAATCGTTCCCTTGCCTAGAACTTGTTTTTTGGTGCTATCACCAAACATGATCCAACCTCCATCCTTTAACACAAGATTCCTAAAGAACTCTTTGTTTCCGGTCATGTTCCTAGAGCAACCGCTATCTAGGTACCAAGAATAGGAGGAGTTGGCTCTTGAAACTTATTGTGCAACTAAACATTTAGGTGTGTATTTTCTAACCCACACACTCTTCACAATACACCTCCCACTCTTACCACTAACATGCTTTAACTCAATGTTAGAATTTTTATCATGCACCTTGACCTCATTGATCACATTTTCAAAAATATCAAACAAAGCATTATCAACTTTCTTATGCATGGTAGTGTGAGGCACAACCCAAGATTCAACAAGCAAGTCATCAACAACTTTCTTCACAACATGCTTTTCCAAAGTCTTCCTAGTTCTATTTCTATATCCATACATCGATGATTGCCTAGGTCCATTCAAAGACATATCATGATAAACATTATCAAGTTTGCATTTCTAAATGTATTTAAATCATTTATGTCGAATATGTCCTATCATATTACAATGATGACATATAGGTATAAATTTGAGAATTTTACCATTCGCATTTACTTCCAAAGCATTTGGTCTTCTCACAACTCTACCTCTTTGAAATCCAACATTTGATGCTCCACCTCTTGCATTAGAGGCTGTTGCTCCTTGACGTTGATCTTGTTGTGATCTTCCATTTGAATTTCTTATTGATGAAGAGGCACCTCCGATAGCTTTCATAGATTTACCTTGAGAGAGAGTACCTACATTTGTTTCACCACTTGCTTTGAGAAAAGTATATTTGTTAGTAGAAGGAGTAATCCTATCATTAACATAACTTAAACCTCTTTTGTCACTAGGATGCTTTCCACTCTTGATAAGAGTTTCTATTTTGCTAGAACTATATGACATCTTGTTAATCATCCTACTTGCCTCATCAAATTTGTCACTAAGCATCCTATTTTTAATGGCATATTTTTCCAAGATGTCATCACTTTTCCTAACATTTTCACGTGATTTATTTAGCCATTGCTCATACTTTTTCTCTTGATTAAGTGCTCACTTAGTTTTGCTTTAAGCATCTTTTCTAGCCTACTAGCACTAACAAGAGAACTATCCCTTTGCTCAGTTTCTTTCTTCAAGATGCCAAGTCTATCATTGCTATCCTCAAGGTTCATTTCTAGACTTAGAATATTGTCTTTAAGTTCGTTAAAATCTTTTGAGCCTAGACTATGATTATCTAGCTTCTTATTAAGGGACATATTGACTTTGGATAAGAGTTCATTTTCAATAATAAGATCATTGATCTTTTTCTCATCTAAGTCAATGGGTTCCACAAAAGAAGCCATATAGGAACACACTTCCTTAATCATGACTATCACAAATAAAAGACACAAACACTACAAAGTAAGGATATATCTAAGTGTGTCTATTCACCCGCTCTGATACCAAATGAAATTCCCTAGAGAGATGTATTTTATATTATACCTAAGAGGGGGTGTGAATAGGTATAGTCTCAATAGCTTTCAACTTCAAAATTTGTGGATTACAAGAATGAAATGTACATTTGATATGATTTAACAATTGTATAGTATGAGTCAATACATGTAAAAACCGATATACAAGAGATACAATCAATACATGATATGGAAGATAATAAAAAGTAAAGCGAAATTGGACACAAGTATTTTTATGTGGTAAACCTCAAAGAGGAAACATCCACGGGTTGATAACCATAACCATCGGTAAAGCAATCCATTTTATGAAAATGACTTACACACTCAAGGCTATCAACAAATGATATCCACCATAAGCTATCAACTCCTAATCTACCCTCAAGACCTAATGAACCACCTAGCCTACTCTCTATCCAAGATGCGTCCTACACCTCTAGAGAGCAACTCCCTATTTAAGGCTCTTAAGCCTCTAGGAAGATTTCTTTGCTTAGCTATCTAGATCACAAATGATCCTAGTCAAGCTTCCCTAGCTCAACCATCCGGAGTACCAAACTCCTAGCTAAGACTTTTGCTTAGTTATCCAGATCTTCTTGATCCTAACTAAGACTTCGTGCTTGGCTATCCGAAACACTTTCCTAGCCAAGTCTTCTTGCTCAAATCAAGGCTTCACTCATCTTAAAAAGAGACTTCAACCTTTCCCAAGACAATGATCTAAGTGATGTAAATGATGCAAATACAAGACAAATAAAGCAAGATGATCAATCAAACTCTATGAACAAGCTTAGATATATTCTAGGATATGTTTTCAACAAACAATCACAAATGTACCTAGAAATCAAGGCATGTATATCAATACGAACAATATGAGAATGTTCAATATATCACAAAAATCTTAGTTCTTAGATCATGAAATTAAACCTATAAAATATCATAAGGCATATCATATATATCTTTTCTAGAATCAATTTCAAGATAAGTCAAGTCTAGCAAAATATGTTTAAATGAGATCACAAGACTAAAACTCAACAAAAACAATCAATGAAACAAACCTAGCATGTGATCTAACATTCTTTTTAATAAATTTCATCAATCACATAGAAAGATTAAAAGAGATGATCAAAAGAGAAAGTAAGAAGAAGATGTTTCACATACAACACTTGAGTCACGGACTAAAATCTGCCAACTACGAAAACTCACGAACTCAAATGACTCTAAAAATGAATGGGGTTTGTAGCTCTCTTCAAACCCAACATTTTTGGTTTTTGGATCACTCAATTTAAAGTTCGTATGAGATAATTATGATTGAAATAAGAAAACTAAAATCATGAAGAATTCTGCAGAAATTTTCTTTTCAATTTTCTTCAAGTTATAATTTGGAGGGAAGGAGGATGCTTTTTAAAAAAGAGAGAGAGGGAAGGAAGAACCCAATTAAAGAGTGTCACATCACCTCCACATGTGGGGCTCATGTTCCATATGTGGGCAGAGAGGCACTCTGGCCGTGTGGCACACGTGGCATACCAAGGTTGGCCTTTGGCCAATCTTGCTCCTCTCACGCACCTCTCGCATTCTTCGGCCATATTCGGGCCTCTAAACTCCGATTTGGAATCGGTCTTTGGATTATGAATTGTGACTCCCTCATGCACAATAAAGACTACAATAATTTGCAAAAAGATTGAGAAATTCATCTCAGAAAATGACGACGAAAACAACTCAACAAATGAGAACGCAAAGTAGTGTAGTTACATCGTTTGGACTTGAAACCTAATAAATAAGGAACCGAAATGACCAGGACTCAATAAGGAATCATATGAGATCATGTTCAAGACCAAAATACAATAAACACAAACAAATAAACACAATATCACACAAGTATGCCATATCTAAGCGATAGTCATAAAACATGCAAATATACAATGATTGTCAATACGAAACCAATGGATGTGCATACTTAAATGTGTGTGAATGTGTTATACCAAATATTTGCACAATGATGCAGGGACACACATAAATGAATTGTATGTGTGTGCGCTTACACCTTGCAAGAGAAAGAAGAATCTTGATACCTTAGCATCCAAGAATGCGATGTTCCCCTTGAAGACGATATTTGCATAAGACGTCGCTTTTAACGTTTGAAACTTCTTTTCACCAAGAACCACCTAAGCAACACTTATTATAAATATAGAAAGTTTTGCAATGGAATCAATTTAATACAAATCAAGGATCTTACAGAAGATTTGGACTTCGCATAAAAATATCTGGTTCGGCTGCTATTTCCTTCTGCTAGATCGTACTCGCAGTTCATGGTCACAGATTCGTCTAGGGGTGATTTACGAGTTACATCTGTGACTTCATTCTCGCAATGGTAAGTCGAAGATTTCTTCTGCTGGTTCTGAATCGCAGGATGACTTAGTAGTGTCGACTGGCTCCGGACTACGAGTTAAAATCTGCAAGAATGTGCTTACAGTGTGCTCTAGGAAAGCATCTGCTACTTTGTTCTTCAAGTTGACATCGTAGTTCACTTTGAGAGACTTCTGTGACTTTGGATCTGCGAGCATGTACTTGCAGATTTGCTAAAAAGTTTGGTCCAGCATCATTTTCTTCACAATTTCTCACCAAGTGTTCATTTTATCCTTTGAATCCTATTATTCTTGAAAGTAACTCCAAAGTGCCATTATACAACATAAACGCTCAAAAAACTAACAAAAAGGGATGGATTTAGGCACTCAAAATATATACATATTTAGAGTGATCATAACCTCCAAACCTATCTTTTGTTCGTCCTCGAGCAAAAACAACTAAAAGAAAAATAAACTAGCAAATCTACAAACTCTAAATATGTTGTAAAAGCCAAAAGTTTTGATAAAACTTGCCTTGTTATGTATAACGAGGAGTTCGATGCGAAAGCTACCGAGTTGAAAATAACAAAATGCCATTCAATATGAAATGTACACAAAGTGAATCCCACTCTCCAAATGCTCAGTTTCTTAGATTAAGTGCTAAAGTGATTGGATACAATTCGCCTTGACTCTAATCCTTGTTAGATTTTAGTCGATTTTTCTCTCATAATCCTAGGTTTACTCTCAATCTATATATGCGAGTTGATTATATGATAGTGAGATCGCATATAGATATTATTATAAAAGTACATTTTACATGGATCTCTCGAAAGAGTTGAAAAACCAAGAACGTGGAGAGAGCATGCATCAATTAGTATTCCTCTATTAGACTTCTTAGGAATCAATTAGGACTCCTGTTAATTGCTACATGTGATGTGTGTACTTTGGTGTATGGTGTAGCATTTTTCACATTGATCATACTAAGCTTTGTCATCAAGACCTTGTATTTTCAATTCTACAAATAACACAAAATTTTCAATCTAAACGTCTAGGCTATATCTTTCCATTTTCTTGTGCTAGAATGTCACTTGTATTTTAAGTGACATTGATACATGAAGAACAAGGGTTTCAAGTGTTTAATTTTTAACACTTCATTCTTTTTCTTTTTTCTTTTTGGAAACCCTCCCTTTTGCACAAATGCATACAATGCCTAAGTACATGCTATCATGTGTTGTCAACCTTCTTTTCTTGAGTTTTCTATTATTAGCATACTACTCATGATCAATGGTTATTTTGTGGATTGTGTTTAAGGTGAAGTGTTTATGGAGTGGATGCTTTTTGTTTGCCCTTGCAACCTTCTTTGGATACATGTGTTTGGCTTGATTTAGAAATAAAGAGCACACACTGCCTAAAATCATATTCAAAGTTCTATCTAACAAGGGAATACAAATTTTAGTAAGCAGACCACATGCATGTTCAATGGCATTCAACAATTGCATGCTTAATGAGATCAAATTAAGTATGAAATTTTTCAAAGAGTTTGGAAGAGTAGAAACACATACTCTCGAAATTGTAAACTTTAAGGTACAAATCTCACATGGGTAGTCTCCATTATTGATCCTAGCAACTTTGCACAAAATCTCATTCACTAAGCCTAAAGAGAAAGGGACTAATTCACCAAGTGTGATCAATCATAGATTGATACGAAGTTACCCAAAACTCAAAAGCTAGTGCATGCATCAAATCTTCTCAAAAACACAAAGCAACAATTTTGAAAATTTTTAATGAAAATCCAAAAGCTCAATTCGCAACACATAGGTGTTAACATGCCTACACCCCCAAACATAAACTCAATATTGCCCACAATGTTTAATCTTTTAAGAATAAGGGCATGAGTTTGAAAGTTTGGTTGTTTGGCCAACAAACACCTAACAAACATCCTAAATTTCCATTCACATATATACAATCCTACAAATCCACCACTATCACATCAAAATTATCCTATCCATTACTCAAAATTCAACCACACTCTTAACTAAACAATATATAAAACCTAAATATTTTAACTAACTATATACAAAGGTAGAGTGAGTGTACTTGGGTGGGTTGCCTCCCACCAAGCGCGGTAGTTAATGTCTCTGCAAAACGCATGGGAGCACTCAGCTCTGTAATGTCAACTTGTTCTATCAATCTTGCTTCCTCAATTCCTTGCAAATATGGCTTGATGATGGCCGTTCACCTTGAAAGTATCCCCACTTCTCAAATCTTCTAAAACAACCGCTCCATAAAGGAAAACTTCCTTAATCCTATAAGGACCGTACCATCTTGACTTCAATTTTCTTGGAAACATTCTTAGCCGCAAATTGAAGAGTAAGGCTAACATTCCCGGACGTAAATCCTTATAGATGATCATCGTGTCATGTACTCTCTTTGACCTCTCCTTGTAGAGCTTTGCCTTCTCATAAGCTTCATCCCGAATTTCTTCAAGCTCATTTAATTGTAGCTTCCGTTGATCTCCTGCTTGATCCAAATCAAAGTAAGCGACTTAATTGCCCAATATGCACGATGCTCCAATTCCACCGGAAGATGGCATGTTTTCCCAAATATCAATCGAAAAGGTGTCATGTCAATTAGAGTCTTAAAAGCCGTCCTATACGCCTAAAACACATCATTCAATTTTGAAGACCAATCTTGCTGGTTTGGCTTAACTGTTTTTTCTAGAATCATCTTGATGTGCCTATTGCTAACTTCTACTTGGCCCATGATTTGAGGATGATATGGAGTTGCAACTTTGTGCCTTACACTGTATCTTTTCAACAATGTGGCAAATATCCTGTTGCAAAAGTGGCTACCTCCATCACTGATTATGCACCGAGGAGTCTTGAATCTTGCGAAAATAAAATCCTTCACGAATTTCACAACAACTTTGCTATCATTGGTTTTGGTGGTTTTGCTTCTACCCACTTGGACACATAGTCCACTGCCACCAAAATGTAGATGTTGCCTTCCGAAGGTGGGAATGGTTCTACAAAATCTATTCCCCGACAATCGAAGATCTCAATCGACATATCCTTTGATTGTGGCATCTCATTCCTCTTCCAATACTCCCTGTCCTTTGACATTTATCACAAGTCATACAAAAGTGATAGGAATCCTTAAAAATGGAGGGCCAAAAGAATCCTGATTGAAGAACCTTCAATACTGTTGTTCTTACACTAAAATGGCCTCTACAACTTAGCTCGGCAAAACTTCAAGATGTCTTGTTCCTTGCCTTCTAGAATGCGTCTCCTAATGATATGATCCGCCCCATGCTTGAACATATAAGGATCACTTCATAAGTATTGCCTAGTTTGCCATCTAAACCTCTTCTTTCCTTGATGAGACAAATCTAGAGGTATGATGTCGTTTGTCAAAAAGTTGACAATACCTGCATACTAAGGCTCTTCACTTGCAATAACTAATAAACGTTCATCCGGGAAGTCTTCTCTCAATGGAAGTGAATCCTCTTCTATCTCGAATCATGCATCAACCTACTCAAGTGGTCGGCTACCACGTTCTCACTCCCATTTTTGTCTCAAATTTTGAGATCAAATTTTTGTAACAAAAGGATCCAACAGTTAAGCCGTGGTTTGGCATCCTTCTTTTACAAGAGGTGCAGTAGTGCTGAATGATCCGAAAACACCACAATCTTTGCCCCTATCAAATATGACCTAAATTTCTCTAAGGCAAAAATCATTGCTAATAATTCCTTTTCAGTGTTTGAGTAGTTGAGCTAAGCGTCGTTCAATGTCTGTGACGCATGGTAGATGACATATGGAATCATATCCACGCGTTGCCCAAGCACCGCTCCTATTGTATAGTCTGAGGCATCGCATATGAGTTCAAAGGGTAGATTCCAATTCGGTGGTCTCATAATCGGTGCTGAGGTCAACAACTCCTTAAGTTTCTCAAATGCCTCCAAGCACTTATCATCAAAATTAAACTCGATGTCTTTTTGTAACAACCAGCACAAGGGTCTCAAAATCTTTAAGAAATCCTTTATGAACCTTCTATAGAAGCCGGCATGCCCAAGAAATGAATGAATGAATTTCCCTCATTGTCTTAGGAGGCTGTAAACTCTCCATCACATCGATCTTAGCCTTATCCACCTCTATACCCCTCTATACCCTTTTCTGAAATTATATGCCCCAAAACTATTCCGTGACGCACCATGAAATGACTCTTCTCCTAATTCAACACTAGGTTGGCTTCGTTGCATCTCTTCAAAGCTGAAACGAGGTTAAAAAGACAATTATCGAACAAGCTCCCCACTACTAAAAAGTCATCCATGAATACTTCTATAATCCCTTCCACCATGTCTGAAAAGATTGACGTCATACACCGTTGAAAAGCACCGAGTGCATTACACAAGCTGAAAGGCATACGTCGATAGGCAAATGTCCTAAATGGACATGTGAAGGTAGTCTTTTCTTGATCTTCAGGATCTATTGTTATTTGGTTGTACCTGAAGTATCAATCCAAGAAACAATAACGGCTATGTCCCACAAGTTGCTCTAACATTTGATCAATAAATGATAAGGGGTAATGATCCTTATGAGTTCCGTTGTTGAGGTTTCGGTAGTCTATACAAACTCTCCATCCGGTTTGAGTTCGTTGAGGTAACAATTCATTTTCCTCATTCCTAACAACTATCACAACAGAATTCTTTGGCACCACATGTATCTGACTTACCCACTTGTTATCCGATATTGAATAGATGATACCATTCTCCAATAGCTTAAGGACCTTTTTTTTAGCAACTTCTTTCATGATCAGGTTGAGTCTACATTGAGCTTCTATAGATGGCTTATACCTCTCTTCAAGAAGAATTTTGTACATGCAAGTAGTGGGACTAATTCCCATTAGGTCATCCAAACTCCATCCAATAGCCCTCTTAAAATGTCTCAACACACTAAGGAGTTTCTCTTCTTCTTGTGGACTCAAATCTGAAGCTATTATCACTGGGAGTGATTCATCTTGCTTAAGAAAAGCATACTTCAAGGTAGATGGTAGTGGTTTCAATTCTAACTTAGGTGAGGATCTACAGCTCGGAATTGATTCTTTATTGGGCACATCTTCACTCTCTTCCTCCATATGACTCTCATCAGTAGCCCATACTAGCATATTAATCACTTCATCCTCCGGTTCTTCCATTGTTC
Organism: Acer negundo; assembly: GCA_035582765.1. Lineage (NCBI taxonomy): Eukaryota > Viridiplantae > Streptophyta > Magnoliopsida > Sapindales > Sapindaceae > Acer > Acer negundo. Next base: position 21,862,204 of record CM069235.1, on the reverse strand, counting down.
CAATTTCCATGGTTGTATGATCACTCAACCATCCTAGGTGTTCAAAATCGGTAATTCCTTCTTCAATGAATTCTTCCATTTTTCATACAAAGCAAGTTGATAGAATCTCAAAAAGGTATACACAACTAAACATAAATTATTATACTACTATGGTAATGATGAAGTCGTTTGTGCTCAACAAAATACGTTTTTATGTTCTTTTGAAAACCATGTTTTAGCCACTTAAAAATCCTTTAAGATGATAATTCTTAGCAAGTGGTATGCAAGATTCGTTCCATAGGGAGATGGAGTAATATGTTAGATTGATTGACTACTCTATAGTGCAATAAAATAAAACATTATGAATTGATAGTTGTGTGGTTTGATAAATCACCAAATATGCAAATAAAATAAACATACAAAAATAATAGGATAAATAGAAGACTTAACAATCTTGATAAGAGATATGATGTAAACAAATAAGGTAGATACTAGGGAATTGATGGAGTTACAAGTGGGTATGGGTAATGCTCTCAAAGCTTCAATAATGACCAATCTCTTAGATGCTAATCATTTGTTTTCTAGGGTATGTTTAGGTTATACTATGAACACTAAACATCTTCCCACCTCAATGCCTAACCGATTAAGGAGAGGAGTTTGTTAAGTATAAATCAGGGTTTAGATCAGTATGGTTGATATACCCACCACTAATCTATCATATTCACTAAGTTCTTTAACCAATCAAGAGTGTCAATCAAAGATTGGTTTCACAACAATTTATCCCACACAATAATATGATCTACTAGTGATATACAATGCAAATCACATAATGTATAGAATCTAAATATAAAATAAATAGAAAACAAGTAGAGATTTAATTACAAATAGCTTAAGCAAAAACCCACAACCACATGTTCTTTACATCTATCCCTTAGATTAGGGGTTTAGTTACACATAGTTACAATCAAATAAATAGGAAGTAATTGTTAAGAAAATCACCATTGGGCTTCCTTCTTTAGTGCTTGCTCCTTCCTTTCCTTTGATGCTCTTAGTGTTAAGAGTGGTAGAAGCGGATGTATCTAGATAGGTTGGTGTCTAATGGTGAGTGACAAAGGTATTGAAATGAAGAGAATGGAAATAGAGGAATGGTTGGGTAAAGTAATCAAGACATTGTGTTGAGGTTTTTGATGGAAAAGATAATACAAGTTTAGAGAATTGAGGAAGATGAAAGGGTGAATTATAGAGGAGAAATTAGATCTAAATCACTGTAATTTTTGTGTTCTTCAAATGTATTGATTTTCTTTCAAGTTGGAAGAAAGGACTATATATAGTCACACTCGGAATTCTACTGATAACTGCTTGAAAATCCGATGTGGCAAGATGTCACCATTTGTGTAGCCATGGTAACAAACGGTTACAAACTCTAAGATTCACTTGTCACCACATTTTTCATCTTTTTCGCTATTATGAAAGCGGCGACAACGAAGGAATATTGCACTATCGCCACTTGTGCCTTAATGTTGCCATGGCAACATAAAGTGGCAACAACACCTGGTTAATTTAATCATGGAAACAACTTTTTGTCACCACTTGTACCTTAATGTCGCCTTGGCGACAACGTCTTCACCAAAGTGGCGACAATGCCCTGTTTTGCCAACTTGTGCTCCTTTTTGCACCAAAGTTCTCACCTTATTCACAAATGCTCTTGAGGCCTAAGTAAACCTAAAACACTTGATTTAACAACAATAAATACAGGGAAACACCTAAGAATCAAGAATAAAGAGACGGGAATTAGGGCCAAAATCATACCAATTTTTGCTTGATCAGGTAAGTACTTGCAACATGTTATAGAATCATAAAGCATGCATAATAAACACTTATATCTCAAAGATTCAATCTTTCTCTAAGTTCATTTGGACATTAAGAATATCTCAAGGTAAATTATTTCATCTCTTTCATGCTAGTTTTTAAAACATGGTATATCATCACCTACAAAGATTAAACATTCATTCTAATACTTCTTTGTTATATTACATGTAAAGATTAGGAATAAAGAAGAAGTTTATCAATAAAGTTATCGAGAGTAAGTTAGAGAGTACCTTGAGTGATGAACTAGATATTATGGAGAAAAAGATAAGATTTGAATACCAAAGTTGATCCTTAGCTGAAGTGACCTGGTTCCCTTTTTTCACGGCGGTTTATGGTAAATCTATGAGTTCGTACTCACATATTTATCTCGCAAATGCTGACGTTGCTAGATATTTTCCAAATATCTTGTCTTGGGAACTATGCCAAGGTTTTCTACGAGTTCCTTCTCACAGTCCCAAGTCACAGATTGTGTTCAAAGCTGACTACTAGTTACATCTACGACATCATACTCGCAGTATCATCTCACATTGTGTCCTTCATAAAGTTTCTGCTCCTTCTTTTTCGCAGCTCAACCTCGTAGATTTACTTCAGGCAAGTCTGCGACTTCATACTTTATTTTCTGGGAGTTTGTTCTCACAGTTCCATCTTACAATGAATGCTCTCAAATCTAACTGCTAACTCCTACTTCCACAACTACGAGTTCATTCTTGCAAATGTTGTTCAAAGCTAACTGCGAGTAAATTCTGACTTTTCTATGATATTGTCCTTGCAGCTCTTTCTCGCAGTGGTATCTCAGCTGATGCTGCTACATACGTCTACGAGTTCTTTCTAGCAGATTTGATTTCCCTAATTCACAGATCCTCCTCAAAATAGTCTGGGACTTAAGTTTTCCTCATCCTCTTATTGAATTCTTCTTCTTGACTTTCCACTATCCTTGTCAATTCTTCCCCCACCTTGAGGGTTACATCATTTTCCTTTTCAAGGGCATCAATCCTCATGATAAGGTTGATGTCCTTCTCAATAAAAAATGTCATCATCCTTGACGATTTCCATCTTCATTCTACCTTTTTTTTTTCTCCTCTCTAAGGAATCTCACTTCTTCTTCAAAGACTTGAAGAAATTCTTCTAACTTATTATCAGGTTCAAACGGGGCTGCCTTTGTTTCAATGGGTTCCTCCTCAGTCTTGATGTTAAAACACATGTTTAACTCCATCTTCTCTTTCTTTCCCGCAAACACATCAAACTCCACCATTTCTCCCAACACCATTATTGTCAACTTTTCGTGGAGCATATCAACAGTAGTTTTAGCTACAGCCATGAATGGCCTCCCTATAAGTATGATATGTTCTTTGATTGTGTGTTTCTCCTTGATATCTAGGACTACGAAGTCCGTTGGGATAACTAGCTTGTCAACTTGTAGGAGCATATCTTCCACTATTCCTAGAGGGTGTCGTGAAGATTGATCTGCTAGAACTAGTGACATCAAGGTGTGCTTCAAATTACTCAACTCCAACCTCTTGTAAATGGAGAATGACATCAAGTTGATACCCGAACCCAAATCTAGCATGGTCTTCTCCTTTGAAGTGCCTCCCACAGATATGTCTACCGTGAAACTTCCCGAATCCTTGAGCTTTGGTGGTAGACCCTTTTTTATCACTGTGATAACATTACCTCCAAGCCTCTCTTAGTGGTTGGGTCCCATCTCTAGCTATATCTTGCTCAATTCCTCATTTATCTTGCCATGGTTAATTGGTGGCATATATAGGTTATTTGCTTTATGAAGGCTTAGTTGCTCATTTTCCTTTGCAGCTTTCTTGCCTCTTTGCTTTGAAGCTCTTACCGCGATCACCATATTAATCCTCCCGAGTGATCATTTGGTGTTTTCCATTTCTCTTGCCTCCTAGTGTTCTCATGCAATTGTCCTAATTGCATTAAGAGATTCTTAAAAGATGCCTCGATACTCACCATTCTTTGATCTTCATCCAGATTGTAGACTTGTAGTGATTGATTGTTGTGACTTGGTTGGTTGTTGCTTTGATGTCCCTACTGATTTTTATCTTACCCTTGGTTGCCCTGATTGTTTTGATTATTCCAATACTGTTGATTCCCTCCTTGGGAATGTCTTTGGTTGTTATTACCACTCCATTGATTATTCCTCCAATTAGAGTTGTAATTATTTCCATCGTACCCTTGGCTATTCCTTTGGCCATTTTGATTGTATTGGTAGAATGTTTGAGCCTCCTCCTCTTAAGGTGACAAGCCTTGACCGGGACACATGTCTGCCCCATGGCCGTTTTGCCCACATTATTGGCAAACCATTGCTTGTACTTGTTGTTGTTGCTGTTGTTATTGTTGTTGTCGTTGTTTCTTCTCAGATTTGCTTACAAACCCCTTCATCTATCTTGTGAGGTTCTCTAATTGCTTAGTCATTTCTGAATGTCTCTTCCATTCTTTCTCTTGGCCCCTTAAGCTACGTTGTTGGGAGCTTTGCTCCAACATCTCATATCGCTCTAACATTTCTTCTGCCATCTTCTCTCTCATGGCTCTCTCGCAAGCATTGTTTACTATCACTTGGGTGAGTTCCAAAAGACCATCATAAAATGACTGAACCCAACTGACTAGCGTGAACTCATGATGAGGGCATTGGGCTAGAAGCAACTTAAATCTCTCTCATGCCTCTTGGAAGGGATCTTCCTATTTTTCTACAAAAGTGGCGATCTTCCCTCATATCTCCTTAGTCTTCCACGCCGAAAAAAACTTATCAAAGAATTTTCGCTACACCTCTTACCAAGTGGTGAGCAATCCAAACGTCAAAGCCATAAGCCATTTCTTGGCTTGATCCTTCATGCAACACGAGAAGCATCGCATCCTCAATTGATTTTTCGACAACACACCTAACCGTATGGTTGTCATCACATTATAGTATTCCTTCATGAATTGGAGAGCATCTTCATTGGATTTACCAAAGTAAATAAGGAGAATGTTATAGTGTTGGTTCTTCAATTCATAGTTTCTTTGTGTCGTATTCAACAATATTGTCGACGGTTTATCTCCTACAATTGGCAAAGAGAAATCCTTTATAAACCTTCGTAAATCACCTTATTGTGGTCTAGCAGGTGATGCATGCCTTGCTCTATCCTGAGATTGAGAGGTGATGTATCGCGATTTCCCATTATAAGTGGTATCCTGAAATTTTTTGAAAGTAAACTATTCAAGTATCGATCTAACAAATTTAACTAACACTAAAATTACAAATGATAAGATATTCTAAAGAAATTATGCGCTACAGTATTCCCCAGCATTGGTGCCAAGATTTTGATGCACTCCAAGCGTACCTCTAACAACTAATGGCAAAAAGATGTCTAACTACCAGACTGCCTAGCCTAGTGAAATGGAGTGCGCGAGTCTAAATGACCCTTCGCAAGTGTACTAATCGTTGTTGAGTATAACAGACACAAGTAAGGGTATCGTTCCCACGAGAAATGGTAGTGTATCTAGATTACTTTAGAAGATCTCACTAATTGATTAAACTAACTTAGTGATTCAAAACAAGATATGTTTTAAGTTTTAATGTTCTAAAATGATGCTAAGGAAATAATGATTTAAAATGCTACTAACACTGTCATAATCCAATTACTATCAATTTAAATCTATATATAAGAGGAAGGGTCAAAAGTGTCTAATGCCCTTATTATCTATTTGCCCAAACATAGATCTAGGTTAATCAAGACTTAATTAACCTCTCATAGAGCTTCAAGCAAAATCCAACCAAGGGTGTTCCACTAAGATTTAGATCTACTTTTCATGCACAAATATCATGCTTGTAAATCAATGTAAGATTCCTACTCAACATATAACATGAAGATAATTTAAGCATAAGTGCAAACTCAATGGATATAAAAGATAGATTGAATCATTCCAAAGAGTGTTCACATATTTATAAATATTGAATCCCCGACAAGAAGGATTTAGCTACTCATAACGAAATAAAAACAAGGAAAGAGAAAGAGAAAGAGAAAGAAAGCTCATGGTGTTCTTGATGCTTCACTCTTGCTTGCTCAACAAAACCTTCCTTGATATCAATACTAGATCTAAAAATATCCTAAAGATGATGAACTAAAGTGTTTAATCTAAGATTTCTTTTCTAAAAAAAAAAAAAAAGTAGTTATGGAAAGATATTTTTTTACTTTACTATTTCTAACACTATTTACATCACAGTTTCTACAAAAGTAAAATATGTTTATATAGTGGAGGATAGGTTTGGAAGTCGACCACTTGAAAGCTGACATGGATTATGCTTCTACGACAAAAATCTACAAGTTCGTACCTGCAGTGTGATGTCATAGATCCTTCTGCTCAAGTACTGCTACTTCTGACTGTTAGATATATCTCATAGAATCACTACACGTTAATGCACTACGACTTAAATATGCGAGATTGTACTCGTAGCCTGATGTTGCAGATTTCATTTTATGTTGACCTGTTAGGACGAACTCGCGGATTTGGACTTTGTAGAAAAATATCTGGTTTGGCTACTAGTTCCTTCTGCTAGATCTTGATCGTACTCGCAGTTCATGGTCACAGATTCGTTTGGGAGTGATAAGTGAGTTACATCTGCGACTTCGTTCTCGCAGTGGTAAGTCATAGATTTCTTCTGCTGGTTCTGACTCACAGTATGACTTAGCGGTGTCAACTGGCTCTAGACTGTGAGTTAAAATCTACGAGAACGTACTCGCAATCTAATCTCGCAGTGTGCTCTGGGAAAGCATCTGCTACTTTGTTTTTCAAGTTGACATCATAGTTCACTCTGGGAGACTTATGCAACTTTGGATATACTAGCATGTACTAGCAAATTTGCTAAAAAGTTGGGTCCAGCTTCATTTTCTTCACAATTTATCACCAAGTGTTTATTTCATTACTTGAATCCTATTATTCCTGAAAGTTACTCAAAAGTGCCATTATACAACATAAACGCTCGGAAAACTAACAAAAATGGATGGATTTAGGCACTCAAAACATATACATCTTTAGAGTGATCAGATACTGCCTAGGGGTTTTTCAACATATGATCGCTTGTGATGTTTTTTTCCCTTTATGTCTGTCCAATTTTAACAAAAGAAAAAAAAAATCCCCTTCTTTATTTATTTATTTATCAATAATGTGTGTTTTGTGATGTTGATAAGTGGGGTTGAACTTTTTTTGTGTGTGTCGTAATTTGGATGAAGTATGTGGGTTCGTAAAGAGATTTGTGTTTTGAGAGGTTTTGTGTGTTGGTGCCTACAAGTCCTTTGATGATTTTTGTGTGTGTGTGTGAGAGAGAGAGAGAGAGAGAGAGAGAGGAGAAGAAGAAGTAGGTGCCTATAATAGATGTGCAATATACCAAGAAAAATTGTGAATGATGTTAAATTTTGTTGAAGAACACATGCATGTGATTATTTGATGAAGAAGAAAATCAGGACTAAATTTGAAAATTTTCATGCGGTTTGATAATCCGTGTAAATTGTTGTTTAACTAATTATCACATGATAATCCTTAAGACCATACGAAAAATTTCATAAAGACCTTATATAATATATGAGCAAATTGCACCAAACTCTCCTGAGGTTTGCCCGTTTATATCTAGAAATAATTTTATCGTTAATTGACGCTCACCTCCCTTTTCATTAGTCAAAATTGGTCAAACATAACTGTTGATCAAGTTTGACTGTCAAAAATAAGGGTATTTTGGACATTTCAAACAATTAAAAAAACTAATAAAAAATTGAATAAAAATTTTAAAACTACAAATTAATTGAATCAAAAAAAACAGAAAAATGAATCTCCATCATCCATGGATGGTGAAGATTAAATTGATTTTTTTTAACAAAGAAAAAAAAAAAAAAAACAACAACAACAGAGAGAGAGGTGGAGATCCAATCTAGAGATACATTTATTAATAGTCCGTCTATTTATCCTATGTGGCATCTATTTTTTTCCACAAGCCCTCCACAGTAGAATTGGTGGAAAATGTCACATTTTTGAACTGATTTGGCACCCAAGTGAGTGCTTTAATAAGTTAAGTTTAAAAGGCACATATTATGGTGAACTACCAAAATTGCCCTTAGATAATTATTTTTTATTTTGTTTGTACTTCCCTCTCCACACTTCCAACAAAAACAACAGTAGTCCTAACTCAGTAACTCTCTCTCTCTACAATAAACTTGTCCTATACAGCCAAAAGTTCAAGGTTGTTTCCCCTTTCTTCTTCAACTTAGAAAAAAAGTGGATGTTCTTGAGTACAACAAGGTAATATATCTCTTAAATACTTCTTTTCATTCATTCACTTTTTTCATTCATTTTCATTTGTTCTCCAAGTCTTTTGTAAACCTTATTAAGCTGGTTTTCTGAGTCTTGTAACACTTTTTCTGTTCCTTTTCATTTGTTCTACGAGTTTTTTGTAAACCTTAAGCCATTGTGAGAACTTTTGATCTCTGAGCCTTTATAAGCTTTGTCCGAGCTTTTTAAACTTTTGTCTGAACATTTTAAAGTAATGTCCAAGCCTTTTGTAAACCTTATATCCGAGCCTTTTGCAGAGCCATTGGGTTTGTCAATGAATCAGTATCCGAGCCTTTTCAAGTAATCTCTGAGCCTTTTCAAGTATTCTCTGAACCTTTGCTTATCCGCTTGGTTTGTCAATGAAGAAGTTTCTGAGCCTTTTCAAGTAATGTCCAAGCCTTTTCACGTAGTCTCCGAGCCTTTTCAAGTAATTTCTGAGCCTTTTCAAGTAGTGTCTGAGCCTTTTCAAGTAGTGTCCGAGCCTTTTCAAGTAGTGTCCGAGCCTTTTCACATAGTCTCCTAGCCTTTTCACTTACTACCTGAGACTTTTCAATATCCTCACCCGAGTCTTTGTAAATGTAATCTGTGAAAATATTTTGTAGTCCTAGATTTTTATTAATGATTTGTGATGATTAATTTGACAGCATCATGAATCGGGTTAAAATAGTAATATCTTACAACGGTTGATGGGAGCAGTTACCCGACGAAAGTCAGAGGTTTGTTGGATCCGATAACCAGGGAATGTATGTTTCAAAGAATATGACTTACGAAGAATTGGTGACGATCGTGCATACCATTGTGAAGTATGATGTAAACAAATTCAATGTTGATATGTCATCAATATCAATCGTTCCTGACACTACATGCCCACATTTATAAGAAATGATGATGATGTTCAGTTTATGCTAGGGGAAGATCAAGTGATTCCTCAACTATGTGTCAGTCTAATTGAGAGGACAGTTGGAGAAGTGATTGAGATTGATATTCCTCCTCATCAAAATACCCAACAATTTTGATCCTTTAGCGGTAGCCCAAGTGTTCACACAAAGGAGTGGCACCGAAGGTGGGGAAAACATGTGTGATGTCCCACTGGTAGTGGTCGACCATGCAGATGTAGTTGAACCTCAATTCAGCGATGTGTTTGGTTGTCGAATTGAGATGAATGATGAGCAAAACAATGAGTAGTACAATGATCATGCAGATGATCTAGAAAATGTGGATGAAGAGCCTGTACAAATTCAAACATGTGGAAAACTTGTACAAGGAGTTAGTTGCACCACACCAAATATGCGTAGGACTTTCGAGGTCCGGCATAATGTAACTGCACTTGATTAAGATAATGTGACAACATGGAAAACTTGTACAAGGATTTAGTTGCACTTCACCAGATATGCGTAGGACTTCTGAGGTCCGGCATAACATAACTGCATTTGATTATGATAATGCGACAACATAGGTTATTCTCGGAGCAAATTTATACTCGTTCGGTATTGGTAGAAGCAGCACCTTTGCAACGCAAGAATCTACAAGTATGATTTATAAAGGTCAATTTTTTCCAAGTAAAAAGGATTTGAAGAGGCTAGTTGACCTTTTTACAATGCAGAAGAACTTTGAATGGAAGATAAAAATGTTCAATAAGACAACGTTACATCTAGTTTGCATCATTAACAACTACACGTGGAAATTAAGAGCAGTGAGGAGAGATGAAGGGACTTGCTTCCAAGTTAGAAGTTTTGTCAATGAACACAGTTGTCCCTTGAAGGAGATTCACCGTCGCCACCAACAAGCTAGTGCAATCATTAAAACTAATAATACATGGTGTGTATAAAACTAATCTAGAGAGGGGTGAATAGATTTTATCCCTTATTACCCAATTTTCGCGTTTAGTCAAATTTACGAAAATACCCCAAACCAGTCAAATAATAAATCAAGTGTAATAAGTGCGGAATTATAAATGACACTTGAAATATATGTGGAAACCCTCAATAGGGAAAAACCACAGGCTATTAAGTGCACCACACTCGAACCTCAAATCCACTAATTGTGATAGCGTTTACAACCTAATCCCGGTTTATGACCTAATCTCGGTTAATAACCCGCTACCACTACCCGCAGGCCTGTAAAAGTGGACCTAGTCCAATTGCTCATGTGAACACCTAATTCCAGTGTACGACCTAATCCCGATCATCACACAAGACTTACTTCTCCAAAAAAATCAAACACCCTAAGTGAATATTATGCAACATACAAATAAGCAAGTAATGTTAGGGTACACTAAATGCTTATATAGGAATATAAAATGACAATTAAATCATTCCTAGATATCAAATATAACTATATGGCATGGCATACAACTTAGTTATGTTAAAGATTACCAATCATAAATACAATAGCTATCATAAATAACCCATAAACATTTAAAAGCTTAATTAGTTGATTAAAAGACAATATATCAACCTAGTTATCAATAAATCAGACAAGAATGTTTATGGATTAGCTTTTAGACAATAATGACCTAATCAATTAAGCTATCAAAAAATAAACCAATCAACACATAATCTCAATCTTGTATACAGAAATTACTCTAAGAACATACAAATAATAACTGAGATAAATTGATAAGTAAAAACATTAATTATGTAAGATAATAGTGTTCAACATATCATACCATGTGTGTTGAAGAAGGCCCATGCTAGATAAACCTAGAAGATGCTTAGATGTTGATTTATGCATATGGAAATGGGTTTGGAGAGTTAAAGAAACAATCTTGGTGTTTTCTCTCACTAGGGAACTCTTAATCTCTCTCTAGGGTTTTGTATATTTTGTTCCTTAAATACAAATGATAGAAAAAGATTTATTTATTGTACTAAGATGATAGCCCTATAAATTACGTGACTTTGCCTTTAAAAATGAGCTAAATCGGACTCCAAATGAGTGAGATATGACCAAATTACGAAATAGGGTCAAGACTGTCGCTAGCATGCCGCTGTCACCCAAGGTGCGGTACTTGAACTGTGGCGAATTGCTGTTGCTAGCATGCCACTATCACCCAAGGTGCAACACTTGAACTGCAGCGAATTGCTGTCGCTAGCATGCCACTATCACCCAAGGCGTAGCACTTGAATCGCGACGAAGCGTCACAACACAGAGCTTGATATTCAAGCAACTCAAAATATGACCAAACGATATCGAAACCTTTCATATGATATATCGTTGGAAAGGTATGGAAGTCTAATTTCTACTCCAATTATTGAATGATATTTTGATTTCTATAGAAAAATTTATGGTCAATTGAGTGACAAATGGTCAGATTCGGATAATAGCAGTGATGCCCTATTTTAGTGGTCACTTTGGAGATTTCAAAACCAATCCAAACGGTCATGAAATATTATGAATAATATGCCGTTGGAAAGGTATGGGTGTCTAGTTTTTCTAGAATTTTACAAAACTCAATTTAAATGTTTTTATAAAAAGTTATGGTCACAAAACTATACAAAGGCAGTTTTGAAAAACATTTAAAACATTGAAATCCAATATTTGAAACTAGACACTTTACTCCAAACAACCAAACCAAATCTAACACTTATCCAAGAGAAGAATGAGACATTCTCAAGTGGTCAACCATCGCGCTAAGACATGCACACCATCGTGCAAGCGCAGATGTTTCCGATCATCTTCGAGAAACGAATTGCACCACACTTAAGACTAACATTAAGTGAAAGTGTGGGAAGTGAATGCATCCTAATGCCTAACATGTCATGGCATTGTCATTAAACAAGGTGCACTCAATTAAAACATGCATAAATAGAATTCATGGCTTTGCATCCTAATGCCTGAACATTTCATGGTATTTCGATGAACAAGATGCAATCATTTAAACATGCATGAAGAGACTTCATGGCTTTGCATCCTAATGCCTAAACATGTTATGGCATTTCATTGAACAAGATGCAATCATTTAAACATGCATGAAAAGACTTCATTGCTTTGCTTCATAATGCCTGAACATGTTAGGCATTTCAATGAACAAGATGCAATCAAGTAAAACATGCAAGAAGAGATGTTCAAAAGCATGCAAGAAGAGATGTTTAAGAACATGCATGCACTCATATAAAACACACAACATACAAGAATAAGATATATGCATGAGTTGTGTGTGTGTGTGCAACTAGATCTCTTCAAAGCAAGAAAGCACTAGAATATACCTTTGGTGCTTCTTCTCTTGAGGTCTTGAGCGGGCCTTGGTTGTGCAAAACACCAACCATTAAATACCTAAGCTACCCTTACATCAAGCCCCAATATATGGTTTGTCCATGAAATAAGTCAATCAATAAATAGGAATCTTTACAGTCATAATCGGAGAAGTCGTTGCACCTAGACTTCAACAACAAGATGGTCATCTCATGCGTCCTAAGGACATAATCGCCGATATGAAAACAAAGTATGACATCCAAATCATGTATAGTAAGGCACATGATGCCCTGAAGTATGCATTGTTATTGACTTATGGAACGCATGAAGAAACTTTCTGACTGCTGCCATCTTTTAGTTACGTTCTGGAATATCAAAATCCTAGCACAATCACTAACTTACAGTGCGCGGACGATGGTAAATTCCTCTACTTTTTCATGTCATTAGGGCCCTCAATTAGAGGTTTTCGGAGGTGTGTGCATCATGTGATTGCAGTTGATGATACCCTTTTGAAGGGAAGATTCGGAGGTATGATGTTTGTTACAACTGCACAAAATGGAAACGAATAGATGTATCTAATTGCTTTTAGGTACGGTGACTCAGAAAACAACCTTTCATAGGAGTAGTTTTTGGAATGCTTGAAGGGTGCCCTGGGTCATATAGATGATCTGAATTTCATTTCCGATCAACATGCAAGCATTAAAGCAGGGATTTCTAAAGTGTTCCCTGATGCAACCCATACCATATATTGCTAGCACTTTTATGAAAATATTAAGAAGCGATTTCACAGAAAGGATGTTTCTGACATAATAGACAAAGCAGTTAAGTCGTACCGTGAATTCAATTATAACCGTCATATGTTGTACAAGGCTGCATTCAATTATGTCATTGCTGCCGATCCACACAAGTGGTCCAGAGTACACTGTCCCCAAAGTAGGTACAGAGTGATGACAACAAATGTTGTAGAGTGCATAAACTCATGCCTAAAATTCGCACAGCAACTACCAATGTTGACACTGGCAGAGTTTATTAAGAATATGCTACAACATTGGTTTCACGATCATCATCAAGCTGCATAGTTCATGCGTCATCAATTAACCGATGCAGCACATATTTTGATCCTGAAACGTGTCGAGAAGTGTAATTATATGACCGTAAATCCAGTTGAATAGAACATATTCTCCGTTAAACTAAAGAGAAAGCAATAGATGGTTAATTAAGCGTTAAAGACTTTCACATGCAACAAATTCCAAATAGATTTTTTTCCATGTTCTCAAGCACTCGCAGCGGCAAGATACATGAGAAGTTACAGTTAACAATTTATATTACCCAAGCTTGAATCTTATTGTTTTCATTGTTGTAGGGAGCGAAACTTGGATTTTACATCTCTGTGTGCGGACTACTATAAGAGAGAGACACTTATTGATGCATACTCGGTTCTTATTATGCTTGTTGGCCATCCTTCTTCATGGGTAGTGTCATCTGACATCGCAGCGCGGGTGGTTTAAATCCAAAGTCAAAGAGACAATCAGGTCGCCCGATGGAGGGTCAACATGCCTCGTTTTCGGAGAGGACATCCACACAATCGTGTAGAAGATGTGGACAATCAGGACATAATAGAAAGAGGGGTTCTAACCCACCTATGGTTAATTAAGGTCCCAGTAGAATTGTTCCAGATGAATACCATCGTAAGTGCAACATCTGTCATTCAGTTTGACACAACAAACAAATGTGACTCTACTGTGGAATGAATGGAGTTGTTGATATTAATGTAATTTTAATTATTTAGAATTGAATGATAACAACATTGTAACAAAGTGATGTGACCTTGGTTTCTTTGTGATGTGCATAAGATGCTAAACTTAGCGATCAAATATAACAAGGCAGTACAAGATGAAGACGAATTGCCATAAGAAAAACTTGCGATTGCTAATGTAGGAAGACAAGATGCTAAGAAGCACCTTGAGAAACATGTCTCCAACTTGATGTCTTTCAATATCGTTCAGACTTTGGGACCATGCTCGATATAGTTGTATTATGAGACCGTTGATTCTTATGCTTTTATGTTGAACTATTCAGATTGTTTTTTGTTCTGAAATTGATTTGAATTTAGTTCTTTGTTTAATGCCATACTGGATCCTTTGTTATAATGTTTCTCTTGCATACGTTGTTATTCGTAAAACAATTATTTGTATTGTTTATGGGTTTCAATGTTTCATCACCTTTGTAGTTTAACCATGAGAGTGCATATACTTTTTGATGCTCTACATGTAGCGTTTTGATGGGGCAATTACTTTTCAGTTTACTGATTGTTGAAGGTATGAAATATGTGTTCTACTTTTAATTGCAAACACTTAAACTCTAAAAAAAAAAAAAATCATCATTTAATTACTCAAATGTTATGTACATCAACTACATAATAAAATAGGGCTTGGAGTTACAATAAACCTCCACGACCATCTTCTCCCGGATGACGCCCATATAGTCTTCCGACCAGTCGAACCCATCCATGTTCGCCAGCATATACTCTGTCAATCTCAAAATATGGGCACCACAGTTACCCCTGCAATTCACCACATGACAACCGTTAGAATGGAATGTTATTAAAACCAAACATGATAGAATAAGATCTTGAAACAGTCATACCCTATAGTCTGTTGGGTCACACGTGATGTAGACACAATGTTGAAAAAAAAGGGCTTATTCTTCAGGTCGTACGTCCTATCATCCCTTCATCTCTTAGTGTGAAACTTGACTTGATGCAACATCGAGGGTAAAAACCACCTTATGCACGCGACATGTTCATTCCTGGTGTCCTATGTAACTTCATGTCTGTACGGGTCTAACAGGTAGATTTTCCCGATTGTGAGGTCGACGCTGGCCAGGATCCAATGTTGTCATCCGATGTTGCAATGAATCAAAACCTATAGGTGTTTCAACAAAGTGTTATCAATGTCAAATTTATTTATTATACACATTGAAACCATGTAAATTAAACACTCACCACGTCAACCTCGTGCTATGGCCGGTTTCTTGACAGGAACAATCCACGTACCACCTTAAGGTCCTTGGCAGGCCACTAGTACTTCAGCGGAGACCAACCCTTAAGGGGTTTGCCCACAACCTCAGAAGGCATAATTCTCCCCCACTTAATATATAACAATGACTGTACATAGGAAATTTACCGAAATGTTAGGTAAAAGATGTATGAAACACATCAATGCATAAGCGAAAACTTTACAATATAAACACTTACATAGAACTGTGAATCCAGTATGTTGATCCTCTGACCGTAGACAGTGGGGTATACCCGCTGACGCTTCCTTAGAATATGCAAGTACGCGTCAATATGCTGACAGTTTCAACATGTTATATTGTTAGGATTCTACCATATTTTTTTCAAACTTATACAGACAGTTCAAGTAAGGAACATACCGTATCCTCCAACTCCATGAAGTTAATTTGCAACCAATGGAACCAAGTGACACCAACTGGCTCATGCAGATCCACATCACGTCTGCATGACTGTTGAAGAAGTTAGATAACCACGTAATTTAACTTCGGTGTTTCAAAATATTAAAAAAAGATTGTAGTACGTACGATTATACTTACAATTCCCTCATCTCGTTCCACTTGTAGGCTTGGTACTCCGCAAGCTAGTTAGCATCTACTAATTCCTCAGGCCTAAATACATGTTCCGATGATTGTGGCGTTGTCCTTGACCTCTTCGGCCGACAAGGGTCAGTGTATGGGGTCAGCAGCTGCCAACCTCACCTATGAAGCCACTGGTGACGCTGAACCTAGGGCGAACTACGGTCCGAAGCATTGGGCCTAACCAGAGGGGTACGCTGTGAGAAAGAACTATGTCCCCGTGGATCCCTGTGAAAAGGGGTGTGCTACGGTGGGATCGACCGAAGGGGTGCGCTGAGACGGATGGGGGAGCTGCGTTGGGATCGCTTGGAGGGGGGAGCGGCACTGGGATTGACCGAATGAAGGGTGTAATGTGAGGACAAACTTTGTTCCCATGGATCACCTGGAAGAGTGCGTTACACTGGGATCGACCGGAGATGTGCGTTGAGACAGAGGAACTCTGTCATAGTTGATCGCCTGAAGGGGTGCATTGCATTGGGATCGACCAAATGAGAGTTGCGATATGAGGACGAACTCTGACACAGGTCCTGGGGATGAACATGATGATGCAGCAGCTGCTCTAGTAAAACCTGAGGAGGTACCTACTTCAATAGTGTTGTCTCTGTACCACTAGGTACCTCCTCTCGTTTTATCACAACATGCCCCTAATGATTGGATATTATCTCTGTAGTAAGTTGCAACTCACGTCCAGTCTCTAGGTCTGTCCCGTCCTAAAGACTACCTGTCCTGTCTCTAGGACTACAGTCTCAGTCATCAAATGATGGGTTATCGAACGGTGAACCATCCTTATGGGATTGCGACGTTGAACCCTGAATCGCCTAGATCAAGCCCAGCAACTCCTGATGCTGCTAATCTCATTTCTCATCAATCTTTTGGACATCCTCCCGTAAATCTCGGACGGCATCCATCACTTCAATGAATTTACGGTCCTAGTAGTACTAAAAGTATTTTAAAATTGCCAGTACTAAAACCGTTAACTCTTTTGAAATTACGGTCCCAAAATCTTGAACCCGCATATGCCTCACGGGAGTCCCACCGCTAGCCTTTCAGCTCAGAATCTTCCGTATCACTTGTTCCGCCAGTCAGACCCTCAGTATCACTAGTTCTGACAGTCGTATGTTGTCCGAGATCTAGTACTTGAAAGGGTCTATCGGCAGCATTATACAAACTGCCTCTTTCGTCTATGCCCTTCTAGTACCATTCAGCCCTCTCATCTACCATTGGTACCAATTCAAGCCTCATAAACATCTGAAATTGTAGTTATACCATTGTAATTGTATACATACTAATAATTATGAACATTAACAAAAAAGATACTTACCCTTTCAGTGAAAATCTTTGCCATCTTTTTCGCCCTCGGTCGCTGACTCAACTCCCATTTCAGAATACGAGGGGGATAGGTCAATTTCCCTACGAGGCCTAAATTGGTTGCCAAGCTCGAGGATAACCTCAAAAGCAAATATCTGCGTAATAGATAAGTACGATAAGAATCCAATATATGTATTCCATCAGTCATATGAAAACAACTACAATCAAAGTACGGATTCAAATTCTAAATTCTCACCAATAGTGCGTGAGGTAGACTGTATATGTTGTATGTCTCCACGGTGTGTATGTTAACGCCCTTTGCTTGCTGTCGTTTTTCGAACCTGTCCCGTCAACCATCCAACGCATGCTTGAAACCAGAAATAGATTGCATATACACGTGTCGAAACTAGTTATGGCGTGCTAATATTATCTAGTGGCAGGAGGAGAGGGGGGGGGGGGGTGGTGAACAGATTTTAATCAAGTTATATTACCAAAATCTTAATTAGTCAGTATTCAAATTTTCAAACCCCAAACTAGTCACAAAATAAAAAACAAGGAAAAACCACGGAATATAAATAACACTTGATTTTTACGTGGAAACCTTCAACAAGGAAAAACCACGGGCTGTTATATGCGCCACACACGAACCTTGAATCCACTAATTGCAATGGTATTTACAACCTAGGTTGACCTCAACCTCTCACGGTCTATAACCCACAACTACTACATGTAGGCCTTTAAAAGTGAACCTAGTACAATTTGCTTGTAGCCTAAGCAACTTTAGCCACAAGACTTACTTCTCAATGAAGAGATAAAATAGCCTATGTGAATATATATGATATCCAAAGTGCAAATAGAACTAGGGAACACTAAATGCTTATCTAGGATTATAAGATGACAATTAAATCAATCATAGATATCAAATGCTATATGACATGGCATAAAGCTTAGCTAACTTAGATTAAACAATCATAGGTATAGTTGTCACAATACAACACTCAATCAAAACACCACAAACAATCTCTATCTTGTATCTATAATATATTCTTAGATCATACAAGTAATCAAAGAGATGACTTGTTAAGGAAGACACTAAGATTAGATGAAATTAGTGAAAACCTTACAAAGCAAGATGTGATGTTGCAAAACCCATGCAAGAAATCATTCTAGATATGCTAGAAGATGCTATATGAAGTTTTGATGTATGTGAAAATGGTTTTGAGTGTTTAGAGAATCAAAGATGATGAAAGATGATTTCTTTGATGAATTTCTCTCTTTTTAAAAGCCCTTAATGAACAATATGATATTTTAAGAGTTAAAAACGACCTAGAGACAAAGAGACATATATATAGGGAGCCAAAATGAAATGACATCGTTTTAGAAAAGTGCCTTGAAACAAGCATATCTGCGCCCTAATTCTGTGCCCGATAATCACCGAATAAGGGCGCTGAATACCAACAGTCGCATTGACTTGGATTCTTCGGCCTCATTTTTTGCCTTGCCTACCAAACAAGGGCACCGAATTACAATCAAACCCAGTGGTCTGAATTCGGTGACCTTATTATACAGCCCCTTATCGCCGGACCAAGGGCGCTGAAAAGACACCAGATCAACTGGTCTTAATTCGATGGCTTGGTTCTGCGGCCACCGACCGCTGAACCAGGGCGCCAAAATCCCCTAACTTTGCATCCTAATGCCTAAACATGTTATGGCAAAACAAGCAAGATATAATCAATTAAACATGCATGAAGAGATATTCAAGAATATGAACGCATACAAACAAAGCACACAATACACAAGAAGTATGGATATGCATGAGTTGTGTGTGTGTGTAACTAAATCTCTTCAAAGCAAGTAAGCACAAGAATTTACCTTTGGTGTGCTTCTTCTCTTAAGGTTTTGAGAGGGCATTTGCTGTGTAAAGAATCAATAATCAAATGCCTAAGCTACCCTTACATCAAGCCCCACATGTGGTTTGTCACCGAAACAAACCAATCAAACTTGAGGAACTTACACATGTGCACCCCCTAGGTACGCATCAGGCGCATCCAAGTCTTTAACTAGGCGCCAATGTCATACTAGAATTTTCTCTCTCTCGTCTAACCCCATTAGTATCAAGTTAAGCATATACAATAAGCATAGCTTTACCGCATCGTACTGCTGCTCAAAAACGCCAATCTACATAACCGATTTTAGCTTTTCAAACTCGACCTCATATCGACCATGAAAATACTGTTGATGTATGCCATTCTCTACCATATCATATCTTGACATGTCGGGAATGACTCTGAATTTCAAACTGGCGATCAAACAAAACTCAAACCTCAAGAACCAGACCAAATGGCGACCTAACAAAAATCTCATCTCATCTTCTGGCCCATCATGATGCGCGCATAAACAGCCGATAGACAATGCCAGCCGAAAACTTCATCTCACGATGTATCCGAAGGAAATGTCCAAAACAAGACTCGGTATACCAGCGTCATTCTTCGACTGCAAGATGTTCAAGTACCTTGTTAAGTGCGTTATCGATATCTTGAAGGTCATTGAAATGGTCATGCCGAGTTATTTTTCCCTCGTACCATTCTCCCACTAGAGTTTTAAGAAAATCCTTCAATTGATTCCTCATCTACATATTATCATAGGAAAAAACCATATCAGTTCATTAAAAAGCTCAAATTACTATTGAAAAAGCTCAGACAGTGTTTGAAAAGGCTCGGAGACAGTGTTAAAAGGCTTAAAGATTCTAATTTGACAAACCTATTCATAAAAAATTAAAAAGTTCGGATTACTATTGAAAAGACTCAGACAGTGTTAAAAGTGTTAGAGATTCTAATTTGATAAGCTTATTTATAAAAAATTAAAAGCTGGGATTACTGTTGAAAATGCTCGGACAGTGTTTGAAAAGGCTCAGAGATAGTGTTAAAAGTCTCGAAGATTCTAATTTGACAAAACCTATTCACAAAAAATTAAAAAGGTCGGATTATTGTTGAAAAGGCTTGGACAGTGTTTGAAATGGCTCGGAGACAGTGTTTGAAATGGCTCGGAGACAATGTTAAAAGACTCAGAGATTCTAATTTGACAAACATATTCACAAAAAATTAAAAAGCTCGAATTACTGTTGAAAAGGCTTAGAGACAATGTTAAAAAGCTCGGAGATTCAAAATTGACAAACCTAATCATATTCGTTAAAAAAGTTCGGATTACTATTTAAAAGGCTCGGACAGTATTTGAAAAGGCTCAAAGATAGCGTTAAAAGGCTTAGAGATTCAAAATTGACAAACTATTCATATTCCTTAAAAAAGCTCGGATTACAATTTTAAAAGCTCGGAAAAAGTGTTAAAAGGCTCGGAAACCTAGATCTTCTTCATTTTCTACACAAATGTTTCATAACTTAAAACCCTAACCTAACCCAAAACCATACTCAGATTGACAAATCAAACTAAATGGTCATGTCTAAACAACACCCAACATCAAACACACACATAAACTTATGAAGAACAAAAACGACATCAAAACATAAACTTACCACTATCAATTTCGCCGTCAGATTTTCAAGCGTATGTTGTTGCAGCCGGTTACTTTCTCTCTCTACTGTTTTCTCTCTAGGTTTGAAAACGATAGAAAATGACAAAAAAAAATATTTCTGTTTGGTCACCTAAATAGATGCATTTAAAATGTGAATTAGTAATATGGTGACTTTCTTACAAAACCTGGCCCAAATAGTGACAAAAAAGTTTTGAGCCCCACTCCACATTGGAAATGCTCTTTCAAGTAACATGAAAGGTAAAAAATTGCACCAAAGTCCCTTAAGGTTTTCTCTTTTACACTATTAAACAACTTTATCGTTAATTGACATTCGCATCCCTTACGTTAGTCAAACTTAACCGTTGACCAAGT
This sequence comes from Acer negundo, assembly GCA_035582765.1. Lineage (NCBI taxonomy): Eukaryota > Viridiplantae > Streptophyta > Magnoliopsida > Sapindales > Sapindaceae > Acer > Acer negundo. The sequence continues at coordinate 21,840,991 of CM069235.1, read as the reverse complement.
TTGACTATCGAAACTTGGTATTTTCATTATTTGAGCAAATTTTTTAAAAAATAAATTAAAAAAATAAAAACATGCTTAAAATCTCAACCATCTCAACCATCCATCTCATAGATGGACACTAGAGATATATTTATTTAAAAAGTTTACAAATAAAAAATGAGATTTTTTTTTCAATAGATAGAATGATCTCAACCACCCATATCTTAAAATGAAGTGTGGAGATCAAATTACATAAAAATTTTTTTTTTTTTTTTAAAAAGACGAACCGGTGGAAATCCAATTCTTCATCGATAAAGATTAGAATCTCTATTGATGAGGATCATCTCCATCGATGGAGATGACCGTCTCCATCGATGGAGACGATGAACTCCATGTCGATGGATTTCATTATTTCCATCGTCTCCATTAATGGAGATGACGAGACAAAGTTCGTCTTCTTGCCATTGCAATGGAGATGAATTCCATTCCATCAACGACAATAGAGACGATGAAAACCACTAGTTGGGTCTCCATTAATGGAGACCCATGGATCTCTATCTCCAGCTCTCCATCGATAAAGATCCATGGTGGATATGCAATCTCCACCGGTTCATTTTCATTTTTTTTTTGATCTCCACCATACATTTTATGGATTTCAATCTATTTAATTTTTAAAATATTTTTTTTATAATGAAGTATTTATTTTAATTTATTAGTTTAAAAATTTTTAGGGGCATTTTGTTTTTTTTTTTTTTGTTTTTTTATCAAACTTAGTAAATATTTAAGTTTGGCTAAGGGGAGATGACCATCGATCGAAGATAAAGTCGTCTATGGCCGTAGAAGGACCAAAAATAAAAGTTATGCTACTTGTAGAATTGAGTTCCTAAGAGCATCTCTAGTAGTTCTTTAAACCACCCACCAACTTCAACTTAGAGTGCACTATTCACTAAAATACTCTCCAACGTTACTCTATTTTATTGTTTCCTAAAAGAAAATTTGTGCTTTGTAACAGCTGGTTTTATATAAAGCGTCTTGTGACCGCTTTATTATTCTTTAAATGCTATATCAAGTTTTATTTTTTAAACAAATTTCTAATTTAACTATTTTATATTTAATTAAAATAATATATATTCTCAGAAAATATACTATTAAAAAGATCTCGTTGAGATTTTTAAAATGATATATATTTTGATATATATTTTATGTTAATAAAATTATTAAATATTATATAAGTTAACTAATAGAAATTATTTCTTATCGAATAAATATTAATTATAAGAATATTTTTTAAAAATGTTTGTGTTTTTTTTTTTTTTAAGTGTATTAAAGTGGAAAAAAAAAACAATTTAACTTCAAATTGGAGTTGAAGCTGAATCAATACACCTTCACCAAAAAAATGTTTGGGATCAAAGTTGGCATTTTTCCAACATCAACTCTGTAGAAAAAAATGAGTGAGCAGAAGAAGCAGCAACACTGCTGCTTGTCACATGAATTTCTCAGAGCAGCAACCCTAAACCCCAGCAAAATTGCCGTCATACATGCTGCCACCACTACTTCACCTTCTAGTCATCATCCTCCGGTGGTGTACGAAGGAGACCGTTGTTTCACTTTCTCTGAGGTTTCGGCGTCCGTCCATTCCCTCAGCTCTCGCCTCCGCTCCATTCTTCATGGTTCCCGTGACCCCCACCTCATCAAACCCCAACCCTCACGTTAGTATTTTCTTTTCCATAATTTATTTGTTTATTTATTATATTCAAGAATTGTGAGCGCTAAAACAGCAAATATATATGTATGTGAATGCGGACTTCTTAATGTTAATTGCTGTTTTCTTTTGAAAATTAGCTTTTTTTGTGGTACATGTTCGTCATCCAATTATAATTATCAATAAATTTCAATTCTATATGTTTCTTTTTTTCAAGAAATGATTATAGATTATCAATTAGCATAACTATTCCGTCACTCTTGTTGTTGATGGTGATTTACGACCTGGGAATTGTTGCAGGCAATAATCTAAATTGTCAGCAACCTGCTCCTGTTTATACATTCATTTCTTCAACATCAAATGAAGGAAAGTTGACCGATTCTATGAATATGTATACACCGAAAGTTATTGGCTTATATATGCCCCCGTCAGTGGAGTACATAGTTTCTGTTCTTTCTATTTTGAGAATTGGGGAGGCTTTTTTGCCTCTAGATCCTTTTTGGCCAAAAGATAGAATATTGTCTATTATTTCTTCCTCCAATGTTGACCTTGTTATTGCTTGTGGAACTTCATTTAGTGAAAGTGGTTGTTACCCGCTTGATAAATCGCATTGGCTTCTAGAATGTGGTATTTGTCCTGTCTTGTGCTTCTCCATAGAAGAAAGGGTTGAAGAACTTATTGATGTTTCAAATATTGTTTGGCCCTGTGAACATGAGAGACAAAGATCATTCTGTTATTTGATGTACACGTCGGGATCCACAGGAAAGTCTAAAGGCGTATGTGGCACTGAGCAAGGTAAGCAGCTGGTTAATCATGTGCCTATTTTTATGCCCTCACCTAAGTTTCCCTTTTCTTGTTTTAGTTGCCTATGCAGTAGAAGTTGATGATGTGATCTCCTTTATTTTCTATATTAAGGTCTTTTGAACCGCTTTTTATGGATGCAAGACTTGTATCCCCTAAATGGAGAGGATAATTTATTGTTCAAGACATCAATTAGCTTTGTTGATCACTTGCAAGAGTTTCTTAGTGCTGTTCTTACTGCTTGTACGCTGGTTATACCTCCTGTCATTGAGCTGAAAAGGAATTTATTTGGCATCATTGGAGTTTTACAGGTACAATCACGTAATAATTTGCCCCTTGTGCTATTTATGTAGATAAGTTCAATTGAGCTATCATTTTGCCTTGTTCTGCCTTTCATTTTATTTTTGTATGTGAGTAAATGATGGCCCTGGTAATAGTGTAATACTAGCACGTCATAGCTTGTTATTCTTTTATTGAATTTCTTGCTCGATGGTAACAATTTTTTATTTATTTTTATTTTTTATTTTATTCTCTTTGTAGGCTTATTCTATTAGTAGGCTCACCACTGTTCCATCACTGATGAGGGCGATCCTTCCTGCTTTGCAAAGTCAACCTAAAATGCGAATTTCAAGTTCATTGAAATTGTTAGTGCTAAGTGGTGAAGTCCTTCCTATATCCTTGTGGGATATGCTTTCCAAATTACTCCCCAAGATTTCCATCCTGAATTTATATGGGAGTACAGAGGTTAGCAATTGATAATCTAATTTTAATGTTGTTTTCAAAGAAGCATTATTAAGCCATGCATTTAATCCAGAAAGCATGATAAGGAACCAGTAATCTTGGACCTGCTCACATCTTTATTTTTTTATATTATTATTATTTTTTTTTTATGTATAATGTAAAAGGGAATTTAATCCTGGGATGACTGCTATTGTTCTTCTTGCATAAAAAAATTGTACAACTGCTTTTTCTTCTCCTAATATTATGTTTCTCTCATGTCAATTCTGGGTGCTAATCTTTGACTGGTTGAATTAATTTCTGGAGAAAGATGTTTCCACCATTTGGTTATGTAGTTACATATGTTATGATGTCCATCAAATATTCCATTAGCTTTTATTGTCAGTGATTAATACCTTATCTCTGAATAAAGGTATCTGGAGATTGCACATATTTTGATTGCAATAGGTTGCCAAATATTTTGGAGACGGAGACACTTACAAGTGTACCAATTGGTGTGCCTATTTCAAATTGTGATGTAGTGCTTGCTGAAAGTGATACTGATACACCGAATCAGGGAGAAATATACATTGGTGGTCTATGTGTTGCTAATGGATATTTTTCTGAATCAACCCTCATGTCTTTCAAGTATGTAAAGTTGCATCAGAACTCCATTTCCAACCATTCTGTTAATGGTGGAAGCATTTTGTACTTTAGAACTGGTGATTTTGCAAAACGACTTCAAAGTGGTGACTTGGTTTTCTTGGGTAGAAAGGATCGCACTATAAAGGTTAATGGGCAACGTATGGCTTTAGATGAGATTGAATTTATACTACGGGAATACCCAGATGTAATTGATGCTGCTGTGATTTTTCGTAAAATTCAGGAAGAACTTCCCATCCTTGAAGCGTATATATTGTTACAAAAGAAAGAAAAATCTAGTGAAATATTCATATCATCTATCAAAAACTGGATGATCAACAAACTTCCTTTAGCAATGATTCCTAATCGTTTTATCTGTATTGAGTCGTTGCCTATGACTACCAGTGGAAAAGTTGATTATGCATCGTTAGCAGGCTCAACAATTGTCACTATGCATCCTCAAGATGAAATTGTTGATACAAAGACTAGCAATCTCTTGCAAGTTATCAAAAAGGTTTGCTTTCATGTATTTTAAATCTCTCCTGTCCTTATTTTTTTCTAAATGGAAATTTTTACTTTCCCGGAAAATAGTTGGGGGATGTTCTTGGTCAATCAAGTCTTGGAGTTAGAGATTTTTGTACTTATTGTTAGGTGATTGTGTTGCAACTTGGGTTGTTTGACCACTGCTTTGTTACAATCACTTCTAATCATCTTGTAATAATAAGATGTACATTAATTTTTATTGTCTCTTTTTTATGGTATGCATTAACTAATTATATAAGTCTATTTAAAGCAAATACAATGCATGCAAGTTTCAGTTAGATGAACGTGGGCATCTTTTTCCGGCTGACTACGTGTCTGGTGTGCTCTCTCTGTAGTCTTTCAAGTCATCATACCAATTTTATTCTCATTTAAGATCAATAAATATTTTCTTACTGTAAGGTTGGTAATAACTTGATTTGCAAATTTTTGACCCTCGCGGATTATATCTGTTGACTTATCTCATGAGAGCTTATGGATTCATTAAAAAGATAGACGTTGGACCCTTGACGAGAAAGGATAGTCTATTTTTTTTTTCCCTGACATCATTTCCTGTAATGTGATTTAATTCAAGAGACTTCTGTAAGGACTGTTTCTGCTGCTTGTGTTGGATAGTATATTTTTTGAATGCATGAACTAATTTTAGGTTAAATTTACATACATACTGAACGTTTTGCCAGGGAATAAGTGATATAAGTTCGTCGTGAACTATGATATATTTTTTTTGATAAATTCAATGGTAAATTTATTTATGACTGATGCTTGAAAGAGCTTTGATGTTTAATTTGTTTAATAAAAAATCAGTCTTGCAAGTTAGCAGGCAAATGAATCTTGACATTTAAAATTGTTTTATCTTTAAATTTATGAACTATATTGTGCAATTGAAGCTTGACATATTTTCATAACATTTCACTTTCCATTTATTCAATTATGTTCAACTGTATTAGATCGTCAGAGAAGAGAAACCAACCATTTGGAATTTTTCTGACAGGCCTATGGTGATGCTTTGACTGTTGAAGAGGTTTTTGATGATGATAATTTCTTTGTGATGGGTGGTAATTCCATTGCTGCAGCTCATGTTGCTCATAATTTAGGGATTGATATGAGATTGATTTATAACTTTCAGACTCCATCAAAGCTTCAAACTGCTCTTCTACAGAAGAAGGTATCATGCGATAGAGATGTCAGTGCAGATCCTAATTATAAGGTGAATCAAGAAGCAGATGAGGGGAATACATCTCATTTAGTTTATACTTCAATTGACAATCTTCTTACACAGGAATTGTTGAGGATGCGTTATGAAAAGAATGAAAATCATCCCATTATGTCTAAACGCCAGAAGGTGGATTCAGATAAACATGTTGCTTTGGATCTTGGTCAAAAGGATGGGTTCCCTCGGAATTGTGCATCATCTCCTACGTCATGTTCGTTCAGTCGCTGCAACAAGATGATGTATGAAGAGGGAAATAAAGGGAATGATCCACGTCAAGTACCCTGGTCAGTGGAAGTTCCTGGAAATAGAAAAGGTTTTATCCATGAATTGTGGAAAGTTTACATGGAGTCTTGTGTCGATGCATCGCCCCTTCTCGTGCTTAAAGGCTCAGATATCTATCTATTTGTTGGATCTCATTCACATACATTTCTCTGTCTTGATGCCAAGAGGTAAGGACCATGTTTTAGTCTCTGAATGTCAGATTATGCTGTCATATACATCTCAAATATTTGTGAATACTTGGATTGGTTAGAAACTTTTGTTGAAATTGACATTTAGCCGGTACCCGTAATAATTTCATGTCGTTTGTTCATCAAAGTGGATGTTGTGATCTTAAAGGTGAATATTGACCATATATTAACTTGGAAAAACAAGCTTCGACTCCAATTTATTCTTGGGTCAAGCAGGGTTTATTTTGGTTAGCACAACTTCTTATCCTTGAAGTCCATGGTTGGCTGTCAGGTTGGGTGGATTCCTGTTGACTTATTGATTGGCAGATTGACTGGGATTGATTAAGTTGACTTATTGATCGGCAAATTGATTGTAGCTAATTGTTAGTGATTGCTTGTAACTAATTGTTAGGGTTGACTGTAGCTAATTGTTAGTAATTGATTGTTAGCTAATTGTTAAGGATTTAATTATGTAATAGTAGTATATATAGGACCTCTGTACTAAGAAAAAAAAAACAAGACAATAACAATAAACACGATTGTTCACAATTCCAGGTTTTGGTGAGATATAAAATTGAGGAAAACTAACAATTTAACACCACTGGAACAGGAATTTCCAATTTATAAAGTGGTTCATTGCTGAAGTAAATTCCCCTGAATAATTGAATGAACTGTATACTTAAAATGCTTTTGACATGAGGAATTTGTTTACGCTTGTGATTATCCCACACCATATCTCTACAGGGTCTTGCATTGAGATTTGTGTACAGTGTTGTTTGTTCTGTCCTTGAGATTCTTGAAACCTAGGAGATGCTTTCTTTTTTAATCTGTTTTTTTAAAAATAAATTTAATGGCTGTGCATGCTTGCATTATTAGAAGGATCTTGCAACATTTTGTGTTTCATGTCGATTATGGCGTAACCTACATGCTTTTTTATTGGTTATAATAAATGCAATATGTATGTAACTTTTGCTTTAAGATAGGCTTGTCTCACATATTTGAAATGCATAATGGTTGATGTAGTTGGACTTAGATTTCTACATTGATGTTAGTTATCATATTTTTCAATATGCAAAATGAAAGTGTTATCAATTCTGGTTGTTAAATTTTCATTCAGTAAAAATGTGCAGCAGAAATTTTAAGAACATGATATCTTGTTGGAAAAGGCAACTGTCCGAATTCTAGGGATCCAGAGAATTGACTCTATTAAAGATATTCTAGGAGGATTCTTAGGATAGTTAGTTGTGTAATTACTGTAATTATTATAGCTAGAAAGTAGGGATTTGTACTGTAATTAGTCCTAAATGTTACTAGCAGTAGGTTATATATTGAGGAGATGTTGTATTGATTAATTAATTTTGCAATACAGAAATTTATTCTTATTCAAACTTCATGGTATTAGAGCTTAGTTCCAACTCTGAAACCTAGGCATTCTTACGTGAGTTCTAAGACTTCTTCCTTGGCTTTATTTTTTTTCCTCTTTCTTGTTTCACTCTTAATCTATCACTATGTTGGAAAACTCTTCGACTTCTAATCTGCCTACCTCCGCTAAAAATCAGCCACCACTAAGTCCTTCTTTTGATCATCATCCGGTTAAGATCACCAACATCAAACTTAATGGGGACAATTTTCTTCGCTGTTCCCTCTCTGTCCAGATGTATATCTGCGGCAGAGGCAAAATAGGCTATCTAACAGGAGACAAAATCGAACCAGCAGCCATAGATGCGCATCATGCAGTTTGGGATGCTGAAAATTCCATGGTGATGGCTTGGCTAGTTAATTCCATGGAGGAGAAATCAGTGCAAATTATATAGCGTATACTACGGCTAAGGAGATGTGGGAGAACTTGAAGCAGATGTATTTCGATCTGGGCAACCAGTCCCAATATATGAGATCCAACTGAAGATTGGAGAAGCAAAGCAAGACACAGACACTGTTACCAAATATTTTGCAAGACCTTGATATGTTCTATGAACATAAGTGGAAGGATCCGATTGATGGAACTTACTTCCAAAAGGTGACAGAAAATAGCCGAGTTTTTAAGTTTTTGGCAGGATTAAATGTAGAGTTTGATGAGGTCTGGGGCAGGATTATAGGAAGACAACCACTCCCTTCTATAAACGAAGTCTTTGCTGAAGTGAGAAGGGAGGAAAGCAGATGTGTGGTGATGCTGGGAAAGAAGAGTAGTGAACCCATCCTGTTGAGACTTCTGCTCTAGTCTCACAAGAGATAACAACCTATAAAGCCCAGGCTCGCAGGAATGAAGATAAACCAAGAGTATGGTGTGATCACTGCAATAAGCCAAGACACACCAGTGAGACATGTTGGAAACTTCCTGGCAAGCTAGCCAACTCGAAACCTAGGGACAAATCAGCCTCTATTGCCCACTCTGCAGAACAATCCTTCCCCAATAAGGATCAGGTGGATCAACTCCTGAAATTTCTTCCATCCTATTCCAGAACAAACAGCTCTAATTTTAGCAGTTTCCTAGCCCATACATGTATTCTCTCTACTGGTTTTTTTTAGCAATTACACACCTGCACCTTAGATCATTGATTCAGGTGCATTCGACCATATGACTAGCATCTCATCTTTGTTTCAAACCTATGTTCCTTGTGCTGGTCATCAAAAGGTAAAAATTGTTGATGGAAGTCTCTCTAGCATTGCTGGAAAAGGTTCCATCAAACTGTCTGATAACCTTATCCTAAAATCTGTTTTACATGTACCCAATCACTCTTGTAACTTATTGTCAATTAGCAAACTATCTCAAGATTCTAACTGCCCTGTTGTGTTTATCCAACTAAACGTGAATTTCAAGATATGGTTACGGGGAAGATGATTGGCAATGTTAGGATGAGAGATGGACTCTACTATTTTGAGGATACTTTGAGTAATTCCTTGGTTCTAGGATTAAATTGTGGTGTTAGTTCTTTCACTGCAAAAGATCAAATTATGATGTGGCATTATAGACTAGATCATCCTAGTTTTGCATATTTGAAGTATTTGTTTCCTACTTTATTTCAAAATCTATTAATAAAAGAATTTCAATGTGATACTTGTTGCTTCTCTAAAAGTACCCGAAATCCCTATGTTTATAAATCATACCGTGCATCAAAACCCTTTTATCTTGTGCATAGTGATATGTGGGGACCGTCTAATATCCCTACACTCACCGGAAAACGTTGGTTTGTTACTTTTATAGATGACCACACACTTTTAAGCTGGCTGTACCTAATGCACACAAAGTCTGAAGTTTCAAACATCTTTAAAGACTTTTACAAAATGATTGAAAACCAGTTTCAAACTAAAATTAACGTTTTGTGTAGTGATAATGGTACTAAATACTTTAATCAAACTTTTGGTAATTTTATGAGCGAAAATGGAACCACATGTATAAATACACACCACCTCCACCCCCCCCCCCCCCCCCAGCAAAATGGTATAGCATATAGAAAGAACCGCCATCTTCCAGAATTAAGTAAGGCCCTTATGTTGTCCATGAATGTCCCTAAATACCTCTAGGGAGAAGTAGTTCTTACTTCTACATACTTAATCAATCGGGTACCATCTAGGGTTTTAAAACATGACATTCCTTTGAATTGTTTTAAGAAATGTTTCCCTACAAACCGGTTGAGTTCCAATTTGAGCCTTAAAATTTTTGGATGTACTGTTTTTGTCCATCAACCTCATATCTCTCATTCTAAACTTGATGTAAGGGCAGAAAAATGTGTTTTTATTGGGTTTGCACCAAATAAAAAGGGGTATAAATGTTTTAATCCTAGAAATAGGAAAACCTGTTGAAAAACCAGCCAATGTTGAGCAATCTGAAATTGATCTAGACATTCCTATTGCTATTAGGAAAGGTGTTAGATCTTGCACCTCTCATCCAATACCCAAGTTCATGTCTTATCATAGGCTGTCTAAAAATTACAAAGCCTTTTCATCTAGTCTGTCAAACCTTGTTATACCTAAAACCATACAAGAAGACTGGTCTAACCCAAACTGAAAACATGTTTTAGAAGAGATGTCAGCTCTAAAAAAAAAAAACGAACTTTGGGAGATTGTAAACCTACCTAAGGGGAAGAAGACTGTTGGGTGCAAATGGGTTCTTACACTCAAATGTAAGTCTGATGGGTCTATTGAAAGGCACAAGGCTAGGCTTGCCGCAAAAGGGTTCACACAAACTTATGGGCTTGACTATCAAGAAACCTTTGTTCCGGTGGCTAAAATTAATTCCATTTGGGTCCTTTTATTTGTGGCAGTAACTTACAATTGGCCGTCGTACCAATTAGATGTAAAAAATGCTTTTTTAAATGGGGACTTAGAAGAAGAGGTGTTTATAGAACTTCCACCAGGCAGTGGGAAGGTTTGTAGGCTGGTCAAATTTTTGTATGGACTAAAACAATCCCCTAGAGTATGGTTTGAAAGGTTTGGGAGAGTTGTGAGGAAATTTGGCTATAACCAGAGCCAAGGTGACCATACAATGTTCTTTAAACATTCTAAAGAGGGAAAGAAAGCTATTTTGATTGTATATGTGGATGATATCATCCTAACCGGGGATGATATAACTGAGATTGAAAAGTTAAAAAAGGCTTTGGCAAGTGAGTTTGAAATCAAAGATTTGGGAGAGTTAAAATACATTCTTGGGATGAAATTTGCAAGATCCAAGAAGGGAATTTTCATCTCTCAAAATATGTACTGGATTTATTGAAAGAGACATTAATGTTGGGTTGTAAGCCGGCCGAGACACTTATTGAGCCTAATCTCAAACTTGATGTTGCAAATTCAAAAACATAGATTGACAAAGGGCAGTACCAACTGCTTGTGGGGAGGCTGATTTACTTGGCTCACACCAGGCCTAATATCTCATTTGCAGTCAGCTTGGTAAGCCAATTCATGCACTCACAGGTCCTCAACATCATGAAGCTGTTTTAAGGATATTTAGATACCTAAAAGGGGCACCAGGCATAGGTTTATTATTTGAAAACAATGGACATCTGCAGGTTGAGGTTTATACTAATGCTGACTGGGCTGGGAGTGTTACTGACAGAAGATCAACGTCCGGTTATTGTGCTTTTGTTGGTGGGAACCTTGTTACTTGGAGAAGCAAGAAACAAGGAGCGGTGGTAAGGAGCAGTGCTGAAGCTAAGTTTAGAGCAGCTGCACTTGGTATTTGTGAGGTTTTGTGGATCAAGAGGCTACTTGAAGATCTTAAAATACAAGTACCACAACCATTAAAGCTTTACTGTGATAATAAAACAGCAATTGCCATTGCATATAATCCAGTTCTACATGATAGAACTAAACATATGGAAATAGACAAGCATTTTATCAAGGAAAAATTGGAGAATGGAAAGATTTGCATGCCATATCTGCCAACCTCAGAACAGATTGTAGATTGTCTCACTAAAGGATTGCCAAAGAATCAGTTTGAGAAGTTGGTATGCAAGCTGGGCTTAGAAGATATTTTCAAGCCAGCTTGAGGGGGAGTGTTGGAAAAGGCAACTGTCCAGATCTAGCAATCTAGAGAGTTGATTCTATCAAAGATATTCTAAGATGATTCTTAGGAGGATTCTTAGGATAATTAGCTGTGTAATTACTGTCATTATTATAGCTAGAAAGTAGGGATTTGTACTGTAATTAGTCGTAAATGTTAGCTAGCGGTTGGTTATATATTGAGGAGTGTTGTATAGATTAATTAATTTTGCAATACAGAATTTATTCTTATTCAAACTTAATATCTGCCTTTTGTATGCATCATGGGTAAAATGTTTCAAGCATTTCAGAACGACCTCGTTATCCTCCAACCTGAGTTTTGTACTAAAACATATCTGAGTTAGTGGTTGTGTCCAGTGGGAAACAAAGCTAAAAGGACGAGTTGAATGCTCAGCAGCAGTTGTTGGTGACTTTTCTCTGGTAATTCATTATACTCAGTATGTCTTATATGTTGTTCCATTTGATTTTTAGCTTTACAAGGGCGTTAAAGTTCTTCCAGAATATGTTGTGTATTAGGTTGTAGTTGGATGCTACAAGGGGAAAATATATTTTCTTGATTTTTCAAATGGCAGTATCTGGTGGATATTCCAAACATGTGGTGAGGTATGATAATTAATAGCTTTATCATATTGCTTTTCATTTATTGTGTAAGAGATTAATATGCATCAATCTGGGACTACTTTTTCTTTAGTAAGATGAGTTAATTTGTTGTCTTTACGGTCCCTTTTGCTATTGTTTTGGATTTGTTCGATGTAGTACACGACAGTTGTAAAACTTTCTTTATATATACACCTATAGGAGCAGGATTACCAGCCCCAAATTATGAAAACAATCTTTAACAATTTCTCAGCCTCTTGAGTTTTGAATTTTGATTAAAACGCACTGGAAGGCTAGGAATAATTTTTGAATACACAGTGAACTACACAATCCCACCAAACCTTCTCTCTCCTCTTTATTTCTCTCTCCCAATAACTTCACAATTTCTCTTTCCGCTCTCTCTCTTTTCTTTCCATCTCTTTCATCTCTCTCTTCAATTTTTAAGTCTTAACAAAAATAAAGTTTGGGTTTTATCCAGTAAAACCCAGGCAACAGCAGACATGAAAACTAAGGGCTCTCTCTTTCAACATTATTTCAATAAGAATAGGAAGATTTCATATAAAATTTTTGAACGAGTCATTATATTCATTTTCTTTGTTCTGCATATATTTAGGCTTAGCAAATAGTCAAATTAAAAGATTTATCATTCCAATAGAAATAACTGAATCTTTCAGCAAGAAGAAATTTAAGATTCATACACTAATAAAATAAGAAACTCTGTACCATTTCTTTGTTGTTCATGTAAGGTCTGATTATTGGATCTCTCGTCCTCGTATTATATTGTATGAGTTAGGACAGCATGTCAGAGAAGTTGCTACTTGCTAGTGAATCCCACGTCAACTAAAATTCTCTAGTTGGATATGGTGTCTTTCACATTGCTAGGCTATTGAACCTACCAGCATTGGCTTTTGGGTTTGTTTCTATATCATACTTAATTGCCTCTGTTAGTACTTAATAGTACAGGTAGTTAAGTGAGGCCCACATGATGGCCATCTTGATAAAATTTAGGGGGAAACATTCGGTCCTTATGTTTTAAGGAAACATTACTTTTTTACTCGATTTATGTGTATTAGGGTCTTTGGTCCTCATCTTTTTGGAAATACATCAAAATGGTCCCTTAACCAAAAAAGTAACCATCAAACATATGAAATGCTGTGAAAGTACTATTTTACCCTCACTTCAAAATAATTGTATATTAAAAAATTGAAAAAAAATAGATTAATTGAAAATTTTAAAAATAAAAAAGAAAATGGATAACCACCATACAATTGACCCCATCCATCCAACCATCCCAATGGATACATGTCATAATTGTATACTAATTGTGTATAAAGACATAAATACCCATGTTTCCGTTAATTTTGACAAACCATTGGACCATTTTGATATATTTCCAAAAAGATGAGGACCAAAGACCCTAATACACATAAGTCAAGTGAAAAAGTAACTTTTCCTTTAAACATAAGGACCTAACTGTAATTCCCCCTAAAATTTATGAACTGATAGGTTCTTGCCTTCATAACCTACATGTGAAAGGTTACAAGAGGTATGCTTTGGTCATATAAGCTGCTAAGTATGCTTTACTAATAGCAAAACCCTTCTTGTAAAATTTATATTTGTTGTATTATTTGACATGTGGTCTTTCCTGAAACAAAAGGCAGACTATCGGTAACCTATATGGGATCATGTAAAATCTGCAAACCAGAGCACAGTGTGAGAGCTATATAAATAAAAATGAAGTTTTGAATGATCTAAACATTTGTTTGAAATTACATCACTTTTTTCTAGGTTCTTCATTTGACTTGCATCATAGCACATGGTTTTACTTGCCATGAGGCTACTGTTGATGTTGATTACTTTTTCAACATTTGTAGGTGAAGTGCCAGCCAGTTGTTGATGTTCCTAGACAATTGATCTGGTAAGGTCTTTGCTGATTCCTCATGTTTTTATTTTACACAGGACTCGGGATGGTGAAAAATTTAAGCTAATACCAGGCATCTTCATTTTGGGTCGACTATTTTGTGCAACATATATTGTTGTCAGATAGCCAGTTTTAATGGAACTTTTGAGTTATATTGTTCAAAGTCGTAGGTCTAATTTCGTTAATACTTGATCAAGTTTGTATAATTGCATGCGTCATAGCCTGGGTGTCTGCCCTGCTCTACAAACTGTAAATTGTTTTTTCTTTATGGATTACTTTATTACACCAGCAAAGCTACACTAGTCTGAGGTAGAACTCTATCATCAAATAAACCAGCCAGAATTTATGTTAAAACAGTTATAAATTTCCTTTCTAGGGTTATATTTGAAATATGATGAAAAATAACCTTAATATGGTAAAAGACAGAGTTGCATGTGTAAAGTTGATTGCTCTTCATTATAGATTAAATGGGTTATTGTATAGAGGTAGACAATTTTTCCCACTAGCTTGGGTATTTTTTACATTAACGTCTGGTTCTGCACTCTATCTGTTTAGCATCACAGGAACATCACCTGGATAGCATGTAAATGTCTCCATTAACAAAAGAACATAAAAGACAGTTGCAAAAGATTAGATTATCCACTTTGATTTTCTAAGTTTATACCAATTATGATGTATAGGTACTCATCCTAATGTCTTGTTAGAATAGCTTTCAAGATTTGCATCTGTTTGGCATAATTTCTACCCGTCTTTGCTCCGGTGAATCTTGAATCTCCCATTTGCATGATGTATAATTGTGTTCATCGCTTTCTGTTTGCAGTTAATTTATACTCTTGGTATGAAATTTATTATTCCAAATATTTGCAGGTATAATTTCTAGCACAACCACACTGGCCTCTTAATATGATTTAATCTCTGTGACATTATAGGTGTGGGTCACATGACCATAGTTTATATGGTCTTGACTTTATAAACCGGTGCTGTGTTTATAAGCTTTCATGTGGAGGGAGTATATTTGGGTCACCTGCAATTGATGAGGTATAAGTTCTCATTCAGTTATTGGTTAAACTGCCTAATTATTTGTGCTTCAAATAATTAGGAATATCCTGCTGGATTCATCTCCACATTTTTTGATTTTAGTTGAAGTTGTCTTTAACATCAGTATATTTATTGTTCACTTATTTCCTGTAGCCAGTATGTCTCATTGTATTCTGCTTAGAAATATGTGATTCAGTCAATCATCCTCTAGAATTGAGCATAAAATCTGGCGATTTGAAGTTTAAGTTTTTTTCTTTTGGGTAAATAAATAGTATCATATAATAGGGATGTACAAAATACAAGAGGCATACCCCAGGAACACAAATGCACCTAGTGCAAAAAGAAGAGCTCATAAACTCGAAAAACCAAAAGGGATCAAACAAGAGAGCTTAACCCCTAATATAGGCTAACAAGAATCAAATCATCCCAAAGGAATATTCCAGTTTAAGCTAAAAGAGGGTAATCCTTCAAGCTGATCAAAAAGAGCCACTACGGATTGTATCAATAATGGAACGGGGCAACAACTAAGCTAGTCTTATGAGGGCCCCAAAAAATGTGACAATTTATTTCTCTCCAAACTGAATAAACTGTCACAGCAAGGCAGAGCTTCTTGGTGATAATGGGAGGAGAATTCCCTTTCCAATGAAGAGAAGCCCAATCAATGAAAACATTCCAGCTTTGACCATACCACGGACAGCCACAATTATTCATCAATTGAATCCAAATGGCTTTGCTAAAAGGGCACTCAAAGAAAAGATGGGAAGAATAAGAATTCATGAAAGCTTCAATATTTTAGATGGAAGATTAAACTGTGGAATAATGCTATTGGTAAGGTTTCTGAACTGGAGATGGTGGTAGGAGACATTCTAAAGACGATTTTGAGGAGGCTGGACAGACTGGTCAGGAACTCCACAAAATGCTTATCATAGTTTACTGTGGAGGAGTCATCTATAGAGGAACTAGAGTTGGAAGCATGAGTTCAGGATAAAATTGCCTTTGAAGGACATAGATTTCAAAGTACTTTCATTGGATGGATGAGCAGACTATACAGTGGCTTATGAGAGATGAAAATTCAAAGTACTTTGAATTGATGGGAAGACAAATCACTTTCATTGGATGGCAAAGAGAAATACAAAGTTGTTTAATTAGATGTCAAATGGTAGGTTGACACGCGATAAAAGCATCTCACAATCGTACGAGGCCGGCACATGCAATATAATGAAAGTAAAGTTTGTTCCCATGAGGATTGGGTTACTAAGTACCGAAAGATGTTAAATCTATTACTATTTGGACAAACAATAAATGGTTGATTTGATTACGCACTACTATAACTCTAACTACTCGATGCAAACTAATATAACTAATTAATTACAGCAAGCAAATATGATGTGAGAAATGAGATGAGATAGCTAGGACATCGATTTCACCTTACCAATCCTATTAAACATATTAGACCATCAATTCATCAAATCATGCAAGTAAGAGTTAAAAAACCCGTGTTGACCCTTATATAACCTCTGTTCTCTCTCTAGCAACAAAGTACTCATACACACCTATAATCTATCTCTCGATGACTATAAGAAATACATATGGATTCATTAAGTTGAATGGCACACAATAGAGATCATACATGCAAGCTTCGTGTATTTCTACCTTACTAAACATGCATTGGGTATTTTATCGAGTTAGTTACGTGCGTCACCTTTTGGTCCATAACACAACAACCAAGTAATCAATTAAATGATGGTCAATCACCTAATAGCATTGAGCATACAAAACCCCATTCAACAATCACAAGCACAACTCAATAAAAAGGTGATCTTTAAAGCTCCTTAAAAACGAGAGAAAGTGAGGTATTTATAGGTAAGCAGAATTAGGGCACGAAGTCTAATGTTTTGTTGAGCTGGAGCCTTTATTTGTGGTACGGGCACGGTTCACTATAATGCAACGTATCATGCAAAGTCTCTAGAATGAAGTCACGATTGACACCTAATTGAATGTGCGGTACGTGCGTCATAGTGTACCGAGCATTCAATCAGGTGTCAACCGCAACATCATTCTAGAGACTTTGTGCGGTTCAGTTCGTAATAGTGAACCGCGAATCAACTCCAGTAACTCGTCGCGGTTGGTTCACCTCGTCGTGGTTAGGTTCATCTTAGTGAACCATGACATGGACAGCGCACCAATTCCAGAGGTTTTGCATGATATGTTGCATCTTAGTGTACTACGCAACATACAACGACCGGAATAGTTGTGCTGTTCATGTCGCGGTTCATGAAGATGAACCCAACCCCAACAAGTTACTGGAGTTGATTCGCAATACAAGCGCGGTTCACTATGACGAACTGAACCGTGCAAGGTCTCTAGAATGAAGTCACGGTTGACACCTGATTGAATGCGCTATGATACATGTACCGCGCATTCAATCAGTTGTCAACCGCGACTTCATTCTAGAGACCTTGCGCGGTTCGGTTCGTCATAGGTTAGGAGAAACTTACATTAGTTTCTGGTATGGTTGAAGTTCTGGAAAAAAGTGAGGCTTCAAAGGTTGAAATTTTCTCACAAATCCTGAATGTTTTAGAGGTTGTGAAGCTATGGATGCATGGTACTTTGTGTTTCTGATCAAAATCAAAAAAGTTGAAAATATAGATGGCTGAAACTTTTTTTATTTTTTTTTTCTGATAAAAAGAAAGGTAAATATAATCATTAATTGGGATATCAAATAAGGCTAGCCGCTAGTGTTGAGATTAGGGTAGAAGTTTTTTGTGGCTTAGTTGATGTTAAAGACAAAGAAAGGAGTTTATGAGTACATAATAATAATGATAATAATAAAAGTTTGAGGCTGGATAGAAGATTGTAGTTGGATGGAGAAGGTCATCCCTCTGCAGTGTTGAAGCTAAAAGCATATGCCTGGTAAGTATGGGTCAATGTTGCCTTTTTAGTGGAGGATGGCAACCAGTTAAAAAAATTGCATCTATGGATTTAAAGAACTTGTTCACTTATATACATCCATGCACTGCAAAGCTTAATAATTCTTATTATCAATTTCCGGTAAGGATTGCCATTTTTCTATTAGTTGGTATATCTGGTGTAAATATCCTTTGGGTCAATAACATGTGATTAAGAATTATAGTATAGTCAGTGTATTGCTATTGAATCTTGCTGTTTGTTGTTATTCTAATGTCTAATTTATCTTTTATGTAGGTCCATGACACACTTTACGTGGCATCTACTAGTGGTCGGGTGACAGCAATATCAGTAAAGGTTTCAAGATTAAATTTTGTTATGTGATATGTTTTGAATCCTGCTAATAGAGTAGGGACAAAGCTTTATATATGCCTTCATGATCCCCATATCAAAAGACCTTCAGTGCTTCTGTAAATCACTGTTGCTGTGAACATTACCACTTTTGAGACAACTTAAACCAAAATTTGTATGATTACACGGGCATATCTTTAAAGTTTCATGATCTATCATTCCAATTAATTGTAAATGTGTAATATGATAGAGTGAAATACTTAAATCTTTATTGATGTCCCAAACTAGCATGTATGTTACCTCTATTTGTCACCAGAAATTTTATGTAACCTTTGTATGGTGCTGATTTGCATTGAACACTGTCACATAATTTTTTACATTTTGGTCAATATAGATTGTCTTATTAGTGTAAAATTGGCTAATAAGTTAACAAGCATCATATAACCTTGTCAGCTTTCACATGTAAACTTGAGCTATATTCGGGAAATGCAGGCTCTGCCTTTTCATACTTTGTGGTTACATGAGCTACAAGTGCCAGTATTTGGTTCTCTTTCCGTCACTTCTCCAAATAGATACGGTACTTAATTATATTTTCATATTGTTTTAGAATTAGTATTTTGATGCATAGTTAATATTTATCTTTTTACTAATTAAATTGGATCTCTCGGATTAATTTGACTATTTCATTTTGTTGTCGTTTCATGTGATCATTGTAAGTGTAAATATACCTTGCTCTATCTAGTGAATGACTGAATTCATTTTTTTTCTTAATTCGTTGATTATTCTTGGCCTGTTTTTGTGGCAGTTATTTGTTGTTTGGTGGATGGGCACGTTGTTGCATTGGACTTAAGTGGGTCTATTATTTGGAGGGTATGCACTCACTTTCTTAATATCTAGATATACCTTATTCTTTTCATTACTTTCTCTAGCAGACCTTTATTTGTGGGACTTTGCTTTATTCATGGTTTGATTTATCTATTTCTTAACCTTATTATTGTTAACCGCCAAGATCGGCAAAGGATCAAAGAAGAATTTTCCATCTAGATACAAGGAAGAGACACAAGCCAAGATACCGCCTAGCTACTCTTAGAAAGAAGAATGCTAAATTAAATCTGGATACCTACCTCCTCCCTCGGATCAAGCCAGCAAGCCCAGCAACCCTAGTAACCCCTAAGTAGCCCGATGTGAAGTTCTACTCAGAATCATGTCACAGAGCTCGGCAAGGTACCCCGCTATTGTACCAGACAGGTATCCCGCTACTAAGATCAACAGGGTACCCCGCCATTACGTCAGCAAGGTACCTCGCTGCCACATCAGATAGGCATCCATATACTACATCCGCTAAGTACCTCGCTTCTACATTCAGCTAGGTACCCCGCTGCAAGAACAGTTAATGTCAGGACACCCCGTCGACCAAGCACCTAACCAGGAAAGCATCAAACTAACAAGAGACGGGGTACACGAGAACCCAGATGAACCCAAATACCTCCAGGGATCCCCTCGCCAGTTAACCATAAGAAACATTAATAGAATCCGAAATCCGTCTGTCCAGGCGAACAAGTCTTAAAACTCCAAAGCTAAGAGGATGAAACGCAGTCGTTCATGTCCCGATAATAAGGTAGAGTCCACCCCGCTATGCAAAAAATCCATTGTAATAAGGAGTCCACTCTTATTAGAATTCTCCATAAAAGGACTGATTCGAAAAATAAAAGCTCCTACAAGATCGCCTCCATTAACAGAAAGAAAGTCTGGGGATCGTCAAAACCCTAGACCGAAATTATAGGAGTGCATGGCAAGCAAGGGGACCTATATATACGACATTATATTCATCAGAAAGAGGATCAGAAATTGGCCTCCCTAAACCATACATTCATTTTCAGTTTTACTTATCGACAGGCACGAGCATGCCCTCTCCATCACCTAACAGAAACCTAGAATACCGTCACATATTGCCACCACCCTAATTTCATCACTTGTATGCATATTTTCATCAATAAAATCGCACCGGTTATTCTTTTCTTGTATCGGTTTTATTTTTCTTTGACAAAAGTCTTGTCGGTATCGAACCACGTGATACCCCTCCGACTGGGATTTGTCTCGATCTTGGTCCTTAAAGTTGTTATTTAGAGATTTTTCCCAGTGATAATTTTCCATTAACAATTTTGGCGCAGTCTGTGGGAATTACCTTTCCAACATTTATAGAAAAGATGTTTTAGTTTATACCTGGCGAAGCAAAAAGATGAGACTACGATCCTCTCAGGCCCATCCGGCTTCATCGGGACCCTTGTCACTCGTTTCCACCGAAAGAGCTCAAAAACGGGGTAGAGGATCTAGGAATGACAATTTGGCACCAATACCTCCTCTAGTCACAGCCGTAGGCCCCTTGCCTCGAGATCTGATTGGGCAGGAGCTCAATCAGGATATTCTAGAGCAACAAGCTGATGCCTACATAGAAGCCATCCGACTTAGAATGATAGCTCAAGGAATCCCCTTTGAAGCAGCCGGGATCGCAGGAGACATTGGCCCAAGTATCTGGGCACCAGTATTTGATCGACTAGGTCCATCTCCACCAACCCCGATCCGCCAGGTTAATCTCAGACCTCAACTGGTGAAATATGCGAATGAGATTCCACCAAGGAGAGTCCAACCTCTGGCAAGGCCAAGGGGAGAGAAGAAAGATCTCAATTGGTTGTCAACCAGGTGTTGGGGTTGTACCAGGCAAAATGTGACAATATGGTAGCATATCTAGCTAAACAAACAAATCATGCATCACCCTGCTCTCCCACCGCCTCCCGGCCCTGGTCTACCTTGTCCGTACCATCAGCTGCCTCGGTGACTGCCTAAGCTTGAACACCTTCAATCTCTAATACCCCGGGCATAGCAGGAACTCCTTCCCTCTCAGCTAACTCAATCATGGCCTCTGTAAGATCTTCAGTCTCCTGCGGCCTACCATCTTGCGGGGTTGAAAGCTCGAACGCTGATGTTATGCCTTTATTTGTCTGGCCCACAACAGGCAGGGTAGGTCCCTGAAGAATAAGGGGATCGGAAACTGCAGCAAACATAAGGGGATCCGGATGGACCGGGGTAGATCCTGAAAGTTGGGCAAATCTTGCTTCAATTTGCTCCCGATCCTATCCTAGAGAGGCCATCAAGTCAAAAGGAGGAGGGAAGGCTTTGTCAACTTCATAGGAGGCATAAAAATATCCATCTCCAAAGGCATCATCTATCTTCGCCTCCAAGTTCCCTATCGAACCCCGCAGGAGTTGATTTTCATCACGGAGTAAGACTTTTTCGCTCTTCAAGCTATCCCTTTCTTCTTGGCGGTGTAGCGATCTAAGAGTCTCCGTGTTGAGAGCCCGTTCTAGCCGAGCCGAGTCCGCTAAGGCTTTGTCTTTTGCCTTCTCCGCCCCGGTCATCGTTCTACTTAGGAATTCGATGCTTGTTTCAGACCGAGCCAGCTCTCGTCTGGTATCCTCCAATTCTGCCCGGGCAGAGATAGTTGCCTCCCTAAAAACATTCACCCGTTTTTCCATGGCCACAGTAAATCTAAAGGCCTATAAGAAAATAAACGAGGGTTAGTACCATACCCCAACTTCGCAAAGTAAAAAGAAAAGCTAAAGGTTATACCTCGGCAAGAAGGGAAGCTTCTTTAGAGACCATGATGTCCCAAGGCATTGAAGTCTCAGCTTGCATACTGCCACTAGGGCTCACCTTCAAGAAGCGGGCTACAACGTCTTCCAAATTCTTATCCCGTGTTTGAGAGCTTGAAGGCTGGTCAACAAGGGGAGTCACCGAGATACCAGTTTCCTTTGCCCTGTCCACCCGGAGTTGTCTCCTGGAAGGTACAATAGGTGGAGGAGGAGGACTTACAGGAGAATGATCAACAGGTTTCATAGAAGAAGTGGTTGGGGCCTGCCTTTGGATTTGTCCCGAGATACTTCGAACCCTGGAGGCCCTGACAGCCATCTCACTCAAAGGAGAGCGTGCTGTAGGCCGGGTGGAAAGCTTAGCTAGAAGACTTGTTCGAGACTTAGCCAGGGTCAAAGGAGGAGTGTCAGTAGGCCGACTAGACCCAAGAGAGATGCCAACATTGGCAGTAGGAGAAACAGAAGAAGGAGATGAAGAAAGAAGGGGTGCGGCAGGAAGGATAACCACTGGATACATGACAGAAGGAGAGGCTGCAAAACTCTAAAATCAGCCAGTATACAAATATAAATTTATCAAGTAAAAAGAAGTGAGATGTAATGAGCTACTTATGTGGGGCAGCTAAGGAGATCTTGAGATATCGATCTACCCTGCCGCTATCAAAGGGATCGGAGACGGGATACTTCACATTAACATAATGTTGGACTAGAATTTTCTCCAAGATACCCTGTGATTCCTTGGAGATCTTTCCTTTACCCCACTTCTCTTGCCACTAAACTTAATTGGGACTGGGTGCTCGACCCCGTCAACATCAACCGAACTGCCCCACTCTCCTCCTACTATGACCCACTCATCGTGCCAAGAACGAGGATACTTTACATTGGCTCCTAGGACAATGAATTTCAAGGGATTCTTCGCCCTCAAATAGAATTGGCCTTTAGGACCGGTCTTGAGTACCGCCACCTGGAAGATATACCGAATCTCGTCATAGCTCGGTTCTCTCACAATACCATCTATCTCGCATTGCTCTACCCAGAGCACTAAAAATCCTATGAGGTGCTTCCAAAATCCAGGCGAGATCTGTAGTGGGGCAAGACCCAGGGCGACTAATAATCTACGTATGGTAGGATGGAAAGGTAGCCGAAGTCCGCATTCGAAAGCCGCTACATGAATGGGGATCTTGCCTTTGACAAGGGTATAGACATCATAAACTCGATGCGAAAGGGTGAGAGTAATGGCATCTGGAATTCGGTACTCCTTCCTCAAGTGGGCTAAGGTATCTGTTGTGCAAATAGAGTTGATGGTGACACGGTCTTCATAAGGAGGAATGATAGCACGTCTGAGCGGTATCCCAATGGAGATTCTTTCCTCCTCATCATCGTCTTGATCCTTTTCCACTTCCTGATCGACAAGCTCGACTAGGTTATCCAGCTGGTTATTAAAGCCCGACCCAATCCTTGGGTTCCTCATAGGTCGGCAGCGTTGAGCCGGAAAGGAGCTCCTCGTGGTATCGCCCTCCTCACTACCCCTCTTTCGTGGTTGGAGGGTGTACTTTCGATTGAAGCCTATTTTTCAGTATCAAACAGCTTGTCGAGGCTATCGACGGGTTTCGGTGGAGTCGCCATTGAAAGAGGAAGAAAGCTTGAAAGAACGAAGAAGAAAGGCTAGGATTAGCAAGAAAATTTCTTTTTGAAGAGCAAGTGTGAAATGAAAAGGAAGGGCTGAGTTATTTATAGGCAAAGATAGGCGGTTACACACAAGGAAACCGGAATTGATGAGGAGTGGATGATTGGTAATGTGTTTGGAAGACGTGTCATCATCGGTTTCGCATTAATCGCGCCAAAATGGCTCGTTTTTTAAATTCATAAGCCAATCATCATATGACAAGTAGCTAATACAATGATTATCAGCGTATCTATGGGGGATTTCCTTCCCAGCAACGGTACTCAGCCAGATAAAAAATAAGCAGACAAGGCAAGGTAGAAAATTCTTCAAGCAAAGGTAGAATCCTAACTCCAACCCCGACAAGACATCGATGTTCAAGTCGGGGGACTTCTGTTAACCGCCAAAATTGGCAAAGGACCAAAGAAGAATTTTCCACCTAGATACAAGGAAGAGATACAAGCCAAGATAACGCCTAGCTACTCTTAGAAATAAGAATGCTAAATTAAATCTGGATACCTACCTCTTCCCTCGGATCAAGCCAGCAAGCCCAGCAACCCTAGTAACCCTTAAGTAGCCCGATGTGAAGTTCTACTCAGAATCTTGTCACAGAGCTCGGCAAGGTACCCCACTATTAGACCAAACGGGTATCCCGTTACTAAGATCAACAGGGTACCCCGCCATTACGTCAGCAGGGTACCTCGCTACCGCATCAGATAGACATCCATATACTACATTCGCTAAGTACCCTGCTTTTATATTCAGCCAGGTACCCCGCTGCAAGAACAGTCGATGTCAGGATACCCCGTCGACCAAGCACCTAACCAGGAAAACATCAAACTAACAAGAGGCGGGGTACACGAGAACTCAGATG
Organism: Acer negundo; assembly: GCA_035582765.1. NCBI lineage: Eukaryota > Viridiplantae > Streptophyta > Magnoliopsida > Sapindales > Sapindaceae > Acer > Acer negundo. The sequence goes on along the minus strand of CM069235.1, from coordinate 21,816,457 downwards.
AACCCAAATACCTCCAGGGATCCTCTCGCCAGTTAACCATAAGAAACATTAACAGAATCCGAAATTCGTATGTCCAGGCGGACAAGTCTTAAAACTCCAAAGCCAGGGAGATGAAACGCGGTCGTTCATGTCCCGATAATAAGGTAGACTCCACCTCGCCATGCAAAAAATCCATTGGAATAAGGAGTCCACTCTTATTAGAATCCTCCTCAAAAGGAATCACTTGATTCGGAAAATAAAAGCTCTTACAAGATCGCCTCTATTAATAGAAAGAAAGTCTGGGGATCGCCAAAACCCTAGACCGAAATTATAGGAGTGCATGGTAAGCAAAGGGACCTATATATACGACATTATATTCATCAGAAAGAGGATCGAAAATTGGCCTCCCCAAACCCTACACTCGTTTTCAGTTCTACATATCGACAGGCATGAGCATGTTCTCTCCATCACCTAACAGAAACCTAGAACACCGTCACATATTGCCACCACCTAATTTCATCAATTGTATGCATATTTTCATCAATAAAATCGCACCAGTTAATCTTTTCTTGTATCAGTTTTATTTTGCTTTGACAGAAGTCTTGTCGGTATTAAACCACGTGATACCCCTTCGACTGAGATCTGTCTCAATCTTGGTCCTTAAAGTTGTTATTTTGAGATTTTCCCCAGTGATAATTTTCCATTAACACTTATAAAGGTGAGCTACCTTGAGGTGGAGTTTGTGATGTTTATAATGTCTGCATCCTAACATTGAGACTTGAGAGTCTTACTGTTTGCCTTATTGGTCTTATCGTGAGATATGTAGGCAGGGGTGGGAATTATTTGTCCTTTCTCCGTTATTGGGGTGGGCTATCACGTAGCTGGTCATTTTGAAAATGTTGAGTATGTTGACTAGATTTTTTTAAGGGATTTAATGTATAGAGTTCTAGCAACTAGGGAGAAAAAAAACATTTGTGAATCCTCAAATTTCTTCCCTGCATTCCTTTAGGCCTTAGCTATTGCGAGAAATTTCTCCGAGTCCATAGCAAGCTTGTGCGTTATAAAATGAGTTTAGTTACGTGCATCAGCTCATCAGCTCATGTTTGGAGATGTAACAGCGATTTCTCCTGTTTCATATAATAAATTTTATTGAAATATAACCAGCGGAGGAAAAATGAACTAATAAAAACTAAATTTAAAGGTCATAAATATTTAATAAGATAAAAGACTTGAGCTTGTGGATTAAAGCCCAAATAATAGTATTAAGTACTTAACACCCCCATCATAACACCTCTTTAAGCTTCCCTGTGAAATTGGATCTCTGTGATATATAAACTCTTCTCTTGTACTGTCATTTATTGTTTCTCTACACTTTTTTGCATGAAGATTGTGCTCTATGCATCATATTGTATGATACTTTTCTCTATTAATTTTTTTTCTTGTTCAGTATAAAACGGGTGGTCCGGTATTTGCTGGTGCTTGCACAAGTTTTTCCCTTCCTTCTCAGGTAAAGCATTTTATTGAGGTTTAACATTACAAATTTATAAGTTCCTTCCTTTTTTTTATTAAGTTCAACATTGCTTTTCTTTTTCCCCTTCAACTTCACTCTTGAAACTTCTGTTAATCGACTGTTACTATTTTTATGGAAAATATTGTTTCTACCATCGAGGAATACTCAATCAACAAAATTTGAAGTGGATGCATGTTTAATAATTATTCAGATCTGCTTGACTTATATAGGTTAAAGAAGAAAATGCTTAACACCACTTTTACTGAGTCCTACGAACAGAATTCCTGCTTCCTGGTGCAAGTATAATGATCTGCCTTGCAATGATATTCTATGGATATTCCCTAAACTAAGTAATTAGTGGTAATATATAAGATGGAATGTTGTTCAGAATTTTCCAACTTTTCAGGGTCCTTTTTGGTTGCAGTTTTTTTTTTCTTAATATTTTATCATTTGTGTGTTCATGCATATACTTATCCATTATATATTTCCTGCAAATCAATTTATCACAGATATTGATAAAACAGTAGGAAACATATACAGTTTAGCTTGTTTTGAAATATTTTCTGTTTCCTTTTTCTTCTGCAGGTGCTTGTATGTTCCAGAAACGGAATTGTATATTCTTTTGAACCGGTAAGGCTCTGAATCTCTGATTGATATGTACATACAGGTTTATGTTTTCATAGCTTGTAACATCAATTACTATGCTGGGCACAAGCAGTGAAGTTCCACTGTTCTTACGGTGACTGATTTCTGCATTTAGAGTGCCGGTCATGCTTGAACCATGTAAAAATTCTTTTACTGTTCGTAGCTTATTTGTGAATTGAGACATTGTTTAGTCATGCCTATTTCCTCAATATAATCTGATATGTATGATTTCCAGAACCAAATCTTGCATTTATTGTATGCCGATGTTCATGGCATGCATGTCTTTCCATGATTTTATTGGACTTTGAGGCAAAAGTGCTTCAAATAAAATAGCGATTTAGAGAACCTTTAACTGCATATGCAATTAATTTGGATACCCTTGGATAAAATGAGTATTTATAATATTACAAAATCATTTTCTGTGGTTTCTAATTAGTAATTACTTAACTTTGGCTTACTAGACTCTTTGTTTATCATAAGGATAAAAGAGATTTGTGTGGTCATCATCATTCAAATGTTGGACAATCTATTTGGATTTTGAACTTATTCATCTGTTTTATCATGTAAAATTTTTATGATGCGGAAACTACTTTGAACTATATCAGTTGGGTCATTGACTTAAAAATTGGTCAAGTTATGGCTACAAGCAATGCCTGCATCTTACATTCGTACTCATTCGACAGAGCTGTGGTTTGCTGCAGGAAAAAGGGGAACTCCTTTGGGAATACAGTGTTGGAGATCCAATTACTGCATCTGCTTATGTTGATGAGAATCTGAAGTTGATATCTGAGACCTCCTCTTTGGCTGATAGGTAAACAAACTACTTGCAAACCTTAGTCTAGCATTTGATTTTTGTTTAACACAGTGGTTATTTGTATTTTCCAGATTGGTTTGCGTTTGTGCCAGTTCCGGAAGTATCTATATACTTCGTATTAATCCGGATGTCTCTGAAAAGGAAAATCCTTTGAGAGAAAAGGTTCAGGAATTTGCAAGGCTGGAGTTGCAAGGAGACGTATTTTCATCGCCTGTGATGATAGGTGGTCGGATTTTTGTTGGTTGTAGGGATGATTATGTGCACTGTATTGCTGTTGGAACCCAAAACTTGGTGGAAGAATGAGTTTGTATTGATCTTTTTACCTACCATTTCGGATATTACTACAAGTTTATATCCTCAACCATTTATCTAAACTATGATTGCTTCATTGCTTTATTTGCGTGGGAGAAAAAGTCTTTTAAACAAGCATTTAGTAATCACATTTTTAAACCGTTAATGGTCAAACCGTTAGAAGGAGTTTGTGTGCATATATCCAAAATTACTATATCCGTGTCATTTTATCAAACCTCAGGGATGTTTATGTAATTAGCACTTGAAAATATACAATTTCAGTCCTCTGATTTCTTTTTTGTCGGTCAAATTAAACCGTTAAAGTGAACAATCGATTTTTAAATTCAAATAACAATCTAAAAATTTATATAAAAAAGGAGTAAAAAGAAAGAAAAAAGGATAAGTTACTTTTTTACTCGACTTATGAGTATTATGGTTTTTGGTTCTCATCTCTTTGGTAATACATCAAAATGGTCTCTCCGTCGGTTAATGGTTAGTCAAAATTAACGGAAACAGCAAAACAGGGTATTTACTTCTTTACACACATAATTAATGTACAATTGTGACATGTTTATCAAAAAAAATCAAAAAAAGATTATAAAAAAAAAATTTGGTTTCATATTTTTAAAAAGAAGAAAATAAAATTGAAAAACTAAATGAGAAATAAAATTTACATGAATCTCCTCTGTCCATCTCAGAGATAGACGATGGAGATCAAAAAAAAAATTTTCTTTTTAAAAACATTTAAGGAGATCCATCGGTGGACCTCATCTTCACGTAGATGGAGGTTCATTGATGGATCTCTGTCAGATGGAGATCCATCGGTGGAATTAGATATCCACCAAACCAATTTTTTTGTTTAGAAAAAAAAAAAAAAAATTGTTTGAATAATCTCCAATCGTCCATCACATTGATAGACAATTGGAGATAGGGATGACCATTGGGGAAATGGAGACCCATTTTCCAAACCCTCCCACATCCCCCCCAATTCCCCCGTTTGAGAAAAATGGGGATGGGGTAGTTTTGGGGGGAGGTCCCCCCATCCCTATTTCCCTGTTTTTCCCCATTTTTTCTCAGTTTTCTCATTTCCCCTCTTTAAATAAAAATTAACTACTTAGTAAAATAAAAATAATAAAAATATTAAGAAATATATATATATATATATATATATATATATTTATACTTAGTGAAATATACTTAGCAAAATAGAAAGAAAAAATATATATATTAATAAATAAGGTTTGGGGGAAATGGGGAAAGGGGGATGGAGGCACCTACCCCTATCCCCCATTTCCATAAATTTGTGGGGGAAATGGGGATGCCTAAACCCTAAACTTTAATTTTATTATATTATATATATTTTCAAATTACATAATTAATAAGTATAAATTAATTAATTAGTTTGAAAAAATTAAATAATATTTAATGTTAAATAATATTTCCCTTCCAACTAAAAATAAGCAATTTTTATTAAATTGTTATATAATATTATCTAATTAATTAATTAGTCTAAATTATAATATAAACTAAATATTAATCTTAATTAATAATATCAAATAATGAAACTCACTCCGTCCTTACGAAAATATGATGAAAAACAAATTATTTTAAAATTACATACATAATTATATAACATGAAAAAATAATTATTTAAATCTACTATTATTATTTTATAAAAATTAACTTCTAAATTAGTTCATTAGTATATTTATTAATTTCTTTAAATAATGACACGATATAGCTATTTTTATTATATTATATTACCTATTAAATTAATTAATTCTTATAAATGATAAAAAAAAATCCATTAGTTAATAATTTTAAATAATATATCATGTCGATTCCATACGAGAATTAGCTATTGTATTAAATTATATTATATTATATATTATTTCTGAAATTACCTAGTAAATTAATTAATTAGTATTACTATAATATGATAAATTAGTTACTTAAATTCAAAAATAATTAAGTCTTCATTAAAAACATTAATTATTGACAAATATCTATTATATTATATTAGAAATTACCTACTGAATTAATTTGTTAATATAATTATAATTGTAATTATAAATCCTAAAATCTAAACCCCGTTCCCCTAACCCTAAACCCTAAACCCTAATGTTATTATTTTATATATGATTTGAAATTACCTACTACATTAGTGTATTTATTAATTGTATTAAATAATGACATGACATTGCTATTTTAACATATTATATTACCTATTAAATTAATTAATTCGTACAAATAATGAAGAAAATCTTTAATTAATAATATTAAATAATTAAACATATCGATTCCATACAAAAATAAGTTATTTTTATTATATCATGTTATACACGATTTCTGAATTACCCACTAAATTAATTAGTTATTTTTATTATAATATTATAATTATTTACTTAAATTCAAGAATAATTAAATATTTATTAATAACATTAAATAATTTGTTATATTGTATTAGAAATTACCAACTAAATTAATTTGTTAGTATAATTATAATTATAATTAATTATAAACCTCAAACCCAAAACTCTAAACCTTAATTTTATTATATTATATATTTTTTAAAATTACATACTACATTAATTAATTAATATAAATTAATTACTTGATTTGAAAATATTAAAACTTTTTTAATGTTAAATTTCCAACTAAAAATAAGCAATTTTTATTACATTGTTATATAATATTATCTATTTAATTAATTAATTAGTCTAAATTATAATATAAACTAAATATAAACCTTAATTAATAATATTAAATAATGAAACTTGCTCCTTCCTTGTGAAAATAAGATTAAAAAATATATATATTTTAAAATTACATACATAATTAAATAATATGAAAAATTAATTATTTAAATCCAATATTATTATTTTATAAAAATTACCTTCTAAATCAATTCATTAGTATATTTATTAATTTATTTAAATTTTTTTTATTATATTACCTTTTAAATTAGTTAATTCGCATAAATCATTTAATTAATAATTTTAAATAATAAAACATGTCGATTTCATACGAGAATAAGCCATTTTTATTATATTATATTATATTATATATGATTTTTAAAATTACCAATTAAATTAAGTAATTAGTATTGCTATATTATGATAAATTAGTTACTTAAATTTAAAAATAATTAAATTTTTATCAATAACATTAAATAATGACAAATATCTATTATATTATATTAGAAATTACCTCATAAATTAATTTGTTAGTATAATTAAAATTATAATTTATAAACCCTAAACCTAAACACCGTGCCCCAAAGTCTAAACCCTAATTTTAATCCTAAACCCTAATTTTATTATATTATATATATATATTTGAAATTACCTTCTACATTAGTTAATTTGTATAAATTAATTTCTTGATTTGAAAATATTAAATCTTTATTAATGTTCTATTCTTATATTATATATGATTTGAAATTGCCTGCTAAATTAATTCATTATTGTATTTTTATTATATTATATTACCTATTAAATAATAATAAATGTTGATTCATACGAAAATAAGTTATTTTTATTATATTATGTTATATATTATTTCAGAAATTAGCCTCTGAATTAATTAATTAGTATTATTATAATATGATAAATTAATTACTTAAATTCAAAAATAATTAAATTTTTATTAATAACATTAAATAATGACAAATATCTATTATATTATATTATAAATCACCTACTAAATTAATTTGTTAGTATAATTATAATTATAAGCCCCAAGCCCCAAACCCCAAACCCTTAACCTTAATTTTATTATATTATATATTTTTTGAAATTACCTTCTACATTAATTTATTAATTTTTATTATACTAAATTAATTAATAATAATGACATATTTCACTTCCAACTAAAAATAAGCAGTTGTTATTACATTGTTATATTTCACAACTAAAAATAAGCAGTTGTTATATAATATTATCTATCAAAATAATTAATTAGTCTAAATTATAATATAAAATAAATATAAATCTTAATTAATAATATTAAATAATGAAACTTGCTCCTTCCATATGATAAAAAGATTAAAAAATATATTTTTTAAAATTACATGCATAATTAAATAATATGAAAAATTAATTATTTAAATCTACTATTATTATTTTATAAAAATTACCTTCTAAATTAATTCATTAGTATACTTATTAATTTCTTTCAATAATGATACAACATAGCTATTTTATTATATCATATTTTCTACTAAATTAATTAATTCTTATAAATAATAAAAAAAATCTTTAATTAATAATTATGGATAATAAAACATGTCGATTCCTAAAGAAAATAAGCTATTTATATTATATTATATTATATATGATTTCTGAAATTACTTATGAAATTAATTAATTAGATTATTATAATATGATAAATTAATTACTTAAATTCAAAAATAATTAAAAACATTATTGTAATTATAAACCCTAAAAACTAAACCCCATACACCAAACCATAATTTGAAAATAAGGTATTTTTATTATATTCTATTATAATTTTTTTATATATTAAATTGATTTATTCGTATTATTATAATATGATAAATTAATTAAATAATGACATATATCTATTTTATTATATTAGAAATACTATAATTATAATTATAATACGATAAGAATCATATAAAATATAATAAAAAATTATATAAATATATGATTATATAATAATAATAATAGTAATAATAGTAATAATATTATGTAATCATCGTATCATATCATATATTATAAAATCATTAACATTAACTTACCCACTGAATTAAATAATATAATAAATTGATTACATAACTTAATTTTTACTTGAGTTTTATTATAATATTTCATTGTTGATTTTTATGTTAAGGACACTAACGTAAAACAACAAAAAATTATTCCATTCTATCTGGGTAAATTTATATAGAAATTTGGGCAAAGAATTTTTAATAGAACTACTTACATAAAATTAATAAGGGTAAGGGAAAATTAGTCAAAACATTAAGAGATGCATATTTCACTATGGAATACCGTTCTATCCAAAAAAAATATCATAGATTTATTTAAAAGACTCGATTCTACATATGTATAAAATTTTTGGTAATTCTTAAACATTTCGTAAAATATAAACATTTTATGAGGGATTAATAAGGAAAATTTGGACAAAAAATTAAGAGACGCATATTTCATTAAACATTGCGATTTTGTCCAAAAAAATATATCTTTCATTTTTTTTTTTTTAAAAACGAAAAGACTCCCAACCCATGTAGTCGTTGCCAAAGGGTTTATTTATAACCTCAAGATGAAAAATATATCTTTCATAGAACTACCTAATATATTATATTCTACCTAGGCATATAATTTAATGAAGCTTTTTAAACTATTAACCTAACTTAAAGGAATTCTACTTATATGAAAATATGTAAATAATAACCATAACCAAATGCAAAACAATTAAAAATAAAATATGATAACCTTTCCCCATGGCCTTGGTGTGCTATGCATGGAATAAAATACGAAAACATGCTCAAGTGTAAACAGCCACATCTATAATTGCATGATCATTCGTCCACCATGTTGACCATATGTGCTGCTAACTAATATAATTCTAGAGCAATTGAACAATACCGACTTCGATTGAGATGATATGTTAAGTAAATTAAATGTACAACAGTCCTATACTGTTTATAGAGTGTACAATGAATCTAAAAACTTGAAAATGATAAAGAAAATAAATTAGGGTTATCCCCTTACATACCCAAAAATTAATACAACAAATCACATTCATTAAAACAAATATAAACATTATATTCATGCATTCATGGCCATGGGGAAGGTTTATTATATGAGTAAAAACTATACTATAACTCCTTGCATTTTAATTCCAACTGACATAACTATACAGACAGAAGTAAAATCAGATCAAATAGGAGTCTAAAACCAATAAGAAAAAATGTTATAAATAAAGGCATTAAGTTAGACATTCACCTCATTTCAGATCTTTGGGAAGGCGGGTTGACAAAACAGCCCAACACTCTTACCATTGAAGGAAAGGGAGTTCAGGACTATCAAGACAGTTGAGCAGGTTCAGGTTTTGCACTACCTAATGTTGATGACAAATTTATGATCAACTACATTGTTCAAAAGTCTAAGACTGATTATTAGAGACAAGAGAATACTTACTTCGTAACCGGCAAGAATCATGCAGCTGCATTTAAACTTGCTGATGAACTTTACCATAAATTGCAGTTATAGGCCCCAGGATTGGAAGGTTCTCATGGAAAGGTTCAGCTCTTGCTATAAGCTCACCAGCCTACAACGAAAGTGACTTCTTAATGTCTACCATAGAAGCTTTCTACAACTTACATGGAATAATATTTACCTTCGTTGCTTAACCTTCAGCCATTTTAAATTGGATGACCATAGAGGAAGGTGAAAAAAGCGGCATATCTTCATGACCTCAACCTTATTGGATGGTGTCTCTGCCACTAACTTCGATGGATCATGATCATTCTGGAAGCAACAAAGATACATAACCAATTTTACCCCAAAAGAGATGATGTAGAACAGTATGAAAAAAAAGAATTGGTTGGCACTTGAAGCAAGCAAGTTCTTCCATCAATGAGAAGGCGAGTTCCTGCTACTTCTTCTTCGGCATATATTACATGACTATTTCCATCCAACAGAAACAAAATTGAAGCATATAATTATTTTCATTAGGTTTCAGATATTAATGACAGACAACTTCTAACCACAAAGCCCCACCAAGGAAAATCTCTCAGAGGTACAAGGAACACTATTTGACATTATTTTGTTGAGCACGGGATCCACCTGAATCAATTTCAAATCATATTTTAGAAATAACAGAAAAACCTGCTTGCTCAAATTCAATTTCCAGTATCATAACGAAGTAATCTTCCTTCAACTTTTGGATGCAGAGGTCTCTCATCTCATAAAGATGCTGACAAGTGAAAACAATTCAAAGTACATGGAATACATACAATCTTGGTCTACTTAGTAAATACTGTATGGTTAGTAACTCACACAAGAACCATATACATTGTTTAGAAACGAAGAGTAATCATATCAGCAATACAGGCTCATCTTCATTGGGATTGAACATTACCAAACCACACGCGAGGGTAAAATGTGGAACCTATAAAATGAAGGGGCAGAATTTCTACATTACTGTAATGTAGGCTCCTCATATATTGTGGGCAATAGGGTCATGGTTTCTAATAGTCTCCTCTAATACCAAATAAATGGATCCATGTCATCACAATTTAAAAAAAAAAAAAAACAGATAAACTTCTAGATATATTATGCATACAAATCGATGGTGCAAAAACAAGCCAGGTACAAACCAAGGATCAAGATTGACAATGCTTGTGTCATTGAAAGATATTTTAACTTATCTCCAATTGTTAAACGCATTATGATGTGATGCAATCACTAAATTCCGTATATTTAATTCTACAAATTATTTAATATACATACTTCAATAACATAATGAATGTAGTTGTAGAGCCGGTTATAGAAAAAGAAGAAAAAATAAGTACACAAGAATTGCATAGTCACAAAGCAATAACAATGAAACATTTACCCAAAAAAAATGCTTACCTGCATTAATAAACAGCCATCACGTAAAGTATGTATCTCCGTTTCAATTTCTGATTTGTTTATCCTTAATCTATAGGAAGACATACACTATATTTACTTCCTTCGATGTTCAAAGACACTTGAGAGTTGACAAGTGACATGCTGCAATAGGGATCAACCAACATTAGTGTTGATAAATTAGCGTATGTACCTTGGGCTGGATTTACCCCATCTCCAGATAACCCACAAAATCTTAAACCGCAGCTGCAAAAAATGCAAGTGACAATACCGATACAAACACATGTAAGTTAGAGACTTACATATAGAGCACCAACAACAACAGAGAGATGTCACGGAGGCCTTTATGCTCTGACCCGCATTGCTATTCTACTGTCCAACCAACCTTAATCTGAAGCCTACATGACACCTTTAACTTATGTAAGTTTGTTTTTGAGGAAAACGGATGACTATTTAATGTAATCAGACAACCAACAAATGAGAAATATTACATGCAAAAGATCGATCGTGTAATCAACATTTGTACGAATTTCTACACTAATTTGGATTTCTTTCAGCCCAAGAACCATATTTGATGAGAATAAGGGAGCTAAACTAAGGGATCCATTGCATGTTCCGGCTGGTCCAATAACAAGAGCAAGGGCCAAGAGATTCAAAGAGGCACTCAACGGCGTGATTCAAGACACTTGGGCTGATTCTGAAGTTTTAAAGTCCAAGATGAGCCCACATAAAGACCAAAACTTAATTAACGTCATTAATGCAATTAATTGGGCTGAATAAGAGAAGCTTAGGCGTGAAGCACAAGCTAGGGTGTGTGGAGGAGATTTAATTTCAATTTTTTTCCTTTTTAGTTTTTAGAGAATAAAGAGTTGATTTATTTCCCAAATTAAGGGGCTGATTTGTTTCCAGTTTTAGCTTTCCAAATAGGGAGCAAGTCAATAGTTGTTTGTTTTAGTTTTAGTTTTATTTTCTTTCCCGTTTGTAAGGCCTTTGGCTGATTTCTCTTTTTCCTTTCTTGTCCATTAGGGTTTTAGTTTATAAGGAACCCTCTAATGTATTATTTCAGCAGACTTTGATTGAATTAAAAATTGAGAGGATTTTTTTTCTTTTTTGTTCTTTGAGAACTATTTGAACTTATCAGATTTTCTCAGTGGCGTTCATCATTGACTTATCAATCAAGTATTCCATCCTTGATTGTGGCGTTCTCCTTATACCAAAGTTCACATCTCTTTATAGGTGTTGGGTCGCGGTTTCTATTAAAAAAAAACCTGAGTTTAGGACGATCTTAGAAATCAAACCGGCGAGGTTCATATCATTTGGTATCAGAGCTTAGGCTTCGAAAATCAGGTTTAATATATCCATATTCTTCTTTCTTCTTTGATTTTGTACCATCAAAAAAAAAAAAAAAAAACTTGATTCCGATTGATCAAGATCAAAAAAAAAAAGTTCCTTTGAAAGGTTATATAGTTGAACTTATATCAACTAGTGTTATTCTACTTTTTGATTTCGTGCATTGATATTCAAAAAAATAAAAAAAAAAAAAAGCCGTAGAATCTCACATTTGTTATTCTTGTTCTCTTACTTGTTCATTCCAGACTCTTTGTGATTTGTTTCGTGTGAACGCGGCTAAGAAATCGTGGTTATTGTTTGATTAGTTTGATAAGAACTTTTGAGAAAATAACGAGTGGAAAAAGGCAAGAGTGGTAAGTACATATTGAGGGTAAAAGCCGATTTTTATTGTGTGAAAACACGAGTGTTGAGTGATCTGAATTTTTTTTGAGTGAAACACATAAGGGAGTGTTGTGAGGTTTTTTTTTTTTTATTTTTTTTTTCTAATCTATATTTTGCAGGGAAAACATGTCTGAAAACAAAGATAAAGGCGTTACTGATGATTCTTCCTTACCGACAAACCTAAAACTTTGGAAGGAGGCATTAGTAGGGGAGATAAGACGGATGATGAGGGGTGAATTGGAACAATTACGTGAGCGCTTAGATTAAGTGGAGAACTCATGCACAAAATAGCCATAACCCATTCCACAAGCACGTAGGAGAGAGAGAGTTCTGGTTAGAGAAGAAGTCAATGATTATTATGGGGATGATAATGACATAGAGGAGGATGATTGCATGTCCAATGTGGGTGCGGGCAGATTTAGGCGTGGAATTGGAGGTAGAGGCGCTAGGTTTGAGAATAGAGAAGATAGGTATGAGAGTCGAGGAGATAGGTATGGAGAGAGGATTGATAATAATTTGGGTAGTATTAAGGTGAAAATTCCAACCTTCCAAGGTAAAACTGATCCTGAAGCATATTTGGAGTGGGAGAAAAGAATAGAATTGGTGTTTGATTACCATGACTATTCCGAGTTGAAGAAGGTGAAGTTGGCTGTCATAGAGTTTACTGATTATGCTATTGTTTGGTGGGATCAATTGATTGTGAGTAGGAGACGAAATGGAGAGAGACCTATTGAGACGTGGGAGGAGATGAAAAATGTTATGAGGAGGTGATTCATTCCGAGTCACTATTATAGGGGTTTCAGAAATTGCAAACTCTTACTCAAGGGTCTAAATGTGTTGAAGACTACTACAAGGAGATGGAGATAGACATGATTCGGGCTGAAATAGAGGAGGACCAAGAGGCTACTATGGCTAGGTTTCTAAATGGGCTAAACCGAGACATTACAAATGTGGTGGAGTTGCAACATTATGTTGAGTTGAATGACATGGTGCATATGGCCATTAAAGTAGAACAACAGTTGAAGAGGAAGGGTTCCACACGGGTTTGGCAAAATTCGGGTTCTTCATCATCATGGAAACCGAATTGGAGCAAGAAGGATGACCAGCCTAGTTTCAAGGTCAATACCGAACCTTCCAAAGATCTTAAGGCCGGGGGCACATTAAATCAAGGTAAATTAGATTCTCAACCTTCTAGAAACCGTGACATTAAGTGCTTTAAGTGTTTGGTAGCAGGTCATATTGCATCACAATGTCCAAACAAGAGAGTAATGGTTTTGAAGGATGGTGTTATCGAATCCGATGGTGAATCTGATAAGGAGTCCATGCCACCTTTGGAGGATGCAAGTGACAATGCATATCCGGTGGGTGGAGAGCTTTTGGTTGCAAGAAGAGCTCTTAGTGCTCAAGCCAAGGAAGATGATGAGGTGCAACGTGACAACATCTTTCACACCCGTTGCCATGTTAATGATAAGGTATGTAGCATGATTATTGATGGGGGGAGTTGTACTAATATGGCTAGCACTATTTTGGTGGAAAAACTGAATTTGACCACTTTTAAGCACCCAAAACCTTATAAGCTACAATGGTTGAATGATAGTGGGGAAGTTAGGGTAAATAAGCAGGTGTTGGTGTCTTTTTCAATTGGAAGATACAAAGATGAAGTTACTTGTGACGTGGTGCCAATGAATGCGAGTCATATCCTTTTAGGATGACCATGGCAGTTTGATATGCATGTGACTTATGATGGATATACTAATAGATACTCATTTGTACTCAACAAAAGGCCAATCACTCTTATACCTTTAACCCCAAGACAAGTATATGAAGATCAAATGTGGTTAAAAAAAGATAGAGATGTAAAAACAAAAAGAGTGAGAGCTCAAAAGAAAGAGAGTCCGAATCAGCAAAAAAAGAAACAAAAGTTTAAAAAGAAAAAGAGGCTGATGAGAGAAAAAGAGAGAGAAAACAAGTGAGCTTTTATGCTAGAGAGAGTGAGATAAAAAAAGCTTTGTTTTCAAATCAGCCGATAATTGTACTTTTGTACAAAGAGGCTTGTTTTAGTACTAACGAACTTGACTCTTCTTTGCCTAGTGTTGTTGTTTCACTTTTACAGGACTTTGATAAAGTGTTTCCCGAAGAGATGCTTATTGGTTTACCACTAATAAGGGGGATTGAGCACCAAATTGATTTTGTACCCAGAGCACCTATCCCAAATAGACCCGCATACAGAAGTAATCTGGAGGAGACAAAGGAACTTCAAAGGCAAGTTAATGAGCTCATGGAAATGGGGTACGTGCGTGAGAGTATGAGTCCTTATGCGGTTCCCGTATTACTTATGCCTAAGAAGGATGGAACATGGAGGATGTGCGTTGATTGTCTAGTCTTTCCCGTTTGTAAGGCCTTTGGCTGATTTTTTTTTTTTTTTTCCTTTCTTGTCCATTAGGGTTTTAGTTTATAAGGAACCCTCTAATGTATTATTTCGGCTAACTTTGATTGAATTAAAAATTAAGAGGATTCTTTTTCTCTTTTGTTCTTTGAAAACTATTTGAACTTGTCAGATTTTCTCTGTGGCGTTCATCATTGACTTATCAATCAAGTATTCCATCCTTAATTGTGGCGTCCTCCTTATACCAAGGTTCACATCTCTTTATAGGTGTTGGGTCGCGGTTTCCATCCAAAAAAAACCTGAGTTTAGAACGATCTTAGGAATCAAATCGGCGAGGTTCATATCAATATTAAATGCAAAAGCATGAAACATGTTAAAGCAAAAGCATGAACATCTACCTCAAGTGCTTCATTTGATATCTTCTTGTACTCATCTGTTGTTGTTGTCTCACTCTGTTCAATTTTCGAAATAGAACATTATAGGAGCAGAAGAACAGAAATAGCCATAGAGCTCACTCGTCATGGGGATGTAGACAAAAACAGGCTGTTTGTATGTTCTGAGGTTTTCAACAATGGTTGTCCACCAGAAAAACCTCTCCGGTTAGCAAGATGGCAGCCTATAAAGAGAACTTTAATCACCTAACCTCGATAGGTATTACTACCAGTAATTCAAACTCAGACACGATCAAATTATATTTAACTACTACATATTACGAACATTATCCAACTTTCTCGGTCCAATATATCCCTTTTTCATACATCTCATTTGAATGAAGAAATGAGTTCATCCCCATGGACATTTGCTTTCAGCTGGCTTACTTCCTTTGCCTGAAATGTAATTCCAACCGAAACAAAAAAAGTTCAGCTAAGTTATAATATGTAAATATAGCAAAACATAACCAATCATAACAAATAACTCATCTCACTCTAAAGAAGGAACGAAACAACAAGAGTTGTATTTTGTGTGTTTTCTTTCTATTTTTCAGGTTTTTAAATACCGTGACGCGCCCACACGCTGTTACCAATCCCAGATCATAGTGAGGAAGATCAAGTGGTTCGAATCAGGAGCAGATCATATTAAAGTGAAGGAGCCTCCTACGTAGGTATGAAAAAATTGTTTCTTCTCTTTTCTTTTATGTATTTTGATTTCGATTTCTTAATTTTACTGTTCCGAGAAATAGATCCTAGAGTTTACTAATCGCAGTATTTATTTATGAAATAATTTTTTTTTTTTTTTAAGTTCCTTCCGCTGTGCGATCGGTAAACCGAGATCCCTATAATTAGTATCAGAGCTAATTTTTCGGAACAGGAGATTCGATTTTGATGCTCCTGATATGTATGAATGTCTAGGGACATATTTTTTTTTTTATGAGTGCATAATGTTTTTTGATTAAATTGTTTAATTTAAAAACATGGTTAATCGTAATTTTTTATGGTGTTATGGATTTTGAGTGTCTCTAGTTATATAATGTTTTTATATATATATTTGTTTTGTTTACTGCATATTGTATAATAAAAAATAAAAAAAAATTGTAATTATCATATGAAGACCCTGGAAGCTACACGTAGAAGGGCAAAGTCAAAGAACAATTTTTTTGATTTGCGCAACATGCAAATCTTGATTTGCGCGACATACAAATTGACCTGTGGATATTGACTTGCACTGTGCATACTGGCGCACATTCTTGCATGGTCGTGACATAGAAACATTGTTTTCTTAAGGTTATTCTTGTTCATTAAACATTTTCATGTATCATGTTTAATTTTTTGCCGAACATTTGCACATGTTTAGAATGTATGACCAAATGAATTCTTAATTTATGTTTTTTCAACCATGTCATCTGCACTATTGCAAATCATAGCCAATGAAAAATTAACTGGTGATAACTACACTAATTGGAAACAAAATATCAATGCAATTTTGGTCACCAAGGACCTTAAGTTTGTGCTTACGAAGGAATGTCCTCCAGTGCCTACTGCCAATGCCGCACGAACTGTTCGTGAGGCATATGAGAAATGGGTCTCATTAGATGAGAAAGCCCGAACATATCTGTTAGCAAGTATGACAGACGTGCTTGTCACTAAGCACGAAGCAATGGGTACTGCATTTGAAATAATGGAGTCATTGCAAGACATGTTCGGGCAGCCCTCTGAGCAAAAACGGCATGAAGCTGTTCGTTCTGCAATGCTTGCTTGGATGAAAGAGGGCGCATCTGTTCGGGAACATGTCCTAAACATGATGTCCTATTTCAACAGGTCAAAGATCAATAGCGGGGTCATTGATGAACCCAGTTAAGTGAGCATCATACTGACGACTCTTCCAAAGAGTTTCGATCAGTTCAAGAGTAACTATGGGATAAACAAGCTTAGGTTCAGTCTCACACAGTTGCTCAATGAGCTCACTACCTTTGAGTCTTTGACTAAGGATAGCAAGGGCAAGACCGGTAAGGCAAATGTTGTTGAACCATCTTCCTTCAATAATAAGAATAGGAAAAGGTCTACTGGGAAGGCAAAGGGTAAGCCCAAACCCAAGAAAGCCCAAAGCAAAAAGAATGACGCCTCCATTGACAAGAGCAAGGGAAAATGTTTCCATTGCGACAAGGTTTGGCACAGGAAGAGGAACTGTCTTCAATATCTAGAGGATGTAGCTAAGAAGAAGAAAACGAAAGGTAAAGATGATTTACTTGTTCTTGAGTCGTGTTTAGTCGAAGATGATTCTTCACCCTAGATAGTTGATTCAGGGGCCACTAACTATGTTTGTTCTTCTTTGCAGTGGATTGATTCTTGGACATAACTTGAGGATGGAGCCTTCTCTATGCGTGTGGGGTCAGGGGATGTCGTGTCGGCACGAGCAGTGAGTGTAATTAGATTGCGGTTTTGTAATAATAATTTTATATTGTTGGACAATGTATTTTTCATTCCTGGATTTACAAGGAATTTAATTTCCGTTTCTAAGTTGTTAGAACAATTATATTCTATTTCTTTTGATAATAAATCAATTATTATTGCAAAGAATGGTATGAATGTTTGTTCAGGAATTAATGAAAACAATTTGTATGTGTTAAGACCTTTAATACATACAACACTGCTCAACACCGAAATGTTTAAAGTTGAAAAACCAAAAACTAAACGACATAAGATTTCTCCAAAAAATGAAACGTATCTCTGACATCTAAGTCTTGGTCATATTAACCTTGACCGGAAAACAAACTAGTAAAAAACGGATCTTTAAGTGAGTTAAAGGTTGGCACCTTACCTGTCTGTGAATCCTATTTAGAAGGTAAAATGACCAAGAGACCTTTTACTGGAAAAGGGCTTAGAGCTAAAGAACCACTAGAGCTTATACATTCAGACATCTGTGGACCGATGAATGTTAAAGCAAGGGGTGGTTATGAGTATTATGTCACATTTATAGATGATTACTCAAGATACGGATATGTCTACCTAATGCAACTCAAGTCGGAAACTTTTGAAAAGTTTAAAGAATTTCGAGCTGAAGTTGAGAACCAGTCAGGAAAGACTATCAAGTCTCTACAATCGGATCGTAAAATAAAAAGGAACAAATAGATTCTCATCCCAAATCGTGTCCACCTTCAGTTCAAAGGACACTGTTTCTCAACAACGAATCTCCTAATACTTCAGCTAAACCAAACGGCATGGATGACCCTGACCCAAATGAGGTTACATATAAAAGTATGTGTGGGATGATGACAAAGGTGTTGTTTGACGTTCTTCTCAAGGTTCCCCCCCAAGCAGTAGTGAAGGATGTGTTGCCTAATAGGGGTACGGAAAAAAATACTTCTGAGGTTATAACAAAGTGATGTATAAAGTTCTACCCAAGGTGCTTCCTCAGACATTTAATGATGTGCTCCCTAAGGTCCTCCCTCAAGCACTGAATGACATTCTTCCAAAGGTGATGCTTGCTTTTCTAGAGAAGGCGATGCACTAGAATCTGTACAATGTCCGTGAGACTGCCTCTGGCTCTGCCAACATAAAATACAAAACTGAGGAAGTTGATAATAAGGACTTTGAGGCCGCAAAACTGGATGGGCATGCTCCGAAAGTCAATGAATGTGTTGACAAAAAAGACAAACATAAGGAAGTTGATAATAAGGACTCCGAGGCCACAAAACGGGATGAACATGCTCCTAAAGTCTATGAATTTGAAGTTGTAGTTGAGGTATACATATTCTGATCCAAGTCCATACATAGTACAATATTATTTGGCTTTCTTAATACCTATTATGCATTACCCATTTATTATTGTTGGCTTTGTTATTACTTATTCTGTGTTATACATATGGGTACATACTACATACAAGTTACGGTTTAGTCAGTCTTCGAGTTTCTTTGATTATAGCAATGTTTCTTTGATCATATAGCAATGTTGTTAATTGCATTAGTATTGACATATGCTCGTACAGGGTCCCCTATAGGCTGCAAAAGTACAATCGATCTCGAATCTTACAAATCTCCGGTTCCCAACTTGATGGTCCCGACCGCAGAACAAAGTTTAATTATCTTGGAAAATCGGCTAGCCAACTGCCTAGAAAGAGATTTAGAAACTAGGAGGAAGCAGAAGAGATAAAAATTTTTGAACAGCCGTTGGATCGATCCCGAGAAGAGGAAGAATTGAAAGTGAGTTAAACTCGGACAGATCTGTGATATCAGTGATGATGACGATTTATTGGACCCCAAATATGACACTTTCCTGAAAGCCAGCGACGATGATATTTCATAAATTATAACTTTGATTTTTTTAACCTCTTCATCCTCTTATTATCAATCTTTTTTACTTGCATCTAACACATTTTATGTACTACCACAATCTTTATGTGGGTTAACAACAGAGATTTAGTTGGACAAATTTTCTCGAAATGAAGGACCCGTTGGTGCTGTTCTCTAACCTGGTAATTATAACTGTTTTTTTATATGCTATTTATCCTTTAATGTTTTAGCAGAACACCTTAAAGAATCCTTTTTAATACAAACCAAAATTGTATCAGCATGTCGATAGCTTTATGGATGTTCTATGGAGGCGTCATTGTTTCAAAGATGCCGACTATACGCAGGATATCATAATGGTTGAGTGTTCTTTCTATGTAAGTATATATATCCGACTAACTGTGTATCCAACAGTCATTTAATGAGTATAACACATCTCTATCTCCGAAAAACTCACACCAATCCTTTAAACAGCGTTTCCTTGCTACAAAATGGGACCCGATCAAGGCAACCTTAAAACCAGTAAAGAGGGATAGGAGAAAAGTTGATTCTTGGATTGATTTTTTGGACATTGATGTCATGTCCTTCGTCCACGATGAATTTTGTTTGGATGATGTGAGAGGCGGTGGGTTAGTTAAAGTTCGACCCGAGTGGTGGAATATGGAATCGATGAGTTATCTTTCATGTACCATTTTTTCCTTATCACAAACGTTTCATGACATCAATTGCTAAACACATTTATCATCCTTTTCTCACCTGCATAGGTTCTAATCCCCTGTAATGTGGGTAACCACTGGGTTCTCTACCTTCTATTCCCTGAAGATGGGTCGTTCACTTTGTACGACTCAATGCGTGGTAAAAGTTTAGCACATGAGAGGGTAACGGAAATGGACTATATTAGCTACCTAATGCCCTCCCTTCTGCACCAGCCAGGGTACTGTGAGCATAAGGGGATAGAAGTACGTACGAAGCCATTCAGGGTTTTTGAGTACGCTAGAAAAAATCTTCCAACCCAAAATGATGGGTACGTAATTAATAGTCATTTCTCTCATATCCCTTTGCAACAGTTGATTTTGTCTTCAGTCTTCATATATGTATTTATTTTCATACTTTCTGTATATGTTTTCACTTTTCAGTATCCAATGTGGCGTCTACATCTGCCAGTTTACTAAATCTATATTAGAAAGAAAGAGAGAACCTTGGAAATTCCACGTATCAAGTGTGCCGTTGGTTCAGGCATGGATGGCACATAAGGTTTTCACGAACGCAAAAACAAACTGAGTCAGGAGTATAACCGACCAGCAATCATTATTTACCATTTGCACAATTCCTATGTCCTTACCCAATCACATTATCACTGGACAGTGCACTCGTGTGTAACATGTACATTTTCAAAACATTGTCAACACAACAATCTAACACAATGACAGCTATTACTCCAACCTAACACGATATAACATGTGCTGCAATAATTACACGATTTGGTCCACACCACAAGCTAACACGTTAAATGGTCCATAGATACACAATGGTCTCATTAATCTTTGTATTAATCTGATTTTTATTAATACCTCGATCACTCAATAGATGCAGTTGCGTTATATCCATTTATGTTAATGTAAAGTAATCAACAATTAACCTTTACAAACGATTTGACGATTCCTTGGGCAATCTTCCTTTCCCATGCATCTCTTGCAATTTAAAAAAGTTGTACACATGTTACACGGACAAAAAATTGTATTCCATAGTAGATTGCAACTTCCAAGCAATGTAACTTAGCTGTATACAAAAACATTCCTTGTAGAACAACCAAATATTAACATTGAGTTCCTATTTGCTCACCCACCCCCACCCCCAAGTGGAAAACGACATCACAAGCGTTGCAATATTAACACGACATGGTCCACACCATAACCTAACACGAGCACTAACCTGTAATGCCCATGTGACACGATTTAAAAAGTTGTTGTAGATAACACGGTGACAAGCGATGTAAAATCTACCATGTAAAATGAAACCAACAACGTTGGACGAACTATTTACACGATACAAATTCTCACCGTGTCATTTTTCTGTCGAAAACTTCCAAAATATAACATTGAGCTCATTTTTGCTGACCCAGTCACTCCTTATCTAAAGGGTTAAGCATTACCCTCGTCCCTGGTTAGTAATTAACTTTGTTATAACAAAACCTTTTTTAATCTAAACATAAGAACACTTGAAAGCATACATACAAAACCCAGAAATTATCCCCACCGTCCACCTCACAACCACTCAACCCCTTGTTTTTGTCAAATCAAAACAAAAAATAGTAGGATCCCAGTATCCACCATTCATCTTCTTGGATTACAATTAAAACTGAATTTTGTAGTTAATAACAGGTAGGTGGAGGTTCGAAACAAGAATTTTGTATAAATGGATCTTCGATAAAATTTAATTTTGTATAAATGGATCTTCGAAACAAGATAGTCGGACATAGGAATAGGGGAAATCGGGAGACTGATTTAATTTCTTTAACAACAATTGATAAAATTTTTATTGATTTATTAAATTTACCTATTTACCCTTAGTTATAATATAAAACATTGGTGAAAGATTATTATACAACAATTTCCCAATAAACCCTGAAACACTCAGAATTATATAGAACCCAAGAAGAATAAGATAACACAATCTTGTTTCTAATTGTAGTTTAATATTTTATTTCTGTTAACAACAATAAATCAAAATTTGTTACAAACATACCTCTTAAACCTTGGATAACATTTTATTAAAATGCAGCAACTTACGTCACGTTGTGATTTCTATTCATATAATTCATATAATCGTGTATTAAAATACATTATACGAAGATGTGTCACTGTATCAACGTCGATATGTTTCCATGGTTGGTGTGAGAAATCGTGCAATCCTTGGAGTGTACTGTTTTATTGTTTTGGTATTTGTAATTATAACTAATATGAATACAAAAATTATATAACTTAATATGAACCTCACCAAGAGTAGTGAGACCCAGAACCAATAAATCGTAATGGATGATCGTTTTCTAAATTCAAGTTTATAAAAAAAACAAAGAAAATAAAGGACCGCGACCCATCATCTATAAAGAGATAAGAACCTATGGTACCAAGAAGGTTGTAGACGCCACACTCAAGAAGAGAAGAAGGTGAGTGATAAGTCAAGGTTTGAACGCCAAAAGGTAAAACCTTGATAAGTTCATAGTTCAATGAAGAATAAAGAGAAAACGTTCTGTCAAGTAATTATTTTATTCCAAAGTCTTTCAACAATACATCAATGAGTCCCTTAAATACTAAAAATATCTAAACCCTAGAAAGAAAGATAAGGAAATAAAATATTCGGCAATTAATGTTTTACAATCAGGAAAATAAATGCAAACAAATTTAGGAAATAAATAAAGACTAAAACTAACAACTAGTTGATTTGCTCCTTATTTGGAAAGTTTCATTTGGGAAACAAAATCAGCCCTTTAATTGGAAAACAAATTGACTTTTTTTTTTGGAAAATAAATAAAACAGAAAATATCCTAAAATTCGGACTCATCCAAACCCTAGCTTGTTCCTCATGCACAACAAAATAGATGGCCGCATTTGGGTATATTGTGATCTATGTTGGAGGATGGAGTCTTTATAACATCTATAGAGATCGTCTTGGGCTTTCCGAAA
Organism: Acer negundo; assembly: GCA_035582765.1. NCBI lineage: Eukaryota > Viridiplantae > Streptophyta > Magnoliopsida > Sapindales > Sapindaceae > Acer > Acer negundo. The sequence continues at coordinate 21,793,093 of CM069235.1, read as the reverse complement.
ACATATTATAATAGATGATCCGACTTCATATGCTCTCTGTAAAGGCCCATGAAGTTCAGTCCAGATTTGGTCTTTATGTGGGCCGAAATTGGACTTCAGCAACTCAGAATCAGCCCCCATTAAATGCTTCTTTGATCCTCTTGGCCCTTGCAATTGGCCCAACTGGAACAAGCAATGGATCATTTGATGATGCTTCTTAATTCAAATACAGTATATTTCATGGTAACGGAGTTACCATGACACTTGTATTCTTAGCCTGTACATTTGATTTTATATATTTCATTTATCAAAAATGGAGTTGCATTGATAAAAGTGAAAGGACGGTTTATATCTCCAACACTTCATCCGTCAGAATATCATTCTATTCCCAACTCAATCTTCTGTCAGACCATTTAAAACCATTACCTGGATTTTCCCCGTCACAATATCCTTCTGTTCCCTACGCAATCTTGGGAAAGATTTTTCGTCCTGTCATTTCTAATATAATATACTGGTTCCACAAACAAAAAGTACTCCATTTTACATCTTGGCTTTTAAACCAAATTGGCTAATATCAAACAGTAATGGCCTTTATATACTAGTTCCACAAACAGTAATCGGTTTGGTTTTTTTCAATCTTTTACCAATTTCAAAAAATTAATTATTTTGTTCCAATTCAAATTAGAATATTGTGCACCTGCATCCAACCGGGTGAGGAATAAACCACTTTCATTGAGTTTTGCATACTTTATTACAGTTTGCTTTGAACAATCAACTACTATTAAAATCACATCATCAGTACTTCCATCGATTTTGTTATTATTCCAACCATTCATTTGAACTTAATAGTTCCTCGATTTCTTCATAACACAATATAGTATTTCTACTGTGAAATGAATACACCCCCTATATAATACATTTTCAAAACCTACCAAATCCAATCATTCAATGTTCGGTAATATTTTTGGTGATTTGCTGAATTCACTATTATAGTTTGCGTTGCAAGGTCACAAATGTTTTCAACATGCCATCCTATTCAAACCGTCAAACATTTTAATTGTTCAATTTATTGTATTTATTTTTTCAGAAGTGGTTTATGATTTAATTAAGTTAAAGTCATATACAACAGTTTGGGTGCAATCTCACTTAAATAATTTTTTTTTGGATATAACCGTATATAAGTAATGATGGTAACGTATATACCTTTTTAGGCTAAAATCCTTTGGTAAAGGTTGTGTGTGTGGGGGTGGCTGGATGCTCCGATCAAAGACGACTATGCTCCTAATATCTATTGGTATTTATTTGAAGGATTTAACCCAAAATGGAAAAATTAACATTTTAACTTTGTTATATATATGTCATAACTCGTCGTAAGAGATTGATTGCATCGGCCCACACTTATATTATAAAAGATTACCATAATGTCACAGCAGTATCTGTCCATTGGATTACGTTGGGAACTTCAACTCGTGTATTGCTTACCCTGCGAAGATCCGTGTAATAATTTTGAATGAAAAGTGTTATGCGTCGGCGCAACGTAATTTAAAAGTCAATGAACAGGGATTGCAGTATTCGACGGAGGAAGGTTTTATTAGTACAAATAGGCAAGAGGTAATGATGAAATTGTATAAAATTGTTTTTGGTGATCTCTCGCAATCAATAAATCGTTGTGTTTTTGAATATCAATGTTATGTATTCATTGCATCATCCGGATAGTGTTTTATTTGCTATTATCATTTTACGATCAGCATTAGGACATATATCAAATCAATTACTATATGTTTACTAGACAAAGCTCAGTAGAACTTAAATGATATCATCTGTACTTCATTAAGGAACAAAAAAACAATACTATTCTTTAATATACTGTAATCGAACGATGACAGAAACACACCCACAAATTGAAGAATCGCCATCCAAGCTATTTTCTTTACTGCAACATACTACCAAATGCTAGCTATATATGATAACACCCCAACAGATTCCTTATTACAACTTTCCATTCCCGTTTTTTTGTTTGTGTGTGTCTCGGTTGCTAAATCGATCTATTCGCCTTCTCTAGGTCATTAATAAATCGTTCCCCATTCCGCTTTATCACCATATACGTCATCCTAATCTTATTCATATCAGCGCTAGACGCAAGCGACGACCCACGGGAAGACATTGACGCAAGCGTCCCTTTAAGTAACCTGAAAAAAAACTCGGCTAGTTTGATGTGCCTATGCACTTGGTCTAGTAAGACTTTAATAACGTCGTCCTCAGTACTGACGGGATCAACTCCGGTACTCGCCATAAAGAAACAAGTGATAAGGTTGCGTAGTTTTGGAAGGAACAATTTTGTTCAACAAGCTAGTTATTTAAGTTTACCATACAAACATTTTAAAAATATATAACAGCATACAAGACTGTCGGTTGGAGAATAGGTTTACAAACCAATTCTCCAATTATACATATTGCTTGCGCTACCGATATCACAAAATCATAACCAAATTTTACAATTTAGTATCTAACAAAAAACAGGTCCATACATAGCAACAACACGCACAATAAAGCAGAACCAAAGTATGAACTAATGTGATCAGCATCACACTAATCTACATCATTCAAATGGGTCGGGAATTGCACAATTACTTGTAAAAATACCCATTTCTCGCACAATTACTTGAAAGGATTAATATAACAAAAGCCCTAACCACTTAAAACGTACACAACCTACTAATTTAGAGCTAACATGCAAATGAAAACAATATCACTTGGTTCCAGCAACAAACAAATTGGGTCAAGATTATTCCATGAATGTTCGACACGCCATACCTAGACTCAAACCCATTACCAATCAATACATACCCATAGATAATAATGAAATCGAAACAAACAAACATATGATCAAAAACAAATTTAGGATCAAAACAGACAACTCCATACCGTCGACACGAATGGGTGCGCTGTCGATTAAAGAAGTTGTTTCAGGTACCGGATTCCAAACAGTTCCTCCTTTTAATGCTTACACGGTTAAAGTTCTCGACGTAGTAAGTTTACACGAATAAACTAGAAGATTATATAGGGATTTATGAGCAAATTGCAACCAACATCCCTAAGAGATTAGAGATAACTTTTTTAGTTTTCACAATCGCCTCCCCTCCAGTTAAAAAATATCAGTTAACTCCAACCATTAACCATGTCAAGTGTGTATAATTACTCAATTACCCCTAAGTCAATTGTCAATATAATGAAGTTTTTTTAATGGATAAAAATATCCTTTAAGTTTTGATAAATTCCAATTAAATAAAACTATTTACAAATGCCATTTTACCGTTTGGATTGGCTATACAATTGCATTGCATTTTCCAACACATCAATAATGGGCAAGAATTACTTTTGATTATTAAAAATTATTTAAAAGATAATGATTTTATTATATGTAATTATGCCATGTATTAAATGTACAGTATTGATGTAATATCTATAGTCCAGTAATCTAACTTATTTTTAAAAGTATCGAAACGCCATTAAACAAACGGTGAATACTTTGTCATTGACTACTGGAGGTGATTTAAAATTCCATATAAAAGTTGTTTTTCGTTGTCTAAGAGCAATTAAACCTTATGGAGGTGGGTTGCACTTTGTTTTAATAGGTACTAGTCAGTAACAGTGCTTTGCATAGGGACGAACATATTTTATAAAATAAATATATGATATCAATTAATAAATAAATGATATACTGACGGAGTTGTGGGCGGTGGTAACGTTGCAATCCATGGAAGTTTAAGAAAAAAAAATGCAGTTTGTGATAAAGTTTGTTTATAAAAGACGGATATTGTAAGGTATATGGAATTTGAAAATTTACATTCGTGTGAAGAAATATCTCAGGTGTCCACCCTGATATATAGGGATGGTGCAATATTGTATATAAGTGCATTGAACACAGAACAGTCACCATGTGGAAGCAAAATTATAACTCTATAGGCAATCGTTTCATTTTTACCATTTACACAAAATTGGAATGTGTTGTAATGGATTTTTTTTAGATGAATACGTAATGAATTTCAAATAATTATTAATTTAATTATATATTAAAGAATGGAGAATACTAACAACTTTTCACATCAATCTTTTCGATTCTCACACCACTCTATTTATCTCTGGTAAAAAAAAAATTGTAAGGCAATTAAAGCATAATTAAAAATCAAAAATGAATATATATATATATATATATATATTTAACCGTGGAGCCCACTTATAGGGGTTGAATCCACGACAAAATATTCAATGCTCCCCTTTATTTAGGGATTCAGCATTGAATAGTGAGCTATACCAAAACAATTTTGTAGGCACCTCTTGGAGCTGCAAAAATGAAACTCCTCCATTAATTAAGCAAATGGGTCTCTAAAGGAGACTGTTGGAGATGCTCTCACTCCCGTTTTAGGGCTGTTTGGTGGCCATGTCTGTATTTCGGTGACTTAGCCCTGTCTGCTGATCAAACAGTCAGTCAAACGATCTTCTTCCTACTTTTTTCATTCACCGAACTCTCACTTCAGAAATTTCAATGTCTCATCACGATTTAATTTTACCGTAACTTACGATGATGAGGCATTGGAATAATTGAAGTTAGCGTACGGTGAAAGTGTTTACTTTAATCATAGCGGTCAACGTTTATCGTTTATCGTTACACTCTAATCTGGGATACATCCGTTGTACAACACACTTGATGGCAACTTATAGAGCATCAGAACATGAAGGTATTGCTTTACAACTCTTTATTGCACTACATATTTTATTTTCTGCTTAGGGGAACAAATATGTGGATATGTTCTAGAACCATTTAACTAATTTCTGATGCAGGAGATATTATTGGAGATTTTCTTGAAGAATTTTTATTTGAAAAATAGTCTTGTAATTAATATCTATTTTTATTTTTCTTTTTATTGGGCTTTTAATTAGGTAGTTAAATATTTTATGATTTGATTTTATTAAATCAAATCTGATTTCCTTATTAGATAGGTTTTTAATGTTTTAGTGTAGTATTTTTAATTTCCATTGTTATCTCAATCATCTCTTTCATGGGGAAATTGATAATTTTATTGCTTTACTAGTTATTTTAAGTTTCTTTTAGGTTTTTATTTTCCTATTTAAAGACGATGTACCTAACATGGATATTTTTTTTTATTAATATAAAAATTTGAGAGAGAGTATCTCTTTTTATCCATTTTCGGGACCTTTGCAAGGGTCAATGAATTTGAAGCCTATTATTCTTGTATCTTTGCGCGGATCAACAAATTAAAATAGGGTTCGCTTTTGGTATTCGTGCGCACTTCAAGGGATTCGAATATGTTACCCTTTCTTTTCATGCACTAACTTGAAAATTTATCTATATATATATATACATCTACATTTAATCATTTATATAGATCTAGATATAATACATTTAACTTACTGTAAAAGTGGAACTTATTAACCGGTGTATTTTATTTACAGTTATTGTTATCGAGTTTTATATGGTTTTGTACTCGTGTTATTTTACTGGATTTTGATCAAATAATTGATCAAGGTTGTAATTGCTTCATCTAATTCAATAAGTCATTTGCTGAAGAACTCTACATTTTTATTAACTAATATAAAGTGTCCTCTGTTTAATGTAATGATCATTTATTCCCTAATGTAATCGATCCTGGCATTCACCAAAGACATAACTGGCTTTAAACTCAACTCGTCGTACGAATCAGGCTATTTACATTGCTTGGAAAAACACAGCTGCATTTTTGGAAAACAGTAAACTTATAGATTAGATATTGATGGAGCGTTTTTAAATATATTTCTCACTAGGCACCGACTGGTCACATCAAGCCTTTAGGGTTACTGTAAGGATTCCCATTTTTTGATTGGCTTATTTCGTGGACAAACCATATGTTGGGGTTTGATTGTAAGGGTAGTTTAGGTGATTGAGATTCAAGCTCAAAGTCCCTTTCAAGACCTCAAGAGATCAATCACTTCAAAGGTATATTTCTAAGTGCTTTCTTGCTTTGAAGAGATAGTTTCACACACCCACAACCCATGCATAAGTCTTTTCTTGTATGTTGTGTGTGTTTATATTGTGTGCATTAATGTTCATTAATCTCTCTTCTTACATGGTTAGTTGTTTGCATCTTGCTAGAGAAATTCCATAACATGTTAGACATTAGGATGCATTCACTTCACTCACACACTTGCACCCATTGCATGATCTATGTGTGAGAAGCTGCATGAGAAGGCATTGACCTTCTTTGCCACGGTTGGATATAACCGCGGCATGCAGGCAACAGAGATACCTTCTCCGTGCCGCGGTTGAAATGACCAATTGCGGCAGTCCGTCTAAGCGAGGACGCCCAAAACGCTGTAGTTTTGTGGATGCCTATAAATATCCCACTTTCATTCTAGGTCATCCCCAAGAGTTCCAAAAGCATATTTTTCTCTTAAAACATATTTCAAGAGTAAAAAATCATCAAGAACTCACCTTTAATCCCTCAAAGCATTTTCTTTTTGCATCAAACTTCATATTGCATCATCTATGCTCACATAGAGTGCATCAATGCATGGTTTTGCATCATCACATCTTGCTTGGTAAGATTCTCACTAACTTCATCCAATTTTAGTGCCTTTCTTAACAAGTCATCTCTTTATTCACTTGTATATTTTTAGAATACATGCTAGATACTAGATAGAGATTGTTTGTGATGAAATGATTGAGTGTTGTATTGTGATAGCTTTCTAGGTTGTGTTTAATCTTGATTGCTAGGCTATTTGACATGTAATTTAGCTATTGATATTTAAGATTGCTGTTATTGCATATTCATCATCCTAGATAAGCATCTAAGGTCCCCTAGCCTTGTTTGTTCATTGAATATCATCATATATTCACTTAGGCCATTTTATCTCTTCATAGAGAAGTAAGTCTTGTGTGTAGCTTCCGGGACTAGGTTGCTTAGATCGCAAGCAATTGGACTAGGTCCACTTATACCGAGATTAGGTAGATGTGTGATTACTTCCGGGATTAGGTTGTAATCTTCAACACATTTAGTGGATTCGAGATTCGTGTGTGGCTCACATACCTGCCCGTGGTTTTTTCCGAAAGGGTTTCCACGTAAATTCAAGTGTCTTTTATATTTCCGCACATATTACACTTGCTATATAAATTGACTAGTTAGGGGTACTTTCGTAAACTTGACTAATCACAAAAATTAGGTAAAATTGATTAAAATCTATTCATCCCCCCTCTAGATTAATATTGAACACACCGTAAATTTGTTTCAATTACGAATTACGATGTGTGTCTCACTCTTCACTGCTTTTGGACATTATTGGTCACTACACATTGGTTACTACATTAGGGTACCCAAACAATTATTATGTGTACTAATAAAATATTTCGAATGAGTAATTATTCAGTCGTGTATTAAACTTACTGTTTATTTCAATTTGATCGTGTATTAACTTCAATGTTAATTTTCATATCATATTCGTGTATTACATTAAAGGTTTATTTTCATCTAATCGTGTATTAACTTCAATGTTAATTTTCATATCATATTCGTGTATTACATTAAAGGTTTATTTTCATCTAATCGTGTATTAACTACACGCTTGATACTTGATATCCATACAATCTCGTGTATTATAATGAAGAATGATTTCCTTTTGCTCGTCTATTAACTCAAAGGTAATCCCAACTTCCTGTTAGAATAATAGCAACCGATACCCCTGAATTATATGTGAATTCGCATGTTGCCCCCTGGCCTTTTCTTTTAAAACCCTCTGAACTCTCATTTATTGCTTATGGAATCCATATCCTATCGGGGTTACGCATCATGTGGGTAGCACATCACGCATGTAAAGACATGCATAATTGGAATAACACATTATTCTATTCTCCTTCGGTTTGTCATTTATAATTTTGATGTGTCGATGCACCCATGTCATCGGTAGCCACATCAATTACACAATTAGGTTGTGTTTGGTAAGCAGGATAGGATTGGACTATTTTTAAGAGATTGGATTGGATTGGATTCGAAAAATTTTATTGTTTCCCGGGTTTGGTGCAATATGGGATTTGACTGAAAATAGTGTTATCTATTGTGTTTGGGATGTCATGGGGTTGGACAAAATAGTTCTTGAAATCATATGAAACACACGTATCTCTAGAAATTTCCAAAAACCTTAAAACAAAATAATATTTCAGATATCGAAGACACAGGTGTGCTTAGAGGAAGTCCGTATATCACCAAGTGTATCCCAAAATGGATAAAAAGACACACGGACAAAAACCAATTATTTATAAAAACAGAATCTAAGAACAATATTTTATGTATTTTGATTATTTAATTATATTTATTAATTTAATATTTTTATGGTCAATATTTCCTATTTATTGGTGACATCAAACTTATTATTTTTTCCTGATTAATTTAGGATGACATCATATTGTTTTCCTAATTAATTTATTATTTATTTATATAATATATGAAGTAATGATTTGATTATAAGAATCGGTCAGCACCCGTGCTTTGCACGTTGACGAACATATCTCATATATTAATTAATAGATGACATCAATTAATTAATATAGATGAGATACTGACGGAGTTGTGCCTGGGGGTGATGTTGCAAGCCATGGAAGTTGAAGAAAAAAAATGTAGTTTGGTATAGAGTTAGTTTATGAAAAGACATATATTGTAATGTATATGGAATTTGAAAATGTAAATTGGTGTGAAGAAATATCCCAGGTGTCCACCCTAATATATAAGGGTGGTGCAATATTGTATATAAGTGCATTGAACACAGAGTGGTCACCTTATGGATTCAAAATTATATTCTGCAACCAACAGTTTCATTTTGAATAAATGTAAGACCATCCCCAATGCATATGCCCATGCCAATGCCAATGCCAAAACAACATTAAAACCCATATAATGCACATATTGACCATAAAGAAAAATCAGCATCCACCCATGATAATCATGAAAAAATTCCATTTACATCATAGCCATTTGAATATTATTGACCCATCAATCATCAATATAATGAAGATTAAGTACACTCAATTAGCACACTGCACAACCAATTGTTTCGTCAGATATAATTTTCTCAATTAATGGAGATTTTAGACCCTTACATTCAGTGACTGACCGACTCATCAGTGCTTGTTTATGGCCTTGGTGCAATAAACAGTCATCTATTCATTTTCAAATTTAAGGGTAACGTAGATCTCCTCTTATATAAATATAATAGATACCGATTTTTCGTTACTTTAAATTCTACATTAGCAGAGCTTATTAGGGACTTCCAATAATGGTTATCATTAAAGGTGGATTGAATCGAAGAACAAAATAAAATTTCTGTGCCTGCGTGTGTAATTTCTTTGGAACTTTTACGATAGCGGTTAGAGAACATACTTCGATAACCTTTAAATGAACAAAACAAAAATATAATAATAAACTGGAGACTCATACAAAACAAGATTGTAAAAGACAACAACATTCCCAAGGACCTAGTAGACTAGATTAGAAGATCTTGTGGCTAAGTCGTCCGTTTTTCTCACCCTCCTATTTGTCCGGTAATACCATAACTCAGGTACTATGAATTTGCCTCTCGAATTATCGTTCTTCTCCAACAGGGTTTTGATGCAAGTTTTATAGACTTTTTCACCGTACTTTTGTTGTCAAAGAAGATATTTTGTGGCTTCCTTCAGAAATATCAATGTCTAATCCATAGAGCATATTGTGGCGGTGGAGGCAGCAACTCCTACAACTATGGTGGATCTGGATATTTTGCTATGGAGTCTCCAAACTCTGGTGGCCGTTAGAAAACAATTGTAAAAATGTCACTTCGACATAAAAAAATACCCTATACCTTCCTCCATAGTTTTATTTTATGTTGCTTTTACTTTTGGACCTGTTTTGACTTAAATTTTTTGTTTGTCCGAGTCATTGTGGACTGAATCTGAGATGGGGTTGTTTTCTCTTAGGGTTATGATTATTGATTTCTATGTTCATGTTTTAGTTTCTGGGTTTTATGAAGAAAAAAAATTCAATATTAGTGATGGTGTTCTTTGTGGTGGTAGAGAGAGATAGCAGTAGTGAGATTCATTTTTGATTCATATGGTTGTAAACTCTCTCTGTTCTTGATAAAAGTTTATATATGAACGAATGCAAGGTCGTTTGGTTAAAAAAAACAAAAACAACTCTTCAGAGCAAGCTTTTCGATTCTCACACCACTCTATTTATTTCTTGGTAACACCAAAAATTGTTTAATTAAACCATTATTAAATTAAATTAAAAAAAAACTAATTAATGGACCAGACCTTTTCGTTTCACAAAACACATATTTACTTCTCACACCACTCATTCTCAATGGGTAACACAAAGGGTTGTTTAATTAAAATTAAATTGAAATGAATTAATTATGGGGAATACTATCTACCTTCCCTATCCATCAAGGGTAAATACGTAAACAAACTTTGCACCAAAAAGGGAGAGCTTTTAAATAAATGAAAAAGTGTGTACGTGTCAAACAATGAGTGAAAAAGGTAAATAGGGAAGGTAGATATCATTCCCCTTTAATAAAAACTAATTAATGATCAAGCTTTCTCATAATAATAATAATAATAAATAATCATTCGGAAATGAGTAGCCACAGCCTTAAGAGAGTATTGATGCTTTGGGACAACAAGATCTTATTAATGCTAATTAATTGTTTTATTGTTCCTCTGTGTAATGGTTTTTCCTTTATTCAAAAAAAAAAAAAAAAAAGGCATTGTTCTATTGTTTTTTATTTTTTATTTTTTATAGAACAAAATTTAATACAAAACACGTGGCACATAAGAAATGGCCACTTGTACCTTGGAAAAACAATTGCAAAGTGGAATCATTGCAATGATAAATGGGTGCATTCCATGTGGTTTGAAAGGGATATGGATGCATGTCATGTAAATGCTCACGCCATTCAAAGGGGGTGAACAGAAGTGAACTCTGTTGAAATGTGTCCATTTAGTGTTGATATAGTTAACTATCATAAAGATCGACAAAATTAACCATCATAGTTTGACAATAGGTTGACAATATTTACATGATAGAATCGTCTACAATAAATAAATATAAATATAACTTTTAAAAATTAACAAATAACAAAAGTAATAAATAATAAATACAAAAATATTATAAAGCAAAAATTGAAGATGAAAATTCATGCCGTGTGACTCATCCAAAGACTATCTCAAATAAATAAATAAATATAAATATAAATATTATAAATATATATATATATAATATATATAAATATTATAAAAAAAAAAAACCATGGATGGAAAGTCCTGCCATGTGTCTCATCCAGAGACTATCTAAAATTTGAATTATTTTGCCACTTGGCAGTATTTTTATCGTTTAGTAATTTTTCATCTTCAAATTATTTACGATAGTTGGCAATGCTTACCCCCCTTGTAGGGGGGTGAGCAAAAATGGACTCGGTAAAGTGTGCCCGTCCATTACATGCCTCTTCTCGGAAAAATAAAATCCACATCATTTCCCACTATTGTAAGATGAGTGGTTTCTTTATCTATTGTTTCGGGGGGCCTGATTGGCTGAAGGGGTTTGGCAAATATGTAGTGATTTAAAACACCAGATCGAGCAGTCGTGAATAGTAATATGACCATGCCATTGGATCATTATAAATTTCATCCAACGGACTTGCATTAATGATATCCCCTCCATTACAATTAATACAAAAAATCCAGTCGAACCGGTTCTCTTTTTTTAGTATATTATATATATGTCTCGTACCTCGATGTTGAGTTCCATTGTTCTCGTTTCTCAATTCTAAATTATCACGTTATTCTTTACACCACCTCTGCCGTCGCCACCACCAACAATTGTAAGTTTTAGTGCTTTATATTTCTCAAAATAGATTATAGCCAGTCCTTCGATTTCTCTATCAATGTTTTTCATGAGATAGGTTCATTGTCTTATAGAGATTGGAACGCGAGAGCGCTTTTGGTTCTCTAACATGTTTCTTAGTTTCCATGTTTTCTTTTAGTCTTCCGGGAGTTCTTTTTGGAAAGCAAACTTTCTTTTTGGCTTTCAGACGTTCTTTTTGGCATGACAACTTTCTTTTTGGCAAGTCAAATTTCTTTTCGGCATGCTTGAATGCTTTTTTGAACGCAAGAGTGCTTTTCAGTTCTCTAACATGCATTTTAGTTACCATGTTTTCTTTTCGGCTTCCGGGTGTTCTTTTTGGAAAGCAAACTTTCTTTTTGGCTTTCGGGCGTTCTTTTTGGCATGAAACTTTCTTTTAGGTATGTCAACTTTCTTATTGGCAAGCGGGAACACTTTTTTGAATGCGAGAGTGCTTTTCAATTCTCTAACATGCTTTTTAGTTTCCATGCATTCTTTTTGGCTTCATGGCGTTCTTTAAGTAATGCAAACTTTCTTTTTGGCTTTCAGACGTTCTTTTTGGCATCAAAATTTCCTTTTAAGCATGTCAACTTACTTTCATTTCAGGCATTCTTTTTTGCATGAAAACTTTTTTTTTTGGCATGTCAACTTTCTTTTTGGCATGCTGGAATGCTTTTTTGAACGTAAGAGTGTTTTTCAGTTCTCTAACATGAGTTTTAATTTCCATGCTTTCTTTTTGGCTTCCTAGCGTTCTTTTTGGAAAGCAAACTTTCTTTTTGACTTTTGAGCATTCTTTTTGGCATGCAAACTTTCTTTTAGGCATGTCAACTTTCTTTTTGATATGTGGGAATGCTTTTTTGAACACGAGAGTGCTTTTCAATTCTCTAACATGCTTTTTGGAAAGCAAAATTTCTTTTTGGCTTTCGGGATTTCTTTTTGGCATGAAATCTTTCTTTTAGGCATGTCAACTTTCTTCTTGGCAAGCGGAATGCTTTTTCGAAAGCTAGAGTGCTTTTCAGTTCTCTCTAACACGCTTTTTACTTTCCATGCTTTCTTTTCGGCTTCCGGGCATTCTTTTTGGAAAGTAAACTTTCTTTTTGGCTTTCGGGCGTTTTTTAGGCATGTCAACTTTCTTCTTGGCAAGCGGGAATGCTTTTTTGAACTTGATGAGAATCAAGAAGCAACTCCAAATGATCCATTGCTTGTTCCAGTTAGGTCAATTACAAGGGCAATGGCCTAGAGGTTCAAAGAATCTTTTAATTGGCTGATTCAAGAGATTTGGGTTGATTCTAAAAAGTTGCATTTCAAGTTGGACCCAAAAGAAGATCAAGGCTTAATCAATGTAATAAAAGCAATTGGAGAGGCTGATTAGCTTGTTGTGGACGTCAAAATAAAGACCTTCCAAGAATAGGCTAATCACTTGCTTGATTTCAGAGCATTAATGGCATGTTGACTTGCCTAATTTTTGGACTTAATTAGTTACTTTCTTTTGTCCTTGATTTCCTGATTGTAGACCTCTTTCTTTCCTTTCCCTACAAGCGGCTTTAGTTCCCTTATGATTTTTTTGTTTTATTTTTCCTGATTTTAAGTTTTTTATTCAGTCTTTATAATGAAGGCATGAGTAGCTTTGTAAGGCATGAAATTGATTAATAAAATTATTGTGAGGTTGCTTTCCTCTTTGTTCTTCAGAGAACTTGTGAACTTATCAAGGGTTTTCCCTTGTGGCGTTCAAATCACATACCTTCAGTTCTTGATTTCCAATAATCAGTGGGTCGGGGTTTCCTTTTCATATAATCTAAATTTTAGCTTTCTAGGACAAGTATTCCAAACTGCTTGTTGGGTTTCAAGGCAAGTCCATTAGGGTTCGCATCATTTGGTATCAAAGCTCGGCTCTAAAAATCAGATTACATTATCCTGTTTCGTGTTATTCTTGATAACATTTTTGAATATTTCATTGTTTCATGTTTCATCATCAACCTTCTCTCTTCTAGATTCTCTTGCATCCAAAAAAAAAAAAAAAAAAGGTACCAAAAAAAAAAAGTTATGAAAAAAAATATACAAGTTGAAAATCTAGATTTCATATTCTGGTGGGTTACATATTAAGGTATACATATATTCATTCCAACAAAAACAAGAAAAAAAAAAGAAAAAAATAATTCAAGTAAAAAAAAAATCGATAGTGTTATATTCCATTGAATCGTTCACTCCTATATCTTTTCTTTCTTTCCTTTTGCCGTTTGTGTTCATTTGAATACTACAAGCAAATTTCTTGAAGGGGTTTATTTAGTTCAATAAAGAACTGAGCAGGGAAGCTAAGAGAGGAAAAAGGCAAGAGAGTGTGAGATTGATATAAAAAATTAAAAATAAATAAAAAAAGCCAAAATCAAGAGTGAAACACACGAGTGTGAGTGACAATATCTGAGTGCAAACACATGAGGGAGTGTTGTGAGAAATAATTCTAACAATTTTCTATATTTATTTTTTTCAGTTTGTCTTCCAGGTGTAATTCTTCAAACAAGGAAGAAAAGGGAGAACCATCCTTTATGATGAAGGCTATGTAACAATAGTTTGAGCGCATGAACGTGGTGTTTGATGAAATTCGGGATCGGATGGATAAGTAAGACACTGCTATTGCTAACTTGCAAGAAGGGCGTCCCCAAAGAGTCCCTAATGCTATAAGGCAAGAAAGGCGTGAACTCATAAATGATTTTGATGATAATCTAAGGAATGAGATTGAGGATGAAGAGGATCAAGTATCAATGGGTGGTATGGACAGGTTCATGCAAAGGGGAAGAAGGCGTGAAAGAGACTTTAGGCGAGGTGCTAGATGGCGTGATGGGGTTGACCGAAACCCAGGGAACATCAAGATGAAGATACCTTCATTCCAAGGGAGGAATGATCCTGAAACATACTTGGAATGGGAAAAGAAGGTGGGGCTGATCTTTGAATGTCACAATTATTCTGAGGAGAAAAAGGTGAAACTCATTGTCATTGAATTTAACGATTATGCCATCATATGGTGGGATCAACTTGTGATGAATAGAAGAAGAAACCATGAAAGACCTATTGAGACTTGAGATGAAATGAAGTCCATCATGAGGAAGCGGTTTGTTCCTAGTCACTATTATAGTGACTTGTACCAGAAATTGTAGAGCCTTACTCAAGGTTCTAAAAGTGTGGATGACTACTACAAGGAGATGGAGGTAGCCTTGATTCGAGCTAATGTAGAAGAGGATAGGGAAGCTACCATGGCTAGATTTCTGAATGGGTTGAACCGAGACATTGGCAACGTGGTGGAATTACAGCACTATGTGGAGTTGGAGGACATGGTGCACTTGGCCATAAATGTGGAACGGCAACTTAAGAGGAAGGGAAGTCAACCAATTCAAAACTCGGGTTCCTCTACTTCATGGAAGCCGAATTGGAGAAAGGATGATAGGGTTGTTTTTAAGTCCAAATTCGAGCCACCTAAAGGAAGGGATGACATGCTCGGCAAAAACAAAGGTAAAACTGAATTCCAAAGTCGTAATCGTGACATTAAGTGTTTTCATTGTCTTGGTACGGGCCACATAGACTCACAATGTCCAAATAAAAGAGTTATGATTGCACGTGCTAATAGAGGGGTGGAAACTGAAAGCGAAAGTAAGGATAACCAGATGCCACCACTTGAAGATGCTTGTGATGATGATGTAGAGTATCCTATGGAAGGTGAGTTGCTGGTGGTAAGGCGTGCATTGAGTGTCCAAGTTATGGAGGATGAAATGGAACAACAAAGGGAAAACATTTTTGACACTAGATGCCACATCAAAAACAAGGTATGCCATATGATTATTGATGGGGGAAGCTGCACTAATGTAGCTAGCACTACTTTGGTTGAAAAACTAAATTTATCAACCCTAAAATACCCCAGGCTATATAAGTTGCAGTGGTTGAATGATTGTGGGGAGATAAAGGTAAATAAGCAACTGCTAGTTTCCTTTTCAATTGGAAAGTACAATGATGAAGTACTTTGTGATGTTGTTCCAATGTATGCGGGACACATATTGTTGGGCAGTAATGAGAATCAAGAAGCATCATCAAATGATCCATTGCTTGTTCCAATTGGGCCAATTACAAGGGTCGAGAGGATCAAAGAATTATTTAATGAGGGCTGATTCTGAGTTGCTGAAGTCCAAGTTCGGCCCACATGAAGACCAAATCCGGACTAAACTTCGTGGGCCTCTACAGAGAGCATCTGAAGTCAGATTGCCTATTATAATATGTTTTCGGAAAGCCCATGACGATCTCTACAGATGTTATGAAGATTCCATCCTCCAAAACAGATCACAACGGGCCCAAATTTGGCTATCTATTTTGTTGCGCGTGAGGAACAAGTTAGGGTTTGGATGAGTCCGAATTTTAGGATATTTACTGTTTTATTTATTGTCCAAATAAAGAGTCGATTTATTTCCCAATTGAAGGGCTGATTTTGTTTACCAAATGAAGCTTTCCAAATAAGGAGCAAATCAACTAGTTGTTAGTTTTAGTTTTTATTTATTCCCTAAATTTGTTTGCATTTATTTTCCTGATTGTAAGACATTAATTGCCGAATATTTTATTTCCTTTATCTTTCTTTCTAGGGTTTTGATATTTTTAGTATTTAAGGGACTCATTGATGTATTATTGAAAAAAGACTTTGGAATGAAATAATTATTTGAGAGAACGTTTTCTCTTTGGTTCTTCATTGAACTATGAACTTATCAAGGGTTATACCTTGTGGCGTTCAAAACCCTGACTTATCACTCACCTTCTTCTCTTCTTGAGTGTGGCGTCTACAACCTTCTTGATACCGTTGGTTCTTATCTCTTTATAGATAACGGGTCGCGGTCCTTTATTTTCTTTTTTTTTTATAAACTTGAATTTAGAAAACGATCCTCCGTTACCATATATTGGTTCCGGGTCTCACTATTCTTGGTAAGGTTCATATCAGTTGGTATCAGAGCTTAGGCTTTTAAAATCAGGTTTGATCTATCCTTTTTTTTTTTTTTTTATTTCTTTTATTTTCGTGTTATCAAAAAAAAAATAATTTTTGATCTGATTTTGTTTCAAAAAAAAAAAAAAGTTTGATCAAGTTTCGTTTTAAAAAAAAATTCATCAGATTTCGTTTCAAAATAATAATAATAATAATAATAATAATAATAATAATAAAAACTAGATCAGATCCGTTATCAAAAAAAAAAAAAAAAAACTGTGTGAGTGCCATCATTATTGAGAATAAACACGTGACGGAGTGTTTGTGAGGCTTACTAATTTGTTTTTGCAGGTTAAAAAAAAATGTCTGACGATGCACCAGAAAAGATTGATTTCACGCTTTTAGTTGCAAGAGGAGCTCTTAGTGCTCAAGCAAAAGAAGATGATGAGCTACAACGTGACAATGTCTTTCAAACCCGATGCCATGTTAATGATAAGGTTTGTAGCTTGATTATTGATGGGGGGAGTTGTATTGATATGGCTAGCACTACTATGGTGGAAAAATTGAATTTAGCCACTTTGAAGCACCCAAAACCATATAAGCTACAATGGTTGATTGATAGTGACGAAATCAAAGTGACTAAACAGGTGTTGGTGTCTTTTTCCATTGGGAAGTACAAAGATGAAGTCTTGTGTGATTTGGTACCGATGCATGCGAGTCATATCCTGTTGGGGCGACCATGGCAATTTGATAGGCGTGTAACTTATGATGGTTATAAAAATAGATACCTTTTTACTTAATAAAATTCGAATCACTCTTGTACCCTTAACCCCAAAACAAGTATATGAAGATCAAGTGAGGTTAAAAGAAAAGAGAGATGTAAAAAATGAGAGTGAGAGTTCAAAAGAAAGAGAGACAAAAGAAAGAGAGATTGAAATAGCAAAAAAAGAAATCACGACTGATGATAAAAAAAGAGAGACAAAAGAAAGAGATATTGAAACATCAAAATAAGAAATCACGGCTGTTGAAAAAAAAAAAAAAAGAGAAAGCAAGTGAACTTCTATGCAAAAAAAAGTGAGTTAAAAAAGGCCTTGTTTTCAAATCAGTCAACTTCTTGGCCTAGTGTTCTTTTTTTACTTTTTCAGGACATTGATGAAGTGTCACAGACTATCAAGAACATTATGGTGAAAATTCGAGGACGAATCCTTTTGAAGAGTGGGGGAATGATGAGAATCAAGAAGCATCATCAAATTATCCATTGCTTGTTCCAATTGGGCCAATTACAAGGGTCGAGAGGATCAAATAAGTATTTAATGAGGGCTGATTCTGAGTTGCTGAAGTCCAAGTTCGGCCCACATGAAGACCAAATCCGGACTAAACTTCGTGGGCCTCTACAGAGAGCATCTGAAGTCGGATTGCCTATTATAATATGTTTTCGGAAAGCCCATGACGATCTTTACAGATGTTATGAAGACTCCATCCTCCAAAACAGATCACAACGGGCCCAAATTTGGCTATCTATTTTGTTGCGCGTGAGGAACAAGTTAGGGTTTGGATGAGTCCGAATTTTAGGATATTTCCTGTTTTATTTATTTTCCAAATAAAGAGTCGATTTGTTTCCCAATTGAAGGGCTGATTTTGTTTCCCAAATGAAGCTTTCCAAATAAGGAGCAACTCAACTAGTTGTTAGTTTTATTTTATTTTTTTATTTATTTCCTAAATTTGTTTGCATTTATTTTCCTGATTGTAAGGCATTAATTACCGAATATTTTATTTCCTTTGTCTTTCTTTCTAGGGTTTAGATATTTTTAGTATTTAAGGGACTCATTGATGTATTATTGAAAAAAGACTTTGGAATGAAATAATTATTTGAGAGAACGTTTTCTCTTTGGTTCTTCATTGAACTATGAACTTATCAAGGGTTATACCTTGTGGCGTTCAAAACTCTGACTTTTCACTCACCTTCTTCTCTTCTTGAGTGTGGCGTCTACAACCTTTTTGATATCATTGGTTCTTATCTCTTTATAGATAATGGGTCGCGGCCCTTTTTTATTTTCTTTTTTTTATAAACTTGAATTTAGAAAACGATCCTCCATTACCATATATTGGTTCCGGGTCTCACTATTCTTGTTGAGGTTCATATCAGGCAGGCCGTGGCAATTTGACCAGAAGGTCATCCATGATGGGTTCAAGAACAAACATACCTTTGTAAAAGATAATAAATCCATCACTCTCGTACCTTTGTCCCCAAAGCAAGTGTATGAGGATCAATTGAAACTAAAGAGAGAGGGTGAGTTGAGGAGAAATAGTGAGGCTGAGAGCTATGGAAAAGAAAAAAGTGGAGACAAAAATTCAAGAGAGCCCGAAAGTTTAAAAAAAAAATGAAAAAGAGAGCAAAAAAAAAGAGGGACCACATGAGAGAGTGGAAAAAGAAGATATTGAGAGAAAAATGTAGAAGCAAGCAAGGTAATTAATGCCTTACAATCAGGAAAATAAATGCAAACAAATTTAGGAAATAAATAAAAACTAAAACAACTAGTTGATTTGCTCCTTATTTGGAAAGCTTCATTTGGGAAACAAAATCAGCCCTTCAATTGGGAAACAAATCGACTCTTTATTTGGAAAATAAATAAAACAGTAAATATCCTAAAATTCGGACTCATCCAAACCCTAGCTTGCTCCTCACGCCCAACAAAATAGATAGCCAAATTTGGGCCCGTTGTGATCTGTTTTGGAGGATGGAATCTTCATAATATCTGTAGAGATCGTCATGGGTTTTCCGAAAACATATTATAATAGGCAATCCGACTTCAGATGTTCTCTGTAGAGGTCCACAAAGTTCAGTCCGGATTTGGTCTTCATGTGGGCCAAACTTGGACTTCAGCAACTCAGAATAAGCCCTCATTAAATACTTCTTTGATCCTCTCGACCCTTGTAATTGGCCCAATTGGAACAAGCAATGGATCATTTGATGATGCTTCTTGATTCTCATCATGTTGACTTGCCTAATTTTTGGACTTAATTAGTTGCTTTCTTTTGTCCTTGATTTCCTAATTGTAGACCTCTTTCTTTCCTTTCCCTATAAGGGGCTTTAATTGCCTTAGATTGTTTTGTTTTATTTTTCTTGATTTTAAGTTTTATATTCAGTCTTTATAAAGAAGGCATGAGTAGCTTTGTAAGGACGAAATTGATTAATAAAATTATTGTGAGGTTTCTTTCCCGTTTGTTCTTCAGAGAACTTGTGAACTTATCAAGGGTTTTCCCTTGTGGCGTTCAAATCACATACCTTCGGTTCTTGATTTCCAATAATCAGTGGGTCGAGGTTTCCTTTTCACATAATCTGAATTTTAGCTTTCTAGGGCAAGTATTATAAACTGCTTGTTGGGTTTCAAGGCAAGTCCATTGGGGTTTGCATGAAAACTTTCTTTTTGTCTTTCGGGCGTTCTTTTTGGCATGAAAACTTTCTTTTAGGCATGTCAACTATTTTCTTGGCAAGCGGGAATGCTTTTTTGAATGCGAGAGTGCTTTTCAGTTCTCTAACATGCTTTTTAGTTTCCATGCTTTATTTTCGGCTTCCGGGCGTTTTTTTGGAAAATAAACTTTCTTTTTAACTTTAGGGCATTCTTTTTGGCATGAAAACTTAATTATTTATTTACTCAAAAAAGAAAACTTAATTATTGGCATGTCAACTTTCTTTTCGACATTCTGGAATGCTTTTTGAACTCGAGAGTGCTTTTCAGTTCTCTAACATGCTTTTTAGTTTCCATACTTTCTTTTTGGCTTACGGGCATTCTTCTAAGAAAGCAAACTTTCTTTTTGTCTTTCGAACGGTCTTTTTGGCATGCAAACTTTCTTTTTGGCATGTTAACTTTCTTTATGATATGCGGGAATGCTTTGTTGAACGCGAGAGAGCTTTTCAATTCTCTAACATGCTTTTTTGAACGTGAGAGAGCTTTTCAATTCTCTAACATGCTTTTTTGTTTCCATGCTTTCTTTTCGGCTTCCGGGCGTTCTTTTTGGAAAGCAAACTTTCTTTTTGGCTTTCGGGCGTTCTTTCAGGCATGAAAGCTTTCTTTTAGGCATTGCAACTTTCTTTTTGGCAAGCAGGAATGCTTTTTTTAATACGAGAGTGCTTTTCAGTTCTCTAACATGCTTCTTAGTTTCCATGCTTTCTTTTCGGCTTCCAGGCGTTCTTTTTGGAAAGCAAACTCTCTTTTTGGATTTAGAGCATTCTTTTTTGTATGAAAACTTTCTTTATGGCATGTCAAATTTCTTTTCGGCATGCTTGAATGCTTTTTTGAATGCGAGAGTACTTTTCAGTTTTCTAACATGCTTTTTAGTTACCATGCTTTCTTTTTGGCTTCCAGGTGTTCTTTTTAGAAAGCAAACTTTCTTTTGGCTTTCGAGCATTCGTTTTGGCATGAAAACTTTCCATGTCAACTTTCTTTTTGGCTTGCTAGGATGCTTTTTTGAATGCGAGAGTGCTTTAGTTCTCTAAAATGCTTTTTAGTTTTCATGCTATCTTTTTGGCTTCCAGGACATCTTTTAGGACAGCAAACTTTTTTTTTGGCTTTCGGGCGTTCTTTTTGGTATGAAAACTTTCTTTTAGGCATGTCCACTTTCTTGTTGGCAAGCGGGAATGTTTTTTTGAATGCGAGAGTGCTTTTCAGTTCTCTAACATGTTCTTTTGTTTCCATACTTTCTTTTCGGCTTCCGGAAGTTCTTTTTGGAAAGCAAACTTTCTTTTTGTCTTTCGGGCATTCTTTTTTGAATGAAAACTTTCTTTTTGGCATGCTGGAATGCTTTTTTGAACGTGAGAGTGCTTTTTAGTTCTCTAACATGCATTTTAGTTTCATTGCTTTCTTTTCGGCTTCCGGGCATTATTTTTGGAAAGCAAACTTTCTTTTTGGCTTTCAGACGTTCTTTTTAGCATGAAAACTTTCTTTTAGGCATGTCAACTTTCTTGTTGGCAAACGGGAATGCTTTTCAATTCGCGAGAGTGCTTTTCAATTCTCTATCATGTTTTTCTATTTCCATGCCTTCTTTTCGGCTTCCGTGTGTTCTTTTTGGAAAGTAAACCTTCTTTTTTCTTTTGGGCATTCTTTTTGGCATGAAAACTATCTTTTAGACATTGCAACTTTCTTTTTGGCAATCGGAAATGCTTTTATGAACGCGAGAGTGTTTTTCAGTTCTTTAACATGCTTTTTAGTTTCAATGCTTTCTTTTTGGTTTCCGGACGTTCTTTTTGGAAAACAAACTTTCTTTTAGGCATATCAACATTCTTCTTGGTAAGCGGGAATGCTTTTTTGAACGCAAGAGTGCTTTTCAGTTCTATAACATTCTTTTCAGTTTCCATGCTTTCTTTTTGGCTTCCGAGAGTTCTTTTTAGAAAGCAAACTTTCTTTATAGCTTTCTGGAGTTCTTTTTGGCATTAAAACTTTCTTCTGGGCAAGTCAACTTTCTTCTTGGCAAGTGGGAATCCTTTTTTAAATGCGAGTGGGCTTTTCAGTTCTCTAACATGCTTTTTAGTTTCCATGCTTTCTTAGCAGCTTCCGGGCGTTCTTTTTGAAAAGAAAACTTTCTTTTTGGCTTTTGGGCGTTCTTTTTGGCATGCAAACTATCTTTTTTGAATTTCAACTTTCTTTTTGATATGCGGGAATGCTTTTTTAAACGCGAAAGTACTTTTCAATTCTCTAACATGCTTTTTAGTTTCCATACCTTCTTTTCGGCTTCCAAGCATTCTTTTTGGAAAGTAAATTTTCTTTTTGGCTTTCGGGCGTTGTTTTTGGCATACAAACCTTCTTTTTGGCATGTCAACTTTCTTTTTGGTATGCGGGAAAGATTTCTGAACGCGAGAGTGCTTTTCAGTTCTCTAACATACTTTTTAGTTTCCATGCATTCTTTTTGGCTTTCGGGCGTTCTTTTAAGAAAGTAAACTTTCTTTTTGCTTTCGGGCGTTCTTTTAAGCATGCAAACTTTTTTTTTGTCATGTCAACTTTCTTTTTGATATGCGGGAATGCTTTTTTGAATGCGAGAGTGTTTTTCAATTCTCAAAAGCCTAAAAGAAAGTTTTCATGCCAAAAAGAATACCCAAAAGCCAAAAAGAAAGTTTGCTATCCAAAAAGAACGCCCGTAAACCGAAAAGAAAGCATGGAAACTGAAAAGCATGTTGGAGTACTGAAAAGCACTCTCACGTTCAAAAAGCTTTCCCGCTTGCCGAGAAGAAAGTTAACATGCCTAAAAGAAAGTTTCCATGACAAAAAGAACGCCCTAATGCCAAAAAGAAAGTTTGCTTTCCAAAAAGAACGCCCGGAAGTTGAAAAGAAGACATGGAAACTAATAAGCATGTTAGAGAACTGAAAACCACTCTCACGTTCAAAAAAGCATTCCCGCTTGCCAAGAAGAAAGTTGAAATGCCTAAAAGAAAGTTTTCATACCAAAAAGGATGCCTGAAAGCTAAAAAGAAAGTTTGCTTTCCAAAAACAAAGCCCGGAAGCTGAAAAGAAACCACGGAAATTAAAAAGCATGTTAGAGAACTGAAAAATGCTCTCGCATTCAAAAAGGAATTCTATCATTCCGAAAAGAAAGTTGACATGCTAAATAGAAAATTTGCATGCCAAAAAGAACGATTGAAAGCCAAAAAGAAAGTTTACTTTCCTAAAAGAATGTCCGGAAGCCGAAAAGAAGGCATGGAAACTAAAAAGCATGTTAGAGAATTGAAAAAAACTCTAGCGTTTAAAAAAGCATTCCCGCATACCAAAAAGAAAGTTGACATGAAAAATGGAAGTTTGCATGACAAAAAGAACGCCTGAAAGCCAAAAAGAAAGTTTGCTTTCCAAAAAGAATGCCAGAAAACCCAAAAAAAGGTATGGAAACTAAAAACCTATTAGAGAACTGAAAAGCACTCTAGCATTCAAAAAAACATTCTCACTTGCCAAGAAGAAAGTTGACATGCATAAAAGAAAGTTTTCATGCCAAAAAGAACGTCTGAAAGCCAAAAAGAAAACATGGAAACTAATAAGCATGTTAAATAACTAAAAAGCACTCTCGCATTCAAAAAAACTTTCCCGCTTACCGAGAAGAAAGTTTTCATGCCAAAAAGAATGTCTGAATGCCAAAAAGAATGCTCAAAAGCCAAAAAGAAAGTATGTCAAAAGGAATGCCCGAAAGCCAAAAAGAAAACATGGATACTAATAAGCATGTTAAAGAACTAAAAAGCACTCTCGCGTTGAAAAAAGCATTCCCATTTGCCGAGAGGAAAGCTGAAATGCCTAAAAGAAAGTTTTCATGCCAAAAAGAATACCCGAAAGCCAAAAAGAAAGTTTTCTTTCCAAAAAGAACGCCTGGAAGCCGAAAAGAAAGCATGGAAACTAAAAAGCTTGTTAGAGAACTGTAAAGCAATCTCTTGTTCCAAAATGAATTCCCACTTGCCAAGAAGAAAGTTGACATGCCTAACAGAAAATTTTCATGCCAAAACGAATGCCCAAAAGCCAAAAAGAAAGTTTTCTTTCCAAAAAGAACACCCCGAAGCGGAAAAGAAAGCATGGAAACTAAAAAGCATGTTAGAGAACTGAAAAGCACTCTCACGTTCAAAAAAGTATTCCCACTTACCAAGAAGAAAGTTGACATACGAAAAAAAAAGTTTTCTTGCCAAAAAGAATGCCCGAAACTTAAAAAGAAAATTAGCTTTCCAAAAAGAACTCTGGAAGCCGAAAAGAAAGCATGGAAACTAAAAAGCATGTTAGAGAACTGAAAATCACTCTCGTGTTCGAAAAAGAATTCCCGCCTTCCAAGAAGAAAGTTGATATACCAAAAAGAAAGTATTCAAGCCAAAAAGAACGCCCGAAAGACAAAAAGAAAGTATGCTTTCCAAAAAGAATGCTGGAAGCCAAAAAGAAAGCATGGAAACTAAAATGCATGTTAGAGAACTGAAAAGTACTCTCACGTTCAAAAAAGTATTCTCGCTTGCCAAGAAGAAAGTTGACATGCGAAAAAAAAATTTCTTGCCAAAAAGAATGCCCGAAACCAAAAAAGAAAGTTTGCTTTCCAAAACGAATGCTGGAAGCCAAAAAGGAAGCATGGAAACTAAAAAGCATGTTAGAGAACAGAAAAGTACTCTCGCGTTCAAAAAAGAATTCTCGTCTTCCAAGAAGAAAGTTGACATTCCTAAAAGAAAGTATTCATGCCAAAAGAACGCTCGAAAGACAAAACGAAAAATTGCTTTCCAAAGAACGCCTGGAAGCCGAAAAGAAAGCATGGAAACTAAAAAGCTTTTTGGAGAACTGAAAAGCACTCTCTCGTTCCAAAATGCATTCCCGCTTGCCAAGAAGAAAGTTGACATGCTTAAAAGAAAGTTTTCATGCCAAAAAGAATGCTCGAAAGCCAAAAAGAAAGTTTTATTTCCAAAAAGAACACCCGGAAGCGGAAAACAAAGCATGGAAATTAAAAAGCATGTTAGAGAATTGAAAAGCACTCTCAAGATCAAAAAAGTATTCCCGCTTGCCAAGAAGAAAGTTAACATGCGAAGAAAAAAAGTTTTCTTCCCAAAAAGAATGCCCGAAACCCAAAAAAAAAAGTTTTCTTTCCAAAAAGAACACTAGAAGCCAAAAAGAAAGCATGGAAACAAAAAAAGCATGTTAGAGATCTGAAAGCACTCTCGTGTTCAAAAAAGAATTCTCGCCTGCCAAGAAGAAAGTTGACATGCCTAAAAGAAAGTATTCATGCCAAAAAGAACACCCGAAAGACAAAATGAAATTTTGCTTTCCAAAAAGAACACCCGGAAGCCGAAAAGAAAGCATGGAAACTAAAAAGCTTGTTAGAGAACTAAAAAGCACTCCCTCGTTCCAAAATGCATTCCTGCTTGCCAAGAAGAAGTTGACATGCTTAAAAAAAGTTGTCATGCTAAAAATAACGCTCGAAGGCCAAAAAGAAAGGTTTCTTTTCAAAGAGATTGCTCGGAAGCCGAAAAGAAATCCTAGAAACTAAAAAACATGTTAGAGAACTGAAAAGCACTCTAGCGTTCAAAAAAGCAATCCCGCTTGCCAAGAAGAAAGTTAACATGCCTAAAAGAAAGTTTAGATGCCAAAAAGAACGCCCAAAAGCCCAAAAGAAGGTTTGCTTTCCTAAAATAACGCCTGGAAGCTAAAAAGAAAGCATGGAAACTAAAAAGCATGTTAGAGAAATGAAAAGCACTCTCGCGTGAATTACCGCTTGCCAAGAAGAGAGTTGACATGCCTAAAATAAAGTTTTCATGCCAAAAAGAATGTCCGAAAGCCAAAAAGAAAGTTTGCATTCTAAAAAGAACGCTAGGAAGCCGAAAAGAAAGCATAGAAACTAAAAAATATGTTATAGAATCGAAAAGCACTCTCGCGTTCAAAAAAGCATTTCCGCTTGCCAAGAAGAAATTTATCATGCCAAAAAGAAAGTTTGCATTCCAAAAAGAATGCTCGAAAGTCAAAAAGTAAGTTTGCCTTCCAAAAAGAATGCCTGGAAGCCAAAAACAAAGCATCAAAACTAAAAAAACATGTTAGAGAACTGAAAAGCACTATCGCATTCAAAAAAGCATTCTTACTTGCCAAGAAGAAAGTAGACATGCCTAACTGAAAGTTTTCATGCCAAAAAGAACGCTCGAAAGCCAAAAAGAAAGTTTGCTTTCCGAAAAGAATTCCAGAAGCAGAAAAGAAGGCATGGAAACTAAAAAGTATGTTAGAGAATTGAAAAGCACTCTCCCATTCAAAAAAGCATTTCCGCATATCAAAAAGAAAGTTGACATGCCAAAAAGAAAGCCCGAAAGTCCAAAAAAAGGTTTGCTTTCCTTAAATAACACCCGAAAGCCAAAAACAAAGTATGGAAACTAAAAAGCATGTTAGAGAACTGAAAAGCACTCTCGCGTTCATGAAAGTATTATTGCTCGCTAAGAAGAAAGTTGACATGCCTAAAAGAAAGTTTTCATGCCAAAAAGAACGCCCGAAAGCTAAAAAGAAAGTTTGCTTTCCAAAAAGAACTCCCGGAAGCCGAAAAGAGGGCATGGAAACTAAAAATCATGTTAGAGAATTGAAAAGCACTCTCGTGTTAAAAAAAGCATTCCTGCTTATCAAAAAGAAAGTTGACATGCCAAAAAGAATGCCTGAAACCCCAAAAGAAGGTTTGCTTTCCTAAAATAACGCCCGAAAGCAAAAAAGAAAGCATGGAAACTAAAAAGCATGTTAGAGAACTGAAAAGTACTCTCGCATTCAAAAAAGCATTACCTCTTGCCAAGAAGAGAGTTGACATGCCTAAAAGAAAGTTTTCATACCAAAAAGAACGCCCAAAAGCCAAAAAGAAAGTTTGCTTTCAAAAAAGAATGACCGGAAGCCGAAATGAAATCATGGAAACTAAAATGCATGTTAGAGAACTGAAAAGCATTCTCGCGGTCAAAAAAG
This sequence comes from Acer negundo, assembly GCA_035582765.1. Lineage (NCBI taxonomy): Eukaryota > Viridiplantae > Streptophyta > Magnoliopsida > Sapindales > Sapindaceae > Acer > Acer negundo. Next base: position 21,765,824 of record CM069235.1, on the reverse strand, counting down.
CATTTATACATATCAAAAAGAAAGTTGACATGCCAAAAAGAAAGTTTGGATGCCAAAAAGAACGCCCGAAAGACCAAAAGAAGGTTTGCTTTCCTAAAAGAACGCCTGGAAGCCAAAAAGAAAGCATGGAAACTAAAAAAAATGTTAAAGAACTAAAAAGCACTTTCGCATTCAAAAAAGAATTCCCGCTAGACAATAAGAAAGTTGACATGCCTAAATGTAAGTTTTCAAGCTAAAAAGAACGCCCAAAAGCTAAAAAGTAAGTTTGTTTTCCAAAAAGAACTCCCGGAAGCCGAAAAGGAAGCATTGAAACTGAAAAGCATGTTAGAGAACTAAAAAGCATTTTCACGTTCAAAAAAGCATTTCAGCTTGCCAAGAAGAAAGTTGACATGCCTAAAAGAAAGTTTTCATGCCAAAAAGAACGCCCGAAAGCCAAAAAGAAAGTTTGATTTCCAAAAAGAACGCCCGCAAGCCGAAAAGAAAGCATGGAAACTGAAATGCATGTTAGAGAACTGAAAAGCACTCTCGCGTTCAAAAAAACATTTCCGCTTTCCAAAAAGAGAGTTAACATGCCTAAAAGAAAGTTTTCATGCCAAAAAGAACACCCCGAAAGCCAAAAAGAAAGTTTGATTTTCAAAAAGAAAGTTTGATTTCAAAAAAGAACGTCCGGAAGCCGAAAAGAAAGCATGGAAATTAAAAAGTATGTTAAAGAACTGAAGAGCACTCTCGCGTTCCAAAAAGCATTACTATTTGCTAAGAAGAGAGTTAACATGCCTAAAAGAAAGTTTTCAGGCCAAAAAGAAAGCCCAAAAGCCAAAAAGAAAGTTTGATTTCTAAAAAGAACGCCCGAAAGTCGAAAAGAAAGCATAGCTACTAAAAAGCATGTTTGAGAATCGAAAAGCACTCTGGCGTTCAAAAAATCATTTCTGCTTGCCAAGAAGAAATTTATCATGCCAAAAAGAATGCCCGAAAGCCAAAAAGAAAGTTTGCTTACCAAAAAGAATACCCGGAAGCCAAAAACAAAACATGGAAAATAAAAATCATGTTAGAGAATTGAAAAGCACTTTCGTGTTCAAAAAAGCATTCTTGCTTGTTAAAAAGAAAGTTGACATGCCTAAAAGAAAGTTTTCATGCCAAAAAGAACGCCCGAAAGCCAAAAAGAAAGTTTGTTTTCCCAAAAGAACTCCTAGAACCGAAAAGAAGTCATGGAAACTAAAAAGTATGTTAGAGAATTGAAAAGCACTCTCGCGTTCAAAAAAGCATTCCCGTAGGCCAAAAAGAATGCTTGGATGCCAGAAAGAACGCCCGAAAGCCCAAAAGAAGGTTTGCTTTCCTAAAAGGACGCCTGGAAGCCAAAAAGAAAGCATGGAAACTAAAAAACATGTTAGAGAACTGAAAAGCACTCTCGCGTTCAAAAAAGCATTACCGCTTGCCAAGAAGAGAGTTGACATACCTAAAAGAAAGTTTTCATGCCAAAAAGAACGCCCGAAAGCCAAAAAGAAAGTTTGATTTCTAAAAAGAACGTCCAGAAGCCGAAAAGAAAGCATGGAAACTAAAAAGCTTGTTAGAGAACTGAAAATCACTCTCGCGTTCAAAAAAGCATTTCTGCTTGCCAAAAAGAAATTTATCATGCCAAAAATGATAATAACCTCACCGGTTTGATGCCTAAGATCGTTCTAAGTTCAGGTTTTTGGATGGAAACCACGACCCAACACCTATAAAGATATGTGAACCTTAGTATAAGGAGGACATCACAATCAAGGATGGATTACTTGATTGATAAGTCAAGGATGAACGCTACAGAGAAAATCTGATAAGTTCAAATAATTCTCAAATAATAAAAGAGAAAAAAAAAAGAATCCTCTCAATTTTTAATTCAATCAAAGTCAGCCGAAATAATACATTAGAGGGTTCCGTATAAACTAAAACCCTAATGGACAAGAGAGGAAAAAAAAAAAAAAGAGAAATCAGCCAAAGGCCTTACAAACGGGAAAGAAAATAAAACTAAAACTAAAACAAGCAACTATTGACTTGCTCCCTATTTGGAAAGCTAAAACTGGAAACAAATTAGCCCCTTAATTTAGGAAACAAATCAACTCTTTCTTCTCTAAAAACTAAAAAGGAAAAAACTGAAATTAAATCTCCTCCACACACCCCAGCTTGTGATTCACGCCTAAGCTTCTCTTATTCGGCCCAATTAATTGCATTGATGACGTTAATTAAGCCTTGGTCTTTATGTGGGTTCATCTTGGACTTTAAAACTTCAGAATCAGCCCAAGTGTCTTGAATCAGGCCGTTGAGTGCCTCTTTGAATCTCTTGGCCATTGCTCTTGTTATTGGACAAGCTGGAACATGCAATGGATCCCTTAGTACAGCTCTCTTATTCTCATCAAAAAGGAAAGTTTGCATGCCAAAAAGAATGCCCGAAAGCCAAAAAGAAAGTTTGCTTACCAAAAAGAATGCCCGGAAGCCGAAAACAAAGCATGGAAACTAAAAAGCATGTTAGAGAATTGAAAAGCACTCTTGCGTTCAAAAAAGCATTCCCGCATATCAAAAAGAAAGTTGACATGCCAAAAAGATTGCTCGAAAGCCCAAAAAAAGGTTTGCTTTCCTAAAATAACGCCCGGAAGCAAAAAAGAAAGCATGGAAACTAAAAAGCATGTTAGAGAACTGAAAAGCACTCTCGCATTCAAAAAAGCATTACCCCTTGCCAAGAAGAGAGTTCACATGCCTAAAAGAAAGTTTTCATACCAAAAAGAACGCCCGAAAGCCAAAAAGAAAGTTTGCTTTAAAAAAAAACGACCGGAAGTCGAAAAGAAATCATGGAAACTAAAATACATGTTAGAGAACTGAACTCGCATTCAAAAAAGTATTTCCACATATCAAAAAGAAAGTTGACATGCCAAAAAGAAAGTTTGGATGCCAAAAAGAATGCCCGAAAGCTCAAAAGAAGGTTTGCTTTCCTAAAAGGACACTCGAAAGCCAAAAAGAAAGCAAAGAAACTAAAAAGCATGTTAAAGAACTAAAAAACACTTTCGCATTCAAAAAAGCATTCCTGCTAGCCAATAAGAAAGTTGACATGCCTAAATGTAAGTTTTCAAGCTAAAAAGAACACCCAAAAGCCAAAAAGAAAGTTTGTTTTCCAAAAAGAATGCCCAGAAGCTGAAAATAAATCATTGAAACTAAAAAGCATGTTAGAGAACTGAAAAACATTCTCACGTTCAAAAAAGCATTCCCATTTGCCAAGAAGAAAGTTTACATGCCTAAAAGAAAGTTTTAATGCTAAAAATAATGCTCAAAAGCCAAAAAGAAAGTTTGCTTTCCAAAAAGAATGCCCAGAAGCCGAAAAGAAAGCATGGAAACTAAAAAGAATGTTAGAGAACTGAAAAGCACTCTCGCGTTCAAAAAAGCATTCCCTCTTGCCAAGAAGAAAGTTGACATGCCTAAAAGAAAGGTTGCATGCTAAAAAGAACACCCGAAAGCCAAAAAGAAAGTTTGCTTTCCAAAGAGATCGCTCGGAAGCCGAAAAGAAAGCATGGAAACTAAAAAGCATGTTAGAGAACTGAAAAGCACTCTCACATTCAAAAAAGTAATCATGCTTGCCAAGAAAAAAGTTGACATGCCTAAAAGAAAGTTTCCACATCAAAAAGAATGCTCGAAAGCCAAAAAGAAAGTTTGCATTCCAAAAAGAATGCCCATAAGCCAAAAAGAAAGCATAAATACTAAAAAAGCATGTTAGAGAATTGAAAATCACTCTCGCATTCCAAAAAACATTCCCGTATATCAAAAAGAAAGTAGACATGCCGAAAAAATGCGCGAAAGCCCAAAAGAAGGTTTGTTTTCCTAAAATAATGCCCAAAAGCCAAAAAGAAAGCATGGAAACTAAAAAGCCTGTTAGAGAACTAAAAAGCACTCTCGCGTTCAAAAAAGCATTACTGCTTGCCAAGAAGAGAGTTGACATGCCTAAAAGAAAGTTTTCATGCCAAAAAGAACGCCCAAAAGCCAAAAAGAAAGTTTGCTTTCCAAAAGAACTCCTAGAAGCCGAAAAGAAGGCATGGAATCTAAAAAGCATGTTAGAGAATTGAAAAGCACTCTCGTGTTCAAAAAAGCATTCCCGTATATCAAAAAGAAAGTTGACATGCCAAAAAAGAATGCCCGAAAGCCCAAAAGTAGGTTTGCTTTCCTAAAATAACGCCCGAAAGCCAAAAAGAAAGCATGGAAACTAAAAAGCATGTTAGAGAACTGAAAAGCACTCTCGCGTTCAAAAAAGCAGTCCCGCTTGCCAAGAAGAAAGTTGACATGCCTAAAAGAAAGTTTTCACGCTATAAAAACACCCGAAAGCCAAAAAAAAAGGTTTGCATTCCAAAAAGAACGCCCGAAAGCCGAAAAGAAAGCATAGATACTAAAAAGCATGTGAGAGAATCGAAAAGCACTCTCGCGTTCAAAAAAGCATTTCCACTTGCCAAGAAGAAATTTTTTATTTTTTTGGGTATGTAAATAGTATCATAGAAGGAGAGAAAGAATGTACAAATACAAGGGGCATACCTTAGGAAGCAAAGCAAGAGCTAAACAAATGGTCAAAACAAGCACAAACGCACGACAAACAAGAAACAAGAGCTCATAAAGGGATCAAAACAAGCTCAATGAAAAGAGCAAGCAACAAACAAGAGCAAAGCACTAAAACAAGAGCAAGAACATATGAGGAATTATCATACGGATATTGGCTGCCCTAGGTTGGCTCTCAAAGTGGATTTGAAGAAGGCCTTTGACATGGTTGATTGGGGCTTCTTACTTGAAACTCTTGCTGCTTTTCACTTTCCTCTTAGGGTTATTAAGTGGATCAAAGCTTGCCTTACTACCCTCAAGTTCTCTATCTCTTTAAACAGTTAGCTAGCTGGTTTCTTCTCCGGAAAAAAGGGTCTTCGGCAAGGGGATCCTATGTCTCCCTACCTCTTTGTTATTGCTATGGAAGTTCTATCTGAAATTCTGGCCAAGCGCATTGCGGACTCTCCTAGCTTCAAGTTGCATTGGAAGTGGGATAAGATAAAGCTTTCCCACCTTTGTTTTGCTGATGACCTAATTATGCTTGCCATGGCTCCCCTTCGTCTGCTCATGTCCTTAAGGCTGCCCTTGATGAGTTCTCTTTACTTTCAGGCCTCCTTGCTAACCATGCCAAGAGCAACATCTTCACTTCGGGTTTATCCTCTACTACAAATCAACAACTTATTAATCTCTTTTGTTATTCGGTGGGTTTTCTTCCCATTCGTTATCTTGGTATTCCGATTATCTCTACTAAGCTTTGTCTTTGTGATTGCTCCTCCCTTGTGGATAAAGTCTTGGGTAGACTTTCTTCTTGGTTGAACCGTGGTCTCTCTTATGCCGGGCGCTTACAGCTAATTGTCTCGGTCTTGTCAAGTTTGCAAGTCTTTTGGGCTAGTTATCTTTGTCTCCCTATCAAGATTTTAAAGATTATTGAACGAAAATTCAGAAGTTTCTTGTGGAAAGGGGTTGATGGTGAAAGCAAGGGTGCTAAGATTTCTTGGTCTGATATTTGTCTCCCTAAGAAAGAGGGTGGTCTTGGAATCATGGACCTCTCTTCTTGGAACAAGGCCTTGATGATTAGGCATCTTTGTATTCTTATTTATGGAACGAATAATCTCTGGTCTTCTTGGATCAAAGCCTATCACCTAAAACGTTGTAACATATGAGAGGCTAAAGCTCCTAATATCTGCTCTTGGAATTGGAGGAAACTCCTCCATCTTCGGCCTATTGTTCTTCCTTTAATTCAGCACTTCATTAGCAATGGTTCTAGTACCTCCTTATGGTTTGACAATTGGCATCCGGATGGTCCTCTCCTTTTGAAATAGAGCCCCCGTGTGGTCTATGATTCCGACCTCCCTATCAACGCAGTGGTTAATACCATTGTTCTTGGTGATTCTTGGAGATGGCTTGCTATGTCCATTGATCTTGTTGAAATTAGAAGTTGAATGCCTACTTAAAATCCTAACTCCAATCTAGAGGATAGTATTCGGTGGCTCCCTTCTTCCAATGGTATTTACTCGGCCTCTTCTACTTTGGCTTCTCTTAAAGCCCTCACCCTTTTGTTCCTTGGTTCAAGCTGGTTTGGTTCCCTCAAAGCATTCCGAGAATGAGTTTCATCCTTTGGATGGCTGTTAGAGGTAGGCTCTCCACCCGTGACCGTATTCATAAATATGATCCTAAGGCTGTTACTACTTGTGTTCTTTGTAACTCCCATCTTGAATCTCATACTCACCTTTTCTTTGAGTGCTCTTTTAGTAGACCCATTTGGACTCAACTTCTGAATTATTCTAGGTCTCCTTGGAATGGCCTAGGTTGGAATGCTTTTATTGCTTGGGCTTCTGCCCATTGGAGAGGGGACACCCCTATTATTGTCACAAAGAAGCTTTGTCTTGTTATGGCTGTTTATCATATTTGGAGAGAGCGTAATTGTAGAATTTTTGAAGGCACCAAAAAGTCTAGTTCGGTTGTTGTTCGCACAATTATTGAAACAATTCGCTATCGGCCCTCCTCTATCAATCTAAAGGATCACCCGCTTATTACATTGAATTGGATTGTTAACGCTAATTAATTTTATTGCTTTGCTCTTGTTTGTTGCTTGCTCTTTTCGTTGAGCTTGTTTTGAGCCCTTTACGAGCTCTTGTTTCTTGTTTGCTCTTGCTTTGCTTCCTGGGGTATGCCCCTTGTATTTGTACATTCTTTCTCTTTTTCTATGATACTATTTACTTACCCAAAAAAAAAATTAATTAGCATTAACAATCCAATTCAAAGTAATAAGCGAGTGATCCTTTAGATTGATAAAGGAGAGCCAATAGCGAATGGTGTCAATAATTGTGCGAACAACCGAACTAAACTTTTTGGTGCCTTAAAAAATTCTACAATTACGCTCTCTCCAAATATCATAAACAGCCACAACAAGACAAAGCTTCTTTGTGACAATAATAGGGGTGTCCCCTCTCCAATGGGCAGAAGCCCAAGCAATAAAAGCATTGCAACAAAGGCCATTCCAAGGAGACCCACAATAATTCAGAAGTTGAGTCCAAATGGCTCTACTGAAAGAGCACTCAAAGAAAAGGTGTGCATGAGATTCAAGATGGGAGTTACAAAGACCACAAGTAGTAACAGCCCTAGGGTCATATTTTTGAATGCTGTCACGAGTGGAGAGCCTACCTCTAACATCCATCCAAAGGATGAAACTCATTCTCGGAATGTTTTGAGGGAACCAAACCAGCTTGAACCAAGGAACAAGAGGGTGAGGGGCTTTAAGAGAAGCCAAAGCAGAAGATTATGAGAATTAAGAAGCATCATCAAATGATCCATTGCTTGTTCCAGTTGGGCCAATTACAAGGGCTAATAGGATCAAAAAAGCATTTAATGGGGAAGTTGCTGAAGAACAAAATTTGGCCCACATGAAGACCAAATCTAGACTGAACTTCGTGGGCCTCTACAGAGAGCATTTGAAGTCGGATCGTCTATTATAATATATTTTTAGAAATACCAAGATGATCTCTAAGATGTTATGAAGATTACATCCTCCAAATCAGATCACAATAGGCCCAAATTCGGCCATCTATTTTGTTGCGTGTGAGAAACAAGCTAGGGTTTGGATGAGTCCAAATTTTAGGATATTTGTTATTTTATTTATTTTCCAAATAAAGAGTCGATTTGTTTCCCAATTGAAGGGCTGATTTTGTTTCCCAAATGAAGCTTTCCAAATAAGGAGCAAATCAACTAGTTGTTAGTTTTAGTCTTTATTTATTTCCTAAGTTTGTTTGTATTTATTTTCCTGATTGTAAGGCATTAATTGCTGAATATTTTATTTCTTTTATCTTTCTTTCTAGGGTTTAGATATTTTTAGTATTTAAGGGTCTCATTGATGTATTATTAAGAAGAGTTGGAATGAAATAATATTTTAGAGAACGTTTTTCTCTTTGGTTCATCAATGAACTGCGAACTTATCAAGGTTCTACCTTGTGGCGTTCAAACATGACTTATCACTCACCTTCTTTCTTGTTCTTGAGTGTGGCATCTACAACCTTCTTGATACCGTTGGTTCTTCTCTCTTTATAGACAATGGGTCACGGTCCTTTTTTATTTTATTTGTTTATAAACTTGAATTTAAAAAACGATCCTTTCTATCCCTTTTTTTTAATTAATTTATTTTTTTTCGTGTTCTCAAAAAAATAAATAAATAAATAAATTTGATCAGATTTCGTTACAAAAAAAAAAAAAAAAAGTTTGATCAAGTTTCGTTAAAAAAAATTGATCACATTTTGTTTCAAAAAAAAAAAAGTTTGATCAAGTTTCGTTTCAAAAAATAAATAAAAAAGCTTGATCATATCCGTTATTAGAAAAAAAAAAAAAATTTGTGCGAGCTCATCAGAAGGTAAAAGCCAAAAATCAAGTGAAACACGAGTGTGAGTGTCATCATTATTGTGAATAAACACGTGAGGGAGTGTTTGTGAGGCTTACTAATTTGTTTTTATGGGTTAAAAAAAATGTCTGACGATGCACCGGAAAAGATTGATTTCACGTTAGGAGCTCTTAGTGCACAAGCAAAAGAAGATGATGAGCTACAACATGACAACGTCTTTCACACCTGATGCCATGTTAATGATATGGTTTGTAGCTTGATTATTGATGGGGGGAGTTGTACTAATATGGCTAGCACTATGCCTACTTCAGTATTGCTGGAGAGGGATGAATTTCATAGTTCTTTTGTAGCTGTTGAGTATGAGAATCTCCCAGCTTTTTGCTCCACTTGCTCTTCTATAGGTCATTTGCCTAGTTCTTGTCGTTGGAATAAGTCTTTTAAGGTTCCTCTGAGTAGTTCTACAAAATCGACCCAGAATATAGCGGGGGATTCTAAAGTTTTTGAGGATGATGGTTTTCAGCCTGTTCGGACCCGTTCCTCTAAATCAGTTTATCGCCCTGTTATTGCTCCTCAAGAGAAGGTCCCATTATCTAATGTTTTTTCAGCTATTCATCAGGATGTAGGTGGTCATAATTCAGTGGTTGTCCACACTTCAGTAGGGTTTAATTTGATATTGGGTACCACTTCGTCCACTGGTTTGGTTCTTTCTTCAAATCCGTCTTCATCTACTGTCTCAGCTATTTCGGAAATGGCTTCAAGTTTGGTTCCTCCAATGATTTCCCAGGTATTACAGATTAGCAAGGATTCAGGATTTGATGATGAAGCTAGTTTCTAGTTCCTTGGTTGTTGATCCTTCTATTAGTTCTGTCAGTTCAGATGTAGGGGTGGTGCATTATTTGAGGACTGTTGTTTAGGGTTCTTCAGTGGTTAATCAGGTTCACCCTATGGTCTCTACCATTTTATCTAGGTCATCTTCTCGTCCAGGTCATATGGCTCGTCTGCAAGTTAGGGTTCATGAGGTTTCAGGGAATCAATCATCTGAGGAGGCAGTTGTGTCTATAGCTTCGAATGTCAATGTAGATCAGAGTAGTTTACGAGATGGATCTGGTTTTTCTTGTTCTTCAGTTGTTTATCCTAAGGTGCAGATTCAGAGTTCAATTCCGTGGTCAGCTTCTCAAGCCGAGATTCGCCTTATTGCAGATTCTTCATGGGCTTCCCAGGTGGAGAAGGGTGAGTTAGTTGATGCTGAGATTGCTTAGAGAGCTTTGAGGGTTGAGTGTAGGCTGGCTTCTTTAAAGTCCAGATGCCGGGCTCTTTCAACGATTTTCGATGATTAATGTTCTTTTTTAGAACTGTAGTGGGATCCGGGGCGAGCCTACGAGGTGGGTACTTAGAGAGTTGTGTCGTTTACATAGACTAGCTTTGGTTTGTATTGCAGAGCCTATGGTTGATTTTTCCTCTATCTTTTCAGGTTTCTGGTCTTCGCCTGGTGGGTATGAACGATAGGGGTGGGTTGATTCCGACTATTTGGGTTTTCACTTGTGCTTCATTTCCTGAGGCTCGGATAGTTCACTGTCATGATCAACATCTTACTGTTTCACTCTCGATCGGTTCTCGGGTGCACTGTTACACTTTTGTTTATGCGAGCACTTCTGTAGTGGTTCATAGGTCTCTTTGGCAGTTTCTTCGAGATATGGTTAGTTTGGTTTCTTCTTCCTGGTTGGTTGTTGGGGATTTTAATACGGTTCTTGGTGCTCATGAGGCTTTGGGTTCTCATTCTCCTGCTCGTGGTTCTTGTGAGGATTTCAGGTTGATGATTGATGATTGTGATTTGGTTGGCATTGGTTCTCAAGGCGCCCGATTCACTTGGGTTAGAGGTCGCAGTAACCGCACTAGAGTTGAGAGACGATTAGATAGAGTTTGGTTTCTAATGTTTGCATTTCCTATTGGTAGAAAATTTCGTATGTGGCTCTTTCCCGTATTTGTTTTGATCATTATCCATTATTGGTTCGGTTATCAGATTTTGAGGTTACTAGTCATCGACCGTTTCAGTTTCAGAGCATGTGGTTAGAGCATCCTGATTTTATAGCTATTGTTTGTAGGATTTGAAGCTCTCCTGTTGTAGGTAGCCCTCCTCAGGTTGTTATCTATAAGCTGAGAAACTTGAAGAAGGCTCACAAGTCTTGGAATTGGGAGGTTTTTTGGGGTTCCTAACTCTACCATTGCTAGGAAGTCTACGAAGCTTCATTCTATTTAGCTGGATTTGTCTAACCGGGGTTTCTCAAATGATCTTTTTATGGCCGAGGCGAGTGTTTATTCTGAGCTTGATGTGTTATTACGCAGAAAGGAGTGCTTTTATCGTGACCGGTCTAGAGTTAGGTGGCTTCCTGATGGGGATCAGAACACATCTTTCTTTCATGCCTTTCTCAAACGTAGGTAGTATCGTAACACTATATCAGCTCTTTCGATTAATGAGGTTCTCTCGGAGGATCGGCCTACCATCAGGGATCATATCATTAGTTATTATTCTGGCCTCTTTTCCTCGGATGTTTCTCGAGTTTGAAGAGATTTATCTATTATAGATGATGTGATTCCTTCCTTAGTAACTGCCACAGAGAACGCTTTCTTGACTAGCGTTCCATCTGCAGATGATATTTACGATGTGGTCTTTGCTATGGATGCTGCTTCTACCCCTAGGCCAGAAGGGTTTTCTGGTAATTTTTATCAAAGATGTTAGGATGTTGTAGGTAGCGACGTGGTCCTCACTGTTCAGGATATTTTCATCATTGGAGTTTTTTCCCAGGTCTCAATTCCAGCTTCATTGTTCTTCTTCCGAAACTAAGAGACTCGATTTCGGTTGATCAGTTTCGACCAATTGTTTTTAGTAACTTTCTGTTTAAATTTTTTTTGAAGATTTTGGCTGATCGTTTAGCTCGGGTTGCCGCTAGGATTATTTCTCCTCAGCAGTTCGGCTTTATTAAAGACCGGCATATTGAGGATTGTATTGCTTTGGCTTCTAACTGTGTGAATGTGTTGCAGAAGAAGTGTTATAGAGGTAACTTAGACATGAAGATTGATATCCGCAAGGCGTTTGACATATTGGATTGGTCTTTCCTTTGCAGAGTGCGGCTTTTGGGTTTTCTTCTGTTTTTTTTGGATTGGATAGACGGCATTCTGTTGCTCTAGAGGGGATCGTCAGGGTGATCCGCTCTCTCCGCTTTTGTTTGGTATTGTAGAAGACTTCCTTAGTAGATTATTGACAAGGTTAGTGGATTCTTCTCAGATTCTACCAATTTCTTCCCCAAGGGGTTTTTTTGGCTCCAACTCATTTGCTATATACAGATGATGTTCTGATCTTTTGTAGAGGCACCCAAAAGAATTTGAAGCATATCATGGGTGCTTTTAGGGATTATGGTGATATTTTAGGCCAGTTGGTTAATTGGGGTAAATCTTCGATTTATTTCGAATCTTCTATCTCCCCCTTTCGGATTGATAGTTTGCAGTCTCTGATTGGTATGCAGATTGGGCAACTCCCATTTTCTTATTTGGGAGTCCCTTTGTTTAGGGGTAAGCCTCGAAACGCGGTGTTACGACCTATTACGGATAAGATCTTGTCTAAATTCGCTAAATGGAAAGGCAAGTCCCTCTCTCTTGCCGGTCGTGCTACTATGATCAGGTTGGTCATCACTGGTTCATTTGTGCACTCTTTCATGATTTACAAGTGACATTCTTCTTTACTGTCACTAATTAACCGTAAGTTGAAGAGTTTTTTGTGGACTAGTTCCTGTGAGGAGACTAAGTTGGTTCGGGTCGCTTGGGATCGTTGTTGTAGGCCTTACTCACAAGGTGGTTTTGGTCTGAAAGATCTTAGGTTGCTGAATGACTCGTTGTTGCGGAAATTCACTTGAAAGTTTATAACCTTTGATGGTTTTGCTTTCTCATTTTTACGGGAGAGGTATCTCAAGCATTTGTAGAAGCCTCATGGAGGGTATGTCACCTCCTCAATTTGGTCTTCTTTTCGGACAAATTATATTTCCCTTCTTAAGGAAGGAATCTGGTTGATTGGCGAGAACTCTCAACGGGACTTTTGGCGGGATAATTGGTTAGGGGTCCCCATTTTGGAGCTTTTAGGGATTCCAGATTATTTAACTAATCCTCTCCAGGCAAGGGTCTCAGATTTTATTCATGAGAGTAGATGGGTGTTGGACGATAGTTTTCGAGCGTGCTTCTCGGATCTGTGTTTTCGGATTGATTGGATTGCGATTTCTCCTGTTGTGGATTCTCTGGTTTGGGCTAATTCTCGGGATGGTTGTGTTTCTTGTAAGACTACTTATTCCCAGTTTCTCCGTGATATTCCTCAAGTTTTTTGGTGGAGAGATGTTTGGTCCCGTTTTATCCCCCCTCTTGGTCAGCTTTGACTTGGCGTCTTATGTTGAACAGGCTTCCTACTGAGGATCGTCTTTTCAGGTTTGGGTTCCAGTTGACTTCTCGTTGCAGTATCTGTGGGGTTAGTAATGAATCTGCAGATCACCTTTTTCTTCATTGTCCCCTGGCGGTTACTCTTTGGGAGGCAGTTTTCTCTGCTTTCCAACGACGTGTCTCTACTAAAACTTGGCAATCCTTTTTCTTGCAGGTCATGTCAGTTTCCTTTAGTGAGCAGGTTAGGATTTTATGGAAAACGGCTATCCATGTAGTGATTTAGGGGGTGTGGATTGCCCGTAATCAGTGGATCTTGGAAGGGGAGTCGGTGGACTTTAGATCCATCCTTTCTTTGGTTTGGCGTGCAGTTTCAGAGGCTAATCGCCTGGATATTGGTTGTATGCGTAATTGTATGGACGACCTTTTGATTCTTCATCGTTTCGGTCTTCACGGTAGCTCTTCTAAAGCCCCGGGGATCAAGAGTGTGATTTGGTTTCCTCCGACTCCTGGTTAGATCAAAATGAATATAGACGGCGCTGCTATAGGCTCTCCGGGGTTTAGTGGTTGTGGTGGTATCTTTCGGAACTGCAGAGCCTTTGTGAAGGGTTGCTTTGCTATTCCTCTTGGTTAGGTTTTTGCGTTTGAGGCTGAGCTTCTAGCGGCCTCTTTGGCCATTAATTTTGCATGGAAGTATGGGTGGCATCGTCTCTAGCTGGAGAGCGATTCTTCTTATGTGGTTCAGCTTCTTTCTTCTCGTTCTAAGATGGTTCCTTGGAGGGTTCGTCAAGCGTGGCTGCGCTGCATCTTCCAGATCTCGCATATGGATTTTCAGGTTTTCCATATTTTCAAGGAGGGGAATCAGGTTGCAAATACACTTTCTAAGCATGCTTTGGAGCTTCAGGGTGTTTCTTGGTGGTTCTCTTCCCCGCCATTCTGTTCTATTTTAGTTGGCAACGACTGCATGCGCCGGGAGTTTTTTTGTTTTTCTTGATGTTTTCTTTTTCTTTTTTGTATGGCATGCGTGCCTCTTTTGTTTGGGGTTGTTTTCCCTTTGGTTCTTTGTGCTTTGTTGCTTTTTATCTCTTTTTACTTTTTAAATTTTTAAAATTTTTTTTTTTTTATATATGGATACTGTCTAAGTGCTTTTCAGCATATGATCGTTTGTGATGATTTTTCCCCTTAGATCAGTCCAATTTTATTTATAAAAAAAAAAAAAAAGTAAAAAAGGAGAGTGAGAGTTCAAAAGAAAGAGATAAAATAGCAAAATAAGAAATCACGGCTGATGATAAAAAAAAAAAGAGACAAAAGAAAGAGATATTGAAATAGCAAAAAAAGAAATCACGGCTGTTGAGAAAAAGAAAGAGAGAAAGCAAGTGAACTTCTTTGCAAAAAAAAAGTGAGTTAAAAAAGGTCTTGTTTTCAAATTAGTCAACTTCTTGGCCTAGTGTTTTTGTTTCACTTTTTCAGGACTTTGATGAAGTGTCAAAGGTTATTAACAACATTATGGTGAATATTCGATGACGAATCCTTTTGAAGAGTGGGGGAATGATGAGAATTAAGAAACATCATCAAATGATCCATTGCTTGTTCTAGTTAGGCCAATCACTAGGGCCAAGAGGATCAAAGAAGCATTTAATAGGGTTGATTCTAAGTTGCTGAAGTTCAAATTAGGCCCACATGAAGACCAAATCTGGACTGAACTTCGTGGGCCTCTACAAAGAGTATCTGTAGTCGGATCATCTATTATAATATGTTTTCGAAATACCCAAGATGATATCTACAGATGGTATGAAGACTCCATCCTCCAAAACAGATCACAACAGACCCAAATTTGGTCATCTAATCTGTTGCGCGTGAGGAACAAGCTAGGGTTTGGATGAGTCTGAATTTTAAGATATTTCCTGTTTTATTTATTTTCCAAATAAAGAGTCCATTTGTTCCCAATTAAAGGGCTGATATTTTTTCACAAATGAAGCTTTCCAAATAATGAGCAATTCAACTAGTTGTTAGTTTTAGTTTTTATTTATTTTATAAATTTGTTTGCATTTATTTTCCTGATTGTAAGGCATTAATTGCCGAATATTTTATGTCATTTATCTTTCTTTCTAGGGCTTAGATATTTTTAGTATTTAAGGGACTCATGAATGTATTATTAAGAAGAGTTGGAATGAAATAATATTTTAGAGAACGTTTTTCTCTTTGGTTCTTTAATGAACTGCGAACTTATCAAGGTTCTACCTTGTGGCGTTCAAACATGACTTATCACTCACCTTCTTTCTTATTCTTAAATGTGGCGTCTATAACCTTCTTGATACCGTTGGTTCTTATCTCTTTATAGATAATGGGTCACGACCCTTTTTTATTTTCTTTGTTTATAAACTTGAATTTAGAAAACGATCATTTGAGTCCATATATTGGTTCCGGGTCTCACTACTCTTGGTGAGGTTAATATCAGAAGAGGATGAGTAAATACAATTGGAAGAAGGGAGCCACCGAATACTATCCTCTAGATTGGAATTAGGATTGCAAGTAGGCATTCGACTTCTAATTTCAGCAACTGGACATCTCCAAGAATCACCAAGAACAATGGTATTAACCGCTGCGTTGATAGGGAGGCCGGACTCATAGACCACACGAGGGGCTCCATTTCGAAAGGAGAGGACCATCCGGATGCCAATTGTCAAACCATAAGGAGGTACTAGAACCATTGCCAATTAGGTGCTGAATTAAAGGACGAACAATAGGTCGAAGATGGAAGAGTTTCCTCCAATTCCAAGAGCAGATATTAGGAGCTTTAGCCTCCCATATGTTACAACCTTTTAGGTGATAGGCTTTGATCCAAGAAGACCAGAGATTATTCGTTCCACAAATAAGAATCCAAAGATGCTTAATCATCAAGGCCTTGTTCCAAAAAGAGAGGTCCATGATTCTAAGACCACCCTCTTTCTTAGGGAGACAAATATTAGACCAAGAACACTTTTTTTTTATTTTTTTTTATTTTTTAGGTAAATAAATAATCCATTGTGTTGCATGCTTGCTTGTTTGCTTTTGGATTTTGTGTTTGGTTGTGCTCTATTGTAGCCTTTGTTTAGCTCTTGTGTGAGCTTTGTTGTGCTTGTTTTTTGGGCCTTTCGGCTCTTGTTTCGCTGTTTCCTAGGGAATGCCCCTTGTATTTGTATATTCTTCTTTCTTTTCTATGAGACCAAGAAATCTTAGCACCCTTGCTGTCACAAGAAACTTCTGAATTTCCGTTCAATAATCTTCAAAATCTTGATAGGGAGACAAAGATAACTAGCCCAAAAGACTTGCAAACTTGACAAGACCGAGACAATTAGCTCTAAGCGCCCGGCATAAGAGAGACCACGGTTCAACCAAGAAGAAAGTCTACCCGAGACTTTATCCACAAGGGAGGAGCAATCACAAAGACAAAGCTTAGTAGAGATAATCGGAATACCAAGATAACGAATGGGAAGAAAACCCACCGAATAACAAAAGAGATTAATAAGTTGTTGATTTGTAGTAGAGGATAAACCCAAAGTGAAGATGTTGCTCTTGGCATGATTAGCAAGGAGGCCCGAAAGTAAGGAGAACTCATCAAGGGCAGCCTTAAGGGGAGCCATGGCAAAGCATAATTAGGTCGTCAGCAAAACAAATGTGGGAAAACTTTATCTTATCACCCTTCCAATGAAACTTGAAGTCAGGAGAGTCCGCAATGCGCTTGGCCAGAATTTTAGATAGAACTTCCATAGCAATAACAAAGAGGTGGGGAGACATAGGATCCCCTTACCGAAGACCCCTTACCGAAGACCCCTTTTTCCGAAGAAAAAACCAGCTAGCTTACCGTTTAAGGAGATAGAAAGCCAAGAAGAAATTTAACATTCCAAAAAGAAAGTTTACATGCCAAAAAGAATGCCCGAAAGCCAAAAAGAAAATTTTCTTTTCAAAAAGAATGCCCGGAAGCTAAAAACAAAGCATGAAAACTGAAAAGCATGTTAGAGAATTGAAAAGCACTCTCGCGTTCAAAAAAGTATTCTTGCTTGCCAAGAAGAAAGTTGACATGTCTAAAAGAAAGTTTTCATGACAAAAAGAACACCCGAAAGTCAAAAAGAAAGTTTGCTTTCCGAAAAGAACTCCCGGAAGCTGAAAAGACGGCATGGAAACTAAAAAACATGTTAGAGAATTGAAAAGCACTCTCGCGTTTAAAAAAACATTCCTGCTTATCAAAAAGAAAGTTGACATGTCAAAAAGAAAGCCCGAAAGCCCAAAACAAGGTTTGTTTTCCTAAAATAAAGCCCGCAAGCCAAAAAGAAAGCATGGAAACTAAAAAGCATGTTAGAGAACTGAAAAGTACTCTCGCGTACAAAAAAGCATTACCGCTTGCCATGAAGAGAGTTGACATGCCTAAAAGAAAATTTTCATGACAAAAAGAACGCCCGAAAGCCAAAAAGAAAGTTTGCTTTCCAATAAGAACTCCCGAAAGCTGAAAAGACGGCATGGAAACTAAAAAGCATGTTAGAGAATTGAAAAGCACTCTTGCATTTAAAAAAGCATTCCTGTTTATCAAAAAGAAAGTTGACATGTCAAAAAGAATGCCCGAAAGCCCAAAAGAAGGTTTGCTTTCCTAAAATAACGTTTGGAATCAAAAAAGAAAGCATGGAAACTAAAAAGCATGTAAGAGAACTAAAAAGCACTATCGCGTTCAAAAAAGCATTACCGCTAGCCAAGAAGAGAGTTGACATGCCTAAAAGAAAGTTTTCATGCAAAAAGAACGCCCGAAAGCCAAGAAGAAAGTTTTCTTTCCAGAAAGAACTCCCGGAAGCCAAAAAGAAGGCATGGTCATCTAAAAAACATGTTAGAGAATTGAAAATCACTCTCGCGTTTAAAAAAGTATTCCCGCTTATCAAAAAGAAATTTGACATGCCAAAAAGAATGCCCGAAAGCCCAAAAAAAAGGTTTTCTTTCCTAAAATAACGCTCGGAAGCAAAAAAGAAAGCATGGAAACTAAAAAGAATGTTAGAGAACTGAAAAGCACTCTCGCGTTCAAAATAGAATTACCGCTTGCCAAGAAGAGAGTTGACATGCCTAAAAGAAAGTTTTCATGCCGAAAAGAACGCTCGAAAGCCAAAAAGAAAGTTTGACTTCCAAATTGAACGCCCAGAAGTCGAAAAGAAAGCATGGAAATTGAAAAGCATGTTAGAGAACTAAAAAGCACTCTTGCGTTCAAAAAAGCATTCCCACTTGCCAAGAAGAAAGTTGACAGGCCTGAAAGAAATTTTTCATGCTAAAAAGAATGCCTGAAAGCCCAGAAGAAGGTTTGCATTCATTAAAGCCCAAAAGCACTCTCGTTCTCTCCAAATAAAATAGACAGCCACCGCAAGACAAAGCTTTTTTGTCACAGTGGAAGGAGAGTTCCCTTTCCAATGAATGGAAATCCAATGAATTAAATCGTTCCAGCTGAGACCAATCCAAGTGCAACCACACTTGTTCAAGAGTTGAGTCCAAATGGCTTTGCTATATAAACACTCAAAGAAAAGGTAGGCATGAGTTTCGTTTTGAGAATTGCAAAGGACACATGTAGCAATAACTTGAGGATCGTAGCGCTGAATACGGTCCAAGGTAGAAAGCCTACCTTTAATAGCCAATCAAAGGATGAAGCCCATCCTCGGAATATTCTGAAGGAACCACACAATATTAAACCAGGGAACAAGAGAGTTATGGGTTCTAAGAGACTCCATAGCCGAAGCAGTAGAATAAATACCATTTGGAGAGGGAAGCCACCGAATAATATCATCCAAAATGGAGTTTGGATTGTAAGAAGGCATATGACTCTTAATTTCAGCAAGATCAATTGACATAGCAGCAGACCATCTCCAAATATCACCGAGGACAAAGGAATTAACCTTAGCATTGGTAGAGAGACCAGAATCGTAGATAACTCAGGAACTCCATTTCGAACAAATAGGGCCATCAGGGTGCCAATTATCAAACCATAAGGAAGTGTTCAAGCCACTACCAATAATGTGCTGAATTAAAGGACCGACTAAAGGCCTAAGATGAAGTAGCTTTCTCCAATTCCAAGAACAGGTATGAGGAGCTTTCACCTCCCATAAACTTGAACCTTTGAGGTGGTAGGCATGGATCCAAGAAGTCCAAAGATTATTAGTGCCATAGACCAGATTCCAAATGTGCCTAATCATTAGCGCCTTATTCCACAAAGAGAGGTCCTTGATTCCAAGACCACCTTCTTTCTTGGGAATACAAATATCAGACCAAGTAATTTTAGAACCTTTGCTGCTACATTCAACCCCATACCATAAAAAACTAAAAAATTTCTGCGCTATAACCTTTAAGATCTTCTTAGGAAGACAAAGATGACTAGCCCAAGACACTTGAATACTGGTTAAGACCGAGATAATAAGTTGAAGACGACCAGCATAAGAAAGGCACCGATTCAACTAAGAAGAAAGTCTACTTGAAACTTTATCCACAAGGGGAGAGCAATCACGCAAATTCAATTTAGAAGAGATAATAGGAATCCCCAAATAACGAACAGGAAGAGAGCCAACCGTGTAACCAAAAAGGTTGATAAGCTGCTGACTAATTGCGTTGGGCACTCTCGACATGAAAGTGTTGCTCTTAGAATGATTAGCACCAAGACCTGACAACAAGGAGAACTCATCGAGGGCTGATTTGAAAACAAGAGCTGAATGATAGGAACCATGGCAAAGCATAATAAGATCATCAGCAAAGCAAATGTGAGAAAGCTTAATCTTGTCGCATTTCCAATGATATTTGAAGTTAGGAGTCCACAATATGATTGGCCAAAAGTTTCGAGAGGACCTCCATAGCCATAACAAAGAGATATGGAGACATAGGGTCCCTTTGTCGAAGACCCCTTTTTCCGGAGAAGAAACCAGCAAGCTCACCATTAATAGAGATAGAGAACTTAGGAGTAGTAAGGAAAACTCTAATCCAATTTATGACTTTCAAAGGAAACTGAAACGCAGCAAGAGTGTCAAGTAAGAAGCCCCAATCAACCATATCAAAAGCTTTCATCAAATCCACCTTAAGGGCCAACTTAGGCGTACCGTCATCTTTGTGGTAATTCCTCATTAGCTCTTGGACAAGAAGAATGTTGTCACCAATTCTCCTACCTGCCACAAAAGCTGATTGGGAGGGGCTAATAATGCCAAGAAGACAAGGCTTGATTCTATTAGCAATGATCTTAGCAATGATCTTGTAGAGAGTGTTGCAGCAAGAGATTGGTCTAAAATCCGTCATCTTAGAGGGATTAGGGACCTTAGGGACCAAAGTAAGAATCGTAGCATTGAGCTCTTTAAGAAGAAGGCCAGTACAGAAGAATTCTTGAACAGCATTAATAACATCATCACCAATGATGTGCCAAGTATTCTTGAAGAAATGAGCATTAAAACCATCAGGACTAGAAGCCTTATTAGGGTGGAGAGAAAAGCAAAACTCACGAATTTCATCATTTGTGACCTCTCTACTCATGAAATCAGCTTGATCAGTGGAGATGTGTTTATCAATAACATTTCTCAAAGGACGAGAACCATGTCTAGAAGGCAAAGAGCAACCAAGAATATTTTGGAAGTGACGAACAGTATCTCCTTAAATCAAGGAACCATTTTCTTGAAAAAAAATGAAGTGTTACGGTCACCAGCCTTAAGCCATTGAACTCTAGATTTTTGCCTCAAAAAATCCTCCTCCTTTTGAAGAGCTAGAGTGTAAGAGCTCATTAGCTCCTTCTCTTGAATTCTAAGGCCTTCATCAAGAGGCTGCAGATCAAGAAGACTTTGGCAATCAACAAGAGCAGCCTTGGCTTCAATAGATTTAACTGTCAAATCCCCCACCGTATGCTTGTTAAGGGACTTTAAAACCTTCTTTAAATATCGGAGCTTAGAGCAAAGCTGAAATTGCATATTGCCATGAAAATTCTCCTGCCAACAACTCATAACCAAAGGAAGAAAGTCTTCCCTTTCCGTTAGAAAATTGAAAAATTGAAAAGGGCAGTTCTTTTTATTACCTTGCAAACCGAGCTTAACCAAAGAGGGGCTGTGATCCGAGATGCTAGGAGGAAGAAAAATGGCTTCAGAGTGCTCAAACTTGGCCATCCATTCCTTATTAACAAGAACTCTATCCAACTTCTTAGAGATGTAGCCAATGCTTCTCTTATTACACCAAGTGTGGAGAAAACCCGAGAAACGAAGGTCATCAAGTTCAGAAACATAAAGACAGTCATTAAACTCTTCCATAGCTGAGGAAATACGAGATGAACCTCCAATTGACTCATTCACCCTCCTAGAGACAATGAAATCGCCAAGAACCATCCAAGGAGTATCTTGCTGCCTAGAGCATATACTATGCCAAAGAGCTCTTCTAGAACTATAAACATTAGAACCATAGACAAATGAGATATGGAACCTATCATTACCATCAAAAATATGAGCTTGGCAATGAATAATCTGATCAGTTTCAAAAATTTTAGTGATTTTGATGATCCTAGGATCCTAACCAATCCAAATTCTACCAAGATCATGACTATTGTAATTGTCAAGCATTTCCCAATCCATGAAAACAGAATTGACTACAAGAGGCTGATGGATCATACTCACTCTTGTCTCAATTAAACAAACTAGACTAAGCTTGTGGTCAAGTATCATCTTCTTAACTTCTAATTGTTTAGGGGTAGCATTCAAACCCCTAATGTACCAACAAGCTAAATTAATCATTAAGAGGTTGAAGGGATTTCACCTTAGCTTGCGAGCTATTATCCATTCCTTTCTTTGCAGACCGTTTCTTCTTCTTCTTCTTCTTCTTCTTCTGCTTGTTACTAGAGGACTCTTGAGTGCTGGAAAGCCCTATGATAGGAACCCCATCAATGTTCTTAATCTTTGAGAGCCATAAGGAATGATCCGGAGAGGCTGTGGTAGGAGAGTCATCATCACTACATTCAACAACACTTTCCTTAGAGAGAACACTATTACCATTCTCATCAAGAGTAGAGAACTTGTTAGAGGTATCAATAGCATTCTCCTTAGACAGGGCATTGCATTGATTCTTGATAGGTATGTTAGTAGGACACAAAGGAGGCTTAAATTCAGAATGACTAGCAGCAATGACTTCATCAACATTCAAAGAAGACATGGAAAGAGGAATAGGCTCAATATTCTCATTAGGTGAGGGAACAAGGGTTGCATCTCCTCTAGAAAGGATCCCTGAAGATTTGGATACATGAGCTGCAGCACCACGATTAACCTTCACCCATTCTTGCTTCACTTTAGAACCATGGTTCTCATCGAATCTACCTTCCACATGCTTTAGACTTGGGCAAGTTGCAGTAGAATGACCGAACGATTTGCACTCCGGACAAATCTTTGGTCTCCATTAGTATTCAACCAGAATTTCAACACTCTCCCCATTATTGTGATCATCACAATCGCCCATAAGTAAATCAAAAGAATCAACTAACTTGCTAGTAGCATCAATTTCGACACAAATTCTGGCGTATGAAATTCTTTTCATTGATTCAGTTAGGTTATCAGTATAAAGAGGCTTCCCAACGGCACTAGCAATATAGCTTAGCCCCTCTTCAGTCTAATATTCATGAGGAATATTAAAAAACTTGACCCATACTGGAACCTTAGAATAAGATTCTTTCGTTAAAACAAGCCGAGAGTGCCATTTCTTTAGAATAATCATTCTTCCAGCAAAAAGCCATGGACCAGCCTCAAGAACTTTAGAGCAAGAGTCATCATCTGAGAACTTGACAAAACAGAACCTTTTTTCATTAGCTAGCACCTCCAAAAGACCATAATTACCCCAAATCCTCTTAGCAATATTGTTAACAAGAGAGAAAGGGAGCTTCTTCTTAATAAAATAATCCACTAAGCAGATCTTCCAAGCCTTACATCCATCTTCAGCAACTTTCACAGGGGGGTGCAACACATTTCCTATTACCATTGTTAATAGGCTGATAGAATTTGAGATTCATGAGCATTCGACTAGGACCACCTGTGCGTTGAGAAGAATTATTAAGCACAATGATGTAGCTAACAGGCTTATTATCAGAGATTGGAGGATATTTTCCAGGTTGAACAATCTCGGAGGAGTCATAAGTTCCCTTCCATTACCAATAGAGTTGTTACCAGCTGAAACTTCTTCAGTTTGCAGACTTTAACATTCTTTTTAGTTTCCATGCTTTCTTTTTTGCTTCTGAGTTGTATTTTAGGAAAGCAAACCTTTTTTTAGGCTTTTGGGCATTCTTTTTGGCATGTCAACTTTCTTTTTTATAAGCGGGAATGCTTTTTTAAACGCGAGAGTGCTTTTCAATTCTCTAACATGTTTTTTAGTTACCATGCCTTCTTTTTGGCTTTGGGGAGTTCTTTTTGGAAAGCAAACTTTCTTTTTGGCTTTCAGGCGTTCTTTTTGGTATGAAAACTTTCTTTTAGGCTTGTCAACTCTCTTCTTGGCTAGCGGTAATACTTTTTTGAACGCGAGAGTGTTTTTTAGTTCTCTAACATGCTTTTTAGTTTCCATGCTTTCTTTTTTTATTCCGAGCGTTATTTTAGGAAAGCAAACCTTCTTTTGGGCTTTCGGGCATTCTTTTTGACATGTCAACTTTAATTTTGATAAGCGGGAATGATTTTTTAAACGCGAGAGTGCTTTTTAATTCTCTAACATGCTTTTTAATTTCCATGCCGTCTTTTCAGCTTCCGGGAGTTCTTTTTGGAAAGCAAACTTTCTTTTTGGCTTTCGGGCGTTGTTTTTGTCATGAAAATTTTCTTTTAGGCATTTCAACTTTCTTCTTGGCAAGCGGTAATGCTTTTTTGTACGCGAGTGTGCTTTCCAGTTCTCTAACATGCTTTTTAGTTTCCATGCTTTCTTTTTGGCTTCCGGGCGTTATTTTAGGCAAGCAAACCTTGTTTTGGGCTTTCGGGCTTTCTTTTTGGCATGTCAACTTTTTTTTTTTTGATATGCGAGAATGCTTTTTTGAATACGAGAGTGCTTTTCAATTCCCTAACATGCTTTCTTTTCTGCTTTCGGGCGTTCTTTAAAGAAAGCAAACTTTCTTTTTGGATTTCAGGTGTTCTTTTTGGCATGAAAATTTCCTTTTAGGCAAGTCAACTTTCTTTTTCGCAACCGGGAATGCTTTTTTGAACACGAGAGTACTTTTCGGTTCTCTAACATGCTTTTTAGTTTTCATGCTTTCTTTTCGGCCTTCGGATGTTCTTTTTGGAAAGCATACTTTCTTTTTGGCTTTCGAGCGTTCTTTTGTAATGAAAACTTTCTTTTTGACATGTCAACTTTCTTTTCGGTATGCTGGAATGCTTTTTTAAACGCGAGAGTGCTTTTCAGTTCTCTAACATGCTTTTGAGTTTCCATACTTCCTTTTTGGCTTTCGGCGTTCTTTTAGGAATGTAAATTTTCTTTTTGGCTTTCGGGTGTTCTTTTTGGCATGAAAAATTTCTTTTAGGCATGTCTACTTTCTTCTTGGCAAGCGGGAATGCTTTTTTGAACGCGAGAGTGCTTTTCTATTGTCTAACATGCTTTCTTTTTGGCTTCCGGGCGTTATTTTAAGAAAGCAAACCTTCTTTTGGGCTTTCCGGTATTCCTTTTGGTATGTCAACTTTCTTTTTGATATGCAGGAATGCTTTTTTGTATGCGAGAGTGCTTTTCAATTCTCTAACATGCTTTTTAGTTTCCATGCTT
Source organism: Acer negundo (assembly GCA_035582765.1). Taxonomy (NCBI): domain Eukaryota; kingdom Viridiplantae; phylum Streptophyta; class Magnoliopsida; order Sapindales; family Sapindaceae; genus Acer; species Acer negundo. The sequence continues at coordinate 21,741,262 of CM069235.1, read as the reverse complement.
TGTTTTCGGCTTTCGGGCATTCTTTTTGGAAAGCAAACTTTCTTTTTGGCTTTCGGGCGTTCTTTTTTAGTATGAAAACTTTCTTTTAGACATGTCAACTTTCTTCTTGGCAAGCGGGAATGCTTTTTTGAACGTGAAAGTGCTTTTTAGTTCTCTAACATGCTTTTTATTAGCTAAGAGTCAACTCTATTGGTAATGGAACTGATTTGTCTCTTGAGCATGAAGATTTATTAGCTAAGGATCAGCAATGGAAGGGAACTAATGACTGCTCCGAGATTGTTCAACCTGGAAAATATCCTCCAATCTCCGATAACAAGCCTGTTAGCTACATCAATGTGCTTAATAATTCTTCTCAAAGCACTGGTGGTCCTAGTCGAATGCTCATGAATCTCAAATTCTATCAGCCTATTAACAATGGTAATAGGAAGTGTGTTGCACCCCCTATGAAAGTTGCTGAAGATGGATGTAAGGCTTGGAAGATCTGCTTAGTAGTTTATTTTATTGAGAAGAAGCTCCCTTTCGCTCTTGTTAACAATATTGCTAAGGGATTTGGGGTAATTATGGTCTTTTAGAGGTGCTAGCTAATGAAAAAGGGTTCTATTTTTTCAAGTTCTCAGACGATGACTCTTGCTCTACAGTTCTTGAGGCTGGTCCATGGCTTTTTGCTGGAAGAATGATTATTCTAAAGAAATGGCACTCTCGGCTTGTTTTAACGAAAGAATCTTATTCTAAGGTTCCAGTATGGGTCAAGATTTTTTAATCGTCCTCATGAATATTGGACTGAAGAGGGGCTATAAGCAATATTGCTAATGCTGTTGGGAAGCCTCTTTATGCTGATAGCCTAACTGAATCAATGAAAAGACGGCATGGAAACTAAAAAGCATGTTAGAGAATTAAAAAGCACTCTCGCGTTTAAAAAATCATTCCCGCTTATCAAAAAGAAAGTTGACATGTCAAAAAGAATGCCCGAAAGCCCAAAAGAAGGTTTGCTTTCCTAAAATAACGCTCGGAATCAAAAAAGAAAGCATGAAAACTAAAAAGCATGTTAGAGAACTAAAAAGCACACTCACGTACAATAAAGCATTACCGCTTGCCAAGAAGAAAGTTGACATGCCTAAAAGAAAATTTTCATGACAAAAAGAACGCCCGAAAGCCAAAAAGAAAGTTTGCTTTCTAAAAAGAACTCCCGGAAGCTGAAAAGATGGCATGGAAACTAATAAGCATGTTAGAGAGCTGAAAAGCACTCTCGCGTTTAAAAAAGCATTCCCGCTTATCAAAAAGAAAGTTAACATGTGAAAAAAAATGCCCGAAAGCCCAAAAGAAGGTTTGCTTTCCTAAAATAACGCTCAGAATCAAAAAAGAAAGCATGGAAACTAAAAAGCATGTTAGAGAACTAATAAGCACTCTCGCGTTCAAAAAAGCATTACCGCTAGCCAAGAAGAGAGTTGACATGCTTAAAAGAAAGTTTTCATGCAAAAAGAACGCCCGAAAGCCAAAAAGAAAGTTTGCTTTCCAAAAAGAACTCCCGGAAGTCAAAAAAAAGGCATGGTAACTAAAAAACATGTTAGTGAATTGAAAAGCATTCCCGCTTATCAAAAAGAAAGTTGACATGCCAAAAAGAATGCCCGAAAGCCCAAAAAAAGGTTTGCTTTCCTAAAATAATGCTCGGAAGCAAAAAAGAAAGCATGGAAACTAAAAAGAATGTAAGAGAATTGAATAGCACTCTCGCGTTCAAAAAAGCATTACCGCTTGCCAAGAAGAGAGTTGACATGCCTAAAAGAATGTTTTCATGCCAAAAAGAATGCCCGAAAGCCAAAAAGAAAATTTGACTTCCAAAATGAACGACCGGAAGCTGAAAAGAAAGCGTGAAAATTAAAAATCATGTTAGAGAACTGAAAAGCACTCTCGCGTTCAAAATAGCATTCCCGCTTGCCAAGAAGAAAGTTGACAGGCCTAAAAGAAAGTTTTCATGCTTAAAAGAAGGCTCGAAAGACCAAAAGAAGGTTTGCTTTCATTAAAGAAGGCCTGGAAGCCATAAAGAAAGCATGTTAGAGAACTAAAAAGCACTTTCGCATTCAAAAAAGCATTCCCACTTGCCAAGAAGAAAGTTAACATGCCTAAAAGAAAGTTTTCTTGCTAAAAAGAACGCCCGAAAGCCAAAAAGAAAGTTTGTATTCCAAAAATAATGCCCGAAAGCCGAAAACAAAGCATGGAAACTAAAAAGCATGTTAGAATATTGAAAAACACTCTTGCGTACAAAAAAGCATTCCCGCATATCAAAAAGAAAGTTGACATGCCAAAAGGAATGCCAGAAACCCCAAAAGAAGGTTTGCTTTCCTAAAATAACGCCCGGAAGTCTAAAAGAAAGCATGGAAACTAAAAAGCATGTTAGACAACAGAAAAACACTCTTGCATTCAAAAAAGCATTCCCGCTTGCCAAGAAGAAAGTAGACATGCCTAAAAGAAAGTTTTCATGCCAAATAGAACACCAGAAAGCCAAAAGGAAAATTTACATTCCTAAAAGAACGCCGAAAGCCAAAAAGAACTCCGAAAGCCGAAAAGAAAGCATGGAAACTCAAAAGCATGTTCGAGAACTGAAAAGCACTCTCGTGTTTAAAAAAGCATTCCAACATGCCGAAAAGAAAGTTGACATGTCAAAAAGAAAGTTTTCATGCCAAAAAGAACATTCGAAAGCCAAAAAGAAAGTATGCTTTCCAAAAAGAACGTCCGAAGGCCGAAAAGAAAGCATTAAAACTAAAAAGCATGTTAGAGAACCGAAAAGAACTCTCATGTTCAAAAAAGCATTCCGGGTTGCGAAAAAGAAAGTTGACTTGCGTAAAAGGAAATTTTCATGCCAAAAAGAAACCCGAAATCCAAAAAGAAAGTTTGCTTTCCATATAGAACCCCCGGAGCAGAAAAGAAAGCATGTAAACTTAAAAGCATGTTAGAGAACTGAAAAGCACTCTCGCGTTTAAAAAAGCATTCACGCTTGTCAAGAAGAAAGTTGACAGGCCAAAAAGAAAGTTTTCATGCTAAAAAGATCGCCCGAAAGCCCAAAAGAAGGTTTGCTTTCCTAAAAGAACGCACGGAAGCCAAAAATAAAGTATGGAAACTAAAAAGCATGTTAGAGGAATTACCACAAAGATGACGGTATGCCTAAGTTGGCCCTTAAGGTGGATTTGATGAAAGCTTTTGATATGGTTGATTGGGGCTTCTTACTTGACACTATTGCTGCGTTTCAGTTTCCTTTGAAAGTCATAAATTGGATTAGAGTTTGCCTTACTACTCCTAAGTTCTCTATCTCTATTAATGGTAAGCTTGCTGGTTTATTCTCCGGAAAGAGGGGTCTTCGACAAGGGGACCCTATGTCTCCATATCTCTTTGTTATGGCTATGGAAGTCCTCCCGAAACTTTTAGCCAATCATATTACGGACTCTCCTAACTTCAAATATCATTGGAAGTGCGACAAGATTAAGCTTTCTCTCCTTTGCTTTGCTGATGATCTTATTATGCTTTGCCATGGATCCTATCGTTCAGCTCTTGTTCTCCAATCAGCCCTCGATGAGTTCTCCTTGTTGTCAGATCTTGGTGCTAATCATGCTAAGAGCAACACTTTCATGTCGGGAGTGCCCAACGCAATTAGTCAGTAGCTTATCAACCTTTTTGGTTACACGGTTGGCTCTCTTCTTGTTCATTATTTGGGGATTCCTATTATCTCTTCTAAATTGAATTTGCGTGATTGCTCTCCCCTTGTGGATAAAGTTTCGAGTAGACTTTCTTCTTGGTTGAATCGGTGCCTTTCTTATGCTGGTCGTCTTCAACTTATTATCTCGGTCTTAACCAGTATTAAAGTGTTTTAGGCTAGTCATCTTTGTCTTCCTAAGAAGATCTTAAAGGTTATAGAGCAGAAATTTCGTAGTTTTTTATGGAATGGGGTTGAAAGTAGCAGCAAAGGTTCTAAAATTGCTTGGTCCGATATTTGTATTCTCAAGAAAGAGGGTGGTCTTGGAATCAAGGACCTCTCTTTGTGGAATAAGGCGCTAATGATTAGGCACATTTGGAATCTGGTTTATGGCACAAATAATCCTTGGACTTCTTGGATCCATGCCTACCACCTCAAAGGTTCAAGTTTGTGGGAGGTGAAAGCTCTTGATACCTGTTCTTGGAATTGGAGAAAGCTACTTCATCTTAGGCCTTTAGTCCATCCTTTAATTCAGCACATTATTGGTAGTGGCTTGAACACTTCCTTATGGTTTGATAATTGGCACCCTGATGGCCCTACTTATCAAGGGTTATACCTTGTGGCGTTCAAAACCCTGACTTATCACTCACCTTCTTCTCTTCTTGAGTGTGGCATCTACAACCTTCTTGATATCATTGGTTTTTATCTCTTTATAAATAACGGGTCGCGGTCCTTTATTTTCTTTGTTTTTTATAAACTTGAATTTAGAAAACGATCCTTTGAATCCATATGTTGGTTTCGGGTCTCACTATTCTTGGTGAGGTTCATATCACCCCTCTCCAAATGGTATTTATTCTGCTGCTTCGACTACGGAGTCTCTTAGAACCCATCACTCTCTTGTTCCCTGGTTTAATATTGTGTGGTTCCCTCAGAATATTCCGAGGATAGGCTTTATCCTTTGGTTGGCTATTAAAGGTAGGCTTTCTACCTTGGACCGTGTTTAGCGCTACGTGTGTCCTTTGCAATTCTCAAAACGAAACTCATGCCCACATTTTCTTAGAGTGTTTGTATAGCAAAGCCATTTGGACTCAACTCTTGAACAAGTGTGGTTGACTTTGATTGGTCTCAACTGGAATGATTTAATTGATTGGATTTCCATTCATTGGAAAGAGAACTCTCCTTCCATTGTGACTAAAAAGCTTTGTCTTGCGGTGGCTGTCTATTTTATTTGGAGAGAACGAAATTGTCGTATTTTTAAGAGCTCTAGAAGGACTAATGCTGAGATTTCCCGGACAATTATTGACACTATTCGTAGCCGGCTCTGTTCTATCAATTTGAAGGATTGTCCTTTGATTACTATGAATTGGAATATCACCTCTAGATGATCATTGTGCAGTTGGCTATTTGTTTGTTGTTTCTTTTGGTTTTTTGCTTTGTTAAAGCTTTTGTTTAGCTCTTGTTTTTGAGCTTGTTTTGGGCCTTTTTGCTTTGGTTTCTTTGTTTCCTAGGGTATGCCTCATGTATTTGTATATTCTTTCTTTTTTCATTGATACTATTTATTTACCCAAAATAAAAAAGCACTCTCGCATTCAAAAAAGCATTCCCACTTGCCAAGAAGAAAGTTCACATGCCTAAAAGAAAGTTTTCATGCCAAAAAGAACACCCGAAAGGTGAAAAGAAAATTTACATTCCAAAAAGAACGCTGAAAGCCGAAACGAAAGCATGGAAACTAAAAAGCATGTTAGAGAACTGAAAAGCACTCTCGCGTTCAAAAAAACATTCCAGCATGCCGAAAAGAAAGTTGACATGTCAAAAAGAAAGTTTTCATGCCAAAACGAACACCCGAAGGCCAAAAAGAAAGTATGTTTTCCAAAAAGAACGTCCGAAGGCAGATAAGAAAGCATGAAAACTAAAAAGGATGTTAGAGAATCGAAAATCACTCTCGTTTTCAAAAAAACATTCCTGGTTGCGAAAAAGAAAGTTCACTTGCCTAAAAGGAAATTTTCATGCTAAAAAGAACGCCTGAAATCAAAAAAAAAAAGTTTGTTTTACATAAAGTACATTCGGAAGCCGAAAAGAAAGCTTAGATACTAAAAAGCAAGTTAGAGAATCGAAAAGCACTCTCGCGTTCAAAAAAACATTTTTCCTCTCTAAGAAGAAATTTATCATGCCAAAAAGTAAGTTCGCATGCCAAAAAGAATGCCCGAAAGCCAAAAAGAAATTTTGCTTTCCAAAAAGAATGCCTGGAAGCCGAAAACTAAGCATGGAAACTAAAAAGCATGTTATAGAATTGAAAAGCACTCTCGCGTACAAAAAAGCATTCCCGCATATCAAAAAGAAAATTGACATGCCAAAAAATTGCTTGAAAGCCCAAAAAAAGGTTTGCTTTCCTAAAATAACGCCCGGAAGCCAAAAAGAAAGCATGGAAACTAAAAAGCATGTTAGAGAATTGAAAAGCACTCTCGCATTCAAAAAAGCATTCCCATTTGCCAAGAAGAAAGTTGACTTGTCTAAAAGAAAGTTTTCATGCCAAAAAGAACACCCGAAAGCCAAAAAGAAAATTTACATTCTAAAAGACACCGAAAGCCGAAAAGAAAGCATGGAAACTAAAAAGCATGTTAGAGAACTGAAAAGCACTCTCGCATTCAAAAAAGCATTTCAGCATGCCGAAAAGAAAGTTGACATGTCAAAAAGAAAAATTTCATGCTAAAAATAACACCCGAAAGCCAAAAAGAAAGTATGCTTTACCAAAAGAACGTCCAAAGGACAAAAATAAGGCATGAAAACTAAAAGGCATGTTAGAGAACCGAAAAGCACTCTCGTGTTCAAAAAAACATTCCCGGTTGCAAAAAAGAAAGTTGACTTGCCTAAAAGGAAATTTTAATGCCAAAAAGAACGCCCGAAATCCAAAAAGAAAGTTTGCTTTCCTTAAAGAACGCCTGGAAGCAGAAAAGAAAGCATGTAAACTTAAAATCATGTTAGAGAACTGAAAAGCACTCTCGCGTTCAAAAAAGTAATCCATCATGCCAAATAGAAAGTTGACATACCAAAAAGAAAGATTCCTCTCAAAAAAGAACGCCCGGAGGCCGAAATAAAGTATGAAAACTAAAAAGCACGTTAAAGAACCGAAAAGCACTCCCGCTTTTAAAAAAGCATTCCAGCATGCCGAAAAGAAAGTTGACATGCCAAAAAGAAAGTTTGCATGTCAAAAAGAACGCCTGAAAGCCAACAAGAAAGCTTTCTTTCCAAAAAGAACGCCCATAAGCAAAAAAGAAAGCATGGAAACTAGAAAGCATGTTAGAGAACTAAAAAGCACTCTCGCGTACAAAAAAGCGTTCCCGCTTGCCAAGAAGAAAGTTGACATGCCGAAAAGAAAGTTTTCATACTAAAAAAAATACCCGAAAGCCAAAAAGAATGTTTATTTTCCAAAAAGAACACCTGGAAGCCGAAAAGAAAGCATGGAAACTAAAAAGTATGTTAGAGAACTGAAAAATACTCTCGGGTTCAAAAAACCATTCCCGCTTGCAAAGAAAAAAGTTGACATGCGTAAAAGAAAGTTTTCATGCTAAAAAGAATGCCCGAAAGCCAAAAAGAAAGTTTGCATTCCAAAAAAGAACAATTGAAAGCCAAAAAGAAAGCATAGATACTAAAAAGAATGTTAGAGAATCGAAAAGCACTCTCACGTTCAAAAAATCATTTCCGCTTGCCAAGAAGAAATTTGGCATGCCAAAAGGAAAGTTTGCATGCCAAAAAGAATGCCCGAAAGCCAAAAAGAAAGTTTGCTTTCGAAAAAGAATGCCCGGAAGCCAAAAACAATGAATGAAAACTAAAAAGCATGTTAGAGAACTGAAAAGCTCTCTCGCGTTCAAAAAAGCATTCTTGCTTGCCAAGAAGAAAGTTGACATGCCTAAAAGAAAGATTTCATGCCAAAAAGAATGCTCGAAAGCCAAAAAGAAAGTTTGCTTTCCAAAAAGAACTCCCGGAAGCCAAAAAGAAGGCACGGAAACTAAAAAGCATGTTAGAGAATTTAAAAGCACTCTCGCTTTCAAAAAAGCATTCCCGTATATCAAAAAGAAAGTTGACATGCCAAAAAGAATGCCCGAAAGCCCGAAAGCCCAAAAGAAGGTTTGCTTTCTTTTGACACCATTCACTGTCGCCTCTCCTCTATCAATCTAAAGGATCACCCGCTTATTACTTTGAATTGGATTGTTAACGCTAATTAATTTTTTTTGCTTTGCTCTTGTTTGTTGCTTGCTCTTTTCGTTGAACTTGTTTTGAGCCCTTTACGAGCTCTTGTTTCTTGTTTGCTCGTGTGTTTGTGCTTGTTTTGAGCTTTTGTTTAGCTCTTTCTTTGCTTCTTGGGGTATGCCCCTTGTATTTGTACATTCTTTCTCACTTTCTATGATACTATTTACTTACCCAAAAAAATAATAATAACACCCGGAAGCCAAAAAGAAAGCATGGAAGCTAAAAAGTATGTTTTTTTAGGTAAGTAAATAGTATCATAGAAAGAGAGAAAGAATGTACAAATACAGGGGGCATACCCCAGGAATCAAAGCAAGAGCTAAACAAAGGCTCAAAACAAGCACAAACGCACGGTAAACAAGAAACAAGAGCTCGTAAAGGGCTTAAAACATCTAAGAAAAGAGCAAGCAACAAACAAGAGCAAAACACTAAAATTAATTAGCGTTAACAATCCAATTCAAAGTAATAAGTGGGTGATCCTTTAGATTGATAGAGGAGAGGCGACAGTGAATGGTGTCAATAATTGTGCGAACAACAACCTAACTAGACTTTTTGGTGCCTTCAAAAATTCTACAATTACGCTCTCTCCAAATATGATAAATAGCCACAACAAGACAAATCTTCTTTGTTACAATAATAGGGGTGTCCCCTCTTCAATGGGCAGAAGCCCAAGCAATAAAAGCATTCCAACAAAGGCCATTCCAAGGAGACCCACAATAATTCAAAAGTTTAGTCCAAATGGCTCTATTGAAAGAGCACTCAAAGAAAAGGTGTGCATGAGATTCAAGATAGGAGTTACAAAGAACACAAGTTGTAACAACCATAGGGTCATATTTATGAATGCGGTCACGGGTGGAGAGCCTACCTCCAACAGCCATCCAAAGGATGAAACCCATTCTCGAAATGTTTTGAGGGAACCAAACCAGCTTGAACCAAGGAACAAGAAGGTGAGGGGCTTTAGGGGAAGCCAAAGCAGAAGAGGCCGAGTAAATACCATTGAAAGAAGGGAGTCACCGAATGCTATTCTCTAGATTACAGTTAGGATTATAAGTAGGCATTCGACTTCTAATTTCAACAAGATCAATGGACATAGCAACAGGCCATCTCCAAGAATCACAAAGAACAATGGTATTAACCGCTGCGTTGATAGGGAGGCCATAATCATATACCACACAGGGGCTCCATTTCCAAAGGAGAGGACCATCCGGATGCCAATTGTCAAACCATACGGAGGTACTAGAACCATTGCCAATGAGGTGCTGAATTAAAGGACAAACAATAGGCCAAAGATGGAGGAGTTTCCTCCAATTCCAAGAGTAGATATTAGGAGCTTTAGTCTCCTATATGTTACAACCTTTTAGGTGATAGGCTTTGATCCAAGAAGACCAGAGGTTATTCGTTCCATAAATAAGAATCCAAAGATGCCTAATCATCAAAGCTTTGTTCCAAGAAGAGAGGTCCATGATTCTAAGACCACCATCTTTCTTAGGGAGACAAATATTAGACCAAGAAATCTTAACACCCTTGCTGTCACCATCAACCCCTTTCCATAAGAAACTTATGAATTTTCGTTCAATAATCTTCAAAATATTGATAGGGAGACAAAGATAACTAGCCCAAAAGACTTGCAAACTTGACAAGACCGAGACAATTAGCTGTAAGCCCCCGACATAAGAGAGACCAAGGTTCAGCCAAGAAGAATGTCTACCCGAGACTTTATCCACAAGGGAGGAGCAATCACGAAGACAAAGCTTAGTTGAGATAATCGAATACCAAGATAACGAATGGGAAGAGAACCCACCGTATAACCAAAAAGATTAATACGTTGCTGATTTGAAGTCGAGGATAAACCCGAAGTGAAGATGTTGCTCTTGGCATGATTAGCAAGGAGGCCCGAAAGTAAGGATAACTCATCAACAACAGCCTTAAGGACATGAGTTGAAGTAGGGGAGCCATGGCAAAGCATAATGAGGTCATCAACAAAACAAAGGTGGGAAAGCTTTATCTTATCACACTTCAAATGAAACTTGAAGCTAGGAGAGTCCGCAATGCACTTGGCCAGAATTTTAGATAGAACTTCCATAGCAATAACAAAGAGGTAGGGAGACATAGGATCCCCTTGCCGAAGACCCCTTTTTTCCAGAGAAGAAACCAGCTAGCTCACCATTTAAGGAGATAGAGAACATGGGGGTAGTAAGGCAAGCTTTTATCCACTTAATAACCCTAGGAGGAAAGTGAAAAGCAGCGAGAGTTTCCAGTAAGAAGCCCCGGTCTACCTTGTCAAAGCCAAACTAGGGCAGCCAATATCCGTATGATAATTCCTCATAAGTTCTTATGCAAGAAGGATGTTGTCTGCAATGCTCCTACCAGCCACAAAAGTCGATTGAGAAGGGTTGATAATATCCGGTAGACAAGGCTTAATCCTATTGGCAATGATCATGGTAATGATCTTATATAGAGTGTTGCAACAAGAGATAGGTCTAAAGTCTTTCATCATAGAAGGATTAAGGACTTTAGGGACCAAAGAAATAAACGTAACATTGAGTTCCTTAAGAAGATGACCAGATCTAAAGAACTCTTGGATAGCATTAATCACATCTTCACCAACAATGTCCCAAGTTTTCTTGAAAAAATGAGTGTTGAAGCCATCGAGACCAGGGGCCTTGTTAGGGTGGAGAGAGAAGCAAACCTCACGAATCTCATCATTAGTGACATCTCTATCCATTAAATTAGCTTGATCATTGGAGATGACATTATCAATAATATTGCTCAAAGTACCAATACCATGTCTAGTGGGCATAGTGCAACCAAGAATATTCTGAAAATGACAAATAGCTTCATTCTTAACTGGAATGTCACCTTCAATCAAGGAGCCATCATCTCCAGAAATAGAGTGGATCTTGCTTCTATTCCGCCTACCATTGATAGCTTTGAAGAAGTAGGAAGAGTTACGGTCACCAGCCTTGAGCCATTGGATTCTAGATTTTTGCCTGAGGAGGTCCTCTTCAGCCTGAAGAGTCAAAGTGTAGATGTTTATAAGCTCATTTTCCCGAATTCTAAGGTTATTATCAAGGGGATGCAGATTAAGAAGGAGTTGACAGGCATCTAGGGTAGCCTTAACTTCAATCGATTTATTTGACACATCTCCCACCTTGTCATTGTTAAAGGTCTTTAGAGCCTTCTTCAAAATACAGAGCTTAGAGCAAAGCTTGTATTGCATAGTGCCATAAACTTGCTCCTGCCAAACGGTCTCAACCAAGGGGAGAAAGTCCTCTCTATCCGTTAGAAAATTGAAAAACTTGAAAGGGTAGTTTATCTTATTACCTGGCAACCCGAGCTTGACCACGGATGGGCAATGGTCTGAAATGCTAGGTGGAAGGAACATTGCTTTTGAATGTTCAAACTTGACAAGCCATTCATTGTTGACAAGAACTCTATCCAATTTCTTAGAGATGCAACCATCACCACTCTTGTTGCACCAAGTGTGAAGAAAGATCGAGCAACGAAGATCATCAAGCTTCGAAGCTTGAAGACAATCAACAAATTCCTCCATAGCAACGGTAATTCTGGAGCAGCCCCTGATTGACTCATCAATCCTCCTAGAGACATTAAAATCTCCAAGTGCAATCCAAGGGGAACCTTGCTGGTTTGAGCATAAACTTTGCCAAACAGCTCTTCTTGATCTATCCTCATTAGAACCATAAACAAAGGAGATACAAAACTGATCCTTAATATCCATGATACAAGCATTATAATGAATATTCTGATCCGTTTCACTAATTTTAGTGATTGTGAGAATTATCGGATCCTAACCAACCCAAATTGACATGTTAGAGAACTGAAAAGCACTCTCGCGTTCAAAAAAGCATTACCGCTTGCTAAGAAGGACCCACGTTCCTTCTAGAAACTTTGCCGAGAAGAACTGAAAACGCTTTGTATGGATGGAAGCTTAGATTTTAGGGTTTTTTTGGGCCTCTTATGATCCGATTTGATTTTCCTTTCTTCATCGAAGTTGTAGATCATGGAATTTTATGCGATCTGGACTAAAGAATATCGTTATTTGGTGTTGTTAGCACAGAGTTACCTCTGTTCCAATTTCTTTGTTCTGGTTTGTTTTTAAATTAGGGTTTCAGCGCCGTTTCTCTATTTTCGTCCTCTTCTGGTACGATTATGCTATTCTTTCCTTCATAAAGTTTGAAGATCGTGATTTGTTATGCAACAAGGAATCAAGAACGTTGTGATTTGGGGTTCGTGGCACTTAGTTACGTCCGTTTCAAGTTTTTGGCTCTGGTTTGTTTTCTCTAGGGTTTCTCTAGCTCTATCATGGAGAATCCGCTCTGTTCTAATTTCCCCTCTCTTTTGGAAGCATGTGTTGTTAACAAGAGCAATAGTAGGGTTTCAAATAAGGCTCTTTCCCATGGAGTTGGATTACAAACTGAAGATGTTTCAACTAGTAACAACTCTATTGGTAATGGAACTGATTTGTCTCTTGAGCATGAATGTTTATTATCTAAGGATAAGCAAAGGAAGGGAACTTATGTCTCCTCTGAGACTGTTCAACCTAAAAAATATCCTCCAATCTCCGATAACAAGCCTGTTAGCTACATCAATGTGTTTAAAAATTCTTCTCAAAGCATAGGTGGTCCTAGTCGAATGCTCATGAATCTCAAATTCCATCAGCCTATTAACAATGGTAATAGAAAGTGTATTGCACCCCCTGTGAAAGTTGCTGAAGATGGATGTAAGGCTTGGAAGATCTGTTTAGTGGGTTATTTTATTGAGAAGAAGCTCTATTTCTCTCTTGTTAACAATATTGCTAAAAGGATTTGGGGTAATTATGGTCTTCTGGAGGTGCTAGCTAATGAAAAAGGGTTCTATTTTTTCAAGTTCTCAGACGAAGACTCTTGCTCTAAAGTTCTTGAGGCTGGTCCATGGCTTTTCGCTGGAAGAATGATTATTCTAAAGAAATGGCACTCTCGGCTTGTTTTAACGAAAGAATCTTATTCTAAGGTTCCTCATGAATATTGGACTGAAGAGGGGCTAAGCTATATTGCTAGTGTTGTTGGGAAGCCTCTTTATGTTGATAGCCTAATTGAATCAATGAAAAGAATTTTGTACGCCAGAATTTGTGTTAAAATTAATGCTACTAGAAAGTTAGTTGATTATTTTGATTTACTTATGGGCGATGGTGATGATCACAATAATGGGGAGAGTGTTAAAATTCTGGTTGAATACCAATGGAGACCAAAGATTTGTCCGGAGTGCAAATCGTTTGGTCATTCTGTTGCAACTTGCCCAAGTCTAAAGCATGTGGAAGGCAAATTCGATGAGAACCATGTTTCAAAGTGAAGCAAGAATGGGTGAAGGTTAATCGTGGTGCCGCAGCTCATGTATCCAACTCTTCAGGGATCCTTTCTAGAGGAGATGCAACCCTTGTTCGCTCACCTAGTGAGAATATTGAGCCTATTCCTCTTTCCATGTCTTCTTTGAATGTTGATGAAGTCATTGCCACTGGTCATTCTGAAGTTGAGCCTCCTTTGTGTCCTACCTACATGCCTATCAAGAATCAATGCAATGTCCTCTCTAAGGAGAGTGCTATTGATACCTCTAACAAGTTCTCTACTCTTGATGAGAATGTTTATAGTTTCCTCTCTATGGAAATTGTTGTTGAATGTAGTGATGATGACTCTCCTACCACAGCCTCTCTAGATCATTCCCTATGGCTCTCAAAGATTAAGAACATTGACGGGGTTCCTATCATTGGGGTTTCTAGCACTCCGGAGTCCTCTGGTAAAAAGAAGAAGAAGAAGAAGAAATGGTCTGCAAAGAAAGGAATGGATAATAGCTCGCAAGCTAAGGTGAAATCTCTTCAACCTTTAATGATTAATTTAGCTTGTTGGAACATTAGGGGTTTGAATGCTACCCCTAAACAATTAAAAATTAAGAAGATGATACTTGACCACAAGCTTAATCTAGTTTGTTTAATTGAGACAAGAGTGAGTATGATCCATCAGCCTCTTGTAGTCAATTCTGTTTTCATGGATTGGGAAATGCTTGACAATTACAATAGTCATGATCTTGGTAGAATTTGGATTGGTTGGGATCCTAGGATCATCAAAATCACTAAAATTTTTGAAACTGATCAGATTATACATTGCCAAGCTCATATTTTTGATAGTAATGATAGGTTCCATATCTCATTTGTTTATGGTTCTAATGTTGATAGTTCTAGAAGAGCTCTTTGGCATAGTTTATGCTCTAGTCAGCAAGATACTCCTTGGATGGTTCTTGGCGATTTCAATGTCTCTAGGAGGGTGAATGAGTCAGTTAGGGGTTCATCACATATTTCCTCAGCTATGGAAGAATTTAATGACTGTCTTTATGTTTCTTTTTTTTTTTTTTTTTTTGGTTAAGTAAATAGTATCATAAAAAGAGAGAAAGAATGTACAAATACAAGGGGCATACCCCAGGAAGCAAAGCAAGAGCTAAACAAAGGCTCAAAACAAGCACAAATGCACGACAAACAAGAAACAAGAGCTCGTAAAGGGCTTAAAACAAGCTCAAAGAAAAGAGCAAGCAACAAACAAGAGCAAAACATTAAAATTAATTAGTGTTAACAATCCAATTCAAAGTAATAAGCGGCTGATCCTTTAGATTGATAGAGGAGAGCCGACAGCGAATGGAGTCAATAATTGTACGAACAACAACCGAACTAGACTTTTTGGTGCCTTCAAAAATTCTACAATTACGCTCTCTCAAAATATGATAAACAGCCACAACAAGACAAAGCTTCTTTGTGACAATAATAGGGGTGTCCCCTCTCCAACGGGCATAATCCCAAGCAATAAAAGCATTCCAACAAAGGCCATTCCAAGGAGACCCACAATAATTCAGAATTGAGTCCAAATGGCTCTACTGAAAGAGCACTCAAAGAAAAGGTGTGCATGAGATTCAAGATGGGAGTCATAAAGAACACAAGTACTAACAGCCCTAGGGTCATATTTATGAATGTTGTCACGATTGGAGAGCCTACATCTAACAGCCATCCAAAAGATGAAACTCATTCTCGAAATGTTTTGAGGGAACCAAATGATGAGAATAAGGGAGCTACACTAAGGGATCCATTGCATGTTCCGACTGGTCCAATAACAACAACAAGGGCCAAGAGATTCAAAGAGGCACTCAACGGCCTGATTCAAGGCAATTGAGCTGATTATGAAGTTTTAAAGTCCAAGATGAGCCCACATGAAGACCAATGCTTAATTAACGTCATCAATGCAATTAATTGGGCCGAATAAGAGAAGCTTAGGTGTGAAGCACAATCTGGGATATGTGGAGGAGATTTAATTTCAGTTTTTTCCTTTTTAGTTTTTTAGAGAATAAAGAGTTGATTTGTTTCCCAAATTAAGGGGCTGATTTGTTTCCAGTTTTAGCTTTCCAAATAGGGAGCAAGTCAATAGTTCCTTGTTTTATTTTTAGTTTTAGTTTTATTTTCTTTCCCGTTTGTAAGGCCTTTGGCTGATTTCTCTTTTTTCCTTTCTTGTCCATTAGGGTTTTAGTTTATAAAGAACCCTCTAATGTATTATTTCGGCAGACTTTGATTGAATTAAAAATTGAGAGGATTCTTTTTCTCTTTTGTTCTTGGAGAACTGTTTGAACTTATCAGATTTTCTCTGTGGCGTTCATCCTTGACTTATCAATCAAGTATTCCATCCTTGATTGTGGTGTCCTCCTTATACCAAGGTTCACATCTCTTTATAGGTGTTGGGTCACGGTTTCCATCCAAAAACCTGAGCTTAGAACGATCTCAGGAATCAAACCGGCGAGGTTCGTATCATTTGGTTTCAGAGCTTAGGCTTTGAAAATCAGGTTTAATCTATCCCTGTTCTTCTACTTCTTGATTTCGTGCATTGATATTCAAAAAAAAAAAAAAACTTGATTCCGATTGATCAAGGTCAAAAAAAAAAAAAATACAAAAAAAAAGTTCCTTTGAAAGGTCATATAGTTGAACTTATATCAACTAGTGTTATTCTACTTCTTGATTTCGTGCATTGATATTCAAAAAAAAAAAAACCGTAGAATCTCGTCTTTGTTATTCTTGTTCTCTGACTTTTTCATTCCAAACTCTTTTGTATGTAGCATGATTATTGATGGGGGGAGTTGTACTAATGTGGCTAGCACTATTTTGGTGGAAAAACTGAATTTGACCACTTTTAAGCACCCAAAACCTTATAAGCTACAATGCATGAATGATAGTGGGGAAGTTAGGGTAAATAAGCAGGTGTTGGTGTCTTTTTCAATTGGAAGATACAAAGATGAAGTTACTTGTGACGTGGTGCCAATGAATGCGGGTCATATCCTTTTAGAAAGACCATGGCAGTTTGATAGGCATGTGACTCAAGATGGATATACTAATAGCTACTCATTTGTACTCAACAAAAGGTCAATCACTCTTATACCTTTAACCCCAAGATAAGTATATGAAGATCAAATGTGGTTAAAAAAAGATAGAGATGTAAAAAAAAAAAGAGTGAGAGCTCAAAAGAAAGAAAGTCCGAATCAGCAAAAAAAGATACAAAAGTTCAAAAAGAAAAAAAGGCTGATGAGAGAAAAAGAGAGAGAAAACAAGTGAGCTTTTATGCAAGTGAGAGTGAGATAAAAAAAGCTTTGTTTTCAAATCAGCCGATGATTGTACTTTTGTACAAAGAGGCTTGTTTTAGTACAAACGAACTTGAATCTTCTTTGCCTAGTGTTGTTGATTCACTTTTGCAGGACTTTGATGAAGTGTTTCCCGAAGAGATGCCTATTGGTTTACCACCAATAAGAGGGATTGAGCACCAAATTGATTTTGTACCCGGAGCACCTATCACAAATAGACCAGAATACAGAAGTAATCCGAAGGAGACAAAGGAACTTCAAAGGCATGTTAATGAGCTCATGGAAAGGGGGTACGTGCATGAGAGTATGAGTCCTTGTGCGGTTCCCGTATTACTTGTGCCTAAGAAGGATGGAACATGGAGGATGTGTGTTGATTTTCGTGCCATCAACAATATCACTGTAAAGTATCGACATCCTATTCCTAGATTAGATGATATGCTTGATGAATAGCATGGTTCTGTTGTGTTTACTAAAATTGATCTTAAGAGTGGATATCATCAAATTAGGATGAAAGAAGGTGATGTGTGCAAAACTGCTTTTAAAACAAAATATGGTTTATATGAGTGGTTAGTTATGCCTTTTGGATTAACTAATGCACCAAGTACTTTCATGAGATTAATGAACCATGTTTTGCGTGCTTTTATTGAAAAATTTGTGGTTGTTTACTTTGATGACATTTTGATTTATAGTAAAAACCTTAATGAGCATGTTGAACATTTAAAACTTGTTTTAGGTGTTTAAAGAGCTGAAAAGTTGTTTGCTAATCTCAAAAAGTGTACCTTTTGCACAAATAAGCTTGTATTTCTTGGTTTTGTTGTTAGTGCTAAAGGGATTGGGGTTGATGAAGAAAAGGTTAAGGCAATGAAGGAGTGGCCAAAACCTACAAATGTGGGACAAGTGAGGAGTTTCCATGGGTTGGCTAGTTTTTATAAGAGGTTTGTGAGGGATTTTAGTGGTCTAGCTGCACCTTTAACTGAAGTTATCAAAAAGAATGTGGGTTTCAAGTGGGGTAATGAACAAGAAAAGACATTTAACTTGATTAAGGAGAAATTAACTAACGCACCTTTGCTTGCTTTGCCTGACTTTGCTAAAGCTTTTGAGATTGAGTGTGATGCTTCAGGAATAGGTATTGGAGTTGTTCTAATGCAAGAAGGACGTCCCATTGCATTTTTTAGTGAGAAGATAAGTGGAGCAGCCTTGAATTATCCTACCTACGACAAGGAGATGTATGCTTAGGTTAAGGCATTGGAAACTTGGCAACACTACCTTTGGTCGAATGAATTCGTGATTCACACGGATCATGAGTCCTTGAAGCATTTAAAGGGGCAGCACAAGCTAAAAAAGCAGCATGCCAAATGGGTGGAGTTCATAGAAACATTTCCTTATGTGATCAAGTACAAAAAAGGTAAGGAAAATGTGGTCGCTGATGCGCTGTCTAGAAGGTATGTTTTACTTTCTACTTTGGATGCTAAAATGCTTGGTTTAGATTACATTAAAGAATTATATGTGGAACATTCTAATTTTGGCAATGTATTCAATGCATGTGAAAAGGTTGCATTTGGCAAGTTTTATTGGCATGATGGATTTTTGTTTAGAGAAACTAAATTATGTTTGCCTAAGAGTTCTTTGCATGAATTGCTTGTTAGAGAAGCTCATGGGGGTGGTTTGGTGGGGCATTTTGGGATAGCCAAGACACTAGATGTTTTGCATAAACACTTCTTTTGGCCTCATATGAAACGTGATGTAGAAAGAGTTTGTGATAAATGCATTACATGTAGACAAGCTAAGTCTAGGGTTAAGCCTCGTGGTTTGTATACTCCTTTGCCTATACCTAGTGGACCTTGGATTGACATTTCTATGGATTTTGTGTTGGGTTTGCCTAGGTCAAAGAGGGGTAGGGATTCTATATATGTGGTTGTTGATAGGTTTTCAAAAATGGCACATTTCATTCCTTGTCATAAAATTGATGATGCATCACATATTGCTGATTTGTTTTTCAAAGAAATTGTTAGATTGCATGGCATGCCTAAAACCATTATTTCGAATAGAGACGCTAAGTTCTTAAGCTACTTTTGGAAAACTTTGTGGGGTAAGTTAGGAACTAAACTTTTATTTTCTACTACTTGTAATCCACAAACTGATGGTCAAACTGAAGTAGTTAATAGGACTTTATCTGCCTTGTTGCGTGCTATAATACAAAAGAAGCCAAAAAGAAAGTTTGGAAACTAAAAAGGATGGTAGAAAACCTAAAAGCACTCTTGCGTTCAAAAACGCATTCCCACCTGCCAAAAAGAAAGTTGACATGCCAAAAAAAAAAAAGTTTGCATGATAAAAAGAACAGTCGAAAGCCAAAAATAAAGTTTGCTTTCCAAAAAGAACGTCTGGAAGCCTAAAACAAAGTTTTCTTTCCAAAAAGAAGGCCTGAGAGCTAAAAAGAAAGCGTTGAAACTAAAAAGCATTTTAGACAACTTAAAAGCACTCACATTCAAAAAAGCATTCACGTATGCCAAAAAGAAAGTTTGCATGATAAAAAGAACGCCCGAAAACCAAAAAGAAAGTTTGCATTCAAAAAAGAACAACCGGAAGCCAAAGAGAAAGTTTGCTTTCCAAAAAGAAAGCTCGTAAACCAAAAAGAGAGCATGAAAACCAAAAAGCATGCTAGACAACCTAAAAGCACTCTCACGTTCAAAAAAGAATTCCCGCATGCCAAAAAGAAAGTTTTAATGCCAAAAAAAATGCCCGAAAGCTAAAAAGGAAGTTTGTTTTCCAAAAAGAATGCCCGGAAGCCAAAAAGAAATCATGGAAACTGAAAAGCATGCAAGACAACCGAAAAGCACTTTTGCGTTCAAAAAAAGCATTTATGTATGATAAAAAGAAAGTTGAACTGCCAAAAAGAAAGTTTGCATGCCAAAAATAACGTCTAAAAGCCAAAAAGAAAGTTTGCTTTCCAAAAAGAACGCCCGTAAACCAAAAGAAAGCATGGAAACTGAAAAGCAAGCTAGACAACCTAAAAATACTCTAACATTAAAAAAAGCATTCCCTCATGCCAAAAAGAAAGTTTACATACCAAAAAAAATGCCTAAAAACCAAAAAGGAAGTTTGCTTTCCAAAAAGAATGCACGGAAGCCAAAAAGTAAGCGTGGAAACTAAAAAGCATGCGAGACAACCTAAAAGAACTCTCGCTTTCCAAAAAAGCATTTTCGCATTCCAAAAAGAAAGTTGACCCGCCAACAAGAAAGTTTGCATGCCAAAAAGAAAGTTTGCAATCCAAAAAGAACGCCCGTAAACCAAAAAGAAAGCATGGAAACTAAAAAGCATGCTAAACAACCTAAAAACACTCTCTTATTCAAAAAAGCACTCTCTCATTCAAAAAAGGATTCCCGCATACCAAAAAGAAAGTGGACATGCCAAAAAGAAAGTCTGCATGACAAAAAGAATGCCCGAAAGCCAAAAAGGAAGTTTGCTTACCAAAAAGAATGCCTGGAAGCCAAAAAGTAAGTATGGATACTAAAAAGCATGCGAGACAACCTAAAAGCACTCTGGCATTCCAATAAAGCATTTCCGCATGCCAAAAAGAAAGTTGACCTGCCAAAAAGAAAGTTTGCATGCCAAAAAGAACGTCTGAAAGCCAAAAAGAAAGTTTGTTTTCCAAAAAGAACGCCTGTAAACCAAAAAGAAAGCATGGAAACTAAAAAGCGTGCTACAAAACCTAAAAGCACTCTCACATTACAAAAAGCATTCTCGCATGCCAAAAAGAAGGTTTGCATGACAAAAAGAATGCCCGAAAACCAAAAAAGAAGTTTGCTTTCCAAAAAGAACGCTCATAAGCCAAAACGAAAGCATGGAAACTAAAAAATATGCTAGACAACCTAAAATAGCTCTCGTGTTGAAAAAAGCATTCCCACAGACTAAAACGAAAGTTTGCATGTGAAAAAGGACGTCCCGAAAGCCAAAAAGAAAGTTTGCTATAAAAAATAACGCTCATAAGCTAAAAAGAAAGCATGGAAACTAAAAAGGATGGTAGAAAACCTAAAAGCACTCTCGTGTTCAAAAACGCATTCCCGCTTCCTAAAAAGAAAGTTGACATGCCAAAAAAAAAAGTTTGCATGACAAAAAGAACGCTCGAAAGCCAAAAAGAAAGTTTGCTTTCAATAAAGATCGCCTGGATGCAACCAAGAAAGTTTGCTTTCCAAAATGAAGGCCTGAAAGCTAAAAAGAAAGCGTGGAAAATAACAAGCATTTTAGACAACTTAAAACCACTCTCGCTTTCAAAAAAGCATTCTCGCATGCCAAAAAGAAAGTTGACATGGCAAAAGAAAAGTTAGCATGACAAAAAGAATGCTCGAAAGCCAAAACGAAAGTTTGCTTTCCAAAAAGAACGTTCGGAAGCCAAAAAGAAAGTTTGCTTTCCAAAAATAACGCCCGTAAGCCGTAATGAAACATTGGAAACTAAAAACATGCTAGACAATCTAAAAGCACTCTCGCCTTCAAAAAAGCATTCCCGTATGCCATAAAGAACGTTGACATGCCAAAAAGGATGACCGCAAGCAAAAAAAGAAAGTTTGCTTTCCAAAAAGAACGCTGGAAGGCAAAAAGAAAGTATAAAAAATAAAAAGCTTGCTAGAACACCTAAAAGCACTCTCGCGTTCTAATAAAGCATTTCCACATGCCAAAAGAATGTTGACTTACCAAAAAGAAAGTTTCAATGCAAAAAAGAATGCTCAAAAGCAAAAAAGAAAGTTAGCTTTCCAAAAAGAAAGCCCGTATACCAAAAGGAAAGCATAGAAACTAAAAAGCATGGTAGACAACCTAAAAGCACTCTCACATTCAAAAAAGCATCCCCGTATGCCAAAAAGAAAGTTTGCATGTCAAAAAGAACGCCCGAAAGCCAAAAAGGAAGTTTGCTTTCCGAAAAGAACGCCCGTAAGCCAAAACGAAAGCATGGAAACCAAAAAATATGCTAGACAACCTTAAAGAGCTCTCGCGTGGAAAAAGCATTCCCACAAGCCAAAACGAAAGTTTGCATGCCAAAACGGACACCCCGAAAGCCAAAAAGAAAGTTTACTATCCAAAAAGAACGCTCAAAAGCCAAAATGAAAGCATGGAAACTAAAAAGGATGGTAGAAAACCTAAAAGCACTCTAGCATTAAAAAACGCATTCCCGCTTGCTAAAAAGAAAGTTGAAATGCCAAAACAAAAGTTTGCATGACAAAAAGAATGCTCGAAAGCTAAAAAAAAAGTTTTTTTTTTGTTTTTTTTTTTGGTTAAGTAAATAGTATCATAGAAAAAGAGAAAGAATGTACAAATACAAGAGGCATACCCCAGGAAGCAAAGCAAGAGCTAAAAAATGGCTCAAAACAAGCATAAACACATTCTCGGAATGTTTTGAGGGAACCAAACCAAGTTGAACCAAGGAAAAAGAGGGTGAGGGGCTTTAAGAGAAGCCAAAGCAGAAGAGGACAAGTAAATACCATCGGAAGAAGGGAGCCACTAAATACTATCCTCTAGATTGGAGTTAGGTTTGTAAGTAGGCATTCTACTTCTAATTTCAACAAGATCAATGGACATAGCAATTGGCCATTTCCAAGAATCACCAAGAACAATGGTATTAACCATTACGTTGATAAGGAGTCTAGAATCACAGACCACACGGGGGCTCCATTTCGAAAGGAGAAGACCATCCGGATGCCAATTGTCAAACCATAAGGAGGTACTAGAACCATTGCCAATGAGGTGCTGAATTAAAGGACGAACAATAGGCCGAAGATGGAGGAGTTTCTTGTGGAAAGGGGTTGATGGTGATAGTAAGGGTGCTAAGATTTCTTGGTCTGATATTTGTCTCCCTAAGAAAGAGGGTGGTCTCGGAATCATCGACCTCTCTTCGTGGAACAAGGCCTTGATGATTAGGCATCTTTGGATTATTATTTATGGAACGAATAATCTCTGGTCTTCTTGGATCAAAGTCTATCACCTAAAAGGTTGTAACATATGGGAGGCTAAAGCTCCTAATATCTGCTCTTGGAATTGGAGAAAACTCCTCCATCTTCGGCCTATTGTTTGTCCTTTAATTCAGCACTTCATTGGCAATGGTTCTAGTACCTCCTTAAGGTTTGACAATTGGCATCCGAATGGTCCTCTACTTTTGAAATGGAGCCCCCGTGTGGTCTATGATTCCGGCCTCCCTTTCAACGCAGCGGTTAATACCATTGTTCTTGGTGATTCTTGGAGACGGCCAGTTGCCATGTCCATTGATCTTGTTGAAATTAGAAGTCGAATGCCTACTTACAATCCTAACTCCGATCTAGAGGATAGTATTCGGTGGCTCCCTTCTTCCAATGGTATTTACTCGGCCTCTTCTGCTTTGGCTTCTCTTAAAGCCCCTCACCCTCTTGTTCCTTGGATCAAGCTGGTTTGGTTCCCTCAAAACATTCCGAGAATGAGTTTCATCCTTTGGATGGCTGTTAGAGGTAGGCTCTCCACCCGTGACCCCATTCATAAATATGACCTAGGGCTGTTACTACTTCTGTTATTTGTAACTCCCATCTTGAATCTCACGCTCACCTTTTCTTTGAGTGCTCTTTCAGTAGAGCCATTTGGACTCAACTTCTGAATTATTGTGGGTCTCCTTGGAATGGCCTTGGTTGGAATGCTTTTATTGCTTGGGCTTCTGCCCATTGGAGAGGGGACACCCCTATTATTGTCACAAAGAAGCTTTGTCTTGTTGTGGCTGTTTATCATATTTGGAGAGAGCGTAATTGTAGAATTTTTGAAGGTACCAAAAAGTCTAGTTCGGTTGTTGTTCGCACAATTATTGACACCATTCGCTGTCGGCTCTCCTCTATCAATCTAAAGGATCACCTGCTTATTACTTTGAATTGGATTGTTAACGCTAATTAATTTTTTTGCTTTGCTCTTGTTTGTTGCTTGCTCTTTTCGTTGAGCTTGTTTTGAGCCCTTTACGAGCTCGTGTTTCTTGTTTGCTCGTGTGTTTGTGCTTGTTTTGAGCTTTTGTTTAGCTCCTGCTTTGCTTCCTGAGGTATGCCCCTTGTATTTGTACATTCTTTCTCTCTTTCTATGATACTATTTACTTACCCAAAAAAAAAAGAAGTTTGGTTTCCAAAAAGAACTCCCAGAAGCCAATACGAAAGCATGAAAACCAAAAAGCATGCTAGACAACCAAAAACCACTCTCGCGTTTAAAAGAGTATTCCCGAATGTCAAAAAGAAAGTTGACATGCAAAAATGAAAGTTTGCATGCGTAAAAGATTGTCCGAAAGCCAAAAAGAAAGTTTGCTTTTAAAAAATAACGCCCGGAAGCCAAAAAAAAAAGGATGGAAACTTTTTTTTTTTTTTTGATAAATAAAATTGGACTGATCTAAAGGAAAAAAGCATCACAAGCGATCATATGCTGAAACACCCTTAGACAATATCTATATATAAAAAATAAAATAAAAAGAGAAAAGAAAAGTAAAAAGAGACAAAAAGCAACAAAGCACAAATAACCAAGGGGAAAACAACCCCAAACAAAAAGAGGCACGCAGGCCACACAAAAAAGAAAAACAAAACATCAAGAAAAACAAAAAGACTCCCGACCCATCCAATCGTTGCCAACTAAAGTAAAACAGAACGGCTGGGCAAGGAACCATCAAGAATCACCCTGAAGCTCCAAAGCATGTTTGGAAAGTGTATCTGCAACCTGATTCCCCTCCTTGAAAATATAGGAAACCTGAAAATCCATCTGTCAGATCTGGAAGATGCAGGGCTGCCACGCTTAACAAACCCTCCAAGGAACCATCTCAGAATGTGAAGAAAGAAGAATCGCTCTCAATCCAGAGACGATGCCACCCATACTTCCATGCAAAATTAATGGCCAAAGAGGTCGCCAGAAGCTCAGCCTCAAACGCAAAAACCTGACCAAGAGGAATAGCAAAGAAACCCTTCACTAAAAAAAGCATGGAAACTAAAAAGCATGCTAGACAACCTAAAAGCATTCTTGCGTTCAAAAAAGCATTCCCGCATGCCAAAATGAAAGTTTGCCTACCAAAAAGAATGCCCAAAAGCCAAAAAGAAAGTTTTCTTTCCAAAAAGAACGCGTGAGAGCCAAAAAGAAAGCATGAAAACTAAAAAGCATACTAGACAACCAAAAAGCACTCTCGCGTTCAAAAAAGCATTCCTGTATGCAAAAGAGAAAGTTGAAATTGAAAAAGAAAGTTTGCAGGCCAAAAAGAACGCCTGAAAGCCAAAAGGAAATTTGCTTTCCAAAAAGAACGCCCGGAAGTCAAAAACAAAGCATGGAACTAAAAACCTTGCTAGACAACCTAAAAGCATTCTCGCATTCAAAAAAACATTCCCACGTGCTAAAAGGAAAGTTGACAAGCCAAAAAGAAAGTTTGCATAGCAAAAAGAACGTCCGAAAGCCAAAAAGAAAGTTCGTTTCTCGGGCTTTCTTCACACTTGGTGCAACAAGAGAGGTAATGGTTGCATCTCTAAGAAATTGGATATAGTTCTTGTCAATAATGAAAGGCTTGTCAAGTTTGATCATTCAGAAGCAATGTTCCTTCCTCCTAGCATTTAGGACCATTGCCCATTCGTGGTCAAGCTCGGGTTGCCATGTTATAAGAAAAACTACCCTTTCAAGTTTTTCAATTTTCTAATGGATAGAAAGGACTTTCTCCCCTTGGTTGAGACCATTTGGCAGGAGCAAGTTCAAGGCACTATGCAATACAAGCTTTGCTCTAAGCTCAGTATTTTGAAGAAGTATCTAAAGACTTTTAACAATGACAAGGTGGGAGATGTGTCAATTAAATCGATTGAAGCTAAGGCTGCTCTAGATGCTTGTCAACTCCTTCTTGATACTAACCTTAGAATTCTAGAAAATGAGTTTATAAACAGCTACACTTTGAATCTTCAGTCTGAATAGGACCTCCTCAGGCAAAAATCTAGAATTCAATGGCTTAAGGCTGGTGATCGTAACTCTTACTACTTCTTTAAAGCTATCAATGGTATGCGGAATAGAAGTAAGATCCACTCTATTTCTGGAGATGATGGCTCCTTGATTGAAGGTGACATTCCGGTTAAGAATGAAGCTATTCGTCATTTTCAGAATATTCTTGGTTGCACTATGCTCACTAGACATGGTATTGGTACTTTGAGAAATATTATTGATAATGTCATCTCCAATGATCAAGATGGTTTAATGGATAGAGATGTCACTAATGATGAGATTCGTGAGGTTTGCTTCTCTCTCCACCCTAACAAGGCTCCTAGTCCCGATGGCTTCAACGCTCATTTTTTAAAGAAAACTTGGGACATTGTTGGTGAAGATGTGATTAATGCTATCCAAGAGTTCCTTAGATCTTGTCATCTTCTTAAGGAACTCAATGCTACGATTATTTCTTTGGTCCCCAAAGTCCCTAATCCTTCTATGATGAAAGACTTTAGACCTATCTCTTGTTGCAACACTCTCTATAAGATCATTGCTAAGATCGTTGCCAATAGGATTAAGTCTTGTCTCCCGGATATTATCAGCCCTTTTCAATCGGCTTTTGTGGCTGGTAGGAGCATTGGGGACAACATCCTTCTTGCATCAGAACTTATGGGGAATTATCATACGGATATCGGTTGCCCTAGGTTGGCTCTCAAAGTGGATTTGATGAAGGCCTTTGACATGGTAGACTAGGGCTTTTTACTTGAAACTCTCGCTGCTTTTCACTTTCCTCCTAGGGTTATTAAGTGGATCAAAGCTTGCCTTACTACCCCCAAGTTCTCTATCTCCTTAAACGGTGAGCTAGCTAGTTTCTTCTCCAAAAAAAGGGGTCTTTGGCAAGGGGATCCTATGTCTCCCGACCTCTTTGTTATTGCTATGGAAGTTCTGTCTGAAGTTCTGGCCAAGCGCACTGCGGACTCTCCTAGCTTCAAGTTGCATTAGAAGTGTGATAAGATAAAACTTTCCCACCTTTGTTTTGCTGATGACCTAATTATTCTTTGCCATGGCTCCCCTTCTTCAGCTCATGTCCTTAAGGCTGCCCTTGATGAATTCTCCTTACTTTTGGGCCTCCTTGCTAATCATGCCAAGAGCAACATCTTCACTTCGAGTTTATCCTCTACTACAAATCAGCAACTTATTAATCTCTTTGGTTATAAAAAGGGTTCTCTTCCCATTCGTTATCTTGGTATTCCGATTATCTCGAATAAGCTTTATCTTCATGATTGCACCTCCCTTGTGGATACAGTCTCGGACAGACTATCTTCTTGGTTGAACCATGGTCTCTCTTATGCCGGGCGCTTACAGCTAATTGTCTCGGTCTTGTCTAGTTTACAAGTCTTTTGGGCTAGTTATCTTTGTCTCCATATCAAGATTTTGAAGATTATTGAACGAAAATTCAGAAGTTTCTTTCGGAAAGGGGTTGATGGTGACAGCAAGGGTGCTAAGATTTCTTGGTCTGATATTTGTCTCCCTAAGAAAGAGGGTGGTCTTGGAATCATGGACCTCTCTTTGGAATGGCCTTTGTTGGAATGCTTTTATTGCTTGGGCTTTTGCCCATTAGAGAGGGGACACCCCTATTCATTTCACAAAGAAGCTTTGTCTTATTGTGGCTGTTTATCATATTTGGAGAGAGCGTAATTGTAGAATTTTTTAAGGCACCAAAAAGTCTAGTACGGCTGTTGTTCGCACAATTATTGACACCATTCGCTGTCGGCGCTCCTCTATCAATCTAATCTAAAGGATCACCCGCTTATTACTTTGAATTGGATTGTTAACGCTAATTAATTTTAGTGCTTTGCTCTTGTTTGTTGCTTGCTCTTTTCTTTGAGTTTGTTTTGAGCCCTTTACGAGCTCTTGTTTCTTGTTTGCCATGCGTTTGTGTTTGTTTTGAGCCTTTATTTATCTCTTGCTTTGCTTCCTGGTTTATGCCCCTTGTATTTGTACATTCTTTCTCTCTCTCTACGGTACTATTTACTTATCCAAAAAAAAAAAAAAAAAAAACCCAGAAGCCAAAAGGAAAGCATGGAAACTAAATAGCATGCTAGACAACCTAAAAGCACTCTCGTGTTCAAAAAAGCATTCCTGTATGCAAAAAAGAAAGTAAGCATCAGAAAAAAGAAAGTCTGCATGTCAAAAAGAACGCCCGAAAGCCAAAAAGGAAGTTTGCTTTCCAAAAAGAACGGCCGAAAGCCAAAAAGAAATCATGGAAACTAAAAAAATCCGGACAACCTAAAATCACTCTCGAGTTATAAAAGGCAATCCCGAATGCCAAAAAGAGAGTTGACATGCAAAAAAGAACACCCTAAAGCCAAAATGAAAGTTTTCTTTCCAAAACGAACTGCTGGAAGCCAAAAAGAAATCATGGGAACTAAAAAGAATTCTAGACAACATAAAAGCACTCTCGCATTCAAGAAAGCATTCCCGAATGCCAAAATGAAAGTTGACATGCCAAAAAGAAAGTTTGCACGCCAAAAAGAACGCTAAAAAGCAAAAAAGAAAGTTTGCTTTCCAAAAAGAATGCCCGGAAGCCAAAACTAAAGCATGGAAACTAAAAGCATGCTTGACTACCAATAAGCACTCCAGTGTTGAAAAAAGCATTCCCGTAGGCCAAAAAGAAAGTTGAAATACCAATAAGAAAGTTTGCATGCCAAAAAGAACGCTCGAATGCCAAAAAGAAATTTTGCTTTCCAAAAAGAATTCCTGGAAGCCAAAAGGAAAGCAAGGAAACTAAAAAGCATGGAAGAAAACCTAAAAGCACTCTCACGTTCTAAAAAGATTTCCCACATGCCAAAATGAAAGTTGACATGCCAAAAAGAAAGTTTGCATGCCAAAAAGAAATTTTGCTTTTCAAAAGGAACGTTCGAAAGCCAAAAAAAAATCAAGGAAACTACAAAGCATGGAAGAACACCTAAAAGCACTCTCGTGTTCAAAAAAGACTTTCCGCATGCCCAAAAGAAAGTTGACATGCCAAAAAGAAAGTTTGCATACCGAAAAGAAGGCCAAAAAGCATAAAAGAAAGTTTGCTTTCCAAAAAGAACGCCCGGAAACCAACAGGAAAGCATGAAAACTAAAAAGCATACTAGACAACAAAAAAAACACTATCGCATTCAAAAAAGCATTCCCACATGCTAAAAAGAAAGTTGAGATGGTAAAAAAAAAAGTTTGCATGGCAAAAAGAACACCTGAAAGCCAAAAAAAGTTTGCTTTCCAAAAAGAACGGCCGAAAGCCAAAAAGAAATCATGGAAACTAAAAAGAATTCTAGACAATCAAAAAGCACTCTAGCGTTAAAAAAAGCATTCCCAAATTCCAAAAAGAAAGTTGGAATGCCAAAAAGAATGCTGGAAAGCCAAAAATAAAGTATGCTTTCTAAAAAGAACGCTCAGAAGCCAAAACGAAAGCATGGAAACTAAAAAGCATGCTGAACAACCTAAAAGCACTCTCGCGTTCAAAAAAGCATTCCTGCATGCCAAAAAGAAAGTTGACATACCAAAAAGAAAATTTACATGCCAAAAAGAACTTCTGATTGCCAAAAAGAAATTTGGCTTTCCGAAAAGAACGCCTGGAAGCCAAAAGGAAAGCAACGAAACTAAAAAGCATGGAAGAAAACCCAAAAGTACTCTCGTGTTCAAAAAAGCGTTCCCACACGAAAAAAAAAAGTTGACATGTCAAAAAGAACGCCCGAAAGCCAAAAAGAAAGTTTGATTTCCAAAAAGAACTTCCGGAAGCCAAAAAAAAAGCATGAAAACTAAAAAGCATACTAGACAACCAAAAAGCAATCTCACGTTCAAAAAACCATTCCCGTATGCCAAAAAATAAAGTTGACATGCGAAAGCCAAAAAGAAAGTTTGTATGACAAAAATAATACCCGAAAGTCAAAAAGAAATTTTGCTTTACAAAAAGAACGCCCGTAAGCCAAAAAGAAAGCATAGAAAATAAAAAGCTTGCTAGACAACTTAAAAGCTCTCTCGCATTCAAAAAAGCATTCCCGCATGCCAAAAATAAAGTTGACATGACAAAAAGAAAGTTTGCGTGACAAAAAAAAACGCCCAAAAGCCAAAAAGTAAGTTTGCATTCAAAAAAGAACGCCTAGAATCCAAAAAGAAAGAATGGAAACTAAAAGCATGCTAGATAACCTAAAAGCATTCTTGCGTTCAAAAAAGCATTCCCGCATGCCAAATAAAAAGTTGACAACCCAAATAGAAATTTTACATGCCGAAAAGAACTTCCGAAAGCAAAAAAGAATGTTCATTTTCCAAAAATAACACCCAGAAGCCAAAAAGAAAACATGGACACTAAAAACTTTCTTGGACAACCTAAAAGCACTCTCACGATCAAAAAAGCATTCTCACATGCTAAAAAGAAAGTTGAGATGCCAAAAAGAAAGATTGCATACCCAAAAGAATGCCTGAAAGCCAATAAGAAAGTTTGCTTTCCAAAAAGAACGGTCAGAAGCCAAAAAGAAATCATGGAAACTAAAAAGATTTTTAGACAACCTAAAAGTACTCTCGCGCTAAAAAAAGCACTCCCAAATGCCAAAAAGAAAGTTTGCATGCCAAAAAGAATGCCCGAAAGCCAAAAAGTAAAAAGCATGCTTGACAACCTAAAAGCACTCTTGCATTGTAAAAAGCATTCCCGCATGCTAAACAGAAAGTTGACTTGACAAAAAGGAAATTTGCATGCCAAAAAGAATGCCCGAATGCCAAAAAGAATGCCCGGAAGCAAAAAAGAAAGCATGAAAACTAAAAAAGCATACTAGAAAACCAAAAAGCACTCTCGCGTTCAAAAAAGCATTCCCACATGCCAAAAAAGAAAGTTGACATGCCAAAAAGAAAGTTTGCATGACAAAAAATAACACCCAAAAGCCAAAAAGAAATTTTGCATTTCAAAATGAATGACCGGAAGCCAAAAACAAAGCATGGAAACTAAAAAGCTTGCTAGACAACATAAAAGCACTTTTGCATTCAAAAAAACATTACCACATGCCAAAAACAAAGTTGACATGTCAAAAAGAAAGTTTGTGACAAAAAGAATGCCTGAAAGCCAAAAAGTAAGTTTGCTTTCAAAAAAGATCGCCTGGAAGCCAAAAAGAAAGCATGGAAACTAAAAAGCATGCTAGACAACCTAAAAGCATTCCCGGCCAAATAGAAAGTTGACAACCCAAATAGAAATTTTGCATGCCGAAAAGAACGCCTGAAAGCAAAAAAGAAAGTTTGCTTTTCAAAAATAACTCCCGAAAGCCAAAAAGAAAGCATGGAAACTAAAAACTTTGCTGGAAACCTAAAAGAATCTTGTGATCAAAAAAGCATTCTCACATGCTAAAAGAAAAGTTGAGATGCCAAGAAGAAAGATCGCATACCAAAAAGAACGCCCGAAAGCCAATAAGAAAGTTTGCTTTCCAGAAAGAACGACCAGAAGCCAAAAAGAAATCATGGAAACTTAAAAGATTTCTAGACAACGTAAAAGCACTCTGGTGTTCAAAAAAGCATTCCTGAAGGCCTAAAAGAAAGTTAACATGCCAAAAAGAAAGTTTGCATGCCAAAAATAACGCCCGAAAGCCAAAAAGAAAGTTTGCTTTCCAAAAAGAACGCCCAAAATCCAAAACGAGAGCATGGAAAGTGAAAAGCATGATTGACAACCCAAAATCACTCTTGCGTTCAAAAAAGCATTCCCGTATGCCAAAAAGAAAGTTTGTATACCAAAAAGAAGGCCCGAATGCCAAAAAGTAATTTTAATGCCCGGAAGCAAAAAAGAAAGCATGAAAACTAAAAATCATACTAGACAACCTAAAAGCACTTTCGCATTCAGAAAATCATTCTCGAATGCAAAAAAGAAAGTTGATATGCCAACAAGAAAGTTTATATGCCAACAAGAATGCCTGAAAGTCAAAAAGAAATTTGCTTTCAAAAAAGAACGGCTGGAAGCCAAAAAGAAATCATGGAAACTAAAAAGAATTCTAGACAACCTAAAAGAACTCTCGCGTTCAAAAAAGCATTCTCGATTGCCAAAAAGAAAGTTTGCATGCCAAAAAGAATGATGGAAAGCCAAAAAGAAAGTTTGTTTTCCAAAAAGAACGCCCGAAAGCTAAAACGAAAGCATGAAAAGTAAAAAGCATGCTAGACAGCCTAAAAGCACTCTCGCGTTCAAAAAGCATTCCTGCATGCCAAAAAGTAAGTTTGCATACCAAAAAGAAAGTTTACAAGCCAAAAAGAACGCCTGAATGCCAAAAAGAAATTTTGCTTTCTGAAAAGAACGCCTGGAAGCCAAAAGGAAAGCAAGGAAACTAAAAATCAAGGAAGAAAAAATAAAAGCACTCTCTTTTTTTGGGTAAATCTATAGTATCATAGAAAGAGAATAAGAATGTACAAAATACAAGGGGCATACCACAGGAAAACAAGAGCAAGAACAAAAGCTCAAACCACCTCAAACACACGAGCAAAACAAGAAACAAGAGCTAAACAAGGGCACAAATAAACAAAAACACAAAGAAACAAATCAACTAAAAGAAATATCCTACTTTAACGCAACATGAGACCAATCCTTCAAAAAAGCATGGAAACTAAAAAGAATTCTAAACAATCTAAAAGCACTCTCGCGTTCAAAAAAATATTCCTGCATGCCAAAAAGAAATTTGACATGCCAAAAAGAAAGTTTGCATGCGAAAAGAACGCCTTAAAACCAAAAAAAAAGTTTGTTTTTCAAAAAGAACGTTCGGAAGCCAAAAAGAAACTAACAAGAATTCTAGACAACATAAAAGAACTCTCACGTTCAGAAAAGCATTTCCGAATACCAAAAAGAAAGTTTGCATGCCAAAAAGAAAGCCAGAAAGCCAAAAAGAAAGTATTCTTTCCAAAAAAAACACCTGGAAGCCAAAACGAAGCCATGGAAACTAAAAAGCATGCTAGACCACCTAAAAGCTCTCTCGTGTTCAAAAAGCATTCCCGCATGCCAAAAAGAAAGTTGACATGCCAAAAAGAAAGATTGCATGCCAAAAAGAACGCCCAACGAAAGGGCAAGGAAAGTTGAATAGAATAAGATCGTCTGCATAATATAAAACCTCGTTATTGATGATTTTTGAACCCTAAAAAATGCTTTGCATGGATGGAAGATTAGGTTTTAGGGTTTCGACGCCGTTTTGTTTTTTTGAGCCTCTTCCGGTTCGATTTTGATTTTATGTTCTGTACCAAAGTTGTAGATCATGAAATTTTTTGCGATCTGGAATCAAGAATCTTGTGATAATTTTGGTGCTTTGCTCTTGTTTGTTGCTTGCCCTTTTCTTTGAGCTTGTTTTAAGCCCTTTACGAGCTCTTGTTTATTGTTTGCCATGCGTTTGTGCTTATTTTGAGCCTTTGTTTAGCTCTTGCTTTGCTTCCTGGGGTATTCCCCTTGTATTTGTACATTCTTTCTCTCTTTCTATGATACTATTTACTTACCCAAAAAAAAAAAAAAAAAAGAATGCCGGAAAGCCAAAAAGAAAGTTTGCTATCCAAACAAACGCCCGGAAGGCAAAAAGAAACCATGGAAACTAAAAAGCATGCTAGACAACCTAAAAGGACTCTCGCGTTCAAAAAAGCATTCCCGCATGCCGAAAAGAAAATTGATAAGCCAAAAAGAAATCATGGAAACTAAAAAGAATTCTAGACAACCTAAAAGAACACTCGCATTCAAAAAAGCATTCCCGAATGCCAAAAGGAAAGTTCACATGCCAAAAAGTACCCCCAAAAGCCAAAAAGAAAGTTTGCTTTCGAAAAAAGAACGGCCAGAAACCAAAAAGAAATCATGGAAACTAAAAAGAATTCTAGACAACCTAAAAGAACTCTCGTGTTCAAAAAAACATTCCCGGATGCCAAAAAGAAAGTTGATATGCCAAAAAGAACGACGGAAAGCCGAAGAGAAAGTTAGCTTTCTAAAAAGAACGCACGAAAGCCGAAACAAAAACATGGAAACTAAAAAGCATGCTAGACAACCTAAAAGCACTCTTCCGTTCATTAAAGCATTCCCGCATGCCAAGAAGAAAAATGAAAGGCCAAAAAGATTGTTTGCATGCCAAAAAGAACGCTAGAAAGCCAAAAAGAAAGTTTGCTTTCCAAAAAAACGGCTGGAAGCCAAAAAGAAACCATGGAAACTAAAAAGCAGGTTGGACAACCTAAAAGCACTCTCGCGTTCAAAAAAGTATTCCCTCATGTCAAAAAGAAAGTTGACATGCCAAAAAAAAAGTTTGCATGCCAAAAAGAACGCCCGAAAGCCAAAAAGAAAGTTTGCTTTCAAAAAAGAATGGCCTGAAGCCAAAAAGAAATCATGGAAACTAAAAAGAATTCTAGACAACCTAAAAGAACTCTCGTGTTCAAAAAAAAATTCTCGGATGCCAAAAAGAAAGTTGACATGCCAAAAAGAACGACGGAAAGCCAAAGAGAAAGTTTGCTTTCCAAAAAAAACGCACGAAAGCCAAAACGAAAACATGGAAACTAAAAAGCATGCTAGACAACCTAAAAGCACTCTTCCGTTCATTAAATTATTCCCGCATGCCAAGAAGAAAATTGAAATGCCAAAACGATTGTTTACATGCCAAAAAGAATGCTAGAAAGCCAAAAAGAAAGTTTGCTTTCCAAAAAAATGCCTGGAAGCCAAAAAGAAACCATGGAAACTAAAAAGCATGTTGGACAACCTAAAATCACTCTCGCATTCAAAAAAGCATTCCCGCATGCCAAAAAGAAAGTTGACATCCCAAAAAGAAAGATTGCATGCCAAAAAGAACGCCCAAAAGTCAAAAAGAATGTTTGCTTTCAAAAAAGAATGGCCTAAAGCCAAAAAGAAATCATGGAAAGTAAAAAGAATTCTAAACAACCTAAAAGAACTCTCGGATTCAAAAAAGCATTCCCGAATGCCAAAAAGAAAGTTTGCATGCCAAAAAGAAAGTTTTCTTTCCAAAAAGAATAATGGAAACTAAAATGCATGGTAAACAACCTAAAGGCGCTCTCGCGTTCAAAAAAGCATTCCCTCATGCCAAAAAGAAAGTTGACATTCCGAAAAGAAAGTTTGCATGCCAAAAAGAACGCCTGAGTCAAAAAGAAATTTCGCTTTCCAAAAGAACTCCCGAAACCCAAAGGGAAAGCAAGGAAACTATAAATCATGGAAGAAAACATAAAAGCACTCTCTTTTTTTGGGTAAATAAATAGTATCATAGAAAGAGAATAAGAATGTACAAAATAAAAGGGGCATACCACAAGAAAACAACATGAGGCCAATCCTTCAAAAAAGCATGGAAACTAAAAAGAATTCTAGACAACCTAAAAGCACTCTCGAGTTCAAAAAAGCATTCTCGCATGCCAAAAAGAAAGTTGACATGGAAAAAAAAAGTTTGCACACCAAAAAGAATGCTCGAAAACCGAAAAGAAAGTTTGATTTCAAAAAGAACGCCCAGAAGCCAAAAAGAAATCATGGAAACTAAAAAGAATTGTAGACAACCTAAAAGCACTCTCGTGTTCAGAAAAGCATTCCCGAAAGCCAAAAAGAAAGTTGATATGCAAAAAAGAAAGTTTGCATACCAAAAAGAACATCAGAAAGCCAAAAAGAAAGTTTGCTTTCAAAAAAAACACCCGAAGCCAAAAAGAAACCATGGAAACTAAAAAGCATGCTAGACGACCTAAAAGCACTTTCGCATTCAAAAATGTATTCCCGCATGACAAAAAGAAAGTTGACATACCAAAAAGAAAGATTGCATGCCAAAAAGAATGCCTGAAAGCCAAAAAGGAAGTTGGCTTTCAAAAAAAATGCCTGAAAATCAAAAAGAAAGCAAGGAAACTAAAAAGGATGCTAGACAACCTAAAAGGATTCTCGCATTAAAAAAAGCATTCCCGCAAGCCAAAAAGAAAGTTTTTTTTTTGGGTAAGTAAATAGTATCATAGAAAGAGAGAAAGAATGTACAAATATAAGGGGCATACCCCAGGAAGCAAAGCAAGAGCTAAACAAAGGCTTAAAACAAGTACAAACGCACAAGCAAACAAGAAACAAGAGCTCGTAAAGGGCTCAAAACAAGCTCAACGAAAAGAGCAAGCAACAAACAAGAGCAAAGCAAAAAAAAAATTAAAAAAATAAAAATAATAATAAAAAAAATTAATTAGCGTTAACAATCCAATTCAAAGTAATAAGCGGGTGATCCTTTTTGATAGAGGAGAGCCGACAGCGAATGGTGTCAATAATTGTGCGAACAACAACCGAACTAGACTTTTTGGTGCCTTCAAAAATTCTACAATTACGCTCTCTCCAAATATGATAATCAGCCACAACAAGACAAAGCTTCTTTGTGACAATAATAGGGGTGTCCCCTCTCCAATGGGCAGAAGCCCAAGCAATAAAAGCATTCCAACAAAAGGAGACCCACAATAATTCAGAAGTTGAGTCCAAATGGCTCTACTGAAAGAGCACTCAAAGAAAAGGTGAGCATGAGATTCAAGATGGGAGTTACAAATAACACAAGTAGTAACAGCCCTAGGGTCATATTTATGAATGCGGTCACGGGTGTAGAGCCTACATCTAACAGCCATCTAAAGGATGAAACGCATTCTCGGAATGTTTTGAGGGAACCAAACCAGCTTGAACCAAGGAACAAGAGGGTGAGGGGCTTTAAGAGAAGCCAAAGCAGAAGAGGCAGAGTAAATACCATTGGAAGAAGGGAGCCACCGAATACTATCCTCAAGATCGGAGTTAGGATTGTAAGTAGGCATTTGACTTCTAATTTCAGCAAGATCAATGGACATAGCAACTGGCCATCTCCAAGAATCACCAATAACAATGGTATTAACCGCTGCGTTGTTAGGGAGGCGGAATCATAGACCACACGGGGGCTCCATTTCAAAAGGAGAGGACCATCCGGATGCCAATTGTCAAACCATAAGGAGGTACTAGAACCATTGCCAATGAAGTGCTGAATTAAAGGACGAACAATAGGCCGAAGATGGAGGAGTTTTCTCCAATCCCAAGAGCAGATATTAGGAGCTTTAGCCTCCCATATGTTACAACCTTTTAGGTGATAGGCTTTGATCCAAGAAGACTAGAGATTATTCGTTCCATAAATAAGAATCCAAAGATACCTAATCATCAAGGCCTTGTTCCAAGAAGAGAGGTCCATGATTCCAAGACCACCCTCTTTCTTAGGGAGACAAATATCAGACCAAGAAATCTTAGCACCCTTACTGTCACCATCAACCCTTTTCCACAAGAAACTTCTGAATTTTCGTTCAATAATCTTCAAAAAGAAAGTTGATAAGCCAAAACAAGATCATGGAAACTAAAAAGAATTCTAGACAACCTAAAAGAACTCTCGTGATAAAAAAAAAGCATTCCTGAATGCCAAAAAGAAAGTTTGCATGCCAAAAAGAACGCCCGAAAGTCAAAAAGAAAGTTTGCTTTCAAAAATGAACGGTCATAAGCCAAAAAGAAACCATGAAAACTGAAAAGAATTCTAGACAACCTAAAGAACTCTCGCGTTCAGAAAAACATTCCCGAATGCCAAAAATAAAGTTGACTGTCAAAAAGAAAGTTTGCATGCCAAAAAGAACCCCTGAAAGCCAAAAAGAGCGTTTGCTTTTAAAAAAGAAACGGCCGGAAGCCAAAAAGAAAGCATGGAAACTAAAAAGCATGCTAGAAAACCTAAAATCACTCTCTTGTTCAAAAAACCATTCCTGAATGCCAAAAAAGAAAGTTGATATGCCAAAAAGAAAGTTTGCATGACAAAAAGAACGCCAGAAAGCCAAAAAGAAAGTTTGCTTTCCAAAAAATCGCCCGTAAGACAAAAAGAAACCATGGAAACTAAAAAGCATGCTAGACAACCTAAAAGCACTCTGGCATTCAAAAAAGCATTCCCGTATGCCAAAAAGAAATATTGCATGCCAAAAAGAACGGCCGAAAGCCAAAAAGAAAGTTTGCTTTAAAAAAAAAACGTCCGGAAGCAAAAAAGAAATCATGGAAACTAAAAAGAATTCTAGAGAACCTAAAAGAACTCTCGTGTTCAAAAAAGCATTCCCAATCCATGCCAAAAAGAATGCTGGAAAGCCAAAAAGAAAGTTTGCAAAAAGAACGCTCGGAAGCCAAAACGAAAGCATGGAAAAAAAAATACATGCTAGACAGCCTTAAAGCACTCTCACATTCAAAAATTCATTCCTGCAAGCCAAATAGATAGTTGACATGCCAAAAAGAAAGTTTGTAAGTCAAAAAGAACTTCGGAAACCCAAAAGGAAAGTTTATTTTCCAGAAAGAACGCCCGGAAGCCAAAACTAAAGCATGGAAACTAAAAAGTGTGCTAGACAACCTAAAAACACTCTCGCTTTCAAAAAAGCATTCTCGCATGCAAAAAAAGAAAGTTGACATACCAAAAAGAAAGTTTGCATGCCAAAACAAATGTCTGAAACCCAAATAGAAAGTTTGCATTCCATAAAGAACGCCCGGAAGCCAAAAAGAAAGCATGGAAACTAAACAACATACTAGACAACCTAAAAGCACTCTAGTGTTCAAAAAAGCATTCTCGCATGCCAAAAAGAAATTTGACATGACTAAAAGAAAGTTTGCATGCCACAAAGATTGCTCTAAAGCCAAAAAGAAAGTTTGCTTACCAAAAAGAATGCCTGAAAGCCAAAAAAAAAATCATGGAAACTGAAAAGCATGTAAGAATACCTTAAATCACTCTCGCGTTCGAAAAAGTATTCCCGCATGTCATGCCAAAAAAAAAATTGACATGCCGAAAAGAAAGTTTGCTTTTAAAAAAAAAATGCCCGGAAGCCAAAAAGAAAACATGAAAACTAAAAAGCATGCTAGAAAACCTATATGCACTCTCGCTTTCAAAAAAGCATTCCCGCATGACAAAAAGAAAGTTTGTATGCCAAAAAAAAAGCCCGAAACCCAAAAAGAAAATTTACTTTCCAAAAAGAATGGCCGGAACCAAAACGAAAGCATGGAAACAGAAAAACATGCTAGAAAACCTAAAAGCACTCTCGTTTAAAAAAAAAAAACATTGTTGCATGCCAAAAAGAAAGTTGACATGCCAAAAAGTCAGTTTATTTACCAAAAAGAACGACCGAAAGTCAAAAAGAAAGTTTGTTTTCCATAAAGAATGCTCGGAAGCAAAAAAGAAAGCATGGAAACTAAAAAGTATGATTGACAACCTAAAAGCAATCTCGGGTTAAAAAAGCATTCCCGCGTGCCAAAAAGAAAGTTGACATCCCAAAAAGAAAGTTTGCATGACAAAAAGAACGGCAGAAAGCCAAAAAGAAAGTTTGCATGACAAAAAGAACACTGGAAAGCCAAAAAGAAAGTTTGCTTTACAAAAAGAATGTCTGAAAGCCAAAAAGAAGGCGTAGAAAGTAAAAAACATGCTAGATAACCTAAAAGAACTCTCGCGTTCAAAAACGCATTCCCGTATGCCAAAAAGAAAGTTTACATGAAAAAAAGAACACTCGAAATCCAAAAAGAAAGTTTGGTTTAAAAAAAGAATGCCCGGAAGCCAAAAAGAAGGCATGGAAACTAAAAAGCCTGCTGGACAACCTTAAAGCACTCTTGCGTTCAAAAAAGCATTCCCGCATGCCAAAAAGAAAGTTGACATGCCAAAAAGAACGCCCGAATGCCAAAAAAAATGTTTGCTTTCCAAAAAGAACGCCCAAAGGGCCATTAAAGGGGTGCAACACTAGGACTTCCTAGGAGGTCACCCACCTAGTACTGCTCTCGTCCAACCACACTTAACTTTGGAGTTTTGATGGGATCCGATGTTCCAAATAAATAAATAAAAATAAATAAAAAATAAGTAAAAATAATATAAAATAATAAAAATAATAAATAAATAAAATAAATAAATAAATAAATAATAATTTAGTTTCCTTGTTTTGAGCCTTTATTTAGCTCTTGCTTTGCTTCCTGGGGTATGCCCCTTGTATTTGTACATTCTTTCTCTCTTTTGTGCCTCCTTGCTAATCATGCCAAGAGCAACATCTTCACTTCGGGTTTATCATTTACTACAAATCATCAACTTATTAATCTCTTTGGTTATACGGTCAGTTCCTTTCCCATTCGTTATCTTGGTATTCCGATTACCTCTACTAAGCTTTGTCTTCGTGATTGCTCCTCCCTTGTGGATAAAGTCTCGGGTAGACTTTCTTCTTGGCTGAACAGTGGTCTCTCTTATGCCAGGCGCTTACAGCTAATTGTCTCGGTCTTGTCAAGTTTACAAGTCTTTTGGGCTAGTTATCTTTGTCTCCCTATCAAGATTTTGAAGATTATTGAACGAAAATTCAGAAGTTTCTTGTGGAAAGGGGTTGATGGTGATAGTAAGGGTGCTAAGATTTCTTGGTCTGATATTTGTCTCCCTAAGAAAAAGGGTGGTCTTGGAATCATGGACCTCTCTTCTTGGAACAAGGCCCTGACGATTAGGCATCTTTGGATTCTTATTTATGGAACGAATAATCTCTAGTCTTCTTGGATCAAAGCCTATCACCTAAAAGGTTGTAACATATAGGAGGCTAAAGCTCCTAATATCTGCTCTGGGAATTGGAGGAAACTCCTCCATCTTCGGCCTATTGTTCATCCTTTAATTCAGCACCTCATTGGCAATGGTTCTAGTACCTTCTTATGGTTTGACAATTGGCATCCGGATGGTCCTCTGCTTTCAAAATGGAGCCCCCGTGTGGTCTATGATTCCGA
Source organism: Acer negundo (assembly GCA_035582765.1). Classification (NCBI taxonomy): domain Eukaryota; kingdom Viridiplantae; phylum Streptophyta; class Magnoliopsida; order Sapindales; family Sapindaceae; genus Acer; species Acer negundo. Next base: position 21,701,009 of record CM069235.1, on the reverse strand, counting down.
CCTCCCTATCAACGCAGCGGTTAATACCATTGTTCTTGGTGATTATTGGAGATGGCCAGTTGCTATGTCCATTGATCTTGTTGAAATTAGAAGTCGAATGCCTACTTACAATCCTAACTCCAATATAGCGGATAGTATTAGGTGGCTCCCTTCTTCCGATGGTATTTACTCAGCCTTTTCTGCTTTGGCTTCTCTTAAAGCCCCTCACCCACTTGTTCCTTGGTTCAAGAATGTTTGGTTCCCTCAAAACATTCCGAGAATGAGTTTCATCATTTGGATGGCTGTTAAAGGTAGGCTCTCCACCCGTGATCGCATTCATAAATATGACCCTAGGGCTGCTACTACTTGTGTTCTTTGTGACTCCCATCTTGAATCTCATGCACACTTTTTCTTTGACTGCTCTTTCAGTGGAGCCATTTGGACTCAACTTCTAAATTATTATGGGTCTCCTTTTGTTGGAATGCTTTTATTGCTTAGGCTTCTGCCCATTGGAGAGGGGACACCCCTATTATTGTCACAACGAAGCTTTGTCTTGTTGTGGCTGTTTATCATATTTGGAGAGAGCGTAATTGTAGAATATTTGAAGGTACCAAAAAGTCTAGTTCGGTTGTTGTTCGCACAATTATTGACACCATTCGCTGTCGGCTCTCCTCTATCAATCCAAAGGATCACCCGCTTATTAATTTGCATTGGATTGTTAACGCTAATTAATTTTAGTGCTTTGCTCTTGTTTGTTGCTTGCTCTTTTCCTTGAGCTTATTTTAAGCCCTTTACGAACTCTTGTTTCTTGTTTGTCGTGCGTTTGTGCTTGTTTTGAGCCTTTGTTTATCTTTTGTTTTGCTTCCTGGTGTATGATACGAACCTCACCGGTTTGATGCCTAAGATCGTTCTAAGTTCAGGTTTTTGGAAGGTAACCGTGACCCAATACCTATAAAGAGATGTGAACCTTGGTATAAGGAGGACGCCACAATCAAGGATAGAATACTTGATTAATAAGTCAAGGATGAACGCCACAGAGAAAATCTGATAAGTTCAAATAGTTCTCAAAGAACAAAAGAGAAAAAAAAAAAGAATCCACTCAATTTTTAATTCAATCAAAGTCTGCCGAAATAATAAATTAGAGGGTTCCTTATAAACTAAAACCTTAATGGACAAGAAAGGAAAAAAAAAACGAGAAATCAGCCAAAGGCCTTACAAACGGGAAAGAAAATAAAACTAAAACTAGAACAAGCAATTATTGACTTGCTCCCTATTTGGAAAGTTAAAAATGGAAACAAATCAGCCCCTTAATTTGGGAAACAAATCAACTCTTTATTCTCTAAAAACTAAAAAGGAAAAAACTGAAATTAAATCTCCTCCACACACCCCAGCTTGTGCTTCACGCCTAAGCTTCTGTTATTCGGCCCAATTAATTGCATTGATGACGTTAATTAAGCTTTGGTCTTCATGTGGGCTCATCTTGGACTTTAAAACTTCAGAATCAGTCCAAGTGTCTTGAATCAGGCCGTTGAGTGTCTCTTTGAATCTCTTGGCCATTGCTCTTGTTATTGGATCAGTCGGAACATGCAATGGATCCCTTAGTTCAGCTCCCTTATTCTCATCAGGGTATACCCCTTGTATTTGTACATTTTTTCTCTCTTTCTATGATACTATTTACTTATCCAAAAAAAAAAAAAAGAACGCTAGACAACCTAAAAGCACTGTCGCGTTCAAAAAAGCATTTCCGCATACCCAAAAGAACGTTTACATGCAAAAAAGAAAGTTTTAAGCCAAAAAGAGTGCCCGAAAGCCAAAAATAAAGTTTGCTTTCCAAAAAGAACTCCCGGAAGCGAAAAAGAAAGCATGGAAACTAAAAAGCATGCTAGACAACCTAAAAGCACTCTTGTGTTCCAAAAAAGCATTCCGGCATGCCAAAAAGAAAGTTAACATGCCAAAAAGAACACCTGAAAGCCAAAAAGGAAGTTGGCTTTCAAAAAAGAATGCTCGGAAGCCAAAAAGAAAGCATGGTAGACAACTTAAAAGCACTCTCGCGTTCAAAAAAGCATTTCCGCTTGCCAAAAAGAATGTTTACGTGTCAAAAAGATTGCTCGAAATCCAAAACAAAGGCATGGAAACTAAAAAGCTGCTAGACATACTGAAAGCACTCTCGCGTTTAATAAAGCATTCCGGCATGTTAAAAAGAAAGTTGAAATACCAAAAAGAAAGTTTGCTAGCCAAAAAGAACGCCTGAAGGCCAAAAAGAAAGTTTGCTAGTCAAAAAGAAAGTTTCAAAGAACGCCAGGAGGCCAAAAATAAAGCATGGAAACTAAAAAGCATGCTAGATTATACGAACCTCGCCGATTTGATTCCTAAGTGATGAGAATAAGGGAGCTGCGCTAAGGATCCAATTCATGTTCCAGCTGGTCCAATAACAAGAGCAAGGGCCAAGAGTTTCAAAGAGGCACTCAACAGCCTGATACAAGACACTTGGGCTGATTCTGAAGTTTTAAAGTCCAAGATAAGCTCACATGAAGACCAAGGCTTAATTTACGTCATCAATGCAATTAATTGGGCCGAATAAGAGAAGCTTAGGCATGAAGCACAAGCTGGGGTGTGTGGAGGAGATTTAATTTCAGTTTTTTCCTTTTTAGTTTTTAGAAAAAAAAGAGTTGATTTGTTTCCCAAATTAGGGGGCTGATTTGTTTTAAGTTTTAGCTTTCCAAATAGGGAGCAAGTCAATAGTTGCTTGTTTTAGTTTTAGTTTTATTTTCTTTCTTGTTTGTAAGGCCTTTGGCTGACTTCTCTCTGTTTTCCATTCTTGTCCATTAGGGTTTTAGTTTATAAGGAACCCTCTAATGTATTATTTCGGCAGACTTTGATTGAATTAAAAATTAAGAGGATTCTTTTTCTCTTTTATTCTTTGAGAACTATTTGAACTTATCAGATTTTCTCTGTGGCGTTCATCCTTGACTTATCAATCAAGTATTCCATCCATGATTGTGGCGTCCTCATTATACCAAGGTTCACATCTCTTTATAGGTATTGGGTCGCGGTTTCCATCCAAAATCCTAAGCTTAGAACGATATTAGGAATCAAACCGGTGAGGTTCATATCATTTGGTATCAGAGCTTAGGCTTCGAAAATCAGGTTTAATCTATCCATGTTATTCTACTTCTTGATTTCGTGCATTGTTATTCAAAAAAAAAAAAAAAAAGTCGTAGAATCTCATCTTTGTTATTCTTGTTCTCTTACATTTTCATTCCAGACTCTTTTAATTTTTTTCGTGTGAACGTGGCTAAGAAATCCTGGTTATTGTTTGATTAGTTTGATAAGAATTTTTAAGAAAATAACGAGTGGAAAAAGGGAAGAGTGGTGAGTACATATTAAGGGTAAAAGCCGATTTTTATTATGTGAAAACACGAGTGTTGAGTGATTTGAATTTTATTTTTGTGAAACACGTGAGGGAGTGTTGTGAGATCTTTGTTTTTTTCTAATCTTTATTTTGCAGGGAAAACATGTCCGAAACAAAGATAAAGGCGTTACTGATGATTCTTCCATACCGGCGGACATAGAACTTTGGAAGGAGGCATTAGTAGAGGAGATGAGATGGATGATGAGGGGTGAATTGGAACAATTACATGAGCGCTTAGATCAAGTGGAGAACTCACGCACGGAACAGCCACAACCAGTTCCACAAGCACGTAGGAGAGAGAGAGAGAGAGAATTCCGATTAGAGAAGAAGTCAATGATTATTATGGGGATGATAATGACATAGAGGAGGATGATCGCATGTCCAATGTGGGTACGGGCAGATTTAGGAGAGGAATTAGAGGTAGAGGCGCTAGGTTTGGGAATAGAGAAGATTATGGGAATAGAGGAGATAGGTATAGAGAGAGGGTTGATAATAATAAGGTGAAAATTCCAACCTTCCAAGGTAAAACTGATCTTGAAGCTTATTTGGAGTGGGAGAAAAGAATAGAATTGGTGTTTGATTGCCATGACTATTCCGAGTTGAAGAAGGTGAAGTTGGCCGCCATAGAGTTTACTGATTATGCAATTGTTTGGTGGGATCAATTGATTATGAGTAGGAGACAAAATGGAGAGAGACCTATTGAGACGTGGGAGGAGATGAAAACTGTTATGAGGAGGCGATTCATTCCGAGTCACTATTATAGGGGTTTGTTTCAGAAATTGCAAACTCTTACTCAAGGGTCTAAATGTGTTGAAGATTACTACAAAGAGATAGAGATAGCCATGATTCGGGCTGATATAGAGGAGGACCAAGATGCTACTATAGATAGGTTTCTAAATGGGCTAAACTGAGACATTGTAAATGTGGTGGAGTTGTAACATTATGTTAAGCTGAATGACATGGTGCATGTAGCCATTAAGTGGAACAACAGTTGAAGAGGAAGGGTTCCACACGGGTTGGGTAAAATTCGGGTTCTTTATCATCATGGAAACCGAATTGGAGCAAGAAGGATGACCAGCCTAGTTTCAAGGCAAAAACCGAACCTTCCAAAGATCTTAAGGCCGGGGGCACATTAAATCAAGGTAAATCAGATTCTCAACCTTTTAGAAACCGTGACATTAAGTGTTTTAAGTGTTTGGGAGGAGGTCATATTGTATCACAATGTCCAAACAAGAGAGTAATGGTTTTGAAGCATGGTGGTATCGAATCCGAGGGTGAATCTGATAATGAGTCCATGCCACCTTTGGAGGATGCAAGTGACAATGCATATCCGGTGGGTAGAGAGCTTTTGGTTGCATGAAGAGCTCTTAGTGCTCAAGCTATGGGAAGATGATGAGGTACAACGTGACAACATCTTTCACAACCGTTGCCATGTTAATGATAAGGTATGTAGCATGATTATTGATGGGAGGAGTTGTACGTGGCTAGCACTATTTTGGTGGAAAAACTAAATTTGACCACTTTTAAACACCCAATACCTTATAAGCTACAATGGTTGAATGATAGTGGGGAAGTTAGGGTAAATAAGCAAGTATTGGTGTCTTTTTCAATTGGAAGATACAAAGATGAAGTTACTTGTGACATGGTGCCAATGAATGCGGGTCATATCCTTTTGGGAAGACCATGGCAGTTTGATAGGCATGTGACTCATGATGGATATACTAATAGATACTCATTTGTACTCAACAAAAGGCCAATCACTCTTGTACCTTTAACCCCAAAACAAGTATATGAAGATCAAATGTAGTTAAAAAAAGATAGAGATGTAAAAAAAAAAGAGTGAGAGCTCAAAGGAAAGAGAGTCTGAATCAGCAAAAAAAGAAACAAAAGTTCAAAAAGAAAAAGAGGCTGATGAGAGAAAAAGAGAGAGAAAACAAGTGAGCTTTTATGCAAGAGAGAGTGAGATAAAAAAAAAAGCTTTGTTTTCAAATCAGCCGATGATTGTACTTTTGTACAAAGAGGCTTGTTTTAGTACTAACGAACTTGACTCTTCTTTGCCTAGTGTTGTTGTTTCACTTTTGTAGGACATTGATGAAGTGTTTCCCGAAGAAATGCCTATTGGTTTACCACTAATAAGGGGGATTGAGCACCAAATTGATTTTGTACCTGGAGCACCTATCCCAAATAGACCAACATACAGAAGTAATCCGGAGGAGACAAAAGAACTTTTAAGGCAAGTTAATGAGCTTATGGAAAGGGGGTACGTGCGTGAGAGTATGAGTCCTTGTGCGGTTCCCGTATTACTTGTGCCTAAGAAGGATGGAACATGGAGGATGTGCGTTGATTGTCGTGCCATCAACAATATCACTGTAAAGTATCGACATCCTATTCCTAGATTAGATGATATGCTTGATGAATTGCATGGTTCTATTGTTTTTACTAAAATTGATCTTAAGAGTGGATATCATCAAATTAGGATGAAAGAAGGTGATGAGTGAAAAATTGCTTTTAAAACAAAATATGGTTTATATGAGTGGTTAGTTATGCCTTTTGGCAATGGATTCTATATATGTTGTTGATAGGTTTTCAAAAATGGCACATTTCATTACTTGTCGTAAAACTGATGATGCATCACATATTGCTGATTTATTTTTAATAGAAATTGTTAGATTGCATGGCATGCCTAAAACCATTGTTTCGGATAGAGACACTAAGTTCTTAAGCTACTTTTGGAAAACTTTATGGGGTAAGTTAGGAACTACACTTTTATTTTCTACTACTTGTCATCCACGAACTGATAGTCAAACTGAAGTAGTTAATAGGACTTTATCTGCCTTGTTGCATGCTATAATACAAAAGAATTTGAAAACATGGGAGGATTGTTTGCCGCATGTAGAGTTTGCATATAATAGGAGTGTGTATTCTGCAACTCATTTTTCACCTTTGAAATTGTGTATGGTTTTAACCCATTGACTCCTTTGGATTTAATTCCTTTACTTGTGAATGAGCATGTTAACTTAGATGGAAAGAAAAAGGTAGAATTTGTTAAACAAATCCATGAAAAGACTAGACAAAACATCGAGAGGAGAACTGAGCAATATGCCAACCAAGCTAATAAAGGGCATAAGAAAGTTGTGTTTGGGCCTGGAGATTGGGTGTGGTTGCATATGAGGAAGGAAAGGTTTCCAGTCCAGCAGCGTTCTAAACTACTTCTAAGGGGAGATGGCCCATTTCAAGTGATTGAAAGAATCAATGACAACGCCTAAGAGTTAGATCTTCCAGGTGAGTATAATATCGGTGCAAGCTTCAATGTTTCTGATTTGTCTCTGTTTGATGTAGGTGACGATTTGAGGACAAATCCTTTTCAAGAGGGAGGGAATGATGAGAATAAGAGAGCTGTACTAAGGGATCCATTGCATGTTCCAGCTGGTCCAATAACAAGAGTAAGGGCCAAGAGATTCAAAGAGGCACTCAACGCCCTGATTCAAGACACTAGGGCTGATTCTGAAGTTTTAAAGTCCAAGATAAGCCCACATGAAGACCAAGGCTTAATTAACGTCATCAATGCCATTAATTGGTCCGAATAAGAGAAGCTTAGGCGTGAAGCACAAGCTGGGGTTCATATCAGGAATATCAGTTGGTATCAGAGCTTAGGATTCTAAAATTAGGTTTGAACTATCCCTTTTTTTTTTCCGTGTTATCAAAAAAAAAAAATTGATCAGATTTTGTTGCAAAAAAAAAAAAAAAAGTTTAATCTAGTTTCGTTAAAAAAAAATTGATCAGATTTTTTTTAAAAAAAAAAAAAGGTTTGATCAAGTTTCCTTGAAAAAAATTGATCAGATTTCGTTTCAAAAAAAAAAAAGTTTGATCAAGTTTCGTTAAAAAAAAATTGATCAGATTTTGTTTCAAAAAAAAAAAAGTATGATCAAGTTTCGTTGAAAAAAATTGATCAGATTTCGTTTCAAAAAAAAAAAAAATTTATCAGATCCGTTATAAAATAAAAAAATAAAAAAAAAAGATTTGATCTGATCCGTTATCAAAAAAAAAAAAAAAAGTTGATTAGATCCGATATAAAAAACAAAAAAAAAAAAATTGTGCGGGCTCATCAGAGGGTAAAAGCCAAAAATCGAGTGAAACATGAGTATGAGTGCCATCATTTTTGAGAATAAACACGTAAGGGAGTGTTTGTGAGGATTACTAATTTGTTTTTGCAGGTTAAAAAAAGAAATGTCTGACGATGCACCAGAAAAGAATGATTTCACGCTTTTGGATGTAAGAAGAGCTCTTAGTGCTCAATCAAAAGAAGATGATGAGGTACAATGTGTCAATGTCTTTCACACTCGGTGCCATGTTAATGATATGGTTTGTAGATTGATTATTGATAGGGAGAGTTGTACTAATTTGGCTAGCACTACTATGGTGGAAAAATTGAATTTGACCACTTTGAATCACCCAAAACCGTATAAGCTACAATGGGTGATTGATAGTGAAGAAATCAAGGTGACTAAACAAATGTTGGTGTCTTTTTCCATTGGGAAGTACAAAGATGAAGTCTTGTGTGTGGTACCGATGCATGCGAGCCATATCCTTTTAGGGCGACTATGACAATTTGATAGGTGTGTAACTTATGATGGTTATACAAATAGATACTCTTTTTTACTCAATAAAAAACGAATCACTCTTGTACCCTTAACCCCAAAACAAGTTATGAAGATCAAGTGAGGTTAAAAGAAAAGAGAGACGTAAAAAAGGAGAGTGAAAGTTCAAAAGAAAGAGAGACAAAAGAAAGAGTTATTGAAATAGCAAAAAAAGAAATCACGGCTGATGATAAAAAAAAAAAAGAGAAAGCAAGTGAACTTTCATGTAAAAACAAGTGAGTAAGAAAGGTCTTGTTTTCAAATTAGTCAACTTCTTGGCCTAGTGTTCTTGTTTTACTTTTTCAGGACATTGATGAAGTGTCACAGGCTATCAACAACATTATGGTGAAGATTCGAGGACGAATCATTTTAAAGAGTGGGGGAATGATGAGAATCAAGAAGCATCATCAAATGATCCATTGCTTGTTCCAATTGGGCCAATTACAAGGGCCAAGAGGATTGAAGAAGCATCTAATGGGGTTTGATTCTGAGCAGCTGAAGTCCAAGTTCAGCCCACATGAAGACCAAATCCGGGCTGAACTTCGTGGGCCTCTCTAGAGAGCATCTGAATTCAGATCGTCTATTATAATATGTTTTTCAAAAGCCCAAGAAGATATCTACATATGTTATGAAGACTCCATCCTCCAAAACAGATCACAACAGCCCCAAATTCGGCCATCTATTTTGTTGCGCGTGAGGAACAAGCTAGGGTTTTGATGAGTCTGAATTTTAGGATATTTCTTGTTTTATTTATTTTATAAATAAAGAGTCAATCTGTTTCCCAATTGACGAGCTGATTTTGTTTCCCAAATGAAGCTTTCCAAATAAGGAGCAAATCAACTAGTTGTTAGTTTTAGTCTTTATTTATTTCCTAAATTTGTTTGCATTTATTTTCCTGATTATAAGGCATTAATTGCCGAATATTTTATTTCCTTTATCGTTCTTTCTAGGGCTTAGATATTTTTAATATTTAAGGGACTCATGGATGTATTATTAAAAAGACTGGGAATGAAATAATTATTTTAGAGAACGTTTTCTCTTTGTTCTTCATTGAACTATGAAATTATCAAGGTTCTTCCTTGTGGCGTTCAAACCTTGACTTATCACTCACCTTCTTCTCTTCTTAAGTGTGGCGTCTACAACCCTCTTGATACCGTTGGTTCTTATCTCTTTATAAATTACGGGTCGTGGTCCTTTATTTTGTTTGTTTTTTATAAACTTGAATTTAGAAAACGATCCCCAATTACCATATATTGGTTCAGAGTCTCACTACTCTTGGTGAAGTTTATATCATGAGGTGTGTGGAGGAGATTTAATTTCAGTTTTTTCCTTTTTAGTTTTTAGATAATAAAGAGTTGATTTGTCACCCAAATTAAGTGGCTGATTTGTTTCCAGTTTTAGCTTTCCAAATAGGGAGCAAGTCAATAGTTGCTTGTTTTAGTTTTAGTTTTAGTTTTATTTTCATTTTCTTTCCCGTTTGCAAGGTCTTTGGCTGATTTCTCTTTTTTTTTCCTTTCTTGTTCATTAGGGTTTTAGTTTATAAGGAACCCTCTAATGTATTATTTCTGCAGACTTTTATTAAATTAAAAATTGAAAGGATTCCTTTTCTCTTTTGTTTTTTGAAGACTATTTGAACTTATCAGATTTTTTCTGTGGCGTTCATCCTTGAATTATCAGAATCTAAATTACCTTGATTTAATGTGCCCTCGGCATTAAGATCTTTGAAAGGTTCGGTCTTGACCTTAAAACTAGGCTAGTCATCCTTTTTGCTCCAATTCGGTTTCCATGATGATGAAGAACCCAAATTTTGCCCAACCCGTGTGGAACCCTTCCTCTTCAACTGTTGTTCCACTTTGATGGCCACATGCACCATGTCATTCAGCTCAATATAATGTTGCAACTCCACCACATTTGCAATGTCTTGGTGTAGCCCATTTAGAAACCTAGCCATAGTAGCCTCTCGGTTCTCCTTTATATCAACCCGAATCATGGCTATCTCCATCTCCTTGTAGTTGTCTTCAACACAAGTAGACCCTTGAGTAAGAGTTTGCAATTTCTGAAACAAACCCCTATAATAGTGACTCGGAATGAATTGCCTCCTCATAACAGTTTTCATCTCCTCCCACGTCTCAATAGGTCTCTCTCCATTTCGTCTACTACTCACAATTAATTGATCCCACCAAACAATAGCATAATCAGTAGACTCTATGGCAACCAACTTCACCTTCTTCAACTCGGAATAGTCATGGTAATCAAACACCAATTCTATTCTTTTCTCTCACTCCAAATAAGCTTCAGGATCATTTTTACCTTGGATGGTTGGAATTTTCACCTTAATACTAGCCAAATTATTATCAACCCTCTCTCAATACCTATCTCCTCTATTCCCATACCTATCTTCTCTATTCCCATACCTAGCGCCTCTACCTCTAATTGCAAGCCTAAATTTGCCCGCTCCCACATTGGACATGCGACCATCTTCCTCTGTGTCATTATCATCCCTATAATAATCATTGACTTCTTCTCTAACCGGAACTCTCTCTCTCTTACGTGCTTGTGGAACGGGTTGTGGCTGTTCCGTGCGTGAGTTCTCCACTTGATCTAAGCGCTCATGCAATTGTTCCAATTCACCCCTCATCATCTGTCTCATCTCCCCTACTATTGCCTCCATCCAAAGCTTTCGGTCCGCCGGTATGGAAGAATCATTAGTAACGCCTTTATCTTTGTTTTCGGACATGTTTTCCCTGCAAAATAAAGATTAAAAAAAAAAAGACTTCATAACACTCGAACACGTGTTTCACTCGAAAAATCAGATCCCTCAACACTTGTGTTTTCACATAATAAAAAATCAGCTTTTACCCTTAATATGTACTCACTACTCTTTTCTTTTTCCACTCGTTATTTTCTCAAAAGTTCTTATCAAACTAATCAAACAATAACTAGGATTTCTTAGCCACGTTCACACGAAACAAATCACAAAAGAGTCTGGAATGAAAAAGTAAGAGAACAAGAATAACAAAGATGAGAAACTTTGTTATCTATAAGAATAACAAAGAATAACAAGATATGTTCCTCAGGTTGTTATCTATAAGCTGAGAAACTTGAAGAAGGCTCTCAAGTCTTGGAATTGGGTGGTTTTTGGGGATCTTAACTCTGCCATTGCTGGGACGTCTGTGGAACTTCATTATATTCAGCTGGATTTATCTAACCGGGGTTTCTCAAATGATCTTTTTATGGCCGAGGCAAGTGTTCATTCTGAGCTTGATGTGTTATTACACAAACAAGAGTGCTTTTATCGTGACTGGTCTAGAGTTAGGTGGCTTCGTGATGGGGATTGGAACAAATCTTTCTTTCATGCCTCTATCAAACGTAGACAGTATCGTAACACTATATCAGCCCTTTCGATTAATGGGGTTCTCTCAGAGGTTCGGCCTACCATCAGAGATCATATCATTAGTTATTATTCTATCCTTCTTTCCTCAGATGTTTCTCGAGTTGTGAGAGATTTATCTAATGTAGATGATGTGACTCCGTCCTTGGTAACTGTCGTAGAGAACGCTTTCTTGACTAGCGTTCCATCTGCAGATGATATTCACGATGCGGTCTTTGCTATTGATGCTGCTTCTGCCTCTAAGCCAGATGGGTTTTCTGGTAGTTTTTATCAATGATATTGGGATTATGTAGGTAGTGACATGGTTCTCACTGTTCAGGATTTTTTCATCACTAGATTTATTTTCCCAGGTCTCAATTCCAGCTTCATTGTTCTTCTTTTGAAACTGAGAGACTCGATTTCAGTTGATCAGTTTCGACCAATTGTTCTTAGTAACTTTCTGTTTAAAATTTCGTAGAAAATTTTGGCTGATCGTTTAGCTCAAGTTACTGCTAGGATTATTTCTCTTCAGCAGTTCGGCTTCATTCAAGACCGGCATATTGAGGATTGTATTGCTTTGGCTTCTGACTGTGTGAATGTGTTGCAGAAGAAGTGCTATGGGGGTAACTTAGCCATGAAGATTGATATCCGCAAGGCGTTTGATACCTTAGATTGGTCTTTACTTTGCAGAGTGCTTCAGGCTTTTAGGTTTTCTTCTGTTTTTATGGATTGGATAGACGGCATTCTTCGTTCGTTTAAGCTTTCAGTTCTATTTAATGGGGTCCCAGAAGGGTATTTCTGTTGCTCTAGAGGGGTTCGTCAGGGAGATCCGCTCTCTCCGCTTTTGTTTGGTATTGCAGAAGACATCTTTAGTAGATTATTGACGAGGTTAATAGGTTCTTTTCAGATTCTGCCAATTTCTTCTCCAATTGGTTTTTTGGCTCCAACTCATTTGTTATATGCAGTTGATGTTCTGATCTTTTGTAGAGGCACTCAAAAGAATCTAAAGCATATCATGGGTGCTTTTAAGGATTATGGTGATATTTTAGGCCAGTTGGTTAACTGAGGTAAGTCTTCGATTTATTTCGGATCTTCTATCTCCCCCTCTCGGACTGGTAGTTTGCAGTCTCTGGGTGGTATGCAGATTGGGTAACTCCCGTTTTCTTATTTAGGAGTCTCTTTGTTTCGGGGTAAGCCTCGAAAGGCAGTGTTACAACCTATTGCGGATAAGATCTTGTCTAAATTTGCCTAATGGAAAAGCAAGTCACTCTCTGGCCGGTCGAGCTACTCTGATCAGGTCGGTCATCATTGGTTCATTTGTGCACTCTTTCATGATTTACAAGTGGCCTTCTTCTTTATTGTCACTAATTAATCGCAAGTTGAGGAACTTTTTATGGATTGGTTCCTATGAGAAGACTAGGTTGGTTCGGGTCGCTTGGGATGCTTTTTTGAACGTGAGAGTGCTTTTCAGTTCTCTTTCATACTATTTAATTTCCATACTTTCTTTTCGGCTTTCGGGCGTTCTTTTTGGAAAGCAAACTTTGTTTATAGCTTTCAGTCGTTCTTTTTGTCATTCAAACCTTTTTCTTTGGCATATCAACTTTCGTTTCGGTATGCTGGTATACTTTTTTGAATGCGAGAGTACTTTTCAGTTCTCTAACATGCTTTTTAGGTTCCGTACTTTCTTTTTAGCTTCCGGGCGATCTTTGAGGAATGCAAATTTTCTTTTTGGCATGCAAATTTTCTATTTGGCATGTCGAATTTCTTTTTAATATGCGGGAATTCTTTTTTCAACGCAAGAGTGCTTTCATTGCGTTCTAAACAGAATTCCCGCATCTGCATGGATGGAAGCTTAGGTTTTAGGGTTTCGGCACCGTTTTGTTTTTTTGGGCCTCTTATGATTCGATTTTGATCTTCCATTCTTTTTTGGGCCTCTTAGGTTTTAGAATATTGTGATTTGGTTTTGTTAGCATAGAGTTACGCCTGTTTCAATTTCTTTGTTCTGGTTTGTTTTTAAATTAGGGTTTCAGCGTCGTTTCTCTATGTTTGTCCTCTTCTGGTACGATTCTGCTATTCTTTCCTTCATAAAGTTTGAAGATTATGATTTTTATGCAACAAGGAATCAAGAAATTTGTGATTTGGGGTTCGTGGCACTTAGTTACGTCTGTTTCAAGTTTTTGGCTCTGGTTTGTTTTCTCTAGGGTTTCTCCAGCTCTATCATGGAGAATCTGCCCTGTTCTGATTTCCCCTCTCTTTTGGAAGCTTGTGTTGTTAACAAGAGCAATAGTAGGGTTTCAAATTAGACTCTTTCCCATCGAGTTGGATTGAGTTTGCAAATTGAAGATGTTTCGGTTGGTAACAACTCTATTGGTAACGGAACTGATTTGTCTCTTGAGCATGAAGGTTTATTAGCTAAGGATCAACTATGGAAGGAAACTTATGACTCCTCCGAGATTGTTCAACCTGAAAAATATCCTCCAATCTCGGATAAAAAGCCTGTTAGCTATATCAATGTGCTTAAAAATTCTTCTCAAAGCATAGGTGGTCCTAGTCGAATGCTTATGAATCTCAAATTCTATCAGCCTATTAACAATGGTAACAGGAAGTGTGTTGCACCCCCTATGAAAGTTGCTGAAGATGGATGTAAGGCTTGGAAGATCTGCTTAGTGGGTTATTTTATTGAGAAGAAGCTCCCTTTCTCTCTTGTTAACAATATTGCTACGGTCACCAGCCTTTAGCCATTGGATTCTAGATTTTAGCCTGAGAAGGTCCTCTTCAGCCTGAAGAGTCAAAGTTTAGCAGTTTATAAGCTCATTTTTCCCGAATTCTAAGGTCAGTATCAAGGGGATTCAAATCAAAAAGGAGTTAACAAGCATCTAGGGCAGCCTTAGCTTCAATTGATTTAATTGACACATCTCCCACCTTGGTATTGTTAAAGGTCTTTAGAGCCTTATTCAAAATACGGAGCTTAGAGTTTGGCTTGTATTGCGTAGTGCCATGAACTTGCTCCTGCCAAACGGTCTCAACCAGGGGGAGAAAGTCCTCTCTATCCGTTAGAAAATTGAAAAACTTGAAAGGGTAGTTTTTCTTATTACCTGGCAACCCGAGCTTGACCACGGATGGGCAATGGTCTGAAATGCTAGGAGGAAGGAACATTGCTTCTGAATGCTCAAACTTGACAAGCCATTCATTATTGACAAGAACTCTATGCAATTTCTTAGAGATGCAACCATCATCTCTCTGGTTGCACCAAGTGTGAAGAAAGCTCGAGAAACGAAGATCATCAAGCTCCGAAGCTTGAAGACAATCAACAAATTCCTCCAAAGCTACGGTAATTCTGGAGCAGCCCTCGATTGACTCATCAATCCTCCTAAAGACATTAAAATCTCCAAGTACAATCCAAGGGGAACCTTGATGGTTTGAGCACAAACTTTGCCAAAGAGCACTTCTTGATCTGTCCTCATTAGAACCATAAACAAAGGAGATACAAAATTGATCATTAGTATCCATGACACAAGCATTACAATGAATAATCTAATTCGTTTCACTAATTTTAGTGATTGTGAGAATTCTCGGATCCCAACCAACCCAAATTCTACCAAGACCATGACTATTGTAATTGTCTAACATATCCCAATCCTTAAAAACTAAATTGACAACAAGAGGCTTTTTGTTAATTTTCACTCTTGTCTCAATTAAATAAATAAGACTAAGCTTTTGATCTAGCAACATTTTCCTTACTTCTAATTGTTAAGGGTAGCATTCAGGCCCCTATTGTTCTAACAAGCGATATTAATCATTGAGAGGTTAAGAAGGCATCACCTTAGCCTGCGAGCTATTATCCTTGCCTAACTTAGCAGCCCTTTTCTTCTTCTTCTTCTTCTTCTTCTTCTTACTAGAGGAATCCATGGGGCTGGAGAGCCCTATAATTTTGACCCCATCAACATTTTTGATCTTTAAGTGCCAAAAGGAATGGTCCGGAGAGGCTGTAGTAGGAGAATCAACATCATTACATTGGTTATTGCATTGGTCAGTACAAGAATAACTATCCGCATCAAGAGCGGCAAACTTGTTAGAGGTATCAAAACCCTTTTCCTTAGAGAGATCATTGCATTGGTCATGAATAGGCCAGGTTGTAGGACGCAAAGAAGGCACATTTCCACATTACAAGTGGAAATAACTTCATCAACATTCAATGAACCAATAGGAGGAGGTTCCATATCTACATGTGGTGAGGAAACTAGGGGTGCATCCCCTCTAGTAACTATCCTTCATTCTTATTTGAGCTTTGGAGTAGAATTAACATTAGAGGGAGGGTGCAAGGGCTTGAGCCGAGGGCAAGTCACAATAGAGTGGCCAAAAGACTTGCATTCTGTACAGATTTTCGGTTTCCATTGGTATTCAACCAAGATTTCCACATTTTCACTAGGTTTTGGATCCGAATTGTCACCCATAAATAGGTCGAAGGAATCCACTAGGTCACAAGAAGCATCAATTTCTATACAAACCCTAGCAAAGGAAATTCTCTTCATGGATTCGGTTAGGCTATCGGCATAAAGTGGCTTCCCAACCGCACTAGCAATATGGCTCAATCCCTTTTCATTCCAGTATTCATAGGGAATGTCGAAGAGCTTGACCTAAACCGAAATTTTGGAGTAGGAATCTTTAGAAAGAATGAGCTTAGGATGCCATTTTTTGAGGATCACCATCCTTCCAGCAAATAACCAAGGGCCGGCCTCTTATACATTAGAACAAGCTTCATCATTCGAGAACTTGAAGAAGTAAAACCCCTTATCATTAGCCAAAACTTCCAGCAGACCACGATTGCCCCAAATACGCATGGCATTGTTGTTAACTAGAGAAAATGAGAGCTTTTTCTCAATAAAATAACCCACCAAGCAGTTCTTCCAAGCTTTAGAGCCATCCTTTGCAACTTCCATGGGTGGGGAGACACACTTCCTATTTCCACTTTGTAAGGGCTGGAAGAATTTTAGGTTCACAAGCTTACTTGTTGGGATATCCATAATTGGACCATTGTGAGCACCTTTCAGCACATTACTATAAGTGTTAGCATCTTTATTCACAAAAGCAGGAGTGATAGAGATACCTTTATGATATGAACCTCACCAAGAGTAGTGAGACCCGGAACTAATATATGGTAATGGAGGATCGTTTTCTAAATTCAAGTTTATAAAAAAAAAAAGAAAATAAAGGAGGATGGAGTCTAGCTTGTTCCTCACGCGCAACAAAATAGATAGCTGAATTTGGGCCCATTGTGATCTGTTTTGGAGGATGGAGTCTTCATAACATCTGTAGAGATCGTCATGGGCTTTCCAAAAATATATTATAATAGACAATATGACTTTAGATGCTCTCTATAGAGGCCCACGAAGTTCAGTCCGGATTTGGTCTTTATGTGGGCCGAACTTGGACTTCAGCAACTCAGAATTAGCCCCCATTAAATACTTCTTTGATCCTCTTAGCCCCATTAATTGGCCCAACTGGAACAAGCAATGGATCATTTGATGATGCTTCTTGATTCTCATCACTTTATTATCAAGTTGGGCCATTGGGTAGGAGTCAGAATGTTGTTGCTCCCTAGCTAATAAACCTTCAATCTCAAGAGGCAACCCAACTCCGTTGCAAAGAATATCGTTACCAATCGAAATATTTTCAGTACTCACTTCATCTCCATGGGAAAGAGCCATCTTCGAAACCCTACAAGCTTCCAAGAGAGAAGGAAAACTAGCCGAAAAAGATACAGAGAAGGGAGGATTTTCCATGACAGAACCGGAGAAACGAAAGAGAAAAAACAACCCCGAACAGAAAATTTGAAACGGATGTAACTCAGTGCCGAAAACCCCAAATCACAAACTTCTTGATCCCTTGTTGCATAAAATATCACGATCTTCAAACTTTATGAAGGAAAAAATAACAAAATCGGACCGAAAAGGGACCAAAAAATCAAAACGGCACTGAAACCCTAGTTTAAAAAACAGACCAGAATAAAACTCTTGAAACAGACGTAACTATGTGATAACAACTTCAAATTATGAGATTCTTGATTCCAGATCATATAACATTTCATGATCTACAACTTTGGTGAAGAACATAAAATCAAAATCGAACCAGAAGCAACTCAAAAAAACAAAACGGCGCCGAAACCCTAAAACCTAATCCTCCATCCATGCAGAGCGTTTTCAACATGCCGGCATAACTTTTTAAACAGTCTTGGCTGCCCATTTCCATTTCATTCACACCCTCAAAGGGTTGCACTAGAGTGAACACTCGGCTTCTTTTCTTCCTTGACTTGGGTGCCTCTAAGACCAAGCAATCCTCCTCTTGACTCTTTTTAGGGGAATCAACCATGAACTTCACACTCTTTCCTCCACAACTGAAGGAAATGTTCCTAGAACGGATATCCACAACCATTCCTACTGTGGCCATGAACGACCTCCCCCAAAGCAATTTCCAGTTCCTACCACTGGTTTCTCCCTTCTTGCACTCTAGCACCACAAATTCAACCGGCACCATCAAACGATGCACGTTCAAATAGACATACCAACTGGGGTGGTGGAAGAATTTTCCGCCATGATGAGCGTCTGAGAAGTAGGCTTGATTGACTGAATCTTCAATTGTTTGTATACCTCTAAGGGCATCATATTGATGCTAGCCCCCATATCAAGCACTGCTCCCATCTTAGGTGAGGTTTCAATTCCCACCTCTATTTTGAAACTTCCGGGATCTGAAAGTTTAACGGGGAAGTCTATGCCACTTCTCCCATTCTCATCATGTGCAATCTCCACCTCCCTTGTTACTTTCATTTCACCAGAGTTATCTAGAATCTTTTCCTTGGTTGGGATGGTTCCTTCTTCTATCACCTCCTCAATTCCCAACTCGGTTACCTCTAGCACATTAATGTGCTCATTGGTGCTTGATGCCTTACCCTTGTTCTTAACCAATGCATCAAAAATCTATGCCAACTGAGTTTCTATCTTCTTCAGTGACGCTTCATGGCTATTCGCCCTTTGATCATTTGACTGCATGTAAGCAATCATCCATTGCTTAGATGCATGTAATGTATTCTTGAGAGCTTCAGACCCTATCCTAACCATTTTGATAACTGTGCTCACTATCTCCTCTAAAGATTTGTCCTTTGGTTTGTTGGTTGGTTGGTACATGGGAATTAAGGTGGTTTGGTGGGTTGTTACTTGTACTACCCCATTGGTTGTTGTTGCCCGAACATCCTTGGTTAAACCTATTGTATCCACGGTTTTGGTACCCTTGATTGAAATTGCCACCTTAGTAGTTGGTGTTACAACCTTGGTAATTTGTTGCCCCTAGGTGGTTGTTGTTGGATAAAGACAAGTTGGGATGGTTCCTGAACCTCGGATTGTATGTATTTGAATACGGGTCATTCTGTTGCCTTTGAAACTCCCAAAGGGCTTGGGCTTGCTCTTCTTGACCAAAATGCCCCTCTCCCCCTTCTATCTCTTCTGTGACTTGACTAACCCCATGTGATGGTCCTGGCTTTCCAGTCATAAGCTCCTTGATAGATTGGAGCTTTTTGTTCATTCTAGACATCTGAATTTGAACTTGGGTGTCCTGCCACACATCTATCATTCCACTCCTTCTCACATGGGATGTTCTCTACTGTGAGTTCGGAGCGATCTTTTCCAAGATGTCATATGCTTCAATTGCCCTCTTATCAGCTATTGTACCCCCGCATGCGATGTCCACAATCATTTGTGTGATAGGTGAAAGTCCACTATAGAAGGAATTTACCTTCAGTTCTAGATGGTATGTGTACGGTGGCATATGAGCTAACAGTAGATTGAACCTCTCTCATGCCTCATGGAACGATTCTCCGACTTCTTCAACAAATGAAAACCCCAAATCACAAACTTCTTGATTCCTTGTTACATAAAAAATCACGATCTTCAAACTTTATGAAGGAAAAAATAACAGAATCGGACCGGAACAGGACCAAATAATCAAAACGGCGCTTAAACCCTAGTTTAAAAAAACATACCAGAATAAAAATCTTGAAATAGACGTAACTATGTGATAAAAACTTCAAATCACTAGATTCTTGATTCCAGATCGCATAAAATTTCATGATCTACAACTTAGGTGAAGAACATAAAATCGAAATCAAACCGGAAGAGGCTCAAAAAAACAAAACGGCACCAAACCCTAAAACCTAATCTTCCATAATGTTCTCAAACATGCCTTTTAGTTTGCATGCTTTCTTTTCGGCTTCCGGGCTTTTTTCTTTGGAAACAAACTTTCTTTTTGGCTTTCGGGCGTTCTTTTTAACATGAAAAATTTCTTTTAGGCATATCAACTTTCTTCTTGGCAAGCTAATCGTGCAAAATATGTTGTATATTTAGGCCCTCATTTCCTATTCCTTTGTCTCGTTCTCATGTGTATTTTCTGTATATTTTATGTCTAATAGGCTCGTTGGTGCTAATTGTAGGCAATTGATGTAATTCTGGTGTTAGAAGCATGTTGCCGGTGTTCTAGCCGAAAAGGGGCCAAAGGTGGCTGAAGGAAAGACAAAAGGTCATCCGCAACTCTAGAGTGCGGGCCAGTGTGGGTCGCAACTACACTCCTAGCCTAAACCGGGACCTGATACCTGAAGCCAAGATAAAGTGCAGGTCAAGTGCTGGTCATTCAACCACACTCCACCCGCACACTTGCCAAAATCCGGGACCTGATATCTGCATAGTTGATAAAGTGCGGGTCATCCAACAGCACTCCACCCATACTGTTGCCAAGAACAGAGAGTTGGTATTGCACCTAACAGTTAATGATAAGAATTAAGAAACAACATCAAATGATCCATTGCTTGTTCCAGTTGGGCCAATTACAAGGGTCAAGAGGATCAAAGAAGCTTTTAATGGGGGCTGATTCTAAGTTGCTGAAGTACAAATTCGGCCCACATAAAGACCAAATCTGGACTGAACTTCATGGGCCTCTACAGAGAGCATCTGAAGTCGGATCATCTATTATAATATGTTTTCGGAAAGTGCAAGATGATCTCTACAGATGTTATGAAGACTCCATCCTCCAAAAAAAAATCAAAACAGGCCCAAATTCAGTCATCTATTTTGTTGGGCGTGAGGAACAAGCTAGGGTTTGGATGAGTCCGAATTTTAGGATATTTCCTGTTTTATTTATTTTCCAAATAAATAGTCGATTTGTTTCTCAATTGAAAGGTTGATTTTGTTTCCCAAATGAAGCTTTCCAAATAAGGAGCAAATCAACTAGTTGTTAGTTTTAGTCTTTATTTATTTCCTAAATTTGTTTGCATTTATTATCCTGATTGTAAGGCATTAATTGCCGAATATTTTATTTCCTTTATCTATCTTTCTAGGGTTTAGATATTTTTAATATTTAAGGGACTCATTGATGTATTATTAGAGAAGACTTTTGGAATGAAATAATTATTTGAGAGAACGTTTTCTCTTTGGTTTTTCATTGAACTATGAACTTATCAAGGGTTATACCTTGTGGCGTTTAAAACCCTGACTTATCACTCACCTTCTTCTCTTCTTGAGTGTGGCGTCTACAACCTTCTAAGGATTCAAGGGATCGTTTTCTAAATTCAAGTTTATAAAAAAACAAAGAAAATAAAGGACCGCGACTCGTTATCTATAAAGAGATAAAATTCTCTAACATGTTTTTTAGTTTCCCTCCTTTCTTTTCAGCTTCCGGGTGTTCTTTTTAGAAAGCAAACTTTCTTTTCAGCTTTCGCGCGTTCTTTTTGGAATGAAAACTTTCTTTTAGGCATGTCAACTTTCTTCTTGAAAAGAGGGAATTCTTTTTAGATAGCGGGAATTCTATTTAGATTGCAAGAGTGCTTTTCCGTTCTCTAACGTTCTTTCTAGTTTCCATGCTTTCTTTTCGGCTTTAGGACGTTTTTTTTTATAAGCAAATTTTCTTTTTGGCTTTCGAGCATTCTTTTTGGCATGAAAACTTTCTTTTAGGCATGTCAACTTTCTTCTTTGAAATCGGGAATGATTTTTTGAATGCAAGAGTGCTTTTCAGTTCTCTAACATGCTTTTTAGTTTCCATGTTTTCTTTTCGGCTTCCAGGCGTTCTTTTTGGAAAGCAAACTTACTTTCGGCTTTCGGGTGTTCTTTTTGAAATGAAAACTTTCTTTTAGGCATGTCAACTTTCTTCTTGGAAAGCGGGAATGCTTTTTTGAACGTGGAGTGCTTTTCAGTTCTCTAACATATTTTTTAGTTTCCATGCTTTCTTTTCGGCTTCCGAGCGATCTTTTAAAAAAGAAAACTTTCTTTTTGGCTTTCGGGCCATCTTTATGTGTTGCAAACTTTATTTTTGACATTTCAATTTTCTTTTTGCTATGTGGGAATACTTTTTCGAATGCAAGAGTGCTTTTAAGTTCTCTGACATGCTTTTTAGTTTCCATGCTTTCTTTTTGGCTTTCGGGCGTTCTTTTACGAAAGCAAACTTTTTTTTTGGCTTTCGGGCATTGTTTTTGGCATAAAAACTTTCTATTAGGCATGTCAACTTTCTACTTGGAAAGCGGGAATGTTTTTTTTTAATGCAAGAGTGTTTTAAAATTCTCTAACATGCTTTTTAGTTTCCATGCTTTCTTTTCGGCTTCCAGGTGTTCTTTTTGGAAAGCAAACTTTCTTTTTGGCTTTCGGGCATCCTTTTTGGAATGAAAACTTTCTTTTAGGCATGTCAACTTTCTTCTTGGAAAGCGGGAATGCTTTTTTGAACATGGAGTGCTTTTCAGTTCTCTAACATAATTTTTAGTTTCCATGCTTTTTTTTCGGCTTCCGAGCGATGTTTTTAGAAAACAAACTTTCTTTTTAGCTTTCGGGACTTCTTTATGCATTGCAAACTTTCTTTTTGGCATGTCAATTTTCTTTTTGCTATGTGGGAATACTTTTTCGAACGCGAGAGTGCTTTTAAGTTCTCTAACATGCTTTTTAGTTTCCATGCTTTCTTTTTGGCTTCTGGGCGTTCTTTTACGAAAGCAAACTTTCTTTTTGGCATTCGGGCATTCTTTTTGGCATGCAAACTTTCTTTTAGGCAAGTCAACTTTCTTCTTGGCATGGAGGAATTCTTTTTATAAAGCGGGAATTCTTTTTAGATCGCGAGACTTCTTTTCCGTTCTCCAATATTCTTTTAAGTTTTCATGCTTTCTTTTCGGCTTTAGGGCGTTCGTTTTGGAAAGCAAATTTTTTTTTTGGCTTACGGGAGTTCTTTTTGGCATGAAAACTTTCTTTTAGGCATGTCAACTTTCTTCTTTGAACACGCGAATGATTTTTTGAACGTGAGAGTGCTTTTCAGTTCTCTAACATGCTTTTTAGTTTCCATGCTTTCTTTTCAGCTTCCGGGTGTTCTTTTTGGAAAGCAAACTTTTATTTTCGCCTTTCAGGTGTTCTTTTTGAAATGAAAACTTTCTTTTAGGCATGTCAACTTTCTTCTTGGAAAGCGGGAATGCTTTTTTGAACGCAGAGTGCTTGTTAGTTCTCTAACATACTTTTTAGTTTCCATGCTTTTTTTCGGCTTCCGGGCATTCTTTTTGGAATGCAAACTTTCTTTTCGGCTTTCAGGAATTCTTTTTGCAATGAAAACTTTCTTTAAGGCATGTCCATTTTCTTCTTGGCAAGCGGGGATTCTTTTTCAAACGCAAGAGTGCTTTTCAGTTCTCTAACATCCTTTTTAGTTTCCATGCTTTCTTTTTGGCTTTAGGGCGTTCTTTTTCAAAAGCAAATTTTCTTTTCGGCTTTCGGGCGTTCTTTTTGGCTTGAAAATTTTCTTTTAGGCATGTGAACTTTCTTCTTGGAAAGCGGGAATGCTTTTTTGAATGCAATAGTGCTTTTTAGTTCTCTAACATGCTTTTTAGTTTTCATGATTTCTTTTCTGCTTCCGGGCGTTCTTTTTTTTTTTTTGGGTAAATAAATAGTATCATAGAAAAAAAGGAAAGAATATACAAATACAAGGGGCATACTGATGAGAATCAAGAAGCATCATCAAATGATCCATTGCTTGTTCCAGTTGGGCCTATTACAAGGGCCAATAGGATCGAAGAAGCATTTAATGAGGTTTGATTCTGAGCAGCTGAAGTCCAAGTTCAGCCCACATGAAGACCAAATCCGGGCTGAACTTCGTGGGCCTCTACAAAAAGCATCAGAATTCAGGTCGTCTATTATAATAAGTTTTCGGGAAGCCCAAGACGATATCTACAGATGTTATGAAGACTGCATCCTCCAAAACAGATCACAACAGCCCAAAATTCGGCCATCTATTTTGTTACGCATGAGGAACAAGCTAGGGTTTGGATGAGTCTGAATTTTAGGATATTTTGTGTTTTATTTATTTTCCAAATAAAGAGTCAATTTGTTTCCCAATCGAAGGGCTGATTTTGTTTCCCAAATGAAGCTTTCCAAATAGGGAGCAAATCAACTAGTTGTTAGTTTTAGTCTTTATTTATATCCTAAAATTGTTTGCATTTATTTTCCTGATTGTAAGGCATTAATTGCCGAATATTTTATTTCCTTTATCGTTCTTTCTAGTGCTTAGATATTTTTAATATTTAAGGGACTCATGGATGTATTATTGAAAAGACTTTGGAATGAAATAATTATTTGAGAGAATGTTTTCTCTTTGGTTCTTCATTGAACTGTGAACTTATCAAGGGTTATACCTTGTGGCGTTCAAAACCCTGATTTATCACTCACCTTCTTCTCTTCTTGAGTGTGGCATTTACAACCTTCTTGATACCGTTGGTTCTTAATCTCTTTATAGTTAACGGGTCGTGGTCCTTTATTTTCTTTGTTTTTTTATAAAATTAAATTTAGAAAACGATCCTCTGTTACCATATATTGGTTCCGGGTCTCACTACTCTTCGTAAGGTTCATATCAGTTGTTAACCACCAACCTAGGATGTATAGTGTTGGTTATTCATACGGAGTCTGGAAATAAAGTCCGTCTACCTATCAGAGATTCAATCGATTACAGATTAGCCAACCTAGGATGTATAGTGTTGACTTCTAATTCTCTCACGAGTACCGACCTAGGATGTATAGTGCCGGAAACCCGTTCGAGGTTAGATTGAGACTGCTGTTTAAGAATCGGAGTTCATGACCTCCATAGCCATAACAAAGAGATATGGAGACATAGGGTCCCCTTGTCGACCCCTCTTTCGCATTCAAAAAAAAATTCCAACATGCCGAAAAGAAAGTTGATATGTAGAAAAGAAAGTATACATGTTGAAAAGAACCCCCGAAAGCAAAAAAGAAAGTTTGCTTTCCAAAAAGAATGCCTAGAAGCCGAAAAGAAAGCTTGGAAACTGAAAATTACGTTAGAGAATTGAAAAACACTCTCGCGTTCAAAAGAGCATTCTAGCATGCCAAAAAGAAAGTTCACATGCCAAAAAGAATGCCTAAATATCAAAAAGAAAGCTTGATTTCCAAAAAGAACACTTGGAAGCTAAAAAAAAACACATGAAAACTAAAAGCCTGTTAAAGAATTGAAAAGCACTCTCGAGTTCAAAAAAACATTCCAGCATGATGAAAAGAAAGTTGAGATGCCAAAAAGAAAGTTTTCATGCCAAAAAGAACGCCCGAAATCCAAAAAGAATGCCCAAAAGCTGAAAAGATAGAAAGGACACTAAAAAGTATGTTAGAGAACTGAAGAGAACTGAAGAGCACAATCGCGTTCAAAAAAGTTTTCCCACTTGCCAAGAAGAAAGCCCGAAAGTTGTCATGCTTAAAAGAAAGTTTTCATGCCAAAAGAATGCCCGAAAGCCAAAAAAAAAGTTTGCTTTCCCAAAAGAACACCCGGAAGCCGAAAAGAAAGCATGGAAACTAAAATGCATGATAGGGAACTAAAAAGCACTCTCGGGTTCAAAAAAACATTCCCGCATAGCAAAAGAAAGTTTACATGCCTAAAAGAAAGTTTTCATGAAAAAAAAGAACGACCGAAAGCCAAAATGAAAGTTTACTTTCCAAAAAGAATTCCTGGAAGCCGAAAAGAAAGCATGGAAACTAAAAGCATGTTAGAGAACTGAAAAGCATTCTCGCGTTCAAAAAAGCATTCCACCATGCTGAAAAGAAAGTTTGCATTCCAAAAAGAATGACCGAAAGATAAAAAGAATGTTTGCTTTCCTAAAAGAACGCCCGAAAGCCGAAAAGAAAGCATGGAAACTAAAAAGTATGTTACATAACTAAAAACTACTCTCGCATTCAAAAATGCATTCCTGCAAACAAAAAAATAATTTGACATGCAAAAAAGAATGTTTGCATTACATAAAGAATGCCTAAAAGCCAAAAAAAAGTTTGCTTTCAAAAAAGCACTCCCGGAAGCCGAAAAGAGAGCATGGAAACTGAAAAGCATGTTATAGAACTGAAAAGCACTCTCGCGTTCAAAAAAGCATTCCAGCATGCCAAAAAGAAAATTGAGATGCCAAAAAGAAAGTTTGTATGCCAAAAAGGACTCACGAAAGTCAAAAAGAAAGTTTTCTTTCCAAAAGAAACTCCAGGAAGCTGAAAAGATAGAATGGACACTAAAAAGCATGTTAGAGAACTGAGAAGCACTCTCGTGTTCAAAAAATATTCCCTCTTGCCAAGAAGAAAGTTGTTATCCTTAAAAGAAAGTTTTCATGCCAAAAGAAAGTTTGTTTTCCAAAAAGAACGCCCGGAAGCCGAAAAGAAAACATGGAAACTTAAAAGCATGTTAGAGAGCTGAAAAGCACTCTTGCGTTCAAAAACGTATTCCCGCTTACCAAGAAGAAATTTGGCATGATTCAAAAGAAAGTTTTTATGTAGAAAAGAACGCCTGAAAGCCAAAAAGAAAGCATGGAAACTAAAAAGCATATTCGAGAACTAAAAAGCACTCTCACATTCAAAATCATTCCCGCTTACGAAGAACAAAGTTGACATGACTAAAAGAACGCTTGCATGCCAAAAAAAACACCCGAAAGCCAAAAAGAAAGTTTACTTTCTAAAAAGAATGTCCGGAAGTCGAAAAGAAAACATGAAAACTAATAAGCTTGTTAGAGAACTGAAGAACACTGCCGCGTTCAAAAAACCATTCCAGCATACCAAAAAGAAAGTTTACATTCCAAAAAGAAAGTTTGCATTCTAAAAAGAACGCCCGAAAGCCAAAAAGAAAGTTTGCTTTGCAAAAAGAATGCCCAGAAGCCGAAAAGAAAGCATGGAAACTAAAAAGCATGTTAGAGAACTGAAAAGCACTCTCGCATTCAAAAAAAAAATTCCAGCATGCCAAAAAGAAAGTTGACATACCAAAAAGAAAGTTTGCATGCAAAACAGAACTCCCGAAAGCCAAAAAGAAAGCCCGGAAGCCGAAAATAAAGCATGGAAAGTAAAATGCATGTTAGAGAACTGAAAAGCACTCTCAGGTTCAAAAAAGCATTCCCGCATACCAAAAAGAAAGTTGACATGCTTGAAAGAATGTTTTCATGCCAAAAAGAACGCCCAAAAGCCAGAAAGAAAGTTTACTTTCCGAAAAGAACGCCCGGCAGCAGAAAAGAAAGCATGAAAACTAAAAAGCATGTTAGAGAACTGAAAAGCACTCTCGTGTTCAAAAAAGCATTCAAGCATGCCGAAAAGAAAGTTGACATGCCAAAAAGAAAGTTTGCATGCCAAAATGAACTCCCAAGAGCCAAAAAAAGTTTGTTTTTCAAAAAGAACGCCCGAAAGCCGAAAAGAAATCATAGAAACTAAAATGCATGTTATAGAACTGAAAAAAGCATTTTCGGGTTCAAAAAAGCATTCCCACATATCAAAAAGAAAGTTAACATGCCGAAAAGAAAATTTCCAGGCCAAAAAGAACGACCGAAAGCCAAAAAGAAATTTTACATTCAAAAAAGAACGATCGGAAGCCGAAAAGAAAGCATGGAAACTAATAAGCATGTTAGAGAACTAAAAAGCACTCTCGGGTTAAAAACATTTGACCCGCATGCCAAGAAGAAAGTTGACATGCCTAAAAGAAATTTTTCATACCAAAAAGAATGCCCGAAAGCCAAAAAGAAAGTTTGCTTTCCTAAAAGAACACCCGTAAGCTGAAAAGAAAGCATGGAAACTAAAAAGCATGTCTTGAATCAGGCAGTTGAGTGCTTCTTTGAATCTCTTGGCCCTTGCTCTTGTTATCTGACCAGCCGGAACATGCAATAGATCCCTTACTGCAGCTCCCTTATTCTCATCACTCGCGTTCAAAAAAAATATTCCCTCTTCCCGAGAAGAAAGTTGTCATGCTTAACAGAAAGTTTTCATGCCAAAAAGAATGCCGGAAAGTCAAAACGAAAGTTTGCTTTACAAAAATAATGCCCGGAAGCCGAAAAGAAAGCATGAAAACTAAAAAGCATGTTAGAGAACTGAAAAGCACTCTCGTGTTCAAAAAAGCATTCCCGCTTGCCAAGAAGAAAGTTGGCATGATTAAAAAGAAAGTTTTTATGCCAAAAAGAACACCAAAAGCCTAAAAGAAAGTTTGGTTCCCAAAAATAACGCCCGGAAGCCGAAATGAAAGTATGTAAACTACAAAGCATGTTAGAGAACTGAAAAGCTCTCTCGTGTTCAAAAAAGCATTCCACCATACTGAAAAGAAAGTTGACATGCCAAAAAGGAATTTTGTATGCCTAAAAGATTGCCCGAAAGCCAAAAAGAAAGTTTATTTTCCAAAAAGAACTCCCGGAAGCCGAAAAGAAATCATGGAAACTAAAAAGCATGTGTGAGAACTGAAAAGCACTCTCGTGTTCTAAAAAGCATTCCTGCATATCAAAAAGAAAGTTGACATGCCAAAAAGAAAGTTTGCATGCCAAAAAGAATGTCCGAAAGCCAAAATGAAAGTTTGCTTTCATAAACTAATGCCCGGAAGCCGAAAAGAAAGCATGGAAACTAAAAAGCATGATCGAGAACTGAAAAGAACTCTCGTGTTCAAAAAACAGTCATGCTTGCGAAGAAGAAAGTTGACATGACTAAAAGAAAGCTTGCATTCCAAAAAGATCACCCGAAAGCCAAGTAGAAAGTTTACTTTCCAAAAAGAATGTTCAGAAGCCGAAAATAAAACATGGAAACTAATAAGCATGTTAGAGAACTGAAAAGCACTCTCGTGTTCAAAAAAATTTTCCTGCTTGCCAAAAAGAAAGTTGACATGCCTAAAAGAAAGTTTTAATACCAAAAAGAACGTCTGAAAGCCAAAAAGAAAGTTTGCTTTCCAAAAAAAACACCCGGAAGTTGAAACGAAAGCATGGAAACTAAAAAGCCTGTTAGAGAACTGAAAAGCACTCACGCATTCAAAAAAGCATTACAGCACTCCAAAAAGAAAGTTGACATGCTAAAAAGAAAGTTTGCATGCCAAAAAGAACTTCCGAAAGCAAAAAAGAAAGTTTTCTTGCCAAAAAGAACGTCCAGAAACCGAAAAGAAAGCATGGAAACTAAAAAGCATGTTAGAGAACTGAAAAATACTCTCAGGTTCAAAAAAGCATTCCCACAAACCAAAATGAAAGTTGACATGCCTTAAAGAAAGTTTTTATGCCAAAAGAACACCCGAAAGCCAAAAAGAAAGTTTGCTTTCCAAAAAGAACGCCCGGAGGCCGAAAAGAAAGCATGGAAACTAAAAAGCATGTTAGAGAACTGAAAAGCACTCTCGTGTTCAAAAAAGCATTCCAGCATTATCAAATGATCCATTGCATGTTCCAGTTGGGCAAATTAATGGGGCTAAAAGGATCAAAGAAGTATTTAATGCTGATTCTGAGTTGCCCACATGAAGACCAAATCCGGACTGAACTTCGTGGGTCTCTACAGAGAGCATCTTTAGTCGGATTGTCTATTATAATATATTTTCGGAAAGCCCATTACGATCTCTACATATGTTATGAAGACTCTATCCTCCAAAACAGATCACAAATGGGCCCAAATTTGGCTATCTATTTTGTTATGCGTGAGGAACAAGCTAGGGTTCGGATGAGTCCGAATTTTAGGATATTTCTTGTTTTATTTATTTTCCAAATAAAGAGTCGATTTATTTCCCAATTGATGGGATGATTTTGTTTCCCAAATGAAGCTTTCCAAATAAGGAGCAAATCAACTAGTTGTTAGTTTTAGTCTTTATTTATTTCCTAAATTTGTTTACATTTATTTTCCTGATTGTAAGTCATTAATTGCCGAATATTTTATTTTCTTTATCTTGTTTTTTAGGGTTTAGATATTTTTAGTATTTGAAGGACTCATTGATGTATTATTAAGAAGATTTTGGAATGAAGTAATTATTTGAGAGAATGTTTTCTCTTTGGTTCTTCATTGAACTATGAACTTATCAAGGGTTATACCATGTGGTGTTCAAAACCCCGACTTATCACTCACCTTCTTCTCTTCTTGAGTGTGGTGTCTACAACCTTCTTAATACCGTTGGTTCTTATATCCTCATAGATAACGGGTCGCTGTCCTTTATATTCTTTGTTTTTTATAAACTTGAATTTAGAAAACGATCCTCCATTACCAGATATTGGTTCCGGGTCTCACTATTCTTGGTGAGGTTCATATCAAAAGCATTCCCGCATATCAAAAAAAAAGTTGACAAGCCTAAAAGAAAGTTTGCATGCCAAAAAGAATGCCCGAAAGCCAAAAAGAAAACATGAAAACTAATAAGCATATTAGAGAACTGAAAAGCCCTATCGCACTCAAAAAATCATTCCCGCTTGCCAAGAAGAAAGTTGACATGCCAAAAAGAAAGTTTTCATGTCAAAAAGAACGTCCGCTTTACAAAAAGAATGCCCGGAAGCTGAAAAGAAAGAATGGAAACTAAAAAGCATGTTAAAGACTGAAAAGCACTCTCGCGTTCAAAAAAGCATTCCACCATGCTAAAAAGAAAGTTGACATGCCAAAAAGGAATTTTGCATGCCTGAAAGAACGCCTGAAAGCTAAAAAGAAAGTTTGATTTCAAAAAACAACTCTCGAAAGCCGAAAGAAATCATGGAAACAAAAAAGCATGTTAGAGAACTGAAAAGCACTCTCATGTTCAGCAAAGCATTCCCGTATATCAAAAAGAAAGTTGACAAGCCAAAAAGAAAGTTTGCATGCCAAAAAGAATCCCCGAAAGCCAAAAAGAAAGTTTACTTCCCAAAAAGAACGCCTGTAAGCCGAAAAGAAAACATGAAAACTAATAAGCATGTTAGAGAACTGAAAAGCACTATCGCACTCGTAAAAGCATTCCTGCTTGCTAAGATGAATGTTGACATGCCAAAAAGAAAATTTTCATACCAAAAAGAACGTCCGCTTTCCAAAAAGAATGCCTGGAAGCTGAAAAGAAAGAATGGAAAATAAATTCATGTTAAAGACTGAAAAGCACTCTCGCGTTCAAAATCAACCATGCTGAAAAGAAAGTTGACATGCCAAAAAGGAATTTTGCATGCCTAAAAGAACGTCCGAAAGCTAAAAATGAAGTTTACTTTCCAAAAAGAACTCCCGGAAGCCGAAAAGAAATCATGGAAACTAAAAAACATGTTAGAGAACTGAAAAGCACTCTCGCTTTCAAAAAAGCATACCTGCTTGCCAAGAAGAAAGGTGACATGCCAAAAAGAAAGTTTTCATGCCAAAAAGAACGTCCGCTTTCCAAAAAGAACGCCCAGAAGCCGAAAAGAAAGAATGGAAACTAAAAAGCATAATAAAGACTGAAAAGCACTCTTGCGTTCAAAAAAAGCATTCCACCATGCTGAAAAGAATGTTGACATGCCAAAAAGGAATTTGCATGTCTAAAAGAACGCCCTAAAGCCAAAAAAAAAGTTTACTTTCCATAGAGAACTCCCTGAAGAAGAAAAGTAATCATGGAAACTAAAAAGCATGTTTTTTTTTTTTTTTTTTTTTTTTGGGTAAGTAAATAGTATCATAGAAAGAGAGAAAGAATGTACAAATACAAGGGGCATACCCCGGGAAGCAAATCAAAAGCTAAACAAAAGCTCAAAACAAGCACAAACACACGAGCAAACAAGAAACAAGAGCTCGTAAAGGGCTCAAAACAAGCTCAACGAAAAGAGCAAGCAACAAACAAGAGCAAAGCAAAAAAATTAATTAGCGTTAACAATCCAATTCAAAGTAATAAGCAGGTGATCCTTTAGATTGATAGAGGAGAGCCGACAGCGAATGGTGTCAATAATTGTGCGAACAACAACCGAACTAGACTTTTTGGTACCTTCAAAAATTCTACAATTACGCTCTCTCCAAATATGATAAACAGCCACAACAAGACAAAGCTTCTTTGTGACAATAATAGGGGTGTCCCCTCTCCAATGGGCAGAAGCCCAAGCAATAAAAGCATTCCAACCAAGGCCATTCCAAGGAGACCCACAATAATTCAGAAGTTGAGTCCAAATGGCTCTACTGAAAGAGCACTCAAAGAAAAGGTGAGCGTGAGATTCAAGATGGGAGTTACAAATAACAGAAGTAGTAACAGCCCTAGGTCATATTTATGAATGGGGTCACGGGTGGAGAGCCTACCTCTAACAGCCATCCAAAGGATGAAACTCATTCTCGGAATGTTTTGAGGGAACCAAACCAGCTTGAACCAAGGAACAAGAGGGTGAGGGGCTTTAAGAGAAGCCAAAGCAGAAGAGGCCGAGTAAATACCATTGGAAGAAGGGAGCCACCGAATACTATCCTCTAGATCGGAGTTAGGATTGTAAGTAGGCATTCGACTTCTAATTTCAACAAGATCAATGGACATAGCAACTGGCCGTCTCTAAGAATCACCAAGAACAATGGTATTAACCGCTGCGTTGATAGGGAGGCCGGAATCATAGACCACACGGGGGCTCCATTTCAAAAGTAGAGGACCATTCGGATGCCAATTGTCAAACCTTAAGGAGGTACTAGAACCATTGCCAATGAAGTGCTGAATTAAAGGACGAACAATAGGCCGAAGATGGAGGAGTTTTCTCCAATTCCAAGAGCAGATATTAGGAGCTTTAGCCTCCTATATGTTACAACCTTTTAGGTGATAGGCTTTGATCCAAGAAGACCAGAGATTATTCGTTCCATAAATAAGAATCCAAAGATGCCTAATCATCAAGGCCTTGTTCCACGAAGAAAGGTCCATGATTCCAAGACCACCCTCTTTCTTAGGGAGCCAAATATTAGACCAAGAAATCTTAGAACCCTTACTATCACCATCAACCCCTTTCCATATGAAACTTCTGAATTTTCGTTCAATAATCTTCAAAATCTTGATAGGGAGACAAAGATAACTGGCCCAAAAGACTAGTAAACTTGACAAGACCGAGACAATTTGCTATAAGCGCCCGGCATAAGAGAGACCACGGTTTAGCCAAGAAGAAAGTGTACCCGAGACTTCATCCACAAGGCAGGAGCAATCACGAAGACAAAGCTTAGTAGAGATAATTGGAATACCAAAATAACGAATAGGAAGAGAACCCACTGTATAACCAAAGAGATTAATAAGTTGCTGATTTGTAGTAGAGGATGATAAACCCGAAGTGAAGATGTTGCTCTTGGCATGATTAGCAAGGAGGCCCAAAAGTAAGGAGAACTCATCAAGGGCAGCCTTAAGGATATAAGCTGTAGAAGGGGAGCCATCACAAAGCATAATTAGGTCATCAGCAAAACAAAGGTGGGAAAGCTTTATCTTATCACCCTTCCAATGAAACTTGAAACTATGAGAGTCCGCAATTCGCTTGGCTGGAATTTTAGATAGAACTTCTATAGCAATAACAAAGAGGTAGGGAGACATAGGATCCCCTTGCCGAAAACCCCTTTTTCTGGAGAAGAAACCAGCTAGCTCACCGTTTAAGGAGATAGAGAACTTGGGGGTAGTAAGGCAAGCTTTGATCCACTTAATAACCCTAGGAGGAAAGTGAAAAGCAGCAAGAGTTTTAAGTAAGAAGCCCCAGTCCACCATGTCAAAGGCCTTCATCAAATCCACTTTGAGAGCCAACCTAGGGCAGCCAATATCCGTATGATAATTCCTCATAAGTTCTTGTGCAAGAAGGATGCTGTCCCCAATGCTCCTACCAGCCACAAAAGCCGATTGAGAAGGGTTGATAATATCCGGTAGACAAGGCTTAATCCAATGATCTTATAGAGAGTGTTGCAACAAGAGATAGGTCTAAAGTCTTTCATCATAGAAGGATTAGGGACTTTAGGGACCAAAGAAATAATCGTAGCATAGAGTTCCTTAAGAAGATGACCAGATCTAAAGAACTCTTGGATAGCATTAATCACATCTTCACCAACAAAGTCCCATATTTTCTTGAAAAAATGAGCGTTGAAGCCATCGGGACCAGGGGCCTTGTTAGGGTGGAGAGAGAAGAAAACCTCACGAATCTCATCATTACTGACATCTCTATCCATTAAATCAGCTTGATCATTGGAGATGACATTATCAATAATATAGCTCAAAGTACCATCACCATGTCTAGTGGGCATAGTGCAACCAAGAGTATTCTGAAAATGATGAATAGCTTCATTCTCAACCGGAATGTCACCTTCAATCAAGGAGCCATCATCTCCAGAAATAGAGTGGATCTTGCTTCTATTCCGCCTACCATTGATAGCTTTGAAGAAGTAGGAAGAGTTACGGTCACCAGCCTTGAGCCATTGGATTCTAGATTTTTGCCTGAGGAGGCCCTCTTCAGCCTGAAGAGTCAAAGTGTAGCTGTTTATAAGCTCTTTTTCCCGAATTCTGAGGTTAGTATCAAGGGGATGCAGATCAAGAAGGAGTTGACAAGCATCTGGGGCAGCCTTAGCTTCAATCGATTTAATTGACACATCTCCCACCTTGTCATTGTTAAAGGTCTTTAGAGCCTTCTTCAAAATACGGAGCTTAGAGCAAAGCTTGTATTGCATAGTGCCATGAACTTGCTCCTGCCAAACGGTCTTAACCAATGGGAGAAACTCCTCTCTATCCGTTAGAAAATTGAAAAACTTGAAAGGGTAGTTTTTCTTATAACCTGGCAACCCAAGCTTGACCACGGATGGGCAATCGTCCGAAATGCTAGGAGGAAGGAACATTGCTTCTGAATGCTCAAACTTGACAAGCCATTCATTATTGACAAGAACTCTATCCAATTTCTTAGAGATGCAACCATCACCTCTCTTGTTGCACCAAGTGTGAAGAAAGCCCGATAAACGAAGATCATCAAGCTCCGAAACTTGAAGACAATCAACAAATTCCTCCATAGCAACGGTAATTCTGGAGCAGCCCCCAATTGACTCATCAATCCTCCTAGAGACATTAAAATCTCCAAGTACAATCCAAGGGGAACCTTGCTGGTTTGAGCACAAACTTTGCCAAAGAGCTCTTCTTGATCTGTCCTCATTAGAACCATGAACAAATGAGATACAAAACTGATCATTAGTATCCATGATACAAGCATTACAATGAATAATCTGATCCGTTTCACTAATTTTAGTGATTGTGAGAATTCTCGGATCCCAGCCAACCCAAATTCTACCAAGACCATGACTATTGTAATTGTCTAACATATCCCAATCCTTAAAAACTGAATTGACAACAAGAGGCTTTTTGTTAATTTTCACCGTTGTCTCAATTAAACAAATAAGACTAAGCTTTTGATCTAGCAACATTTTCCTTACTTCTAATTGTTTAGGGGTAGCATTCAGGCCCCTAATGTTCCAACAAGCGATATTAATCATTGAGAGGTTGAGAAGGCATCACCTTAGCTTGCGAGCTATTATCCTTGCATATCTTAGCAGCCCTTTTCTTCTTCTTCTTCTTCTTTCTAGAGGAATCCATAGGGCTGGAGAGCCCTATAATTTTAACCCCATCAATATTTTTGATCTTTGAGTGCCAAAGGGAATGGTCCGGAGAGGCTGTAGTAGGAGAATCAACATCATTACATTGGTTATTGCATTGGTCAGTACAAGAATCACCATCCGCATCAAGAGCAGCAAACTTGTTAGAGGTATCAACACCCTTTTCCTTGGAGAGATCATTGCATTGGTCATGAATAGTCAAGTTGGAAGGATGCAAAGAAGGCACATTTTCCACATTACAAGAGGAAATAACTTCGTCAACATTCAATGAACCAATGGGAGGAGGTTCCATATCTGCATGAGGTGAGGAAACTAGGGGCGCATCCCCTCTAGTAACTATCCTCCATTCTTGTTTGAGCATGGGAGCAGAATTAACATCAGAGGGTGGGTGTAAGGGCTTGAGCCGAGAGCAAGTCGCAATAGAGTGGCCAAAAGACTTGCATTTTGTACTGATTTTCGGTTTCCATTGGTATTCAACCAAGATTTCCACATTTTCACTAGGTTTTGGATCCGAATTGTCACCCATAAATAGGTCGAAGGAATCCACTAGGTCACAAGAGGCATCAATTTCAATACAAACCCTAGCAAAGGAAATTCTCTTCATGGATTCTGTTAGGCTATCGGCATAAAGAGGTTTCCCAACCGCACTAGTAATATGGCTCAATCCCTCTTCATTCCAGTATTCATGAGGAATGTTGAAGAGCTTGACCCAAACCGGAATTTTGGAGTAGGAATCTTTAGAAAGAATGAGCTTAGGATGCCATTTTTTGAGGATCACCATCCTTCCAGCAAATAACCAAGGGCCTGCCTCTAACACATTAGAACAAGCTTCATCATTCGAGAACTTGAAGAAGTAAAACCCCTTATCGGTAACCAAAACTTCCAGCAGACCACGATTGCCCCAAATACGCATGGCAATGTTGTTAACTAGAGAAAATGGGAGCTTTTTCTCAATAAAATAACCCACCAAGCAGTTCTTCCAAGCTTTAGAGCCATCCTTTGCAACTTCCATGGGTGGGGAGACACACTTCCTATTTCCACTTTGTAAGGGCTGATAGAATTTTAGGTTCATAGGCTTACTTGTGGGGATATCCATAATTGGACCATTGTGAGCACCTTTCAGCACATTAATATAAGTGTTAACATCTTTATTCACAAAAGAAGGAGTGATAGAGATACCTTTATTATGAGACACCTCCTCAAGTTGGGCCACAGGGGAGGAGTCAGAATGTTGCTGCTCCTTAGCTAATAAACCTTCAATCTCAAGAGGCAACCCAGCTACGTTGCAAAAAGTATAGTTACCAGCCGAAATATTTTCAGTACTTTCCTCATCTCCATGGGAACGAGCCATCTTTGAAACCCTACTAGCTTCCAAAAGAGAAGGAAAACCAGCAGATGAAGATACAAAGAAGGGTGGATTTTCCATGACAAAGCCGGAGAAACGAAAGAGAAAAAACAACCCAGAACAGAAAATTTAAAACGGACATAACTCAGTGCTGAAAACCCCAAATCACAAACTTCTTGATTCCTTGTTGCATAAAACATCACGATCTTCAAACTTTATGAAGGAAAAAATAACAGAATCGGACCGAAACAGGACCAAATAATCAAAACGGCGCTGAAACCCTAGTTTAAAAAACAGACCAGAATAAAAATCTTGAAACAGACGTAACTATGTGATAAAAACTTCAAATCACTAGATTTTTGATTCCAGATAATATAAAATTTCATGATCTACAACTTTGGTGAAGAACATAAAATCGAAATCAAACCGGAAGAGGCTCGAAAAGACAAAACGGCACTGAAACCCTAAAACCTAATCTTCCATAATGTTGCTGAAGCATTACAAAGTCCCTCTAACTAAAAAGCATGTTAGAGAACTGAAAAGCACTCTCGTGTTCTAAAAATCATTCCCGCATATCAAAAAGAAAGTTGACATGCCAAATAGAAAGTTTGCAAGCCAAAACGAATGCCCGAAAGCCAAAAAGAAAGTTTTCTTTCATTAATGAACACACGGAAGCCGAAAAGAAATCATGAAAACTAAAAAGCATGTTCAAGAACTAAAATGCACTTTCGCATTCAAAAAACATTCCCGATTCTGAAGAAGAATGTTGACAAGACTAAAAGAAAGCTTGCATGCCTAAAAGAATGCCCAAAAGCCAAAAAGAAAGTTTAATTTTCAAAAAGAACGCCCGTAAACCGAAATGAAAACATGGAAACTCATAAGCATGTTAGAGAACTGAAAAACACTCTCGCGTTCAAAAAATCTTCCCCGCTTTCCAAGAAGAAACTTGACATGCCTAAAAAAAAGTTTTCATACCAAAAAGAACGCCTGAAAGCCAAAAAGATAGTTTGCGTTCCAAAAAGAATGCCCAAAAGCCGAAACAAAAGCATGGAAACTAAAAAACATGTTAGAGAACTGAAAAGCACTCCCGCGTTCAAAAAAGCATTCCCGCTTGCAATGAAGAAAGTTGACATGCCTAAAAGAAAGTTTTTATGCCAAAAAAATGCCCGAAAGCCAAAAAGAAAGTTTGCTTTCGAAAAAGAACGCCTGTAAGCCAAAAAGAAGGCATGGAAACTAAAATGCATGTTAGAGAATTGAAAAGCACTCTCGTGTTCAAAAAGACATTCCTTCATATCACAAAAAAGTTGACATGCCAAAAAGAACGCTCGAAAGCCAAAAAGAAAGTTTGCTTTCATAAAAGAATGCCCAGAAGCCGAAACGAAAGCATGGAAACTAAAAGTATGTTAGAGAACTGAAAAGCACTCTCGGGTTCAAAAAAGCATTCCAGCATACCAAAAAGAAAGTGGACTTGCCTTAAAGAAAGTTTTCATGCCAAAAAGAATGCCCGAATGCCAAAAAGAAAGTTTGCCTGCCAAAAAGAATGCCCAGAAGCCGAAAAGAAAGGATGGAAAGTAAAAAAGCATGTAAGAGAACCAAAAACACTCTGGCATTCGAAAAAGCATTCATGTTGCCAAGAAAAATGTTAACTTGCCTAAAAGAAAATTTTCATGCCAAAAAGAACGCCCGAAAGCCAAAAAAGAAAGTTTGCTTAACAAAAAGAACGCCTAGAAGCCGAAAAGAAAGCATGGAAACTAAAAAGTATGTTAGAGAAGTGAAAAGCACTCTAGCATTCAAAAACGTATCCCGCTTGCCAAGATGAAAGTTGACATGCCTGAAAGAAAGTTTTCATGCCAAAAGAACACTCGAAAGCTGAAAAGAAAGCTAGGAAATAAAAAAGCATGTTAGAAAACTAAAAAGCACTCTCGCGTTCAAAAAAGTAATCCCGTTTGCCAAGAAGAAAGGTTATATGCCTAAAAAAAGTATTCATACCAAAAAGAAAGCCCGAAAGCAAAAAAGAAAGTTTGCTTTCCAAAAAGAATGTTAGGAACCCGAAGAGAAAGCATGTTAGAGAACTGAAAAGCACTATCGCGTTCAAATAAGTATTCTCACTTGTTAAGATGAAATTTGACATGCCTAAAAGAAAGTTTTCATGCCAAAAAGAACGCCCGATAGCCAAAAAGAAAGTTTACTTTCCAAAAAGAATGCCAGGAACCCGAAAAGAAAGCATGGAAACTAAAAAGCATTTTACAGAATTGAAAAGCACTCTCGTGTTCAAATAAGCATTCTCACTTGTTAAGATGAAATTTGACATGCCTAAAAGAAAGTTTTCATGCCAAAAAGAACGCCCGATAGCCAAAAAGAAAGTTTGCTTTCCAAAAAGAACGTCCGGAAGTCGAAAAGAAAGCATGTTAGAGAGCTAAAAAGCACTCTAGCATTGAAAAAAGCATTCTCGCTTGCTATGATTAAATTTGACATGCCTAAAAGAAAGTTTTCATGACAAAAAGAACGCCTAAAAGCCACTTTTGGCCAGATAATCTGTTGGGGGTCCCTATTTTGGAGCTTTTAGGGATTCCAGATTATTTAGCTAATCCTCTCGGGCAAGGGTCTTAGATTTTATTCATGAGAGTAGATGGGTGATGCACGATAGTTTCCAAGCGTGCTTCTCGGATTGGTCGTGTTTCTTACAAGAATGCTTATTCCTAGTTTCTCCATGATATTCCTCAGGTTGTTTGGTGGAGAGATGTTTGGTCCCGTTTTATCCCCCATCTCGCTCAGCTTTGACCTAGCATCTTATGTTGAACAGGCTTCCTACTGAGGATCGTCTTTGCAGGTCTGGGTTTCAGTTGGCTTCTCGTTGCAGTATTTGTGAGGTTAGTAGTGAATCTACAGATCACCTTTTTCACTATTGTCCCATGGCGGTTGCTCTTTGGAAGGCAGTTTTCTCTGCTTTCCAGCGACCTGTCTCTACCGAAACTTGGCAATCCTTCTTCTTATAAGCCATGTCAGTTTCCTTTAGTGAGCAGGTTAGGATTTTATGGAAAGCGGCTATCCATGCAATGATATGGGGGGTGTGGACTGCCCATAATCAGTGGATCTTTGAAAGGAAGTCGGTGGAATTTAGATCCATCCTTTCTTTGGTTTGGCGTGTAGTTTCAGAGGCTAATCGCCTTGATATTGGTTGTATGCATAATTGTATGGACTACCTTTTGATTCTTCGTCGTTTCGGTCTTCAAGGTCGCCTTTCTAAAGCCCCGGTGATCAAGAGTGTGATTTGGTCACCTCCGGCTCCTGGTTGGATCAAAGTGAATACAGATGGTGCTGCTATGTGCTCTCCGAGGTTTGGTGGTTGTGGTTGTATGTTTCGAAACTGCAGAGCCTTTGTGAAGGGTTGCTTTGCAATTCCTCTTGGTTAGGTTTTTGCGTTTGAGGTTGAGCTTCTGGAGGCCTCTTTGGCCATTAATTTTGCATGGAAGTATGGGTGGCATCGTCTCTGGTTTGAGAGCGATTCTTCTTATGTGGTTAAGCTTCTTTCTTCTCATTCTGAGATGGTTCCTTGGAGGGTTCGTCAAGCGTGGCAGCGCTGCATCTTCCAGATCTCGCAAATAGATTTTCAGGTTTCCCATATTTTCAAGGAGGGGAATCAGGTTGCAGATGCACTTTCTAAGCATGCTTTGGAGCTTCAGGGTGATTCTTGGTGGTTCTCTGTCCCGCGTTTTGTTCTAATTTAGTTGGCAACGACTGCATGGGTCGGGAGTCTTTTCATTTTTCTTGATGTTATTATCTATATATATATATATATGGATACTGTCTAAGAGTTTTTTATCATATGATCGTTTGTGATTTTTTTTCCCATTTGATCAGTCCAATTTTATTTTTTAAAAAAAGCCATTAAGAAAGTTTGGTTTCCAAAAAGAACACCTGTAAGCCGAAAAGAAAGAATGCAACCTAAAAGCATATTAGAGAACTGAAAAGAACCCTCGCGTTCAAAATAGCGTTCCAGCATGCCTAAAAGAAAGTTGACATGCCAAAAAGAACGTCCAAAATCTAAAAAAGAAGTTTGTTTTCCTAAAAGAACGGCGGAAGCCGAAAAGAACGCATGGAAACTAAAAAGCATGTTAGAGACTTGAAAAGCATTCTCGCGTTCAAAAAAGCATTCTAGCATGCCAAAAAGAAAGTTGACATGACAAAAATAAAGTTTTCATGCCAAAAAGAATGCCCGAAAGTCAAAACGAAAGTTTGCATTCCAAAAAGAACGCCTGGAAGCCGAAAAGAAGGAATGGAAAAACCTTATTTTTGCGTGCCTGGATGGATGGAAGCTTAGGTTTTAGGGTTTCGGCGCCGTTTTATTTTTTTGGGCCTCTTATGATTCGATTTAGATCTTTCTTTCTTCATCAAAGTTGTAGATCATGGAATTTTATGCGATCTGGACTCAAGAATATCATGATTCGGTGTTGTTAGCACAGAGTTACGCCTGTTTCAATTTCTTTGTTCTGGTTTGTTTTTAAATTAGGGTTTCAGCGCCGTTTCTCTATTTTCGTCCTCTTCTGGTACGATTCTGCTTTTCTTTCCTTCATAAAGTTTGAAGATTGTGATTTTTTATGCAACAAGGAATCAAGATTGTTGTGATTTGGGGTTCGTGGCACTTAGTTACGTCCGTTTCAAGTTTTTGGCTCTGGTTTGTTTTCTCTAGGGTTTCTCCGGCTCTATCATGGAGAATCCACCCTGTTCTGATTTCCCCTCTCTTTTGGAAGCTTGTGTTGTTAACAAGAGCAATAGTAGTTTTAAATAAGGCTCTTTCCCATGGAGTTGGATTGAGTCTGCAAACTGAAGATGTTTCAGCTGGTAACAACTCTATTGGTAATGGAACTGATTTGTCTCTTGAGCACAAAGGTTTATTAGCTAAGGATCAGCAATGGAAGGGAACTTATGACTCCTCTGAGATTGTTCAACCTGGAAAATATCCTCCAATCTCCGATAACAAGCCTGTTAGCTACATCAATGTGCTTAATAATTCTTCTCAAAGCACTGGTGGTCCTAGTCGAATGCTCATGAATCTCAAATTCTATCAGCCTATTAACAATGGTAATAGGAAGTGTGTTGCACCCCATGTGAAAGTTGCTAACGATGGATGTAAGGCTTGGAAGATCTGCTTTGGGGGTTATTTTATTGATAAGAAGCTCCCTTTCTCTCTTGTTAACAATATTGCTAAGAGGATTTGGAGTAATTATGGTCTTTTGGAGGTGCTAGCTAATGAAAAGGGTTCTATTTTTTCAAGTTCTCAGACGATGAGTCTTGCTCTAAAGTTCTTGAGGCTGGTCCTTGGCTTCTTGCTGGAAGAATGATTATTCTAAAGAAATGGCACTCTCCGCTTGTTTTAACGAAAGAATCTTATTCTAAGGTTCCAGTATGGGTCAAGTTTTTTAATGTTCCTCATGAATATTGGACTGAAGAGGGGCTAAGCTATATTGCTAGTGCTGTTGGGAAGCCTCTTTATGCTGATAGCCTAGCTAAATCAATGAAAAGAATTTCATACGCCAGAATTTGTGTTGAAATTGATGCTACTAGCAAGTTAGTTGATTCTTTTGATTTACTTATGGGCAATTGTGATGATCACAATAATGGGGAGAGTGTTGAAATTCTGGTTGAATACCAATGGAGACCGAAGATTTGTGCGGAGTGCAAATCGTTTGGTCATTCTGCTGCAACTTGCCCAAGTCTAAAGCATGTGGAAGGTAGATTCGATGAGAACCATGGTTCTAAAGTGAAGCAAGAATGGGTGAAGGTTAGTCGTGGTGCTGCAGCTCTTGTATCCAAATCTTCAGGGATCCTTTCTAAAGGAGATGCAACCCTTGTTCCCTCACCTAGTGAGAATATTGAACCTATTCCTCTTTCCATGTCTTCTTTGAATGTTGATGAAGTCATTGCTGCTGGTCATTCTGAAGTTGAGCCTCCTTTAGATAGAACTTCCACAGCAATAACAAAGAGGTAGGGAGACATAGGATCCCCTTGCCAAAGACCCCTTTTTCCGGAGAAGAACTCGGGGGTAGTAAGGCAAGGTTTGATCCACTTAATAACCTTAGGAGGAAAGTGAAAAGCAGCAAGAGTTTCAAGTAAGAAGCCCCAGTCCACCATGTCAAATGCCTTCTTCAAATCCACTTTGAGAGCCAACATAGGGCAGCCAATATCCGTATGATAATTCCTCATAAGTTCTTGAGCAAGAAGGATGTTGTCCCCAATGCTCCTACCAGCCACAAAAGCCGATTGAGAAAGGCTGATAATATCCGGGAGACAAGGCTTAATCCTATTGGCAATGATCTTGGCAATGATCTTATAGAGACTGTTGCAATAAGAGATAGGTCTAAAGTCGTTCATCATAGAAGGATTAGGGACTTTAGGGACCAAAGAAATAATCGTAGCATTGAGTTCTTTAAGAAGATGACCAGATCTAAAGAACTCTTGGATAGCATTAATCACATCTTCACCAACAATGTCCCAAGTTTTCTTGAAAAAATGAGCGTTGAAGCCATCAGGACCAGGGGCCTTGTTAGGGTGGAGAGAGAAACAAATCTCACGAATCTCATCATTAGTGACATCTCTATCCATTAAATCAGCTTGATCATTGGAGATGACATTATCAATAATATTGCTCAAAGTACCAATACCATGTCTAGTGGGCATAGTGCAACCAAGAATATTCTGAAAATGACGAATAGCTTCATTCTTAACCGGAATGTCACCTTCAATCAAGGAGCCATCATCTCCAGAAATAGAGTGGATCTTACTTCTATTCCACCTACCATTGATAGCTTTGAAGAAGTAGGAAGAGTTACGGTCACCAGCCTTGAGCCATTGGATTCTAGATTTTTGCCTGAGGTGGTCCTCTTTAGCCTGAATAGTCAAAGTGTAGCTGTTTGTAAGCTCCTTTTCCCGAATTCTGAGGTTAGTATCAAGGGGATGCAGATCAAGAAGGAGTTGACAAGCATCTAAGGCAGCCTTAGCTTCAATCGATTTAATTGACACATGTCCCACCTTGTCATTGTTAAAGGTCTTTAGAGCCTTTTTCAAAATACGGAGCTTAGAGCAAAGCTTGTATTGCATAGTGCCATGAACTTGCTTCTGCCAAACGTTCTCAACCAAGGGGAGAAAGTCCTCTCTATCCGTTAGAAAATTGAAAAACTTGAAAGGGTAGTTTTTCTTATTACCTGACAACCCGAGCATGACCATGGAAGGGCAATAGTCAAAAATGCTAGAAGGAAGGAACATTGCTTCTGAATGCTCAAACTTGACAAGCCATTCATT
Organism: Acer negundo; assembly: GCA_035582765.1. Classification (NCBI taxonomy): domain Eukaryota; kingdom Viridiplantae; phylum Streptophyta; class Magnoliopsida; order Sapindales; family Sapindaceae; genus Acer; species Acer negundo. The sequence goes on along the minus strand of CM069235.1, from coordinate 21,657,175 downwards.
ATTGACAAGAACTCTATCCAATTTCTTAGAGATGCAAGCATCACCTCTCTTTTGCACCAAGTGTGAAGAAAGCTCGAGAAACGAAGATCATCAAGCTCCGAAGCTTGAAGACAATCAACAAATCCCTCCATAGCAACAGTAATTCTGGAGCAGCCCCCAATTGACTCATCAATCCTCTTAGAGACATTAAAATCTCCAAGTAGAATCCAAGGGGAACCTTGCTGGTTTGAGCACAAACTTTGCCAAAGAGCTCTTCTTGATCTGTCCTCATTAGAACCATAATCAAAGGAGATACAAAACTCATCATTAGTATCCATGATAAAAGCATTACAATGAATAATCTGATCCGTTTCACTAATTTTAGTGATTGTGAGAATTCTCGGATCCCAACCAACCCAAATTCTACCAAAACCATGACTATTGTAATTGTCTAACATATCCCAATCCTTAACATAAGACTAAGCTTTTTATCTAGCAACATTTTCCTTACTTCTAATTGTTTAGGGGTAGCATTTAGGCCCCTAATGTTCCAACAAGCGATATTAATCATTGAGAGGTTGAGAAGGCATCACCTTAGCTTGCGAGCTATTATCCTTGCCTATCTTAGCAGCCCTTTTCTTCTTCTTCTTCTTACTAGAGGTATCCATGGGGCTGGAGAGCCCTATAATTTTGACGCCATCAATATTTTTGATCTTTGAGTGCCAAAGGTAATGGTCCGAAGAGGCTATAGTAGGAGAATCAACATCATTACATTGGTTATTGCATTGGTCAGTACAAGAATCACCATCCGTATCAAGAGCGGCAAACTTATTAGAGGTATCAACAACCTTTTCCTTGGAGAGATCATTGCATTGGTCATGAAAAGACAAGTTGGTAGGATGCAAAGAAGGCACATTTTCCACATTACAAGAGGAAACAATTTCATCAACATTCATTGAACCAATGGGAGGAGGTTCCATATCTACATGAGGTGAGGAAACTAGGGGCGCATCCCCTCTAGTAACTATCCTCCATTCTTGTTTGAGCTTGGGAGCAAAATTAACATCAGAGGGACGGTGTAAGGACTTGAGCTGAGGGCAAGCCGCAATAGAGTGGCCAAAAGACTTGCATTCTGTATAGATTTTCGGTTTCCATTGGTATTCAACCAAGATTTCCACATTTTCACTAGGTTTTGGATCCGAATTGTCACCCATAAATAGGTCGAAGGAATCCACTACGTCACAAGAGGCATCAATTTCAATAAAAACCCTAGCAAAGGAAATTCTCTTCATGGATTCGGTTCAAGCTAGTCTGGTTCCCTCAAAACATTCCGAGAATGAGTTTCATCATTTGGATGGCTGTTAGAGGTAGGCTCTCCACCTGTGACCGCATTCATAAATATGACCCTAGGGCTGTTACTACTTGTGTTCTTTGTAACTCCCATCTTGAATCTCATGCTCACCTTTTCTTTGAGTGCTCTTTCAGTAGAGCCATTTGGACTCAACTTCTGAATTATTCTGGGTCTCCTTGGAATGGCCTTTGTTGGAATGCTTTAACTGTTTGGGCGTCTGCACATTGGAGAGGGGACACCCCTATTATTGTCACAAAGGAGCTTTGTCTTGTTGTAGCTGTTTATCATATTTGGAGAGAGCGTAATTGTAGAATATTTGAAGGCACCAAAAAGTCTAGTTCGGTTGTTGTTCGCACAATTATTGACACCATTCGCTGTCAGCTCTCCTCTATCAATCTAAAGGATCACCCGCTTTTTACTTTGAATTGTATTGTTAACGCTAATTAATTTTATTGCTTTGCTCTTGTTTGTTGCTTGCTCTTTTCGTTGAGCTTGTTTTGAGCCCTTTACGAGCTCTTGTGTCTTGTTTGCTCGTGCGTTTGTGCTTGTTTTGATCCTTTGTTTAGCTCTTGCTTTGATTCCTGAATCATGCCCCTTGTATTTGTACATTCTTTCTCTCTTTCTATGACACTATTTACTTACCCAAAAAAAAAAAAAATTCTATCATGCCAAAAAGAAAATTGGCATGCAAAAAAGAAAGTTTTAATTGTGAAAAGAATGTCCGGAAGCCGAAAAGAAAGCATGGAAACTAAAAAGCATGTTAGAGAACTGAAAAGTACTCTCGCGTTCAAAAAAGCTTTCTAGCATGCCAAAAAGAAAGTTGACATGCAAAAAAGAAAGTTTTCATCCCAAAAAAAAACACCTGAAAGTCAAAAAGAACGCTTGGAAGCATGTTAGAGAATTGAAAATCACTCTCGCGTTCAAAAAAGCATTTCAGCATGCCGATAAGAAAGTTGAAATGCCAAGAAAAAAAAGTTTTCATTCCAAAAAGAACGCCCAAAACCCAAAAAGAAAGTTTTCTTTACAAAAAGAACGCCCTGAAGCTGAAAAAAAGCATGGAAACCAAAAAGCATGTTAGAGAACTAAAAAACACTCTCGCGTTCAAAAAAGCATTCTAGTATGCCAAAAAGAAAGTTGACATGCCAAAAATAAAGTTTTCATTTCAAAAAGAATGCTCGAAAGCCAAGAAGAAAGTTTGCTATTCTAAAAGAATGCCAAGAAGCCGAAAAGAAGGCATGGAAACTAAAAGCCTGTTAGAGATTTCAAAAGCACTATCGCGTTCAAAAAAGCATTCCAGCATGTCGAAAAGAAAGTTGAAATGCCAAAAAGAATGCCCGAAAGCCAAAAAGAAAGTTCGCTTTCTAAAAAGAACGCTCTGAAGCCGAAAAGAAAGCATGGAAACTAATAAGCATGTTAGGGAACTAAAAAGTACTCTCGCATTCAAAAAAGCATTCCAGTATGCCACAAACAAAGTTGACATGCCAAAAATAAAGTTTTCAATTCAAAAACAATGCTCGAAAGCCAAAAAGAAAGTTAGCTTTCCAAAAAGACCGCACTGAAGCCAAAAAGAAATAATGGAAACTAAAAGGCATGTTAGGGAACTGAAAAGCACTCTTGCGTTCATAAAACATTCTAACATGCTTAAAAGAATTTGCATTCAAAAAGAAATGCCTGGAAGCTAATAGGAAAGCATGGAAACTAAAAAGCATGATAGACAACCTTAAAGCACACTCTCGTTCAAAAAAGAATTCTCGCATGCCAAAATGAAAATTGACATGCCAAAAAGAATGTTTGCATAGCAAAAAGAATGTCCAAAAGCCAAAAAGAAAGCATGGAAACTAAAAAGCATGTTACAAAACTGAAAAGCACTCTCACGTTCAAAAAAGCATTTCCGCATGTCAAAAAAAAAGTTGACATGCCAAAAAGAAAGATTGCATGCCAAAAAGAATGGCCAAAAGCAAAAAAGAAAGTTTGCTTTGGAAAAAGAACGCCCGGAAGCCAATAAGAATGCATTGAAACTAAAAAGCATGCAAGACAACCTTAAAGCGGTCTCGCATTCAGAAAAGAATTCCCACATGCCAAATAGAAAGTTGACATGCCATAAAGAAAGTTTGCATGCCAAAAAGAATGCCAAAAAACCAAAAAGAATGTTTGCCTTCCAAAACGAATGCCTGGAAGCAAAAAAAAAAGCATGGAAACTAAAAAGCATGTTAGAGAACTGAAAAGCACTCTTGCGTTCAAAAAACATACTTGCATACAAAAAAAGAAAGTTAACATGCCAAAATGAATGTTTGCATGCCAAAATGAACGCCCGAAAGCCAAAAAGAAAGTTAGCTTTCAAAAAAGAATGCCTGAAATCCAAAAAAAAAAGCATTGAAACTAAAAAGCATGCTAGAAAACCTAAAACCACTCTCGCATTCAAAAAATAATTCCCACATGCCAAAAAGAACACCTAAAAGCAAGAAAGAAAGCATGGAAACTCAAAAGCATGCTAGATAACCTAAAAGCACACTCGCATTAAAAAAAAATTGCCACATGCCAAAATGAAAGTTGAAATGCTGAAAAGAAATTTGCATGCCGAAAAGAACGCCCTGAAGCTAAAAAGAATGCATGGAAACTAAAAATCATGTTAAAGAACTGAAAATCACTCTCGCGTTCAAAAAAGAAAGTCGACATGCCAAAAAGAAATTTTGTATGCCAAAAAGAGCGCATGAAAGCCAAAAAGAAAGTTCGTTTTCCAAAAAGAATCCTGAAAGCAAAAAAGAGAGCACGGAAACTAAAAAGCATGTTAGAGAACTGAAAAGCAGTCTCGCGTTCAAAAAGCATTCCCGCATGTCAAAAAGAAAGTTGACATGCCAAAATGAAATTTTGCATGGCAAAAAGAATGCTCGAAAGCCAAAAAGAAAGTTTGCTTTCCAAAAAGAACGCCCGAAAGCTAATAAGAAAGCACGGAAACTAAAAAGCATGTTAGAGAACTAAAAATCACTCTCGCGTTCAAAAAGCACTCCCGCATGCCAAAATTAACACCCAAAAGTCAAAAAGAAAGTTTGGTTTACAAAAAGAACACCTAGAAGCGAAAAAGAAAGCATGGAAACAAAAAAACATGTTAGAGAACTGAAAAGCACTCTTGCGTTCATAAAAGCACTCTAACATGCCTAAAAGAATTTGACATGCCAAAAAGAACGCCTGAAATCCAAAAAGAAAGTTTGTTTTCCAAAAAGAACACCTGGAAGCCAAAAAGAAAGAATGGAAACTAAAAAGCATGTTCGTAAACTGAAAAGCACTCTAGCATTCAAAAACGCATTCGCGCATGTCAAAAAGAAAGTTTGCTTGCAAAAAAAAATGCCTGGAAGCCAAAAAGAAAGTTTGCTTTCCAAAAAGAACGCCCGGAAGCCAAAAAGAAAGCATGGAAACTAAAAACCATGCTAGACAACCTAAAGCACTCTTGAGTTCAAAAAAGAATTCCCGCATGCAAAAAAGAACGCCCAAAAGCCAAAAAGAAAGTTAGCATTCCAAAAAGAACGTCTAGAATCCAAAAAGAAAGCATGGAAACTAAAAAGCATGCTAGAAAACGTAAAAGCACTCTCGCATTCAAAAAAGAATTCCTGCATGCCAAAAGGAAAGTTGACATGCCAAAAGGAACGGCAGTAGACAAAAAGAAAGTTTGCTTTCAAAAAGAACTCTCGGAAGCTAAAAAGCATGCCAGAAAACCTAAAAGCACACTCGCATTAAAAAAAGAATTCCCGCATGCCAAAAAGAATGCCTGAAAGCAAAAAAGAAAACATGGAAACTCAAAAGCATGCTAGACAACCTAAAAGCATAGTCGCGTTCAAAAAAGAATTCTTGCATGCCAAAATTAAAGTTGAAATGCTAAAAAGAAAGTTTGCATGCCAAAAACAACGCCCGAAAGACAAAAAAAAAAGCATGGACACTAAAAATCATGTTAAAGAATTGAAAAGTACTCTCATGTTCAAAAAAGAATTCCCGCAAGCGGAAAAGAAAGTTGATATGCCAAAAAAAAAAGTTTACATGCCAAAAAGAACGTACGAAAGCCCAAAAGAAAGTTCGCTTTCCAAAAAGAAATTCTGGATGCCAAAAAGAAAGCATGGAAACCAAAAAGCATGTTAGAGAACTGAAAATAACTCTTGCATTCAAAAAAGCATTCCTGCATGCCAAAAAGAAAGTTGACATGCCAAAAAAAAATTTATATGCCAAAAAGAACGCCCGAAAGCCAAAAAAAAAGTTTCATTTCTAAAAGAATGCCCGGAAGCCAATAAGGATAGCATGGAAACTAAAAAGCATGTTAGAGAACTGAAAAATCACTCTGGCATTCAAAAAAACATTCCCGTATGCCAAAAAGAAAGTTTGCATGCCAAAAAGAACGCCCAAAAGCTAAAAAGAAAGTTTGGTTTCCAAAAAGAAAGCTTGGAAGCGAAAAAGAAATCATGAAAACTCAAAAGCATGTTAGAGAACTGAAAAACACTCTCGTGTTCAGAAAAGCATTCCCGCATGTCGTAAAGAAAGTTGACAAGCCAAAAAGAACTCCCGAAATCCAAAACGAAAGTTTGCTTTCAAAAAAGAACGCTCGGAAGCCAAAAAGATAGAATGGAAACTAAAAAACATGTTTGAGAACGAAAAAGCACTCTCGCATTCAAAAAAGCATTCCCGTATGCCAATAACAAAGTTTGTATGCAAAAAAAGAATGCCCGAAAGCCAAAAAGAAAGTTTGCTTTCCAAAAAGAAAGCATGAAACTAAAAAGCATGCTAGACAGCCTAAAAGCACTCTCGCGTTCAAAAAAGAATTTCCGCATGCCAAAAAGAAAATTGACATTCCAAAAAAAAGTTTGCTTGCCAAAAAGAACGCCCAAAAGCCAAAAAGAAAGTTTGCCTTGGAAGCCAAAAAGGTAGCATGGAAACTGAAAAGCATGTTAGAGATCTGAAATGCACTCTCGCGTTCTAAAGTACTTTCCCGCGTGCTAAAAAGAAAGTTTAAATACTAAATTGAAAGTTTGCATGCCAAAAAGTACACCTGAAAGCCAAAAATAAAGTTTGCTTTCCAAAAAGAAAGTCCGGAACCCAAAAAGAAAGCATGGAAACTAAAAAGCATATTAGAGAACTGAAAAGCATTCTCACATGCCAAGAAGAAAGTGGACATACCAAGAAGAATGTTTGCATGCCAAAAAGAATACCCGGAAGCCAAAATGAAAGCTTGGAAACTAAAAAGCATACCAGACAACCTAAAAGCACTCTCGCGTTCAAAAAAGAATTCCCATATGTGAATAAGAATTCCCATTTGGGCTAGTTATCTTTGTCTCCCTATCAAGATTTTGAAGATTATTGAACGAAAATTCAGAAGTTTCTTGTGGAAAGGAGTTGATGGTGACAGCAAGGGTGCTAAGATTTCTTGGTCTGATATTTGTCTCTCTAAAAAAGAGGGTGGTCTTGGAATCATGGACCTCTCTTCTTGGAACAAGGCCTTGATGATTAGGCATCTTTGGATTCTTATTTATGGAACGATTAATCTCTGGTCTTCTTGGATCAAAGCCTATCACCTATGGAAACTCCTCCATCTTCTGCCTATTGTTCATCCTTTAATTCAGCACTTCATTGGCAATGGTTATAGTACCTCCTTATTGTTTGACAATTGGCATCCGGATGGTCCTCTCTTTTTGAAATGGAGCCCCCGTGTGGTCTATGATTCCGGCCTCCCTATCAACGCAGCGGTTAATACAATTGTTCTTGGTGATTCTTGGAGATGGCCGGTTGCTATGTCCATTGATCTTGTTGAAATTAGAAGTCAAATGCCTACTTACAATCCTAACTCCGATCTAGAGGATAGTATTCGGTGGATCCCTTCTTCCAATGGTATTTACTCAACCTCTTCTGCTTTGGCTTCTCTTAAAGCCCCTCACCCTCTTTTTCCTTGGTTCAAGCTGGTTTGGTTCCCTCAAAACATTCCGAGAATGAGTTTCATCCTTTGGATGGCTGTTAGAGGTAGGCTCTCCACCCGTGACCGCATTCATAAATATAACCCTATGGCTGTTACTACATGTGTTCTTTGTAACTCCCATCTTGAATCTCATGCTCACCTTTTGTTTGGGTCTCCTTGGAATGGCCTTGGTTGGAATGCTTTTATTGCTTGGGCTTCTTGATACGAACCTCGCCGGTTTGATTCCTAAGATCGTTCTAAGCTCAGGTTTTTGGATGGAAACCGCGACCCAACACCTATAAAGAGATGTGAACCTTGGTATAAGGAGGACGCCACAATCAAGGATGGAATACTCGATTGATAAGTCAAGGATGAATGCCACAGAGAAAATCCGATAAGTTCAAATATTTCTCAAAGAACAAAAGAGAAAAAAGAATCCTCTCAATTTTTAATTCAATCAAAGTCTGCCGAAATAATACATTAAAAGGTTCATTATAAACTAAAACCCTAATGGACAAGAAAGGAAAAAAAGACAAATCAGCCAAAAGCCTTACAAACGGGAAAGACAATACAACTAAAACTAAAACAAGCAACTATTGACTTGCTCCCTATTTGGAAAGCTAAAACTGGAAACAAATCAGCCTCTTAATTTAGGAAACAAATCAACTCTTTATTCTCTAAAAGCTAAAAAGGAAAAAACTGAAATTAAATCTCCTACACACACCCCAACTTGTGCTTCACGCCTAAGCTTCTCTTATTAGGCCCAATTAATTGCAATGATGATGTTAATTAAGCCTTGGTCTTCATGTGGGCTTATCTTGGACTTTAAAACTTCAGAATCAGCCCAAGTGTCCTGAATCAGGCCGTTGAGTGCCTTTTTGAATCTCTTGGCCCTTGCTCTTGTTATTGGACCAACCGGAACATGCAATGGATCCCTTAGTGCAGCTCCCTTATTCTCAACACTTCTGCCCATTGGAGAGGGGACGCCCCTATTATTGTCACAAAGAAGCTTTTTCTTGTTGTGGCTGTTTATCACATTTGGAGAGAGCGTAATTGTAGAATTTTTGAAGGAACCAAAAAGTCTAGTTCGGTTGTTGTTCGCACAATTATTGACACCATTCGCTGTCGGCTCTCCTCTATCAATCTAAAGGATCACCCGCTTATTACTTTGAATTGGATTGTTAACGCTAATTAATTTTAGTGCTTTGCTCTTGTTTGTTGCTTGCTCTTTTCTTTGAGCTTGTTTTGAGCCCTTTACGAGCTCTTGTTTCTTGTTTGCTCGTGCGTTTGTGCTTGTTTTGAGCCTTTGTTTTGCTCTTGCTTTTCTTCCTGGGGTATGCCCCTTGTATTTGTACATTCTTTCTCTCTTTTTATGATACTATTTACTTATCCAAAAAAAAAAAAAAAAGAGAACCCCCGAAAGCCAAAAAGAAAGTTTTCATAACAAAAAGAACGCTCGGAAGCCAAAAATAAATCATGGAAAGTAAAAAGCATGCTAGACAACCTAAAAGCACTCTCGTGTTCAAAAAAGAATTACCGTATTCTAAAAAAAAACGCCGGAAAGCCAAAAAGAAAGTTTGCATACCAAAAAGAACTCCTGGAAGCCAAAAAGAAAGCATGGAAATTAAAAAACATGCCAGACAACCTTAAAGCACTCTCGCGTTCAAAAAAGAATTCCTGCACGGCAAAAAGAAAGATGACAAACCAAAAAGAAAGTTTGCATGCCAAAAAGAACACCCGAAAGCCAAAAAGAAAGTATGAAAACAAAAAAGCTTACTGGACAACCTAAAAGAACTCCTGTGTTCAAAAAAGAATTCTTGTATGCCAAAAAAAAGTTGACATGACAAAAAGGAAGTTTGCATGCAAAAAAGAAAGTTTGCGTTCCAAAAAGAACACCCGGAAGCCAAAAACAAAGCATGGAAACTAAAAAGCATGTTTGAGAACTGAAAAGCACTCTCGCATTCAAAAAAGCATTCCTGCATGGCAAAAAGAAAGTTGACATGCAAAAAAGAAAGTTTGCAAGCCCAAAAGAACGCCCAAAAGCTAAAAAAAAAGATTGCTTTCCAAAAAGAACGCTCGGAAGAAAAAAAGAAAGCATGGAAACTAAAAAGAATTCTGGACAACCTAAAAGCAGTGTCGCATTAAAAAAAGAATTCTTGCATGCCAAAAAAAAATTTGACATGCCAAAAAGTAAGTTTGCATGCCAAAAAGAATGCCCGAAAGCCAAAAAGAATGTTTTCTTTCCAAAAGGAACGCCTGGAAGCCAAAAAGAAAGTATAGAAACTAAAAACCATGTAAACTAAACAGCATGTTAGAGAACTGAAAAGCACTCTCGTGTTCAAAAAAGCATTTCCGCGTGCCAAAAAGAAAGTAGACATGCCAAAGTGAAATTTTATATGCCAAAAGGAACGCTCGAAAGTCATAAAGAAAGTTTACTTTACAAAAAGAACGCTCGGAAGCCAAAAAAAAAGCATGGAAAATGAAAAGCATGTTAGAGAACTGAAAAGCACTCTCGCGTTCAAAAAAGCATTCCCATATACCATAAAGAAGGTTGACATGCCAAAAAGAAAGTTTGCATGCAAAAAACAATGCCTAAAAGCCAAAAAGTTTGCTTTCCAAAAGGAATGCCCGGAAGCCAAAAAGAAAGCATGGAAACTAAAAAGCATATTCGAGAACTGAAAAGCACTCTCGCATTCAAAAAAGCATTCTTGTATGCTAAAAAGAAAGTTTGCATGCCAAAAAAAATGCCCGAAAGCCAAAAAGAAAGTTTGGTTTCCTAAAAGAACGCCCGGAAGCCAAAAAGAAAGCTTGGAAACTAAAAAGCATGTTAGAGAACTGAAAAGCACTCTTGCGTTCAAAAAAGCATTCCCGCATGCCAAAAAGGTGTAAACAACCACCGTGCAACTTGTGTATTTGGAGTTGCACTGTTGTCGGATGAGACTGTGCAGTTGTACAGATGGGTCCTTAATACTCTCATGGATTCCATGGGCCACAAACATCCCATTTATATACTGACCGACGGAGATGAAATAATGCGACAAGCCATCGATGGGATATTTCCCAACTCACAGCACAGGATATGTGGATGGCACTTATCCAAGAATGCATATACTCACCTTCACAAAGAGGAGAAGAAATCACCATTTTGATACTTACTATATAAGCAAATATCAGAGGATGAATTCGAGGAACTTTGGAAAGAGATGTTAGAGCAGCATGGTCTAGAAGAAAACGATTGGATGAGTAGGATGTATGAGAAGAAGCATAGGTGGGCGGAAGCATATTTTAAGGGCCATTTATTTGCAGGCATGCGCACAACTCAACGATGCGAGGGTATGAACAATTACATGAAGGATTATGTTTGCAGCCGTGAGAAATTGTTTGAATTCAAATTGACAGGGCCCTTATACGGTTAAGAAGAAATTTCTTTGGTGACGAATACATATCTAAGTGTAAGAGTTCGGTCATTTTAAGCCACCTGAAGCCATTGGAGGAGCATGCATCTTCCGTATACACTTATCAAATTTATCTTGACGTTGCTGAATCAAAATATATGCATGAATCAACCTTTAATTTCATGGTGTTTGAGATACAGAAAAACATAATCAGCCTTTAATTTCATGTGACTGCAATTTGTTCGAAGGTAAAGGAATTCCTTGTCGTCATATGTTTTATGTTATGAAAGTGGAGCACCTTAAAAGGATTTCCAAGTCCAAGATATTTAAGAGGTGGACGAAGTCAGCCGCACATGATGTTCTTATCAAGCTTCAGCCAGATGAAGAGTTTTCGAAAGGAATTGATATTTCCTGGTTCGCTTCATTGAGTGCAGAGTGCAACTATCTCTGTCACAATGGGAGCCAAATTGAAGAAGGATTCAATTTGGTGAAAAAGGAACTCATTGTTTTGCAAAATACTTTGCAAGGGTTGAACAATGAAATTAGAAATAAAACCAAAAAAATTAGACTGATTCTGGTCCACGGAGCCATATTATAAAAGATCCAAAGGTTGTTAAAACCAAAGGGAGACCTAGTGGGCCGACTGCACCTAGCACACTAGAAGACCAAATCAGTGACGCCACACTACCGGGCATGACTCACGCAACTATAAACTACAGGACTTTGACAAGTAGTCACTTGTCATTGTCTTATTTTTTGTACTCATAATGGGCCTTTTTTGGAATTGTTGGACCGCCTAAACATATTATTTCAACTTACTGGTGCAGTTTGAATTGGGCCACCAACTTCATTAGTGTAGATGCAATTGAGTATATTCATTGTGTTGTTTTTTGTACTAATAATAGGCCGTCTTGGAATATTTGGACCGTCTAAAATATTATTTCAATTGACATGTGGAGTTTGAATTGGGCCACATGGACCACATCACTACAACACATTGATACAAGCAAAATTGACTTAGTCCACTACAAGCCACAAGTAGAATTTGAAAAGCTCAGTCCACTACAAGCAAAAGGCCAAGCTAAATTAGACCAGGATAAAACTGACAAACTAAATTGACGTGTTTGTTCCTTGTATACAATATTATCAAACCTTGAAAAAAGAATTGTATTACTCAAAATAAATAAATTTCAAATTTTCTCAAAATAAAAAGATAGAAATAACGAGGGATAACTATAGGATCCTTAATTTTTTTGACTAATGCTAGACAACCCAAAAATGTAGCCCAATCATCTGGGTTGTGAGTTGTCATATTACGCACATAACCTGTGATGATGTGGTTAATGAAAAAATCATTTGCCACATGATCTGGGTTGAAATTTTGGTTACATTTTTGGGCTGTCTAGCATAAGTGAATTTTTTGATATAAAATTTAGCAAGCTTAGTATCAATCCACTAGGGTCAACTTTTCTAGAAATTTAATGCAATTATAGATAACAAGTTGGTTCGGGTCGATTAGGATCGTTGTTGTAGGCCTTACTTTCAGTGTTGCTGAATGACTCGTTGTTACGGAAATTCACTTGGAAGTTTATAACCTCTGATGGTTTTACTTTCTCATTTCTACGGGAGAGGTATCTCAGGCATTTGCAGAAGCCTCATGGAGGGTATGTCACCTCCTCCATTTCGTCTTCTCTTCGGACAAATTATAGTTCCCTTCTTAAGGAAAGTATCTGGCTGATTGGTGAGAACTCTCAACTGGACTTTTGGCGGGATAATTGGTTGGGGGTCCCCATTTTGGAGCTTTTAGGGATTCTAGATTATTTAGCTAATCCTCTCCGGGTAAGGGTCTCAGATTTTATTCATGAGGGTAGATGGGTGCTGGATAATAGTTTTCGAGCGCTCTTCCCGGATCTGTGTTTTTGGATTGATCGGATTGTGATTTCTCATGTTATGGATTCTTTCGTTTAGGCTAATTCTCGGGATGGTTGTGTTTCTTGCAAGACTGCTTATTCATAGTTTCTCCACGATATTCCTCAGGTTGTTTGGTGGAGAGATGTTTGGTCCCGTTTTATCCACTTCTCTTGCTCAGCTTTGACCTGGTGTCTTATGTTGAACAGGCTTCCTACTAAGGATCTTCTTTGCAGGTCTGGGTTCCATTTGGCTTCTCGTTGCAGTATTTGTAGGGTTAGTAGTGAATCTGCAGATCACCTTTTTCTTCATTGCCCCTAGCAGTTGCTCTTTAGAAGGCAGTTTTCTTTGCTTTCCAGTGATGTGTCTTTATCGAAACTTGTCAATCTTTCATCTTACAGGTCATGTCAGTTTCCTTTAGTGAGCAGGTTGGGATTTTATGGAAAGTGGTTATCCATTCAGTGATATGGGGGAGTGGATTGCCCGTAATTAGTGGATCTTTGAAGGGAAGTCGGTGCAATTTAGATCCATCATTTCTTTGGTTTGGCGTGCAGTTTCAGAGGCTAATCGCCTTGATATTGGTTGTATGCATAATTGTATGGACTACCTTTTGATTCTTCATCGTTTCGGTCTTAGAGGTCACCCTTCTAAAGCCCCGGTGATCAAGAGTGTGATTTGGTCACCTCCGGCTCCTGGTTGGATCAAAGTGAATACAGATGGCGCTGCTATGTGCTCTCCGGGGTTTCGTGGTTGTGGTGGTATGTTCCGAAACTGCAGAGCCTTTGTGAAGGGTTGCTTTGCAATTCCTCTTGGTCAGTTTTTGCGTTTGAGGCTGAGCTTCTGGCGGCCTCTTTGGCCATTAATTTTGCTTGGAAATATGGGTGGCATAGTCTCTAGCTTGAGAGCGATTCTTCTTATGTGGTTCAGCTTCTTTCTTCTCGTTTTGAGATAGTTCCTTGGAGGGTTCGTACAGCGTGGCAACGCTGAATCTTCCAGATCTCGCAGATAGATTTTCAGGTTTCCCATATTTTCTAGGAGGGGAATCAGGTTGCAGATACACTTTTTAAGCATGCTTTGGAGCTTTAGGGTGATTCTTGGTGGTTCTCTGCCTTGCCGTTCTGTTTTACTTTAGTTGGCAACGACTGCATGGGTCGGGATTCTTTTCGTTTTTCTTGATGTTTTCTTTTTCTTTTTTGTGTGGCATGCGTGCCTCTTTTTTGTTTGGGGTTGTTTTCCTCTTGGTTCTTTATGCTTTGTTGCTTTTTATATCTTTTTACTTTTCTTTTCTCTTTTTTTATTTTTATATATGGATACTGTCTAAGGGTTTTTCAGCATATGATCGTTTGTTATGCTTTTTCCCCTTAGATCAGTCCAATTTTTATTTATAAAACAAAAAAATATATATATTTGTAATAACACTAAATATATAATTATAGAGAGAAACTGAACACTTTACAGAAAGGTTTGTCATGCTTTTAATTTCAATTAGACTAAATATATTGTCATGGAGGCATGGAGCCACTGCATGTGTTTCCATCAAACATAAACGCTAGTATTAAATTGAAATGGTCACAAGTAAATAAGGAAGCATGTTTTGTAATATGGAATAAAGCATTACTGTGACAGAACAACAAACGATATAGTTTATACCATTAGCAATGAAAACTCACTAACCTGCAAAGAGTTATGATATGGTCACAAATTAATAGGTTAGCATGTTTTCTGGTTAACGGAACAACAAACATAATATTACTTTGTAACAAGTTTCAAATATGTGATTACACAAAACCTAAAACACATGTCATTCAATTACAACCAACATCAGCCATGATAAACTGCTGTAAATATTATCATCACTTCAGAAAGAACATGTGATTAAACAAAACCTAGAAAACAAGTTGCTAGTCGAGTTGTGCTCCTTTACAACCAAGAATCTTCTCAATTGTACACATCTGCTCCTCATTAATGTTACAAGATAGGTTCCATTGGAGTCGATGGAAACAGTATCACCTCGGAGGAATCAGATGGTGAGTTGCTAGTCGATGGGTGCTCCTTTACAGCCAAGAATCTTCTCAATTTAACACATCTACTCCTCATTATGATTACAAGAGATAGGTACCAGTGTAGTCGATTGAGATAGTATCACCTCGGAGGAATCAGATGGTAAAATAAGCTTCTTGACTAGAGTTACCCAAAATCTAAAAAGAACTCAGAAACATACAACATACCATCTTCATTTACAACCAAAATCAGCCATCATGGGTTAGCCTAATGTAATACATCACACCAGTAAATAGTAAATTCACTTCAAACATATTTCATGAATTGTCACTTTACAAAAAAAAATTCACATCATTCATTTTCACTTTACTCTTTCAAAAGATCTTGCTTAAATTGTCTTTATTTTGAAAGAGTTTTATAAACAAATAAATCAATGGAGACAAGATATTTAGTAAAGAGAAAAACGAAAATGAATAATATGGAAAAATTATGTCACGTGACAGTTCATAAAATATGTTTGAATTGATCCTAATCTGAGAAAAAGAATCTCGTTCAACAATAAGATGAAGTCGAAGAAACAAAGATGACTTATGGTTTACAAAGAAGATGAAGAAAAAAAGATGAATTAGGGATTTAATTTTGAAAAAAGAAATGAGGATTTTTGGATTTTGAAAGATGGGTTACAGTAAGAAACCTAGATGTATCTGGGTTGTTGTGTGTTGGCGATTCATCTTTAGTTTGATGAATGCGTCTGTTGAGAGAAAAAGTGAGTTAGGGTTGCCAAATATATAGTATAAGTCACTTAAATCACACAAATATACTGCATAACAATCGAGGTAAATATAAATAAATATAAATTACACAAATATCCTTGCCTGACAGCCACTTTGAAATAAAACTATGCAAAGTTCAACAGTCGAGCAATTATTACCATCTTTCAACCAAATCAAACTGCTAGACGCTTTTCAAACACTTTCCAACTTTTCTTGCAGTTTTTCTACTTTTAACACGGTAATTTCTTTGTGCAACCTCTGATATTCTTCATCAAGTGACGTCAAGGGATGGTTACTTCTGCTGCATGTTGGTGAACCATTATTATCATCCCTCTGTACACAGTTTTCAACACCATTAATTGTTTTGCTCAGAAATCTAAATTTTTTTTATTTTATTTTCTGCAACCATTTTCTTTCCATTTCGTCATTATCAGAAGCCTGTAATTTAAAATTTTATATAGGTTAATTGAGTCTACTATTGACAAAAAAAGGGGGGTAGGCAATAAAGTTATAAACCCAAAGTTTGCCAATGAACGAGAATTTGAAAAGTTCAGTGCCAAAAAAAAAAAAAAAAGGTACATGGGGCACTGTACAAATTTTGGAATAGCTTATGAGGCATCAATGCCAATTAGAATTTCTCTCTTAAAGATATAAAACATGGGGCACTGTACAAACTTTTGAACAGATATAAAAGAATTAAACGTCATTTACCATCTATAGTCACACAAATAAAATTGTGATCGTAAAAATGAGTTGACAAATGATAGTAACATTGTTAATAAAGTAAAAATCATCAGGGAAAAACATAGTGGCTTGGATTTTGTATAGATTTGATCTCGAATATATTTGGGAGATGGTAAGAAACATTGTTGCAAATAAATTAAACAATTTGTAATGTTACACAAATTAACATTCAAAATCAATAAGAAACTTCAATTTTTTTTATAAAGATCAACATCATTGATTAGACAATATATTTAACAAACACAGAAGACTCTGTTTACAATGAATCAGGTAAAAGCATCAGCGGTCTAGGGTAGCATTGATAACATTGTGGTTAACCTCATCCCAGTTTTCATCTGGCTGTATCTTCTTCATATAGTCTTTGAAGAGGCTGAAGCTGGTATGGTGACCATTTGAATAAAACCAAATAATGATCATGCATTTTGCCATCTATCTGTATCCCTTTATCATTTTGTTATGCAAGTAATCATTGAAAAATTCAGACACAATGCATGTACATTTCTCAATTAATATGATGTTTTCAATAGACTTAAGAAATACACCATGTAATTACAACCTAAAAAATTAAAATAACACCTACAAAGGAAAATTTGCATATAATAAAGATTTATCACTCATGATACGAGTTTAGTGATTGAACCGCTATAACTTTTTTCTAAAGTCATCCCATTCTCATTAATAAGAAATGACACAGTTTCCCATATTAATAATTATTTATTATAACTGAACCGGTTGAACTCTAAATAAGTATAATCAATTACGTGTATTTACTTGTAATTACATTTTAATTTAAGTAATAAATATTTTGAATTTATCATATCTATAAATAAGTGCAATCCAGAACTTTCTTCATCTTTGTCTTTTAAAAAAAAAAAAAAAAAAAAAGTTTAACTTTTACCAATCCAAAAATAGTGCAAACCCTAAAACACAATTAAATATAATTTACATATTTTTTTTAAATTTTAAAAATTTTAGAAAAAAATTAAAAAACGAAAGAAGAAAAAATTTAGGGTTTATGAATATAAACTTCGTCAATAAATAAAGTTTACCATAAACAATCACAAACGTGGTTACAAAACATTACTGTTTAACAAGTATAAAAACCCAATATTCTTTCTACAAATACAAAAGATTTAAACATCATTTACCATATTCCAGTCACAAAAAAAATAAAATAAAAAATAAGTGTCATCACAAAAGAGGAGTTTACAAGGGTTCACGCAATAACATCAGTGGTTGAGGGTAGCATGTACAACACTTGGGTTAACCTCATCCCAGTTTTCATCTGGTTGTATTATTTTCATGTAGTCTTTAAATATGTTGAAGCCGATCTGGTGAGCATTTGAATAATTCTGTTGGCAATCACTTATTCTGTATCAGAATTCCTTGAATTGCTCCCAACGAGTGTTTTCAGACGCTTGAAATTTGAGGTCAACGTTTTCCTCCTCTAAGGTTATCATGAGTCTTTTTTCCAGATGTGTCGAAAAGAATTGGAGGACCTCATACCTTTTATTTTTTTCACCCGATTTGGACTTTTTTGGATCCATAGACTAGAACGGATGGATATCTAGATGTCAGAAAACTGATGTTATGATAATGACAGACACTTGGAAAGAGAAGAGAAGAAAATAATGTTATAATAATGATAGAGACTTGTAACCCTAATTTATACACAGTTTAAGTGGTAGTCAAGGATAAAAAAGGAAATTTATTTATTAAATTTTTTTTAAAGCAATAAACTCTACTATGGACCAAACTGAAAGTTATCTACACATTGGACTATAAAAACATTTTATTTTTTTCCAGAGGTTGAAATCAAAACAATTTAAAAGTGTTTAACAATCAAACATAATAGTTAATGAACTAAATACTAAAGTAATCTTGCAACTAAGGCCTTGTTCGTTTTAGTGTTTATTTATATAATTAAAATTGTTTTCAGATATAAGAAAAAAAGACTAGTAAAACTTTTAACAATGAAATGTTTTTCACCCCCTAAACATAATCCTTGATTCGTGTAAGTGTCATCGAATATATCGGTTGATTCATGGTTTGAAGTGTCATCGAATATTGAAATCATAACAGTTTAAAAGGGTTTGACGACAATCATAATTCACAATAAGGACCTTGATTATAACCAATTCACAAAGACTTGTAAGTCTTGTAACCCTAATTTATACACAATTTAAGTGGACATCGAGGATTAAAAATGTTGCTTATTTCTTAACATCAATAAACAAGTGTTTATTGTTTTACTAAGTAGGATGGCTCAAAAACATCATATATTATTAAAAATATTGTAATAAAATAAATATATTGCGGCAAAAAATAAATGTTGTTAATACGTAAGATTATTAGAGGAACAATACGTAAACCCAAAGATGCTCCGAAATTTTTTGGAAATTGTACTCCTACCATTTTAGTAATATACAAAAACTATGTTAATAGTATATTTATAATGAAATATATTCTCTACATGATTAAGAGAAATTATTAACAATTTAATTTATAAATCACTTGATTTGGTTCAATTACTTCAGGTGGATGAATTTAACCAAAGGTCACCATAAATAAATAAAATTAAATAATTAATGTATAGAATACATTGCGATCACAACAATTGAAAAATTGCGGATTCAAATTCAAAATTTTAATATTGAAAGATATTGGTCCATAGTAGAGTTTATTGCTTTTTAAACTATGCTTTTATGATAACACTTTTTTTTTTTTTTTTTTTTTGTGACTGTAAGATGGTAAATGATGTTTAAATCTTTTGTATTTATGGTTCTTATGCTTGTTACACATTGATGTTTTGTAACCTCTTTTGTAATTGTTTATGGTAAACTTTATTTATTGGCAAAGTTTATATTCATAAACCCTATATTTCTTCTTCCTACTTTCGTTTTTTTTTTTTTCATTTTTAATTTAACAATAAAGGTAAATTATATTTAATTGTTTTTTAGGATTTGCACTAGTTTCAGATGGTTGTGACTTGTGATAATGGCCAAATGGAAAGATAATGGTGGATTTGGGGTTCTGGGCTTCATACATAACAAAAAAGGGATAATTTTAGTTTCTAAAAAAAAAATTAATGGTTTTGAAAGCTGTGTACAGATGGATGATAATAATTGTTCACTGACATTTAGAAGAACTAACCATCCATTGATTACACTTGAAGAAGAAATACTGGAGAAAAGATACAAAGTTTTTGAAAATCGAGTAGGAGTTTGATTTGGTTGAAAGATGGGTACAGGGATTGTAATAATTGCTCCACTGTTGAACTAAGCATTAGTTTATTTGAAAGTGTCTGTCAATAAAAAAATAGGTAATAACCATCTCAACAAACATCATTAATTAATTAATTCATTTAAATCAACTTTATCTTTATTTATATTTTCAAATCAAGTTTTTCTTTGTTAAATTTTTTTTTATTCAACTAGATCATTATGCAGTGTATGTCTGTTGTTCTGTTATGAATAATAAATAAAAGAAAACATGCTAGCTTATTAATTTCGGACCATATCACTACTCTTCAAAGGTTAATGAACTCTAACACACCTTAAATGATGTCATTGCTAATAGTATAAACTATATACTATGATTAAGTTTGTTGTTAGGTTACATTAACGTTTTTCCTCATTACAAAACATGGCTCCATGGAAATATATTTTTAGTCACAATGAAATTAAAAGCATTATCACAAACCTTTCTGTTATTGTCATTCAAAATTTATTTTGATGATTAAAAAATATTATGTAAAATAGCATTACATTTCTAAACAAATTGACACTGGTTGACTAAAATTAAGTCTGCCTTATTTTATTTTATAATATTAAATTAGATATCCTATAGTTATAACGGGATATTTCCATCTTTTTATTTTGACTAAGGCCTTGTTTGATTTTTCCACTTAACACTTAATGTCATTTAATGTGTTCCATTCAGTCATTTTGTATGATTTTTCAAGTGTTAAAATCACTTAATGGACCCTTAAAACTACTTGTTTTGAAAAGTGAAATTTTTTCACTTTTCACTTAACACAAATCCCGTGGACCCAAATGCAAACTTTTCCTTCTAAAACTATCCTCGCTAATTTATTTTATTACCAATGCTATCAAGACAAGGGTGTTTCTTAAATATAATCAAAATATCTCAATAGAGTTTAAACTGAGAGTTGGTGACAATCATGATCATGCACATATTGGTGATAATTTTATGTGACAATGGTGGCTCCATCATTCACTACACACTCATTTGCAATGAATCAGTGGCAATTGATTTTGAGTTCAATTTTGCTCACCCCCCCTACAAGGGGGGTAAGCATTACCCCCTCCTACATGGAAGACATGTGTCCATGGAGTAGGTAAATTTATCCAAAAGATAATCGTGCTTGGACAAATTTACCCCCTCCATGACACATGTCATCCATGTAGGAGGGGGGTAATGGTTACCTCCCTTGAGGGGGGGGGGGGGGGTTAGCAAAAA
Source organism: Acer negundo (assembly GCA_035582765.1). Classification (NCBI taxonomy): domain Eukaryota; kingdom Viridiplantae; phylum Streptophyta; class Magnoliopsida; order Sapindales; family Sapindaceae; genus Acer; species Acer negundo. The sequence goes on along the minus strand of CM069235.1, from coordinate 21,636,613 downwards.
TATTCTCATTGATTTTGGCTTTAGATGGGCAGGTTCGAAAGATCAATTCTTGGATCCATGTTGTGAGAGGTCATGCACCGACTAGTGGGGCAATGGCACCACCAGGACATTACTAGTTGTTTGTGGTCCATGAAGGTATTCCTAGTTAAGCTTTTTGGGTCAAAATGAAGTAGTAGTTGATTTTTTGTATTTGATAATATTTCTTGAGAATTTTAGAATGTATCATCATCAAATATTATGTTCATTGTCAATGTAATTCAGCAAATGGAATAATGTATGAAATATTATTAATAACTAAATAAATTTATTTTCAGATATTTATAACTTAAAAAAACAAACAACTTATCACTTATATTCAGTTTTCAGTGGAAAAAAAACAAACATATTTTTCAGTTTTCAGTTTTCAGCCACTATTTAGTCTTCAGTAACATTCAACACTATTCAGTCTTGAGACAAAAAATCAAACGGGGCCTAAATCTGAAATTTATTGTTGTTTATGTTATTATGGATGAAATAAAACAAGTCACTTTAGCTTGTGACCATTATTCTCGTAATGCTTTATCTTTAAAAACGTAGACCAACTTTATGCTTAGAAATGCTATCGATGGATCATCAAACTGAAATTGTTACTAAGAAGAAATCTTACGAAGCTTTGCAATGTGTTATGCGTCATTTGGAGGTCAACCTGGAAGAAGTAATTGAATCCCACGATAAATGTTTTTCAATAATTTTTTCTAATTTTGTTTTAACATAATTACCAAAGATTTTTTGACATCAATATTCCACATCATTTACCAAACTCATGCTTCATGATACAAACTCATTAATTAACTAATGGGGGAATGTTAAGTACCTTCCCCATTTGCCTTTCCTATTTACCTTTCCCACTCATTGCTTGACATGTATGCACTTTTTCATTTAATAAAAAGCTCTCACTTTTTGCTACAAAGTTTGTTTACATCTTTACCCCTTATTAATGAAATGATAGAAGCATCCATCAAGGGTAATGATGTAAACAAGCTTTGCATCAAAAAGTGAGAGTTTTTTATTAAATGAAAAAGTGTATACGTGTCAAACAATAAGTGGGAAAGGTTAATGGGCAAGACAAATAGGGAAGGTAGATAGCATTCCCCAATTTTCATGTCCTTGGGTTTATTTATTTATTTATTAATTTTAATGTACAAAGGATTAACTATGTCACATTGTCATATTAATGCATACCCTTAATTGGTCAATTATTATTATAAATCAATGCCCTATACCATTTTGTTCTCACTTCTCATTCTAACTTTTTTGCTATTCTCTTGTAAACAATTTTTTGGAGATATGGACGAACACGATCCCTGTCCCAAAAAAGCATAAGTAACCACTCCATCTTCACCAAATGGAGAAAGTGGAGTAACTCTCCAGAAAATTCGACTTATGGAGGAAAGGGTTGTCAAATTAGAGGAAGATAGCAAGGTTCTCGCAGATGAAGTAACTAGGAGAGGGGACACCCCTATTATTGTCACAAAGAAGCTTTGTCTTGTTGTGGCTGTTTATCATATTTGGAGAGAGCGTAATTGTAGAATTTTTAAAGGTACCAAAAAGTCTAGTTCGGTTGTTGTTCGCACAATTATTGACACCATTCGCTGTCGGCTCTCCTCTATCAATCTAAAGGATCACCCACTTATTACTTTGAATTGGATTGTTAACGCTAATTAATTTTTTTGCTTTGCTCTTGTTTGTTGCTTGCTCTTTTCGTTGAGCTTATTTTGTGCCCTTTATGAGCTCTTGTTTCTTGTTTGCTCGTGTGTTTGTGCTTGTTTTGAGCTTTTGTTTAGCTCTTGCTTTGCTTCCTGGGGTATGCCCCTTGTATTTGTACATTCTTTCTCTCTTTCTATGATACTATTTACTTACCCAAAAAAAAGAAGTAACTAGGAGATTGTCTAGATCTTCAGAATTGTACCTTCGTCCGGTCTAGCTAGGATTTGATTGCGGTCATAGGGTTGGCTTCGAACTCATGAGGGGCTACAAGAAGAAGATTTTCCCATAAGGAGAACGGGATAATGTTGATCCCATTAAAGCCAAAGGTGCACTGGATTGACTGTTCATGTAGTTGTAATATTTCCTCTTTTCCTTTGTTTGTTATTACGTGCATTGAATGCCATTATATGTATCCGCTTTTATGTAATTAGTTCTTTAATGGTGTGATAATATATTTCAGTTTAAGTTTAAATTATTTTGTTCACAATTCTAATGTTTATTAGTGATGTTGATCTATATTATCCATTTTCTTTGTTGTCCTTTTTAGTTTAATTTAGCTTGGTCAAATTGGTAAATATATATATATATATATATAAGAGAAATGCAGAGCAACTATTAAAGTCATAATTAGATTCATTTTCTGTCCAAACTCCATATTATCTAGAAAAATAAAACGTTAATGCATAATGCATGGTCATCTTGCTTCTAATGTCCATGGTAATTAATGTGAGAGAGTTAGTTATACTTTGTTTTAGTATTTTTTGAAATTTGTAAATCTATAATTTATATACACCCTTTGACTGACATTTTAAAGCTAGAATTTTACCCAGCAACCATACATTCACGATAAAATATTTGTTATTGTATGGTTTAATACAGTGTTTATATTGTCTATGATATTTATTATTTTATTTATTTAACTTCCAAAAATAAGTTAACAAAAAGATTTATTACTTTTGAAATGAGTTTAGTAATTGAAAGGTCATCATAATAAATGTTATATATACACCCATTAACAACCTTCCCATTCCCATTAAGATAAACATAAAGATTTATTAATCGTTATACGAGTTTAGTGATTGAAACGTTATAACGTTTTTGTAGACATTAGGGGCTTAAACTTCCAAAAATAAGTAAACATAAAGATTTATTTATTTGTGAAATGAGTTTAGTAATTGAAAGGTCACAATAAATGATTTCTTGACACCCATTAACAGTCTTCCTATTCCCATTAAAATAAACATAAATATTTATTACTCGTGATACGAGTTTAGTGAATGAAACACTATAACTTTTTTCTAGAGTCATCCCATTCTCATTAATAAGAAGTAACATGGTTTCCCATATTTAAATTATTTTTTGTTATAAGTGAACCAGTTGAACTCCACAAGTCTAATCAATTACGTGTATTAACTTGTAATCAGATTTTCATTTAAGTAATAAATATTTTGAATTCATTTTCTCTATAAAGGAGTGGGATCCAGAACTTTCTTCATCTTTGTCTTTTAAAAAAAAATTAAAAAAAAAATAAAACTTCCATCTTATTAATCACTATGGATCTCTCTAAACTGCCACCGAAATCTTTAGAAAAAATCAAGAAATAAATCAACTTCTTCTAAAGCAACAACAAACCCATCAATTTCATCTTCTTCACACACACATAGCATACCCTTCAGCTTCCTCCTCTGAGAAAACAACTGTTGAGTCTCCTCTACTTGAGGATGGAGAGTTGGATATACTCATTCATCTTAGTACCCATATGGAATTATTGGAGGCCACTAACTCCCGCCTTCGTACAAGTATTTCTACTGACAGGTCTTGGAAGAGGTTTCGGAGCAGTGGCTTTCACATTCGAGACGTACAAAACCACTTTGAGAATGGTCGTCGTGATGGATTCAATCTCTTCAGAGAATACATGAAGACTATTCAACCACATGGTCATTGAGATGAGATTGAATGGACAAAAGCAAGGGATGCCCTGGATCGATGACTGCTGTTTCTACTTTTTCTATTTTTTATTGATTTATATGTCAATGTTTTTCCGTATTTCTATTATAATCACAAATTTTGTTATCGTTATTTTTAGAATCACAGAAAGATGTATGTGAATGGTATGCTTTCTATGTGTTACTATTTTATTGAAGTATACTTGTTATTTATTGTTGTATGAAATTAGTTGCATATCAGAAAACTAAGTTTAAATGATCATTGAATGTGATGAAAATATAATAAAAACAAAAACAATGCTAGATATTCCAACTCATTTTTTTTACTTGTAACTTAGATAATTTTATTAATATAATGTGATGAGGAATGTAAATCATAATTATATGTGTATTTCCATTTTTCATTTGGCACGCAACTAGTTGGGTCAGAAGTGGCAACATTACAAGAATGATGGTCACAAGCTAAAGTGAATTGTTTCATTTCACTTTAGCTAATAACATAAAAAACATCAATAAATTTCAAATAAAAAATGATCAACAATAAAATATAAAACAATCATTTGAAGCAATGCATATATGATTATCCTTTTTCTAGGGATTTAATTATATTAAAAGTAAAGCATGAATACAAGTTCAAAACAATGTTACTTTCATTAAAATCATGCATGCATTACACATTCTGTTACTATCACTAACATTAGTACAATTAGAAACAAAACAGTTGATGAAACACCAAAGAAATTTAAATTATACAATGTCATCATTCTTAAGCCAATGTGAATGGACTCTAAGTTGGGCTTTATTCCATGGAAACATGTTTCCAGCTTCTGCATCTTTGCTGATAACACTTTGATTTCTTCCACATCTCTACTGATTTCTTCAATCCTTTGCCAAGTTTGAAAAACTGCTAGATCTGGCTTCCACCAGTTAAAAAATCAGCATCGTTTACTTTCACAAGTATAAAACAACTTACCTAGATTGGTTTCCGTTTTAGAGATTTTCAATGCAGCCCTTTTCCCACATTCACAGTATCTGTTTCTGAATGTAATCATTCCACCATTGGTGTTTCTTGATGTGCTTGAACTTCCTTCCATAGTGGGATGATGTATTCGTAGAAGAAAGAAATTTATCAATGCATGTCATAAAAGATATGAACGATTGTTTACAGTTGTGTGTCTGTAAAGCAAAACGAAAGAAAGAATTAAATCTGTGCATCTGTGTTGGAGAGAGGTTTTTTATAAATTATAATATTTCCGTTGGGTTTCCAACGGTTTCATTTAGGGACACAAAACTAATTTAATTTGTATTTTTTAAAACCTATCAATAATTGCCCAATGCATGATTATCGGGTAGCGTGAATGACAGGAGTTGGTGGAAATAATCAATTTGAAAATACTCATAATTATCTGTTTTATTTGGTTAATCAACTGAACATGCATTGGTCAATTAGTTATCCCTTCGTTGCTTACTTCCCGTTTCCAACACTAAGGATGAAGTAAACATTAATTAAATCGATTTACATAGGAGATTGTCAGGAGTGCATTTATTCTCATCCACACTAACTAGGGTGAACCATTACCACCCACTCCATTTGTAGACACGTGTCCCAAACTTTGGTTAACTTTGGGTTAATTTTGGACTTTGAGTTATGTTTGGGACACGTGTCAACAAATGGAGTAGGTGGTAATGGTTCACCCTAGTTATTGTGGGTGAGCAAAAATGCACTCGATTGTCAATGGTCTTAATTAGTTTTCTCTATAAATGTCGGTTGTCAATTCACTAGGTTAACGACTCCACCTAATTTTTTTTTTTATTATTTGAAATTTCTCTCTAATCTACATAATGGAATGCCAATACTCATCACCTGCCTCTGTTGACAAAACCGAAAACTACTCTTCTTTCAAACTAGAAACAAAAAATCCATCACTATCCACTACCGAGGAAACAACCACTATGTCTCATCTAGTTACCAAAGATGTTTCTGCTGAGGTCATTCGAATTAATTCCCGTGTTGGAGCACTGGAGGAAAAATATAAGGTCTTGAATGAAAGGATGTCCATGGACACATCTTGAAAGATTTTCCAGACATCAAAATTACATATTCGAGATATCCAACATCATTATAGTGCAGGTCATAGGGCTGGCTTCAAGCTCTTCCAAGATTATATGATGATGGTTCAGCCAAATGGAGAATGGGAAAAGCTTAGTCCATTGCAAACTCAATCTATTCTGGACAATGGCGCCGTTTGATTTGTATTATTGATAACTTTCTAAAGTGTGATTGTTATTAAACTTACCTATGAATATGAACAGTGTTTCTTATTTCCAATTTCATGAATTCTATTATAGTGCGTGACTGGTAACAAACGACTCAGTTTTAAATTTTTTTATCAGACGTTACATTAAAATATATTGTTATGGTCAAGCATTTTACGGTGAGATTATTTGTTACATATGCTACAAACTATTGACTTGTGTTTGTGTTTTTTGTGTGGTTATGGACTGTGCAAAGATTGTTTTTCCAACTAAAATGGGACAATATTCATCCCAATGGATCAAAGACTATTGAACCTCGATGAATTTTTTTTTTTTTTTCTATTTTGGTTTAACATAACATAATTACCAAAGAAAATTTTACATTAATATGCTACATCATTTACCAACGATCAAAACTATTGTTTTACAGTCACTCATTTTACCGTGTAATTATATGTTACATATGCTAAAAACTATTGTTCGGGTTGGGACTATACAAAAATAGGGACATCTAGCATTACTCTTATGGAAACATATAAGTATGTTAAATTATTTCAAAACTATTTTAATTGAGCATAACATCTAAACAACATCAAGAGAAGTGTACAACATTTTAAAGGTGTATGGCGGATACAAGGTGTTCGTATGAAGGAGAGATGGTTGGCATTTGTCCATTCTACAGGAACGGGACAGCTTTCGAGCCAACGATGAGAAAGCTCTTTGAAGATGAAGATCATGTTATGAAAAAAATCTTCCCATAATCGGTATACGACATAGGCAATTTACAAACTTTTTTGTCACTGTAGATAATGAAGATGGATTCGAAACTTTTGGAGACTATGCAAAGATTGTTTATCGAGACATGAAATTGAATGATTTTCGGTTAGCGTGAAAGATAGGAGTTGGTCGAAAAAATTAAAAATATCTTTTAATTTGAAAATAATCATAATTATCTGTTCTTTTAGTTGGGTAATCAACATAACATGCACTGGGCAATTACTTTGGCGTGATTGTATCAAAAAAAATTAAATAACAGACCAATTCCCTATACAACTATGTCCATTCGATATGGAAAAATTTATCCCCTCCGTGGACATATATCATGTTTTTATTTGTGTTATTCTCTTTATTAAGGGCAATCTTGTAAGTATAGATTTTTGAGTTATTAAGAAGCGTGAAAGGTCTTTTTGGGTTATAAGTTTAAAGTTTGTAACGGTTAATTGGAACCCTAACAAAAAAAAAAAAAAAAAAAAAAAAAACTCATCGTGTTCGTGGCAGTCAAAATATTCTTCATCTTCACAAATCTTGTGAAAGGTCTCAGGGCTTAAGAAATTTGACGTTGCTTTGATTTTCTCCCTGAAGCGGTTAGTAAATATTTAATTATTCATACTAAAGTTACATTTAAGGTTTATTTGTCCTAATAAAAAAATAAAATAAAAAAATCGTTGACGTTAATTGTCGATTTATTACCCAAATTTTTTTTTATGCTGTGTTGTTTGTTTATTTTTTATTTTGTTATATTATATAATGATTGTTTAAGTCAACAATCAACATTGAGCAATTGAGATAGGAGTTTAAATTTGTGTTTTATAGGGATTTCTTAATCATTATAATGGCACGACATAAGAGAGTGCTTGAAACCACCATCGAAGCTTCACACAGAGAAGATCAAGATGAAGAGAATGGTGAAGGATTGTATAATGAAGATAGTCCGGGTGGGTATCATCCCGCATGTTATGGAATCAAGTCGTGGAAGCCTTTGCGAGCTCGTGATGTTAGAAAGAATCATCTCCATGTGGATCATGAATTGTACATAATGCTAAGGGTAAGTACCTTTGATTGGATAACACTTTTTTAAAAAAAAATATATAGGGAAAGATGTGATTTGAAAAAAATTCCGGTAATCAGTACATTTCAATTTTTCATTTTGAAAAATTTTTTAGTAATCAGTACATTTCAATTTTTCATTTCAAAAGCAACTATCACTATTGGGAATTAACAAGAATTTCCATGTTCAATTAATGTTGTTTTCTGATATTAATACTGTTTGAATGAAATTATACTGTATTATATTTGAATGATATATGTATTTCTTTTGTGATCTGTCTGCTGTGAATGACGATCATACAGTCATTCTTTGTTACTGTACGATAACTAGATTGCTATATCTATTTTTGTTGTGCTTGAAAAAACCATCGTACGATAACGAGTGTACTAGTTTGTCTGTAGGTTTTCAATTAAATTTTTCTTTGACACATAGCCTCATGACAAGGAAACAAGGGGCTGCGGAAACCGTTCATTTTGCGAAACCTGGTACAAAGAATTGCCTGACCTTGTGAAGAAGAAGGTTTCTGAAGCTAGTTTTAGCGAGTTTATGAAGGTTTAGGGAAAAGATTTATCAACCAAAAAGTGAACAATTATCATGGGCCTAGCCAACCGAAACCAAAAAGTGAACAATTATCATGGGCCTAGCCGACCGGTGGTGGAATACCACACATACCTTCCACTTTGATGAAATCGGGGAGATGACGTTAACCCTGACCGATTTCAGAGCAATTACGAGCATACCAGTTTGTGGAAAGCCTAATGAGTATGACATGGACGCTTACAAGAAGAGAGATGAGCTCATCAAGTGGTTTGGAGAGCCGATGGCGAATATTGTAAAGAAGAGGGTTACTTTTTCAGAGCTGTGTAATGCATATACATGATTCGGGGGGAAGGAAATTAGTGAGGAGGATGTATCAAGATTAACAAGGGTGTTAATCGCATTGCTTTGCAGCACTTTATTGTGCGACAAAGCTGGGGCAACCTATCTGTACTACATGCCCAACCTGAAGGACTTGTCCTCAATAAGTTTGTACAATTGGTGTGCGGCTGGCCTTTCAACATTGTATAGAAACATGGATGCTGTTATGAGAGGGAATCACAGTACTAGTGGTTTTTACCGTGCTTGGGAGGTAATGATTTCTACATATTGTATTTAAAATTTTAGTGATTACGTACATCATGTTTCTTTATCCTTTTTATATTCTTTCTTGTTGTGTTGGCTGCTATATATGTAGGTGTGGGCTTGTGAGTATATCAAGCCAATTGCAGACTCAGTGAAATGCTTGAGAGATGATAAAACTTACCCTCGGGCCTTGAGATAAGGTAGAGGGAAGAAAATAAAGTACGTTGATATAACGGATATTTTGAGGAACCTGAAAGTGAAGGACGTAAGCAAAGCATTGAACACCGTTGAAATTATTTCTAAATCTTAAATTATTATTCATAACTGTTTACCTATTATGATATGATTATATTGTTAAAATTTTGTTTTGTTTTAGGTAAATCTGTACCCATAGGGTAAGGCTGATAAACAATTACCTCTTTATATACGGCAATCGTTCCAGGGCACCAAGTGTAGAATATTGTTAGATGGGCCACGTAGGTATGCATGGTACTTGGGAGGGCGAGTGAGTGTTCAAAGCTTGGGATTGACTTCACCCCGTGTACCCAAAGTCCCACCAGCATCTATGCTGGGGGACTACCCGATTACTACTGATGAGGTCAAGGTGTGGATGGGGGGTTTGTATGCTTCTGATTTCTTGGAGCCAAATGTTGATGGTGCAGGAAACTACAAGGACTTCGTAGAGCGATACATAAAGTTCAAGTATTACCCTATTGATAAGGTTAGTTTAACATGTAATGTATACCCTATAACTGTCTATGATTCTATGTTTTTTGATATGGTTTTATTTTTATCTGAGTAGAATGTGTTGGATCCCAAACTGATCGGCCATTTCGAGTTACCACATTGGCAACTCCCCCTCGTGGAATATAAAGACTCCAACTTCACATGCGTGCTAATGCAAATACCGAGGAACAACCCCTGCACAAAAGTGCCTGCACCTTATCGATATGTGAGTTGTTATTATTTGTGTCTTGTGAATTATGAAGCGATATATGTCGTATGTAGTTTATTATGTAGCATTACTGTTGTCCTTATAGGTGCACGTTGACCAAGTTAATGAACTACTGTCTATGATATCTGCGATGACCAAATTGCTCATTAATGGATAGTATGATCAAGTCGTGAAGATCGAAAGAACTGGTGGTGTGGTACGTTCAGTTGTTAGTTTTTTCAGTTATCTTAAATTTACGACTTTAATTCATCTTGTTATCTAAATAAGTTTGTTGGTATTGTTTACAAAACAAAGGTGGGGACACTTCGAACAAACAAGTGGATGAAAGAGGTGGAACGTTTGAGTCGTCATCAAACTCAGATCCTTCTCATAAGGTTAGCGAAGGTAGGAGTTCTGGTTATTCGAAAAGTGATGATGACACTGATATTGTTGAACAATAACAACACGGGTCCCCTACTGAAGGGATTCTAAATGAACGGAATGATAATTTCTCTCCCGCTGACGAAGGTATACAGACGTCAGGATTGATGTCTGACAATACAAGTTTACGTTACCGAGTTTTGTGGACTCAATGCAAGAGGAAGATTCAAGGCAACCGAGGAATGGAAATTTTATTGGAAATGATCGCCAAAGCGAAACACTTGAATGTGCATTTTGTTTTACACCACCAAGAGGACCGAAAAAAAAGAGACACGGGAAAGGAAAACCAGTGAGACTGTTTTATACTACTTGAAAAATCTTGCTCTCGTTTTCCTACCCATATAATTCCTTTGTACACTAGAAGAATCTCCTTGGATTTATGTTTTTTCCCAATAATTTGGCACCTTAGAATGTTCTGTGTATTTGTTGATATATTGTTTTTCTTATGAAGTCATCAGGAATTGTTGAACTTAGAAATTGGAGTGATATATTGTTTCCAATTCGAGTAATTCCCCTGACACGATATGTAATGTTGGTGTATTACAATATAATTATGTAGGCAAATATGCTGCTGTGGAGGAATAGCAGACTGAGGGTACAACATATGTCAATCTGGGGACACAGGCAGAAAACGTGGCTAGAGACTTAGAAAAAGCCCTTCAGAAAGATGTCGATGCCCTCATGTTGCAGGTAGCTCCTCTTCCAGTTGGTGCATCAAACGAGAAGCTGAAGAAATCCCCTGACATAAAGAATACCAGAGGTAGAAAGAGAACTCAAACAAATGCTATAAATCTAGGTCAACCACCAAGGAAGTCAAGTAGACTACAAGCAAAGTGATATGTACAAACTTATTTTTTAATTTTTTTTAATCTGATCAAGATTTATTTTTATAAGATGGGTTGTTGTGTAATATTTGAAGGTTTAAAAAATATTTAGAGATTCTATTTTTGTTTATGTCATAATGAACTTCAACATTGTCTGATATTCATTATGACATCAACCTTGTTTATATATATAGGTACAACAAATATTGATCACACTCTTAGACTTTGCAGCACAGTATGACTTTGTCTGTCTATTGTTTTGTAAGTATGATCACCCAAATTTTAATGTGAATACTATAAATAACAGAGAAACACAACAACGTTTAATCGATCAATAATATAAGACTTGAATTTTTTTATTTATCTTTTCAAATAAGTGGAGCGTTAGTGGAAAGAAAGCTATCACTTTATGCATTGGGCAAGTTTTTGTTTGTAGGGGTAATAAGTGATAAACCCTTGTTTGCATAGATTTAAAAAAAAAATTGAAAAACCTTTCCCTAGGAAAACGCACAATAAATGAAAACAAGATAAATTATATTTTGTCTTGGGTACTGCTATCTAGCTATTACCAGTAGGAGTGCAACTTTGCTCACCTCCTTTAACTAAAATGAACCATTACCCCCCACCCCAAGTGTTGACACGTGTCCCTAACTTAGAGTTAAGGACACGTGTCAACACTTGGGGTGGGAGGTAATGGTTCACCTTAGTTAGTATGAGTGAGAAAAATCATTCTCTACCGGAAACATTACCGGATATCTATGTGACAGAGAGGAGATAGAGTTGGTTAGATCATCTCCAATGCATATGTTAATAATGCCAATACCAAATTTGGATCGAAATATAGTCAGTTATACATCATTTTAGCATGTACTCCAATACAAAATTCTATTTGATATGCTATTTTTAATTTTTTAATTATTTAAAATTATAACAGTTAACAAATGCAACCAAACTAATGCATTCCATTGAATATATTTTTTTCATTGTTTCAATCTCAATTTTCCCTACAAAATTTGTTAATTTTTATTGTTTTAAATTAAAAAGTCAACAGATATGGTTGCATTTATAGCTATGCCAAATTTGGCACAGTTTTTAGCATATGCCAAATTCGGTACAGCTTGTAGCATTGTATTGGAGTATTTGTGTTTGGTATGACTTTTCAATTTAAGCTTCTAGAGTAGATATTTTTGTAGTATATCTTCTAATGAGTAGAGCTGCTAACAAAAAATGGCTTTTGGTTATGTAATTTACAAAAAAAGGTGTTAACAATGTAATTTTAAAAATAGCTTTTGGTTTAGTGAATTACAAAAAAAGGTTTTGACAATGTATTTATAATGAAAGAGTTATGGTGGAATATCTAAAATTTATAAAGGGTAGTTGAGACAATTCATATGTTTTTAAAAAGCTCAAAAAAAGCTTAGAGAAGCCCAAAATTTGGGCTTCTCCAAGTAGACAAAAAATGGCTTTTATAAAGGGTAATTAAGACAATTCATATATTAAAAAAGCTATTTTGAGTTTTGCCAAACAGCCAAAAAAAAAAAACTTCAAAATAGCTTCTAGCATTAAAAAAGCGCTTTTGATCCTTTCAAAAGCCATACCAAACATACATTATTTTTTTACTTTGTGCTAAAATATAGCATTGTCACATTGATTAGCATTGCATTGGAGATGCTCTTACTTATTTGTTTTTATTTTCAAATTCTTAATTTTTATACACCATTGGATTGAAATCCAAAGACTGAAATTGGCCCAGTATCCTTACTGTTAATATTAGCCAAACCCATGTTTTGTTTTAGGAAAAAAACACTACATAAGATTAAAAAACAAAGTCCTTCCATATACAAGATACAAAACACTCGCAAAATTACAAACCCTAACTGTTGTTTCTTCACCGCTCCTTTTGTCTTCATATTTCTCATTGCTGTCACGGCATCGTCTTCACTCCACAACCCACTAAGCTACGGTTGTGTCACATTCTCTTCTCACATGCTTTTTTCAACTATCTTCTGCACTATATATGTTCGTCTGATTTTGTGAATTCAGATAAATGGGCATGAAAGTTTTCAAAAGAAATCAAAGGACCTTGACAGGCAAGTGTAGCTTGTATTAGTACCTCTAATTTCTTTCGAAAGACTTCCATACCTAATTTTTCTCTAAATGTCTTTCTTCTTGGTTGGCATTGTTACTCTTGAGTGGTTTTGCATGATATGTTTTTGTTGTCAGGGTTTATGGTGATTTTGGTAACAGATCCTACACACTATGTCTGTTCAATGACGCAAGTGTAGTTTGTATTATTACCTATGATTTCTTTTGAATGACCTCGATGCCCAATTTTCTCTAAATGTCTTTGACTTCGATGCCCAATTTTACTCTATGTTTGTTCAATGATTTTGCAATTTTAAGGGTTTGCAGTGATAAATTATGTTTTTGTAATGTTTTTCACTTTGATAGGTTTGCAGTGATAGTTGATGTTTAAACGTAATGGTTTTAGATTCTGTTTGTTGAAGTTGCAATTAACCAGAACTCGATCCTTTGAACTATTTCTCTCTTGTTCTTAACTGTTTGCTGATATCTCTTATTCTTTAACTGTTACCTATTAACTAGGTGAATATCATTATAGCTTGTATTAGTGTTTTATAGAGATTTCATATTTAAAATAATAAAAAGGCTTGGAAAGAAAAAGCATCAAGGGATCACAGAATAGCAGGATGGCGGGCTGCCTGAGGTGGAAGTTATGGGTGGGTTGTGACCAAGAAAATTTGGAATTAAGCCATGGAAACCACACGGAACTCGGGATGTTAGAAGAATCATGTCCATGTGGATAAGAACAAACACATTTTGTTCAGTGTACACAAGCCTATTCTTTATTTACGGTTCTTACATGTCGCGATTATTATAAGCCTAATACTGTAAGAATAGGTGATCATGTAATTTTCTGTTTATATTCGTAATCATGATTATGTAAATGCATCCTACAACTTCCAAAATAAGGGGATGTAAAAACGGTTTTTTAGTAAATCATGGTATGATGAACTGCTCGATGCTGTGAAGTTGAACGTTTTAGAAGCTGGTTTCGATGAATTTGTCAATGTTTTGGGGGATGAATTCTATGGCAGAAAGAGAACAGTATTGGGGGCGTTAGCAGACTGTTGGTGGGATACAATCCACACATTTCACTTTGAGAATTTGGGGAGTTGACGATGACCCGATCTGATTTCAGCTCAATTACAGGTTTACCAGTTTCTGGAAAGGCACTGGAGTATGACATGAATGCTCACAAGAAGAGAGATAAGCTGATCAGGTGGTTTGGAGTGCCTATGGTCGATATAGCCAAGAAGCAGGTTACTTTTCGAGAGCTTTATGGAGCTTATAAAGGATTCGGGGGAAACAAAATACGGGTTGAAAATGTTGATAGATTAACTAGGGTATTCATACTTGCATTGCTTGGCAGCACTTTATTGTGCGACAAAGCTGGGGTAGTATACCTGTATTACATGCCAAACTTAAAAGACTTGTCCTCCATTGCTTTGTACAATTGGGGTGGGGCTGGCCTTTCTTTTTTGTACAAAAACATGGCTGCGTTAGTTCGAGGGAATTAGAGCACAAGTGGTTATTAGAGGGCTTGGGAGGTAATGATTAGTAATTATAATTTAAGATTAATATGTAACAATGTCTGTTGATGGTATTTAAACAGTAAACATATTTTTTTCCGGTGACTGTTACATAGGTGTGGGCTTGCGAGTACATAAAACCTATTGCAAAATGTGTGAACCACTTGGGGAATGGAAGGATTTATCCTGCAACAATGGCATGGGGTACATTCAGTAAGAAAGTTAATTACATTCAGGTAAAGGGTACATTAAGGAAGCTATGAAGGAAGGATGTAAGTAATGCTTTAAACACTAATGGGATTCTCCCTACCTTTTAGTTTCATATTTATCGAAGAGCTCCTAGTTTGCTGCCAGATATATCTCTATAATTTTGATTCCCTTCAGGTAAACATGCACCTGTGGGGAAAGTTCGAGGACCTACTGCCGACTTATGTACAACAATCTTCTCAGTCCACAAAGAGTAGGATTCTTTTAGATGGGCCATACGGGTAGCATGGTACCTAAGGGAGCATGTGACTGTTCAGAGCTTGGGATTAAGTTCACCATGTGTTCCCAAAGTCCCACCAGCATACATGCTTGGGGACTATCTGATTAAAAAAGATGAGGCGACGTTGGGGTTGAGGGGATTTGATGCAAACAATTACTTGGAGACCGATGGTGGTCTAGAAAGGTACAAGGAGTTCGTAAGGCGACACATAAAATTCACAAGTCACCCTGCTGAGGAGGTGAGTTTATCCGAATTTGTTGAATAATCCTTTTTTGGACTGTAAGTACCATGGGATAAATACTAGTAATGGACTTGGTTGTTACAAACATTGAAACTGTTCTTATTTTGTTGTATTTAAATCCGAGTAGGATGAATTTCACCCTAATTCCATCGGTCGTGTCGAGTTTCCACCTTGGCAACTACCCCTCATGATATGCAAGGAGAACAGATTCACATGCCAACTACTACAGATATGCAAGGACTGTCCCTACATGTTGGTGCCTTAACATATAAAATTTGTGAGTTGTTTAGTTGCTCTTTTTCTTATGAAATTATATGTGGACATTTGTTTTAAGTAGTTGAATACATAACATAGCTTTTTTTCGCATAGGTTCCCTTTGCCCAAGTGAAAGAACTCCTGTCTATGATTTCTGGGATGACCCAACTTATCATGGAGGCCCATGTTGATAAGCTCCAAACCACTTCTGCTCTGGTAGGGTGATTTGTATTTGTAAGTTATTTATAATTACCAGTGTTGTTAACAACGTGATGATCTTGTTTGCCTGTTATGTATTTTGGTCAATGTTTGCAGAAATCTGATGTGGTGACTTCTAAGACACCCATGGACAAATCGTCTGATTCATCATGGAAACCGAAACCATACGATGGAGTTAGTGAGGGCAATAGTTCTGATGATAGTCTGGATGGTTTTATTGTAAGTGAGGATGGTGAGCCTGCAGAGAGTGAGGAGGCACGTCACCAGTCAGGTGAGTCAGGTTCCCTAGAAATGATTTTTTAAGAATCCGATAGCAAAATAGAAAAAGGTGCGTTTGATTATCCAAATAATTGGCCACCGTGTAATGTTGGGTTGTTTTATGATAATAGGTCATTAAGAGTTGCTCGGTTGTTTTAATAACATTGGCCAAACATTTGAAAAATAATAGTGTAGGCACTGATTTTGTTGAGGAGGATGAAGATATTGCCAATGAGTTGGAAAGGAACCATGAACAAGTAAGTGTTACCCACATGATTGATTTAGAACCTCTACCAAGTGGTCCTTCCAACGAGAAGGTGTAGCGAGCCCAAAAACTAAAAAAGAAGAATGAAAAAATACTGACTGCTGCATCTGACGAGAACCAACTTGAAGCTCCCAATCCAAAGAAGAAAAAAGAAAATCTAGACAGTGATACAACCAAGGAGAACCTAAAGCAAGTTCTGAAACCATCAAAGAGAAAAGGCAATGTAGACAGTGATCCACCCAATGAGAACCTAAAGCAGGTTCTCGAACCGAAGAAGAGAAAAGGCAATCTAGACAATCATGCACCCAACAAAAACCTAAAGCAGTCTCCCAAACCGAAGAAGAGCAAGGACATTGTGCAAGGTGCTGATCTAAACGAGAAGGTTAGGAAACCAGATAAAGGAAACGCCACAAAGGTAGTCACCTCAAGGAAGTCATCTAGACTAGCATCAAATTAATCAGTGTTGTCTGATCACATACTTATCTACCTAATATTATAGTTACAAAAACTTTCTGTGACAAGAAAATTAGTATCTAAGTCATACATTGTGATGAGAATAAGGGAGCTACACTAAGGGATCTATAGCATGTTTCGGCTGGTCCTATAACAAGAGCAAGGGCCAAGAGATTCAAAGAGGCACTCAATGGCCTGATTCAAGACACTTGGGCTGATTCTGAAGTGTTAAAGTCCAAGATGAGCCCACATGAAGACCAAGGCTTAATTAACATCATCAATGCAATTAATTAAAGGGCTGATTTGCATCCCAAATTAAAGGGCTGATTTGTTTCCAATTTTTGCTTTCCAAATAGGGAGCAAGTCAATAGTTGCTTGATTTAGTTTTAGTTTTATTTTCTTTCCCATTTGTAAGGCCTTTGGCTGATTTCTCTTTTTCCTTTCTTGTCCATTAGGGTTTTAGTTTATAAAGAACCCTCTAATGTATTATTTCGGCAGACTTTGATTGAATTAAAAATTGAGAGGATTCTTTTTCTCTTTTTTTTTTTTTTGGGGGTAAGTAAATAGTATCATAGAAAGAGAGAAAGAATGTACAAATACAAGGGGCATACCCCAGGAAGCAAAGCAAGAGCAAAACAAAGGCACAAAACAAGCATAAACGCACGAGCAAACAAGAAACAAGAGCACGTAAAGGGCTCAAAACAAGCTCAAAGAAAAGAGCAAGCAACAAACAAGAGCAAAGCACTAAAATTAATTAGCGTTAACAATCCAATTCAAAGTAATAAGCTGGTAATCCTTTAGATTGATAGAGGAGAGCCGACAGCGAATGGTGTCAATAATTGTGCGAACAACAACTGAACTAGACTTTTTGGTGAGATTATTTTTCTCTTTTGTTCTTTGAGAACTATTTGAAATTATCAGATTTTCTCTGTGGCGTTCATCCTTGACTTATCAATCAAGTATTCCATCCTTGATTGCGGCGTCCTCCTTATACCAAGGTTCACATCTCTTTATAGGTGTTGGGTCGTAATAATGATCAGTATATTATTTAAGTATAGTATAACTATATCAACCTAAAATTTTAAACTTTATGTGATCGGAAAGTTAGTATCTTTGCACTATTTTGTAGTCACATATTGGGTAATGATGATCAATATATTATTTAAGTATAAATCAACTAAAAAATGATAAACTTTATGTGATCAGAATCTTATTATGATAACTTTATGTGATCAAAAAATTAGTATATTTACGTGCATTATTATTTTCATTGTCACATATTTAACGATAGGATCACAAAGTTTTAGTATCTTTGCGAGCATTATTATTTTGATAGTCACATATTTTGTGATGATGGTCAGTATATTATTTGAGTTTACTCTAATATAAATGCTGACTAGGATTTCTAACTCTTTCCACCAATAAGATTAAAACTTTCAACTCTCTCCAGCAACAAGATTAAACCTTATTCAATTGTAAAATAAAAGAGAGAGAGTGTAATAATTGTTTTGTTATGATTGGACATAAAATGGATGCATATTTGACTTTAGATAATTGTATTGGAGATGTGAATATGCATTTCTCTAATTTTTTTTTTCAAAAATGGATCCATAATAAATAGAAATGCTGATGTGGCACTATTAAGAAACTTAAGAATGCATATTTGCATTGGAGATGCTCTAATTAGAAACATTAAACTTTAAGTGATCAGAATCTAATTCTGAATAAAATAAATAAATTATTTTGTACTAATTGATACTGATTAGGGATCTCATAACTTCAAACTCTTCATATTCAACTTTCTAAAAATTTTCCTTCTATTAGTCGTTTCAGTTAACATGGGTTGGTCGGAATTTAAAACATACCCATATGTATCGCATGCACAACCTGGTTGGAATTTACTAACTGGTTAGGGATAGGGATCTCTTAACTTCAAACTTTTCATATTCAAAATTTTAAAATGTTTCCTTTCTATTGGTTGTTTCAGTTGACATGGGTTGGTAGGAATTTAAAACATACCCATGTGTCATGCTTGCACAACCATTAAATTTATTATTAAAACAATTTTCAATGCAAAGTCGAAATATTATTTTATATAAAATTGAATGCAAAGCCAAAATATTGTTTGTACCCATTTCAACTTCAAAAGACGTGAAGCCTCACTCTGTCTTCGATTCACAAATTGAATCCCTAAATACAACTCTTCTCATCATGTCGCTGTTGTTCCTACCACGGAATATAATGAGAAAGCATGGAAAGAAAAAAGGCCAACTGATCACAGAACAGCAGGATGTCGGGCTTCTTGAGACGGAAGTTATGGGTGGGTTGCGGCCGGCAAAATACGGAGTTAAGGCATGAAAAACACTAAGAACTCGGGATGCTAGAAAGTATCATCTCCATGTGGATACGAACAATTTTTTGGAGACGGATGAGGAGGTAAGTTTATCCGATTTTGTTGAATAATCCTTTTTCCGACTGAAAGTACCATTGTACAAATACTAGTAATAGACTTGGTTTTCACAAACATTGAAATTGTTCTTATTTTGTTGTATTTAAATCTGAGTAGGGTGAACTAAACCGTAATTCCATCGGCCATGTCAAGGTACCACCTCAAGAACTCCCCCTCATGTGTCGTAAGGGGTTCAGATGCGCATTGTAACTACTACAGATACCCAAGGACAGTCCCAACCCACTGGTGCCTGAACAAATAAAATTTATGAGTTGTTGAGTTGTTCTTTGATGAGAATAAGGAAGATGCACTAAGGGATCCATTGCGTGTTCTGGCTGGCCCAATAACAAGAGCAAGGGCCAAGAGATTCAAAGAGGCACTCAACTGCCTGATTCAAGACACTTGGGCTGATTCTGAAGTTTTAAAATCCAAGATGAGCCCACATGAAGACCAATGCTTAATTAACGTCATCAATGCAATTAATTGGGCCGAATAAGAGAAGCTTAGGCGTGAAGCACAAGCTAGGGTGTGTGGAGGAGATTTAATTTCAGTTTATTCCTTTTTAGTTTTTAGAGAATAAAGAGTTGATTTGTTTCCCAAATTAAGAGGCTGATTTGTTTCAAGTTTTAGCTTTCCAAATAGGGAGCAAGTCAATAGTTGCTTGTTTTAGTTTTAGTTTTATTGTCTTTCCCGTTTGTAAGGCTTTTAGCTGATTTCTCTCTTTTTCTTTCTTGTCCATTAGGGTTTTAGTTTATAAGGAACCCTTTAATGTATTATTTTGGCAGACTTTGATTGAATTAAAAATTGAGAGGATTCTCTTTTGTTCTTTGAGAACTATTTGAACTTATCAGATTTTTTCTATGGCATTCATCCTTGACTTATCAATCAAGTATTCCATCCTTGATTGTGGCGCCCTCCTTATACCAAGGTTCACATCTCTTTATAGGTGTTGGGTCGCGGTTTTCCATCCCAAAACCTGAGCTTAGAACAATCTTAGGCATCAAACCGGCGAGGTTCATATTATTTGGTATCAGAGCTTAGGCTTCGAAAATCAGGTTTAATCTATCCCTGTTCTTCTTTCTTCTTTCTTCTTTGATTTCGTACCATCAAAAAAAAAAAAAAGACTTGATTCCGATGGATCAAGGTCAAAAAAAAAAGTACAAAAAAAAAAAAAAGTTCCTTTGAAAGGTCATATAGTTGAACTTATATCAACTAGTGTTATTCTACTTCTTGATTTCGTGCATTGATATTCAAAAAGAAAAAGAAAAAAAAAAAAACGGCGTAGGACATCTTTGTTATTCTTGTTCTCTAACTTTTTCATTCCAGACTCTTTGTGATTTGTTTAGTGTGAACGTGGCTAAGAAATCCTGGTTATTGTTTGATTAGTTTGATAAGATCTTTTGAGAGAATAACGAACGGAAAAAGGCAAGAGTGGTGAGTACATATTGAGGGTAAAAGCCGATTTTTATTGTGTGAAAACACAAGTGTTGAGTTTTCTGAATTTTTTTACTGGCGGACCTAAAACTTTGGAAGGAGGCATTAGTAGGGGAGATGAGACGGATGATGAGGGGTGAATTGGAACAATTACATGAGCGCTTATATCAAGTGGAGAACTCATGCACGGAACAGCCACAACCCGTTCCATAAGCACGTAGGAGAGAGAGAGTTCCGGTTAGAGAAGAAGTCAATGATTATTATGGGGATGATAATGACAAAGGAGGATGATCGCATGTCCAATGTGGGTGCTGGCAGATTTAGGCGTGGAATTGGAGGTAGAGGCGCTAGGTTTGGGAATAGAGAAGATAGGTATGGGAATAGAGGAGATAGGTATGGAGAGAGGGTTGATAATAATTTGGGTAGTATTAAGGTGAAAATTCCAACCTTCCAAGGTAAAACTGATCCTGAGCTTATTTGGAGTGAGAGAAAAGAATAGAATTGGTGTTTGATTGCCATGACTATTCCAAGTTTAAGAAGGTGAAGTTGGCTGCCATAGAGTTTATTGATTATGCTATTGTTTGGTGGGATCAATTGATTGTGAGTAGGAGACGAAATGGAGAGAGACCAATTAAGACGTGGGAGGAGATGAAAACTGTTATGAGGAGGCGATTCATTCCGAGTCACTATTATAGGGGTTTGTTTCAGAAATTGCAAACTTTTACTCAAGGGTCTAAGTGTGTTGAAGACTACTATAAGGAGATAGAGATAGCCATGATTCGGGCCGATATAGAGGAGGACCGAGAGGCTACTATGGCTAGGTTTCTAAATGGGCTAAACCGAGACATTGCAAATGTGGTGGAGTTGCAACATTATGTTGAGCTGAATGACATGGTGCATGTGGCCATTAAAGTAGAACAACAGTTAAAGAGGAAGGGTTCCACACGGGTTGGGCAAAATTAAGGTTCTTCATCATCATGGAAATCGAATTGGAGCAAGAAGGATGACCAGCCTAGTTTCAAGGCCAATAACGAACCTTCCAATGATCTTAAGGCTGGGGGCACATTAAATCAAGGTAAATCAGATTCTTAACCTTCTAGAAACCGTGACATTAAGTGCTTTAAGTGTTTGGGAGCAGGTCATATTGCATCACAATGTCCAAACAAGAGAGTAATGATTTTGAAGGATTGTGGTATCGAATCCGAGGGTGAATCTGATAATGAGTACATGCCATCTTTGGAGGATGCAAGTGACAATGCATATCCGGTGGGTGCAGAGCTTTTGGTTGCTAGAAGAGCTCTTAGTGCTCAAGCCAAGGAAGATGATGAGGTACAACGTGACAACATCTTTCACACCCGTTGCCATGTTAATGATAAGGTATGTAGCATGATTATTGATGGGGGGAGTTGTACTAATGTGGCTAGCACTATTTTGGTGGAAAAACTGAATTTGACCACTTTTAAGCACCCAAAACCTTATAAGCTACAATGGTTGAATGATAGTGGGGAAGTTAGGGTAAATAAGCAGGTGTTGGTGTCTTTTTTAATTGGAAGATACAAAGATGAAGTTACTCTTGACGTGGTGCCAATGAATGCGGGTCATATCTTTTTAGGAAGACCATGGCAATTTGATAGGCATGTGACTCATGATGGATATACTAATAGATACTCATTTGTACTCGACAAAAGGCCAATCAATCTTGTACCTTTAACCCCAAGACAAGTATATGAATATCAAATGTGGTTAAAAAAAGATAGAGATGTAAAACAAGAGAGTGAGAGCTCAAAAGAAAAAGAGTCCGAATCAGCAAAAAAAGAAACAAAAGTTCAAAAAGAGCTTGACTCTTCTTTGCCTAGTGTTGTTGTTTCACTTTTGCAGGACTTTGATGAAGTGTTTCCCAATGAGATGCTTATTGGTTTACCACCAACAAGGGGGATTGAGCACCAAATTGATTTTGTACCCGGAGCACCTATCCCAAATAGACCCGCATATAGAAGTAATCTAGAGGAGACGAAAGAACTTCAAAGGCAAGTTAATGAGCTCAAGGAAAGGGCGTACGTGCGTGAGAGTATGAGTCATTGTGCGGTTCCCGTATTACTTGTGCCTAAGAAGGATGGAACATGGAGGATTTTTGTTGATTGTCGTGCCATCAACAATATCACTATAAAGTATCGACATCCTATTCCTAGATTAGATGATATGCTTGATGAATTGCATGGTTCTGTTGTTTTTACTAAAATTGATCTTAAGAGTGGATATCATCAAATTAGGATGAAAGAAGGTGATGAGTGGAAAACTGCTTTTAAAACAAAATATGGTTTATATGAGTGGTTAGTTATGCCTTTTGGATTAAGTAATGCACCAAGTACTTTCATGAGATTAATGAACCATGTTTTGCGTGTTTTTATTGGAAAATTTGTGGTTGTTTACTCTGATGACATTTTGATTTATAGCAAAAACCTTGATGAGCATGTTGAATATTTAAAACTTGTTTTAGGTGTCTTAAGAGCTGAAAAGTTGTTTGCTAATCTCAAAAAGTGTACCTTTTGCACGAATAAGCTTGTATTTCTTGGTTTTGTTGTTAGTGCTAAAGGGATTGGGGTTGATGAAGAAAAGGATAAGGCAATTAAGGAGTGGCCGAAACCTACAAATGTGGGACAAGTGAGGAGTTTCCATGGGTTGGCTAGTTTTATAAGAGGTTTATGAGGGATTTTAGTAGTCTAGCCGCACCTTTAACTGAAGTTATCAAAAAGAATGTGGGTTTTAAGTGGGGTAATGAACAAGAAAAGGCATTTAACTTGATTAAGGAGAAATTAACTAACGCACCTTTGCTTGCTTTGCCTAACTTTGCTAAAGCTTTTGAGATTGAGTGTGATGCTTCAGGAATAGGTATTGGAACTGTTCTAATGCAAGAAGGACGTCCCATTGCATTTTTCAGTGAGAAGATAAGTGTAGCAGCCTTAAATTATCCTACCTAAGACAAGGAGATGTTTGCTTTGGTTAGGGCATTGGAAACTTGGCAACACTATCTTTGGCCGAAAGAATTCGTGATTCACACGGATCATGAGTCCTTGAAGCATTTAAAGGGGCAGCACAAGCTAAATAAGCGGCATGCCAAATGGGTGGAGTTCATAGAAACATTTCCTTATGTGATCAAGTACAAAAAAGGTAAGGAAAACGTGGTCATCGCTGATGCGTTGTCGAGAAGGTATATTTTACTTTCTACTTTGGATGCTAAAATGCTTGGTTTTGATTACATTAAAGAATTATATGTGGAAAAGGTTGCATTTGGCAAGTTTTATAGGCATGATGGATTTTTGTTTAGAGAAACTAAATTATATGTGCCTAAGAGTTCTTTGTGTGAATTGCTTGTTAGAGAAGCTCATAGGGGTGGTTTGGTGGGTCATTTTGGGATAGCCAAGACACTAGATGTTTTGCATGAACACTTCTTTTGGCCTCATATGAAACGTGATGTAGAAAGAGTTTTTGATAAATGCATAACATGTAGACAAGCTAAGTCTAGAGTTAAGCCTCATGGTTTGTATACTCCTTTGCCTATACCTAGTGGACCTTGGATTGACATTTCTATGGATTTTGTGTTGGGTTTGCCTAGATCAAAGAGGGGTAAGGATTCTATATATGTGGTTGTTGATAGGTTTTCAAAAATGGTACATTTCATTCCTTGTCATAAAACTGATGATGCATCACATATTGCTGATTTGTTTTTCAAAGAAATTGTTAGATATCATGGCATGCCTAAAACCATTGTTTTTTTTTTTTTGGGTAAGTAAATAGTATCATAGAAAGAGAGAAAAAATGTACAAATACAAGGGGCATACCCCAGGAAGCAAAGCAAGAGCTAAAGAAAGGCTCAAAACAAGCACAAACGCACGAGCAAACAAGAAACAAGAGCTCGTAAAGGGCTTAAAACAAGCTCAACGAAAAGAGCAAGCAACAAACAAGAGCAAAGCAATAAAATTAATTAGCGTTAACAATCCAATTCAAAGTAATAAACGGGTGATCCTTTAGATTGATAGAGGAGAGCCAACAGCGAATGGTGTCAATAATTGTGCGAACAACAACCGAACTAGACTTTTTGGTGCTCAAAAATTCTACAATTACGCTCTCTCCAAATATGAAAAACAGCCACAACAAGAAAAAGCTTCTTTGTGACAATAATAGGGGTGTCCCCTCTCCAATGGGCAATTAAAGCATTCCAACCAAGGCCATTCCAAGGAAACTCACAATAATATAGAAGTTGAGTCCAAATGGCTCTAGTAAAAGAGCACTCAAAGAAAAGGAGAGCATGAGATTCAAGATGGGAGTTACAAAGAACACAAGTAGTTACAGCCCTAGGGTCATATTTATGAATGCGGTCACGGGTGAAGAGCCTACCTCTAACAGCCATCCAAAGGATGAAACTCATTCTCAGAATGTTTTGAAGGAACCAAACCAGCTTGAACCAAGGAACAAGAGGGTGAGGGGCTTTAAGAGAAGCCAAAGCGGAAGAGGCCGAGTAAATACCATTGGAAGAAGGGACCACCGAATACTATCCTCTAGATTGGAGCTAGGATTGTAAGTAGGTGTTCGACTTCTAATTTCAACAAGATCAATGGACATAGCAACTGGCCATCTCCAAGAATCACCAAGAACAATGGTATTAACCGCTGCGTTGAAAGGGAGGCCGGAATCATAGACCACACGGGGGCTCCATTTCAAAAGGAGAGGACCATCCGAATGCCAGTTGTCAAACCATAAGGAGGTACTAGAACCATTGCCATTGAAGTACTGAATTAAAGGACGAACAATAGGCCGAAGATGGAGGAGTTTCCTCCAATTCCAAGAGCAGATATTAGGAGCTTTAGCCTCCCATATGTTACAACCTTTTAGGTGATAGGCTTTGATCCAAAAGACCAGACTTTATTCGTTCCATAAATAAGAATCCAAAGATGCCTAATCATCAAGGCCTTGTTCCAAGAAGAGAGGTCCATGATTCCAAGACCACCCTATATCTTAGGGAGACAAATATCAGACCAAGAAATCTTAGCACCCTTGCTGTCACCATCAACCCCTTTACACAAGAAACTTCTGAATTTTCGTTCAATAATCTTTAAAATCTTGATAGGGAGACAAAGATAACTAGCCCAAAAGACTTGTAAACTTGACAAGACCGAGACAATTAGCTGTAAGCGCCCGGCATAAGAGACACCACGGTTCAGCCAAGAAAAAAGTCTACCCGAGACTTTATCCACAAGGGAGTAGCAATCACGAAGAAAGCTTAGTAGAGATAATCGGAATACCAAGATAACGAATGGGAAGAGAACCTACTGTATAACCAAAGAGATTAATAAGTTGCTGATTTGTAGTAGAGTATAAACCCAAAATGAAGATGTTACTCTTGGCATGATTAGCAAGGAGGCCTGAAAGTAAGGAGAACTCATCAAGGGCAGCCTTAAGGACATGAGCTGAAGAAGGAGAGCCATGGCAAAGTATAATTAGGTCATCAGCAATACAAAGGTAGGAAAGCTTTATCTTATCACACTTCCAATGAAACTTGAAATTATGAGAGTCCGCAATGCGCTTGGCCAGAATTTTAGATAGAACTTCCATAGCAATAACAAAAAAGTAGGGAGACATAGGATCCCCTTGCCGAAGACCCCTTTTTCCGGAAAAGAAACCAGCTAGCTCATTGTTTAAGGAGATAGAGAACTTGGGGGTAGTAAGGCAAGCTTTGATCCACTTAATAACCCTAGGAGGAAAGTGAAAAGTAGCAAAAGTTTCAAGTACGAAGCCCCAGTCCACCATGTCCACTTTGAGAGCCAACCTAGGGCAGCCAATATCTATATGATAATTCCTCATAAGTTCTTGTGCAAGAAGGATGTTGTCCCCAATGCTCCTACCAGCCACAAAAGACGATTGAGAAGGGCTGATAATATCCAGGAGACAAGGCTTAATCTCATTGGCAATGATCTTGGCAATGATCTGATAGAGAATGTTGCAACAAGAGATAGGTTTAAAGTCTTTCATCATAGAAGGATTAGGGACTTTAGGGACCAAAGAAATAATCGTAGAATTGATTTCCTTAAGAAGATGACCAGATCTAAAGAACTCTTGGATAGCATTAATCATATCTTATCCAACAATGTCCCAAGTTTTCTTGAAAAAATGAGCGTTGAAGCCATCGGGACCAGGGGCCTTGTTAGGGTGGAGAGAGAAGCAAACCTCACGAATCTCATCATTAGGTGACATCTCTATCCATTAAATCAACTTGATCATTGGAGATGACATTATCAATAATATTGTTCAAAGTACCAATACCATGTCTAGTGGGTATAGTGCAACCAAGAATATTCTGAAAATGACGAATAGCTTCATTCTTAGCTGGAATGTCACCTTCAATCAAGGAGCCATCATCTCCAGAAATAGAGTGGATCTTGCTTCTATGCCGCCTACCATTAATAGCTTTGAAGAAGTAGGAAGAGTTATGGTCACCAGCCTTGAGCCATTGGATTCTAGATTTTTGCCTGAGGAGGTCCTCTTCAGCTTGAAGAGTCAAAGTGTAGCTGTTTATAAACTCATTTTCCTGAATTCTGAGGTTAGTATCAAGGGGATGCAGATCAAGAAGGAGTTGACAAGCATCTAGGGCAGCCTTAGCTTCAATCGATTTAATTGACACATCTCCCACCTTGTCATTGTTCAAGGTCTTTAGAGCCTTCTTAAAAATACGGAGCTTAGAGCAAAGCTTGTATTGCATAGTGCCATGAACTTGCTCCTGCGAAACGGTCTCAATAAAGGGGAGAAAGTCCTCTCTATCCGTTAGAAAATTGAAAAACTTGAAAGGGTAGTTTTTCTTATTCCCTGGCAACCCGAGCTTGACCACGGATGGGCAATGGTCCGAAATGCTAGGAGGAAGGAACATTGCTTCTGAATTCTCAAACTTGACAAGCCATTCATTATTGACAAGAACTCTATCCAATTTCTTAGAGATGCAACCATCACCTCTCTTGTTGCACCAAGTGTGAAGAAAGCCCGAGAAACGAAGATCATCAAGCTCCGAAGCTTGAAGACAATCAACAAATTCCTCCATAGCAACGGTAATTCTGGAGCAGCCCCCAATTGACTCATCAATCCTCCTAGAGACATTAAAATCTCCAAGTACAATCCAAGGGGAACCTTGCTGGTTTGAGCACATACTTTACCAAAGAGCTGTTCTTGATCTGTCCTCATTAGAACCATAAACAAAGGAGATACAAAACTGATCATTAGTATCCATGATACAAGCATTACAATGAATAATCTGATCCGTTTCACTAATTTTAGTGATAGTGAGAATTCTCGGATCCCAACCAACCCAAATTCTACCAAGACCATGACTATTGTAAGTGTCTAACATATTCCAATCCTTAAAAACTGAATTGACAACAAGAGGCTTTTTGTTAATTTTCACCCTTGTCTCAGTTAAACAAATAAGACTAAGCTTTTGATCTAGCAACATTTCCTTACTTCTAATTGTTTAGGGGTATCATTCACGCCCCTAATGTTCCAACAAGCGATATTAATCATTAATAGGTTGAGAAGGCATCACCTTAGCTTGCGAGCTATTATCCTTGCCTATCCTAGCAGCCTTTTTTTTCTTCTTGTTCTTACTAGAGGAATCCATGGGGCTGGAGAGCCCTATAATTTTGACCCCATCAATATTTTTGATCTTTGAGTGCCAAAGGGAATGGTATGGAGAGGCTGTAGTAGGAGAATCAACATCATTACATTGGTTATTGCATTGGTCAGTACAAGATTCACCATCCGCATTAAGAGACGCTAAGTTCTTAAGCTACTTTTAGAAAACTTTGTGGGGTAAGTTAGGAACTAAACTTTTATTTTCTACTACTTGTCATCCACAAACTGATGGTCAAACTGAAGTAGTTAATAGGACTTTATCTGCCTTGTTGCGAGCTATAATACAAAAGAATTTGAAAAGATGGGAGGATTGTTTGCCGCATGTAGAGTTTGCTTATAATAGGAGTGTGCATTCTGCAACTCTCCTTTTGTAATTGTGTATGGTTTTAACCCATTGACTCGTTTGGATTTAATTCTTTTACCTGTGAATGAGCATGTTAACTTGGATGGGAAGAAAAAGGCAGAATTTGTTAAGTAAATCCATGAAAAGACTAGACAAAACATCGAGAGGAGAACTAAGCAATATGCCATCCAAGCTAATAAAGGGCGCAAGAAAGTTGTGTTTGAGCCCGGTGATTGGGTGTGGTTGCATATGAGGAAGGAACGGTTTCCAGTCCAGCGGCGTTCTAAACTACTTCCAAGGGGAGATGGCCCATTTCAAGTGATTGAAAGAATCAATGACAACGCCTACAAGTTAGATCTTCTAGGTGAGTATAATATTAGTGCAAGCTTCAATGTTTCTGATTTGTCTCCGTTTGATGTAGGTAACGATTTGAGGACAATTCCTTTTCAAGAGGGAAGGAATGATGAGAATAAGGAAGCTGAACTAAGGGATCCAATGCATGTTCTGGCTGGTCCATTAACAAGAGGAAGGGCCAAGAGATTCAAAGAGGCACTCAACGGCCTGATTCAAGACACTTGGGCTGATTTGAAGTTTTAAAGTCCAAGATGAGCCCACATGAAGACCAAGGCTTAATTAACGTCATCAATGCAATTAATTGGGCTGAATAAGATAAGCTTAGGCGTGAAGCACAAGCTGGGGTGTGTGGAGGTGATTTAATTTCAGTTTTTTTCCTTTTTAGTTTTTAGAGAATAAAGAGTTGATTTGTTTCCCAAATTAAGAGGCTGATTTATTTCCAGTTTTAGCTTTCCAAATAGGGAGCCAGTCAATAGTTGCTTGTTTTAGTTTTAGTTTTATTGTCTTTCCCGTTTGTAAGGCCTTCGGCTGATTTCTCTTTTTTCCTTTCTTGTCCATTAGGGTTTTAGTTTATATGGAACCCTTTAATGTAGTATTTCGGCAGACTTTGATTGAATTAAAAATTAAGAGGATTCTTTTTTTCTCTTTTGTTCTTTGAGAACTATTTGAACTTTTTTTTTATGAAATTACAGAGTTCCATTGAAGACATGTTAAAAAGGTGATTAAATTAAATTATTGAACATAAAACAATATGAACCTTTAAAAAGTAATTCAGGCTATTGGGCTATTAAATGCTATAATACAAATCATACATAGATGATAAATGCAACTGGTTGGCTGTTCAATTGACTACTGTATGTCATTGGTCTGGTCAATAGTATAATAATATTTGCAAGCATGTTATTGGGATGTTCAGTTCATTCTTCTTGGTAATGCCATATAATAGGATCAGGATCCTCTTCTTATTCCTTGTTTTTCCTTGGCCCCATATCATAACTTATGTGCATACTTCAATTCTCTTTGAATAAAATATCATCTATGATTATAGTAACCTTATGAGTGATCATCTCGTTTAGGAAATTAGGCCCAATTCAGTAGTTAAACACACAATCAAATGGCAGGAAAATTTTTATGAAAAAGAAGAGGTTGATTTATTAGTATAATGAACACAAATTTATATCTGTGATCGTAATTTATAATTGGTAAATGCGTAATTTAATATCTGACCACTCGTTGATTATTGACATGAAAAAACAAGTTCACTTTTGTCATTAAAGAAAATATCCTAATCATTATGGTGCATGCAGCTCCCGTATCCGATATTGTGAAGTTCAAAAATCGATAATTAATCGCGTCGAGAATATCAACTGTCAAATATTGATGCTAGTCATTG
The DNA here is from genome assembly GCA_035582765.1 of Acer negundo. Classification (NCBI taxonomy): domain Eukaryota; kingdom Viridiplantae; phylum Streptophyta; class Magnoliopsida; order Sapindales; family Sapindaceae; genus Acer; species Acer negundo. The sequence continues at coordinate 21,606,080 of CM069235.1, read as the reverse complement.
GGCCGTTCGATGCACATTGCTAGGGGTGACGTTAAGTACTTCACAATTGATTTTTGAACTCAAAATTATATATGTGATCCTTATTTATAGTAGGTAATTACATAATGTAATATCTGAACACGTGTTGATTATTGACATGAAAAAATAAGTTAACTTTTGTCATTAAAGAAAATGAGCATCATTACGGTGAATGCAGCTACCCTAGCCAATATTGCGAAGTTCAAAAATCGATAATATCAACCGTCAAATATTGAAGATTGTTATTGGGCTGTTCAATGCACATTGGTAGAGGTGACATTAAGTACTTCGATTCCTAAACCCTAAATATTTAATTAATGAATAGATTAGTAGTTGCTATTAATATTGAAATATATAACGAGTGTTAAACTGTTAAAGCCAATTGGGTTTGTACATAATTAAGTTCGTCTCTGAAAATATTGAAAAATGAAACTCAAGTTAAGTTTGATCCTCAAGTTATTACTACATGTGTCCTTCGCAATTCTCAAAACGAAACTCATGCCCACCTTTTCTTTGAGTGTTTGTATAGCAAAGCCATTTGGACTCAACTCTTGAACAAGTGTGGTTGCACTTGGATTGGTCTCAGCCGGAATATTTAATTGATTGGATTTCCATTCATTGGAAAGGGAACTCTCCTTCCACTGTGACTAAAAAGCTTTGTCTTACGGTGGCTGTCTATTTTATTTGGAGAGAATGAAATTGTCGTATTTTTAAGAGCTCTAGAAGGCCTAATGCTGAGGTTGCCCGGACAATTATTGACACTATTCGTATCCGGCTCTGTTCTGTCAATTTGAAGGATTGTCCTTTGATTACTATGAATTGGAATATCACCTCTAGATGATCATTGTGCTGTTGGCTGTTTGTTTGCTCTTTCTTTTGGGTTTTTGCTTTGTTAAAGCTTTTGTTTAGCTCTTGTTTTTGAGCTTGTTTTGGGCCTTTGTGCTCTGGTTTCTTTGTTTCCTGGGGTATGCCCCTTGTATTTGTTTATTCTTTCCTTTTTCTTTGATACTATTTATTTACCTAAAAAAATATATGTAAAAATGACTTACAATGGTTCCATCAGCCATGAGAGCGCACTAGCCAAAGAGCGCATACGTTGCATGAAGCTGGAAGTGGATTGGAGGGATGAGAACAAGACGGTCGTAGATGCTGATATCCGCATAATGAAGCTAGAGATGGAGCTGGAAGCTAAAATCAATGAAGTCAACAGGTTAATGGAGGAATGCAAATGCCTGCTACTACTTATTGAATGACGTTTCAGTTTAGTAGTGTAATCGAGGATTTCTTTCTGTAATCTTTGTTTTATTGTTTTTTTTTTTTATCTTATCTTTTGTTTAGAACAGTTGTGTGTTTGAAAACATCTTTTGCATATTTTGTTTTTTGTATTCACACCTATTATGATACAGTTGAAATTAGCATAGTTAAGTATCTCAGGTTGCTAGTGTTGTTTTTGTTGTGTTTACTCTTGTTTTTGGCAGCTGGTGGTCTCTTGCGAGTTCGCAACAAATGTATCATAAATGAAATATAACACTTGTAATTCTTCAAACCAAAGACCCATAAATTGTGTTGGGTTCAAAAACTTAAAGATTTTATTGGGATATGACCTTTTGTTATGTTATGAATTTTATTATGTTACAATAATCGTTGGTGCAATGCATGCACAATAACTCATAAATTGAGTTGGGTCCAAAAAATTTGCTTTTTTTTTTTTTTTTTTAACAATCAAGAGAAAAGATATATTACGATGGCAAGAAAGCCAAGCACTAGCAGAACAAAGAGAACAGAAAGCACACGCATACAGCTTCAAATAACTGCGACAGGGGCTACCCAATGCATCCACCTATCGCTAAAAATTGAAAGGGGCTGCACAACACAAAACAGCTTGAAAAAAGCAGAAGAAAGACAACGCACCAAAATAAAACCGCAGAAAAAAAAAAAAAAAAAGGCCAGCACAACCCAAAGAAACCAGCAAAGGGAAGAGAAAAGACAACACCAAAAACATAGAACAAAACTAGAAAGAACCCCAAGGACCCAAATCAAGGCAGCCTCCAGTCCAGCACATCACCAGTACCACCAGCACCCCTTTTAGCCAAAAAATCTACAAGAGTGTTAGAGTCTCTAAAGTTGAATTCAACAGACAGCTGACCTGTTTTTCCTAGCAAGCTTCTTATCTCCATGATCAGCTGAAAGTTCTTCCAATCTCCCACACCACTACTGTTAACCCAGGTAACAATTTGCTTACAATCACTGACAACCACAATCCTATTCTTCTCCAAGACAGGTCTCGACAAACAAAGGGAAATAATTCTAACAATAGCCAATATAAAAAATATGCAAATATCCACTGCAACTATTTAAAGTCAAATTTGTATTCGTTTTCTGTCTAAACTCCATATCTAACAAACAAAACGTTAATGCACAATGCATGGTCATCTTGCTTATAATGTTCACGATAAGTTATGTGAGAGAGACACCCTTTAATTGAAAAATCCAAAAGCTAGCATTTTACCTAGCAACCATACATTCACAATAACGATCATCCACTCCGACGTCGAGATATCCAACCCAATTGAACCTTTTATATAATTTGCAGCCATATTTTCTTTTATTCCCTTTGCCTTGTGATCACGTCTTGTGCCTTTTGGCTCATCCGTAGGAAAAGCTGGGGTTTTTGGTGGGACCGCAAAGAAACTTTCTTGTTCTAGTAATGAAGTTGCTTTTAGATTTGGGAGCACTGTGTTTATGTGATGCTTTGCAAGATCCAGAGCAAGGGGACCCTATGTCTCCATATCTCTTTGTTATGGCTATGGAGGTTCTCTCGAAACTTTTAGAAAATCATATTGCGGACTCTCCTAACTTCAAATATCATTGGAAGTGCAACAAGATTAAGCTTTCTCACCTTTGCTTTGCTGATGATCTTATTATGCTTTGTCATGGTTCCTATCATTCAGCTCCTGTTCTCAAATCAGCCCTCGATGAGTTCTCCTTGTTGTCAGGTCTTGGTGCTAATCATGCTAAGAGCAACACTTTCATGTCGGGAGTGCCCAACGCAATTAGTCAACAGCTTATCAAACTTTTTGATTACACGGTTGGCTCTCTTCCTGTTCGTTATTTGGGGATTCCTATTATCTCTTCTAAATTGAATTTGCGTGATTGCTCTCCCATTGTGGATAAAGTTTCGAGTAGACTTTCTTCTTTGTTGAATTGGTGCCTTTCTTATGCTGGTCGTCTTCAACTTATTATCTCGGTCTTAACCAGTATTCAAGTGTTTTGGGCTAGTCATCTTTGTCTTCCTAAGAAGATCTTAAAGGTTATAGAGTAGAAATTCCGTAGTTTTTTAAGGGATGGGGTTGAAGGTAGCATTTAAGGTTCTAAAATTGCTTGGTCCGATATTTGTATTCCCAATAAAGAGGGTGGTCTTGGAATCAAGGACCTCTTTTTGTGGAATAAGGCGCTAATGATTAGGCACATTTGGAATCTGGTTTATGGCACTAATAATCTTTGGACTTCTTGGATCCATGCCTACCACCTCAAAGGTTTAAGTTTGTGGGAGGTGAAATCTCCTCATACCTGTTCTTGGAATTGGAGAAAGCTTCTTCATCTTAGGACTTTAGTCGGTCCTTTAATTCAGCACATTATTGGTAGTGGCTTGAACACTTCCTTATGGTTTGATAATTGGCACCCTGATGGCCCTATTTGTTCGAAATGGAGTTCCCGAGTTATCTTAGATTCCGGTCTCTCTATCAATGCTAAGGTTAATTCCATTGTCCTTGGTGATATTTGGAGATGGCCTGTTGCCATGTCAATTGATCTTACTGAAATTAAGATTAATATGCCTTCTTACAATCTAAACTCCATTTTGGATGACATTATTCGGTGGCTCCCCTCTCTAAATGGTATTTATTCTGCTGCTTCGGCTATGGAGTCTCTTAGAACCCATCATTCTCTTGTTCCCTGGTTTAATATTGTGTGGTTCCCTCATAATATTCCGAGGATGGGCTTCATCCTATGGTTGGCTATTAAATGTAGGCTTTCTACCTTGGACCGTGTTCAGCGCTACGATCCTCAAGTTATTGCTACATGTGTCCTTTGCAATTCTCAAAACAAAACTCATGCCCACCTTTTCTTTGAGTGTTTATATAGCAAAGCCATTTGGACTCAACTCTTGAACAAGTGTGGTTGCACTTGGATTGGTCTCTGCTGGAATGATTTAATTGATTGGATTTCCATTCATTGGAAAGGGAACTCTCCTTCCACTGTGACTAAAAAGCTTTGTCTTGTGGTGGCTGTCTATTTTATTTGGAGAGAACGAAATTGTCATATTTTTAAGAGCTCTAGAAAGCCTAATGCTGAGGTTACCCGGACAATTATTGACACCATTCGTAGCCGGCTATGTTCTATCAATTTGAAGGATTGTCCTTTGATTACTATGAATTGGAATATCACCTCTAGATGGTCATTGTGCTGTTGGCTGTTTGTTTTTTCTTTCTTTTGGGTTTTTGCTTTGCTAAAGCTTTTGTTTAGCTTTTGTTTTTGAGCTTGTTTTGGGCCTTTGTGCTCGGGTTTCTTTGTTTCCTGGGGTATGCCCCTTTTATTTGTATATTCTTTCTTTTTTCTATGATACTATTTATTTACCCAAAAAAAGATCCAGAGCAAGTTTGAACCTATAATACTCAAAGTTGAACTGCTTTATATTCAAAGAGTTAGAGTTGAACATTTACAGGACATAACAAAAAAAAATAAAAATTAATGGTGGACAATTCACATGCATTAGATAGATTGAACCAGCTCTCTGAACCCTGTTTACAATTGCCTATCAAAAATTGATCACAATCAAAAGAATTAGGCTGTATTGGAAGTTGGGTGAAGACATTGACGTTAAGGATTTAAAGTTCATGTTTAAAGTGCGAGATTCCAAAAACCACTGATCCAGAAACGCAAGCTACATATAACATCATTTTTACATTAAAAAAGTGAATTCTTTCATAATTGAATAAGTATTTAAAAATACTAACAACGTTTTTTGCCGACTTCAGTCTTTGTATGTTTCTCTCATCGACGGGTAAGCTATCCAATACTTCAGCAATTTTGCCTGAAACATTTATCACCAATAAGAACCAGTGCTGATTGATGTCATTTATGGGAATAAAAATCTTGTCACAAAGCTGCTCATATCCCTTATAAAATTGAAGAAAGCTGACACGTTCCACCGAACTTAAATCTTTCAACCAAGTAGTGTAGTCCGTTGTTGCATAAACCTGCTCATGAATGGGCTGTAAGAACCTTAACATATATATGTTGCAATGCAATTCAATGCGGAAATGAAGTCAACGTATCTGTTCAAACAAATAATTTAAAAAATAAAGTAAAGTTTAATGGGCTAACTGAAAAGTATGTCGACAGATACCACACATTTTTTGAGGTGTCACGGTATAGACTGTACAAGGCCATGTTAATGAGCTGCACAGTTGATAAATTATCAACAATTGATTACATTGGATTTATAGGGATAAATATGTAAGAAAATATTAATGTAGTATGACTCATTGTTTTATTGGACCACTTTTTGGGCAAAAGATTTTCCTGAACATCTTTCCGACATAAGCAACAATACTCATTCTGAATGATCGCTTCACTGAATGAAAACAAATAATTGAAAACTGCCAATATTTCATGCAATTATTGAAAGAATATGGTGAACACACATTACTAAAAAGGGAAAAATATAAAACACTGGACACAATAATTTATTAAAGACAAACGTGATGAATATTCAAAAACAGTGAAGTGAAATCAATTTTAAATTTACTTCTCTTTTGTTAGGTGACCATCATCCGAAAATGAATGTCATCATCCGAAAATGATGAGAGAGGACTGTTTGAAGGAAATAATAATCGTCTCCTCATCCTTCTAGAATCTGGTTTCAATTGGATTTCAACCTTAGATTTACCGACTTGAACTTTTTTCTTTTCAACACTGCGTTGTAGCCATGTCTTTTATCTAGTTAAGTTCGGGCTAGGTGAAAAAGACTCCGTAGACTCCATACTCGAGGTGATAACAATCGTCTCCTAAATGGGTATACAAAAAATCAAAGATTTTGTCATTGATATATACCAGAAGGATGTTCTCAAATCGAAACAGCACACTATACAGGAGTGTGTGTGTGTGTGTGTGTGTGTGTGTGTGTGTGTGAGGGGGGTTGGTAGGTGTTGGTAAAATAAAAATAAAAACATGGAGAATTAAATTGAAAACGACAAACCATACTCGCTTATGGGAAGCGACGTGGTCAGGTTCATTGAATTGTTTTGTAATCAATTTCAACATGTCAACCTTAAACCTCTTTAACATGGGTGCAACTGCCTTTTCCACCAAATCTTGGATTTCGACAGGTTTTTGGATGGAGGAAAGATGTTCTACTGACTGTTCAATAGAAGCAACTTTTACTTTAAGATTTTCTACTTCGTGTTCTACACCTTGGTGCTTTATAGCCCAATTCGTCCACCTCTACTGTGGAGCTGTAAAAAAAGTTATCTTTGGCCACCAACTTATGAAGTGTTGCAGCCTTGTTTTCGCTCCAAGCAACCAAAGGTACTTGGACCCTGTTTACAGACACTTGTTTTTTAGAAATACATCCCCAATAGAAGATCTAAAGAAACGAAATGCAACCTTGAAAACTTCTTGAAACTCCTTCCTTTAACTTTCTAACACCATCCATTAGATACAAAAAACAATATGTTACCCACTTATTATGCATTAATAGTCTAGGATTCTTTAGTTGTGTGAGCAATGTTTCGTTGACTTTCGATGATTCTGGAGGGCATAACAAGGTGGAGTTCGTAAACAAAATGAAGGAAATCCTGAAAACATCATCCGCATCTTTCATATTCTTTAGTTTCTTCATAAAGCTTGACAAAGTAATCGCGTTCTTACTTTTTTTAAGTAGAAGGTTCTTCATCCTAATTCATGTTTTGTCAAACTCACCCATGTCACACTCGACATCCTCAGTGCTATTAGGCAACCCCGTCACTTTTTCAAAGTCGGACTCCCTCATTGGACTTTCCATGTAACACAATTTCCGTTTTCTCCGGTGAAATGGATTTTAGCAACATCTCGCATAAAGGGAGGTGGAATACAAGGCAGTTAATGTTCAATAGCACCCCAAATCTCATATCTTCAATGCATTCTCACTATTTTGTAGTAAAGCCTTTTACAATTTGGATGAAATTTTCCTGGCTGCACATAGTATGCAATTCAGTTTCAGTATTTTCAAGGGAGGACACTGTTATAAGGGTTCAAAAGTGTGAAGCATTTTCAGTTTAAAGAGTGGGGATTAAGAGATGAACAGTTGAACAAATGAGCAAATGAACAGATGAAGAGATGAAGAGACGAATTATGTAATTAATTAGTAGTCATGCATGGCTGGACGACTATTTATTTTATTAAGATTAGCCAAGTAGGTGAGAAACCTACTGATATCTTTTACGTTATTCCATGCGTTCTTTAGAGGCTATTAATCATAACATACACGTTCCTCTATGCAAAATCTCAGTAGACAGACATAATATATAATGAAGACTATTTATTGGTGATCCGACTTCCAATTTCAAATATTATTGAAAACCGTGGATTTTGACAGTTTTCATGTATCATACAGACGAATGTGGTGTGTACGTACGACCATAAATATATATGTGATTACTATACCTAGAAAGTGATCACTCTCTGATTATATCAGCTAAGCGAAACGTTCAACATACAAATTTAAAAAAATAAAATGAAACTGATGCATGTTTGATCGAATAAACAGAATTGTGATCACTCTATTGATTTGTAACCGTATTGTGATCGTATATAAGTAATAGTAATAGATTGTAAATAATTGTGTTTACTTGGATTTGTAACCTTATTGTTTATTTTACACAGACCAAATCATAATACAAGTTTTGAATTGTGAACAGTAAAGGGTGTGTACATATGAAAATAATAAGATAATGTGATCACTCTATTGATTTGTAACCGTATTGTGATCACATATAAATAATTGTGTTCACTTGGATTTGTAACATTAGTGATTATTTTACACAGACCAAATCATAACACAACTTTTGAATTGTGAACAGTAAAGGGTGTGTACATATGAAAATAATAAGATTATGTGATCACTCTATTCATTAAGCGTATTAATGTAAGTTCCTCAAGTTTTGATTGGCTTATCTCGGTGACAAACTATAAGTGGGGTTTGATGTAAGGGTAGCTTAAGCTTTTGATGGTTGGTGCTTTGCACAACCAAGGCCCTCTCAAGTCCTCAAGAGATCAAGAGGTAAATTTCTAAATGCTTACTTGCTTATGAAGAGATGTAGTTGCACACACTCATAACACATACATAATTCTTATTTTTGTATGTTGTGGTTCTTTATTGTGTGTGCCTTAATGTTCATTAACCTCTCTTTATGCATCTTTAACTTGATTGCATCTTGTGTGTTTAAATGCCATGTCATTAATGCATCATGGTTTTTAAGGGTGCTGTACAAACTGCCCTTCAGGTGCCCTACATACAGCGCTTGTAGGGCGGTAAGAGCAAATTGCTCTTGACCACTCTACGTTTGCCCTACGTAGAGCGGTGCCACTGTTCGATTTTTTAATCGCCTGTAATCCGCCCTACAACCACCCTACGTAAAGCAGGTGTAGGGCGGCACACAAAATCCCGAGAGCAACCGCCCTTGGTTCGCCTGATTTCCGCCCTACACGTAGTGATATGAACATCACCAAGAGTAGTGAAATCCGAAACCAATATATGGTAATGGAGGATCGTTTTCTAAATTCAAGTTTATAAAAAACAAAGAAAATAAAGGACTACAACCCGTTATCTATAAAGAGATAAGAACCAACGGTATCAAGAAGGTTGTAGACACCACTCAAGAAGAGAAGAAGTTGAGTGATAACTCAAGGTTTGAACGTCACAAGGTAAAACCTTGATAAGTTCATAGTTCAATGAAGAACAAAAGAAAAAACATTCTCTCAAATAATTAATTCATTCCAAAATCTTGTCAATAATACATCAATGAGTCCCTTAAATACTAAAAATATGTAAACCCTAGAAAGAAAGATAAAAGAAATAAAATATTCGGCAACTAATGCCTTACAATCAGGAAAATAAATACAAACAAATTGAGGAAATAAATAAAGACTAAAACTAACAACTGGTTGATTTGCTCCTTATTTAGAAAGCTTTATTTGGGAATCAAACTCAGCCTTTCAATTGGGAAACAAATCGACTATTTTTTTGAAAATTAAATAAAACAGGAAATATCCTAAAATTCAGATTCATCCAAACCCTAGCTTATTCCTCACGCGCAACAACATAGATGGCCGAATTTGGGCATGTTGTGATATGTTTTGGAGGATGGAGTCTTCATATCATCTGTAGAGATCGTCATGGGCTTTCCGAAAATATATTATAATAAACAATCCGACTTCCGATGCTCTTTGTATTTGCCCACGAAGTTCAGTCCGGATTTGGTCTTCAAGTGGGCTGAACTTGGACTTCAACAACTCAGAATCAGCCCCCATTAAATACTTCTTTGATCCTCTTGGCCCTTGTAATTGGCCCAACTAGAACAAGCAATGGATCATTTGATGATGCTTCTTGATTCTTATCACGTGGAGCGGTCATGAAGAACTTGTTCTTCATTTCCTAGGTGAACTACCCTACAACCGCCCTATGTATGGCGGGTGTAAGGCGGTCATGGCAGAGTTTTTGAAAACTTCGCAAAACGATGTAGCATCAATCTGTCACCCTATATATATATATATGCTAATTTGACTTTAGGTCAGTTTGAAGAGAGACAAAATTATATTTTGACTTATCATTTTTCCAAAGAGAAAAAATCACTAAAGAACTCTCCTTTGTTTACTCAAACACATATCCAAGTGCATCAAATCATCATCTAGCATCATCCATGATCATCTAGGTGTAATCTATGCTTGGTTTTTATTCAACACTTTTAGCTTGGTAAGTTGGTCACTAATATCTTACAAATTTTGTGTCTTTCTTAACAAGCAATCTCATTTATGACTTGCATGCTTATGGAACATATTCTATTGTCAAGATTGAGATGATTGTGTTGATTGTTTAAGAGTTGTATTTTGATAGCTATTATTAGGATTGCTTAATCTTTGATAGCTAAGCTTTATGACATGTCATATAGCAAAGATTGATATCTAGGATTGTGATTATTGCCATCTTTCATCCTAGATAGGCATTTAGTGTAACCTAGCATTACTTGTTCTTTGAATATCAAATTATTCACATAAGGTTGCTTATTCTCTTCATTGAGAAATAAGTGTTGTGACTACTAGTGAGTGGTGCAAGCAAATTAGACTAGGTCCACTTTTATAGGCCTACGGGTAGTAGTGATGGGTTATAGACCGTGAGAGGTTGAGGTCAACTTAGGTTGTAAACGTCATTGCAATTAGTGGATTCGAGGTTCGAGTGTGGTGCATTATACAGCCTGTGGTTTTTCCTTGTTGAAGGTTTCCACGTAAATATCAATTGTCTTTTATATTTCTGCACATATTACACTTACTATATAAATTGACTAGTTAGGGGCATTTTCGTAAACTTGACTAATCATGAAAATTGGGTAAAATTGATTAAAATTTATTCACCCTCCTCTAGATTAACATTGAACACACCATAATTTGTTTCAATTGGTATCAGAGCGAGTTCCTAAATATACTTAGGTGATCCTTGCTTATTTTGGTGTGTTTTACATTTTGTGTGATTTTTGATCATTCATACATTTGCATTCATTTCATTCATTTATAAACACTATGAGTGGAAACAGTTGTGGCAACGAAGGTGCTTCTAGCACGAGACCTCCACTTGGCACCGGATTAAATTATGCCTCTTGGAAAGGCAAGATGGAGTCGTACATATATCAAATCCATGATCAGGCTTGGATGGCGTTGAAGACGGCTACACAACACCTATGATGACTCCTACAGATGGAGGAGAGGATGTAGTCAAGCCTAAGGCGCAATGGAACGCGCAAGAGTTTGAGGCATAAAACTGGAATAGGAAGGCAATGCATGCCACCCTATGTGCAATGGACGAGAATCAATATAAATTGATTCAAAACAATAGGATTACTAAAGAGGCATGGGACATCCTAAAGGTTGCACCTAAGGGAACCGAAGTGGCTAAGGACTCTAAGCTTTAAGTCCCCAAACCCAATTTGAGATGCTAAAGATTGAGGAGAATGAGTGCTTCAATGACTTTGAGATCAAGTTGATGGACATTGTCAACCAAAGTCATCAACTTGGTGACCCTTACTCGGATAGAAGGATCAAGCAAAAGATAATGAGATCCCTTCCCGAGAGGTTTGAATCCAAGGTAACGGCTTTAGAGGAGAATAGCACCTACGAAAACATGAAGCCTAGTGAGGTGATTGGGACACTTCTAGCTTATGAGTTTAGGAAAGGTCCTATCTCCACACCTTCTAAAAGCAAAAAGGAATTGTTTTGAAAGCCTTCAAAGTTGAGAAGGAGGAAGAGAAGGATGACTCGGATGAAGACATGGCCTTGTTGATGAGAAGGTTTAAGAAATTTGTCAAGACCGAGAAGAAGGGTTTTGGATCCAAGGGCCTAGACATGACGAAAATGACTCCTTTCAAGAGGTTTAAGCCTAGACAAGCGAAGAGTGAAAGGAAAGGGATCCAATGCTATGGATGTGGTCGCATGGGATACATTGCTCCTGATTATGAAAATTTGAAGAACAAGAAAGGGAGAGTGATGGCCGCCACTTGGAGTGGAAGTGATGACTTCGATGAGAGAGATGAGTCTTCGGATGATGAAGAACTCATGGCTAACTCCATAGCCTTTGCTTCACCCCACATGAGCAAAGGTGCTAGTGAAGAAGAGAATGAGAGTCAAAAGGAACTTGACTCAATTGATGATGTCTCTTCATCACGATCCACAAATGGAAATGTTGATATGATGGATCTCCAAGACTACATAGTCAAGTTTGAGAGTTCAATGTTAAAGAACAAGAGAGAAATTAGGAGTTTAAAGGAAGAATACCTAGAGCTCTCAACACAAGTTGATCACTTAACTGAACAAGTGATGAGATCCAAGAAGAATGAAGACAAGCTAAGGGATGAGCTAGTTATGTCTATAAGGAATGAAGAAGGTTTGAAGAGGGAGCTTGAAGAAGGTAAAGGGTCAATGACTAGGATGGTCTCTAGCACTAAGAAGCTTTACCACATGCGTTGGAAAGAGTTCTTGTGACAAGAAAGGTCTTGGGTTTGAAGATGGCAAGGAGACCTCCATTCCAAACAAGACCGTGTTTGTCAAGAGCTTGAACTATAAACAAGCCTTATCGATGCAAACTCCTAGGAAGAAAATTGATCTAGGACAAAGTTCAAATAGTGCACAAGTGAAGCTGGCTCCAAGAAGACAATCTCAAGCTCAACCCTCAAGAACTCCTCAAGCGAACTTTCCTCAACAAATGGCTCACAAAGGAAAGAGACCAATCATGCAAGAAAAATCTAGGAAGCAATTTAGTCTTGGTCAACAACAAAGAATGAGAGATCCTATTCAACAACCAAGACAACCACAAAGGCAAGGGAAGGCTCCTATGCATATGCAAGGACATGGTATGATTTCTAATTACATTCCTACATGTCATTTTTGTAGTATTAATGGTCATGTTAGACCAAATTGCTTTCATTATATCAATATGTGTAGAGTTATATGCATGATTGAAGAGAAAAAGGCAAGAGTCATGTTGCATGTTCCTAGGAAGGATAATTCTAATATGCATGATCCTATGACTTCTAGAGCCCAAGTACCTTTGACCACCAGGAAGAAAAGTGTTTCACCTAGATGGACTAGAAGAGTTGAATACTTTTGCCATGTTGCCCAAATTTCCTTGAAGGCAAACTCTTCTAATTTTTGGTACTTAGATAGTGGGTGCTCTAGGCACATGACGAGAAACAAGAGTTTTTTTGAGACTCTTGTCATGGAGGAAGGAGGAAGTGTCACCTTTCGTGATGGATCCAAAAAGAGAGTTGTAGGGAAAGGAACCATTTCCATTCCCGAATTACCCTCCTTGTCCAATGCTTTATATGTTAATGGCTTGAAAGCCAATTTAATAAGCATTTCTCATCTTAATGTTGATGGCTTGAAAGCCAATTTAATAAGCATTTCTCATTTTAATGTTGATGGCTTGAAAACCAATTTAATAAGTATTTCTCATCTTAGTGATGAAGGATTTTGTCTTGTTTTCTCTAGAAGATTGCTCAATCCGAAAGCCCGATGGACAAACCTTATTGAATGGTATGAGATCTAGCGACAATTGCTATTTTCTTGAGGCTAGAGTTCTCTCTTGTAATATGTCCAATGATGAGCAAATTGAGCTGTGGCATGAAAGACTTGGCCACATGAACTTTAGAGATTTACGAATCCTAGATAAGTTCATGTTCTGCATGGCCTTACCAAGCTTAGGAAGAAAGCCAATGGTGTTTGTGGACCTTGCAAACAAGGAAAACAAACCAAAAGCATGCACAAAAAGGGCAAGTATCTCTTCACCAAGGAGCCCCTTGAGCTTCTCCACATGAATCTAATGGGTCCTATGCAAACCAAGAGTTTAAGTGGAAAGAGATACATTTTGGTTTGTGTTGATGCTTTCTCTAGGTTCACGTGGACATATTTTATTAGAGAAAATTCTGAAACCTTTGACAAGTTTAAAATGCTTTGTAATAAAATTCAAAATAAAATGAACTCTAGCATTAAAAGCATTAAACAGATTATAAGTGATCATAAGAGGGAATTTGAGAATGTTTCTTATAAAACGTATTGTGATAGTATAGGCATTTCCCATGAGTTTTCATCTCCTAGAACAACTCAACAAAATGGAGTTGTTGTAAGGAAGAATAGGGTCTTTCAAGAAATGACCCGTGTGATGTTGCTTAGCAACAATGTCCCTAGCAACCTTTAGGCCGAAGCCATCAATACAACTTGCTATATAGGGAATAGAATTTTCCTAAAGCCTAGTACTAGACAAACCTCCAATGAGTTATGAAGAGGTAGAAAGCCAAATGTTAGCTACTTCCACACTTTTGGAAGCAAGTGCTACATTTTAAATGACCGTGATCAACTTGGCAAGTTTGATGCTAAGGGTGATAAGGGTAGATTTATTGGCTATGCCTTAAATAGTAGAGCATATAGAGTTTTCAATTTGAAGACTCGAAGCGTCATGGAATCATCAAATGTTGTTTTTGATGATAATAGGTTCAAGTCTAGTGACCATGAGGAGGAAGTTGTTGTAGTTGATGATTCTCCCTTAGAGAATGTTGTGGAGACTCCTAATGCAGAGGACACACAACCAATTGATAGAGTTCCTCTCTTGAACTCTAAAGAACCCGCTCCATGGGTTAGGAAACTCCATGATAATGAAGACATCATTGGAGAGGTGAATGAGGGTGTAAGGACTAGGTGTCAAATAGCTAATCTTATTAGCTTCACATGTTACACCTCTCAAATAGAACATAAAAAGGTTGAAAAAGCCTAAAATGATGAATTTTGGGTTCTTGCCATGCAAGAAGAGCTAAACCAATTCGAAAGGAATGAGGTTTGGACTCTAGTTCCTAGACCTAAGAACACTAATGTTATAGGCATCAAATGGATATATAAGAACAAATCCGATGAGGATGGCAACATAATGAGTAACAAGGCTAGACTTGTTGCACAAGGATACACTCAAATTGAGGGTATTGACTTTGAGGAGACCTTTGCTCCCGTCCATTAGGCTTCTTTTGTCCATTTCTCGTGTGCACAAGTTCAAATTGCATCAAATGGATGTGAATAGTGCCTTCCTCAATGGCTTCTTGCAAGAGGAAGTGTTTTTTGAACAACCCAAGGGGTTTGTGGATGCATACCACCCCAACCATGTCAATCGCTTCAATAAGATTTTATATGGGTTGAAACAAGCACCGAGGGCTTGGTATGAGCGCCTCAATTTCTTGTTAACAATGACTACACAAGAGGTAGTATTGACAAGACTCTATTCATCAAGAAAAACAATGATGATCTTTTCACAGCTCAAATTTATGTTGATGATATAGTGTTTGGCTCCACTAACAACATTAAGGTCCAACAATTTGTTGATGTTATGTCTCATGAATTTGAGATGAGATGAGAATCAAGAAGCATCATCAAATGATCCACTACTTGTTCCAGTTGGGCCAATTACAAGGGCCAAGAGGATCGAAGAAGCATTTCATGGGGTGTGATTCTGAGCAGCTGAAGTCCAAGTTCGGCCCACATGAAGACCAAATCCGGGCTGAACTTCATGGGCCTCTAGAGAGAGCATCTGAATTCAGATCGTTTATTATAATATGTTTTCAGAAAGCCTAAGACGATCTCTACAGATGTTATGAAGACTCCATCCTCCAAAGAAGATCACAACAGGCCCAAATTCGGTCATCTATTTTGTTGAGCGTGAGGAACAAGCTAGGATTTGGATGAGTCCGATTTTTAGGATATTTCCTGTCTTATTTATTTTCCAAATAAAGAGTCGATTGGTTTCCCAATTGAAGGGCTGATTTTGTTTTCCAAATGAAGCTTTCCAAATAAGGAGCAAATCAACTAGTTGTTAGTTTTAGTTTTTATTTATTTCCTAAATTTGTTTGCATTTATTTTCCTGATTGTAAGGCATTAATTGCTGAATATTTTATTTCCTTTATCTTTCTTTCTAGGGTTTAGATATTTTTAGTATTTAAGGGACTCATTGATGTATTATTGAAAAAAACTTTGGAATGAAATAATTATTTAAGAGAACGTTTTCTCTTTGCTTCTTCATTGAACTATGAACTTATCAAGGGTTATACCTTGTGGCGTTCAAAACCCTGACTTACCACTCACATTCTTCTCTTCTTGAGTGTGGCGTCTACAACCTTCTTGATACCGTTGGTTCTTATCTCTTTATAGATAATGGGTCACGGTCCTTTTTTATTTTCTTTGTTTATAAACTTGAATTTAGAAAACGATCCTTTGAGTCCATATATTGGTTACGGGTCTCACTATTCTTGGTTAGGTTCATATCAGTTGGTATTAGAGTTTAGGCTTCTAAAATCAGGTTTGATCTATCCCTTTTTTTTATTATTATTATTTCTTTTATTTTTGTGTTATCAAAAAGAAAAAAAAAAAATTTCAGATTTCGTTTCGAAAAAAAAAAAAGTTTGTTCAAGTTTCATTAAAAAAAAATTGATCAGATTTTGTTTCAAAAAAAAAAGTTTGATCAAGTTTCGTTGAAAAAATTTGATCAGATTTCGTTTCAAAAATAAAAAAATAAAAAAAAAAATTGATCAGATCCGTTATCAAAAAAAAAATTTGATCTGATCCGTTATCAAAAAAAAAAAAGTTGATCAGATCCAGTATCAAAAAAAAAAAAATTTGTGCAAGCTCATCAGAGGGTAAAAGCCAAAAATCGAGTGAAACACGAGTGTGAGTGCCATCATTATTGTGAATAAACACGTGAGGAAGTGTTTGTGAGGCTTACTAATTTGTTTTTGCAGGTGAAAAAAAAAATGTCTACGATGCACCAGAAAAGATTGATTTCACGCTTTTAGTTGCAAGAAGTGATCTTAGTGCTCAAGCAAAAGAAGATGATAAGCTACAACGTGACAATGTCTTTTACACCCGATGCCATGTTAATGATAAGGTTTGTAACTTGATTATTGATGGGGGGAGTTGTACTAATATGGCTAGCACTACAATGATGGAAAAATTGAATTTGGCCACTTTGAAGCACCTAAAACCGTATAAGCTACAATGGTTGATTGATAGTGAAGAAATCAAGGAGACTAAATAGGTGTTGGTGTCTTTTTCTATTGGGAAGTACAAAGATGAAGTCTTATGTGATGTGGTACCGTTGCATGCGAGCCATATCCTTTTGGGGCGACCATGGCAATTTGATAGGCGTGTAACTTATGATGGTTATAAAAATAAATACTCTTTTTTACTCAATAAAAAATGAATCATTCTTGTACCCTTAACCCCAAAAAAAGTATATGAAGATCAAGTGAGGTTAAAAGAAAAGAGAGATGTAAAAAAGGAGAGGGAGAGTTCAAAAGAAAGAGAGACAAAAAAAAAAAAGAGATTGAAATAGCGAAAAAAGAAATCACGGCTGTTGAAAAAAAAAAAAAGAGAAAGCAAGTGAACTTCCATGCAAAAACAAGTGAGTTAAAAAAGGCATTGTTTTCAAATCAGTCAACTTCTAAGCCTAGTGTTCTTGTTTTACTTTTTCAAGACATTGATGAAGTGTTACAGGCTATCAACAACATTATGGTGAAGATTCGAGGACGGATCCTTTTGTAGAGCGGGGGAATGATGAGAATCAAGAATCATCATCAAATGATCCACTGCTTGTTCCAGTTGGGCCAATTACAAGGGCCAAGAGGATCGAAGAAGCATTTAATGGGGTATGATTCTGAGCAGCTGAAGTCCAAGTTCGGCCCATATGAAGACCAAATCCGGGCTGAACTTCGTGGGCCTCTTGAGAGAGCATCTAAATTCAGATCGTCTATTATAATATGTTTTCGAAAAGCCTAAGACGATCTCTACAGATGTTATGAAGACTCCATCCTCCAAAGAAGATCACAACAGGCCCAAATTCGGCCATCTATTTTGTTGAGCGTGAGGAACAAGCTAGGGTTTGGATGAGTCCGAATTTTAGGATATTTCCTGTTTTATTTATTTTCCAAATAAAGAGTCAATTTGTTTCCCAATTGAAGGGCTGATTTTGTTTCCCAAATGAAGCTTTCCAAATAAGGAGCAAATCAACTAGTTGTTAGTGTTAGTTTTTATTTATTTCCTAAATTTGTTTGCATTTATTTTCCTGATTGTAAGGCATTAATTGCTGAATATTTTATTTCCTTTATCTTTCTTTCTAGGGTTTAGATATTTTTAGTATTTAAGGGACTCATTGATGTATTATTGAAAAAAACTTTGGAATGAAATAATTATTTGAGAGAACGTTTTCTCTTTGGTTCTTTATTGAACTATGAACTTATCAAGGGTTATACCTTGTGGCGTTCAAAACCCTGACTTATCACTCACCTTCTTCTCTTCTTGAGTGTGGCGTCTACAACCTTCTTGATACCGTTGGTTCCTATCTCTTTGTAGATAATGGGTCTCGGTCCTTTTTTATTTTCTTTGTTTATAAACTTGAATTTAGAAAACGATCCTTTGAGTCCATATATTGGTTACGGGTCTCACTATTCTTGGTGAGGTTCATATCAAGATGGGTCTTGTTGGTGAGCTAAGTTACTTCCTAGGTATACAAATTAAACAATTGAATGATGGGATTTTTATTACCCAAGCTAAATATGCTAAAAACCTAATGAAGAAGTTTGGTCTTGAAAATACCAAACATTGTGATACAACCATGAGTACCACTTTAAAGCTAAGCAAGGATGCTAGTGGAAAAAGTGTAGAACAAACTCAATATCGGGGCATGATTGGTAACTTGCTTTATTTGACCACAAGTAGGCCCGATATATCTTTTAGTGTGGGTGTGTGTGCTAGGTACCAAGAAGATCCTAAGGAGTCCCATCTCTATTCCATTAAGAGAATCATTCACTTTATGAATGGAACATCCAACTATGGGATTTGGTACTCTTTTGACACTAATGCTAGTTTAGTTGGCTTCAGTAATGAAGATTGGGTAGGAAATTGTGATGATAGGAAGAGCACATCGGGCGGTTGCTTCTTTCTAGGCAACAACTTGGTGTCTTGGTTTTGCAAGAAGCAAAACTCGATTTCCTTGTCCACGACTGAGGCCGATTATATAGCCGTAGGGAGTGGATGCACACAACTCCAATGGATGAATCAAATGCTAGTCTACTACGGATTCAACCAAAATACTCTCACTCTCTTTTGTGATAATATGAGTGTTATTAATATTTCCATGAATCTGGTACAACACTCTAGGACTAAGCATATTGACATCCGTCATCACTTCATTAGAGAGCTTATTGAAAATAAATGCATAGTGCTTGAACATGTAGGCACTAATGATCAACTAACGGACTTATTTACTAAACCATTAGATTCTACTCGATTTAAAACACTTAGTAGATCTATTGGAATATGACTTGTGGAGTGGTTAGTTTTGGTGATTGACCCCATTTGGGGAACTCAAGCAAAAAGAGCAATTGCATACTTGGTGTATGCAAAAAATTTTAAATTTTTATGCTTCTTTATTATTTGCTTGAGTATCTTGGTTGCACATATGTATATATGTCTTTATCTAAAAAAGTGTGAACCATGCTTTGAATGCAATCCATGTTATATTTATGTTCAAACATGCATTTTTGGACTGGGAGATTTACTTAGGAAGTACTTGTTGAATGACCTTTAATGATCTCCATAACATGATGATTCTTAATGACATGCTTAAAATGTGAAAAGAATGAAATTTTAATGACATGCTCAAATGAATAAGCATGAATTGATGATTGCAATTCTTAAATGCAAAACAATGTATGAAAAGCTTATGAGACTCAAAATGAATAAAGGATCTTGTATCTGTTCTAAGGGTTCTAAAATCCAAGTGTCTTTCTTTCTTTTTATGTTGAACATGTCTATAATAATAAGGATATCCTATCCGGAAAAATCAATAGGGTGCAAAGTGTCTCATGACATGTTTCGCTTATAAAGTTGGATATAGTGATCTTAATTTGAAATACACAATCTCTCTATATCCTTGCTTTGATTCATGACAAATGGTGAAATTTGTTTGAATTCCTAAAGAAAACCTTTGTCATTTGCTTTGCCATTTACCATTGATTTTTGGACTTGAATGCAATATATCTTACATGCAAAGCATTGTTAATCGCACATTTTTTATGAAAATAAATCTCCTTGTATCTCTCCTTCTAATTGAGTTGCATAAAATGTCTTATATGATTATGCAAATGACATGTATGTTTCTATCTCTTTTTGCTTTAAGTGACCCGTTTGAGAAATAATCCTTTGCCCAACTCATGATAAAAAGGGGGAGTAGTATGTTGGAAAGGGTAGAATGATTATTGTGCTAATTGTAGTAGCAAAATTACATGTTGGGCAGAATACACGTTGAGGGGGAGTAACTAAGCATCATCAAATGATCCATTGCTTGTTTCAGTTGGGCCAATTACAAGGGCCTAGAAGATCGAAGAAGCATTTCATGGGGTATGATTCTGAGCAGCTGAAGTCCAAGTTCGGCCCACATGAAGACCAAATCCGGGCTGAACTTCGTGGGCCTCTAGAGAGAGCATCTGAATACAGATCGTCTATTATAATATGTTTTTGGAAATCCTAAGACGATCTATACAGATGTTATGAAGACTCCATCCTCCAAAGAAGATCAAAACAAGCCCAAATTCGGCCATCTATTTTGTTGCGTGTGAAGAACAATCTAGGGTTTGGATGAGTCCGAATTTTAGGATATTTCCTGTTTTATTTATTTTCCAAATAAAGAGTCGATTTATTTCCCAATTGAGGGGCTGATTTTGTTTCCCAAATGAAACTTTCCAAATAAGGAGCAAATCAACTAGTTGTTAGTTTTAGTTTTTTTATTTATTTCCTAAATTTGTTTGCATTTATTTTCCTGATTGTAAGGCATTAATTGCTGAATATTTTATTTCCTTTATCTTTCTTTCTAGGGTTTAGATATTTTTAGTATTTAAGGGACTCATTGATGTATTATTGAAAAAGACTTTGGAATGAAATAATTATTTGAGAGAACATTTTCTCTTTGGTTCTTCTTTGAACTATGAACTTATCAAGGGTTATACCTTGTGGGGTTCAAAACCCTGACTTATCACTCACCTTCTTTTCTTCTTGAGTGTGGCGTCTACAACCTTCTTGATACCGTTGGTTCTTATCTCTTTATAGATAATGGGTCACGGTCCTTATTTTCTTTGTTTTTTATAAACTTGAATTTAGAAAACGATCCTCCATTATCATATATTGGTTCCGGGCCTCACTATTCTTGGTGAGGTTCATATCAGTTGGTATCAGAGCTTAGGCTTCTAAAATCAGGTTAGATCTATCCCTTTTTTTTTATTTCTTTTATTTCCGTGTTATTAAAAAAAAATTTTGATTAGATTTTGTTTCAAAAAAAAAAAAAGTTTGACCAAGTTTCGTTTTAAAAAAAATTGATCAGATTTCGTTTCAAAAAAAAAAAAAAAAAAAAAAACTTGATCAGATCCGTTATCAAAAAAAAAAAATTTGTGCGAGCTCATCAGAGGGTAAAAGCCAAAAATCGAGTGAACATGAGTGTGAGTGTCATCTTTATTGAGAATAAACACGTGAGGGAGTGTTTGTGAGGCTTACTAATTTGTTTTTGCAGGTTAAAAAAAAAATGTCTGACGATGCACCAGAAAAGATTGATTTCACGCTTTTAGTTGCAAGAGGTGATCTTAGTGCTCAAGCAAAAGAAGATGATGAGCTACAACGTGACAATGTCTTTTACACCCGATGCCATGTTAATGATAAGGTTTGTAGCTTGATTATTGATGGGGGGAGTTGTACTAATATGGCTAGCACTACTATGGTGGAAAAATTGAATTTGGCCACTTTGAAGCACCCAAAACCGTATAAGCTACAATGGTTGATTTATAGTGAAGAAATCAAGGTGACTAAATAGGTGTTGGTGTCTTTTTCCATTGGGAAGTACAAAGATGAAGTCTTGTGTGATGTGGTACCGATGCATGCGAGCCATATCCTTTTGGGGCGACCATGGCATTTTGATAGGCATGTAACTTATGATGGTTATACAAATAGATACTCTTTTTTACTCAATAAAAAACGAATCACTCTTGTACCCTTAACTCCAAAACAAGTATATGAAGATCAAGTGAGGTTAAAAGAAAAGAGAGATGTAAAAAAGGAGAGTGAGAGTTCGAAAGAAAGAAAGACAAAAGAAAGAGAGATTGAAATAGCAAAAAAAAAAAAAAAGAAATCACGGCTAATGATAAAAAATAAAAAAAAGAAAGACAAAAGATAGAGATATTGAAACAGAAAAATAGAAATCTCGGCTTGAGAAAAAAAAAAAAGAGAAAGCAAGTGAACTTCCATACCAAAAAACAAGTGAGTTAAAAAAGGCATTGTTTTCAAATCAGTCAACTTCTTGGCCTAGTGTTCTTGTTTTACTTTTCAGGACATTGATGAAGTGTCACAGGCTATCAACAACATTATGGTGAAGATTCGAGGACGAATCCTTTTGAAGAGTAGGGGAATGATGAGAATCAAGAAGCATCATCAAATGATCCATTGCTTGTTCCAGTTGGGCCAATTACAAGGGCCTAGAGGATCGAAGAAGCATTTCATGGGGTATGATTCTGAGCAGCTGAAGTCCAAGTTCGGCCCACATGAAGACCAAATTCGGGCTGAACTTCGTGGGCCTCTAGAGAGAGAATCTGAATACAGATCGTCTATTATAATATGTTTTCGGAAATCCTAAGACGATCTCTACAGATATTATGAAGACTCCATCCTCCAAAGAAGATCACAACAAGCCCAAATTCGGCCATCTATTTTGTTGCGCGTGAAGAACAATCTAGGGTTTGGATGAGTCCGAATTTTAGGATATTTCCTGTTTTATTTATTTTCCAAATAAAGAGTCGAATTATTTCCCAATTGAAGGGCTTATTTTGTTTCCCAAATGAAGCTTTCCAAATAAGGAGCAAATCAACTAGTTGTTAGTTTTAGTCTTTATTTATTTCCTTATTTTGTTTGCATTTATTTTCTTGATTGTAAGACATTAATTGCCGAATATTTTATTTCCGTTATCATTCTTTCTAGGGCTTAGATATTTTTAATATTTAAGGGACTCATGGATGTATTATTAAAAAAGACTTTGGAATGAAATAATTATTTGAGAGAACGTTTTCTCTTTGGTTCTTCATTGAACTATGAACTTATCAAGGGTTATACCTTGTGGCGTTCAAAACCCTTACTTATCACTCATTTTCTTCTCTTCTTGAGTGTGGTATCTACAACCTTCTTGATACCATCAGTTCTTATCTCTTTATAGATAACGGGTCGCGGTCCTTATTTTCTTTGTTTTTTATAAACTTGAATTTAGAAAACGATCCTTCATTACCATATATTGGTTCCGAGCCTCACTATTCTTGGTGAGGTTCATATCAAGGTGCATTGCATTCACATACATTGCATGATGTTGTGCTTAAATTCTTTCTATGCAAATGTTTGTTTTATTCTCACTTGATCATCTCATATACTCTTGCTTTGGAAAGTGTAATTTATTGTTTTGAAGGATTGATAGTTCCACAAAAGATTGAAGACTTGAAGTTTTATATTTTTTTTATCTCTTTGTAATGTAGAAAATCATTGTTGACGTTTAGTTTCAATTGTTGTGAGGATCTATGTGAGTGGTGGTTTTGTCACGAAATAGCCAAAGGGGGAGATTGTAAGTTCCTCAAGTTTTGATTGGCTCATTTCGGTGACAAACCACAAGTGGGGTTTGATGTTAGGGTAGCTTAGGCTTTTGATGGTTGGTGCTTTACACAACCAAGGCCTTCTCAAGTCCTACAAAGATCAAGCACTTCAAGGGTAAATTTCTCAGTTCTTACTTGCTTATGAAGAGATTTAGTTGCACGCACTCACAACACATCCATAATTTAGCTTGTTGGAACATTAGGGGTTTGAATGCTACCCCTAAACAATTAGAAGTTAAGAAGATGATACTTGACCTCAAGCTTAGTCTAGTTTGTTTAATTGAGACAAGAGTGAGTATGATCCATCAACCTCTTGTAATCAATTCTGTTTTCATGGATTGGGAAATGTTTGACAATTACAATAGTCATGATCTTGGTAGAATTTGGATTGGTTGGGATCGTAGGATCATCAAAATCACTAAAATTTTTGAAACTAATCAGATTATTCATTGCCAAGCTCATATTTTTGATGGTAATGATAGGTTCCATATCTCATTTGTTTATTGTTCTAATGTTGATAGTTCTAGAAGAGCTCTTTGGCATAGTATATGCTCTAGTCAGTAAGATACTCCTTGGATGGTTCTTGGCGATTTCAATGTCTCTAGGAGGGTGAATGAGTCAATTGGGGGTTCATATCGTATTTCCTTAGCTATGGAAGAGTTTAATGACTGTCTTTATGTTTCTGAACTTGAAGAGCTCAATGCTACGATTCTTACTTTGGTCCCTGAGGTCCCTAATCCCTCTAAAATGACGGATTTTAGACCAATCTCATGCTGCAACACTCTTTACAAGATCATTGCTAATAGAATCAAGCCTTGTCAGCCTGGCATTATTAGCCCCTCCCAATCAGCTTTTGTGGCAGGTAGGAGAATTGGTGACAGCATTCTTCTTGTCCAAGAGCTAATGAGGAATTACCACAAAGATGACGGTAAGCCTAAGTTGGCCCTTAAGGTGGATTTGATGAAAGCTTTTGATATGGTTGATTGGGGCTTCTTACTTGACACTCTTGCTGCGTTTCAGTTTCCTTTGAAAGTCATAAATTGGATTAGAGTTTGCCTTAATACTCCTAAGTTCTCTATCTCTATTAATGGTGAGCTTGTTGGTTTCTTCTCCGGAAAGAGGGGTCTTCGACAAGGGGACCCTATGTTTCCATATCTCTTTGTTATGGCTTTGGAGGTCCTCTCGAAACTTTTAGCCAATCATATTGCGGACTCTCCTAACTTCAAATATCATTGGAAGTGCGACAAGATTAAGCTTTCTCACCTTTGCTTTGATGATGATCTTATTATGCTTTGCCATGGTTCCTATCATTCAGCTCTTGTTCTCAAATCAGCCATCGATGAGTTCTCCTTGTTGTCAGGTCTTGGTGCTAATCATGCTAAGAGCAACACTTTCATGTCGGGAGTGCCCAACGCAATTAGTCAGCAGCTTATCAACCTTTTTGGTTACACGGTTGGCTCTCTTCCTGTTCGTTATTTGGGGATTCCTATTATCTCTTCTAAATTGAATTTGCGTGATTGCTCTCCCCTTGTGGATAAAGTTTCGAGTAGACTTTCTTCTTGGTTGAATCGGTGCCTTTCTTATGCTGGTCGTCTTCAACTTATTATCTCGGTCTTAACCAGTATTCAAGTGTTTTGGGCTAGTCATCTTTGTCTTCTTTAAAAGATCTTAAAGGTTATAGAGCAGAAATTTCGTAGTTTTTTATGGAATGGGGTTGAAGGTAGCAGCAAAGGTTCTAAAATTGCTTGGTCCGATATTTGTATTCCCAAGAAAGAGGGTGGTCTTGGAATCAAAGACCTCTCTTTGTAGAATAAGGCGCTTATGATTAGGCACATTTGGAATCTGGTTTATGGCACTAATAATCTTTGGACTTCTTGGATCCATGCCTACCACCTCAAAGGTTCAAGTTTATGGGAGGTGAAAGCTCCTCATACCTGTTCTTGGAATTGGAGAAAGCTACTTCATCTTAGGCCTTTAGTCCGTCCTTTAATTCAGCACATTATTGGTAGTGGCTTGAACACTTCCTTATGGTTTGATAATTGGCACCCTGATGGCCCTATTTGTTCGAAATGGAGTTCCCGAGTTATCTACGATTCCGGTCTCTCTACCAATGCTAAGGTTAATTCCATTGTCCTTGGTGATATTTGGAGATGGCCTGTTGCTATGTCAATTGATCTTGTTGAAATTAAGAGTCATATGCCTTCTTACAATCCAAACTCCATTTTGGATGATATTATTCGGTGGCTCCCCTCTCCAAATGGTATTTATTCTGCTGCTTCGGCTATGGAGTCACTTAGAACCCATCACTCTCTTGTTCCCTGGTTTAATATTGTGTGGTTCCCTCAGAATATTTCGAGGATGGGCTTTATCCTTTGGTTGGCTATTAAAGGTAGGCTTTCTACCTTGGACCGTGTTCAGCGCTACGATCCTCAAGTTATTGCTACATGTGTCCTTTGCAATTCTCAAAACGAAACTCATGCCCACCTTTTCTTTGAGTGTTTGTATAGCAAAGCCATTTGGACTCAACTCTTGAACAAGTGTGATTGCACTTGGATTGGTCTCAGCTGGAATGATTTAATTGATTGGATTTCCATTCATTGGAAAGGGAACACTCCTTCCACTGTGACTAAAAAGCTTTGTCTTACGGTGGCTGTCTATTTTATTTAGAGAGAACGAAATTGTCGTATTTTTAAGAGCTCTAGAAGGCCTAATGCTGAGGTTGCCCGGACAATTATAGACACTATTCGTATCAGGCTCTGTTCTATCAATTTGAAGGATTGTCCTTTGATTACTATGAATTGGAATATCACCTCTAGATGATCATTGTGTTGTTGGCTGTTTGTTTGCTCTTTCTTTTGGGTTTTTGCTTTGTTAAAGCTTTTGTTTAGCTCTTGTTTTTGAGCTTGTTTTGGGCCTTTGTGCTCTGGTTTCTTTGTTTCCCGGGGTATGCCTCTTGTATTTGTATATTCTTTCATTTTTCTATGATACTATTTATTTACCCCAAAAAAAAAAAAAACACATCCATAATTCATATTTTTGTATGTTGTGGTTCTTTATTATGTGCGCATTAAGGTTCATTAATCTCTCTGCATGCATGTTTAACTTGATTGCAGGTTGTATGTTTAAATGTCATGTCATTGATGCAACATGGTTTTTCAAGGTGTTATACAAACCGCCCTTCAGGCGCCCTACGTACAGCGCCTGTAAGCCGGTAAGAGCAAATTTCTCTTGACCGCTCTACGTTGGCCCTACGTAGAGCGATGCCACTGGTTGATTTTTTAATCGCCTGTAATCCGCCCTACAACTGCCATACGTAAAGTAGGTGTAGGGCAGCTCTCAAAATCCCAAAAGCAACTGCCCTTGGTTTGCCTGATTTCCGCCCTACGCGTATAGCGGTCATAAAGAACTTGTTCTTCATTTTCCAGGTGAACTGTACTACAACTGCCCAATGTATGGCGAGTGTAAGGCGGTCAAGGCAAAGTTTTTGAAAACTTTGCAAAACGACGTAGCATCAATTTGTCACCCTATATATATGCTACTTTGACTTTATGTCAGTTTGAAGAGAGTCCAAATCATAGTTTGACTTAGCATTTTCCCAAAGAGAGAAAATAACTAAAGAACTCTCCTTTGTTTACTCATACACATATCCAAGTGTATCAAATCATCATCTAGCATCATCCATGATCATCTAGGTGTAATCTATGCTTTGTTTTTATTCAAGTGTATCAATTCACATTAGGTTGTTTATTCTCCTCATTGAGAAGTAAGTGTTGTGACTACTGGTGAGTGGTACAAGCAAATTGGACTAGGCCCACTTTTATAGGCCCGCGGGTAGTAGTGGCGGGTTATAGACCGTGAGAGGTTGAGGTCAACCTAGGTTGTAAACATCATTGCAGTTAGTGGATTCGAGGTTCGAGTGTGGCGCACTATACAGCCAGTGGTTTTTTCTTGTTGAAGGTTTCCACGTAAATATCAAGTGTCTTTTATATTTCCGCACTTATTACACTTGTTATATAAATTGACTAGTTAGAGACATTTTCATAAACTTGACTAATCACAAAAATTGGCTAAAATTGATTAAAATCTATTTAGCCCCCCTGTAGAATAATATGGAACACACCATAATTTGTTTCAATTAATGTTTATTGGCCAATCCAAATATTGTTTACAGTTTCGATATAATAAACACAAGATTCGTAAATATTAGACATGCACGCAAGGTACTTAATAAATTCATCATGCATGCATGAGAGGTTTGGCCAATAAGGCTTCGTTTTAATTTTGATATTTAAAACATCATTCATTGCTTTTTAAATTTGAAATGCAATAAATGTGTTTCAAATTTAAAAAGAAGAGATTTACTGCCTTGGGAAACAGAAAGATGTATCATTTTAATTGGAGAGATCAAATGGTGACCGATTGCATGGGTTTAACGGTGGACAGCAGGTTTACGGGTCATATGCCAAGCATGTGTTTTTTAAAATTGTATGTTATCATGTTACACCAAAGGGCAGCCCTTTAATAAAATGGAAAAACAGTATGTAAGCCCATATATATACATATTGGGCGGCAAGGTCAACTAAATTGCCTAATATATTGTTTTATTTCATTATTTAATTAAATGAGAATTAATTAATTAAGAATCAAAATCTTTTTCTGACTAAGAAATATGTTTCTTAGTATTATAGTATTGTTGGTAGTATAATTAATGTTAAAGACTTTATTTGGTAAGTAGATAAATAAAAGGAATTTATTTATCTAGTCAAATTAGGAAGTCTTTGATATAGTTACAAATACACTAAAGAGTTGCATTAGGGTTTGAAATTCTAAAGAATGAAAGGAGTCATTGTTGGAAACACAAATCCTCTTCAAGTGAGGATTTCGGCCAACCTTAAAAATATTAGGGAAGGAATTTCGGCCACCACATACTTCTTGCATGAAGAATTCGGCCATCCCTATTAAAATAAGGAAGACGAATTCAGCCACAATATATTCCATATGATAGAATTCGGCCACCTCTTATGATATGAACCTCACCAAGAATAGTGAGACCCGGAACCAACATATGGATTCAAAGGATCGTTTTCTAAATTCAAGTTTATAAAAAACAAAGAAAATAAAGGACCACGACCCGTTATCTATAAAGAGATAAGAACCAACGGTATCAAGAAGGTTGTAGACGCCACACTCAAGAAGAGAAGAAGGTGAGTGATAAGTCAGGGTTTTGAACGCCACAAGGTATAACCCTTGATAAGTTCATAGTTCAATGAAGAACCAAAGAAAGAAAACGTTCTCTCAAATAATTATTTCATTAAGTCAAACCTTTTTTAATAATACATTCCATTGAGTCCCTTAAATATTAAGAAAATATCTAGAGCCCTAGGTATAAGATAAGTTCATAGTTCAATAAGAGAAAACGATTATTTCATTCCAAAAATAATACATCCATGAGGCTAGAAAGAAATAAAGGAAATAAAATATTCGGCAATTAATGCCTTACAATCAAGAAAATAAATGCAAACAAAATAAGGAAATAAATAAAGACTAAAACTAACAACTAGTTGATTTGCTCCTTATTTGGAAAGCTTTATTTGGGAAACAAAATCAGCCCTTCAATTGGGAAACAAATTGACTATTTATTACGAAAATAAATAAAACAGGAAATATCCTAAAATTCAGACTCATCCAAACCCTAGCTTGTTCCTCACGCGCAACAAAATAGATGGCCGAATTTGGGGCTGTTGTGATCTGTTTTGGAGGATAGAGTCTTCATAACAATTGTAGATATCGTCTTGGGCTTTCCGAAAACATATTATAATAGACGATTCGAATACAGATGCTCTTTGTAGAGGCCCACAAAGTTCAGCCCGGATTTGGTCTTCATGTGAGCCGAACTTGGACTTCAGCTGCTCAGAATCAAACCCCATTAAATGCTTCTTCGATCCTCTTGGCCCTTGTAATTGGCCCAACTGGAACAAGCAATGGATCATTTGATGATGCTTCTTGATTCTCATCATCTTAATTGCCTTAGCGAGATTATTTTCTTTTGCTTGAAAAATAGAATCCATCGCTTAGTTTTGTGTGAGAAAATTCGGCCAAGAGAAAGAAAAATACTAGAGATGTTTTATTTCGATAGTGTACTAGAAGCTCTTACATCAAAAGGCTTTGTGTAATACTTCGATTTAGGTTCACGGGAGTTTCGATCAAAAGATTGATAATTCAAAAGTGACCGGAACGTTCTTTATGATCTCTTGTGAGTTTTTGTGACTAACAAAAAAGAAAAATTTTTTGTTATCCATCCTTAAGACTCAATTCAAAGAAAGGGAGACCACGCTTCTAGGTGATCCACGTTCGTGATTGGATTGGAAGATCTTGCAGATTACCATCGACGTAAAGTCATTCGGATCATGCGACAAAAGGTATTGTACTTTTGTTTATACATTAATTTAATTAAAGGTTAATGTTCATCTTTTAAAAGGGAAATTTTTGTTATATACCAAACCTATTTTCGCATTCCGCTGCTCGTATAAACCGTTTTTCCCTACATTCTCAACTTGCATGTAAAATCTAATCTAGATGCATACAAATAACAAATGAGATTTCTTGTTAAGTAAGAACACAAAAATGAATAGATGGCGTTCAACTTACCAAGTCATGTGTGTTGAAGAAAACCTATGCATAGATACATCCTAGATAGTCCTAAATGTTGCTAGATGATGTTTGATGCATGGAAATGAGTTTGTGTAATCAAAGGTGAGTTCTTGGATGATTTTCTCTCTTAGAAAATACTCTAAGTTAAAAATACGATTTTGAACTCATTTGGTCGGCCAAAGAAAGATGAAGATGAATATATGGTAGCCCTAGACTAAGCTACATCGTTTTGATTAAAAAATAAGAAACAGTGCATTTCGTAGTACACTATGATGGAGCGTACCGCAGAATCACACAGGGACACCTCTGCCAAGATTCGCGGTACAATTTCGCGGTTCGTTTCGATGAGCATACTGCGAAAACACACTGGATAGATTCACGGTTGAACTTCCACGGTTCGCTTCAAAGAGACGAACTGCAACAATAGCTCTGTTAACTTTCGCGGTTCACAAAACCAAAGGGTGCGGTACGCTTAGACGAACCGTATCGCGGAAACCCAAAAGATTTGAGTTTCCAAGGGAAACTTTGGGCATTCACCATGGACCAAACCCTTATGACCCTAGACCAAACTTAGAAAAGAAATATGCCTTCTCTAGAGGTCAACCATCGTGCTATGACAAGCACAACATGGTGCATGTGCGGACGTTTCCGATCACAGCTGAAAACAAATTACTAGAGACACTATCACACAACACAAACCAACATAGAGGTGCAAGTGTGAAGTGTGAAAAGAATGCACACAAGAACAATGAACACATATGCAATCACGAGAAATGTGTGTATGTGTGCAACTAGTCTCTTCAATGGAATTAAAATATTCAGCAATTAATGCCTTACAATCAGGAAAATAAATGCAAACAAATTTAGGAAATAAATAAAAACTAAAACTAACAACTAGCCTATGACACTTCATCAATGAACTGAAAAAGTAAAACAAGAACACTAGGCCTAGAAGTTGACTGATTTGAAAACAATGCCATTTTTAACTCACTTGTTTTTGCATGGAAGTTCACTTGCTTTCTCCCTCTTTTTTTTTCAACAGCTGTGATTTCTTTTTTTGCTATTTCAATCTCTCTTTCTTTTGTCTCTCTTTCTTTTGAACTCTC
Organism: Acer negundo; assembly: GCA_035582765.1. Taxonomy (NCBI): domain Eukaryota; kingdom Viridiplantae; phylum Streptophyta; class Magnoliopsida; order Sapindales; family Sapindaceae; genus Acer; species Acer negundo. Next base: position 21,574,798 of record CM069235.1, on the reverse strand, counting down.
CTTCTCCTTTTTTACATCTCTCTTTTCTTTTAACCTCACTTGATCTTCATATACTTGTTTTGGGGTTAAGGGTACAAGAGTGATTCGTTTATTATTAAGTAAAAAAGAGTATTTATTTGTATAACCATCATAAGTTACATGCCTATCAAATTGACATGGTCGCCTCAAAATGATATGGCTCGCATGCATCGGTACCACATCACACACACAAGACTTCATCTTTGTACTTCCCAATGGAAAAAGACACCAACACTTGTTTAGTCACCTTGATTTCTTCACTATCAATCAACCATCGTAGCTTATACGGTTTTGGGTGCTTCAAAGTGGCCAAATTCAATTTTTTCCACCATTGTAGTGCTAGCCATATTAGTACAACTCCTCCCATCAATAATCAAGCTACAAATCTTATCATTAACATGGCATCGGGTGTAAAAGACATTGTCACGTTGTAGCTCATCATCTTCTTTTGCTTGAGCACTAAGATCACCTCTTGCATCTAAAAACGTGAAATCAATCTTTTCTGATGCATCGTCAGACATTTTTTTTTAACCTGCAAAAACAAATTAGTAAGCCTCACAAACACTCTCTCACGTGTTTATTCTCAATAATAATGGCACTCACACTCGTGTTTCACTCGATTTTTGGCTTTTACCCTCTAATGAACTCGCACAAATTTTTTTTTTTTTTGATACCGGATCTAATCAACTCTTTCTTTTTGATAACGGATCAGATCAAACTTTTTTTTTTTGATAACAGATCTGATCAAATTTTTTTTTTTTTTGAAACAAAATCTGATCAATTTTTTTTTTAATGAAACTTGAACAAACTTTTTTTTTTTTCGAAACAAAATCTGATCAAATTTTTTTTTTCTTTTTGATAACACGAAAATAAATGAAATAAGAATAAAAAAAAAGGGATAGATCAAACTTGATTTTATAAGCCTAAGCTTTGATACCAACTGATATGAACCTCACCAAGAATAGTGAGACCCGGAACCAACATATGGATTCAAAGGATCGTTTTCTAAATTCAAGTTTATAAAAAAAAACAAAGAAAATAAAGGACCTCTACCCGTTATCTATAAAGAGATAAGAACCAATGGTATCAAGAAGGTTGTCGACGCCACACTCAAGAAGAGAAGAAGGTGAGTGATAAGTCAGGGTTTTGAACGCCACAAGGTATAACCCTTGATAAGTTCATAGTTCAATGAAGAACCAAAGAGAAAACGTTCTCTCAAATAATTATTTTATTCCAAAGTCTTTTTCAATAATACATCAATGAGTCCCTTAAATACAAAAAATATCTAAACCCTAGAAAGAAAGAAAAAGGAAATAAAATATTCGGCAATTAATGCCTTACAATCAGGAAAATAAATGCAAACAAATTTAGGAAATAAATAAAAACTAAAACTAACAACTAGTTGATTTGCTCCTTATTTGGAAAGCTTCATTTAGAAAACAAAATCAGCCCTTCAATTGGGAAACAAATCGACTCTTTATTTTGAAAATAAATAAAACAGGAAATATCCTAAAATTCGGACTCATCCAAACCCTAGCTTGTTCCTCACGCACAACAAAATAGATGGCCGAATTTGGGCCTGTTATGATCTTCTTTGGAGGATGGAGTCTTCAGAACATATGTAGATATCGTCTTAGTCTTTATGAAAACATATTATAATAGACGATCTAAATTCAGATGCTCTCTCTAGAGGCCCACGAATTTCAGCCCGGATTTGGTCTTCATGTGGGCCGAACTTGGACTTCAGCTGCTCAGAATCATACCCCATTAAATGCTTCTTCGATCCTCTTGGCCCTTGTAATTGGCCAAACTGGAACAAGCAATGGATCATCTGATGATGCTTTTTGATTCTCATCATTCCCCCACTCTTCAAAAGGATTCGTCCTCGAATCATCACCATAATGTTGTTGATAGCCTGTGACACTTCATCAATGTCCAGAAAAAGTAAAACAAGAACACTAGGCTTAGAAGTTGACTGATTTGAAAACAATGCCTTTTTTAACTCACTTGTTTTTGTATAGAAGTTCACTTTCTTTCTCTCTCTTTTTTTTCAACAGCCGTGATTTCTTTTTTTGCTATTTCAATCTCTCTTTCTTTTGAACTCTCCCTCTCCTTTTTTACATCTCTCTTTTCTTTTAACCTTACCTGATCTTCATATACTTGTTTTGGGGTTAAGGATATAAGAGTGATTCGTTTTTTATTGAGTAAAAAAGAGTATTTATTTGTATAACCATCATAAGTTACACGCCTATCAAATTGCCATGGTCGCCCCAAAAGGATATAGCTCGCATGCATCGATACCACATCATACAAGACTTCATCTTTGTACTTCCCAATGGAAAAAGACACCAACACCTGTTTAGTCACCTTGATTTCTTCAATATCAATCAACCATTATAGCTTATACGGTTTTGGGTGCTTCAAAGTGGCCAAGTTCAATTTTTCCACCATTGTAGTGCTAGCTATATTAGTACAACTCCCCCATCAATAATCAAGCTACAAACCTTATCATTAACATAGCATCGGGTGTAAAAGACATTGTCACGTTGTAGCTCATCATCTTCTTTTGCATGAGTACTAAGATCACCTCTTGCAACTAAAAGCGTGAAATGAATCTTTTCTGGTGCATCGTCAGACATTTTTTTTTAACCTGCAAAAACAAATTAGTAAGCCTTACAAACACTCCCTCACGTGTTTATTCTCAATAATGATGGCACTCACTCTCGTGTTTCACTTGATTTTTGGCTTTTACCCTCTAATGAGCTCGCACAAATATATTTTTTGATACCGGATCTAATCAACTTTTTTTTTTTTTTTTGATAACGGATCAGATCAAACTTTTTTTTTTTTTTTTGATAACAGATCTGATCAATTTTTTTTTTAATGAAACTTGAACAAACTTTTTTTTTTTCGAAACGAAATCTGATCAAATTTTTTTTAAACGAAACTTGATCAAACTTTTTTTTTTTTTGAAACAAAATCTGATTAATTTTTTTTTTCTTTTTGATAACACGGAAATAAAAGAAATAATAATATAAAAAAAAGGGATAGATCAAACCTGATTTTAGAAGCTTAAGCTCTGATACCAACTGATACGAACCTCACCAAGAATAATGAGGCCTGGAACCAACATATGGATTCAAATGATCATTTCTAAATTCAAGTTTATAAAAAAATAAAGAAAATAAAGGACCGCGACCCGTTATCTATAAAAAAGATAAGAACCAACAGTATCAAAAAGGTTGTAGACTCCACACTCAAGAAGAGAAGAAGGTGAGTGATAAGTCGGGGTTTTGAACGCCACAAGGTATAACCCTTGATAAGTTCATAGTTCAATGAAGAACCAAAGAGAAAACGTTCTCTCAAATAATTATTTCATTCCAAAGTCTTTTTCAATAATACATCAATGAGTCCCTTAAATACAAAAAATATCTAAACCCTAGAAAGAAAGATAAAAGAAATAAAATATTCGGCAATTAATGCCTTACAATCTGGAAAATAAATGCAAACAAATTTAGGAAATAAATAAAAACTAAAACTAACAACTAGTTGATTTGCTCCTTATTTGGAAAGCTTCATTTGGGAAACAAAATCAGCTCTTCAATTGGGAAACAAATCGACTATTTATTTGGAAAATAAATAAAATAGGAAATATCCTAAAATTCGGATTCATCCAAACCCTAGCTTGTTCCTCGCGCGCAATAAAATAAATGGCTGAATTTGGGCCTGTTATGACCTTCTTTGGAGGATGGAGTCTTCATAACATCTGTAGATATCGTCTTAGGCTTTCTGAAACACATTATAATAGACGATCTTAATTTAGATGCTCTCTCTAGAGGCCCACAAAGTTCAGCCCGGATTTGGTCTTCATGTGGGCCGAACTTGGACTTCAGCTGCTCAGAATCATACCCCATTAAATGCTTCTTCGATCCTCTTGGCCGTTGTAATTGGCCCAACTGGAACAAGCAATGGATCATCTAATGATGCTTCTTGATTCTCATCAGAAATGGACATCATTTTCGATGAGTTGAGCCACACGTCCATTTTTGGAGAGATTCGTGGGAGAAAGTGGGAAGCATATGTCTCATTTCTGAATACGACAAACCGGAAGATATTGCAGAAGTTCTATGCAGCCATAGACCCAGATGAGTTCTAGATGAGACTTTATGTTGTTGTCCACAAGAAAGCCATCTCCATGACTGCAGAGCAAATCAATCAGTACCTGATGACAGAGAGTCACCCTCAGTGGGAAGACGAGTATGAGACTCTGGACCCCTTTCAGACCTATGATCAGAGGTTCGAGATTGCTCTCACAGGAATAGAGGACCTATCCTAGGACACCAAGGATTGTAAAGTGCACCAGAGAGAGTTGGGGTTCGTAGAGCACTTATGGAACATCTACTTCAGCTACTTCAGCCAACACCGAATGGACATCAACAAGGTCGTTGCCAATATGCTAGACCAAATGAAGAACCATTTAGATTTTGATGTAAGGAGGACGATAGTGAGGCGGATAGTAGAGTCTGGAAGAAAGTCTGCCTTTAGCCTCGTCTTCCCGTGATTGATCACTCACTTCGCACATGAGCCAGGTATTAGAATTGACAAGCCAGCTGACGGATTGCTAAAACCATAGGGGACTGTAGGCAAGAGAGCCTAAAATGAGGCTATAGAAGGCAAGCCAAGGATCGAGAAACTCCTCACTGCAAGGGAATTGAAACAATAAGAGTGAGAACAAAGACGGGCAGTGATGAGAGCCATTCCTCCGGCAGAGCAAGAGAGATTGGATTCAGAGGATAGAAGCCTATCACCTAAAAGGTTGTAACATATGGGAGGCTAAAGCTCCTAATATCTGCTCATAGAATTGGAGGAAACTCCTCCATCTTCTGCCTATTGTTCGTCCTTTAATTCAGCACTTCATTGGCAATGCTTCTAGTACCTCCTTATGGTTTGACAATTAGCATCCAGATGGTCCTCTCCTTTTGAAATGGAGCCCCCATGTGGTTTATGATTCTGGCCTCCCTATCAACGCAGCGGTTAATACCATTGTTCTTGGTGATTCTTGGAGATGGCCAGTTGCTATGTCCATTGATTTTGTTGAAATTAGAAGTCAAATGCCTACTTACAATCATAACTCCGATCTAGAGGATAGTATTCGGTGGCTCCCTTCTTCCAATGGTATTTACTCAGCCTCTTCTGCTTTGGCCTCTCTTAAAGCCCCTTACCCTCTTGTTCCTTGGTTCAAGCTGGTTTGGTTCCCCCAAAACATTCTGAGAATGAGTTTAATCCTTTGGATGGCTGTTAAAGGTAGGCTCTCCACCCGTGACTGCATTCATAAATATGACCCTAGGGCTATTACTACTTGTGTCCTTTGTAACTCCCATCTTGAATCTCATGCTCACCTTTTCTTTGAGTGCTCTTTCAATAGAGCCATTTGGACTCAACTTCTGAATTATTGTGGGTCTCCTTAGAATGGCTTTGGTTGGAATGTTTTTATTGCTTGGGCTTCTGCCCGTTAGAGAAGGGACACCCCTATTATTGTCACAAAGAAGCTTTGTCTTGTTGTGGCTGTTTATCATATTTGGAGAGAGCGTAATTGTAGAATTTTTGAAGGCACCAAAAAGTCTAGTTCGGTTGTTGTTCGCACAATTATTGACACCATTCGCTGTCGGCTCTCCTCTATCAATCTAAAGGATCACCCGCTTATTACTTTGAATTGGATTGTTAACGCTAATTAATTTTAGTGCTTTGCTCTTGTTTGTTGCTTGCTCTTTTCTTTGAGCTTGTTTTGAGCCCTTTACGAGCTCTTGTTTCTTGTTTGCTCGTGCGTTTATGCTTGTTTTGAGCCTTTGTTTAGCTCTTGCTTTGCTTCCTGAGGTATGCCCCTTGTATTTGTACATTCTTTCTATCTTTCTATGATACTATTTAGTTACCCAAAAAAAAAGGCAGATATTGAGAGCCAGTCTGAGCAGTCAGACTTAGAGGCAGAAAAGCATGGCACAACTTGGGCCAAGAGCATGATGTAGTTCTACAGGGAAATGATGGAGTCCAATGCCACATTGGCAAGGACATTTCGGAAGCTGGCGAAGGAGGTCAACGGATTGAAAGGGGTAGTCGCACGTCTAGCGGGCTACCAACCAGAGCAACCAGTAGAGGGGTCCAGTGAGGAGAGTACTGAGCAGGGTCAGGAGCACCATCAGAAGCGCAGGCAAGAGGAGCCACCTACAGTACTTGAAGCACCTACCTCAGCAGAGTTGCCAGCCTTTCCTACTGGACCAGAGTTAGATATACTTAATCCCAATCTTTTCACTAACATTGATGACATTTTTCTTTAGTCCTATGGCTTAGGACCCATTAAGTCAGGATTTCAACTTCATGGACTTACTTTATAATGAGAACCAGGGCTTAAAGCAGATCTTTCTTAGACCAGAGTGGAACCCAGTGCAGACATATCGGGAGGAGATGGAAGATCAGAAGCTAGAATGGGAGCAGATGCCGAGACAAGCAGAGAATGACTAGTCTTACATCACCAGCATATGTGAGATTGCTATGGACTGATCTGGGGATTCTAGTTCACAACCGATAGAGTATATTATGAAGGAGCCCGAGACACCCACCAATATAGTTCCATACTTGGGGACTCCTCCTTCATCTTAGCCTACCTGTTTCCGTTACTTCACAAAGCCGTTTTACGTGTGTAAATTCACTTGTCAAAAACAATTTATAAAACCTCACGAAGCCTTAAATGGTTCGAAAACACAAGTATGACAATAAGTGGGGTGTCGTCCACAAGGATCGAGACTAGCAAGGACTAGATGATAGTTTAGCAATATTCATGTTATAAACAAAAAAGTAAATTGAAGATGTTGTGAAATGTGAAATAACAAACAACTAAAACTAAACTAGCAATGCAACCTATAAATGGAATGCAAGATATGTATGATGGAGAATAAGGAGTTAACGGACTTATAAGCGAACATTTGGGCAAATGTAATAAACTCGAAAATATGCACGTTTTAACGAAAGTAGCTAATCTAGGGTGTATAAAGTTGGCTATCTATCACTAGCAAGGAGCAAACTTAGGTTGTATAGAGAATGCCTCCTACTAGGATTGATCCATCTCAAGCAACTAACTGAGGATGTATAGTGTTAGTTATGTGATTAGGACCTTAACAATGAATGCACGTATGTCTATCTAGGACTCAACCGATACTAGTTTAGCCAACCTATGGTGTATAATGAAGGCTTCTAATCCTCTCACGAGAGCTGTCCTAGGGTGGATAATGACGGACACCCGTTCGAGGATAGGTGAAGAACGCGGTTATCGAGCCTGGAATTTTGGAATTACTAAATTAGCCAACCTAGGGTGTATAGTGAAGGCTTTTAATCCTCTCACAAGAGCCGTTCTAGGGTGTATAGTGACGGACACCTGCTCGAGCTTAGGTGAAGAACGCGGTTATCGTACTAGGATTCCGGAAATCCATCTATTCTCATAAGCGGTAAACAACTACATAGGATGTATACATAATTGCCTACCTAAATAGCATTCAAAGAGAACTTGCAAAGATAGTGTATCTAAGACAAGTAAATACAAAGAAAAGCCATTTATAATCTTGAATAGAACAATAAAAGATAGACATTAATATATATATAATCAAGTTTATTTACAAAGCCCAATATTCAACAAATTAATCCATCAACCCCTTAGTGGGGATTTAACTACTCATAGTAAATAAACAATATGAACAAAGAGAAAAGAGATAGAGAAGACAAGCTTGGATTATAATCTCCTATTGTTCTTCCTTGAGTAAAGATGGATTGTAAGTGAGATTGGTGGAAATGGTGTGTAAGAATGTGAAGTATGGAAAAAGAAAAAATGTTTTGATCTCTAAAGAGAGATATGGAAGAATAAAATCAAAAGAGACAAATGACATCATAAAATGGGACACATGTATTTCAAAAGTTAGGTCAATTACCAAAACAATCCCTTTCATGGCAAATTACCTTTAGCCTCAGAGGGGTGCTTTTTATAATTTTCCCCACGAATTATAACCGGTTCATCTTTGTGAAGTGCGGGTGTAGTGCGGTTTATCACACCCGCACTTTATGGTTTGGGGAATATTTGGTTCTCAGTTTTTAGTGGAAAGTGCGGGTCGATTGCAGGTCCAAATTCTATGGATCCATCTCCATGGCTGCTTCATGGTGGAGAAAATAATGAAAGTTTGAAATTGGTGATGGTTGCCATGGATCGAATGCACGCGAAATCGGAAGAAGAAAATGATTCGATCTTTCACCGCACCGTAAGTCGGCTTCCGATGAGAAGACGAAACGGCCGGCGGTGACGATCGGGCGGCTGCTGCACGGAGGTTAGGGTTTGGTGAAGGTCTGGTTCGTCCATGTTGCTGGAGGTTGAAGATGAGTCTTCAAATGGGGTATAGTTGGGCTTAATGTGTGGTGAGCTCTTCACACTAGATTGTTGCACTTATTAGGCCTTTTTTCTTAACGTTACTTGCATTTAGACATGGGCTGGGGTGCGTTTAGCAGCTCAACTTATCTAACAAATGAAGCTCACCGTTTCATTAATTGAGGTGGCATGAGATGCTGGTAACTTGCGAAATGCTCCTTGATATCTTCCACAATCACATAATCTTCAATTTATCCTCCACTATTTACACCTTTACCCCTGATTTCACCAAATTACTCTAATGCCCCTAAGCTTTAAGAAATACCTGAAAATACTCAATTCACACAATTAAATCACAGGGAAATGCCCAAGAATTACGCAAAAAGAGAAGGAAATGAAAGCTAAAATCGTACCAATTTTAGTTCAATCAAATACCCTCAAACTTATCTTTTGCTCGTCCTCGAGCAAAACAAATAATAAGCACCAATGGACATGTGTCTAATATTATTCAAAAAATTTCAATCAAGCACTAACTCTTTTTGCAAAGGATTCATAAGCCATTTAAATAACTTGCGAAGCCAAAATGAAGAGATTTAATCAATGATGCACCAATGTGGAATTAGACATGTAAGAAATGCTAAATAAAGATTAAGGGCATGCCACTCTAGCTAATATTGCATGCAGCGCGATCCTACATTCAAAATGCCAAAGCTTCAAAAAAAAAAAAATGCCATTCGGTTTGGAATGTAATTCACCTTGACATCTCATCCTCACTGGATTTCCCTCATTTTTTGCTCAGATTCCTAGGCTTCGCTCAAGATACATATGCAATATGAGCTTATGTCATGGATATCAAATTTAATTGCACATGATACATTTTAAAACACAATTTCTAAAAATGAGGTCTCATGAAAGGATTTGAAGGCCATGAATTAGAAAGAATATGCATCAACCAAATTTCATAAAGTGGATACTCCTAAAGATCATGAAGGTCTTTCTTTTGGTTATAATGGGGTCTTAGGTGAATGTGAAACAAAGAATGGGGCAATGGATAACAAAGAACTCAATGATTACACTAAGGCATACATTCTAATTATGAGTTCCAATTGCTTCACACATATTGTTCACACTTTAGGCGTCCAGGCTTACAATTTCAATTTTTCTTATGCATTATACTCTAGTTTTTCCTTTGAGTAGCTCATTCCACTTTTCATTTCCTCCCTAGGCCAATTATGCCTAATTCTTAGTTCTCTTTTCGCCATTTTTCTTTTCTTGGCTTTGCCAAACTTTTTCTTTTCAAGCTTTCTTATTCTTTGCTTTCCTTTTCTTTTCTTTTCAATTTTTTCTTGCTTTGCTAGACTTTTTGCACACATTTACATGCCTAGGTACACGCCTCTAAATTCTTAAGTATAAGATCTTACGATGATTTCCTAAGCCTTAGTAAATCATTTGGTCAAGGTAAGTCAATTATGTAGGCTATATGGTTCATGTAGATGTGGTTTATGATTGGAAAGCTTAAGATGTGTTTGGCTTCAAAGGGGCTTGGGAGCACACACACTAGAGGATTGGAAGTATTTAGGCCAATTAGTGGTTTTGACATGCATTGCCTAAGATCATTTCTACAGGCTTGTCCATAAAGTGAAATAAAGCATCCACAAACAGTCCATACATTCTATGACAAACAACATTTTAATTCAAATGAGACCTATACATGCTTGTATGAGTGTTTGTGAGTGAGTGTTTAAAGAGTGAAAGAATTCCCTCAAAATCCGCTTTTTAGGCCATGTTTGTGACACTCACAAGAAGTCTCCATTATTAATTCCTAGCCATCAAGCAAAATTGGTAATTCACTCCAACATTAAAAGAAAAAGATTACGCGCTTTGTGCAATGCAATCCTAAGAGGCATGATGTTAATCTAAACCAAGCAATCGCAAAAGAATCACAATTCAGCACTCGCTCATGCAATAGCACAATCTCAACAAGCAAAACATGCTTGAGCATGGCATTATTGTAAGGTTTTCAAAAAAATTTGAAAATTTTGGCTTAAAATGTTTTCACATAATTTGAAAACAAAAGACGGTGTTGCACACAGCCCCAAACCTAAATTAGACATTGTCCTCAATGTCTTTGGGGCATATATAAAAAAAGGTAAACGCAGCGCAACACACATCCACAATCAAAAAGTTTAATAACACAATTGTTAACCGCAAAATCGGCAAAAGATCAAAGAAGAATTTTCAACCTAAATACAAGGAGAAGACACAAGCCAAGATACCGTCTAGTTATTCATAGAAAGAAGAATGCTAAATTAAATCTGGATACCTACCACCTCCTTCGGATCAAGCCTGCCAAGCCCAGCGATCATGGTAACCCCTAAGTAGCCAAATGTGAAGTTCTAATCAGAATTCCGTCACAGAGCTCGGCAAGGTACCACGGTATTGCACCAGTCAGGTATCCCGCTACTAAGATCAACAGGGTACCCCGCCATTACGTTGGTAGAGTACCTTGCTGCCGTATCAGATAAGCATCCATATACTACATCCGCTAAGTACCCCGCTTCTACATTCAGCCAGGTACCTCGCTGCAAGAACAACCGATATCAAGATACCCCGCCGACCAAGCATCTAACTAGGAAAGCATCAAACTAGCAAAATGCGAGGTACATGAGAACCTAGATGAACCCAAATACCCCCAGGGATCCTCTCACCAGTTAACCATAAGAAACATTAACAAAATCCGAAATACGTATGTTCATGTAGACAAGTCTTGAAACTCCAAAGCTAGGGGGATGAAACACGGTCATTCATCTCCCGATAAAAAGGTAGACTCTTTCCCTCCACTTATGAATTCCATTTGAATCAGGAGTCCACTTGTATTAGAATCCTCTCCGAAAGGAATCACTTGATTTGGATAATTAAAGCTCCTACAAGATTGTCTCCTAGAAGGAAAGAAAGTCCGGGGATCGCCAAAACCTTAGACCGAAATTATAGGAGTGCATGGCAAGCAGTGAGACCTATATATACAACACTGCATTCACCATAAAGGGTATCGAAAATTGGCCTCCCCAAACCCTACATCCGTTTTCAGTTCTACTTATCAACAGGCACGAGCACGCCATCTCCATCATCCAACAAAACCTTGAATACAGTCACATATCGCTATAGAAATAATTTTATTAGTTGTATCATCAATAAAATCGCGTCTATTAATCTTTTATGGTATGAGTTTTTTAACCTTTGTTTAACACGAATCTTGTTGGTATCAAACTACATGATATGCCTCCAACCGGGATCAACCTCGATCTTGGTTTTTAAAGTTGTTATTCGGAGATTCATCCTAGTGATGATTTTCCATTAACACTTTTGGCGCCGTCTGTGGGAAATACCTTCCCAACATTTATAGAAAAACTATCTTAGTTCTACCCGACGAAGATAAAAGATGAGACTACAATCCTTTTAGGCTCATCCGGCTCCATCGGGACCCTTGTCACTCGCTTCCACCGAAAGAGCTCAAAGACGAGGTAGAGGATCCATAAATGACAATTAGACACCAATACCTCCTCTAGTCGCAGCCGTAGCCGCAGGCCCTTTGCCTCGAGATCTGATTAAGTAGGAGATCAATCGGGATATTCTAGAGCAATAAGCTGCTACCTACGTACAAGCCATCCGACTCAGAATGATAGCTCAAGGAATACCCTTTGAAGCAGCCGGGATCGTAGCAGACATTGACCCAAGTATCCGGGTACAAGTATTTGACTGACTAGGATCATCTCCACCAACCCCGGTCCGCCAGGTTAATCTCAGACCCCGACTGGTAAAGTCCACAATTGAGATTCCACTGAGGAGAGTCCAACCCCCTACAAGGCCAAGGGGAGAGAAGAAAGATCCACAGCTAGACTCAGAAGAAAGCGTAAGATCCCGAAAAAGCCTTAGAAGTAGGCACCAGAAAGCCAAGTGGAAAAAAGTGGTTGTCGATTCAGAGACCTCGGATGAAGAAGGCTCGGTGTCTTGATCCGAAAATGCTAAACCTCAGCGCCTGGAAGATTAGATGGCCAAAAGGGCTAAGGAGTTGGAGGAATTAAAGAAGGGAAAGCATCAAGGAATCCGAAAAAATCCCCTAGGTGAGATGAATGCACCATTCTCCAAAAGAATCAGGGAGGCGGGGCTCCCCCCAAATTTAGGATGCCCTTAGAAAAGTATTCCGGAACAGAGGATCCAATCAGTTACTTGGAAAGCTTTGTCCACCAGATGGAAGTTCAGAATGCAACACGGTCAGACATGTGCAGGATGTTCCTCTCGACCTTGATTGACTGTGCCAAAACGTGGTTCAGGAAATTGCCACAAGATAGTGTTGATTATTTTTTTAAACTCACCACAGCTTTCTGTGCACAGTTTCAGGGAATCAAGCCTAGTCCCAAGGACCCTATCTTGCTTCAGTATGTGATTTAGGAGCGGGGTGAAACATTGAGGTCTTATGTGGAGAAATTCCAGAAGGAAGTGATCCAGATGGGAGTATTCGAAGAAAAAGAAACCTTGGTTAATTTTTGAAGAAACTTGTAGGCGGGCAGACTATTCCGCTCTTTTGTTAAGCATCCAGCGAAAACTTACCAGGAACCTACAATCGAGCTTTAGATTAGGTAGACATAGAAGAGCAACTCCAGATCAAGGTGGAACATGATGATGCCCGGCTGGCCCCGCATCCTAAGAATAAGGCTCCGAAGCCAGTACCAGCCAAGAGATTCTAAAATCAGCCCCCAAACAAGTCAACCTATAGGCCGTCTCCTATTCCTTTGTACCAAGAAAGGTACCCGACTAGAAGATCCCCTCTCAGAAGATCGCCCCCCAGGGCGGCCCCTTAGAAAGAAGTTGTCTAGGTAGTAAATGAGGAAGATGTATATAATCACTACACCCCCCCCCCCCCCCTCTCATTGCTTCAAGAGAAACCATCTACCTCACCATACAGGACAACGGCCTACTCAAGAAGCCAGGTCCCATGAAAGTCCCAACTGATAGGAGAAACCAATACAAGTATTGCGATTTCCACGAGGATGTCGGACACAACACTTTAGAATGCTATAGCCTCCGTAATCAGATCGAATGATTGGTAAGGGGAGGCCTGCTAACGGAATTTCTACAACAGATACGGGATAGCATCAAGAAAGGAAAACGGGTACAAAACGGGATGCAGGAGGCGACAGATAGAAGGAGGGATGGAGAGAAGGATCTGATGTAGCAGATCCAGGTTATTCATACCATTAGTGGAGGCCCCACCTTGGTTGGAACATTTAATAATTCTAGGAAGAACCACGCAAGAAAGATTCCCAAGCTCAACCAAGTCATGATATATTCAAGGTCAATAGTGGATCCTGAGATCCATCATGCTCTACCAAGATTGTCTTCACAGAGGAAGATGTCTACAATACAGTCCAACCACATGACGATCCCATGGTAATCTCGGTACAGATTGCCAACTGCTGAGTTCACCGTGTCTTGATCGATACAGGAAGCAGCGTCGACATCCTATTTAAGGGAGCTCATGAGCAACTTAACTTAAAGAATTCTTGCTACAACAGCTGCACCTCGCTTTTGTATGGATTCACAAGGGACTCTGTAATGCCCATGGGATCCAAAATCTTGCCGGTGATAGTCGAAGAAGCTCAACTTCAACAGAACGTGATGACGGAGTACATCTTGGTGGATACCCCGTCCGCCTACAATGCCATTCTGAGTAGGCCCTTCCTCTCAGGGATTAGGGGGTACTATCCATCTATCACAACGTCTAAAAGTTTCCAGTGGGAACAAAAGTAGGAGAACTCAGAGGGGATCGACAGGCAACGCGCAATTGCTATGCAGTATCTACCAATCTCGCCGCGCTTGCCAGATAGTGCACACGTGGCTAGTGAAGTAAACCTGGATACACCGGAACAATGTCATTATGACATGGAAGAAGGAGAGGTACCAGACATAGTCATAGAAGAGCAAGAGGATGAAGAGCAGGGTTGGACCACTGGTCGTCTTGCAGATCAATTAGAAGAAATACCCATCAGGGGAGAAGATCACACTAAGGTGGTGAAAGTTGGAGGTGGATTGGATCCCGAAGTCAATGAGGACTTGATAAAGCTCCTCAGAGAATACAAAGATATTTTTGCTTGGACCCATGAGGAAATGCCCGACATTCCTCTTAGCTTGGCCACTCATAGGTTGGCAATAGACGCAACCGTCAAACCAGTGAAACAGAAATGAAGACACTTCAACACCGAACGGAACGACACAATCCAGGAAGAAATGGACAAACTCCTAAAGGCTAGATTCATCAGGGAATCCTAATATTCCGAATGGATCGCCAATGTGGTCATGGCAACCAAATCTAACGGAAAATGGTGAATGTATGTTGACTACACGGATCTCAACCGGGCTTACCCCAAAGATAGCTTCCCGCTGCCTAAGATCGATCAGCTCATCGATTCTACCGCGGGAAACAAGCTTCTAAGCTTCATGGATGCCTTCTCGGGAAACAATCAGATCATGATGCATCCCTCAGATCAAGATAAGACCAGCTTCATCACTAGGCAAGGCCTCTACTGCTATAAGGTAATGCCATTCGAACTTAAAAATGCAAGTTCTACATACCAGCGTATGGTGAACAAATTGTTTAAGAAGCAGATAGGAAGATCCATAGAGGTGTACATAGATGACATGATTACAAAATCTTTGGAGGCTGGGAAACACCCAGAAGATTTACGCCAAACTTTCCAGGTATTTAGGAAGAACCAGATGAGACTAAACCCCGCAAAGTATGCTTTCGGGGTAGCAGCAAGAAAATTCTTGGGGTTCATGGTACATAAAAGAGGAATCGAGGCCAATCCCAAGAAGATCAAGGCCATCCTAGACCTCAAGTCTCCCACAACACTCAAGCAAGCACAGGGATTGACAGGCCGAATAACAACATTGAACCGATTCATATCCCGCTCCACTGATAAGTGCCTCCTGTTCTTCAAGATTATCAAGCAGGGAAAGAAGGTAAAGTGGGATGAACAAAGCGAGTTGGCTTTCCATGCCTTAAAGGAATACTTGGCCAATCCTCATCTACTGGTCAAGCCCCTCACGGGAGAGGAGCTCCAACTTTACATAGTCGTCTTAGAAGGTAACGCTAGTAGGGCCTTAGTGAAGGAATACAGTGACGGAATACAGAGACCGGTGTACTATGTGAGCCGTGCTTTCACCAAGTCTGAAAATAATTATACCCTCCTGGAAAAGCTCGCCTATGCTTTGGTAACTATAGCCAGAAAGCTCCGGCCCTATTTTCAAGCACACACTATCGTGGTAGTCACCGATCAACCCTTACGACAATTCCTCTAGAGGCCGGATGTGTTAGGCAGGCTGGTTTTATGGGCCTTAGAGCTCAGCCAATTTGACATCAAATACAAGCCAAGGTCCACGATCAAAGCACAGGCCTTAGCCGACTTTGTAATGGAGTTTGGCATAAATCCGGACCCAATTACCAAGCCCGACCCCAGTCCGAATCAGACCGATCTGAACTGGCCTGAAGATAACAAGACCTGGATTCTATACACGGATGAGGCATCGAGTCAAATATGGATACCTACCATGTCCTTCGGATCAAGCCAACCAAGCCCAGCGATCCTGGCAACCCCTAAGTAGCCAGATGTGAAGTTCTACTCAGAATCCCGTCATAGAGCTCGACAAGGTACCCAGCTATTGCACCAGTTAGGTATCCCGCTACTAAGATCAACAAGGTACCCCACCATTACGTGAGCATAGTACCTCGCTGCCGTATCAGATAAGCATCCATATACTACATCTGCTAACTACCCCACTTCTACAGCCTCCCACCAAGTGCATGATTTAACTTCTAGGCAAGACGTGGCATGGTGCTTGATCGTGCCAAATATGTAGTATAGGCCTTCATTTTCGATTCCTTTGTCTCGTTCTTGTGTGTATTTTTTGTATATTTTATGTCTAATAGGCTCGTTTGTGCTAATTGCAAGCGATAGACGTAATTTAGGTGCTGTAGATGAAAAGCGATAAATTCAGATGCGAAACAACCAGAGTCAACACAAAGTACGGGTCCCAACCGCACTCCACCCTCACTCTTGCCAAAATCTGGTACCTGATAAATACAGCCAAGATAAAGTGCGGGTCATCGAATCGCACTCCACAAGCACTATTGCCAAGAACAGAGAAGTGGAAGTGCACATGACAGTTAAAGTGCGGGTCATCCAACCGCACTCCACCCGCACTGTTGCCCAAAATAAAGAAGTGGGATTTGCACATGACGTTAAAGTTCGGGTCAAGTGCGGGTCATTCAACCGCACTCTGCGCGCGACAGCTTCTGTTTTCAAGCTTAAGTGACCTATTTTTACATCCCCTATAAATAGAAAAGCATGGGCACGAACCCAAAAATCTCCATACATCCTCCACACATATATTTTAATATCTTCTTGTAACTTAGCTCTAGAAACACTTCTCCCTCTCATCCAAATCATCTCTACTCAACACAAAGGTAAAGGAGACTTGGATCAAAGCTTCAAGGAAGGAGAGCTCTTCAAGGGTTTCCTCTCAATCTCTCTCTTAGATTTGTATTTGTTGTAAAGAACATGAGTAGCTAAAATACCCCACTATGGGGTTGATGTTATTTGTTTGATGGATATTTGTGCTTTGTACATAAACTCTATGTTTTATATTTAATGTATTTATTCTCTATTCCATTGCTTGATAGATTTCCATTATTGATTTGCTTGGATACACCCTTTTAACATGTTAATTTGGATTACTTGAGTAGGCAATTAGGTTGTCTAATGCTCTATTGAATGGAAGGATTTCTGAAAATCCGGCTTTACAAACCGTGACCTTAATCTAACCTATACACCCTAGGTCGGCACTTGTGAGAGGATTAGAAGCTTTCTCTATACACCCTAGGTTGGCTACTTTAGTGATTTTACAAGAACTAACCTTCGAGTAAAATCCGGTTGAATAACCTTAAGCTTCATCCAATCTCAAACGGGTGGCATCCGCTATACACCCTAGGGCGGCCACTTGTGAGGGAATTGGAAGTGATCGCTATAAACCCTAGGATGGCTACGTTAGAAATAGGTCGAACCATGGTTAGATAGATGAGCTTCATGGTTAAAATCCCAATTGAGCAACTAGCCACTATTGGTTGTTTAGGAGGGATTAATCGCTAGTAGAGGGTTTTCGTTATACACCCTAGGTTGACCCCTTGCTAGTGGTACATAGCCAATACTATACACCCTAGGTTGGTTACATTTGTCATCACATGCTTAATTGAGAGTTTGTTGC
The DNA here is from genome assembly GCA_035582765.1 of Acer negundo. Lineage (NCBI taxonomy): Eukaryota > Viridiplantae > Streptophyta > Magnoliopsida > Sapindales > Sapindaceae > Acer > Acer negundo. Next base: position 21,557,058 of record CM069235.1, on the reverse strand, counting down.
AATTGCCCCAATATTCGTTTACGAGTCCATCAACTCCATAGTTCCATCATCATACATTCATCACTCAATTACCATTCCATTTAGATTGCATTATTAGTTTAGTTTATATTATATTTTCACCTACCATATACTTTACTTTTATGCTCACTAGTTCTATTAATCCTAATCTTATCACCGCTACCCCGATCTCAGTGGACGACACCCGTGCTTACCGCTTTACTCGTATTTATACTTGTGAACGCATCGCATAGGTTTTATAAATTGTTTTGACGGACGGTTTTCTAACGGTGAAAATATCTCCATCAAATGGCGCCGCTGCCGGGGATTAGTGTGCGTAGTAGTGATTAGATTAGTTTTAATACTATTAGTTTCTTAGTTGTTTTTAGCTTTGTTAGTTTCTTTTTATTACTTTGGTAGTTTTGTTTTTGTTTGTTTTAGGACTATATGGATTTGTTTTGGTAAAATTCAGGGCTAAGTTTCTCACCAACATGCCTGGCAATGATGAGAAAATGAAGCTTCTACAAGAACGTTGGGGAACCAAACTGTTGTGATCATCCAATAGATCAAAAGGAGACATTTAAACTCCGAATGGAGTTTGAAGTGGAGCGAAGCAAGAAAATGGATGAGATGGAAAGGTGGATCAACATAAATCAGGAGCTTATGAAGGTGACCAAGGAGCTATTGTTGGCGAGGGATGTGTCAAAGAAAGAGAATGAAGAACTTCAAGAGAGAGTTGAGATGGCTTCCCGAGAGAAAGAAGAAATGAGGGAATATTTTGAGAAGAAGTTGCAACTCTTGAAGAAGGGGCTTGAAGGCAAGGAAGCCTTGGAAATGGAAAAGGCGAAAAACCTTTAAGAACTAAACAAAAAATTGATGCTTGAAGTGCAGAGGCTCAGAAATGAGTGCAACATTGAAGGAGTTCGAGAACTTGGTGAGGGTATCAAAGGAATTCAAAGAAAAGATAGCTTGCATATCAAGAACAATGCAAGTGGATGTTGTACAAAAAGCCAAAGCTCTAGAGGAAGCAAAAGAAGCACTTAGCAAAAAGGAGGAGGAGGTCAAGGTGTTACAAGTGAAACAAATCAAACATCCTCAAGACCACGCATCAAAGGGGAGTTCCTCTAATTCTAATCTTTTTTGCTATGCATGTGCTAGGTTAGAGCATTTGAAGGCTAAGAATTTCAAACCAAGCCAACATAGGAAAACTAGGGGTCCTAGGAGTCGGCCTAGGGTCAAGCAAATATGGGTAAGGAAAGACCAAGTGCACTTATATAGAAACATGAAAAAAAGGAAAAGATAATGAATTCCCCTAAATTTATTTGGGTTGTGAAAAATAGATAATTTCCTAACTTGGTTAAACCACCCTTAGAGGACTCTAGCCTCTCCATGAATGCATCCTATTGAATAATTTTGATGCATGTAGTTAGGTTTATGTTTTATGTTGTTTAAATTCAATAAATTGTGCTGTTGGGATGTTTTTGTTCAAATGATTATTTTTGTGGATGATTGAGCTGGAGGCTCTTATGCTTGCACTTAATGATTATGAGCCGGAGGCTCTATTGCATGATTGTGATTATATAGGTTTTAGTGCTTTATATTGTTTAATTCGGTTTGGGGGTTGTTCTTACCCCATTCCGTCAATTTTGATAAAATGCTTGATGATTAAGCTTGACTTGTGCCTCAATGATATATTGCATGAATTGCCTTTATTTTGTGAGCCTTGATTGAGTTATTTTTGTTTTGTTGGAACATTGATTGTGCATGATTAGTGTCTAGGTTTGTTTTGAGTCTTTTTATTATCGACTTTTTCTTTGACCTTTGCGAAAGTCCCTGTTTTGAAATTTCAGAGGCAAAATGTTTCATAAAAACTGTACTTATTGGTGAGGAAATAAATTATTTCGCCTAAGTTTTGTTCTTCAATTTTTCAATACGGTTCTAACGGTATAAAGAACATAAATTTCTAGGTGGGGGTTCAAAAGTTATGAACGTTTCTTCGACCAAAGGTCATGGGCGATGCCCTGTTTTGAAATTTTTCTCGTGAACTATCTTTGACGTATGTTTACACACTTTTTCAATTTTAATTTTGAAATATTTTCTAAATAAAAAGTGTACAATTGCATGTCTGTTTTCCTATGACAAAATTTGAAAAAGATTTATTGAGTATTTTTGAACATATACACTAAAGAGCGGACATAGGTCGATTTCAAAAGTCACCAGTTTTTTTTGGAACTTTAACCTCCATCTTGAGTTGGTCTTTCACATTGTGTTTTTTGTGTTTTGAGTCATGTTAAGTGCGTGCCGTTAGGCAGGATTCTCTTTTCTTCAACATTGAGGACAACGTTAGGTTTCGGTTTGGGGGTATAGATGCCTTTTTGAGTCGTCTTTTGTGTCTTGAGTCGTTTTAGTGTCATATTTTCAAAAAGTTGCTGCTTAGCCAGAATTTTGAGCTTATTTAGCTTGGTGAGATACCTGGAGCATAGTGTTTGTGGCGAATGTGTGTATGCTTTGTTTGCTTATTAAATAACTCTTAGTCACTTTAAGGGTCTCACTTGCACTTCATGGGCTAGTCTCATCTTTTAGTGTCCAAGTTTAGGGAACTCGGTGCTCAAGCGCCTTGTTCTAATAGTGGAGATTTCCCTTGTGAGATCACAAACACAAGCCAAAGTGTGTATATTTGAGGGAATATGTTTTTCAAATCTATAGACACTATTCAAACACCATGCATAGTCTCATTACATCAAAATCATCATGTGTCATAGAACATGCATCATATATGTGGACTGCTTGAGAGAAACTTTTATTCCCTTGATAGATTAATCCTTTGAAGTGATATTAGGCAATGTGTGTTTTAGCCACTTAAAAAGCCTAAATACTTCCTATTCCCGTAATATGTATGCTCCCAAGCCAATTTTGAAGCCAAACACATAGGACTTTTTCATTCTACACCCACATTATCCATAACCCAAGCAACCCAAGCAACCTAAACACTAAACCAACCCTCACTTAATTGATCTTGTTTAGGCTTAGGATTGAATGTAAAATTGTGCTTTAATTTGATAAACGGCGTGTACCTAGGCCAGAGTAATGAGTTGTGAAAATGTGTATAGTAAAAAGGCATGGAAAGAAGAAGAAAAGAAATAAAAGAAGCAAAAAGAAACAAAAGAAAAATATGCTTCAATTGCCTTGTTTAAATTGTAAATGCTACTCAAAGAGGTAACAAGAGTACTTAAAGATTGCATCTAGAGTTTAATTGTATGCCTGGACACCATATTATATTTCGAAGTGGAGTTGCATGAGGAAGTGTAGAATGTATTGTCTTAACTTGGTTGATTAGTGCTTGTGCCTAAATCCCCATTCTTTTTAATCACCATTCACCGTGGCCTCGTTACAACCAAATGGAAAAAACCTAGTTGATCTTCGGGGAAGTCTAGATTGGGAATATTAGTTAATGCATGTTTTTTCCACGTTCATGGCATTTGAATCTTTCACGAAACTTTTTCACTAAAAAGAGCGTTTATTCTATACTAAATGTATGCAACAAATTTGATTCCTTGCATACATGTTGCATGAGTGTGAACCTAGGTTCTGAAAGGAAAGATAAGAGAGAATCCATGTGAGAACTTAGAGTTGAAGTGAATTATGCTCGAGGCGTGAGAGTGAGTAGTTTCTATGGCAAGGGTACTTTAAGTGTGGGATTCGTGTTGTGTGAATTTCCTTTGGGGTGCCTTTGAGTTGTTTAGAACATTTTGCATATGCTCATTCCTCACTCCCACTTGTTTTTGGCGTATCTCTTTAAGTTGGTTTTGCATAAAGTTTTCTTTGTATCTAGGAATGTTTTTAGTTCGAGTCATTTTATTGTTGTGTCTTATTTGTATTGTTTTGAGTTTGCTTGAGGACGAGCAAAGGTTTGGTTTGGGGGTGTTTGATCGTGCCAAATATGTAGCATATTTCGACCCTCATTTCCTATTCCTTTGTCTCGTTCTTTTGTGTATTTTCTGTATATTTTATGTCTAATAGGCTCGTTTGTGCTAATTGCAGGCAATAGACGTAATTCAGGTGTTGTAGATGAAAAACGATAAATTCATATGCGAAACAGCCAAAGTTAGCACAAAGTGCAGGTCAAGTATGGGTCCCAACCGCACTCCACCCGCACTCTTGCCAAAATCAGAGACCTGATACTTGCAGCCAAGATAAAGTGTGGGTAAAGTGCGGGTCATCCACCCGCACTCCACCGGCACTATTGCTAAGAACAAAGAAGTGGAAGTGCACATGACAGTTAAAGTGCGGGTCAAGTGTGGGTCATCCAACCGCACTCCACCCGTACTGTTGCCCAAAATAGAGAAGGGGGATTTACACCAGACGTTAAAGTGTGGGTTATTCAACCACACTCAACCCGCACTTTGCATGCGACAACTTCTATTTTCAAGCTTAAGTGACCTATTTTTACATCCCCTATAAATAGAAAAGCATGGGCACAAACCCAAAAATCTCCATACATCCTCCACACATATATTTCAATATTTTCTTGTAACTTAGCTCTAGAAACACTTCTCCCTCTCATCCAAATCATCTCTACTAAACTCAAAGGCAACTAGTAGACTTAGATCAAAGCTTCAAGGAAGGAGAGCTCTTCAAGGGTTTTCTCTCAATCTCTCTCTTAGATTTGTATTTGTTGTAAAAAACATGAGTAGTTAAAATACCCCACTATGGGGTTGATGTTATTTGTTTGATGGATATTTGGGGCTTTGTACATAAACTCTATGTTTTATATTTAATCTATCTATTTTCTATTCCATTTCTTGATTGATTTCCATTATTGATTTGCTTGGATACACCCTCTTAGCATGTTAATTTGTATTACCTAAGTAGGCAATTAGGTTGTCTATTGCTCTATTGAATGGAAGGATTTTCGGAAATCCGGTTCTACAAACCGTGTCCTTAATTTGACCTCGAACGGGTGTCCGGCTCTATACACCCTAGGTCGGCACTTGTGAGAGGATTAGAAGCCTTCTCTATACACTCTAGGTTGGCTACTTTAGCGATTTTACGAGAACTAACCTTCAAGTAAAATCCGATTGAATAACCTTGAGCTTCATCCAATCTCAAATGGGTGGCCTCCACTATACACCCTAGGGTGGCCACTTGTGAGGGAATTGGAAGTGATCGCTATACACCCTAGGATGGCTACGTTAGAAATAGATCGAGCTACAGTTAGATAGATGAGCTTCATGGTTAGAATCCCAATTGAGCAACTAGCCGTTGTTGGTTGTTTAGGAGGGATTAATCGCTAGTAGAGGGTTTTCGCCATACACCCTAGGTACCCCTTGCTAGTGGTACATAGCCAACACTATACACCCTAGGTTGGTTACATTTGTCATCACATGCTTAATTGAGAGTTTGTTGCAATTGCCCCAATATTCGTTGACGAGTCCATCAACTCCATAGTTCCATCATCTCCATAGTTCCATCATCATACATTCATCACTCCATTACCATTCCATTTAGATTGCATTCTTAGTTTAGTTTATATTATATTTCCACCTACCATATACTTTTATACTCACTAAGTTCTATTAATCCGAATCTAGTCATCACTACCCCGATCTCAGTGGACGATACCCATGCTTACCGCTTTACTTATATTTATACTTGTGAAAGTATCACATAGGTTTTATAAATTGTTTTGACGGACGGTTTTCTAACAACGAAAACCTTATCATTAGTGCTCTGCACTCAAACTTCCATAATGTTGTTTTTCATAGGATAAGGCTCTCGCCCTTTTTATGAGCACTCTTGGCTTGCTCGTCCCTCCATGACTCGCAAGTTGTCTTTATTTCATCCCAGGAGATAAAGAAACCTTACTTTATCGCATAAGCAACACAACACTTGCTTCCTCAAGTAGCAATAGTAAATCTACACACTCACAAGCATATTAGAAAGTTCCAGTAAACAAGATTCCACTCAATAAGTGCAATTGCCAAATCAGAGCCCAATACCATTTATCAAAGAAAACAAACTTAAACCAACTAAATAAATCGCACAATAGATTTTTCCCCCAAACCTAGCTTTTCCCATGCATATGCATGCACATTATAACAAATTAAGGGATAAGAACTTAATTTACAAGAGAAAAATAAATTGTGTAATTTTAAAACACACAAAAACACAATGCGAAAGACCGTCTCAACATGGAAATCGACCCATGTCCACTCTTTAGTGCATATTTTCAAAAGTAGTCAGTAAAACTTTCTCAACTTTTGAAACAGGAAAATAGACATGCAAATGCACACTTTTAATTTAGAAAAAATTTCAAAATTAAAATTGGAAAAGTGTGCAAATGGATGTCAAAGATGGTTCATATGTAGATTTTCAAAACAGGACATCGCCCATGACCTTTGGTCGAAGAAACATTCATAACTTTTGAACCTCAACCTAGAATTTTACGTTCTTTATACAGTTGGAATTGTATCGAAAAATCAAAAAATACCATGTGAGCGAAATAATTTATATCTTCACCAAAAGGTACAGTTTAATTGAAACATTTGGCCTCAAATTTTTCAAAACAAGGTACTTTCACAAAGGTCAAAGAAAAACTTGAAAAACTAAAAAGAAAAATTACTCAAATAATGAATCCACATCCCCAAACCCAATCTAAACATTTTCTTCAATTTTTATATGACATTGAGATGCATGGACAATGAATAAATGAAGCATGGGAGGCAAGAACTCAAGACACAAACAACATAAACCTCCAAGGCACTATACACAACTCAAACAAGCCAACTTAACTTGCCTTATTATCTTAAAAATGTAAAACTTTAAAACAAACAACTCAAAGACATTAAATCATGGGTTTCACAATGACTTTTCTCCAAAACTTAGAATTACCGAAACATTAAAATGCACAAAGAACTCAATCATAAAAGTACAATCTTAGTTAAATGAGAAAAGAAATTGTGAACTCCTAATGTGTACTAAAAATGTTCAATGCTATGCACTCAAATCGGGACATGGGTCAACAAAAGGAGGTTTAACCGGATTTGGAGATCCACTCCTTTTGACCACCCAAATGGGTGTCAATGGTTTATTCAATTTTTTCGCTCCTTTTTTTCTCACTTGACTTACTAGGTCTTTCCTAACCCAAATTTGCTTCACTTTTGGTTGGAACATTCTAGATCTTCTTTAACTCATTCTTAAATTTTGAAAACTAAAACACTGGGTCTTAGTGTGACCTCTTTTTCCACAAAAGTAACAAATTAAAGAACGGTTAGAAAAACTCCCTATGGGGTAATGGATGTGGGCCCCTTAGTGATACCTAACTTGGAGGGACTTCATCTGTTGCTCCACTGCGGCAAGTTGGACTAGAAAATCACACTTTTTGACCTTGGCTAGCTTCAATTCCTCTTCTTTCCTGTTCAAACGTGCTTGCAATTCCATTGCGGTATTTGTTGATTTCTCAACTCCCATAAGCATCTTTCGAAACCTCGTTGAGTTTTCCTCCTTAAACTCCATAGAAAATTTGGCTAAATCTTCTAGGTTCCTTGAAGTTACTTTCTACTTTTTTTCAAGCACGACGACTTGTTTACCTAGTTCTTCACTTGAAGTTGAGAATTCTTGTACCTTTTTTGTTAAAAGCCTATTCTCCGCCTTTAGCATTCTCACTTCTAGGATAAGTTTTTCATTATCTCTTTCAAGTTCTCCTATATCCATAAGAGTTCTTTTTGCCAAATTTTAGTCTTTAAGCTTAATCGCCTCTTGTTCTAACAATCATGGTTTCCTTCTTCAATTTCGGTTACCATCTCAAAAGCTTGCACAGGATCAACTGCTCGACTCTTTTTCATTCTTGACTTAGGAACCTTTAACACTAGGCAACCATCTTCTCGTCTATCCTTAGGTTGGTTACCATTGAACTTTACACTCTTGCCTCCATGACTGAAAGCTATATCCACATGTTACAGTCGTGAGAACCAATTGGATAAGAGAGTGAGTCATGGATGTCTTCGTGCGATTTCTCCAACTTGGAGGTCTTCAAACTTCCAAGAAGGGGTATGTGCGATACATCTTGTTTTGGTGACTTGGGAAGTTGTGTCCTTGATTCCGGATTTGTCATCTTAACCTCGTCTTCCTCTTCTAACTCCTTCTCCCCCATTCCTTTCGTTTGTACATTTTAATTTTCTTCGACGGTAACCTCCTTGTTGCTATCTCCCAAAACTCATTTGTTTTGAAGGATTGCCAATTCTCTAGCTTGCTCTGGTTGACTAAGGGATATCTCATTCTATCTTTCTTGTAACAATTCTGCCAACTACCCGATTTGGAATTTGATCCTATGAATAGAGGAATCCATCTTGTTTGATTGTCTATCATTTTCCCACATGCATGTTTCCCAACTCTCTACATGTGCTTGCTGGAGCAGCTGGACCTTTTGTGTATCTTGTTGGGCTGACTGTGTGAATTGTCCTATCATTCCTTCAAGTGATCCCCCATCTAGTTGAAAGGAATAAATGCAATCATGATTGTAGTAACACTCCTCCTGCATATTTTGTGACGCTCCCTATTGAGTTGACATTGTCTCCTCATTCTTCTGAAGATACTCACTAAATAGGTTCACAAGTTTCTCTTCATCTGAAATGGTTCAGACCTCATTGTAGTCCCATTGGAAATCTTGATTATTCCCCCAAGGGTATGGGTCATCATATGGCCCATACCCTTGCTCAAAATCTTGCCAAGAATAATCCATGAAACCTGAAATACTGAGAAACAAAAACTACCCAACGCAGTCACACGAATACAACAAGCCAAGTGTATTTTTGAAATAAAGAACAACAAAAAACAATAAAAAATAAAATGCTACTAAACACATCTACTACTAAAGCAAAACTAATAAAAGCTAAACTCGCTGATCCTTGGCAACGACACCATTTTCACAAAGCCGTTTTGCATGTGTAAATTCACTTATCAAAAATAATTTATAAAATCTCACGAAGCCCTAAATGGTTCGAAAACACAAGTATGGCGGTAAATGGTGTGTCGTCCACAAGGATTGGGACTAGCAAGGACTAGATGATAGTTTAGCAATATTCATGTTATAAACAAAAAAGTAAATGGATGATGTTGTGAAATGTGAAATAACAAACAACTAAAACTAAACTAGCAATGCAACCTAGAAATGGAATGCGAAATGGAATGAAAGATATGTATGATGGAGACTAAGGAGTTAACGAACTTATAAGCGAACATTTGGGCAAATGTAATAAACTCAAAAATATGCACGTTTTAACGAAAGTAGTCAATCTAGGGTGTATAGAGTTGGTTATCTATCACTAGCAAGGGGCCAACCTAGGGTGTATAGAAAAGGCCTCCTACTAGGATTGATCCCTCTCAAGCAACTAACCTAGGATGTATAGTGTTAGTTACTTGATTAGGACCTTAACAATGAATGCACGTATGTCTATCTAGGACTTAACCGATACTAGTTTGGCCAACCTAAGGTGTATATTAAAGGCTTCTAATCCTCTCACGAGAGTTGTCCTAGGGTGTATAGTGACGGACACCCGTTGGAGGTTAGGTAAAGAACGTTGTTATCGAGCCTAGAATTTTAAAATTACTAAATTAGCCAACCTAGCGTGTATAGTGAAGACTTCTAATCCTCTCACGAGAGCCGTCCTAGTGTGTATAGTGATGGACACCTGCTCGAGGTTAGGTGAAGAACGTGGTTATCGAACCGGGATTCAGAAAATCCATCTATTCACATAAGTGGTAAACAACTACATAAGATGTATACATAATTGCCTACCTAAATAGTATTCAAAGAGAACTTGCAAAGAGAGTGTATCTAAGACAAGTAAATCCAAAGAAAAGCCATTTATAATCTTGAATAGAATAATAAAAGTTAGACATGAATATATATAGAATCAAGTTTATTTACAAAGCTCAATATTCAACAAATTAATCCATCAACCCTTTAGTGGGGATTTAACTACTCATAGTAAATAAACAATATGAACCGAGAGAAAAGAGATAGAGAAGACTCATGGTGAGACCTTCCGCTTGAAGCTTGTATTATAATCTCCTAGTGATCTTCCTTGAGTAGAGATGGATTGTAAGTGAGAATGTGATGGAAAAAGAATGTGATGGAAATGGTGTGTAAGAATGTGATGGAAAAAGAAAAAGTGTTTTGATCTCTAAAGAGAGATATGGAAGAAGAAAATCAGAAGAGACAAATGACATCAGAAAATGGAACATTTATATGTATTTCAGAAATTATGTTACGAGTGGTCAATTACCAAAATATCCCCTGGAATGGAAAATTACCTTTAGATCCCTCAGAGGGTAACTGTTTGTAATTTTCCCCACGAATCAGAACTGGTTCATCTTTGTGAAGTGCTGGTGTAGTGCAGTTTATCACACCTACACTTTATGGTTTGGGGAATTTTTGGTTTTCGGTTTTGGTGGAAAGTGCGGGTCGAGTGCGGGTGTTGACCCGCACTATTCTATGGATCCATCTCCATGGCTGCTTCATGGTGGAGAAAAGAATGAAAATCTTAAATTGGTGATGGCTGCCATGTATCGAATGCACGCGAAATTGGAAGAAGAAAATGATGCGATCATTCACGGCACCGTAAGGCGGCTTCCTGTGAGAAGACGAAACGGCCGTCGACGACGATCGGGCGGCTGCTGCACAGAGGTTAGCGTTTGGTGAAGGTCTGGTTCGTCCATGATGCTGGAGGTTGAAGATGAGTCTTCAAATGGACTGTATTTAGAAAGCCAATGGGTGTAGTTAGGCTTAATGTGTGGTGAGCTCGCATATTAGGCCTTTTTTCTTCATGTTAGTTGCATTTAGATATAGGCCGGGCTGCTTTTAGCAGCCCAACTTTTCTAACAAAGGAAACACACCGTTTCATTAATTGAGGTGGCATGAGCTGCTAGTAAATTGCGAAATGCTCCTTGATATCTTGCACAATCACATAATCATCAATTTATGCTCCACGTTTTACACCTTTACCCCTGGTTTCATCAAATTACTCCAATGCCCCTAAGCTTTAAGAAATACCTGAAAATACTCAATTCACACAATTAAATCATGGGGAAATGCCCGAGAATTACGCAAAAAGAGAAGGACATGAAGGCTAAAATTGTACTAATTTTGGTTCAATCAAATACCCCCAAACCTATATTTTGTTCGTCCTCGAGCAAAACAAATAATAAGTTGAGCTTCCAGTAGCAGTGATAGCATCATCAAAAACAGCAGCACCAGTTACACCAGTGATGACACCATTTAGGCGGATTGGTACTCCGCGGATTTTTGTAGGCAAAGCATTATTCCACAGTTTTTGTGTAATTGATACTTTTTGGGTTTGGTTGTATTTATAGTACTTGGACTTTCACTTTCATTTTCATTATTATTATATTATTGACGTATATTTTCTTACATATAAATTAGTTAGTTAGTTAGTTAAATGCTTAGACTTAAGTGTGAAATTTTTGTGCTTGAACAATAGTGCTTAGGATGATACTATCTAGTAGAATAGGGTTTTTGAAATACGTGCAGGGATGGACCTAATAACATGTGATTGAACATGAATTGTTCATTTTTGGTATAGTTTGGGAAGTTGTTTTTTGGCCAAACAACCAAACCAACGGATTCATTTATTGTCTTTCGTGTGCGAACATTGAGGACAATGTCGAGTTTAGGTTTGGGGGTGTGGGCACATTAAACACATTGCCAATCGATCACATGAGTGTATATAGTGTATATAATGTTGTATATAGTGCTTGTATATAAAAGTTTTCATTAAAAATCTTCCGATTGAGCCAATGAAACAATAGTGTTTAAATGAGATGCAAAAACATGTGTATTTAAGGAATATGTGCAAGCGTTAATTACTAAATTGTAGCTATCATGATGGCATATCAAGGTGACATTGCGCAATTCGTAATAGTCCCTTTCTCTTGTGCTTAGTTAATAGAACTTGGTGCGAGATTGCTTGAACCAATAGTGGAGACTACCCGTAAGAGACAGAGCCTAAATTTTCACCTTTTGAGGGAAAACACTCTTCGAATAAATTAACATCTCATTTGCATAATTGAATGCCATGAACATAAAAATTTTGGATTGCTTGCTAGACTTGTATTCCTTTGTTAGATAGACTTGCAGAAATGATTCTAGGCATGTGTGCTCTTAGCTACGAAATGTCCAAACACAGTCCTTTTTGATATGCATGCTCCAATTGCCAATTTCAGGCCAAACACAAACCCTTCATTTCATCACCAAAAATATCCATATACATACACTTGGGAGACTAGTATTTGATCATAGGTTACGCATATTAATAAATGCGTAGAAATAGCTTAAAAATTTTGTAAATAGCGTGTACTCAGACGATAATAGATTGTTGTGCATAATTATTGGCTATTGTGAAAGAGCCAATGAAAACACTTAAGCCACAATACTTGATTGAAAAGTGCTCGAATCCGAGCAACTAATTAGCACAAATTAAAAATTGAATCTTAGCCTAGACTCTTGTAGATATCTTTGTAACGAGCTAAGGAAACGAAATCTTAAGATTGATAAAAAAAAAAAACTCTAGAATCCCATTGTTCTTCCATACCACCCCATATCACCCCTTTTGGCCCCATTACAACCAAGGAAAGAGCTAATTGACCTGTTAGAAAGTCTAGCTGGGGAATGCGAGTTAAAGCATGCTCTTTCCACATTTGTGGCATATCAATTCATTCATTAAACAAATTCCATATTTGTGCGTTAATTTTAATTGCATATGTGTAACATTTGATTCTTATATATATACACTCTTACTCGTATATGTTTGAGAACAACTTAGGATTCTAAGAGAAGATCTGACTAAAATCTGGAAAAGAGTAGAGTCAAGGCGAATTTAGTTCTTGCTTTTGAGTGGTTTGTTTTTGAAACTTAGTATTTAGAGTGTGGGATTCATTTTGTCTCGTGTTTTTAAGGGTTGTCGTTGTGCTAGCACCTAACCAGAGGTTTTGGCTTGCTTTATTCCTGAATCAACACATTTTCTTAGCATCTTTGTAATTTGGCTCTCGGAAATGTTTTTGTGTGGGTTGTATATATTTAGTACAAAGGTTATGTGATTTCAGTTTAATTTCTTTTAGTATTTATAGCTTGCTTGAGGACGAGCAAAAGTTAGGTTTGGAGGTTTGATCGCGCTTCAAATGTACACGTTTAGCGCTCCCTTTACTTGGTTTTTGTTATCGTTTTCTGAGCATTTCATGTATTTAATGTTGTAAATAGGTGTTTTCAAGAAACAAAGGTGTTTCCAGGAAACAAAGGTGTTTCCAGGAAACAAAGGTGTTTCAAAGACAATTGGGTACGAAATGACGAAAACAGGGTAAAGATGGCAGAAAAACAGAGGAAAACCTTATCCCCGCGGGTTCGTGCACAAACCCCGCAGGAAGGAACCAGTGAAGAGAAGCAGCGGAGAAGAACCCTCAACCCAACGAGATCATACCTTCAGTCTCGCAGGAATGAACCATATGCATGAAGCCGCGGGATCAACTATTGTCAAATATGGTGGGTTTAGCCCTTTTGTCTCCTTGGAATATTTCTGTCGAACAAAGCTGCGGAAGAGTCCCGTGGGTTCAGTCCAACCTTCCGGAGAGAATGAAGCCGCGGAAGGAGTTTGCGTAAAAAGGGAAAGATCACTCGCGAGTTCAGTCTGCTAGAAATAAGCCACGGACAAGACCCGCGGGGCATACTAACGAGCTGCAATTGGATTGAATTTTATCTCCAACCAATGAAATCACTCCCATTTCTACCATCCACTTCCCTGGAAGTCAGAAAAAAGACAAGGAAGCCCTCACTTGTTTTTGGAAGGCCTTCCATTTCTCTAATCCAACACACTTACATCTAGCTAGTAGTTTTTTTAGTGGAGATAGACTTAGTTTTACTTAGAGCTAGGTAGACTGATATAGAATTCTTTCTCTTAGTTAGAAAGAACCAAATAGTTTTCTTGGCACTTTCTAGACAACCAAACACCCATTTTGGTAACTTAGATTAGTTAATCTCAAGTTTATATAGAAGCAAATGTTGCTTGAATTACAAAGAGGATCACATCTTCATCACAAGAATTGTAAACCGATGATGTTTTCTTCAATTGTATTTCCTTTATGCCTTGATTCTATGTGTAAATAAAACCCTCTTTGTTGCAGGATAGATTTAGTTCTTGTAAATAACCTTATTAGATAATCAATATATGTGTATTTCACTCCTTAAGCTTGTATGTGTGCCTATTAGTCTATTATGAATGATGGTGGTTGCAACCACCTTTCTCTCATTGATTGCATAGTATGCTTGATGATTCTATATGCAATAAAGACCATTTATTCATATGACACTTAGGCCATCTATGTTGTAAGATCTATTGAGCTTGATAACCTTTACTAACACCCTTGAGTAAACCTCCTTTAATCACTCCTATGACTTGGGGTTGTGATTAAATTGAAGGATTTAGTGCCTTTTAATTTGACATGAATAGATGCAGGTTAAGGTCATTGTTAATGTGTTTAATGAATTATTGATTAGCTAATAGGTTATTACTTGAATGACTATTTTCCCTAGCAATCCTTTAATCTAGAATTGTGAACAAAAAGTTGTAGTTGTTATTCTTAATCAAATTTCTTCTTAGTTTAGTTAATGTTTTGATCAAAATAGTTAATCAATTGTAATTGCATTGACTTTAGTTAAAAGGATTAATACTTTCCAGTTCTGTAAGCGTAATTCAGCTGTCTCGTTGGAACAATAACCCATACTGATACGAACCTCACCAAGAGTAGTGAGACTCGGAACCAACATATGGATTCAAATGATCGTTTTCTAAATTCAAGTTTATAAAAAACAAAGAAAATAAAGGACCGCGACCCGTTATCTATAAAGAGATAAGAACCAACGGTATCAAAAAGGTTGTAGACGCCACACTCAAGAAGAGAAGAAGGTGAGTGATAAGTCAGGATTTTGAACGTCACAAGGTATAACCCTTGATAAGTTCATAGTTCAATGAAGAACCAAAGAGAAAACGTTCTCTCAAATAATTATTTCATTCCAAAGTCTTCTTAATAATACATAAATAAGTCCCTTAAATACTAAAAATATCTAAACCCTAAAAAGAAAGATAAAGGAAATAAAATATTCGGATATTAATGCCTTACAATCAGGAAAATAAATGCAAACAAATTTAGGAAATCAATAAAGACTAAAATTAACAACTAGTTGATTTGCTCCTTATTTGGACAGCTTTATTTGGGAAACAAAATCAGCCATTCAATTGGGAAACAAATCAACTCTTTATTTGGAAAAAAAAATAAAATAGGAAATATCCTAAATTTCGGACTCATCCAAACCCTAGCTTGTTCCTCACGCGCAACAAAATAGATAGCTGAATTTGGGCCCGTTGTGATCTGTTTTGGAGGATGGAGTGTTCATAACATCTGTAGAGATCGTCATAGGCTTTTCCAAAAATATATTGTAATAGACAATCCGACTTCAGATGCTCTCTGTAAATGCCCACGAAGTTCTGTCCGGATTTGGTCTTCATGTGGGCCGAACTTGGACTTCAGCAACTCAGAATCAGCCCCCATTAAATACTTCTTTGATCCTCTTGGCCCTTATAATTGGCCTAACTGGAACAAGCAATGGATCATTTGATGATGCTTCTTGATTCTCATCACATACTCTTGCACCCTATATGAGTTGAATAACTCATGCACTTACGAGGGGTGATAGACTCACGTGTCCCTTTAGTATAACTGAGGTAGAATAGAGTAATTTAGTGTTGCTTTTCAAGAACCGGTTCGAGCGCATCACATACGAATCAACACAAGAATTTAAGTCAATACCTTTCTAGAATAAGCTTTTTGTCCTGAAAAATTCCCAATTGCTTTAACTTGTTGGCTTTGGACTTCTTGGAAGAGAAAGAAGGTTTTGACTTGTCAACGGGCTTTGTAGGATTGCTAGTCCCAACTTTCTTTGCCTTTCCCATGACCTTGTATTACACAAACACTAAAAACAAATATGAGTGGAGACATTAAGCATGTTAATGACCAATAAACATATATCAAAGACAAAACATCATCATCATTATTTTTTAATAAATCAATATTCATATCAAAAATTAGCATAACATCTTTAAGATTTATCAAAAACAAGAATAATGCCAACAAACAACAATCTTGAAGAATCATGTGAACAAATCATAAAAGAGAACACAAATTTAGCATATTATGCTCTTGTCTATCTAAGATTTTGATAGACAATTGTTCACAAAAATAGCCACACATTCACTTCACCAAGCAATTTCAATCTATTTTTTCAAATAAACTCCACATATCAAAGAGAGTTACAATTAGATTTTCAATCACTCTCATGTCTTCAAAAATTGCTAAAGTATCAAGATACCAATAAGCAAAAGTGAGTGTGTGAATATTTTGCTTCAAGTATATGAAAAGAAGTAATTTGATAATCAAACATGCAAACAATTTCAACAATTATTCATCTTAAGCCATTCCATAAAAATGTCAAACTGATTATCATCCGGAATTTTGCTTTAAAAGAGAATAGATTTCAACATATGAGTGTTGTGTGTGCATGTGACTCGTTATTTCATTTCTATTTGTCAACCCGAGCTAATTTGATTATTCAAATATACTCCATAAAGCCATTTTTTTTATTGATTCTTTTCAACACTTATTTGATTTTTTTCTAACATAAACATATACGCTTCATGGCGGCTTTCACTCATTACAATGGCGTAACTCTTTCCTACATTAGGCAGCTTCACAACCAAGATGTGTAGCCCTTTCCATGAAGGTGCTCGTTGAGTTCTATGTTGCCGAAGCAAATGGATACCAACCATAGGTCATCTTAAAATGTACTAGTCCTAGGACTTCAAGGTGTATCCACAACTTACATATATCAAGCTCAACTTACTCAACCAAGCATACAAGAGAAGCAAAGTGCATTTTTGGCACCAAGTTTTTTGGCTTAAAAGCACATGATCAAAAAGCAAGTAAAGAGACTTACTTACGATCTCTACTTCTCAAGAGAGCAGCTTCCAAAGAATATGAATCTCATATTTTTCAAAACATGCCAATAAACAATCATACAAACAATAACACATAACATGATTAAGATCAATGTGAACAATTATCACCAAAAGATCTTAATTAAGCAAATGTCAAGAAGGATCATATAAAAACTATATTAGTTCTCTAATATGAACAAAAATTTAAGAGATGAAAATTAAGAAATCAAGCAATATGATATAGAGATACCTTCACAAACTATTTTCATGAAATGCAAAGCCTTCACTCATTTTATAAGTCCTCTTGGCTTGTTTGTCCTTATAACAACAAGTTATAGGTGTGTTGACTCCAAGAGACTAAACACTATGCATTTCAACTCAAACACTAAAAAAATTTACTTTCTCCAAAAGTCATAACATGATTGTTACTATATATATTTCATAAAAACAACTTTTTAAAGTTAATCATAATACAAATGTGAGATAGCTAAGTTCATGTCAGGTTATAGAGACACAAAGCAAGCAAGCTAAGTGTCTTAACAACATAACACTAATCTTAAAGCTAACTCACATGTGCAACTTTTTTTTTTTTTTGGGTAAATAAATAGTATCATAGAAAAAGGAAAGAATATACAAATACAAGGGGCATACCCTAGGAAGCAAAGCAAGAGCTAAACAAAGGCTCAAAATAAGAACAAACGCATGAGAAAACAAGAAACAAGAGCTCGTAAAGGACTCCAAACAAGCTCAAAGAAAAGAGCAAGCAACAAACAAGAGCAAAGCACTAAAATTAATTAGCGTTAACAATCCAATTCAAAGTAATAAGCGGGTGATCCTTTAGATTGATAGAGGAGAGCCGACAGCGAATGGTGTCAATAATTGTGCGAACAACAACCGAACTAGACTTTTTAGTTCCTTAAAAAATTCTACAATTACACTCTCTCCAAATATGATATGGGAGGCTAAAGCTCCTAATATCTGCTCTTGGAATTGGAGGAAACTCCTCTATCTTCGGCCTATTATTCGTCCTTTAATTCAGCACTTCATTGGCAATGGTTCTAGTACCTCCTTATGGTTTGACAATTGGCATCCGGATAGTCCTCTCCTTTTGAAATGGAGCCCCTGTGTGGTCTATGATTCCGGCCTCCCTATCAACGCAGCGGTTAATACCATTGTTCTTGGTGATTCTTGGAGATTGCCAGTTGCTATGTCCATTGATCTTGTTGAAATTAGAAGTCGAATGCCTACTTACAATCCTAACTCCGATCTAGAGGATAGTATTCGGTGGCTCCTTTCTTCCAATGGTATTTACTCGGTCTCTTCTGCTTTGGCTTCTCTTAAAGCCCCTCACCCTCTTGTTCCTTGGTTTAAGCTGGTTTGGTTCCCTCAAAACATTCCGAGAATGAGTTTCATCCTTTGGATGGCTGTTAGAGGTATGCTCTCCACCCGTGACTGCATTCATAAATATGACCCTAGGCCTGTTACTACTTGTGTTCTTTGTAACTCCCATCTTGAATCTCATGCTCACCTTTTCTTTGAATGCTCTTTTATTAGAGCCATTTGGACTCAACTTCTGAATTATTATGGGTCTCCTTGGAATGGCCTTGGTTGGAATGTTTTTATTGCTTGGGCTTCTGCCCATTGGAGAGGGGAAACCCCTATTATAATCACAATGAAGCTTTGTCTTGTTGTGGCTGTTTATCATGTTTGGAAAGAGCGTAATTGTAGAATTTTTGAAGGCACCAAAAAGTCTAGTTCGGTTGTTGTTCGCACAATTATTGACACCATTCGCTGTCGGCTCTCCTCTGTCAATCTAAAGGATCACCCACTTATTACTTTGAATTGGATTGTTAACGCTAATTAATTTTAGTGCTTTGCTCTTGTTTGTTGCTTGCTCTTTTCTTTGAGCTTGTTTTGAGCCCTTTACGAAATCTTGTTTCTTGTTTGCACGTGCGTTTGTGCTTGTTTTGAGCCTTTGTTTAGCTCTTGCTTTGCTTCCTAGGGTATGCCCCTTGTATTTGTACATTCTTTCTCTCTTCCTATGATACTATTTACTTACCCAAAAAAAAACAAAAAAAAAAACATCGATGAAAGATTAGAAATTCCTCAAGAGTGCATACACATCCCATGTACCCCACTCTGTTGGAGTCTATGTCTATCCATACACTTAGGCCTACCAATAATATAGCCAACTCTCTATCCAAGGCACTCATGCCTCTAGAGAGCCTCCTTTGCATAGCTATCCGGACCTTCCCGATCCTAGCCATAACTTCTTGCTTGACTATCCGAATCATCCCAACTCTAAACAAGACTTCTTTCTTGGCTATCCGAACATCACGTCCTAACCAAGACTTCATGCCTTTCATAAGGACTTCCTAGTGTGATCGTGTGAATGCAAATGATGCAATCAAGCAATTCGACATAGAACATGTGATCAATACATTCCATAGCACAAATAGACCTAAACATGTGAAACACAAGTCTAATAGTCTAGATGCTAAAACATGAATTAAACATAGAGTAAGTGAAAACACCTAACACAAAAACTCCTAGTTTCATTCATACAAACAACACTTAAATCAATTATATTCATGAAGCACATATTCAAGATGTAATACATATACACAATAAAATGCTAGAATTATAAAAGGATTTCAATTTTTAATATTCTAGCCAAAGAATTAGAGAAAGGATAAAATGATTACTCAATTAAATCCTAGATTTCTCTAAAAACACATACACATACAATAATCCTAGATTACATCAATCTTAGGATCAAAACAAAATACAAGGTCATTTATCATCAAAATGATTCAGTCAAGTCTCAAACAACCTTAGATACCAAACTAATCACAATACAACTCTCAAACATGTGAAAATCATAGAATCAAAGAAACTAGTTCACATATGTCTCTAATTAGACTTTTGATTAGGTTTGATTATGAAGCTATCTTTCTCAGTAGCATTAACCATACATATATATACATATAAAAGAAGAAATCCCAATCAAATTGAAGGTTATAAAAGAAGAAATCTCAAAGATAAGACAACTACCTCACAATCACGAGCTGGTTCGGTTTTCTGTGTAGAACCACTGACAAAATGGATCAAACAGCTGCAAGACCACTTGGAAGAGGTAGAGGACTCGATTATGAACAATCTCCAACTTGAATCACTCAATTTCGACTTTGTATGAGAAATTTATGGTGTTTGGAAGGTGAGAAAAAGTTGAGAGAAAATTCTGCACTTAGGAAATTCAAATTTTTCTTCTTCAAAGGAATGAGAGGGAAACGAGAACTTTTAAAAGAATTCAAGAGAGGGAAAATACGGGCCAATCAGAGCATGCCACATCAGCAGCCCGTGTGGGGTTCATGTGGCACACATGGGCAAAGAGGGGTCTAGCCCGTGTGCTGCACGTGGCCATGCAAGGTTGGCCTATGGCTAATCTCGCTCCTCTCGCTCACCGCTCGCGTTCTTCGACCATATTCAGGCCTCCAAATTCCGATTTGGAATCCATCTTTAGATTACGAATCATGACTCCCTCATGCACAATGAAGAATACAAAAATTTTCAAAAAGGTTGAGAACTTATCTCAGAAAATGACGACGAAGACAACTCAACGAATGAGAACACAAAGTAGCATAGCTACATCGTTTGGACTCGAAACCTAATGAATGAGTAATCGAAATGACCGGGACTCAATAAGAAATCATAAGAGATCATGTTCAAGTCCAAAAACAATAAAATGAAAATAAATAGACACCAAGTCACACACATATTCCGTTTCCTAGACATAGTCCTAGAACATGCATTTTCCAATGAGTATCAATTTAAATCTAATGCATAAGCATATAGTGCCAAGTCTGTGAAAGTGTTAAATAAATGTTGTTCAACTATGCCATGTGTGTGTGTGTGCCTAGCCTTGTAAAAGGAATGAGGTCTATATTACCTTTATTGTGCAGTGAAGCACATTCCTCCTTGAACAACACCAACTTGCATGAAATGTGGCTGAGTATTTCTTTGAAGCATCAAATCATCAATCCTAAGTTTAACACTTTATATTTGCATAATTGTAGTTCTATTTACTTTTTAATTAGATCTTGCACTTATGTGATTTGTTAAGTTTTTGGTTTGTCTTGGCATATATTCCATATCAAAGTGATGTTTTTCTTGTATTGATTAGTGGTCTTAGGATTGATGATTTTTTTTTTTGGTAAATAATTAAAAAAAAAAAAATCATCAATCCTAAGACTACTAATCAATACAAGAAAAACATCACTTTGATATGGAATATATGCCAAGACAAACCAAAAACTTAACAAATCATATAAGTGCAAGATCTAATTAAAAAGTAAATAGAACTACAATTATGCAAATATAATATTCAAAGCTTTAATAAATACTCATGTCTAAAAAGTCTCTCAAATCATCCCCTAAAATTGAGGGTTTAATTACACATATTACAATCAAAGGGAAGGCAAGTAAAAGATTAGGAAATCACCCTTGGGCCTCTTTTTGTAGAGCTTGATCCTTTCGTTGCCTTTGAAGCTCCTTGTGTAAAGAATGGATGATGAGAATATGTCTAGATAGGTGAAGTCAAATGGAAAGTGACAAAGGAAATGGGTAGAGAAAATGGGAAGAGAGGAATGTCCATCAACCTCACTTGGAAGTCATTGAAGTGCTCATTCTCTTCCATCCTAATGGTTTCAAAACACGTTTGGAGGACTTGTAGTTTTGTGTCCTTAACAACTTCGGTTCCTTCATGAGTCGTTTCTAGGATATCTCATGCATCTTTTGCGATCCTAGTGATTTGAACCAACTTTTATTGGTTCTCGTCCATAGCACATAGAATGGCGTGCATCGCCTTTCTATTCCATTTGGAAGACTCAAATTCTTGAGCATTCCATTGTGCTTTTGGCTTGAGGACATCATCTCCTCCTCTAATAAGAGTCATCACAGGTGGAGCATATCCATCTTCAACCACCATCCATGCCCTATCATGGATTTGGCATATAAGTACGCTTGCATTTTCCCCTTCCATGAGGAGTAATTATCGCCGATGAACAACGGTGGCCTCACGCTCGACGCTCCCTCTTTGCTCATCCCGAAATCACTCATAGTGTTTGGATGAATGCAAATGAGAGGAATGCAAAATATATGAATAAATCAAGAAATCACACAAAATGCATTTCACATTTTTATGCCTTGAATAAAATAATTTTTGTGTTTTGTTTAAATTCTTGTTTTGCTTTGTTTTGCGTTTTCTTGTTCTCAAATAAGTGCTCTTATGTCTTTGTTGGTATATTGCAAGCTTATGTGTGTGTGGTAAAATTGTTGCAGGAGATGGTTCAAAAATGCACAAATTGTGACCATTAAGTGATTGTCGAGGTTGGGTCATCTTGACCATACCGCGACAATGAAATTCATGAAGAAAATATTTTAGATGTGGATAAGAGCGACAGAAGGGGGTGACACTGTAAATGATGGATTCGCGGTGGTGTCGCTGTCCCGTTACTAAATGGCCAACAGCGACAACGGGTGTCACTTAATCAAACGACATTGTTTTGGGCTTTTGCGGTTGTGTCGCTGTGGCAAAAGGTGACAATCAAGACCGCGACCTAGGTCAGAAAGGTGATAAAACAATTGTTCAAGAACAGAAAGCAACACAATTTCAAAACATTCAAAAACTCCCAAATCCTCTCAACTCTCTCACGTCATGGAATGCATGTAGTCGATAATATTGGTAACTCTATTCTCTAGTATTTTGATTTCTTGATTACACATTGTTCTACATAGCATTTAGATATCCTATGGGTGCTTTTGTGTGTTGATTGAAGTGATTAGTTCCTAGGATCGGAGTTTGTGGTATTATTGTGTATATTGGAGTGATTTTGATTGATTGAGGAGTTTGGTGGCGGTTGGATTGTTAGAGAAGTGTCGTTGTGCTGTCGAAATTTCAATAGAAGTTATGGTTTAGTTTGGTTGTTGGTTTGAGTGACGAGATGCCACCAAAGATGAAATTACCGAGCAAGGGTGGAAAGGGCAAAGCCCCCACCTCGAAGAAGTCGAGTAAACTGGCACAGAAGAAGAAGGGTCAAGAATGCACCCTAAACCGATACTTAGACAAGAGTATGGAGACGTTTGGTCAAAAAAAGATTTGGGGTCGAAAAGGGGATCAACTTGAAAGAGTTGGAGAAGACTCATATTTTGGTCACAGTGAACGATATGGGGTGGGGTGGATTAGTAGCTACACCTCCTAGGTATAGTGAGGACTTGTTCTAGAGTTTTACGTGGGGATGAACCCTGAAGAGTTCATGAGTGGCGGTCCGGTTTTCATTAGAGGAGTTCCCGTTACCATGAACGTAGCTGATATTAACATTTATTTGGGGACTACTCTTTTGGACTATGCAGAGTTAAGGGAGAATATGGTGGAAGGGATCATTAGGAACCTGTTGTTTATGATAGAGTTAGTTGATTTTTCTAACACATTAATGATTAACCCAATGGTGTTTTGGATTGCTAGATCACATCCGGTGAAGTGATGAGATCGTTTTGTACTCAACAAAATATGTTTTTATGTGTTCATTTGAAAACCAAGTTTCACCACTTGAAAATCCACTTATGATGTAAAATTAGTAAAAAGGTAAGCAAGGATTCGTTCCACATGGAATTAGAGTAATTAATTGAATTAATTAACAAGTCTTAAATGCATTAAAGTAAATCATGGTAGTTTGAATGGTGTACGGTTTAAGAAACCATCAAATATACATGTAAAATAAAAGCAACACAATGTAAGGAGAATATGAATAGATAGGAATCCAATATCAACAACCTAGATAAGAAAATGATTTAAACAATTAATTAGAAGCCTAGGGAAATGATAGAGTAGCTAATGGACTTTGAGCAATTCATGCATGGCTTCATTAACGTACGATCCACACAATCAAGGACCAATCTCATTTGGAAGTGTGTTTAGACCGTCACTACGAACCCTAAACAACTTTCCGCCAAAATGCCTAACTGATTAAGGAGAGGGGGTCAAGGTGGGATCGGTTAGTAACGATCAAAGGCCTAGGCAATTGCGGTTGATCTACCCTCCAACAACCTATCTATTTACTATGTGCTACAATCAATCAAGTGTGTAGATAACTCAATCAATTTTATCACAAATAAATCCAACAACATGTTGCAATCAACAAGTGTGTCAATAACTTAATCAATCACATAAGAGCAAGATCTAATTAAAAAGTAAATAAAACTATAATTGTGTAAACATAATAATCAAAGCTTTAATAAATACTCATTGTCCAAAAGTCTCTCAAATCATCTCCCTAGAATGGGGTTTTAATTACACATAATCACAAACAAAGAATGGAAGTAAAATGTAGAGAAATCACTCTTAGGTCTCTCTTGTAGGCTTGATCCTTCCTTGAGCTTCCTTGTTGTTCCTAGTGCAAAGATTGGGTGATTAGGATATGTGTAGATAGGTGGAGTCAAATGAAAAGTGACAAGGGAGATGTGTGGACAAAATGGTAGAAAAGATTGATTTGGGTAGAGTAATCTAAATGTTTGTGGATTAGATTGGACAGGAGAATTGGTGGGATAAGGAATGGTGGAAAAAGGGATTTCTTGATTGATCAAGAGTATCAATTCTCTATAAAAATGATGTATTTATATGTTAGGAAGGCTAGGGTATGAAATGGGTATAAAAGGACAAGAATACCCCACTTGAATGGGCTGAAAATCGCCCATTGGCCTAGCTGTCGCAGTTGGCAAATAGCGACGCTAAGACCGTGACACTTACACCTGAACGTTTCTCCTCTCTGTCACGTTGTGTTGCTATAGCGACACATCTGCGACAATTGCCAATGCTGGAATTGAGACTTTTTGTCGCGGTGTTTTCATAACGACATGTGAACCACGATATTCCCCAATATTCTATCCCTTTTCTCCTTTTTTGCACTTTTTGCGCCAAATACTCCTCCATCTTCACAAATGCCCTTGTGGCACAAATAATCCTAAAGCACTCGATTAACATTGTTATATCACAGGAAATTGCTCGAGAATCAAGCAAAAAGATTAGTAAATGAGGGCCAAAATCATACCAATTTTGGTTCGATTAAAGTACTCCCAAGCCTATCTTTTGCCCATCCTCAAGCAAAACAAACAATAAGCATTGATGGAAATGCGATTAATTATCAAACAATCAACATTAAAGCTCCGACTCTTTGTATAAAACTCAAAAGTCAAAAGTCAAAATTCGACTTGCAAAACCAAAAGTGAAGAGATTTAATCGACGTTGTAAGAGATGCTAAATGAAGATTAAAATCATGTCACTCTAAGTAAATATTGCACACAACGCGATCCTACATTCAAGATGCTAAAGCTTCAAAAACTAAACTGCCATTCGGTAGAGAATGTAAGTCGCCTCGACGTCTAATCCTCACCGGATTCTCTCATTTTTGCATAGATCGATTACTAGGCTTCACTCATAATTCATATGCAATATGAGTTCATATTTTGGATATCAAATATAATTGCACATTATTTAAAAACAAAATTTCTGAAAATTAGTCGCATGAATGGAATTGAAAGCCATGAACCAAAAAGAACATATATCAACCAAAATTTCTAAAGTGGACATTCCTAAAAATCAAATAGTTCTTTCATTTGGTTACAATGGGGCCTAAGGTGAATGGTGAATCAATAAATGGGAAAAATTGATATCAAACACCCAATGGTCACACTAAGGCATAAATTTTAAATTTAGCACAATTTGCTTATTACAACTTGCATATTCACACTTTGGCGTCCAAACTTACAATTCACTTTGTGCATTTTCTAATCTTAATTTCATTGAATAGCTCATTTAATTCCACATAATTCATCTAGGCACTTTGTCCCTCATTCATCTTTTCTTTTCTTCTTTTCTTTCTCTGCTTTGCTTTTC
The DNA here is from genome assembly GCA_035582765.1 of Acer negundo. Lineage (NCBI taxonomy): Eukaryota > Viridiplantae > Streptophyta > Magnoliopsida > Sapindales > Sapindaceae > Acer > Acer negundo. The sequence continues at coordinate 21,531,051 of CM069235.1, read as the reverse complement.
TTTTCTTTTCGTTGCTTGCCTTTTCTTTTCAAGCATTGCATTTCATCTTTTTAATGTGTTTGCACATATATATATGCCTAGGTACACACCTTACAATTTTTATTTTTTTTACAACCCAAAGCTTACATTCAACACCTAAGCCTTAGCCTTTGCAATTCTCAAAACGAAACTCATGCCCACCTTTTCTTTGAGTGTTTGTATAGCAAAGCCATTTGGACTCAACTCTTGAACAAGTGTGGTTGCACTTGGATTGGTCTCAGCTGGAATGATTTAATTGATTGGATTTCCATTCATTGGAAAGGGAACTCTCCTTCCACTGTGACTAAAAAGCTTTGTCTTGTGGTGACTGTCTATTTTATTTGGAGAGAACGAAATTGTCGTATTTTTAAGAGCTCTAGAAGGCCTAATGCGGTGGCTTTCTTTCTCTCTTTCTATGATACTATTTACTTACCCAAAAAAAATGCTGAGGTTGCTCGGACAATTATTGACACTATTCGTAGCCGGCTCTGTTCTATCAATTTGAAGGATTGTCCTTTGATTACTATGAATTGGAATATCACCTCTAGATGATCATTGTGCTGTTGGCTGTTTGTTTGCTCTTTCTTTTGGGTTTTTGTTTTGTTAAAGCTTTTGTTTAGCTCTTGTTTTTTAGCTTGTTTTGGGCCTTTGTGCTCTGGTTTCTTTGTTTCCTGGGGTATGCCCCTTGTATTTGTATATTCTTTCCTTTTTCTATGATACTATTTATTTACCCAAAAAAAAATCTAGTATGTTTTGCTTTTGTTCTTTTCTGGGTATTCTTGGTCTTCAAGAGTGACATATTCATGTTTTGCTTGTCTCCTCTCATCTCCATGCTTTTGTTCATTTCTTGTCTAGTGTGAATCGTGATATGCAGTGAACAAAGGGTGAGACGCGCCGGCGGCAGCAATGAGCGGAGTTGATTAGCAGCGATGCTAAGTGGCAGATTTAGGAGGAGTGGATCAGATCACCTTTTTTTAATTAGTTTATTATTTATGAAAAAAAATAAACTTTTCAAATATGGAAAAATTTCCAGATTTGAAGAAATATACATTACTTATTCAAACACTAGGCATCCCCTGTTTCTCTTCTCTTATCTTCACGGATTTTTTTGGTTTTTTTCTTTGTTATTTTCCTGGTTTTCTTCATTGTTATAATAATCTCAACAATACTAGCTCCTCAATTCCTGGTATGTGTTCTTATTTTCTATGTATGTCTTATCTTCCATGGCTCATCTGATCTATTTTTCTTTTCTTTTTTTCATTGGGTTTTTTACGGAAAAAACCTTGCATATCAAATCTGGAAAAAAATTTCCAGATTCGAAGAAAGACACCTTGTTCAAAAGCTCAAAAGAGAGAGAGAGAGAGAGAGAGAGAGAGAGAGAGAGAGAGACGAGGTCAAATGATAAAAGATCTGATGAAGAAGATTGTTGAAGAAGACGAAGCAGAACTTAAGAAGATGGGTGTTTGTGTAATTAAGACATGGGATTAAAATGAATCCCACCATTTTAGATGGGCTTCATTTATCCCATTAGGCTGGGATTCATTTTACTGTTGGGATTAATTTAACCTATCCCATTTGTGCAGCCAAACATGGGAATCGAACTAAAATTAAGCCAATTCCCATCCTATCCCGTCTGCCAAACATGCCCTAAAGGTTTGTCCACAAAGTCAATTAAGGCATCCACAAGCAATCCATAATTTTCTAAGGCAAATAACATATAAGTGCAAATGAGACATTTTAAATATGCTTAACATGTGAGTTTGAATGAGTGTTTAAAGAGTGAAAATTTTCACTATTAATTCATATCCTTCAAGTACAATTGAATATTCACTCCAACATCAAGAGAAAAAAACTAGCGCGCTTTGCGCAATGCAACCCTAAATGGCATGAAATTAATCTAAATAAGCAACACAAAGATGCACAATTCCTTAATCGCACACAGAGTGGCACAATCTCTACAAGCAAAATATGCTCAAGCATGGCATTATTACAAGATTTGAAAATTTTGAAAAATTTGGCTCGAAATATTTGCACACAATTTGCAAACAAGAGACGATGTTGTGCATACACCCCCAAACCTAAATTAGACATTGTCCTCGATGTCTTTGGGGCATATAAAAACCGGTAAATGCGGCGTAACACACATCCACAATTAACGAGTTTAAAAACACAATCAATGTTGTAAGGTTCTTGATTTGCATTGGCTTGATTCCATTGCAAAACTCTCAATATTTGTAATAGGTGTTCCTTAGGTGATTCATGGTGAAAAGAAGCTTCAAAGGTTAAAAGCGACGTCTTCTACAAATATCGTCTTCCTCTTGCAAGGCGTAAACGCACACACACACAATTCATTCATGTGTGTCCTTGCATCATTGTGCAACATTTGGTATAACACATTCACACACATTTAAGTATGCTCATGCATTGGTCTCATATAGACAAAAATTGTAGAATTGCATGTTTCATAACTCTCTCTTGAATTTGGCATGCTTGTGTGATATTGCATTTATTTATTTATTTATGTTTATTATATTTTGTACTTTAACATGATCTCATATGATTCCTTATTGAGTCCCGATCATTTCGGCTATTAGGTTTCGAGTACAAATGACGTAGCTATGCTACTTTGCGTTCTCATTTGTTAAGTTGTCTTTGTCGTTGTTTTCTAAGATAAATTCTCAACCTTTTGTCAACGTTTTGTAGTCGTCATTGTGCGTGAGGGAGTCATGATTCTTAATCTGAAAACAGATTCGAAATCAGAGTTCAAAGGCCCGAATACGGCCGAAGAACGCGAGAGGTGTGCGAGAGGAGTAAGATTGGCCAAAGGCCAACCTTGGTGTGCCACGTGTGACACACGGCCAAGGCTGCTCTCTGCCCACGTGTGCCACATGCTGGCCACATGTGGAGGTGACATGGCAGCCCTTGATTAGATCATTTTTCCCTCTCTTGAATTCTTTTAAATACTCTCCATTCTCTCCCATTTCATTCTAAGAAGAAAATTTGAAAAAGATAAAGTGCAGAATTTTCTCTCCAATTTTCCCAACTTCCAAACACCATAACTTTCTCATTTAGACTCCGAATTGAGTGATTCAAGTTGGAAAATACTTTTATTCAAGTCCCCTACATTCTCCAAAAATGTTTACAGTAGTTTGATCAATTTTTGTGACACTTTTACCCTCAAAACTGAAACTGCATGGGATTCCTAGGTATTGAACTAAACTTTGTGATTTCATCTTTTATGATCTTCAATTACCTTGGGTTTTCTTCTTCTATATGTATATGTATGTATGGTGAATGCTATTGAGAAAGATAACTTCATAATCAAACTTAATCAAGTCTAATTAGAGACAAATGTGAACTAGTTTTCTATAATTCTAGTTTTTCACATGTTTGAGAGTTATATTGCGATTAGTTTGATATCTAGGGTTAGTTGTGATTTGATTGACTGATTTTATGATTAATAAATGATAACCGAAAAAATTGGCGAAGAACCAAAGAAGAATTTTCCACCCAGATACAAAGAATAGACACAAGCCATGATACCACCTAGCTACTTCTAGAAAGAAGAATGCTAAAATAAAATCTGGATACCTACCTCCTCCCCCAGATTAAGCCAGCAAGCCCAGCAACCCTGGTAACCTCTAAGTAGCCCAATGCGGAGTTCTACTTAGAATCCTGTCACAAAGCTCGACAACGTAACCCGCTACTGCAATAGACAGGTATCCCGCTACTAAGATCAACAGGGTACCTCGCTGCCGCATCAGACAAGCATCCATATACTACATCCGCTAAGTACCTCGGTTCTATATTCAGCAATGTACCCCGCTGCAAGAACAGCCGATATTAGGATACCTTGTCGGATAAGCACCTAAATAAGGAAAACATAAAACTAGCAAGAGATGGGGTACATGAGAACCCAGATGAACCCAAATACCTCTAGGGATACTCTCGTCAGATAACAATGAGAAACACTCACAGAATCTCAAATCCATATGTCCAGGCGAACAAGTCTTAAAGCTCCAAAGTAAGGGGGCTGAAACGCGGTTGTTCAAGTCCCGATAAAAAGGTAGACTCCTTCCCGCCATTTAAGAATTTCATTCGAATAAGGAGTCCATTTTTAGGATCCTCTCCAAAAAGAATCACTTGATTCGGATAATTAAAGCTCCTACAAAATTGTCTTCTAGAAGGAAAGAAAGTCTTGGGACCGCCAAAACCCTAGACCGAAATTGTACTGGTGCATGGCAAGCAACAAACCTATATATACGACACTATATTCACCAAGAAAAGGATAGAAAATTCGTCTACCCAAACCTTACACTCGCATTCAGTTCTACTTATCAACAGGCACAAGCACACCATCTCCATTACCTAACAAAAACCTTGAATACCGCACATATTGCCATAGAATTTCATCAGCTGTATCCATGTTTTCATCAATAAAATCGCACCTATTAATCTTTTCTTGTATGAGTTTTAGTTTGGTTTGATAGGAATCTTGTTGGTATCGAACTATGTGATACCCCTCCGACCGGGATCTATCTCGATCTTGGTCCTTAAAGTTGTTATTTGGAGATTCACCACTGTGATAATTTTCCATTAACACTTTTTACGCCATATGTGGGAAGTATCTTCCAACATTTACAAAGAAGCTGTCCTAGTTCTACCTGGCGAAGTAGAAAGATGAGACTCCGATCCTATCAGGTTCATTCAGCACCATTGAGACACCCTCGCGTCCACCGAGAGACTTTTTCAATCTACTCAAGTCTAAACCATTGGGACCCCTTAGAGGTTCTAACTAGGGAGCACGCAGATCCTAAAAGCGTATAGTTTCTCCTCCAAAAATGACTTCTCCAGCTCAAAGACGGGGTAGAGGGTCCATGAATGACAACCTGGCACTAATACCTCCTCCAGTCACAACTGCAGGCCCCATGCCTCGAGATCCTACTGGAGAGGAGTTCTATCGGGATATCTTAGAGCAATAGGCTGCGGCCTACATAGAAGCCATCCGACTAAGAATTATAGCTCAAGGAATCTCATTTGAAGCAGCTAGGATCGTAGAAGACATAAGCCCAAGTACCCTGGTACCGGTGTTTGACTGACTAGGTCCATCTCCATCAACCCCGGTCTATCAAGTTAATCTCAGACTCTGACTGGTGAAATCCGCGATTGAGATTCCACCTAGGAGAGTCCAACCCCCAGCAAGGACAAGGGGAGAGAAGAAAGATCCACAGCCAGACTCAAAAGGAAGCGCCAGATCCCGAAAAAGCCCAAGAAGTAGGCACCAGAAAAACCAAGCAGAATGAAGTGGTTATTGATTCAGAGACCTCGGATAAAGATGGTTCATTGGCCCGATCGAAAAATCCTAAATCTCAGCACCTAGAAGATCAGATGGCCAAAATGTCTAAGGAGCTGGAGAAATTAAAGAGGGGAAAGCACTAGGGAATCTAGAAGAACCCTCTAGGTGAGATGAATGCACTGTTCTCCAAAAGGATCAAGGAGGCGGGGTTACCTCCTAAATTCAGGATGCCCTCCGAAAAGTATTCCGGAACAGAGGATCCCATTAGTCACCTGGAAAGCTTTTTCCACCATATGGATGTTCCCTTCGACCTTGACCGACTGTGCCAAACAGCTTTCTGTTCACAGTTTCGGGGAATCAAGCCTCGTCCTAAGGACCCTATCTTGCTTCAGTATGTGATCCAGAAGCGGGGTGAAACCTTGAGGTCTTATGTGGAGAAATTCCATAAGGAAGTGATCCAGATGAGAGCATTCGATAAAAAAGAAACCTTGGCTAATTTCCGAAGAAACTTGTGGGCAAGCAGACTATTTCGCTCTTTTGCTAAGCATCCACCAGAAACTTACCAGGAAGCCTACAATCGAGCTTTAGAACAAGTAGACATAGAAAAGCAACCCCGGATCATGGTTGAGCATGTTGAAGCCCGGTTGACCCCGCGTCTTAAAAAGGAGGCTCTAAAGCCCGCACCAGTCAAGAGATTCTAGAATCAGCCCCCAAACAGATCAACCTACAGGCTTGCCTCCTATTCCCTCGTATTAGGAAAGGTACCCGGCTAGAAGATCCCCCCTCAGGAGATTGCTCCCTAGGGCGGCCCCCTCGAAAGAAGTTGCCTAGGTAGCATGGGAGGAGGATGGATATAACCACTACACCCCCCTCAATACTTCAAGAGAATCCATCTACCTTGCCTTCCGAGATAAAGGCCTGCTCAAGAAGCCAGGTCCTATGTAAGTCAAAGCTGATAGATGGAACCAGTACAAGTATTGCGATTTCCACGAGGATGTCGGACACAACACTTCTTAATGATATAGCCTTCGCAATCAGATCGAAGGATTGGTAAGGGGAGGCTTGTTGATAGAATTTCTAAAGTAGGTATGATATAGCATTAAGGAAGGGAAACATGTATAAAGCGAGATGCGAGAGGCTGTAGAAAGAAGGAGGGATGGAGAGAAGGATCTGATGCAGCAGATCCAGGTGAATCATACCATTAGTGGAGGCCCCACCTTGGCTGGAACTTCCAACAATTCAAGAAAGAACCACACAAGAAAGATTCCCAAGCTCAACACAGGTCATGAGATATTCAATGTCAGCAATGGATCCCGAGATCCATCCCGATCTACCAAGATTATCTTCACAAAGGAAGATGTCTACAATACAGTCTAACCATATGACGATCCCATGGTAATCTCAGTACAGATTGCCAACTACTGGGTTCACCGTGTCTTGATCGATACTGGAACCAGTGTTGACATCCTATTCAAGGGAGCTCATGAGCAACTTAACTTGAAGAATTCCTGCTACAATAGCTACACCTCGCTTTTGTATGGATTCACAGGGGACTTTGTAATGCCTATGGGATCAAAAATCTTTCGGTGAGAGTCGGAAAAGCTCCACTTCAGTTGAACGTGATGGTGGAGTTTATCGTGGTGAATACCCTGTCTGCCTAAATGACATTCTGGGTAGGCCCTTCCTCTCAGGGATTAGGGGGGTACTATCCATCTACCACAACGTCCTAAAGTTTCCATTGGGAATAGAAATGGGAGAAGTCAGAAGGGATCAACAGGCAACACGCAATTGCTATGCGGTATCTACCAATCCCGCCGTGCTTGCCAGACAGTGCAAGCATATGGTCATTGAAGTGAACCCGGGTACGCCGGAACAGGGTCATTATGTCATGGAAGAAAGAGAGGTACTAGGCATAATCATAGAGCAAGAAGATGAAGAGTGGGGTTGGACCAGTGGCCACCCCATGGATCAGTTAGAAGAAGTACATGTTATGGGGGAAGATCTCACTAAGGTGGTGAAAGTTAGGGGGATTGGATCCCGTAGTCAAGGAAGACCTGATAAAGCTCCTAAGAGAATACAACGATATTTTTGCTTGGAACCATGAGGAAAAGCTCGGCATTCCTCTTAGCCTGGCCACTCATAGGTTGGCAGTAGACGCAACCTTCAAGCTAGTTAAACAAAAATGAAGACATTTCAACGTCGAACGGAACGCCGCAGTTCAGGAAGAAGTTGACAAACTAATGGAAAATGGCAGATTCATCAAGGAGTCCCGATATCCCGAATGGATCGCAAATGTGGTCATGGTAACCAAATCTAATGAAAAATGGCAAATGTGTGTGGACTACACTGACCTCAATCGGGTTTTCCCCAAAGATAGCTTCACACTGCCTAAGATCAACCAGCTCATCGATTCTACCATGGGAAACAAGTAACTAAGCTTCATGGATGCCTTCTCGGGATAAAATCAGATCATAATGCATCCTTCAGATCAAGACAAGACCAACTTCATCACTGGGCAATTCCTCTACAGTTATAAGGTAATGCCCTTCGGACTTAAAAATGCAGGTGATACATACCAGCGTATGGTGAACAAATTGTTCAAGCAGTAGATAGGAAGATCTATGAAGGTGATGAGAATTAAAAAGCATCGTCAAATGATCCATTGCTTGTTCCAGTTGGGCCAATTATAAAGGCCAAGAGGATCAAAGAAGCATTTAATGGGGGCTGATTCTGAGTTGCTGAAGTCCAAATTCGGTCCACATGAAGACCAAATCAGGACTGAACTTCTTGGGCCTCTACAGAGAGCATCTGAAGTCGGATCGTCAATTATAATATGTTTTCGGAAAGCCCAAGACGATCTCTATAGATGTTATGTAGACTCCATCCTCCAAAACAGATCACAACATCCCCAAATTCGGCCATCTATTTTGTTGCGCGTGAGGAACAAGCTAGGGTTTGAATGAATCCGAATTTTAGGATATTTTCTGTTTTATTTATTTTTCAAATAAAGAGTCGATTTGTTTCTCAATTGAAGGGCTGATTTTGTTTCCCAAATGAAGCTTTCCAAATAAGGAGCAAATCAACTAGTTGTTAGTTTTAATCATAATTTATTTCCTAAATTTGTTTACATTTATTTTCCTGATTGTAAAGCATTAATTGCCGAATATTTTATTTTCCTTTATCTTTCTATCTAGGTTTAGATATTTTTAGTATTTAAGAGACTCATTGATTTATTGTTGAGAAGACTTTTGAATGAAATAATTATTTGAGAGAACGTTTTCTCTTTGTTCTTCATTGAACTATGAACTTATCAAGGTTCTACCTTGTGGTTTTCAAAGCTTGACTTATCACTCACCTTCTTCTCTTCTTGAGTGTGGCGTCTAAAACCTTCTTGATATTGTTGTTTCTTATCTCTTTATAGATAACGGGTCGCGGTCCTTTTTATTTTCTTTGTTTATAGACCTGAATTTAGAAAACGAGTCTTCGTTGCCATATATTGGTTCCGGGTCTCACTACTCTTGGTGAGGTTCATATTAGTTGGTATCAGAGCTTAGGCTTAAAAAATCAGGTTTAATCTATCCCTTTTGTTTTTATTTTTTTTATTTCCGTGTTATAAAAAACAAATGATCAAATTTTGTTTCAAAAAAAAAAGTTTGATCAAGTTTCATTTTTAAAAAAATTGATCAGATTTCATTTGAATAAAAAAATTAAAAAAATTTATGCGAGCTCATCAGAGGGTAAAAGCCAAAAATCGAGTGAACACGAGAGTGAATGTCATCTTTATTGAGAATAAACACGTGATGGAGTGTTTTTGAGACTTACTAATTTGTTTTTGCAGGTTAAAAAAAAAATGTCTAACTATGCACCAGAAAAGATTGATTTCACACTTTTAGTTGCAAGAGGAGCTCTTAGTGCTCAAGTAAAAGAAGATGATGAGCTACAACGTGACAATGTCTTTCACACCCGATGCCATGTTAATGATAAGGTTTGTAGCTTGATTATTGATGGGGGGAGTTGTACTAATGATGAGAATAAGGGAGCTGCACTAAGGGATCCATTGCATGTTCCGGTTGGTCCAATAACAAGAGCAAGGGCCAAGAGATTCAAAGAGGCACTCAACGGCCTGATTCAAGACACTTGGGCTGATTTTGAAGTTTTAAAGTCCAAGATGAGCATACATGAAGACCAAGGCTTAATTAACGTCATCAATGCAATTAATTGGGCCGAATAAGAGAAGCTTAGGCGTGAAGCACAAGCTGGGGTTTGTGGAGGAGATTTAATTTTAGTTTTTAGAGAATAAAGAGTTGATTTGTTTCCCAAATTAAGAGGCTGATTTGATTCCAGTTTTAACTTTCCAAATAAGGAGCAAGTTAATAGTTGCTTGTTTTAGTTTTAGTTTTATTTTCTTTCCTTTCCCGTTTGTAAGGCCTTTGGCTGATTTCTCTTTTTTCCTTTCTTGTCCATTAGGGTTTTAGTTTATAAGAAACCCTCTAATGTATTATTTCGGCAGACTTTGGAATGAAATAATTATTTGAGAGAACGTTTTCTCTTTGGTTCTTCATTGAACTATGAACTTATCAAGGGTTATACCTTGTGGCGTTCAAAACCCTGACTTATCACTCACCTTCTTCTTTTCTTGAGTGTGGCGTCTACAACCTTCTTGATACCATTGGTTCTTATCTCTTTATAGATAACGGGTGGCGGTCCTTTATTTTCTTTGGTTTTTATTAACTTGAATTTAGAAAACGATCCTTTGAATCCATATGTTGGTTTCGGGTCTCACTACTCTTCGTGAGGTTCGTATCAATTGGTATCAGAGCTTAGGCTTCTAAAATCAGGTTTGATCAATCCCTTTTTTTTTTATTTCTTTTATTTTTGTGTTATAAAAAAAGGAGAGTGAGAGTTCAAAAGAAAGAGAGATTGAAATTGCAAAAAAAGAAATCACGGCTGATGATAAATAAAGAGAGACAAAAGAAAGAGATATTGAAATTGTAAAAAACGAAATCACGGCTGTTGAGAAAAAAAAAGAGAAAAAGCAAGTGAACTTCTATACAAAAAAAAAGTGAGTTTAAAAAGGCGTTGTTTTCAAATTAGTCAACTTTTTGGCCTAGTGTTCTTGTTTCACTTTTTTAGGACATGGATGAAATGCTATTAACAATATTATGGTAAAGATTCGAGGATGAATCCTTTTGAAGAGTGGGGGAATGATGAGAATTAAGAAGCATCATCAAATAATCCATTGCTTGTTCCAGTTGGACCAATTACAAAGGTCAAGAGGATCAAAGAAGCATTTAATGGGGGCTGATTCTGAGTTGCTGAAGTCCAAATTCGGTCCACATGAAGACCAAATCCGGACTGAACTTCGTGGGCCTCTACAGAGAGCATCTGAAGTCGGATCGTCAATTATAATATGTTTTTGGAAAGCCCAAGACGATCTCTACAGATGTTATGTAGACTCCATCCTCCAAAACAGATCACAACAGCCCAAATTCGGCCATCTATTTTGTTGCACGTGAGGAACAAGCTAGGGTTTGAATGAATCTGAATTTTAGAATATTTTCTGTTTTATTTATTTTTCAAATAAAGAGTTGATTTGTTTCTCAATTGAAGGGATGATTTTGTTTCCCAAATGAAGCTTTCCAAATAAGGAGCAAATCAACTAGTTGTTAGTTTTAGTCTTAATTTATTTCCTAAATTTGTTTGCATTTATTTTCCTGATTGTAAGGCATTAATTGTCGAATATTTTATTTTCCTTTATCTTTCTTTCTAGGTTTAGATATTTTTAGTATTTAAGAGACCCATTGATGTATTGTTGAGAAGACTTTTGAATGAAATAATTATTTGAGAGAACGTTTTCTCTTTGTTCTTCATTGAACTATGAACTTATCAAGTTTCTACCTTGTGGCGTTCAAACCTTGACTTATCACTCACCTTCTTCTCTTCTTGAGTGTGGTGTCTACAACCTTCTTGATACCGTTGGTTCTTATCTCTTTATAAATAATGGGTCGCGGTCCTTTTTATTTTCTTTGTTTATAAACCTGAATTTAGAAAACGATTATTCGTTGCCCCATATTGGTTCCGGGTCTCACTACTCTTGGTGATTCTCTTTGTTCTTCAATGAACTATGAACTTATCAAGGTTCTACCTTGTGGTGTTCAAACCTTGACTTGTCACTCACCTTCTTCTCTTCTTGAGTGTAGCGTCTATAACCTTCTTGATACCGTTTTTTCTTATCTCTTTGTAGATAACGGGTCGCGGTCCTTTTTCTTTTCTTTGTTTATAAACCTGAATTTAGAAAACGATTCTTCGTTGCCATATATTGGTTCCGGGTCTCACTACTCTTGGTGAGGTTCATATCAGGAGGTGTACATAGATAATATGATTACAAAATCTCTAGAGGCTTAACAACACCCAGGAGATTTACGCCAAACTTTCCAGGTAATCAGAAAGAATCATATGAGACTGAACCCTGCAAAGTGTTCTTTCTGGGTAGCGGCAAGAAAGTTCCTAGGGTTCGTGGTGCCTGGAACAGGAATCGAGGCCAATCCTAAGAAGTTCAAGGCCATCCTAAACCTCAAGTCTCCCAAAACACTCAAGCATGCACAAGGATTGATAGGCCGAATAGCAGCATTGAACCGATTCATATCCCGTTCCACAGATAAGTAGTGCCTTATGTTCTTCAAGATTATCAAGCAGGGAAAGAAGCTGAAGTGGAATGAGTAAAGCTAACTAGCTTTCCAAGCCTTGAAGAAGTACTTGGCCAGTCCCCCTCTACTGGTCAAGCCCTTTACAGGAGAAGAACTCTAACTCTATCTAGCGGTCTCAGAAGCTGCCACTAGTGGGGCCTTAGTGAAGGAATGCAATGACGGGGTACAGAGACCGGTGTACTATGTGAGCTGTGCTTTCACCAAGTCTGAAAAAAATTACACCCTTCTAGAGAAGCTCACCTATGCCTTGGTAACTATAGCTAGAAAACTCTGGCCTTATTTTCAGGCACACACTATCGTGGTAGTCACCGATCAACCCTTACGATAATTCCTCCAGAGGCCAGATGTATCAGGCAGGTTGGTTCTATGGGCCCTAGAGCTCACCAAATTTGACATCAAATACAAGGCTAGGACCACGATCAAAGCACAGGCCCTAGTCGACTTCATAATGGAGTTCAGCATGAATCAGGACCCAGTTACCAAGCCCGACCCTAGTCCGAATCAAACCGATTTGAACTGCCTGAAGATAACAAGACCTAGATTCTATACATATATGGGGCATCAAGTCAATCGGGATACATAGTAGGAATCGTCATGATAAACCTAGAAGGGGTGGAATGTAGTCACTACTTCAGGTTTGAGTTCAGAGCTACTAATAACGAAGCAGAATATGAAGCCTTACTAGAAGGAAAAAGAGTGGCAGAAGCCTTAGGGGCAGATTTCCTCCTAGTCAAGAGTGATTCCCAATTGGTGGTCAACCAAGTGTTGGGGTTGTATCAGGCAAAAGGTGACAATATCGTCGCGTATCTGGCTAAAGTCTAAAAAGCAATGACGGGATTCAAATGCGTGAGGATGGAACAGGTACCCTGAGAGAAAAATCACCGGGCGGATGTTCTAGCCAAGATCGCAGCAGGTGAGAGTTATACCTTACGAGGAGGGGTACCCATCCAACTGATACCCCACTCTACCATAACCAAGGGGATAGAGATCCTCCTAGTCAACTGACTCCCTTGTTGGATGGATCCAATACCGGACTACCTCCAAAGTGACACTCTTCCTACAGATCTAAATCAAGCACACAAACTGAAGAGAATCGCTACCCGGTACTGCCTTGTAAACGGATACCTTTACCGCAAAGGGAAATCCTCCCCTACTCAGATGCCTTCACCTAGATGATGCTACCTGGGCACTTGACGAGGTACATTCAGGGGACTATGGTAATCATGTAGCAGGCGAGACACTAACCTACCAGATACTTAGAATGGGCTACTTCTTGCCTACTATACATCAGGATGCAAAACAATTTGCGCAATCATGCGAGGCTTGTTAGAAGACAGCAAACCTCTATCACCTCCCTCCGGAAAGGCTCTCCTCAATCAGTACACTTTACCCCTTTGCTATCTGAGGAATAGATCTAATTGGCCCACTTCCTACTGCACCCGCCCAGGCCAAACATGTAGTAGTAGCAATAGACTATTTCACCTGTTGGGTGGAAGCTAAGGGACTTGTCCCGATAACTGAAGAAAAGACCACCAGCTTTGTAAAAAAGAATATCGTTTACCGTTTTGTTACCCCAATGGCCATCATAACTGATCTGGGAAAGCAATTTGATAACGCCAACTTCAGAAAATTCTCCGAAGACCGAAACATTTATCTCTGGTTTGCATCAGTAGCTCATCCTCAAACTAATGGGTTGGTAAAGGCTACCAACAAAACTATTAAGAAGCTCATGTAGAAAAACGTCCAATAGAAGAAAGGATTATGGGTTGAATAATTACCCAATGTGCTATGGGCAAACAGGATAACTAGGAGGACTGCAATAGGGGAAATCCCTTACTCATTGGTACTCGGAATTGAAGCAGTCTTACCTATCGAGCACAAGCTTATATCTTTTAGGGTCCAAAATTACGAATCGGAAGATAATTAGACTAATTTGAGAGCCAATCTGGATCTACTCGAGGAGAAGTAATGTAGAGTCGCCGAAAGAGTGGTGGTGTACCAGAGTAAGATAGCCTGACACTTCAACAAAAGAGTAAGGGCCCGTAGTTTCAAAGAAGGAGACTTGATCCTTAGAAAGGTAACCCAGAACATACGAAAAAGGTCTGACGGGGTACTAGCCCCTAACTGGGAAGGCCCTACCTGATTAGAGCAATGCTCCGGGGTGGTGCCTACAAGCTGGAAGACATGGAGGTATACCCGATAGATCACACATGGAATGCTGATCACTTCAGGAAGTTCTACCCTTCGAAATTCAATTTAAATCAGTTGGAATACATGCCCGATTTTATAGTGTACTACTTGAGAAATTCAATAAAATTAGTTATCTCTCCTACATGATTCTCCAATGTTCACCCTACGAGCTCCCCTACATGGTTCTTCAATAACTTATCATGCTGCCTTGGTCGGGGTATACCCTCCTCCAAGAAGCCTAGTGCTAAAGTGGCTTAAGTTGCCTACCAGGACAGATCATTTTCGCCATTACTGAATCGCCTCATGATCAGGAAATAGACTTATGGCGCTTTTGCTTGCTTCCTTGGTTAGGGTATACCCTCCTCCAAGAAGATTTAGGATTATCAGACTAAGGACCCGAACTCGTGGCCTTAGTTGCCCGCTGTATCCTCAAGACCAGGAAATAGCCTTAGGGCTCTCCTGCTGCCTTGGTCGGGTATACCCTCCTCCAAGAAAGATCTGATACACCAGACTAAGGATCCGGACTCGTGGCCTTGGTTGCCCGCCGTATCCTCCAGACCAGGAAATAGCATTAAGGTACTCTACTACCTTGGCCGGGGTATACCCTCCATAAAAAAAGCCTGATGCTAAAGTGGCCTAAGTCGTCTACCAGGACAGACCATCAAAAGGATCAGGATACCTCATCGGGGTACCCATTGCCTTACTTCTCCATCTCTCCAAGAAGAAATGACCTTAGGGCACTCTAGCTACCTTGGTCGGGGTATACCCAGCTCCGAGAAACATGGTGCTAAATTGGCCTAAGTTGCCTACCAGGACAGACCATCAGAAGGATCGGGATACCTCATCGGGGTACCCGGTGCCTTACTTCTCCATCTCTCCAAGAGGAAATGACCTTAGGGCTTTTCAGCTACCTTGGTCGGGGTATACCCACCTCCGAGCCTGATGCTAAAGCAATCTAAATTGCCTATCAGGACAGAATATCAGAAGAAACAGGATACCTTGCCAAGATACCCGATGTCTTGCTTCTTCTAAGAACACTTGTAGCTAAAGTAGGCCTAATTCACAATCAGGGTATCCAGAGCCACGAACTACTACATGCTCATTAAAAACCAAGCAAAGAAAGGGATGTGCTCACTTACTAGATCACGCTAGTGTTTACAATTACAATGTGCAAGATGGTTATATGTCTATCAAGTATCCCAATCAAGGAACAGGTTTCCAAATTTAGTTTCATTCATTCACAAGTGCGAAAGCTGCAAAATTTTCCCTAAGTCAAGATTTTTTCTAAGTTAATTTCTTTCCAAATTAGAAGAGCAAGCAAGATACTATTTATATCAACAAATGAAGAAGTTTCATTGAACTAACGGGGTGCCTAACCCCCCTTTTTTAGGCTACAAAAGAAAGAAAAGAGAATGCATGAATGCCAAGTTAGGTGTTCTCATCCTCCTTCAGGTTTTCTCCTAGACCGGCTGCTCTTTCCCTTATCACCTTAGCTGCAGTATCAGGTTGGGTCTCCTCAATTGCCGGAACCTTGGATCTAACGATAGCATCTTCCTCTTCCTCTTCCTCAGCTGTCGTACCATCCGCCTCAACTTCTGAAACCCCGGTTCCAAATGGGTCATCCTTTTCCCCCTATATTATAATAACTTCTGAAGAAGGCACGGGGGTCTTGTGCTTGTTCTTCTTGAGTAGAAGGAGGGTCAATTTGAGTTCCAGTAGGGAGGCTAGACCCTTGACCTAGATAAGGTATCATCTTATGGAAGATCCTTCTAAGCTTGATCCTCACATGCAAACTGGGCAGCCTTTGCCATAATTTGTTCTCGATCCCAGTCCAAGGCCACCTAAAGATCAAATGGAGGAGGCAGAGCCGTGGCCACCTCATAACAGACTTGGAAGTAGCCATCCTCAAAGGAAGGACCCTCTTAAGCCTCCAAGCTCTGCACCGTCTCCCTTAAAAGACGGTTCTCATCTTGCAGCAGCCTCTTATCCCTCTTTAGGCATTCCCTCTCCTCACGCAGGCGTAGTGACTGAGCTGTCTTAGTATCCAAGCACTGTAGATAGCGCTGAGCCTCCACCATGGTAGCCTTTCTACCCTCTTCAAATGCTTTAGCAGTTTGTGACAAAGGGATCATACTCTGCTGGGCTTGAGCCAGCTCCTGCTGGGTATCCTCCGACCTGGCCTGAAGCCCTATGTAGGCATCCTTCAGAGTTAGCAGCTGCTTCTCCATGGCCAAGGCAAATTTAAAACCCTGCAAGAAGAAGCAGAGTCAGCACCTGTAGAAAAGAGTGAAGAACAGCAAGAAAAAGGATAGAAAGTTACCTTGGCCAAGACAGAAGCCCCCTTGGCCGACAGAATTTCAGTAAGAAGCTTCGCCATGCTCATCAAGCTTCCTTTCCGGTAGGATGCTATGGACTGAGATACCACCTCGTCATGGGTGGCGCCCCTGACCCCGATCCCGAAGGAATATCAATGGCGGGATAAGAAACATGAGCAACGCCCATAATTTCAAGCTACTTCCTAGAAGGCGTTACTGTTGGAGGAGGAATAGTAGTAGTACTCATAGCAGGAGGAGCAGCAACTTTTCTGGTCTTTCTTTGAAATTGTTCTAAAGAGCCTTGAGCTTTTGTTGCTTGAGCAAACATTGCCTTTATTAATGGTCGTGCCAGAGTACGGGTAAAGGGACGAGCAGGAGTCCTGGCAAGCGATCCCGTAGAAACAGGAGGAGGGTTAGAGGTCTTGGCAGGAGACTTGGTTGTAATAAGTGAAGGGATAAGGTTTGCATCAAGTTGAGTAAACCCGGTTGTAACCTTAGTAGAGTTAAGAGAAGGAGGAGGAGAAGGAACAAAGGAAGTAGAAGAAGGCAGGACCAAACCCCCTATCCTGGAGGAAGTAGGAGAGCCAGCCACTAGTGAGGTAGTGGAAACTGCTAAGAGGAAGATAACATAGTAAGAAAAATGAGAGTAGGAGATGTGTATACATAAACAAAGAAGACAAATGAAGTTTTAATACCTAGAAGCGCGAAGGAGACCCTCAAGTACCTCTCCAGCCAGGCTCCTTTAAAAGGGTCCAATAAAGGATACTGCATGTTGGTGTACCCCCTCTTTATAATCTTTGCCAGGATATCCCGAGATTCTAGTGGGAGGACACCCTTTGCCCATTTATCTTTCGCTGTGAATTGGGTTGGGACGGGATGCTTGAATACTCCAATATAGGCCGTATTCCCCTATTCTCCTTCAACGACTAGCCACTCTTCTTTCCAAGACCCAACGTACTTCACGTTCACCTCAGAAACAAAATCGTTCATCTCATTAGTTGCCCTCAAGTAGAACTGACCCCGCGGTACCATATTCACTGTCTGGAATATGTATCAGATCTCATCAAAGCCCGGTTCCCTGTCTATCTTATCCTGCTTACACTGTTCCATCCAGAGCACTAAGACCCTGGTTAAGTGCTTCCAAAATCCTTGCAAGATCGGCAATGGGGCCATTTCCAAGGCAACCAAAGCTTAACGAAGTATAAGATGAAAGGGGAGTCGGACCCCGCATTCGAAGGCCGTCTTATGGACAAGGAGTTGATCCAAGGGGGGTTGTACACATCGTAACCTCGATGGGGTAGGGACAAAGTGATCGATTCAGGAATCTTGTAGTCTTTCCTTAATTCAACAAGGGTGTCCAAAGTACACACTGAATCGGTAATGATATGTCCATCATGAGAAGAGGTGAAAGAACCGGTATGCACCCTGGTCGAGGTAACGACTGGTGCACCACCAACTTCTTTTGTCTAGCCAACGGTCTTGGTGTCCTTTTCTTTGGTTATTTGGACAGGGTCCTCTGACCTGTTATGGAAACACAACCCGATTCTTGGGTTCCTTGTAGAATGATGGCGTAACGGCGTTTGTTCATCGCCATAATCATCCACTTCGCCTCGACTTCTCTTTCTTCCCCTCGGTATCAAAGAGCCCGCTTCTGGTCACCCCTCGAAATGATCATCAAGACTGTCGGGTGAAGGAGGCAAATTCGGGCGAGGCTTAGAGGAAGTGGAAAGAAGACCTAGGGAAGGATTTGGCAGCTTGGAAGAAGATGACATTGTTACAAAAGAGGAAAGCTGAAAAAATCAAGAAAGATTGAAGAAGAAGGGCTAGGGTTAGTAAGAAGATTTCTTTTTGAAAAGCATGTGTGTAGTAAGAAGGAAGGACTGAAATATTTATAGACGAAGATAGGCGGTTACACAAGAGGAAACCGAAATTGATGAGTAGTGGATGACCGGCAATGTGCTTGGAAGACGTGCCATTGGCGGTTTCACATTAATCGTGCTAAAACGGCTCATTTTTTAAATTCGTAAGCCAATCACCATCTAACATGTGGCTAATACAATGATTATCAACGTATTTAGGCGGGATTTCCTTCCCAGCAACGATACCCAACCAAACAAAGAATAAGCGGACAAGACGAGGTAGAAAATCCTTAAAGCAATGATACCCAACCAAACAAAGAATAAGCAGACAAGACGAGGTAGAAAATCCTTCAAGCAAAAGTGGAATCCTAACTCCATCCCCAACAAGACATCGGTGTTCAAGTCAGGGGGGACTTCTATTAACTGCCAAAATTGGCGAAGGACCAAAGAAGAATTTTCTACCCAAATACAAGGAAGAGACACAAGCCAAGATACCACCTAGCTACTTCTAGAAAGAAGAATGCTAAAATCAAATCTGGATACCTACTTCCTCCCCCAGTTTAAGCCAAAAGCCCTGCAATCCTAGTAACCCCTAAGTAGCCCGATGCGGAGTTCTACTCAGAATCCTGTCACAGAGCTCGACAAGGTACCTTGTTTCTACACTAGACAGGTACCCCACCATTACATCAGTAGGGTACCTCGCTGCCGTATCAGACAGGAATCCATATACTACATCCGCTAAGTACCCCGCTTCTACATTCAGCTAGGTACCCAACTACAAGAACAGTCGATATCAGGATACCTTGTCGACCAAGCACCTAAACAAGGAAAGCATAAAACTAGCATGAGGCGGGGTAGATGAGAACCCAGATGAACCCGAATACCTTCAAGGATCCTCTCGCCAGATAACCATGAGAAACACTCATAGAATCTCAAATCCATATGTCCAGGCGGACAAGTCTTGAAGCTCCAAAGTAAGGGGGCTAAAACACGGTCGTTCAAGTCCCGATAAAAAGGTAGACTCCTTCCCGCCATTTAAGAATTTCATTCAAATAAGGAGTCCATTTTTAGAATCCTCTCCAAAAGGAATCACTTGATTCGGATAATTAAAACTCCTACAAAATTGTCTCTTAGAAGGAAAGAAAGTCTTGGGACCGCCAAAACCTTAGACCGAAATTGTAGGAGTGCATGGCAAGCACAAACCTATATATACGACAATATAATCACCAAGAAAAGGATCGAAAATTCACCTCCCCAAACCCTACACTTGCACTCAGTTTTACATATCGACAGGCACGAGCACGTCATCTCCATCACCTAACAGAAACCTTGAATACCGCCACATATCGCCATAGCCCTAATTTCATCAGTTGTATACATGTTTTCATCAATAAAATCGTACATGTTAATCTTTTCTTGTATGAGTTTTAGTTTGGTTTGACAGGAATCTTATTGGTATCGAACTACGTGATACCCCTCCGACCGGGATCTATCTCAATCTTAGTCTTTAAAGTTGTTATTTAGAGATTCACCCAGTGATAATTTTCCATTAACAATAGCCTTAGCATGTGCTTGGATCTTTTATTTGAACAAATCTAAGATTAGCATATTTGATTTTGTGTTTAGAGCTAACTAGGATTTAATTGATTATTTATTATATCGTTGCTCAAAATACTTACTAGAATATTAATTGATCATATTTTGTGATGCTAGCATTTTTGGTATATGTTTCTAATATCTTGAATATGTGCTTTATGTATATGACTTGTTCAAGTGTAGCTTTGTGAATGAAACTAGGAATCATATGTGTTAGGTGTTTCACATGCTATAGGTTTCAATTCATGTTTTTATGACTAGACAATATTGGACTTGTGTGCTCATATGATTAAGTCTATGTTTACATGATTTGTACCTGATCCATACATTTCATATGTTCATGCATCATTTTGTATGATTGCATCACTTGGTTTGTTAAACTAGAATATCATACATTGTATGCTCATTTTCTAATTCTAGTTTCCATAATTCATATTGATCATGTCTTATGTTAAATGTGCTTGCATCATTTGCATCACTTAGATCATTTGCCTTGCAAAAGGTGGAAGTCTCTTGTTGAGGTGAGTGAAGCCTAATTTGAGCAAGAAGACTTGGCTAGAAAAGTGTTCCGAATAGCCAAGCACAAAGATTTAGTTAGGATCATGAGGATCTGGATAACTAAGCAAAAGTCTTAACTAGGAATTTTGTACTCCGGATGGTTGAGCTAGGGAAGCTTGACTAGGATCATTTTTGATCTAGATAGCTAAGTAAGGGAATCTTCCTAGAGACGTGAGCGTCTTGGATAGGAAATTGCTTTCTAAAGGTGTAGGACACATCTCGGATAGAAAGTAGGCTAGGTGGTTCACTAGGCCCAAGGGTAGACTAGGATTTGATAGCTTAGGGTGGATATCATGAGTTGATAGCCTTGAGTGTGTATGTTCTTTTCTTCATAATGAATTGCTTTACCGGTTGTTGTGGATTCAACCCGTGGACATTTCCTCTTCGGAGGTTTACCACGTAAAAATCAATGTGTCAAATGTCTCTATCTCTATCTCTTTACATTTGCATGTATGATTAATATAATTTGTTTATGATCTTCATTTCCTCACATCCTTGTAAACAAGTTATTGTTAACATAGGTCACGAAAGAGTTTTAAAATTAGAGCGTCAACCTATTCACCCCCCCCTCTTAGGTTGTTTAGTATAACCTTGTATGTATTTTCAAATGTTCATATAAAAATTTATCCTTAATATTGGAATCAAGAGGTTCAATAACATCCTATAAGCTCATCATCAACTCAAGAGATATATCAATGTAAATTCATCAAGAGTTATCATCACAATCCAAGTGGACAAAATATGTGATCATTCAAGTCCTAAATACATTATCACAATCAACTCACACCTTTATTCTAAACAAGAAAAATTAAAAAGCAAGAAATGAAACAAATTAAAATAAGAAAAGAAAGAAGTTGTACTTAGGTGGGGTGCCTTCAACCAAGCACTTGGTTTTACGTCTCGACTAAACGTGCTACTTGGATCGGTCAACCGAATTCCAATGCTTCGAACATATGCCAACGCAAGATTAGATCTTGGAAATATTTAGTGCACATCGACGTGTTCATAATCACAACAAGCAAAGGAAAGTAAATGTTCACTTGAAAAGGTGATTTAGTAGGTTTAGAAAATAATCTATACAAATTGCTTTAGTGTAGGCGGCATGGATGAGCAATAAGAGGGACATAAGGCATGGACTCCTCATATAGGAGTGGTGCCTCAAAAGAGACATCTTCTGCTTCCTTCGCTTGTTCTTCAGTCTCCTCCTTTTCTATTTCCTTTCCTGCAACACTAGGCAAATAATCAAAGAAATCAAAGCTAACTACAGTATTGACATTCTCGCCATTCGAAAGGATGGTGGGGGCATTTTCCTTCTCCGAATGTCTCAAGGACACTTCATGCACCTGACTTTGTATAGCTTCAGCAATAATCTCAAAGTGCCCTTCCATTCTTCTAATTTAGTCCTCCATTCTCCCATTTTGTTGTTGCCACATTTGATCTTGTTGTTGCCATCCTTGTTCATTGGCTAGTATGTTGGCTTGAGGTCTTTGTTGGAAGGCTTGAGCACTTTGAATAAAATCATTTAAAGTCTCCTCTTGAGATCGCACATAGGCATTAGCTTGATCTCTCCTCCAATTCGGCTTGTAAGAATCGACATATTGTTCATAGCTTGACCCAGGATTATCGAAATCTCCACATGGTTCATGCATATGCCACGGATAGTAGGAATTTGACGCTTGGGCTTGTCCTCCATCATTAGAAAACTCTCCTCTTGAATGGCAACCCCATTTCTTAGCCCATACATTCAACAAAATGTGCAATCTATAGCCTCCGCTTGTCCTACTCCCGAAGTCCTTGAAGCGAACAACTCCATTTGCCGATTAAATTCATCCAAGTGCATAGCAAAAGGATCCATTGTTCCCAAAAAGAAAAATAAAAGAAAAACGAAAACAAGAAACAAAAGAAAAAAAGACTAGAAAATCTAAAAATATCAAAAATGGCATGCAACCTGGAAAATCTAACTACAAAAAATAAATAACAAAAAATTGCGGAATTCTAACAAACAAACTAAAAAATAGCAAAAGATAAGAATTAAATAAAAACAAATGTTAGTATGCTATCTAATAAAATTATAACCTACAAAGAAAATAAGTAATTCAACAATCGCTACCAATTCCCCGGCAGCGGTGCCAATTTTTGATGAGGTCGTTTTGTACTCACCAAAATATGTTTTTATGTGTTCATTTTAAAACCGAGTTTCACCATTTGAAAATCCACTTAGGATGTAAATTTAATAAATGGTAAGCAATGATTCATTCCACAGGGAATTAGAGTAATTAGTTGAATTAATTAACAAGTCTTAAATGCAATAAAGTAAATCATGGTTGTTTGAATGGTGTAAGGCTAAAGAAACCATCAAACATACATGTAAAATAAAAGCAACAAAATGTAAAGAGAATATGAATAGATAGGAATCCAATATCAACAACCTAGATAAGAAAATGATTTAAACAATTAATTAGAAGTCTAGGGAAATGATAGAATAGCTAATGAACTTTTAGCAATTCATACATGGCTTCATTAACGTACGATCCACACAATCAATGACCGATCTCATTCGGAAGTGTGTTTAGACCGTCACTACAAATCCTAAACAACTTCCCACCAAAATACCAAATAGATTAAAGAGAGGGTGTCAAGGTGGGATCGGTTTGATATGAACCAACTAATATGAACCCCACCAAGGATAGTGAGACCCGGAACCAATATATGGACTCAAAAGATCGTTTTATAAATTCAAGTTTATGAACAAAGAAAATAAAAAAGGACCGTGACCCATTATCTATAAAGAGATAAGAACCAACGATATTAAGAAGGTTGTAGACACCACACTCAAGAAGAGAAGAAGGTGAGTGATAAGTCAGGGTTTTGAACGCCACAATGTATAACCCTTGATAAGTTTATAGTTCAATGAAGAACCAAAGAGAAAACGTTCTCTCAAATAATTGTTTCATTCCAAAGTCTTTTCAATAATACATCCATGAGTCCCTTAAATATTAAAAATATCTAAGCCCTAGAAAGAACGATAAAGGAAATAAAATATTCGGTAATTAATGCCTTACAATCAGGAAAATAAATGCAAACAAATTTAGGAAATAAATAAAGACTAAAACTAACAACTAGTTGATTTGCTCCTTATTTGGAAAGCTTCATTTGGGAAACAAAATTAGCCCTTTAATTGGGAAACAAATTGACTCTTTATTTGGAAAATAAAGAAAACAGGAAATATCCTAAAATTTAGACTCATCAAAACCCTAGCTTGTTCCTCACGCGCAACAAAATAGATGGCCGAATTTGGGGCTGTTGTGATCTGTTTTGTAGGATGGAGTCTTCATAACATCTGTAGATATCGTCTTGGGCTTTTCGAAAACATATTATAATAGACGATCTGAATTCTCATGCTCTCTGTAAAGGCCCACGAAGTTCAGCCCGGATTTGGTCTTCATGTGGGCCGAACTTGGACTTAAGCTGCTCGGAATCAAACCCTATTAAATGCTTCTTCGATCCTCTTGGCCCTTGTAATTGGCCAAACTGGAACAAGCAATGGATCATTTGATGATGCTTCTTGATTCTCATCACGGTTATTGACGATCAAGGGCCTAGGCAATTACGGTTGATCTACCCTCAAACAATCTATCCTATTTACTATATGCTACAATCAATCAAGTGTGTTAATAACTCAACCAATTTTATCACAAATAAATCCTACAACATATTGCAATCAACAAGTGTGTCAATGATCGTGCCGAATATGTTGTATATGTAGACCCTCATTTCCCTATCCTTTGTTCCATTTTTTTACATTTTGGCATCTCTAATGGTTGTTATGTGCGTAATTGTTTGAAATGGTGCATTGATGGGTTTGGAAGCATGTTACGATGATTTCGACAAAAAAGTGGCAAAAGGAAAGGCAAAGGATCATCAGCAGCCTTATAGTGCAAGTCCAGTGCGGGTAATAACCGCACTCTAACCGCACTTCTACCACAACCGGGACCTGATGCTTGAAGAAAAGTTAAAGTGCAGGTACAATGTGGGTCATCCAACCGTACTCGACCCGCACTGTTGCCAATTCTTGAGAGACTAGTTTGCACCTGACATTTAAGTGGGGGTACAGTATGGGTCATCTAACCGCACCCCACCCGTACTGTTGCTGATTTCATACCTGACACTAAAGTGCGGGTGATTTAACCGCACTCCACCCACACTCTGAGCTGAAGCAGAGAAGTGGAAATCACACCTGACATTAAAGTGTGGGTCAAGTGCTGGTCATTCAATCGCATTCCACCCGCACTGTAGCATAATCCAGAGAGCTGAATCTGCACCTGATCAATATAGTACGAGTAAAGTGCGGGTAATCCAACCGCACTCCACGCGCGCCAGATCTCATTTCGAAGTTTAATTGACCTATTTTTGTATGTAGTATATATATAATGTTATAGATTCATTTTAAAAAGGCTTTTACTTAGTTCTAAAGATAACCTAGATCCAAAAACACTCTCACATACATTCTCTATTCAACTTCAAGGAAGATAGGAGATTGAAGCAACTTCAAGGAAGGAGATGATCTCCAAGGGTTCTTCCTCTTTCTTTTCTCTTGTTTTCTTCGTTGCAATAAGTAGCTAAATCCCCTCTAAGGGGTTGATGGAGTAGTTAGTTAAATATTGGGCTTGTACAAAAACTTGGTTCGATATATATTCATATCTACCTTTCATTGTTATATTCTTGCTCTTTTTTTTTTTTTGGGTAAGTAAATAGTATCATAGAAAGAGAGAAAGAATGTACAAATACAAGGGGCATACCCTAGGAAGCAAAGCAAGAGCTAAACAAAGGCTCAAAACAAGCACAAACGCACGAGCAAACAAGAAACAAGAGCTGGTAAAGGGCTCAAAAAAAGCTCAAAGAAAAGAGCAAGCAACAAACAAGAGCAAAGCACTAAAATTAATTAGCGTTACCAATCCAATTCAAAGTAATAAGCGGGTGATCCTTTAGATTGATAGAGGAGAGCCGACAGCGAATGGTGTCAATAATTGTGCGAACAACAACCAAACTAGACTTTTTGGTGCCTTCAAAAATTCTACAATTACGCTCTCTCCAAATATGATAAACAGCCACAACAAGACAAAGCTTCTTTGTGACAATAATAGGGGTGTCCCCTCTACAATGGGCAGAAGCCCAAGCAATAAAAGCATTCTAACCAAGGCCATACCAAGGAGACCCACAATAATTCAGAAGTTGAGTCCAAATGGCTCTACTGAAAGAGCACTCAAAAAAAGGTGAGCATGAGATTCAAGATGGGAGTTACAAAGAACACAAGTAGTAACAGCCCTAGGGTCATATTTATGAATGCGGTCACGGGTGGAGAGCCTACCTCTAACAACCATCCAAAGGATGAAACTCATTCTCAGAATATTTTTGAGGGAATCAAACCAGCTTGAACCAAAGAACAAGAGGGTGAGGGGCTTTAAGAGAAGCCAAAGCAGAAGAGGCCGAGTAAATACCATTGGAAGAATGGAGCCACCGAATACTATCCTCTAGATCGGAGTTAGGATTGTAAAGAGGCATTCGACTTCTAATTTCAGCAAGATCAATGGACATAGCAACTGGCCATCTCCAAGAATCACCAAGAACAATGGTATTAACCGTTGCGTTGATAGGGAGGCCGGAATCATTGACCACACGGGGGCTCCATTTCAAAAGGAGAGGACCATCCGGATGCCAATTGTCAAACCATAAGGAGGTACTAGAACCATTACCAATGAAGTGCTGAATTAAAGGACGAACAATAGGCCAAAGATGGAGGAGTTTCCTCCAATTCCGAGAGCAGATATTAGGAGCTTTAGCCTCCCATATGTTACAACCTTTTAGGTGATAGGCTTTGATCCAAGAAGACCAGAGATTATTCGTTCCATAAATAAGAATCCAAAGATGCCTAATCATCAAGGCCTTGTTCCAAGAAGAGAGGTCCATGATTCCAAGACCACCCTCTTTCTTAGGGAGACAAATATCAGACCAAGAAATCTTAGCACCCTTGCTGTCACCATCAAGCCCTTTCCACAAGAAACTTCTGAATTTTCGTTCAATAATCTTCAAAATCTTGATAGGGAGACAAAGATAACTAGCTAAAAAGACTTGTAAACTTGACAAGACTGAGACAATTAGCTGTAAGCGCCCTGCATAAGAGAGACCACGGTTCAGCCAAGAAGAAAGTCTACCCGAGACTTTATCCACAAAGGAGGAGCAATCACGAGGATAAACCTGAAGTGAAGATGTTGCTCTTGGCATGATTAGCAAGGAGGCCCGAAAGTAAGTAGAACTCATCAAGGGCAGCCTTAAGGACATGAGCTGAAGAAGGGGAGCCATGGCAAAGCATAATTCGGTCATCAGCAAAACAAAGGTGGGAAAGCTTTATCTTATCACACTTCCAATGAAACTTGAAACTATGAGAGTCCCCTATGCGCTTGGCCAGAATTTTAGATAGAACTTCCATAGCAATAATAAAGAAGTAGGGAGACATAGGATCCCTTTGCTGAAGACCTCTCAAGAAACTAGCTAGCTCACCGTTTAAGGAGATAGAGAACTTGGGGGTAGTAAGGCAAGCTTTGATCCACTTAATAACCCTAGGAGGAAAGTGAAAAGCAGAAGGAGTTTCAAGTAAGAAGCCCCAGTCCACCATGTCAAAGGCCTTCTTCAAATCCACTTTGAGAGCCAACCTAGGGCAGCCAATATCCGTATGATAATTCCTCATAAGTTCTTATGCTAGAAGGATATTGTCCCCAATGCTCCTACCAGCCACAAAAGCCGATTGAGAAGGGCTGATAATATCCGGGAGACAAGGCTTAATCCTATTGGCAATGATCTTATAGAGAGTGTTGCAACAAGAGATAGGTCTAAAGTCTTTCATCATAGAAGGATTAGGGACTTTAGGGACCAAAGAAATAATCATAGCATTGAGTTCCTTAAGAAGATGACCAGATCTAAAGAACTCTTGGATAGCATTAATCACATCTTCACCAACAATATCCTAAGTTTTCTTGAAAAAATGAGCGTTGAAGCCATCGGGGACCAGGGACCTTGTTAGGGTGGAGAGAGAAGCAAACCTCACGAATCTCATCATTAGTGACATCTCTATCCATTAAATCAGCTTGATCATTGGAGATGACATTATCAATAATATTGCTCAAAGTACCAATACCATGTCTAGTGGGCATAGTGCAACCAAGAATATTCTGAAAATGATGAATAGCTTTATTCTTAACCGGAATGTCACCTTCAATCAAGGAGCCATCATCTCCAGAAATAAAGTGGATCTTGCTTCTATTCCGCCCACCATTGATAGCTTTGAGCCATTGGATTCTAGATTTTTGTCTGAGGAGGTCCTCTTCAGCCTGAAGAGTCAAAGTGTAGCTGTTTATAAGCTCCTTTTCCTGAATTCTGAGGTTATTATCAAGGGGATGTAGATCAAGAAGGAGTTGACAAGCATCTAGGGTAGCCTTAGCTTCAATCGATTTAATTGACACATCTCCCACCTTGTCATTGTTAAAGGTCTTTAGTGCCTTCTTTAAAATACGGAGCTTAGAGAAAAGCATGTACTACATAGTGCCATGAACTTGCTCCTGCCAAACGGTCTCAACCAAGGGGAGAAAGTCCTCTCTATCCGTTAGAAAATTGAAAGACTTGAAAGGGTAGTTTTTCTTATTACCTGGCAACCCGAGCTTGACCACGGATCGGCAATGGTCTGAAATGCTAGGAGGAAGGAATATTGCTTATGAATGCTCACACTTGACAAGCCATTCATTATTGATGAGAACTCTATCCAATTTCTTAGAGATGCAACCATCACCTTTCTTGTTGCACCAAGTGTGAAGAAAGCCCGAGAAACGAAGATCATCAAGCTCCGAAGCTTGAAGACAATCAACTAATTCCTCCATAGCGACGGTAATTTTGGAGCAGCCACCAATTGACTCATCAATCCTCCTAGATACATTAAAATCTCCAAGTACAATCTCAGGGGAACCTTGCTGGTTTGAGCACAAACTTTGCCAAAGAGCTCTTCTTGATCTGTCCTCATTAGAACCATAAACAAAGGAGATACAAAATTGATCATTAGTATCCATGATACAAGCATTACAATGAGTAATCTGATCCGTTTCACTAATTTTAGTGATTGTGAGAATTCTCGGATCCTAACCAACCCAAATTCTACCAAGACCATGACTATTGTAATTGTCTAACATATCCCAATCCTTAAAAACTGAATTGACAACAAGAGGCTTTTTGTTAATTTTCACCCTTGTCTTTAATGGTTTTCATTGATTGTTTGTTGAGATACATGATCTTCGCAAGTTCTCTTTGGTTTATGTATGAGTATTGCATCTAGATATATATGATGTTTAGTTGCACCTTGCTCAAATGAATAGACGGAATGTCATGAACTCCGATTCTTAAACCGCGGTCTCAATATAACCTCGAATTGATTTCCAGCACTATACATCCTATGTGGTACGCGTGAGAGAATTAGAAGTCAACATTATACATCCTAGGTTGGCTAATCTGTAATCGGTTTAATCTTTTATAGGTAGATAGACTTCATTTCTAGATTCCGTATGAACGACCAACATTATACATCCTAGGTTGGCGGTTCATAACAGATTAGTCCCTAATAGGTGATCCTCATTATACATCCTAGGTTGATCACTTGATGGTGATAAATAATCGACTATATACATCCTAGGTCGGTTACCTTTGAATAGACATGCTTATTTACGAGTTTGTTGCATTGCCTAGTATTTACTTTCGAATCCGTTAATTCCTTAGTTTTCATCATCTATATATCCTTCACTTCATTTCCCCTTTATCTAGGTTGCATTGTTAGTTTAGATTTATTATTGTTTTAAGTCACATTTTACAACATCCTCATTTACCTATTATTAATTACATGAATGCTACTCTATCATTAGCTAGTTTTTGCTAGTCCCGTGTCCCTGTGGACGACACCCCACTTACCATTACACTAGTGTATTGAAAGCTAATTAGGGCTTGTGAGGGTTTTACAAATAGTTTTGATGGACGGTTTACTGACGGTGTGAATTGTCATCTGTCAAATGGCATCGTTGCCGGGGACACGGCGAGTTTAGTAGGATTAGTTTTGCTTGATTAGTGTTTTTAGTTATTTACATTTCTATATTTTATTTTGTTTTGGTGTCATTTTATGTCGTGGGTAGTTTTTGTCTCTAGATATTTCAGGTGTCATGGACGACCTTTGGAACAACTCGGGATTCAGTTATGAGACGGAGAATGACCCATTCAGTCAGGGATGGGGGAAAATCAGGAATTCCAGGAAAGTCGCAATGTGGGTGAAGAGTTTTCCGCTGATGAGGAACTGGCAGCTCTAGTTAGAGATTACTTAGAAGGGAATGAAGAGACACCATTGGTTGAACAGCAAACAGAGGAATTTGTACATGGGTCACAGACTTCAGAGGAGAGTTATTCAAGTAACCTTGAGTGCATTAATTCAGTTCATCCAAATATGGGAGTACTTGACATATGGATAGGAGAACTCATGCAATCAACCAATCAAGATACACAGGATGTCCAGCTAATACAGCAAGCACATGTAAAGAATTAGGAAACGTACATGTGGAAGAGCGATAAGCAAGCAAACGAGATGGATGCATCTATTCATAGGATTGAATTTCAAATAGGTCAGTTGGCTGAATCTTTGCAAGGAAGAGAGAAAGGGAAGTTCCCGAGCCAACCAGAGCAAGCCAGTGCTAAGACAGTCCTTCGAAGTGAAAAGGTTTTGAAGGATAATATTAGGAAGACCTCCGTAGAAAAGGACAAAGTGGTGCATGCAGAAGAAGAGAGTGAGAAGGTGTTAGAAAAGGAAGATGAGATTCAGTTACCAGACCAAGAACCGAGACCTCAACTCCATAAGTCATTGAACCCCTATGTGCCGCCTATACCATTTCCAAGGAGGTTGAAGAACTATAAAATGGAGAAATCGAATCAGAACATCTATGATCTCCTTTCTAAGGTAAACATCATTTATCGCTTTTAGATGCTATTCAGAAAATGCCGGTTTATTGGAAATTCTTTAAAGAGTTGAGTAAGGATAAGGAGAGATTTAGGCCGAAACAATAAGAGCGTCTGAATGAGAATGTGAGTGCGAAAATTCAACAGAAATTGCCCTAAAAATTGAAAGACCCAGGGAGTTTTGTAATTAACATAACAATTGGTGGTTCACATCTTGAACGAGCAATGTTGGATTCGAGAGGAAGCATTAACTTAATGCCGTTCACAGTTTACAAGAAGCTTGGTTTGAATGACCTCAGAAAAACCACCATGTCTCTCGTCTTAGCGGATGCTTCTACAAGAAATCCTAAGGGAGTTGTTGAAGATATGTTAATTCAGATAGAGAAGTTA
This sequence comes from Acer negundo, assembly GCA_035582765.1. Lineage (NCBI taxonomy): Eukaryota > Viridiplantae > Streptophyta > Magnoliopsida > Sapindales > Sapindaceae > Acer > Acer negundo. The sequence continues at coordinate 21,500,090 of CM069235.1, read as the reverse complement.
ATCATACCTACTGACTTTGTGGTAATTGACGTGGATGAAGAAAGAGACGAGAGAGATGTGAAGCTACTTTTGGTTAGGCCTTTCATGGTGACAACTAGGGTTGTGATTGATATGCATGCTGGAAAACTTACCATGAAGGTATTAGATGAAGTAGTGGAATTCAACATTTTTGACTCATTATCATATCCGGTTGGTTCCCACAATTGTAACACTATGGATTTCTTAGAGGAAGAGTTAGATGTCACTGTTGAAGAGGAATTCGAAGGGGTGGAAAATGTAGATGATTTTGCTCCAATAGTGGAGCTTCCTCCATGGGTTGAATTGAAAGCACTTCCATCGAACCTGAAGTACATATTCCTAGACGAAGAAAAGAGGAACGCAGTTATCATTGCCGCTAACTTGGAAGGAAGTCAAGAAGAGGAGTTGCTTGCGGTGTTGAAAGAGAATAGAGGAGCCATTGGTTGGTTCATAGATGATATAAAGGGGATAAGTCCCACCATGTGTATGCAATAGATTCTTCTAGAAGATGATGCCAAACCAACAAGTGAGGCACAAAGGAGACTAAATCTGATTACGCAAGAGGTGGTGAAAAAACAGATACTGAAGCTTCTGGATGCAATGATTATCTACCCAATATCAGATAGTAGGTGGGTTAGTCCCATTTACGTGGTTCCAAAAAAATCCGGGGTTACAGTGGTGAAGAATGATAAAAGTGAGTTGGTGGTACAAAGACTCCAGACAGGGTGGCGTGTTTGAGTAGACTTCCGCAAGTTGAATACAGTAACTAAAATGATCATTTTCCTTTGCCTTTCATTGATTAAGACCTAGAGCGATTGGTAGGGCATCGGTTCTTCTGTTTCTGGACAGGTATTCCGAGTATAATCAGATAGTTATTACTCCAGAAGACTAGGAGAAAACCACATTTACATGTCCATATGAAAGTTATGCCTTCTGTAGGATGCCCTTTGGCCTTTGCAATGCCCCAGGTACTTTTCAAAGGTGTGTGGTTTCGTTGTTCTCGGATATGGTGGGAAAGATTATTGAAGTCTTTATGGACGATTTCTCAGTATTCGGGGACTCGTTCAGGTTATGTCTTGGGAACTTATCTTTAGCGCTACAAAGATGCTTGAGAAAAAACTTAGTGTTAAATTAGGAAAAATGTCATTTCATGGTGCAACACGGGATAGTCTTGCCACCTCCGCAAAGGTTGAAGTGATTAAGAGTTTGCCACCTCCGCGAAATATGAAGGACATTCGGTCTTTCCTTGGACATGCATGTTTTTACAGGAGATTCATTAGGGATTTTCCAAAGATTTCCAGACCACACTGCTTGCTGCTACAAAAGGACAAGGATTTTGTGTTTAGCACTGAATGTTTTGCAGCATTTAAAACCTTGAGGGAGGCATTGACCTCATCCCCGGTAATTAAATCACAGGTGTGGGATTTTCCATTTGAAATAATGTGCGATGCATCCGATTATGTCGTGGGTGCTGTTTTGGGCCAAAAGATAGACAAGGACCCGCACGTTATATATTACTCATCCCGGATTCTGAATGATGCGCAATTGAACTATTCAACAACGGAGAAGGAATTACTTGCTGTCATTTTTGCTCTTGAGAAGTTCAGACAGTACTTGGTGGGTGCCAAGGTCATAGTCTATTCAGACCACGCGGCTTTGTGATATTTACTCCAAAAGAAAGATGCAAAGCCCAGGCTGATTAGGTGGGTATTACTGCTACAAGAGTTTGATTTAGAAATCCTGGACAAGAAGGTTTGCGAGAATGTGGTAGCTGATCACCTCCGTAGGTTAGTTCGAGAAAGCCAATTAGATGGGGATAAGATTCCCTTGAGAGAGAGTTTTCCAGATGAGCATTTATGGGCAGTGCAAGATAAGGAACCTTGGTATGCAGATCTAGCAAATTATCTGACACATGGGGTGTTTCCCACTGATTTGGATTGGCAGGGTAGGAAAAGGTTTGTCAAGAGATCAAGGGAACACTTCTGGGATGAGCCTTATCTATTCAAACACGGTACCGACTAGGATGTAAGGATTCTCATTTATTGATTGGCTTATTTTGTGGACAAACCATATATTGGGGCTTGATGTAAGGGTAGCCTAGGTATTTGATGGTTGGTGTTTTGCACAACCAAGGCTCACTCAAGACCTCAAGAGAAGAAGCACCAAAGGTATATTCTAGTGCTTTCTTTCCTTGAAGAGATCTAGTTGCACACACACACAACTCATGCATATATCTTATTCTTGTATGTTGTGTGTTTTATATGTGTGCATGCATGTTCTTGAACATCTCTTCTTGTATGTTTTGTTTGATTGCATCTTGTTTATTGAAATGCCATAACATGTTTAGGCATTAGGATGCAAAGCCATGAAGTATTTTCAGACATGTTTATATGATTGCATCTTGTTCATTGAATTGTCATAACATGTTTAGGCATTAGGATGCAAAGCCATGAAGTCTCTTCATGCATGTTTATATGATTGCATCTTGTTCATTGAAATGCCATGACATGTTTAGGCATTAGGATGCAAAGCCATGAATTCTATTCATTCATGTTTTTAATGGAGTGCACCTTGTTTAATGACAATGCCATGACATATTAGGCATTAGGATGCATTCACTTCCCACACTTGCAATTCATGTTTGTTAGTTTTAAGTGTGGTGTAATTCGTTTCCCGAAGATGAACGGAAACGTCCGTGCTTGCACTATGGTGTGCATGTCTTAGCGCGATGGTTGACCACCTTGAGAAGGTCTCATTCTTCTCTTGGATAAGTGTTAGATTCGGTTTGGTGATTCGGAGTAAAGTGTCTAGTTTCAAAAGATTGGATTTCAATGATTTAAATGTTTTTCAAAACTGACCTTTGAATGGTCTTATGACCATAACTTTTTATAAAAAGATTGAAATTGAGTTTTGTAAAATTCTAGGCAAACTAGACATCTATACCTTTCCAACGGTATATTATTCATAATATTCCATGGTCGTTTGGTTTGGTTCTGAAATCTCCAAAGTGACCACTAAAACAGAGCATCACTGCTGTTATCTGAATCTGACATTTTGTCACTCAATTGACCATAACTTTTTCTACAGACATCAAAATTTCATTCCATAAATTGTAGTAGAAAGTATACTTCCATATCTTTCCAATGATATATTATATGAAACGTTTCAATGTTGTTTGGTCATGTTTTGAGTCGCTTGAAAATCAAGCTATGTGTTGTGACGCTTCACCGCGATTTGAGTGCCGCGCTTTGAGTGAGAGCGGGATGCTAGCAACAGCAATTTACCGCGGTTTAAGTGCCACTCCTTGGGCGACAGCGGCATGCTAGCGGCAGTCCTGACCCTATTTTGTAATTTGGCCATATCTCATGCATTTGGAGTCCAATTTGGCTCATTTTTGAAGGGCAAGTCACATAATTTATAGGGCTATCATCTTAATACTATAAATACATCTTTTTCTCTCATTTGTATTCACAGAACTAAAAGATACAAAATCCTGGAGAGAGATTAAGAGTTCCTAGTGAGAGAAAGCACCAAGATTGTTTCTTTAACTCTCCAAACCCATTTCCATATGCATAAATCATCATATAAGCATCATCTAGGTTTATCTAGCATGTGCTAATGCATGGGTCTTCTTCAACACACATGGTATGGTATGTTGAACACTATTATCTTACATAATTAGTGTTTTTACTTATCAATTTTATCTCTTTTTTTACTTGTATGTTCTTAGAGTAATTTCTACATACAAGATTGAGATTATGTGTTCATTGGGTCATTTTGTGATAGCTAGGTTTTATTGTTTATATGTCATTTAGCTAATTAATCTCATTGCATGATTGAGATTGTTTTTTGATAGCTAGGATTTCATGATAGATATATATACATCTAGATAATTGATCTCATTTGTTGATTGAGATTGTTTTTGATAGCTTTGTATTTAGGATTGGTTATCCTTTACTTAGCTAAAGTTGTATGCCATGATATATAGCTATTTTCATATCTAGGATTGATTTTATTGTCATCATATAGTCCTAGGTAAGCATCTAGAGTACCCTAGCTCTATCTTGCATATTTGGATATCATTGCATATTCACAATAGGGTTTGATCTCTTCGGAGAATGTAAGTCTTGTGTGATTGACCGAGATTAGGTCACTGCACCTGGATTAGGTGGTCACTCAAGCAAATTGGACTAGGTCCTCTATAAAAGGTCTGCGGGTAGTGGTAGTGGGATATTGGTCGGGATTAGGCCGTCAAATCGGGATTAGGTTGTATACGCTATCACATATAGTGGATTTGAGGTTAGAGTGTGGTGCACTTACTAGCCGTAGTTTTTTCACTGTTGAGGGTTTCCACGTAAAAATCAAGTTCTATTTATATTTCCGCACATATTACACTTGATATATAAATTGACTAGTTAGGGGTATTTTCAGAATATTGTCTTATAACGAAAATTGGGTATCACTTTTTAAGGATGTGTATCAGTTTTGAGTAGCTTATGATAGGTGTCAGCGCACGGGGAACATTGGTAAGCAGAATGAGATGCCACAAACAGGGATTGTAGTCGTCGAAATATTTGACACTTGGGGACTTGATTTTATGGGACCATTCCCACCATCTGGTGGAAACATCTACATTTTTTTGGGGGTTTACTATGTTTCCAAACGGGTCAAGGCAATTGCCACAAAGACTAATGACAGTAATGTGGTGGTCAAATTTGTAAAGGAAAACATTCTGACCCGATTTGGGATTCCAAGGCTGATCATTTGTGATGGTGGGAGCCACTTCTATAACAAAATCTTTGGAAACCTTTTGAAGAAATATGGAGTCCGCCACAAGGTTGCCACACCATACCACCAACAGACATCAGGACAGGTTGAGGTGAGTAATAGGCACATTAAGCAGATTTTGGAGAAGTCGGTCTCCTCCACTAGGAAGGATTGGGCAATGATGAGCCTATATAGGTTAGTTTTTGATAAAGGTTGCCATCTTCCGGTAGAACTAGAACATAGAGCTTGGTGGGTGATCAAGAAGTTGAATTGGGAGTATGACAAAGCGGGTGAAGAAATGAGCAATCAGTTGAATGAGCTAGATGAATTTCGTTTGGAAGCTTATGAGAGTTTAAGGCTTTACAAGGAAAAAACAAAGCTTATTCATGACAAGTGATTGGTAAGGAAAGAGCTCCAACCTGGCATGCTTGTGTTACTTTATGAGTCCCGTTTGAAGCTGTTCCTAGGGAAGCTAAAATCAAGATGGACAGGGCCACACCGTGTTGTCAACGTCTCATCTAATGGTGCAGTGGACATTCAGGTACCTTGGTAAGGTATCCTATTTCTTTTGATATTCAATCCTGATATGCAGTTTAGATTGCTTTAGCATCAGGGTTTACCCCGACCAAGGTAGCTGGAGTGCCCTAAGGTCATTTCTTCTTGGAGAGATTGAGAAGTAAGGCACCGGGTACCCCGATGAGGTATCTCGATCTTTCTGATGGTCTATCCTGGTAGGCAACTTAGGCCCCTTTAGCACCAGGTTTCCTAGCGAAGGGTATACCCCAGCCAAGGCAGCCGGAGAGCCCTAAGGCTATTTCCTAGTCTTGAGGATGCAGCGGGCAACTAAAGCCGCGAGTCTGGATCCTTAGTTTGGTGTATCAAATCCTTCTTAGAGGAGGGTATACCCCGACAAAGGCAGCATGAACGCCTTAAGGCTATTTCCTGCACTTGAGGATATAGCGGGCAACTAAGGCCATGAGTCCGGGTCCTTAGTCTGATAATCCAGAATCTTCTTGGAGAAAGGTATACCCCGACCAAGGCAGCAGGAGCACCATCAGACTATTTCCTGGTCTTGAGGTGATTTAGTAATGGTGAAAAGGATCTGTCCCGGTAGGCAACTTAGGCCACTTTAGCACTAGGCTTCTTGGAGGAGGGTATACCCCAACCAAGGCAGCAGGATGAGTTATAGAAGAATCATGTAGGGGAGCTCACATAATGAACATTGGAGAATCATGTAGGGGAGCTCACATAATGAACATTAGAGAATCATGTAGGAGAGATAACTGATTTTATAGAGTTTCTAAAGTAGTACAATATAAAATCGGGGTATGTATTCCAACCGATAGAAATTGAATTTCTAAGGGTAGAACTTCCTGAGGTGATCAGCATTCCATGTGTGATCTACCGGGTATCTCTCCATGTCTTCTAGCTTGTAGGCACCACCCCGGAGCATTGCCTGAATTAGGAAGGGGCCTTCCCAATTAGGGGCTAGTACCCCGTCGAACCTTTTTCGTGTGTTATAGGTTACCATGCTAAGAACCAAGTCTCCTTCTTTGAAATTACAGATACTTATTCTCTTGTTGAAGTGTCAGGCTATCTTACTTTGGTTTACTGCTACTCTTTCAGCGATCCTGATTGTTTTTCCTCGAGTAGATCCAGATTGGCTCTCAACTTAGCCTCATTATATTTCGATTCGTAATTTTGGACCCGGAAAGATATGAGCTTGTTCTCGATGGGAAAGACTGCTCCAGTTCCAAATACCAAAGAGTAAGGGGTCTCCCATATTGCAGTCATCTTGGTTGTCTTGTATGCCCATAGCACATTAGGTAATTCTTCAACCCATAATCCTTTCTTCTATTTGAGCTTTTTCTTCAAGAGCTTCTTAATAGTTTTGTTGGTAGCCTCTACCAACCCATTAGTTTGAGAATGAGCTACTGATGCAAATCAGAGATCAATGTTTCGGTCTTCACAGAATTCTCTAAAGTTGGGGTTATCAAATTGCTTTCGTAGATCAGTTATGATGGCCATCAGGGTACCAAAACGGCAAACAATATTCTCTTTGACAAAGATGGTGGTCTTTTCTTCAGTTATCCGGATAAGTGCCCTAGCTTCCACCCAACAGGTGAAGTAGTCTATTGCTACAACTGCATGTTTGGCATGGTCGGGTGCAGTGGGAAGTGGGCTAATTAGATCTAGTCCCCAGATAGCAACGGGGTAAGGTGTACTGATTGAGGAGAGCCTTTTCGGAGGGAGGTGATGCAAGTTTGTTATCTTCTGGCAAGCCTCGCATGATTACGCAAACTGTTTTCCATCCTGATGTATAGTCGGCCAAAAGTAGCCCATTCTAAGTATCTAGTAAGCTAGTGTCTCGCCTGATGCATGATTACCACAATCCCCTGAATGTACCTCGTCAAGTGCCCAGCTAGCATCATCTGGGTGAAGGCATCTGAGTAGGGGAAGGGATTTCCCTTTGCGGTAAAGGTATCTATTTACAAGGCAGTACCGGGTAGCGATTCTCTTCAGCTTGCGTGCTTGATCCGGGTCTGTAGGGAGAATGTCACTTTAGAGGTAGTCCGCTATTGGATCCATCCAACAAAGGAGTCGGTTGATTGGGAGGATCTCCGATCCCTTGGTTATGCTGAAGTGGGGAATCAGTTTGAGTGGTACCGCTCTTAGTAAGGTATGCTCCTCACCTACTGCAATCTTGGTAAAAACATCTGCCCGGTGATTTTTCTCTTGGGGTACCTATTCCTTCCTTACGCCTTTGAATCCTATCATTACTTCTCGGACTTTAGCTAGATACACTACCATATTGTCACCTTTTACCTAGTACAACCCCAACACCTGGTTGACCACCAGTTGGGAATCACTATTGACTAGGAGGAAATCAGCCCTTAAGGCTTCTGTTACTCCCATTCCTACTAGTAAGGCTTCATATTCTGCTTTGTTATTAGTAGCTCTGAACTCAAACCCGAAGCAGTGACTTCATTCAACCCCCTATAGGTCTATCACGACGATTCCTGCTCCGCATCCGAATTGACTTGATGCCCCATCCGTGTATAGAACCCAGGTCTTGTTATCTTCAGGCCAGTCTAGATCGGTCTAATCCGGACTGGGGTCAGGCTTGGTGACTGGGTCCGGATTCACACTAAACTACATTATGAAGTCGGTTAGGGCCTATGCTTTGATTATGGTTTTTGCCTTGTACTTGATGTCAAACTGGGTGAGCTCTAGGGTCCATAGAACCAACCTACCTAATATATCTAGCCTTTGAAGGAATTGTCATAAGGGCTGATCGGTGACTACCATGATAATGTGTGCCTGAAAATAAGGCCGGAGCTTTCTGGCTGTAGTTACCAAGGCATAGGCGAGCTTCTCTAGGAGGGTGTAGTTTTTTTCAGACTTGGTGAAAGCACGGCTCACATAGTACACTAGTCTCTGTACCCTGTCACTGCATTCCTTCACTAAGGCCCCACTAGTAGCAGCTTCTGAGACTGCCAGGTAGAGTTGGAGTTCTTCTCCTGCAAGGGGCTTGACCAATAGAAGAGGACTGGCCAAGTACTCTTTTAAGGCTTGGAAATCATGTTCACTTTGCTCATCCCACTTCAGCTTCTTTCCCTGCCTTATAATCTTGAAGAACGAGAGGCACTTATCTGTGGAACAGGATATGAATCGGTTCAATGCTGCTATCCGGCCTGTGAATCCCTGTGCCTGCTAAAGAGTTGTGAGGGACTTGAGGTCTAGGATGGCATTGATCTTCTTAGGATTGCTCTCGATTCTTCTTTCATGTACCATGAACCCTAGAAACTTTCCTGCCACCACCTCGAAAGCACACTTTGTGGGGTTCAGTCTCATCTGATTCTTTCTTATTACCTGAAAAGTTTGTCATAAATCTCCTGGGTGTTGTCTATCCTCTAGAGATCTTGTAATCATATCATCTATGTAAACCTCCACAGATCTTCCTATATGTTGCTTAAACAGTTTGTTCTCCATAAGTTGGTATATAGCACCTGCATTCTTAAGTCCGAATGACATTACCTTATAGCAGTAGAGGTCTTGTCCGGTGATGAAGCTAGTCTTGTCTTGATCTAAAGGATACATCACAATCTGATTGTATCCCGAGAAGGCATCCACGAAACTTAAGAACTTGTTTCCCTCGGTGGAATCAATGAGCTGGTCGATCTTGGGCAGTGGGCAGCTATCTTTGGGGAAAGCCCGATTGAGATCGATGTAGTCCATACATATTCACCATTTTCAATTAGATTTGGTTACCATGACCACATTGGCGATCCATTCGGGGTACCGGGATTCCCTGATGAATCCGGTTTTTAGGAGCTTGTCAACTTCTTCCTAGACTGCGGCATTCCGTTCGGTATTGAAATGTCTTTGTTTCTGTTTTACTGGCTTGAAGGTTGTGTCTACTGCCAACTTATGAATAGCCAGGCTAAGAAGAATGTCGGGTATTTCCTCATAGCTCCAAGCAAAAATATCGTTGTATTCTCTGAGGAGCTTTATCAAGTTTTACTTGATTTCGGGATCCAATCCCCTTCCAACTTTCACCACCTTAGTGAGATCGTCTCCCTTGACAAATATTTCTTCTAACTGATCTACGGGATGACTACTGGTCCAACCCCACTCTTTGTCCTTCTGCTCTTCTATGATTATGTCTGGTACCTCTCATTCTTCAATGACATAATGACCCCGTTCCAACGTACCCGGTTCATTTCACTGGCCATATGCACGCACTGTCTAGCAATTGCGGGCTGCCTGTTGATCCCCTCTGACTTCTCCCACTTCTGCTCCCACTAGAAACTTTAGAACGTTGTGGTAGATGGATAGTACCCTCTTAATCCCTGAGAAGAAGGGCCTACCCAGAATGGCATTATTGGTAGACGAGGTATCCACCACAATAAACTCCGTCATCACATTCTACTGAAGTGGAGCTTCTTCGACTATCACTGGCAGGATTTTAGATCCCATTGGCATTACAGAGTCCCTGTAAATGCATACAAAAGCGAGGTGCAACTGTTGTAATAGGAGTTCTTCAAGTTAAGTTGTTCATGGGCTCTCTTGAATAGGATGTCAACACTGCTTCCATTATCGATTAAGGCACCATGAACTCGGCAGTTGGCAATTTGTACCGAGATTACCATGGGATCATCATGTGGTTGGACTGTATTCTAGACATCTTCCTCTGTGAAGATAATCTTGGTAGAGCGGGATGGATCTCGGGATCCATTGCTGACTTTGAGTATCTCATGACCTGTGTTGAGCTTAGGGATTTTTCTTGCGTGATTCTTTCTCTAATTATTAGAGGTTCCGGCCAAGGTGGGGCCTTCACTAATTGTGTGAATCACTTGAATCTGCTACATCAAATCCTTCTTTCCATCTCTCCTTCTTTCTTCCGCCTCCCGTATCCCGCTTTGTACCTGTTTCCCTTCCTTGATGCTATCTCGTACCTACTGTAGAAATTTTGTCAAAAGGCCTCCCCTTACCAATCCTTCGATCTGGTTGCGGAGGCTATAGCATTCAGAAGTGTTGTGTTCGACATCCTCATGGAAATCGCAATACTTGTACTAGTTCCTTCTATCAGTTGGGACTTTCATAGGACCCGGCTTCCTGAGTAGGCCTTTATCCCGGATGGCGAGGTAGATGGTCTCTCGGGAAGCATTAAGTGGGTTGTAGTGATTATATCCATCTTCCTCCCTTGCTAACCAGGCTACTTCTTTTAGAGGGGTCGCCCTAGGGGGCGATCTCCTAATGGGGGATCTTCTAACTGGGTACCTTTTCCTGTTACGAGGGAACAGGAGGCGGCCTATAGGTTGACCTGTTTGGGGGCTGATTCTGGAATCACTTAACTAGTATAGGCTTTGGAGCCTCCTTCTTAGGACAAATGATCAACCGGGCTTCATCATGCTCAGCCTTGATCTGGAGTTGCTCTTCTATGTCTACTTGTTCTAAAGCTCGATTGTAGGCTTCCTGGTAAGTTTCTAGAGGATGCTTAGCAAAAGAGGGAAATAGTCTACTCGCTCATAGGTTTCTTCAAAAATTAACTAAGGTTTCTTTCTTGTCAAATACTCTCATCTGAATAACTTCCTTGTGGAATTTCTCCACATAAGACCTCAAGGTTTCACCCCGCTCCTGGATCACATACTGAAGCAAGATAGGGTCCTTGGGATAAGGCTTGATCCCCTAAAAATGTGTATAGAAAGCTGTGGTAAGTTTAGAGAAAGAATCAACACTACCTGGTGGCAATTTCATAAACCATGTCTTGGCACAATCAGTCCGGTTATAAGGGAACATCCTGCACATGGGTGACCAGGTTGCATTCTGAACTTCCATCTAGTGGACAAAGCTCTCCAAGTGGCTGACGGGATCCTCTGTTCTGAAATACTTCTCGGAGGGCATCCTAAATTTAGGGGGTAACCCCGCCTCCTTGACTCTTTTGGAGAAAGGTGCATTCATCTCTCCCAGTGGGTTATTTTGAATTCCTTGGTGCTTTCCCTTCTTCGATTCCTCTAGCTCCTTTGCCATTTTGACCATCTGATCTTCCAAGCGCTGAGATTTCTTGTTTCCGGATCAGGACACTTAGCCTTCGTCATCTAAGGTCTCTGAATCAATAACCACTTCCTTTCGCTTAGCTTTCTGGTGCCTACCTCTGGGGCTTTTTTAGGATCTAGCACTTCCTTCTGAATCTGGCTGTGGATCTTTCTTCTCTCCTCTTGGCCTTGCTAGAGGTTGGACTCTCCTAGGTGGAATCTCAATTGCAGATTTCACCAGACGGGGTATGAGATTAACCTGACAGACTGGGGTTGGTGGAGATGGACCTAGTCGGTCAAACACCGGTACCCAAGTACTTGGGCAAATGTCTTCTACGATCCCGGCTACTTCAAAGAGGATTCCTTGAGCAATCATTCTGAGTCGGATGGCTTCTACGTAGGTCGTAGCCTGTTGCTCTAGGATATCCCGATTAATCTCCTGCCTAACCGGAGTCTACCTTTTTATTGGGACTTGAACGATAGCGTTTCAACCCCCTTACTTTGGAGCATCAAGACTTGTCTGTCTGGACATATGGATTTGAAATTTTGTGAGTGTTTCTTATGGTTATCTGGCGAGAGGATCCCAAGAGGTATCAAGGTGCTTATGTACCCCGCCTCTTGCTAGTTTTATACTTTTCTTGTTAGGTGCTTGGTCGACAGGGTGTCCTAATATCAGCTGTTCTTGCAGCGAGGTACTTAGCTGATGTAATATCTGGATGCCTGTCTGATACGGCAGCAGGGTGCCCTGCTGATGTAGGAGTGGGGTATCTGATTGATATAGTAGCGGGGTACCCTATTGATCTAGTAGTGGGATACATGTCTGATGTAGTAGCGGGGTACCCCACTAAGCTTCATGATAGGATTCTGAGTAGAACTCCGCATCGGGATACTTAGGGGTTATCGGGATTGCTGGGCTTGCTGGCTTGATATGAGGGAGGAGGTAGGTATCCAGATTTGATCCAGCATTCTTCTTTCTAAGAGTAGCTAGATGGTATCTTGGCATGTGTCTTTTCCTTGTATCTGGGTGGAATATTCTTCTTTGGTCCTTCGCCAATTTTGGTGGTTAACAATTATAAATGTCTCAAATGTTCAATTACATATTATGAATCAAAGTCAATCAAAAATCTCGTCTTACAAGGATGTAATCAATCACAAATTAAATAAGATCAATTTGATTCAAGTAATACAAATAGCAAAAAGATAGAGAAAGAGAAACTTGACACACGATATTTTTAACGAGGTAAACCTCTGAAGAGGAATCATCCATGGGTTGAATCCACAACTACTGGCAAAATGTTTTTCACTAGTTAAACAAGAGTACACCCTCAAAAGTGACCAACTCACATATATCACTATCTATTGGATATCCCTCCTATCTATTCCCACTAGAGAGAAACTTACCTACTTTTTATCCGAGACAAATCGCATGCCTTTAGAAAATATCCTTGTCTGGTCTTACTTTAGGCCACATGCCACATGCATATACTTCCTCAATTGCTTGGTCTTACTTGAAGCCTCATGCTCCTTGCCAAGACTTCCTTTGCTTGGCTAATCCAAGCCTCTTACTCTTAACCAAGACTTCTCTTGCTTGGTCTTAGTTGAAGCCTCACGCTCCTTGCCAAGACTTCCTTTGCTTGACTAATCCGAGCCCCTTGCTCTTAGTCAAGACTTCCCTTCCTTAGTCTTACTTGAAGCCTCAAGCCCCTTGCCAAGACTTCATTTTTGCTTGGTCTTACTTGAAACTACACATTCCTTGCCAAGACTTCCTTCTGCTTGGTCTTACTTGAAGCTACAAGCTCCTAGCCAAGATTTCCACCTTTTATAAGATCTATGGGATACAAATGATGCAAGCACAATCAACATAGGACATATGATCAATATGAACTATGGAAACTAGAATTAAACAATAAGCACACAATTTATGATATTCTAGTTTATAATCCAAGAGATGCAATCACACAAGATGATGCATGAACATATGAAATGTATGGATTATGTACATTTCATTTAGAACTAGACTTAGTCAATAAAGAGCACAACAAAAATAGTCAAGGTCATAAACACATGAAAACCGAAATCTAAAGTATATCAAATCACCAAACATACTTTAATCCTAGATTTGATTCATGCAACTAAAGCTTGATATTAGACATGTTCATTAAGCACATATACAAGCATTTAGTACAAAAACTAAAATGCTAGAGAAATGAGATTAAATCTATAAACTTCTCTAGAAATCAATTAGAGCATATATTCACAAATCAATTAAGTGAATCTAATCAATGCTCTAACATACATAAACTTGTGCTATTTTCAAATATGATCAATCAAGGAAAAATAGCATGACTAGGAATTATTAATCATTAGACTATTCATAATCAATGCACAAATAATCCTAGATTCAAAGCTAATCAAAATACAACTCACAAGCATGTGAAAACATAGGTTTTGAAAAACGTAACTCACATTCAAGATTCTAATTAAGATCAAATTAGCTTTTAATTGAAGCCTACAAACCTAATAATATATGATCAGGAACTTACACATACATAGGAAGAAAGCTCAAGTTAATTGAAGAACATTTAAGCTCAAGAACACAAAGGATTTGACAATTACCTTAGACGAAGGAGTGCAGTCCAAATTTGGTGTGAAACCAAATGAAAGCTCGATCAAATGACCTCAAGGTTGTTTAGGATTTGTATAGGAACCCAATATGAAGATTCTCCACCTTGGAGTACTCAAATCGGATGAAAGATGAGAGAGATATGGTGTTTGGAAGTTGGGGAAATCTAAGAGAAAATTCTACTCATTTTTCTCTTGAAAATGGTTTAAGTGTGAAATGAGAGAGAGGGAATATTTAAAGGAGAACGGGAGGGAAAACAAAAGAGAGTGGGACCCATTTGGGAGGGGCTTCTTTGCCTTTCCCTTGGAGGCATATGGCCACCATGGGGAGGCCAAGAGCCTCCTTCCCGTGGTTGCCCCGCGCCTCCACGGGAAGACCTCCCATGTTGGTCTTCTTTCTTTTGTTATTCTCCTCGCGCACGCACCCTTCACGTTCTTCGACCATCCTTTGGCCTCCAAACTCGAAATTCGAATCCATTTCTAGATTACGAACCGTAACTCACTAACACACGAGGAAGACTATGAAACTTTAACAAATTGATGTGAACTCGACTCCTTATACGATGACAAAGACAATGTATTATAAGAGAACATAAAGTTTCGTAACTTCCTAGTTTGAACTCAAAATCTAGTGAGTGAGTAACTGAAATGACTGGAAGTCAACAAGGAATCATATGATATCATATTTAAGTCCAAATCACTAACACACAAACAAATAAATACATAGCCACACAAGTATGCAATTTCCTAGAGATAGTCCTAGTGTAATTATTTCTACAATGTTTGTCAATTTGAGTCAATGCATGAGCATACTAAAATAAGTGTGTCAATATGTTATACCAATTTGGTGCTACAATGCAGAGACATAAATGCATGCAATGTGTGTGTGCGCGCCTAAGCCTTGTAAGAGGAAAGTGGTCTTATTACCTTTGTAGTCAATATCGCTTTCCTCGCACGAAATCTTCACTTTGCTTGAAATGTTGTCCATCTTCTTTGAAGCTTGATAAACCATACAACTTGGACAACTAAACAATATAAAGCAAATAACGTTTTGATGTAGAATAATACCAACTAGACTCATAATCCTAACAATATGAATCAATATTTGTCTCTTGTATCTTTGTAAGTGTTTGAACAATATATCTTGTGATATTCTATATCAAGTTGTAAAGCTCTACTTAGTGAATTTACATTCTAATATTCAAAGTACAACTTGTGGAATTTGTTTTTCATTGAAAATACTTTTATATAAGATACATTGTCTCTTGTTATATGTTGTGTAGACTAAGGGTGGTGAATCAAGCATACATGTGATTATTGTTTTCTCATAACAATCATATTAAAGGTTAATTTGTATGCTCACCAAGGTTTTGAAAAAGACATCGAAAGAGTTTTAAAAATAGTGTCAAACCCTTATTCACAACCCTCCCATCTCCTATATTGTTTAGTATAACCTTGTAGGTATTTTCAGGAATGAATGTAAGCTTTTGTACTTGAAAATGTGGAGGCATGTACCTAGGCATGTAAATGTGTGCAAAAAAGTATTATAAAACAAGAAATACATAAAAGAAAAAGAAAAGCAAAGAAATGAAAAGATGTATGCAAAGAAAAGAAATGAAAGGCAAAGCAAAGAAAAAAAAAAGAAAAAAAAGAACTATGCATTAGGCACAATTGGCCTAAATAGATAGTTAAGAATTGAATAAGCTACTCAATGAAATGTTTGAGTAGAGATTTCACATTTGAAGTGATATTCTAAGCATGGATGCCAAAAGTGTGAACAAAATGTGTGAAGGAAATTGGAACTCATAATTAGAATGTATGTCTTAGTGTAATCATTAAGTTCCTTTTTTTTTTTTTTGGGTAAGTAAATAGTATCATAGAAAGAGAGAAAGAATGTACAAATACAAGGGGCATATCCCAGGAAGCAAAGCAAGAGCTAAACAAAGGCTCAAAACAAGCACAAACGCACGAGCAAACAAGACAAGAGCTCGTAAAGGGCTCAAAACAAGCTCAACGAAAAGAGCAAGCAACAAACAAGAGCAAAGCAATAAAATTAATTAGCGTTAACAATCCAATTCAAAGTAATAAGCGGGTGATCCTTTAGATTGATAGAGGAGAGCCGACAGCGAATGGTGTCAATAATTGTGTGAACAACAACCGAACTAGACTTTTGATGCCTTCAAAAATTCTACAATTACGCTCTCTCCAAATATGATAAACAGCCACAACAATACAAAGCTTCTTTGTGACAATAATAGGGGTGTCCCTTCTCCAATGGGCAGAAGCCCAAGCAAAAAAAGCATTCCAACCAAGGCCATTCCAAGGAGACCCATAATAATTCAGAAGTTGAGTCCAAATGGCTCTACTGAAAGAGCACTCAAAGAAAAGGTGAGCATGAGATTCAAGATGGGAGTTACAAAGAACACAAGCAGTAACAACCCTAGGGTCATATTTATGAATGCGGTCACGGGTGGAGAGCCTACCTCTAACAGCCTTCCAAAGAATGAAACTCATTCTCGGAATGTTTTGAGGGAACCAAACCAGCTTGAATCAAGGAACAAGAGGGTGATGGACTTTAAGAGAAACCAAAGCAGAAGAGGCCGAGTAAATACCATTGGAAGAAGGGAGCCAATGAATACTATCCTCTAGATTGGAGTTAGGATTATAAGTAGGCATTCGACTTCTAATTTCAACAAGATCAATGGACATAAAACTTGGCCATCTCCAAGAATCACTAAAAACAATGGTATTAACCGCTGTGTTGATAGGGAGGCCGGAATCATAGACCACACGGGGGCTCCGTTTCAAAAGGAGAGGACCATCCGGATGCCAATTGTCAAACCATAAGGAGGTACTAGAACCATTGCCAATGAAGTGCTGAATTAAAGGACGAACAATAGGCCGAAGATGGAGGAGTTTCCTCCAATTCCAAGAGCAGATATTAGGAGCTTTAGCCTCCCATATGTTACAACCTTTTAGGTGATAGGCTTTGATCCAAGAAGACCAAAGATTATTCGTTCCATAAATAAGAATCCAAAGATGCCTAATCATCAAGGCCTTGTTCCAAGAAGAGAGGTCCATGATTCCAAGACCACCCTCTTTCTTAGGGAGACAAATATCAGACCAAGAAATCTTAGCACCCTTGCTGTCACCATCAACCCCTTTCCTTAAGAAACTTCTGAATTTTCGTTCAATAATCTTCAAAATCTTGATAGGGAGACAAAGATAACTAGCCCAAAAGACTTGTAAACTTGACAAGACCGAGACAATTAGCTGTAAGCGCCCGGCATAAGAGAGACCACGGTTCAGCCAAAAAGAAAGTCTACCCCAGACTTTATCCACAAGGGAGGAGCAATCACGAAGACAAAGCTTAGTAGAGATAATCGGAATACCAAGATAACGAATGGGAAGAGAACCCACTGTATAACCAAAGAGATTAATAAGTTGCTGATTTTTAGTAGAGGATAAACGCGAAGTGAAGATGTTGCTCTTGGCATGATTAGCAAGGAGGCCCGAAAGTAAGGATAACTCATCAAGGGCAGCATTCAGGACATGAGCTGAAGAAGGGGAGCCATGGCAAAGCATAATTAGGTCACCAGCAAAACAAAGGTGGGAAAGCTTTATCTTATCACACTTCCAACGAAACTTGAAACTATGAGAGTCTGCAATGCGCTTGGCCAGAATTTTAGACAGAACTTCCATAGCAATAACAAAGAGGTGGGGAGACATACGATCCCCTTGCCGAAGACCCCTTTTTCTGGAGAAGAAACCAGCTAGCTCACCGTTTAAGGAGATAGAGAACTTGGGGGTAGTAAGGCAAGCTTTGATCCACTTAATAACCCTAGGAGGAAAGTTAAAAGCAGCAAGAGTTTCAAGTAAGAAGCCCCAATCCACCATGTCAAAGGCCTTCTTCAAATCCACTTTGAGAGCCAACCTAGGGCAGCCAATATCCATATGATAATTCCTCATAAGTTCTTGTGCAAGAAGGATGTTGTCCCCAATGCTCCTACCAGCCACAAAAGCCGATTGAGAACGGTTGATAATATCCGGGAGACAAGGCTTAATTCTATTGGCAATGATCTTATAAAGAGTGTTGTAACAAGAGATAGGTCTAAAGTCTTTCATCATAGAAGGATTAGGGACTTTAGACCAAAGAAATAATCGTAGCATTAAGTTCCTTAAGAAGATGACCAGATCTAAAGACTTTAGGGAACAAGAAATAATCGTTGCTTGACGGTCTCAACCAAGGGGAGAAAGTCCTCTCTCTCCGTTAGAAAATTGAAAAACTTGAAAGGGTAGTTTTTCTTATTACCTGGCAACCCGAGCTTGACCACGGAGGGGCAATGGTCCGAAATGCTAGGAGGAAGGAACATTGCTTCTGAATGCTCAAACTTGACAAGCCATTCATTATTGACAAGAACTCTATCCAATTTCTTAGAGATGCAACCATCACCTCTCTTATTACACCAAGTGTGAAGAAAGCCCGAGAAACAAAGATCATCAAGCTCCAAAGCTTGAAGACAATCAACATATTCCTCCATAGCAACGGTAATTCTGGAGCAGCCCCCAATTGACTCATCAATCCTCCTATAAACATTAAAATCTCCAAGTACAATCCAAGGGGAACCTTGTTGGTTTGAGCACAAACTTTACCAAAGAGCTCTTCTTGATCTGTCCTTATTAGAACCATAAACAAAGGAGATACAAAACTGATCATTAGTATCCATGATACAAGCATTACAATGAATAATCTGATCCGTTTCACTAATTTTAGTGATTGTGAGAATTCTCGGATCCCAACCAACCCAAATTCTACCAAGACCATGACTATTGTAATTGTCTAACATATCCCAATCCTTAAAAACTGAATTTACAATAAGAGGCTTTTTGTTAATTTTCACCCTTGTCTCAATTAAACAAACAAGACTAAGCTTGATCTAGCAACATTTTCCGGCCCTTAATGTTCCAACAAGCGATATTAATCATTAAGAGGTTGAGAAGGCATCACCTTAGCTTGCGATCTATTATCCTTGCCTATCCTAGCAGCCCTTTTCTTCTTCTTGTTCTTACTAGAGGAATCCATGGGGCTGGAGAGCCCTATAATTTTGACCCCATCAATATTTTTGATCTTTGAGTGCCAAAGGGAATGGTACGGAGAGGTTGTAGTAGGAGAATCAACATCATTACATTGGTTTTTGCATTGGTCAGTACAAGAATCACCATCCGCATTAAGAGCAGCAAACTTGTTAGAGGTATCAACACCTTTTTCCTTGGAGAGATCATTGCATTGGTCATGAATAGACAAGTTGGTAGGATGCAAAGAAGGCACATTTTCCACATTACAAGTGGAAATAACTACATCAACATTCAATGAACCAATGGGAGGAGGTTCCATATTTGCATGAGGTGAGGAAACTAGGGGCGCATCCCCTCTAGTAACTATCCTCCATTCTTGTTTGAGCTTGGGAGCAGAATTAACATCAGAGGGAGGGTGTAAGGGCTTGAGCCGAGGGCAAGTCGCAATAGAGTAGCCAAAAGACTTGCATTCTATACAGATTTTCGGTTTCCATTGGTATTCAACCAAGATTTCCACATTTTCACTAGGTTTTGGATCCGAATTGTCACCCATAAATGGGTCGAAGGAATCCACTAGGTCACAAGAGGCATCAATTTCAATACAAACCCTAGCAAAGGAAATTCTCTTCATGGATTCGGTGAGGCTATCGGCCTAAAGTGGCTTCCCAACCGCACTAGCATATGGCTCAATCCCTCTTCATTCCAGTATTCATGAGGAATGTTGAAAAGCTTGACCCAAACCGGAATTTTGGAGTAGGAATCTTTAGAAAGAATGAGCTTAGGATGCCATTTTTTGAGGATCACCATCCTTCCAGCAAATAACCAAGGGCCGGCCTCTAACACATTAGAACAAGCTTCATCATTCGAGAACTTGAAGAAGTAAAACCCCTTATCATTAGCCAAAACTTCCAGCAGACCACGATTGCCCTAAATACGCATGGCAATGTTGTTAACTAGAGAAAATGGGAGCTTTTTCTCAATAAAATAACCCACCAAGCAGTTCTTCCAAGCTTTAGAGCCATCCTTTGCAACTTCCATGGGTGGGGAGATACACTTCCTATTTCCACTTTGTAAGGGTTGGTAGAATTTTAGGTTCATAGGCTTACTTGTGGGGATATCCATAATTGGACCATTGTGAGCACCTTTCAACACATTACTATAAGTGTTAACATCTTTATTCACAAAAGAATGAGTGATAGAGATACCTTTATTATGAGACACCTCCTCAAGTTGGGCCACAGGGGAGGAGTCAAAATGTTGCTGCTCCTTAGCTAATAAACCTTCAATCTCAAGAGGCAACCCAGCTCCGTTGCAAAAAGTATCGTTACCGGCCGAAATATTTTCAGTACTTTCTTCGTCTCCATGGGAACAAGCCATCTTTGAAACCCTACTAGCTTCCAAGAGAGAAGGAAAACCAGCAGATGAAGATACAAAGAAGGGTGGATTTTCCATGACAGAGCCGGAGAAACAAAAGAGAAAAAACAACCCAGAACAGAAAATTTAAAACGGACGTAACTCGGTGCCGAAAACCCCAAATCACAAACTTCTTGATTCCTTGTTGCATAAAAAATCACGATCTTCAAACTTTATGAAGGAAAAAATAACAGAATCGGACCGGAACAGGACCAAATAATCAAAACAGCGCTGAAACCCTCTCTTTGACTCACAATTCAACTAAGGCCCCATTACAACCAAAAGAAAGACCTTCATGATCTTGAGGAATTTCACTTTGTGAATTTTGGTTGATGCATGTTCTTTCTAATCCATGGCTTGCAATTCCATTCATGGGACCAAATTTTTAGAAATTCTGTTTTAAAATACATCATGTGCAATCAATTTGATATCCATAACATTAAATCATATTGCATATGTATCTTGAGTGAAGCCTAGAAATCTGAGAGAAGAAATGAGAGAATCCAGTGAGGATTATATATGTCAAGGCGAATTACAGTCTAAATCGGATAGTACATTTGCTTTGAAGCTTTGGCATTTTGAATATAGGATTGCACTGCGTGCAATCATATCTAGAGTGGCATGTTGTTAATCTTTACTTAGCATTTCTTACATGAATAATTCCTCGCTAGTGTATCATTGTTTTAATCTCTTCATTTTGGTTTTGCATGTTGATTAATGGATAGTAAATCCTTACTAGGATGAGTTAGAACTTTATTGAAAATCTTTGGAATGACTTGATGCATGTCTTTAGGGTTTATTTGTGATTGTTTTGCTTGAGGACTAGCAAAAGATAGGTTTGAGGGTATTTGATCGAACAAAAATTGGTATGATTTTGGCCCTCATTTCCTTCTCTTTTCTCTTGATTCTTGGGTATTTCCCCATGTTTTAACTATGTTAATCAAGTGTTTTAGGTTTATTTATGCCACAAGGACATTGGTGAAGAAAGAGATGGATTTGAGGAAATTGTGCATAAAGTGTGAAAAATAAGGCACTATTGCCCTTGATGGTGTCGCCTTTGGGCACACCGCGGCAGAAGGCAAGAAGCAATGAAGACTCAAGCCAAGGAATTGTCGCGGTACAGTCACTATGGTGACACAGAGTTGAAATCCTGAAAATCGATCGGGTATGGCATCGTGGTGCAATGTCACTATTAAGCCACAACCGCGACAGAGAAGATGAAACCCAAGAAAACAATCAGGTCTTATGTCGATGTTTGTGTCATCATGTGACCAAACAAGCGACCACTCTCAAGATCTCAGATCTCTTTGTCGCCTTTCTAATGTCGCTATCGTCACAACTGTAAAAAAGATGAAAACAACTGCGATAATCAAATTGAAAAATGAATAACCGTCTGTTGCGGTGGCATTACTGTCTCCAAATTCGTAAAAATTCAAATGCGACACATGCCACATCAGCATTTCTTGCAGTTAATAGTACAAATCCGAGAGCCAATATAAGTATTCTTCTTCTCCAAGTTGAAGAAAGGACCAAGCACGAAAATACAAAGTTCTAGACTAACATTCTCTCATCCATAATTCTCCTCTCAAATTCCTCCATTTCTATACTTGAACTCACATTTTCCATCCAAAAACGCAACACCAAATCTTGATTACTTCACCAAACCATTCCTCTCTTCCCATTTTCTACATCTCAATACCTTTGTCACTTTCCATTAGACATCCATACATCTAAACACCTCCTTATCTACCACTCTTTGCACTAGGAGCATCAAAGGAAAGAAGGGTAAAGCAATACAAAAGGAGGCCCAAGAGTGATTTTCTAATCTATTACTTCTTTGTTATTTGATTGTAACTATGTGTAACTAAATCCCATTCTAGGGGATAGATGTGAGGAACATTTGGATTTGGGTTTTGCTTAAGCTATATTATATTTGAATCTCTATTTGTATTCTATTCATTTGATAACTAGATCTTATTCATTATATAATTGGCATTGTATACCCACTAGTTGATTATACTCTTGTTTAGGATGATTTGTTATGCAATCAATCTTGGATTGACACACTTGATTGATTAAGAACATAGTGAATAGGATATATTGTTGGAGGGTATATCAACCACAATAATCTAACCTTGATTTGTAATTAACCGATCCCACCTTGACCCCCTCTCCTTAATTGGCCAGACATTTTGGTGGGAAGTTGTTTAGGGTTCGTAGTGACGACCTAAACACATCTAAGACTACAAATGGTTAACAAGTATGAGATTGGTTCATTAAAGTAGCTTGAAAAGCATTGCCCATAATCCACTTGTAAATCCACCATTTCCCTAGTATTTCTCTTATTTGATTACATTCATTCTCTTATAAAAGATTGTTGAGCATTCTGTTTTCCCTATCACATTTGGTTACATTTACTTTTCATGTGAGTTTGATGGTTTCTCAAACCATACACTATCCCAGTACTATGATTTACTTTATTGTCTAATTTCCTGTGAAATGAATCTTTGCTTACCATTTTACTAAGTTTTACATCCTAAAGGATTCCTAAATGGTTAAACATGGTTTTCAAATCATCACATAAATATATTATTTTTGTTGTGCACAAACAGCCACATCAGACATAAGCCTATAAATCATTAAACCTCTTTAAAAATGGATATTTAAAAAAATAAGAAAATAAAAAAAGCCGCCTACACAATGTGTGGCCATTGTAAATTTTGGCAGAAGATTATGGCCGCAATATTATATGGTGGATTGGGTCAAGGAGATAAGATGGTACGAAGAAGTGTACGATTCAAGAATAGATTCAAAAGGGAGTTATTAAAAAAAAGGTAAGGTGTTAAAGAGATGAGAATATGAATTGGGAAGAGGAATGCGGATGAATGGGGGAAAAGAGATAGAAAGAATGGAATGAGCGTTAAAACAAATAAAGCTACATTTTGGATATTCTGACACCAACACGCTAATATTATAAAGCAATATAAAATGATATTGATACAATAACTAACAAATTTACCATTTAGGAATGTGATTAATTTTTTTTTTCTTTTTATTTTATTTATTATTATTTTTTTTAAATTGGACTGATCTAAGGGGAAAAAGCATTACAAACGATCATATGCTAAAAAACCCTTAGAAAGAATCCATATAAAAAATAAAAATAAAAAAATAAAAATAAATAAATAAATAAATAAAAAATAAATAAAAAAAAGAGAAAAGAAAAGTAAAAAGAGACAAAAAGCAACAAAGCACAAAGAACCAAGAGGAAAACAACCCTAAACAAAAAGAGGCACGCAGGCCACACAAAAAAGAAAAAGAAAAAGAAAACATCAAGAAAAACGAAAAGACTTCCGACCCATGCAATCGTTGCCAACCAAAGTAGAACAGAACGGCGGGGCAGAGAACCACCAAGAATCACCCTGAAGCTCTAAAGCAGGCTTAGAAAGTGTATCTGCAACCTGATTCCCCTCCCTGAAAATATGGGAAACCTGAAAATCCATCTGCGAGATCTAGAAGATGCAGCGCTGCCACGCTTGACGAACCCTCCAAGGAACCATCTCAGAACGAGAAGAAAGAAGCTGAACCACATAAGAAGAATCGCTTTCAAGTCAGAGACGATGCCACTCATACTTCCATGCAAAATTAATGGCCAAAGAGGCCTCCAGAATCTCAGCCTCAAAAGCAAAAACCTAACCAAGAGGAATAGCAAAGCAACCCTTCACAAAGGCTCTGCAGTTTCAAAAGATACCACCACAACCACCAAACCCCGGAGAACCCATAGCAGCGCCATCTGTATTCACTTTGATCCAACCAGGAGCTGTAGGCTACCAAATCACACTCTTGATCACCGGGGCTTTAGAAGGGCGACCCTGATGACCGAATCGACAAAGAATCAAAAGGTCGTCCATAAAATTATGCATACAACCACATCCAGGCGATTAGCCTTTGAAATTGCACGCCAAACCAAAGAAAGGATGGATCTAAAGTCCACCGACTTCCCTTCAAAGATGCACTGATTACGGGTAGTCCACACCCCTCATATCACTGCATGGATAGCCGCTTTCCATAAAATCCTAACCAACTCACTAAAGGAAACTGACATGGCTTACAAGAAGAAGGATTCCCAAGTTTCGATAGAGACACGTCGCTGGAAAGCAGAGAAAACGGCCTCCCAAAGAGCAACCGCTAGGGGACAATGAAGAAAAGGGTGATCCGCAGATTCACTACTAACCCCACAAATACTGCAACGAGAAGCAAACTGGAACCCAGACCTACAAAAACGATCCTCAGTAGGAAGCCTGTTCAATATAAAACGCCAGGTCAAAGCTGAGCGAGAGGGGGGATAAAACGGGAACAAACATCTCTCTACCAAACAACTTGAGGAATATCACAGAGAAACTGGGAATAAGCAGTCTTGCAAGAAACACGACCATACCGAGAATTAGCCCAAACTAGAGAATCCACAATAGGAGAAATCACAATCCTATCAATCCGAAAACACAGATCTGAGAAGCGTGCTCGGAAACTATCGTCCAATACCCATCTACCCTCATGAATAAAAACTGAGACCCTTGCCCGGAGAGGATTAGCTAAATAATCTGGAATCCCTAAAAGCTCCAAAATGGGGACCCCCAACCAATTATCCCGCCAAAAGTCTCGTTGAGAGTTCTCGCCAATCAACCAGATACCTTCCTTAAGAAGGGAACTATAATTTGTCCGAAGAGAAGACCAAACTGAGGAGGTGACATACCTTCCATGAGGCTTCTGCAAATGCTTGAGATGCCTCTCCCGCAGAAATGAGAAAGCAAAACCATCATAGGTTATAAACTTCCAACAACGAGTCATTCAGCAACCTAAGATCTTTCAGACCAAAACCACCCTGTGAGTAAGGCCTACAACAATGATCTCAATCGACCCGAACCAACTTAGTCTCCTCACAGGAACCAGTCCACAAAAAGTTCCTCAACTTGCGGTTAATCAGTGACAGTAAAGAAGAAGACCACTTGTAAATCATGAAAGAGTGTACAAATGAACTAGTGATGACCGACCTGATCAGAGTAGCATGACCGGCCAGAGAGAGGGACTTGCTTTTCCATTTAGCAAATTTAGACAAGATCTTATCCGCAATAGGTCGTAACACTGCCTTTCGAGGCTTACCCCGAAACAAAGGGACTCCCAAATAAGAAAACGGGAGTTGCCCAATCTGTATACCAACCAGAGACTGTAAACTACCAATCCGAGAGGTGGAGATAGAAGATCCGAAATAAATTGAAGACTTACCCCAATTAACCAACTGGCCTGAAATATCACTATAATCCCTAAAAGCACCCATGATATGCTTCAGATTCTTTTGAGTGCCTCTACAAAAGATCAGAACATCATCTGCATATAGCAAATGAGTTGGAGCCAAAAAACCCTTGGGGAAGAAATTGGCAGAATCTGAGAAGAATCTACTAACCTCGTCAATAATCTACTAAGGAAGTCTTCTGCAATACCAAACAAAAGTGGAGAGAGTGGATCTCTCTAATGAACCCCTTTAGAGCAACAAAAATACCCCTTTGGGACCCCATTAAATAGAACTGATAGCCTAGACGAACGAAGAATGTCGTCTATCCAATCCACAAAAACAGAAGAAAATCCAAAAGACTGAAGCACTCTGCAAAGGAAAGACCAATCCAAGGTGTCAAATGCCTTGCGGATATCTATCTTCATGGCTAAGTTACCCCTATAGCACTTCTTCTGCAACACATTCACATAGTCAGAAGCCAAAGCAATACAATCCTCAATATGCCTGTCTCGAATGAAGCCGAACTGCTGAGGAGAAATAATCCTAGCGGCAACCCAAGCTAAACGATCAGCCAAAATCTTCGAAGAAATTTTAAACAGAAATTTACTAAAAACAATTGGAAGAAACTGACCAACCGAAATCGAGTCTCTCAGTTTCGAAAGAAGAAAAATGAAGCCGGAATTGAGACCTAGGAAAATAACTCCAGTGATGAAAAAATCATGAATAGCGAGGACCACGTCACTACCTACAACATCCTAACATCTTTGATAAAAACTACCAGAAAACCCATCTGGCCTAGGGGCAGAAGCAGCATCCATAGCAAAGACTGTATCGTTAATATCATCTGCAGATGGAACGCTAGTCAAGAAAGCATTCTCTACGGCAGTTACCAAAGAAGGAATCACATCATCTACAAATAGATAAATCTCTTCCAACTCGAGAAACATCCGAGGAAAAGAGGCCAGAATAATAACTAATGATATGATCCCTGATGGTAGGCCGATCCTCCAAGAGAACCCCATTAATCGAAAGGGCTGATATAGTATTACGATACTGCCTACGTTTGATAGAGGTATGAAAGAACGATGTGTTCCAATCCCCATCACGAAGCCGCCTAACTCTAGACCGATCATGATAAAAGCACTCCTATCTGCGTAATAACACATCAAGCTCATAATGAACACTCGCCTCGGCCAGAAAAAGATCATCTGAGAAACCCCGGTTAGACAAATCTAGCTGAATAGAATGAAGCTCTACAGACTTCCTAGCAATGGTAGAATTAAGATCCCCAAAAACCTCCCAATTCTAAGACTTGAGAGCCTTCTTCAAGGTTCTCAACTTATAATAACAACCTGAGGAAGGCTACCTATAACAGGAGAGCTTCAAATCCTACAAACAATAGCTATAAAATCAGGATGCTCTAACCATATGCTCTTAAACCGAAATGATCGATGATTAGAAACCTCAAAATCTGATAACCGAACCAATAATGGAATTTGATCATAACAAATACGAGGAAGAGCCACACATGAAATTTCCCACCAACAGGAAATGCAATCATCAGAAACCAAAACTCTATCTAATCGTCTCTCAACTCTAATGCGGTTACTGCGACCTCTAACCCAAGTGAAACGGGTGCCTTGAGAACGAAGGCCAACCAAATCACAATCATCAATCATCGACCTGAAATCCTCACAAGAACTACGGGCAGGAGAACGAGAACCCAAAGCCTCATGAGCACCCAGAACCGCATTAAAATCCCCAACAACAAACCAGGAAGAAGAATCCAAACTAACCATATCTCGAAGAGACTGCCAAAGAGACCTACGAACCACTGCAAAAGTGCTCGTATAAACAAAAGTGAAATAGTGCACCCGAGAACCGATCGAGAGCGAAACAGTAAGATGTTGATCATGACAGTGAACTATCTAAGTCTCAAGAAAAGAAGCACAAGTGAAAACCCAAATAGTCGGAATCAACCTACCCCTATCGTTCATACCAACTAGGTGAAGACAGAGCGAAGACCAGAAATCTGAAGAGATAGAGGAAACATCAACCGTAGGCTCTGCAATACAAACCAAAGCAGGTCTATGTAAACGATACAACTCTCTTAATACTCGTCTCGTAGGCTGGCCTCGGATCCCACAACAGTTCCAAAAGAGAACATTAATCATTGGAAACTGTTGAAGGAGCCCATTATCCGGACTTTAAAGAAGCCAGCCTACGCTCAACCCTCAACCCTCAAAGCTCTCTGAGCAATCTCAGCATCAACTAACTCACCCTCCTCCACTTGGGAAGCCCATGAAGAATCTGCAATGAGGCGAAGCTCAGCCTGAGAAGCTAACCACGGACACGAACTCTGAATCTGCACCTTAGGATCCACACCTAAAGAACAAGAAAAACTGGATCCATCTCGTAAACTTCTTTGATCCACATTGACATTCGAAGCTAAAGACACAACTGCCTCCTCAGATGATTGATTGCCTGAAACCTTATGAACCCTAACTTGCCGACGAGCCGTATGACCCGGACGAGAATATGACCTAGATAAAATGGTAGAGACCATAGGGCGAACCTGATTAACCACCGAAGAACCCTAAACAATAGTCCTCGAATAATGCACCATCCCTACATCCAAATTGACAAAACTAATAGAAGGATCAACAACCGAAGAACTAGAAACCAGAACAGAATCAGTGACCCCGTCATCAAATCCTGAATCCTTGCTAATCTGTAATGCCTGGGAAATCATTGGAGGAACCGAACTTGAAGCCACTTCCGAAATAGCTGAGACAGTAGATGAAGACGGATTTGAAGAAAGAACCAAACCAGCGGACGAAGTGGAACTCGAGATCAAATTAGACCCTATTGATGTGTGGACAACAACTTAATCATGACCACCTACATCTTGGTGAATAGCTGAAAAAACATTGGATAACGGGACCTCCTCCTAAGGAGCAATAATAGGGCGATAAACTGATTTAGAGGAACGGGTCTGAATAGGCTGAAAACCATCATCCCCAAAAACTCTAGAGTCCCCTGCTATATCCTGGGTCGATTTTGTAGTACTACTCAGAGGAACCTTAGAAGACTTATTCCAACGACAAGAACTAGGCAAATGACCTATAGAAGAGCCAATGGAGCAAAAAGCTGGGAGATTCTCATACTCAACAGCTATAAAAGAACTATGAAATTCATCCCTCTCCAGCAATACTGAAGTAGGCAGCACTGATGACATATCCACATCAGTTAGAACTCTAGCATAATGACCAAAATCCCCATCACCAGTAGCCTTGTCCAACCGCAATGGCACCCCAATCCCTCTAGCCAAGTTAGAAATAATTTTCGGATGCCAATATTCCCACGATAGATCAAAGAACCTAACCCAAATCTGAGCATTTGTGGACTTCTATAGCGATGGGTTAAAATTCGGGACTCAAGACTGTAGGCGCAGAATACCTGGCTTTAGATGAACCGAACCGAACCCCCAAACATGATTCATCTCAGCAGGAGACTTCAAAAGAATCTGATAATAACCTCTCCCCAGAGATATAAGACACCAATCAGAATTTAGCATCCAATGCTTGCTAAGTCTTGCCTTAAGATCCACAAGCTTCCAAGGCCGCTCGCTACTGGAAAGCACCACACGACCAATAAGAGTATTCCTACACAACTCAAGACGGGCCTGATAAGCAATCGGATCCACCCGAACAGAAACATACCTCCCCCTTTTTAGAGGGAACTGATGGCACCGGTAAAGTCTCAATAATAGGAGATTTGAAGAGACCCGCAAAAGACTTACCATCCTGGACTATAGGTACTGAACTCTGAATGAGACCTGTAACTGAATACGGAACAATCACCGAAACATCCCCCTCATGCTGAGGAGGAATCGGCTCACCAACTAAGGAACACACCCCACCAGATGCGAGAGGAACAACCCGAGAAGAGGAATTCACTCCACTCACCGTACTCATACCACTAGTCGAGGTGGAAGATACCGCTACCAGAGATGAAAGAAACAAAGCGGCCTCCATGTACATAAGATCCAGAGAGCTCGATATGGAAGCAACTCAGTGACACAAAACGGCGGTGTAACCCTAAAAGAAAAGTAAAACCAGTGCAGAAACTTGAAACTGATCTAAAACTATGAAACAAAATCCTAATCATGATATTCTTGATTCCATGTTGCATGAAATTTTACGATCTACAACTTTTATGAAGAACATAAGATCAGAACCTGACAGGAAGATGCTCAAAATTACAAAACGGCGCCGAAACCTATCCCTAGAGAAACAAACCAGAACAGAAAACTTGAAACGGACGTAACTCAGTGACGTGAACCCCAAATCACAAAGTTCTTGATTCTAGATTGCATAAAAACTCACGATCTAAAATATTGAAGAATAACAAAAGAACTGAATCTTACCAGAAATTGGCCAAAAAAGTAAAACGGCGAAGAAACCCTAGAATAAAAGACAAACCTGTGCAGAAACTTGAAACTGACGTAACTCTGTGTAAACAACTCCAAGTCATGAGATTCTTGATTCTAAGTTGCATGGAATTTCACTATCTACAACTTTGATGAAGACCATAAGATCAAAATCCGACCGGAAGATACTCGTAATCACAAAACGGCGCCGAAACCCTAAAACCTAAGCACCCTAGAAATTTCCTCCAAAAAAAAAATTTGTAATCTTGCATGTGATTATATAAATTTATCTATTATGCTAGTGTCGTTAACAATCGATTATGTGATTTTAAATTAAGTCTGGATAGAAATAGGAAAAAAAAAAGAAGTCATATGTTTGTATAGCTATATTAAATAAGTTATATGCAAGTGCAAGCTTGCAGTTGTTGTGTAAAATAATTCCTTTTTTTTGCACTTGAAAAAACTGTCTATTATAAAGCAAGTTTCTAAATGATACTAGTTCAATGGAAGTTCCAAACAGAAAAAGACACTGAAGAGATGAAGAACAGCAAAATTTAGTTTTATATTTTTAGCACGAAATCCTGAATGTAAAGTATGAACTTCAGGATTAAGCATTGGATTTCTTCCCTTCGGTTTCGGCAACTGGTTTGGCCTTGAAAGGAAGGAAGGACTTTCCACCCATGAATGGTCGTAGAACTTCTGGTACCTCAACACCATCTTCTTTCTGGTAGTTTTCAAGGATACAGCAAATGGTCCTCTCTGTCGCTGAGAGGGTGGAGTTCAATAAGTGAACATATTGCTTCGTTTGCTCGTTGCTCTTTTTCTGCCCAAATCGAATTTCTAATCTTCTCGACTGATAATCTGTACAGTTTGAACAGGACACCAACTCTCTGTAGGTCTGCGATGCAGGAAACCATGCTTCTAAATCTAACTTCTTTGCAGCTGCATCATTCAAAGCACCAGAAACAATAGCCACAACTTGATAGGGGAGGTTTAGCATCTTGTAAAAGTCCTCTGAGTTTTTGATCATTTCTTCATGCATTTCCCATGAGTCGTTGCCATTTGGGCTGGTGATGCAGAATTGCTCCACCTTTTCAAATTGATGAACTCGGAAAATTCCAAGAGTACCTCGTCCATGTGAACCAGCTTCT
This sequence comes from Acer negundo, assembly GCA_035582765.1. NCBI lineage: Eukaryota > Viridiplantae > Streptophyta > Magnoliopsida > Sapindales > Sapindaceae > Acer > Acer negundo. The sequence goes on along the minus strand of CM069235.1, from coordinate 21,468,782 downwards.
TTACGGAAGCATGATGAGTATCCAGCATATCTTATGGGTAGCTCAGATGGATGAATCCAATCATCTATATGATAAGCACAAAGAGGTTGTTCAGCTGTAGCAATAAGATACTTATCGTCTCCTTCACCAGTCACCTTGTAAAGTTCTTCATCGAATTGTGCTAATTGAGCACACTTGGCCATGATTTCTTTCCTCATGAACAACGGAGTCTGCAACGCTGTAAATTCCCTTTTCTCCAAAAAATCAAGACCAAAATTAATCAAAGCTTGATTAAGCCGAACACCATCTCCTTTCAGGTAGAATCCTCTACCTCCTGCTATGTCAGCACCTTTCTTCAGATCAGCGATCCCAAGAAGCTCAACAAGCTCTACATGATTCTTAAGTTTCGGCTCAACTCTCTTCTCGCCCCATGTTCTAATCACAGCGTTATTCACCTCATCATTATCGACTAGCACCGAATCATGGACCAAGTTCCCAACAATCTCCAACTTGGATTTCAAAGCGTTTGACGCCTCCTGAGCTTCAACCTTCTTATCTTCTGATGTCCGTTTGATCTCATCCGACTTCTTAATCATCTCGGACGCATCTTGACCCGAAATTTTGAGCTGAACAACTTGTTTGTTGATCTTATTGATCTCTTTTCGGATATTTTCAACTTCAAATTGACGCTGGCGCCAATCTTTGTCGAGCTTGATGATCTCGTCAACGATTTCGACACTGGCGAAACGGCGCCTTTGAGACTCGCGTATGATCTCCGGGTTGTGGCCTTTCTGTTCTCTGAAGAGATTGATGTCCAACATCGTCTCTGATTTGAATTTTGTTTGCGAGAACTGTGATGTTGGAGATTCGGTGACTTTGAAAATCCAAAAATCCTAGCAAGCTTTCTTGTGTAAAATAAATTTATTTGTTTACGATATTCTTTTTCATCTTGAGCTGCGTCCCTACATTAAAAAAACAATAAATAAATAAAATAAAAATAAAAAAATTTAAATTTAAATTTTTACATAGTTTGTTAAAAAAGTTTAGATCGATATAAATTAGAAGCTTAGGAATTGTGGTAGCCAAAAATGGCCCAACGGCCCAATATGTGAAAGCCCAGACCTTTTTGATATTGGATTCTATCTAGGCCCGTTTTATCGGGTTGACCCTACAACCAGCATTAACTGAAAGAAAACCTTCCCAGATCGGCAGACTATCCTTTCTTGTAGGTATATTGAGGATACGACATCCCTTCGTTCGACATGCTTAACCAAGTTGCCCTAGGCCTAACACAACTCGACCTGATCCACATAACTCGTAGTTCGACCACCTACAGTTTGGCGCCCACTGTTTGGCCCATTGCAACTTTACAAGTGAGCTAGTTGAATCAATCACATCACTAATCAACATGTCCGGAGGTGGAAGCGTGCAAACCGTCGAAGAGCACATCACTGCGTTAACCGCCCAGATGACTACAAACTAAAAACTGCGTGAACTTGAAGCTTAGAATATCGAGATCCGAGCGAAAAACGGAGAGCTACGAGCTTTGATCAGTGTAGCAGTCCTAAACAATGCAACATTGGAGCGTCCGATCCAAGTTCAAAACGGTGAGCAAGAAGTCGATCGAACGGCTCCAAATGCACCAGTAAACCCCATGTGACAAGAAATGAACCCCAATGTCGAACAAAATCAACGAACGCCCCAAACGGCTCAGGTAGAAATCGAGCTCAACGAAGCGCTAAACAACCAAGATCCAGCCATGGACCAACAACCTGAAAACGTCCAAAGGATTGGTAAAACTTGGATCTAACTTGTCTTCATCGGGAGTTTTCCTGTAGATTTGTAGAAATGGAGGCCTTTATTCAAAGGATTCCATGAGTTCTAGCTCCGATAAAGAAAAACACAGCGAATAGCTTCACCGACTCACCATTTGTCGACGTCATAGCCTTGGTCGAGATGCCTAGAATATTCAACTTCCCAAACATGAAGCATTTTGAAGGCACGACTAACCCAGATAACCATATAACACAATACAGTCAGAGGATGTTCACTACGACGATTCCACACGACCTACGAGAAGCGTGCATGTGCAAGGCCTTAAGGTCCAGCCTCAATGGTCCAGCTTCAATGGTCCAGCTTTGCAATGGTACACTAACTTACCTAACAATTCTATTAATTCTTTTGCGCAACTTACATATACGTTCGTGGAGCAATTTGCAAGTAGCCACAAGATGGAAAAGCAGTTGGACAATCTATATACGATAACGTAAATGTATGGCGAAAATCTAAGAACCTATGTTGGACGGTTCAATAGAGAGAAAGAATAGATCCCACATTGCAATCAGACGACCGCCATCTATGCCTTTAGAAAAGGCCTCAGGTTTGATTCCGACCTTTATAAAGAACTCACTAAATATCCATGCAGAACAATGGAAGATGTGCTGGCAAAAGCATGGGTCCAGATTAAATGGGAGGAAGACGATGCCAATTTCGTTGGAAAAGTCAATAACTATGCAAATAGAAAAATTAATCCAGTCAATAGAAAGTCTAACGACAGAATAACAGAACCTTATCTGATAAACGACCGTCGAAGCACTCAGCCACAACATAAAGGCTCAAGCGATCGACGATAGTATGGCCGCGAGAATTCAAGGTCGAATCGACCATAAATCCATGTGCCAGAATACAATCGTAGTATTGAACCGGTCGACCTTGTAGCAGTGATGAGAGAAATGGGTAAGACAGTAAAATGGCCATGAAAAATGAATACTTTTCCAAAACATCGAGAAGCGAGGTTTCAGTGTGAATTTTATGGAGATCATGGTCATCAAACAGAAGATTATGTCGCCCTCAAAATAGAAGTCGCAGAACTTCTCGAACAAGGACATCTACAAGAATTCCTTACAAAAAAAAAAAAGGGAAGCAAACCCTCGCTCAACGCAACGAGAGGCAAACCAATGCGAATAACAGTCCACCAAAACCACCTCGACAAGATAGAGTAATCAACTACATCAGGGAGGATTAGAAGTCAGTGGTGTAAGTTATTCTGTGGCAAAGAGGCATACATGACAAGTGTCGAACACAGAGATTCAACCTAATTGGGAGCATCCCTCGAATGTCGACGAAACGGTCACCTTCAAGTCTACAGACAAATCAGATTTGTTTTCTCTTCATCATGATGCACTTGTTATTTCCTTATATATTGTAAACTGTTTAACAAAAAGCATTTTGATTGACAATGGTAGTTCGTGTAACATTTTGTTTAACAGTGCATTGAGAGCGATGCAGGTTTGTTAACATTTTGTTTAACATTTTGTTTAACATTCTGAAACCAAGCTCAGTCATCGAACAACCATACTGATAGGATTCAGTGGAGAACAAAAGAGTACCTTAGGCGAGATTGTATTACCAGTCTACGCCGAATGAGTCAACCTCTATATCAATTTCCTAGTGATCGATTGTCAATCCCTGTACAATGCAATCCTGGGCAGACTTTGGATACACGAGATGAAGGCCATATCATCGACCTACCATCAAATGATTAAATTCCCTACCAAATGGGGAGTAAAAGAAATAAAAGGGGAACAGAGAATAGCCAGGGAGTTCTACCAAAACACCATGAAAAAAAAAAAAGAAGGAAGAATTATAGCAATTATAGGAAACCAATGTCGAGTCGACTCCGAACAAGCCGAGAATGGAAGAACTCAATGAAGTGTCGATCAACCCAGAAAAGCCGGAATGCAAAGTCTTCGTCGAATCCAAACTACCCAAGGATATCCGCGAGCAATTAGTCGAATTCTTAAGAGAACGGCGAAGTAGTCTCGCTTGGACACACTCAGATATGGTCGATATCGACCCAGAGGTAATAATTCATAAATTGCAGGTGGATCCAGATCACCAACCCGTGAAACAAAAACGAAGGAAGTTCACACCAAAAAGGAATAAAGTGATCAATGAGGAGATCTAAAAGTTGTTCGACATCAGATCAGTGAAAGAGGTGAAGTATCCGGACTGGTTAGCAAACGTCGTTGCCGTAAAGAAGAAGAACGGAAAGTGGTGCGTTTACATCAACTTCACAGACCTCAACAAAGCATGCCCCAAAGATTCTTTCCCGCTTCCCCACATCGACATGTTGGTCAATGTGATAGCGGGACATGAACTACTTAGCTTCATGGACGCATACTCAAGCTAAAACCAGATTTTAATGCATCCTGACGACCAGAAAAAAAAAAAAGCTTTCATCATAGAGCGAGGTACTTTTTGCCAGTGTTTCAAAAATCAGAAAAAAAAACGACCGTCTAGACGTTGCCTATACGCTAGGCGGATGCCGGCTGTCCCGTTTCAATCAAATCGGCCATATTAGGCGGTCGGAAGAAAATCTCCGGCGAGTAGGCTGTCACCACCCCGACCAGAAGCTTCGAGAGGTGCCGGAGAACAAAACCCAGGTGCCTAGTGTCCAAATCTGACACCATTAACGGCAAAACGAGTATTCCTAGTAACGACAGGCGTCGCCGCATCCACCGTCGTCGGGATTGACAGATCGCGATGGCTTTGTGGCCTTTTGCAAGACAAGATTTGTAGATGATGGCGGTGGAAACGGAGTCATGATGCTAGATTTCTGGTGAAACAAAGTTCTAGCATCTGGTGAAACAAAGTTGTAGAAACATGAAGCAAAAGGAAGGAGAAAGTGAGAGATGAAGCCTGAAAAAGACAACAAAGGCCTTGAAAAGAGGGATGGGTCTTTGAAAAATGAAATGAGGCCTATATTATATTATATTAAAATTTTGGATCAGCACCCATTGACCCACAACCACATCATTATTATATTATATTAAAAAGTCCTTTGGGGATGAGTTTAGTTCACATGTTTATCAAACACTAGCAAAATGACAATTTTAACCCTTTTTAGTTTATTTCATGTACATCTTTCAAGTAATTTTCAAATTGTTGAAAGATATAGTTGTCTTTACATTTTACAACAATTTATAAAAGAAAAAATAAATTAAAATGACACATCTACCCTTTTTCACTAATAGTTAAACACAATTTTTTAAGTAATATTAAAATAGTTAAAGGATATAGATGTCAATTCATTACAAAACAAATTAGATGGGCTATAATTCCCAAAATCATCACACTTTTTATATAGAGTGAATAGAAAAAGGGAATTATGTTGATGATTTTGTTTGAATTTTGTCATAATATGAGTTTTATTATTGGTTTTATAGGTAGAAAAAAAAAAAAAACTGGCCGCCTAGAAATCCGCCTAGGTGCCAACTAGGCCGCCTAGGCACTAGGCGCAGGTCCACCGCCGACTAGCGCCTAGCGTTTACTAGAACACTGCTTTTTGCTATAAAGTCATGTCTTCTGATTTGAAAAATGCAGGTGCGACCTACCATGGCTAGTCAACAAAATGTTCGCCAAAATGCTTGGCTCAATAATGGAGGTCTACATCGACGATATCCTAGTTAAATCACTAGTCGCACGACAACACATTCAGCACTTAAGACAATCATTCGACGTGCTCGACGAATACGATATGAAACTTAACCCTACTAAATGCTCTTTTGGTGTGTCTTCAGGGAAGTTTTTGGGATACTTAGTCACCCAAATAGGTGTTGAAGCCAACCCAGACCAAATTCAATCAATAAAAGGAATCGAGTCGCCCAGATGTATCAAAGATGTGCAAAAATTCACAGGTTGCGTAGCAGCCCTAAATAGTTTCATCTCTAAGTCGTCTAAACGATGCCACCCTTTCTTCAACACCTTGAGAAAAAATAAAGCATTCGAATGAATGATGATTGCGGGAAGGCTCTACAGGATTTGAAAATCTACTTGTCTTCACCTCCACTACTGTCGAAGCCCAAAGACAACGAAACATTGCTCTTATATCTGGTAGTATCCAACACAGTTGTAAGTGCCGTGTTAATCAGGGAAGAAGATAACGTACAACGACCAGTGTATTACGTAAGTAAGGCTTTGCTCGATGCCGAGACCAGGTATAGTTAATTGGAAAAGTGGGCGTTAATCCTTGTCGTTGCAGGCCGTAAGCTAAGACCGTACTTCCAATGCCACTCAATTAAGTTATTAACTACATATCCCCTTAAAAATATTCTTTAAAAACCTGAACTTTCAGGTCGATTGGCTAAGCGAGTGCGACATCAGCTTCCACCCACGAACGACAATGAAATCACAGGTATTAGCCAACTTTATCGCAGATTTTACCCCTTGTGAGAACATGCAGGTTGAACAGGAACTTGTAGCACTCACCGAAAGTCGACCATGGAACAAGCTGGATGGATCCCATAATGGATTATCTTCGAGCCGACGTTTTACTTAGGGACAGAGTCGAAGCAAGAAAGATCATAGCAAAGGTTGTGATACTCTGCTTTTTCTACGGTAAGTTATATAAAAAATCCTTACAAGACCATATCTAAGATGCGTAACTCCACGGGAAGCGTATGACGTCCTCAAGAGCCTACATTACGAAGAATGTGGAAATCATTCTAGAGTAAGAAGTTTGTCGAACAGAGCCATCACATCAAGGTATTACTAGCTGACAATGAGGTCCAACTCCCAAAACCATATGAAGTCTTGCGACAAATGTCAAAGTGTCGCACTCCCCCCATGTATGTTAAACTCAATTTCGACCCATTGACCTTTTATGAAATGAGGAATGAATATTGTAGGTAAACTCTCTGCAGTACCTAGAGGTGTCGTCTACATGCTAGTCTTGATAGACCACTTCACCAAATGGGTCGAAGTCGAAGCATTACAACAAGTACACGACATTGAGATACGCAACTTCATTTGGAAAAATATAATTTGCTGGTTCGGTGTACCATGGGAAATAGTAACCGACAATGAATCCCAATTCATTTCGTACGACTTCAAAAATTTATGCGACAAGTATGGAATAAAACTAAGTTTCTCAACGCCACGCTATCCTTAAGCCAACGAATAGGCGGAGTCGATAAACAAAACCATCGTCAACACGCTAAAGAAACGGTTGGAAGCAAAGAAAGGTGAATGGGCAGAGAAACTACTAGAAATACTATGGTCGTACAGAACAACTCCTCATCGATCGACAAGAGAGACATTCTTCTCGCTCGTATATTGCTCCTAAGCAGTGATCCCAATAGAGACTCGACTTATGAAAGCTCGAAGCGAAAACCCTAACGCAGAACAAAACAACTTGAAGCTCGCTTCCAAATTAGATCACCTTGACGAGCGTCGAGACAAAGCCTCTGTAAGAATACAGTCATACCAATAGCAAGTTGCTTGACACTACAACAAAAAAGTTAGAATAAGAGTATTCAAAATCATCGACTAGGTACTAAAACGAGTCTTCCAAAACAGCAGGAAAAAGGGTGCGGGAAAACTTGGTCCAACATGGGAAGGCCCGTACCAAATAACCGACATAATAGGACGAGGGGCATATAAATTACGAGGACTCGATGGTCGAGAGATACACAACAGCTAGAATGCTTTACATTTAAAACAGTACCATTTCTAAACCTTGTCTATTTACTTTATTTATACAATATTACTCTCATCAGCATTCAATATTGACGAATCGACACACAAGAAGCAATAATGAAAACTTAGTGCAACTAAGTGCAAAACTGAGCTCACAAAAACCAAAACTCACATCTTGTTCTACACAAGCTATCGATTTCAACAAGCAATATATTTTAATTACAGATACGACACGACATCTATGAATCGACATCTACAAAGTCAATCAACTCTTAATATCTTCATTTGACAAACGCATATAAAAAGTGGGGGAATAGCAATGAGGACAAATGTCGATTAAAAAAAAAACGCATGTAAGTGATCATTTCTTATGTAATGAAGGTCGTGTCGACCACATAAACGCTTGTAAACGATCATTTCATATGTAATGAAGGTCATGTCGACCACATAGACGCATGTACGCGATCATTTCCTATTTAATGAAAGTCGTGTTGACCACATAAACGCATGTACGTGATCATTTCCTATTTATAGAAGATCGTGTCGACCGCATAAACGCATTTACGCAATTTGCAATATTTTAAAAAGTCATGTCGACCAAAAATGCTTGTACTCGACTCATAATTAACAAAAGATCATATCGATCAAATAAACGTGTGAACATGAGTTTACAGGTTTATCTTATTCAATTGAAAATCAAAATTATGCGAACCCCATTATATGATGATTATATCGTTTTCACAAATAAAGTCAAATGAGCTTCCCATGCAAACGAAATCAATTCAAAAGAAGATAGAAACAGAGAAGGCATCTGATAAATATATAATGGTCGAGTCGACCTGATCATCTGAAACTACATCAAAACTAAAAGATTATAAGAAAATATAGTACAACCTATTGATAAAAAATAAATAAATAAACAAATAAAAACAAACATCAGTTCTAGGGTGTGTCGTCGTCAGCAGCAGCATTAGGGTCACCAACATTCTCCTGGTTTTTGTCGACCTCCTCTTCAACATCCATCTCATTTGCTATTTCTCCAGACGGGAATCCTTCAAGCCCGAGACGCTCCATTTCTTCATAAGTATCGACAACTTCTTGCATCTTGACACAGTCCCAGTTAACATGGTCACCAGATAAATATCCCTTGAACAACTCTACCCTTGCCTTGCATATAGCCTCAGCAGCCATCAACGTTAGCTATTTCTTTAAACCCTCTATCAAACGCTCTTGTTCGACGACGACCGTTATTTTTGCCCTTATTTTCTTCTCTTTATGCTTGATTCTCGAGTATTATCCTGTGATTTAATTATGTAAATTAAATGTTTTCAGGAATTTCGAAGTTCAAAGGCATTGAAGTAATATTGGAGAATTAGAGGCATAACTGTAATTATTGAAGGAAGAATCTAAGTTATCGTGAATTTGGAAGAATGTAAGGTCCAAATTGCAATTCGCCAAGCATATCAGCAAACAGCGCCACGTAGGATAAGTGATCCGGTGCATTTTATGGTTAGGGTTGGGCTATTGATTGCACCACAGCCCACTTCTGTGTGCACCCCATCTCTTCATCTCTTATTGAAACGACGAGTTTTGGGTGGTGGCTGATCGTGGGCTTCTTAGCGCACCCACGACTCATGCTATGCACACCCAAATGGCATCCCAAATCCATTGCCCAAGTCAAACAGCCCAGCCTCTTAATTATTGAAACGATGTGTTTCAATTGAAGTCATCATATCAAGCTTGGGCTAAGCCTGGCCCAAATTGCGAGACCCAAACGTTGCCCATCTGATTACGCCCCAAATGATAAAAAAAAGACAAAAGAGAAGCAGTTTTGTGCACCCCATCCCAGTTCTAAATGCACCTTCTTTCTTCACCTACCTTCATCTTCTTCCTTCAGCTCACTAGCAACCATGGCCACCCAAAACCCTAACTGCAATAGCTGCTTGAAAGCTCCCCTCCCGTGCCTTAATCCGGCCAATTTTCCGCCAAGAAGAATGGCGGATCTCTCACGACCACGATGAGCCCCTTCTCGGTCCTCCCAACCCGTGCCTTCGGGCGGGACATGTTGGTCACTTCCTTCCTTTTGTCGCATTTTGCTCAAAGTAAATATCGTAATTTTCCATTTTTATTTTTTACTTTATTTTTCTTGTTATTATTATTTTTTAATATCGTGTTTCATGTTTGTATTTCTTTTTTAATATAAAATTATTTAGTTCATCTTAAATAAGTGCTCCATTTGTTTTATTTTATCTGAACTTCATTATAATAAAAATTTTTCTTTATATATATATACAGTTCTTTTCTCCTCAGTGCAGCTCGTCGTTGACATCACCCTCCTTGTCGCCACTTTGTAAACCGTGACACATCTACGAAAATGGGTCCAATTAAATGTCGCGGTTTGCGTTTCGATGTAGCTACAGCGACCCCATGGCGACAGAGATGATTTTTGGCACCTGATAGTGTCACCACTTGCACCCCCAAAATGTCGCCATGAGCCTTAAACAGCGACCAACTCTGATTAGTGGATACAATGCACCCTTTTAAGGGGTCAAAATGGTAATTTGGAAAGTCTAGGGATATTTTGGTAATTGACCACCTGAGACCTAATTCCTATAAATACATCACAATTTTCCCCTTTTAAACAACTCTTGACAACCAAGAAACCTCCTTCTTCAACCATTCCTAGTCCCTTCTCCTCTCCAATAAACACTTAGATTCCTCTGCCTAAATCATTCCTCTCCATTCATTTTCTCCGCATATTTCCTTTATCACTTTCCATATGACTCCACCTATCTAGACACTTCCTTAATATCCAATCTTTGCACTAGCCACAACAAGGAAGCTCAACGGAGGTCAAGCTTGCAAGAGAGATCCATGGGTGATTTCTCTACATTTTACTTCCTTTTCTTGTTTATGAATATGTGTAATTAAACCCCCTTTCTAGGGGATGATTTGATAGACTATTTAGACATTGTGTATTTATTTAAGCTTTGAATATTATGTTTATGCAATTAATGTTTTATTTACTTTTTAATTATATCTTGCACTTATGTGATTAATTGAGTATTGACACACTTAGTTGATTACAATATGTTGTAGGATTATTTGTGATAAAATTGATTAAGCATTGACACACTTGATTGATTGAAGCATATAGTGAATAGGATAGGCTTTTAGAGGGTAGGCTTGCCACGATTGCCTAGGCCATTCAATTGTCACTAATCGATCCCACCTTGACCCCTTTCCTTAATCGGGTAGGCATTTTGGTGGGAAGTTGTTTAGGTTTATAGTGACGACCTAAGCAACACTTTTGAATGAGATTGGCCCTTTATTGTGTAGATTGCACGTTAATGAAGTTTTGAATGAATTGCTCAATTGTCCATTAGCTATTCTATCATTTCCTTAGAATTCCTTTTAATTGTTTATCCACTTTCGTATCTAAGTTGTTATATTGGATTCCTATCTAATCTTATTCTTTTTACTTTTTGATAATTTTATTTTACATGTATGTTTGGTGGTTTCTCAAACCACACACTATCAAACCACCATGATTTATTTTAATTGCATTTTAGATTAGTTAAACAATTCAATTAATCACTCTAATTCCTTGTGGAACGATCCTTAACTTAGAGCACATTGCGTAGGATTTTATTATAAACATCTTTTGATAATTCGCAATTTGGAAACGACACAAAAAGTGAGTCATCAACTGTACAATACGGAATGGATTGCAATTGTAAATTAATCACAAATAAAGTACCTATCTTTATTTGCTTTCTATAGACTATTTATATGCATGTCTCAAACTGAATTCCTCTGTATATGACATTCATATACTCAGTTTGAGATTACATCTAGCGATCTTGGATGTTTGTATATATAATATAAGTGTATGAATTAATATATTTGAATGAAATAACTACTTCTTTTATTATTGAATTTATAACATTTACAACTTACAAGCTTTAAGGTATAAATCCCAACAATCTCCACTCCAAACAAGACCGTGTTTGTCAAGAGCTTGAGCAACAAAGAACTTTCACTGGTGCAAAATCCTAGGAAGAAGATTGATCTAGGACAATGTTCATGTAGTGCACAAGTGAAGATGGCTCCAAGAAGTCAACCTCAAGCTCAACCAAAAAGGGCTCATCAAGCTATCTTTCCTATACATAAGGCTCACCATGGAAAGAGACCAATCATGCAAGCTCAACCAAGGAAGCAAACTAGACTGGTTCAACAAAGAGGAATGAATGAACCGATTCAACCATAATGATATGGGAAGGCTCCTATACATTCACAAGGACATGGTATGATTCCTCACTTCATCCCTACATGTCATTTTTTTGGTATTGATGGTCATATTTGACCAAATTGCTTTCATTACATTAAAATGCGTAGAGTTGAAAGCATGATTAAAAAGAAAAATGTTAGAGCCAATTTGCATGTTCCAAAGAAGAATAGAACCATTTTGCATGATCCTAGGACATCTAGAGCCTATGTACCAATGACCACTAGGAAAGAAAGTGTTTCACCTAAGTGTATTAGAAGAGATGAATACTTTTGTTACGTTGCTCAAATTACCTTAAAGGCAAATTATTCTAATTGTTGGTACTTAGATAGTGGGTGCTCTAGGCACATGATGGTAGAAAAGAGTTTCTTTGAGACTCTTGTCATGGAGGAAGGGAGATTTGTCACCTTTGGTGATGGGTCTAAATAAAGAGTTGTAGGAAAATGAAGCATTTTCATTCATGGTTTACCCTCATTGTCCAATGCTTTATATGTAGATGGCTTGAAAGCCAATCTAATAAGCATCTCTCATCTTAGTGATGAAAGACTCTCCGTCTTGTTTTGCAAGAATGATTGCTTAATTTTAAAGCCCACTGGAAAAACCTTATTGGAAGGAAAGAGACCTAGCGACAATTGCTATTGTCTTGAAGCTAGTTTCATCATTTGTAATATGTCTAAGAATGAGCAAATTGAGTTATGGCATGAAAGACTTGGTCACATGAACTATCGGGATTTAAGGATCTTAGATGAGTTCAATGTTGTGCGTGGCCATCCTAAGCTTGGGAAGAAAGTTGATGGTGTTTGTGGACCTTGCTAATAAGGGAAACAAACAAAGAGCATGCATGAGAAGGGTAAGTATCTCTCCACCAAGAAGCCCCTAGAGCTTCTCCACATGGATCTTATGGGTCCTATGCAAACCTAGAGTTTAGGTGGAAAGAGATATATTTTTGTTTGTGTATATGATTTCTCTAAGTTCACATTGACATATTTTTTTTTGGGATAAGTAAATAGTATCATTGAAAGAGAGAAAGAATGAACAAATACAAGGGGCATACCCTAGGAAGCAAAGCAAGAGCTAAACAAAGGCTCAAAACAAGCACAAACGCATGAGCAAACAAGAAACAAGAGCTCGTAAAGGGCTCAAAACAAGCTCAACGAAAAGAGCAAGCAACAAACAAGAGCAAAGCAAAAAAATTAATTAGCGTTAACAATCCAATTCAAAGTAAAAAGCGGGTGATCCTTTAGATTGATAGAGGAGAGCCGACAGCGAATGGTGTCAATAATTGTGCGAACAACAACCGAACTAGACTTTTTGGTGTCTTCAAAAATTCTACAATTACACTCTCTCCAAATATGATAAATAGCCACAACAAGACAAAGCATCTTTGTGACAATAATAGGGGTGTCCCCTCTCCAATGGGCAGAAGCCCAAGCAATAAAAGCATTCCAACCAAGGCCATTCCAAGGAGACCCACAATAATTCAGAAGTTGAGTCCAAATGGCTCTACTGAAAGAGCACTCAAAGAAAGGGTGAGCATGAGGTTCAAGATGGGAGTTACAAAGAACACAAGTAGTAACAGACCTAGGGTCATATTTATGAATGCGGTCACGGGTCTCTAACAGCCATCCAAAGGATGAAACTCGTTCTCGGAATGTTTTGAGGGAACCAAACCAACTTGAACCAAGGAACAAGTGGGTGAGGGGCTTTAAGATAAGCCAAAGCAGAAAAGGCCGAGTAAATACCATTGGAAGAAGGGAGCTACCGAATACTATCCTCTAGATTGGAGTTAGGATTGTAAGTAGGCATTCGACTTCTAATTTCAACAAGATCAATGGACATAGCAACTGGCCATCTCCAAGAATCACCAAGAACAATGGTATTAACCGCTGCGTTGATAGGGAGGCCGGAATCATAGACCACATGGGGGCTCCTTTTCAAAAGGAGAGGACCATCCGGATGCCAATTGTCAAACCATAAGGAGGTACTTGAACCATTGCCAATGAAGTGCTGAATTAAAGGACGAACAATAGGCCGAAGATGGAGGAGTTTCCTCCAATTCCAAGAGCAGATATTAGGAGCTTTAGCCTCCCATATGTTACAACCTTTTAGGTGATAGGCTTTGATCCAAGAAGACCAGAGATTTGATCCAAGAAATCCAAATCTTTTGACAAGTTTAAAATGCTTTGTAATAAACTTCAAAATGGAATGAACTCAAAAATTAAAAGTATAAAAAGGATTAGAAGTGACCATAGGAGGGAATTTGAGTATGCATCCTTTGAAACTTATTGTGAAAGTGTAGGCATCTCCCATGAGTTTTTGGCTTCTAGGACATCTCAACAAAATGGAGTTGTTGAGAGGAAAAATAGGGTTCTTCAATAGATGACCCATGTGATGTTGCTTAGTAATAGTGTCCCTAGGAACCTTTGGGCCAAAGACGTCAATACGGCTTGCTATATAGGAAACAGAGTCTTCTTAAGGTCCGGCACTAGGCAAACCTCTTATGAGTTGTGGAGAGGTAGAAAGCCAAATGTTAGCTACTTCCACTCTTTTGGAAGCATATGCTACATACTAAATGATCGTGATCGACAAGGCAAGTTTGATGCTAAAAGTGATGAGGGAATTTTTATTGGCTATGGCTTGAATAGTAGCCTATAGAATTTTCAACTTAAAGACTCGAAGCTGTAGGGAAAAACGTTTTTATACGTCCAGCAGAATACAAAAATAGGTTTGGTATATAACAAAATTTTTCCCTTTTAAAAGATGAACCTTAACCCTTAATTAAATTAATGTATAAACAAAAGTTAAATACCTTTTGTCGCATGATCCGATTGACTTTGCGTCGATGGTAATCAGCAAGATCTTCCAATCCAATCATGAACGTGGATCACCTAGGAGCGTGGTCTCCCTTTCTTTTAATTGAGTACCTAAGGATGGATAACAAAACTTTTTCTTTTTCGTTAGTCACAAAAACTCACAAGAGGTCATAAAAAACGTTCCGGTCACTTTTGAATTATCAATCTTTAGATCGAAACTTGCGTGAACCTAATTCGAAGTTGTGCACAAAACCGTTTGGTGTAAAAGCTTCGAATGCACTATCGAAATAAAACGTCTCTACTCACTTTCTCTCTTTGGCCGAATTTTCTCACATTAATCTAAGAGTTGGATTCTATTTTTCAAGCTATAGAAAAATTGATTCTCTATCAAGCAATTAGGGTTAGCCTCCTTCTATACAAAGAATATATATATATATATATATCTATCTATAAGACCGAATTCACTTTTCATATATAAATAATATATGTCGAAGACCGAATTCTCTTTTAAATAAAATACATCAAAAACCAAATTATCTTGTCATGTATAGATATGTTGCACCGAATTCAAATTGCAATAATATATATATATATATATATATATATATATATTATGTCTTGGAATTCAACTTGACATATTCAATATATATTCCGCATGAAATCAACTTGTCTATATTTCATGCATATTTTGCACGAATTCTTATTTGCATATATAATTAATTCTTCTTTCCATAAATATATATATTATCTATTAGCCTAAATCTTCTCCCAAGTAGGATTTATGTCTTGTAGTCTAAATCCTAACCCTAGGTAGATTTCCTTAGAATTTCAAACCCTAATACAACTCTTTAAAGTATTTGTGACTATATTAAAGACTTTCTAATTTGACTAGATAGATAATTTCTTTTATTTATTTACTTACCAAATAAAGTCTTTTATTCCTTTTATACTACCAACAATAGTATACTACCAAGAAACATATTTTCTAGTCAGAAAAAGATTTTGATTTTTAATTAAATAAATAAATAATTAATTAATTAATTCTCATTTAATTAAATAATAAAATAAAATAATATTTTAAACTAATATTTTAGTCTTGCCGCCCATATACTATATATGGGCCATATATTATTTTTCCATTTTATTTAATCTATTAGACTTTAAATAAAAAACTCACATGTGAATTTGACTCATTCTTACTAAAAGAAACAAGTCTAAATGCCTTCCATTAATATATTAATATAATTTAATAGCCCATTAAATAAATAATGTACAAATTATATTCTTAATATATTAAATAAAATTCTTGATGAACCCATAAATTTGTCTGGTAGAATATATCAAGTGATCCATACAAGTCCGTGTGGATTGAGGATCTTGGCGGGCTATGTATATATGTTTTTATCTCAATAAGTGTGAACCATGCTTTGAATGCAATCAATGTCATATTTATGTTCAAACATGCATTTTTGGACTAGGAGATATACATAGGATGTACTCTTTAAATGACCTATAATAATCTCCATGATATGATGATTCTTAATGACATTCTTAAATTATGAAAAGCATAAAATTCTAATGACATGCTCAAATGAAAAAGTATGAATTGATGATTCCAATTCTTAAATGCAAAACAATTTGTGAAAAGCTTATGAGACTCAAAATGAAAAAGGATCTTGTGTCCATTCTAAGGATTCTAAAATCCAAATGTCTCTCTCTCTTTATTTGTTGAACACGTCTGCTATAACACAGATATCTTATCCGGAAAAATCAAATAGGGTCCAAAGTTGCTCATGACATGTTTTGCTTATAAAGTTGGATATAGTGCTCTAAAATTGAATTCAATAAATTCTTTATACCCTTGCTTTAATTCATGACAAATGGTGAAATTGGTTTGAATTCCTATAGGAAACCTTTGTCATTTGCTTTGCCAAATACCATTTTTAGACATGAATGCAATATATCTTGCATGCAAAGCATTTTTATTCACACATTTTCTATAAAAATAAATCTCTTTGTATCTCTCTACTTAATTGAGTTGCATAAAGTGTCTTATATGATTATGCAAATGACATGTATGCTTCTAACTCTCTTTGCTAAATGGCCCATTTGGGGATTACTCCTGTGCCCATATCATGACAAAAATGGGGAGTAGAAAGTGGTAAGGGGAGTATGCTTCTTGTGCTAATTATTGTAGCAAAATTACATGTTGGGGAGAATACATATTGAGGGCGAGTAACCCGTTGAGGGGGAGCATTGCATTTCATATACATTGCATAATGTTGTGCTTAAATTCTTAAATGCAAATGCTTATTTTTGTTCTCACATGATTAATCTCACATTTACTTGTATTGGACAATATAGAAACTTTGTTTTGAAGGGTTTGTTTGTCTACAGGAGATTGAAGACTAGACTTTTCTTTTTTTTTTTGGGTAAGTAAATAGTATCATAGAAAGAGAGAAAGAATGTACAAATACAAGGGGCATACCCCAGGAAGAGCAAAACAAAGGCTCAAAACAAGCATAAACGCACGAGCAAACAAGAAATAAGAGCACGTAAAGGGCTAAAAAAAAACTCAAAGAAAAGAGCAAGCAACAAACAAGAGCAAAGCACTAAAATTAATTAGCATTAACAATCCAATTCAAAGTAATAAGCGGGTGATCCTTTAGATTGATAGAGGAGAGCCGACAGCGAATGGTGTCAATAATTGTGTGAACAACAACCGAACTAGACTTTTTGGTGCTTTCAAAAATTCTACAATTACGCTATCTCCAATTATGATAAACAGCCACAACAAGACAAAGCTTCTTTGTGACAATAATAGGGGTGTCCCCTCTGATATGAACTTCACTAAGAATAGTGAGACCCGGAACCAACATATGGATTCAAAGGATAGTTTTCTAAATTCAAGTTTATAAAAACACAAAGAAAATAAAGGACTGCGGCCCGTTATCTATAAAGAGATAAGAACCAACGGTATCAAGAAGGTTGTAGACGCCACACTCATGAAGAAAAGAAGGTGAGTGATAAGTCAGGGTTTTGAACGCCACAAGGTATAACCCTTGATAAGTTCATAGTTCAACGAAGTACTAAAGAGAAAACATTCTCTCAAATAATTATTTCATTCCAAAGTCTTCTTAATAATACATCAATGAGTCCCTTAAATACTAAAAATATCTAAACCCTAAAAAGAAAGATAAATGAAATAAAATATTCGGCAATTAATGCCTTACAATCGGGAAAATAAATGCAAACAAATTTAGGAAATAAATAAAGACTAAAACTAGTTGATTTGCTCCTTATTTGGAAAGCTTCATTTGAGAAACAAAATCAGCCCTTCAATTGGGAAAAAAATTGACTCTTTATTTGGAAAATAAATAAAGTAGGAAATATCCTAAAATTCGGACTCATCCAAACCCTAGCTTGTTTCTCACGTGCAACAAAATAGATAGCCGAATTTGGGCCCGTTGTGATCGGTTTTGGAGGATGGAGTCTTCATAACATCTGTAGAGATCGTCATGGGCTTTCCGAAAAAATATGATAATAGACAATTCGACTTTAAATGCTCTCTGTAAAGGCCCACGAAGTTCAGTCTAGATTTGGTCTTCATGTGGGCCGAACTTAGACTTCAGCAACTCAGAATCAGCCCTCAATAAATACTTCTTTGATCCTCTTGGCCCTTGTAATTGGCCCAACTGGAACAAGCAATGGATCATTTGATGATGCTTCTTGATTCTCATCACCCTCTCCAATGGGCAGAAGCCCAAGCAATAAAAGTATTCCAACCAAGGCCATTCCAAGGAGACCCACAATAATTCAGAAGTTGAGTCCAAATGGCTCTACTGAAAGAGCACTCAAAGAAAATGGCTCTACTGAAAGAACTCTTTGTAATGTAGAAAATCATTGTATGTCCGGTAGTTTCTATTTTTGTTGTGAGGAATCAACGTGATAGGTGGTTTTGTCACGAAATAGCCAAAGGGAGAGATTGTAAAGATTCCCATATTGTGATTGGCTTATCTCGTGGACAAACCACAATTGGGGTTGTATTGTAAGGGTAGTTTAAGTGATTGAAGATCATGCTCAGTGGCCCTTTTCAGGACCTCAAGTTGAAAAGCACCAAAGGTAAAACTCTAAGTGCTTACTTGCAATTGAAGAGATTAGTTGCACACACTCACAACACATGCATAATTCTTATTCTTGTATGTTGTGTGTATGTTTATATGTGCTCGTTAATGATCATTTATATCTCTTCATGCATATTCTTGTTGATTGCATCTTAGGATTAGAATGCCATATCATTTAGACATTTAGGATGCAAAATTCAGTGTAGGCACTGTACGGTCACTCTACAGGGTGCTCTACATACAGTGCCCAACTGAGACTTGGTTGAATTGGGATTTAAATGTATCAGACCTGATGCATTTTTAGGTATTTAATTGATGGCGCTGTACAGGCGCTCTACAGAAGCGTTGCACGTACAATGCCTATTTGAACCAGAGAGGAGCAGAGTTATGGCGCTGTTCGAGTGCTGTACAGAAGCGCTCTACGAACATCGCCTATGAAGAATGTTCTTCATTTTCCTAGGTAGGCATTGTATAGGTCGTTCTACGTACAACGACTTGTATGGTGCCCAAGGCAAAAACAGGGGAATTTTTCAAAATGACTTCACTTCATTTAGTCACCCTATATATATGCCTCTTTCATCTTAGGTCATTTTTTAAGAGTTCAAAAAGCATATTTTTCCCTTAGAAAATATTTCAAGAGAAAAATTCACAATAACTCACCTTTAAAAATTCAAAGCTAATCCTTTTTGCAACAAATTTCATATTGCATCATCTATGACCATATAGAATGCATCCATGCATGGTTTTGTATCATCACAAATTGCTTGGTAAGATTTTCACTAACTTCATCTAATTTTAGTGTCTTTCTTATCAAGTCATCTCTTTATTCACTTGTATGTTTTTTAGATCATCTGCTAAATACAAGATAGAGATTGTTTTGTGATGAATTGATTGAGTGTTGTATTGTGATAGCTACCTAGGTTTTCATAATCTATGTTTAACTAAGCTTTTTGACATGTCATCTAGCTATTGATATCTAGGATTGCATTAATTGTTATTCATCACTCTAGATAAGCATGTAAGGTTACCTAGCTGTATTTGCTCTTTGGATATCATCATATATTCACTTAGGTTTTATTATCTCTTCATTGAGAAGTAAGTCTTGTGTTGCTACCGCGATTAGGTAGGTGTAAATCACAAGCAATTGGACTAGGTTTACTCATACCGGGATTAGGTAGGTATGTGATTATTGACCGGGATTAGGTTGTAATCGTTATCATATTTAGTGGATTCGAGGTTCGAGTGTGGCGCACTTACTAGCCCGTGGTTTTTTCCCCTGAGTGTTTTCACGTAAATATTTTGTGCCATTTACAATTCCGTACTTTATACACTTTATATATTATTGTGACTAGTTAGGGGTATTTTCATCAATTTGACTAATAACAAAAATTGGGTAAAATCGGATAAAATCTATTCACCTCCCTCTAGATTAATATTAGGCACACCTTAATTTGTTTCAATAGATAAGGAAATCACCCTTGGGCCCCATTCTTTAATGATTGCTCCTTCCTTTCCTTAGATGCACCTAGTGTAAAAAGTTATAGAAGAGGATGTGTCTAGATGGGTGGATGTTTATTGATGAGTGACAAAGGTATTGGGATGTAGAGAATGGTGAGGGAGGAATGGTTGAGTGAAGTAATCAAGATTTCGTGTTGAGGGTTGGATGGAAAAGATAGTTAAAGATTAGAAATGGAGGAAGTTGAATGTATGAAGTATGGAAGAGAATGCTAGGTCTAAAAACTATGTATTTTTGTGCTAGATTAATGCTTGAATCCCTTTTCAACTTAGAGAATAAGAATATTTATAGTGGCTCTCAGAATTGTACTGATAACTGCTTGAAAAGTTGATGTGGCAGGGTGTCGCTCTTTGTGTCGCCGTGGCGACAACATGGCGGCAAACATTTACACACTTTGAGATTCAATTGTTGTGGCAATTCTCATCTTTTTCGTGGTGGTGACAACGGCGACAATAGGGAGGCAATAAGGAGATCTGAGAATTCTAAGAATGGTCGCTGTTTGGTCATATGACAACGCAAATGGCGACACTAAACCTGATTGGTTTCTTTGGTTTAATGTTCTCTGTCGCCCTTTGTTCTTGGAGCGACACTTTGTGGCAACGCCATTTAATCTTCTTTGTCTCCCTTTGTTCTTGGAGCAACACTTCGCGGCAACGCCATACCTGATTGATTTTTAGGATTTAATCACTCTATTACCCTTTGTTTTTTGAGCAACACTTCGCGGCGGCGCCATTTATTTCTCTATCGCCCTTTGGTCACCACAGCAACACTTTTCGGCGACATTTGGCTGGTTTCTTCATTGCAATTTTTTCTTTTGTCACCATGTGTCAAAGGACGATAATGCCCTGTTTCTCCACTTTGTGCACATTTTGCACCAAATTCTTCTTCTTCTTCACAAAATCTCTTCTGGCATGAATAATCCCCGAAACAATTGATTAACAACGTTAAAACACAGGGAAATGCCTGAGAATTAAGGATAAAGAAGAGGAAATGAGGGCCAAAATCATACAAATTTTGGTACGATCAAATACCCCAAAACCTATCTTTTGCTCGTCCTGGAGCAAAACAATCACAAATCAACCCCCAAAGACATGCATCAATAAATTTCAAAGATTTTCAAATAAGTTCTAACTCATCCTAGTAAGGTTTTACTATCCATTGATTAATATGCGAAACCAAAATGAAGAGATTAAAACAATGATACACTATTGAAGATCTATTCTTGTAAGAAAATGTTAAGTAAAAATCAAGAGCATGCCACTTTAGAGATGATTATATGCAGCGCGATCCTACATTCAAAATGCCAAAGCCTCAAAGCAAAGGTACTATTTAGTTTAGAATGTAATTCCCCTCGATAACTAATCCTTACCGGATTCTCCCATTTCTACACTCAGATTCCTAGGCTTTGCTCAAATACATATGCAATATGAGTTTATGTCATGGATATCAAATTTATTGCATATGATATCATTTAAAACGCAATTTTTGAAAATTAGGTCCCATGAATGGAATTGCAAGCCATGAATTAGAAAGAACATGTGTCAACCAAAATTCACAAAGTGGACATCCCTAAAGATCATGAAGGTCTTTCTTCGGCTGTAACGGGGCGTTAGGTTAATGGTGAGTCAAATAATAGGACAAAAGATAACAAGGAACCCAATGATTACTTTAAGGCATATATTCTAATTATTAGTTCCTGTTAGTAGGAAAAAGTTAAAAGGGTCAAATTCCTATTAACACAGTATGTATGTATACAGATGTGGTTGCACTTGGGTTGGTCTCAGCTGGAATGATTTAATTGATTGGATTTCCATTCATTGGAAAGGGAACTCTCCTTCCACTGTGACTAAAAAGCTTTGTCTTGCGGTGGCTGTCTATTTTATTAGGAGAGAATGAAATTGTCGTATTTTTACGAGCTCTAGAAGGCCTAATGCTGAGGTTGCCCGGACAATTATTGACACTATTCGTAGCCGGCTCTGTTCTATCAATTTGAAGGATTGTCCTTTGATTACTATGAATTGGAATATCACCTCTAGATGATCATTGTGCTGTTGGCTGTTTGTTTGCTCTTTCTTTTGGGTTTTTGCTTTGTTAAAGCTTTTGTTTAGCTCTTGTTTTTGAGCTTGTTTTGGGCCTTTGTGCTCTGGTTTCTTTGTTTCCTGGGGTATGCCCCTTGTATTTTTATATTCTTTTCTTTTTCTATGATACTATTTATTTACCCAAAAAAAGTATGTATAGAGATGAAGAAATTATACTGTTTTATTGATCATTCAAAATACGATACATCATATAATGGAGATTACACATAGTTTAGATACAATAAGTATTTTTTGTAATGTGTAAGTGGGTGATTTCTAACACAATAGACGAAGACGGTCTCGTGCTAGTCGATAAGTGGAAATGTTGTAGGGATGTTGATCAAAGATTGGATCTCTCTCTTTAGAGAGTCCTGCTGTATTTATAGGTCCCTTTTCTTACCCGTTACGCAGATAATCAATCAATCATTTAAGCAATCATAAGGAACGTTGATTAGGCATGGGAATCATCCATTAATCAAGTGATTTTTTTTCCTTCCTTGGCGATCTTGATAGAGTTGACTAATCCCATTTCAATTGGAGCATTAAACATGGCAAGAGAAGTCAACAATCATTGTATTTAAATGTTGGCGTATACTATTTCTCTTATGGCATGGTTCTGGTTTCCTTGGTGTACCGGTTCTTTCTTCATTGTTAATCTTCTCTGTATCTCGGTCCCCACAACCTGGTAGATGGATCAGGGTATCCAGGTACCTTGCATCTCACTGGATCGTTGATCAAGTCAAAATTGGTATGATATTGGCCCTCATTCCCGTCTCCTTATGCTTGATTCTCGGGTGTTTTCCCATATTTAATGTTTTTAAATCAAGTGTGTCAGGTTTACTTAGGCCTCAAGGGCATATGTGAAGAAGGTGTGGACTTTGGTGCAAAAAGGAGCACTAGTTGGCAAAACAGGGCATTGTCGCCACTTTGGGAGGATGTTGTCGCCATTGGCGACATGAAGGCACAAGTAGCGATAGAGAGTTGTTTTCAATATAAATCAATCAGGTGTTGTCGCCACTTTATGTTGCCATGGCGACATTGAGATCAAAGTGGCGACAATGCAAAATTCCTTCATTGTCGCCACTTCCAAAATGGCAAAAAAGATGAAGCAAAGTGGCGACATGTGAATCTCAGAATGTGTAACTGTTTGTCGTCATGATGTCGCCATGGTCACACAAAGTGGCGACATCTTGCCACATCGGATTTTCAAACAGTTATCAATACAATTCTGATTGTAGCTATATATATTCCTCTCTTCCAACTTGAAAGGGGATCCAAACATTTTGAGAGCACAAATTTATTGAGCATTAGAGCTAGTTTCTCCTTCATACGTCACTCTCTCAACTTCCTCCATTCTCTAAAATTGTACTATATTTTCAATCCAAAACCTCAATGCTAATGTCTTGATTACTTCACCCAACCATTCCTCTCTTTCCATTCTCTACATTTCAATGCCTTTGTCACTCACCATTAGACACCCACCTATCTAGACACATTCTCTTCTACCACTCTTGACACTAAGAGCAACAAAGGAAGGGAAGGAGCAAGCACTAAAGAAAGAGGTATAAAAGTGATTTCCTTAACTATTACTACCTATTCATTTGATTGTAACTATGTGTAACTAAACCCCTAATCTAGGGAATAGATGTGAGAAACATTTGTTGTGTGTTTTTGCTTAAGCTATGTGTAATCAAATCTCTACTTCTTTTCTATTCACTTAATATTGAGATACTATACATTATGTGATTTACATTGTATATCACTAGTAGATCATATTATTGTGTGAGATAATTTGTTGTGTAACCAATCTTTGATTGACACCCTTTATTGGTTAAGGAACTTAGTAAATATGATATATTAGTGGTGGGTATATCAACCTCACTAATCTAAACCCTTGATTTGTACTAGATTAATCTCACATTGACCTCATTTCCTTAATCGGTTAGGCATTGAGGTGGGAATATGTTTAGTGATTTATAAAAATGACCTAAACACACTATAAGAAATAAATGGTTAGCATCTAAGAGATTTGGTCGTTAATGAAGCTTTGAAGAGCATTACCCATATCACTTGTAACTCCATTAATTCCCTAGCATCTACTCTATTTGTTTACATCATCCCTCTTATCAAGATTGTTGAGTCTTCTATTTTTCCTATCATTTTTGTATGTTTATCTTAATTGCATGTTTGGTGGTTTATCAAACCACACAACTATCCATTCATTATGATTTATTTTATTGCAATATATATTAGTCGATTAATCTATCATATTACTACATCTCCCTGTGGAACGAATCTTACTTACCAGTTGCTAAGAATTAACATCTTAAAGGACTTTTGTGTCCTCAACAAAATACTCTTTTATGTTCTTTTGAAATGTTTTAGCCACTTAAAAATCCTTTAATATGTTAATTCTGAGCAAGTGATAAGCAAGATTCGTTTCATAGGGAAATGGAGTAACACATTAGATTGATTGACTAATCTATTTTACAATAAGATAAATCATAATGAATGGATAGTTGTGTGGGTTGACAAATCACCAAAATTGTAATTAAAATAAACATACAAAAATAATAGGGAAAATAGAAGACTCAACAATCTTGATAAGAGGGATGATGTAAACAAATAGAGTATATGACGGATAGCGTTTTCGCCCTTAGAAAGATCGTACATCAAAAATATTTATAAAACCTATGCGATGCGTTCACAAATATAAATACGAGTAAAGTAGTAAGCACGGATGTCGTCCAAAAGAATTGGGTTAGTGATGATCATATTAGTATTAATATAACTAGTATGCATAAAAGTAAAGGTAAATGATTGGTGGTGTAAAGTGTGAATTAACTAAAGTAAACTAATAAATGCAATAACTAAAAATGGATGTGAATGAAGTGATATGACTAAGGAGTTGATGGACTCGTAAACGAACATTAGGCAATGCAACAAACTCTCAATTAAGCACGTTTTATCTAATGTAACCAACCTAGGGTGTATAGTGTTGGTTATTTATCTCAAGCAAGGGGTCAACCTAGGGTATATAGTAATGACCTCCTACTAGAGATTAATCCCTCATGAGCAACCAACAATGGCTAGTTGCTCAATTGGGATTCTTACCATGAAAGCTCATCTATCTAACTATGGCTCAACCTATTTCTAACGTAACCATCATAGGGTGTATAGCGGTGACTTTCGATTCCCTCACAAGTGGTCAACCTAGGGTGTATAGTGAAGGCCACTCGTTTAAGATTGGATGAGGCTCGAGGTTATTCAACTGGATTCTACTCAAAGGTTATTTCTCATAAAATCACTAAAGTAACCAACCTAGGGTGTATAGTGAAGACTTCTAATTCTCTCTCACGGCCGACCTAAGGTGTATAGCGAAGGACACTCGATCTAGGTTAGATTAAGACCGCTGTTATTAAGCCGAAATTCTAGAAATTCCTACCATTCAATAAAGCAATAAAGACTTTAAATCAACATGCTAAAAGGGTGTATCCAAGAAAATTCAATAATGGAAATCATTCAAAGCAAAGAGAATATGACATAGAGATAGATTGAAAACAATACAAAAGAGTTTAATTATAAAAACCCAATATCCATCAACTAATCACATCAACCAATAGCGGGGGATTTAGCTACACATGTTCTTAACAACAATAAAACTAAGAGAAGAGATTGAGAGAAAACCCTTGGTGAGCATCTCCTTCCTTGAAGCTTGAATCCAAACCTCTTAGTTGCCTTTGATGAGTAGAGATGGTTTGGATGAGAGGGAGAAATGTTGTTGGACCTAAGATTAACTAATTTGCTGAAAATATATATGTGGGAGGATGATTTGGTTTGAACTCATCACTTTCTATTTATGGGATTACAAGAATAGGTCACAAAATGCTTAAAAACTGAGTCTGACACACGTAGAGTACGGGTGGAGTGCGATTCAATGACCCGCACTCACCAATACTCCAACGCAGGAATTCCCACATTGGAAAGTGTAGAGTACGGGTGGAGTGCGATTCAGGGACCCGCACTCACCCGTACTTTATCTTTCAGCTCCCGGGTTTCCATATAGTGCAGGTGGAGTGCAGTTCAGGGACCTGTACTCACCCGAACTTCAGTGCTTGAATTTCCACACTGGAAAGCATATAGTGCATGTCAAGTGCGGTTTAAGGACCTGCACTCACCCACACTTTATGGCGTTTTGTTAACTTCTTCGATCCTTAGATGTGCGGGTTGTGCGTGGGTCTTGCGCGGGAATTCCCACTCTAAAAGTAGGTTGGAAGTGCATCGGTATACTGACCACCACATTACCCTTGCGCTGAAGCTTCTTTTCTTGCTTTCTAGCTTGTTTTCCGTTTGAAATTCCAACTTTTTTATCTCCAACACTGGAATTACATCAATTGCCTGTAATTACCACAAAGGAGCCTATTAGACATGAATTACATGGAAAATCACACGAGAACGAGGCAAAGGGCACATATTTGAGGGTTATAATATACAACATATTTGGTAGGATCAGTATATGCTAGGGAATTGATGGAATTACAAAGTCTCATAGATGCTAATCATTTGTTTCCCACAGTGTGTTTAGGCCATTTTTATGGACACTAAACATCTTCCCACCTCAATGCCTAACTGATTAAGGAAAGGGGGTCAAGGTGGGATTAATTTGGTACAAATCAAGGGTTTAGATTAGTGGGGTTGATATACCCACCACTAATCTATCCTATTCACTAAGTTCCTTAACCAATCAAGGGTGTCAATCCAAGATTGGTTTCACAACAAATTATCCCACACAATAATATGATCTACTAGTGATATACAATGCAAATCACAAAAATGTGTGGAATCTCAATATTAAGTGAATAGAAAAGAAATAGAGATTTAATTACACATAGCTTAAGCAAAAACCCACAACAAATGTTTCTCACATCTATCCCCTAGATTAGGGGTTTAGTTACACATAGTTACAAATCAAATGAATAAAAAGTAATAGTTAAGGAAATCACCCTTAGGCCACCTTCTTTAGTGCTTGCTCATTTCCTACCTTTGTTGCTCCTAGTGTCAAGAATGGTAAAAGAGGATGGGTCTAGATATGTGGGTTTCTAATGGTGAGTGACAAAGGTATTGAAATGTACAGAATGGTAAGAGAGGAATGGTTGAGTGAGGTAATCAAGACATTGGTGTTGAGGTTTTGGATGGAAAAGATAGTTCAAGTTTAGATAATAGAGGAAGTTGAGAGAGTGATGTATGGAGGAGAAAACTAGGTCTAATGCTCTGTAAAAATGTTTCTTTCTAAATGCTTGGATCCCTTTCAAGTTGGAAGAGAGGGATATATATAGTCACACTTGGAAATGTACTGATAACTGCTTGAAAATCAGATGTGGAGGGATGTCGCCACTTGTGTGGCCATTGGTGACATCATGGCGACAAATGGTTGCTCATTCTGAGATTCACTTGTCGCCACTTTTCTCATCTTTTTTGCCAATCATGCAAGTGGCGACAATGAAGGAATTGCACTGTCGCCACTTTGTTGCCATGGCGACACAAAGTGGCGACAACACCTGATGCTTTAATTATGAGAAATACATTCTGTCACCACTTTATCGCCACTTTGTTACCATGGCGACACAAAGCGGCAACAACAGTTGATGCTTTTAATTCTAAGAAATGCATTCTATCGCCACTTATGTCATCATGTCGCCAATGGCGACAAATCTTTATCAAGGTGGCGAAAATGCCCTGTTTTGCCAACTTGAGCTCTTTTTGCACCAAAGTCTTCACCTTCTTCACAAATGCCCCTAAAGCTTAAGTAAACCCGAAACACTTGATTTAACAACATTAAATACAAGGAAATGCCCGAGAATTAAGCACAAAGAGTCATGAATGAGGGCTAAAATCATACCAATTTTGGCATGATCAAATACCCATAAACCTATCTTTTGCTAGTCCTCGTACAAAACAATCACAAATCAACTCCAAAGACAATCATCAAGATATTTCAAAGGTTTTTTCAGTCAAACAATAAATCATCCGAGCAAGGTTTTACTTCTCATGATCAAAGATGCGAAACCAAAATGAGGAGATTAAAATGATGATGTACTAGTGAGGATTTGTACATGTAGGAGAATGATAAGTAAAGATTAAGAGCATGCCACTCTAGATGTGATTGTACGTAATGCGACCTTACATTCCACATGCCTAAGCTTCAAAGCAAAGGTGTCGTTCGGTTTAGAATGTAATTCGCCTCGATAACTAATCCTCACCAAATTATCTCTTTTCTTCTCTTGAAATTCCTAGTTTCACTAAAAATCTATGAACTTATGTCATGGATATATAATTGATTGCACATGATGACATTTAAAATGCAATTTTTGAAAAGTAAGTCTCATGAATGGAAATGCAAACCATGAATCGGAAGGAACATGTATCAACCAAAATTTACAAGATGGACATTCCTAAAGGTCTTCTTTTTGGTTGTAATGGGGCCTTAGGTGAATGGCGAGACAAAGAATGGGGCAATGGATACAAGGGACTCATTGATTACACATAAGACATACATTCTAACTATGAGTTTGATTTGCTTCTCACATATAATTCACATATAAGGCGTCCAATCTTGTGCTTTCAATTTACATGAGCATGCTACTATGATCTTTTCATTTGAGTAGCACATACCACTTTTACTTCTCTCTCTAGGCCATTGTGCCTAAATCTTGGTTCTCTTTTCCTCATTTTCTTTACCTTTTTGCATTTCATTTTCTTTTTGTTTTGCTTTTCACAACTCTTTGCACACATTTACATGCCTATGTACACACTTCTACACTTTCAAGTATAAAATCTTACATTGATTTCCTAAGCCATAGTAAATCAATTGGTCAAGGTAAGACAATTATGTAGGTTATAAGGTTCATGTAGATGTAGTTCATGAATGAAAAGCTTAAAATGAGTATGGCTTCAAAGGGGCTTGGGAGCACACACATTAGATGGGTTGAAAGTATTTAGGCCAATTTAGTGGTGTTTTCACATGCATTGCCTAAAATCATTTCTAAAGGTTTGTCCACTAAGCAAATTAAAGCATCCACAAGCAATCCATTAGATTCTATGATAAGCAATATTTAATGCAAACGAGACTTATACATGCTTGAATGAGTGTTTGAGAATGAGTGTTTAAAGAGTGAATATTTGCAACTCAAAATAGGCTTTTGAAGGCCGTGTTTGTGATACTTATGGGAATCTCCACTATTAATTCCTAGCCTTCAAGCAACTTGATAATTCACTCTAACATTTTGAGAAAAAGATCAACACATTTTGTTTAATAACACCCTAAATGGCATGACGCTAATCTAAACCAAACAATGGCAAAGATGCATAATTCCTCACTACTCATGTAAATTTCAATCTCAACAAGCAAGGTATGCTCAAACATGGCATTATCGCAAGAATTTGAAAAATTAGGTTCAAATTTTAAAACGAAGCAAAACAAGCAAAGTGGTGTTGCACATATGTACCCCCAAACCTAAATTGGACATTGTCCTCAATGTTCACGGGAGGTAAATATTTGATAAAAAGCACAACTTAACACTTTTCAAGCAAATAATTCATACATCAACAAAAATATGCAATGTCTATCAAAAATTTGGCAAGATATCCTCTCATTCTCATATGCACAAATCTTCCACAAAAAATATTCAATTAAGAAAAGCATATCATAAAACTCCATTTAAACAAAAATTTTCAATTAAGCACAGTCATCCTAAATCCTCTACAAAAATCCAGTTCACACCCTTATTTTAAGCAAAAGCGAAATAAGAGCAAAAAATATAAAATATAAAATATCCGGAATGAAAATTGTAATGAAATGGATAGCAAAGAAATATCCAAAAATAACATCTAAAAACAAATAAAAGTGCTAAAAAAAACAAATATCCAAGTCCAAATGCATGATGCACATGAGAGAGTCAAAAATGGTGGCACTAATCCGAATCATCCTGGTCCTATGCAGACTCAGCTATGCTCTTCCCTTTCGGGTCCTTCCGCCCTACCTCTCTAGCCTCTCTAGCCTCTCTATGGGTCCACGCCTCTGCCAATCTCCTACGAGCAGCAGCCTCTTGTGAGAGAACATGATATGGCTAACTTAATATGTGCCGCCTCCTCATCGACAAACCGTGCAGTCAGCATGGTCGAGTCTAGTTTACTAACTATGGCATCTGAAGAACCGAGCCCTGCTACTGTGGTTGGAATAGATGGAATCCATGTGGCGACTGTGGCACTGGGAACAGTGGTTAGACCAGTGGCTCTCCTAGGTCTCCTCACATAAGGAGTCAGTCTTAGCTCTTCTTGGAGCTCTATGAAGCCCGTAATCACTGTCTCGGTCAAACCATGAATCAGGCTTTCCAAACTGATCTGCCTAGAAGTAATGTCTGCCTGACCCTTCACTAGTGCCTTCTGCCTTTCCGTCAACTACAAACCATCAACATGTAGGATATCAAACTCATTATCCTAAGTGCCCATAATACGCTTTACACCATCTAGGATCAAAAAACCTATAGGCTGACTATAAGAAAAAGCTTCTTTGTGACAATAATAGGGGTGTCCCCTCTCCAATGGGCAGAAGACCAAGCAATAAAAGCATTCCAACCAAGGCCATTCCAAGGAGACCCACAATAATTCTGAAGTTGAGTCCAAATGGCTCTACTGAAAGAGCACTCAAAGAAAAGGTTAGCATGAGATTCATGATGGGAGTTACAAAGAACCCAAGTAGTAACAGCCCTAGGGTCATATTTATGAATGCGGTCACGGGTGGAGAGCCTACCTCTAACAGCCATCCAAAGGATGAAACTCATTCTCGGAATGTTTTGTGAGAACCAAACCAGCTTCAACCAAGGAACAAGAGGGTGAGGGGCTTTAAGAGAAGCCAAAGCAGAAGAGGCAGAGTAAATACCATTGGAAGAAGGGAGCCACCGAATACTATCCTCTAGATCGGAGTTAGGATTGTAAGTAGGCATTCGACTTCTAATTTCAACAAGATCAATGGACATAGCAACTGGCCATCTCCAAGAATCACCAAGAACAATGGTATTAACCGCTGCGTTGATAGGGAGGCCGGAATCATAGACCACACGGGGGCTCCATTTCAAAAGTAGAGGACCATCCGGATGCCAATTGTCAAACCATAAGGAGGTACTAGAACCATTGCCAATGAAGTGCTGAATTAAAGGACAAATAATAGGCCGAAGATGGAGGAGTTTTCTCCAATTCCAAGAGCAGATATTAGGAGCTTTAGCCTCCCATATGTTACAACCTTTTAGGTGATAGGCTTTGATCCAAGAAGACCAGATATTATTCGTTCCATAAATAAGAATCCAAAGATGCCTAATCATCAAGGCCTTGTTCCACGAAGAGAGGTCCATGATTCCAAGACCACCCTCTTTCTTAGGGAGACAAATATCAGACCAAGAAATCTTAGCACCCTTACTATCACCATCAACCCCTTTCCACAAGAAACTTCTGAATTTTCGTTCAATAATCTTCAAAATCTTGATAGGGAGACAAAGATAACAAGCCCAAAAGACTTGTAAACTTGACAAGACCGAGACAATTAGCTGTTAGCGCCCGGCATAAGAGAGACCACGGTTCAGCCAAGAAGAAAGTCTACCCGAGACTTTATCCACAAGGGAGGAGCAATCATGAAGACAAAGCTTAGTAGAGATAATCGGAATACCAAGATAACGAATGGGAAGAGAACCCACTGTATAACCAAAGAGATTAATAAGTTGCTGATTTGTAGTAGAGGATGATAAACCCGAAGTGAAGATGTTGCTCTTGGCATGATTACCAAGGAGGCTCAAAAGTAAGGAGAACTCATCATGGGCAGCCTTAAGGACATGAGCTGAAGAAGGGGAGCCATGACAAAGCATAATTAGGTCATCAGCAAAACAAAGGTGGGAAAGCTTTATCTTATCACACTTCCAATGAAACTTGAAATTATGAGAGTCCGCAATGCGCTTGGCCAGAATTTTAGATAGAACATCCATAGCAATAACAAAGAGGTAGGGAGACATAGGATCCCCTTGCCGAAGACCCCTTTTTCCGGAGAAGAAACCAGCTAGCTCACCGTTTAAGGAGATAGAGAACTTGGGGGTAGTAAGGCAAGCTTTGATCCACTTAATAACCCTAGGAGGAAAGTGAAAAGCAGCAAGAGTTTCAAGTAAGAAGCCCCAGTCCACCATGTCAAAGGCCTTCATCAAATCCACTTTGAGAGCCAACCTAGGGCAGTCAATATCCATATGATAATTCCTCATAAGTTCTTGTGCAAGAAGGATGTTGTCCCCAATGCTCCTACCGGCCACAAAAGCCGATTGAGAAGGGCTGATAATATCCGGTAGACAAGGCTTAATCCTATTGGCAATGATCTTGGCAATGATCTTATAGAGAGTGTTGCAACAAGAGATAGGTCTAAAGTCTTTCATCATAGAAGGATTAGGGACTTTAGGAACCAAAGAAATAATTGTAGCATTGAGTTCCTTAAGAAGATGACCAGATCTAAAGAACTCTTGGATAGCATTAATCACATCTTCACCAACAATGTCCCAAGTTTTCTTGAAAAAATGAGCGTTGAAGCCATCGGGACCAGGAGCCTTGTTAGGGTGGAGAGAGAAGCAAACCTCACGAATCTCACCATTAGTGACATCTCTATCCATTAAATCAGCTTGATCATTGGAGATGACATTATCAATAATATTGCTCAAAGTACCAATACCATGTCTAATGGGCATAGTGCAACCAAGAATATTCTGAAAATGACGAATAGCTTCATTCTTAACCGGAATGTCACCTTCAATCAAAGAGCCATCATCTCCAGAAATAGAGTGAATCTTGCTTCTATTCCGCCTACCATTGATAGCTTTGAAGAAGTAGGAAGAGTTACGGTCACCAGCCTTGAGCCATTGGATTCTAGATTTTTGCCTGAGGAGGTCCTCTTCAGCCTGAAGAGTCAAAGTGTAGCTGTTTATAAGCTCTTTTTCCTGAATTCTGAGGTTAGTATCAAGGGGATGCAGATCAAGAAGGAGTTGACAAGCATCTAGGGCAGCCTTAGCTTCAATCGATTTAATTGACACATCTCCCACCTTGTCACTGTTAAAGGTCTTTAGAGCCTTTTTCAAAATACGGAGCTTAGAGCAAAGCTTGTATTGCATAGTGCCATGAACTTGCTCCTGCCAAACGGTCTTAACCAATGGGAGAAACTCCTCTCTATCCGTTAGAAAATTGAAAAACTTGAAACGGTAGTTTTTCTTATTACCTGGCAACCCGAGCTTGACCACGGATGGGCAATGGTCTGAAATGCTAGGAGGAAGGAACATTGCTTCTAAATGCTCAAACTTGACAAGCCATTCATTATTGACAAGAACTCTATCCAATTTCTTAGAGATGCAACCATCTCCTCTCTTGTTGCACCATGTGTGAAGAAAGCCCGAGAAACGAAGATCATCAAGCTCCGAAACTTGAAGACAATCAACAAATTCCTCCATAGCAACGGTAATTCTGGAGCAGCCCCCAATTGACTCATCAATCCTCCTAGAGACATTAAAATCTCCAAGTACAATCCAAGGGGAACCTTGCTGGTTTGAGCACAAACTTTGCCAAAGAGCTCTTCTTGATCTGTCCTCATTAGAACCATAAACAAAGGAGATACAAAACTGATCATTAGTATCCATGATACAAGCATTACAATGAATAATCTGATCCGTTTCACTAATTTTAGTGATTGTGAGAATTCTCTACAATGAATAAACAAAGGTGGCTGTCTATTTTATTTGGAGAGAACGAAATTGTCTTATTTTTAAGAGCTCTAGAAGGCCTAATGCTGAGGTTGCCCAGACAATTATTGACACTATTCGTAGCCGGCTCTATTCTAACAATTTGAAGGATTGTCCTTTGATTACTATGAATTGGAATATCACCTCTAGATGATCATTGTGCTGTTGGCTGTTTATTTGCTCTTTGTTTTCGGTTTTTGCTTTGCTAAAGCTTTTGTTTAGCTCTTTTTTTTTAGCTTGTTTTGGGCTTTTGTGCTCTGGTTTCTTTGTTTCCTGGGGTATGCCCCTTGTATTTGTATATTCTTTCTTTTTTCTATGATACTATTTATTTACCCAAAAAAACAAAAAAAAAAAAAAAAAGAGAAAATTTAAAGCTATAATCTTCAAGTCTTCAATCTCTTGTAGAACAATCAATCATTCAAAACAAAGTTTCTATACTTTCCAATATAAGTATATGTGAGATTAATCAAGTGAGATAAAACAAGGATTTGCAATAAGAATATAAGCACAACATCATGCAATGTATTTGTAATGCAAATGCTCCCCCTCAATGGGTTACTCTCCCTCAAGAAGTAAACTCCTCAATCATGTGACTATTACAATGTAAGTACACTAAGTAAAACTCTGCAACTTACTAGTGAAGGAAATATATTAAAACTAAAATAAAGAATACTTGTATTCACAATTATGTCCAATATGTACAGGTACTAATCAATATATGACTATACACAAATTAGTCAATATACAAAAGAAATATATTTACAACTTTTATCAACATGATGTGCTTACATCTCACACTTATCAAAATCTTGCTTCTAAATACATCACAAGTGAAGATTGTACTACAAGATTAAAACATACACATAAACATATATAAAATAGAGATAGAAACAATTGACACAAGAGATTTTTTAAAACTTGGTAAAACCTCTAAGGAGGAAACCTATATATTGGATGATAGATTAGAAATTCCATAAAGTGACCAATCCTAGATCACCAACCCATGTGGAGACTATGTCTACCCAACCCTATTGGAAAGTATGAAATCCTTTAATGATGCGGAGACACCGTATATTGGACAACTGAAAAATAATACAAACGTAGTTAAATTGCTTAAAGCATGCCTAGGGGGAGGGGGTGAATAGGTTTTTACACCTTCTTCAATCGCTTGAAACAAACATTCGTTTGTCCCTCAAGGTAGCTTTACATACAATACATAATCCAAAAACATCCATACAAAGACAATATAATCATGTGATCATTTAGGCAATGTCTACCTATATAAAGAGTTGTATGAGGTATAAAACACAAAATCTCAACAACAAAGAATACTTGTATTATAATATTATTCAAGGAATTACTAGTGTTAACAAATATAACTATACATCAAAGTAACAATATACAAAAGAATAAAGAATATAAGAATGATCAAATCTTTACTACTTTACAAATCTGGATTCCAAAACATCACAAGTGATGAATGTACTACAAGATTAAGAACAATAAATATATATACAAGTAATAAAGAGAGATAGGAAGAATTAACACATGGGAAATTTTAACGTGGTAAAACCTCCAAGGAGGAAACATCCACGGGTTGAATTACAACCATTGGGTACTATAAATATATTGGATGGTAAATTAGAAATTCCATAAAGTGACAAATCCTAGATCACCAACCCATTTAGAGTCTATGTCTACCCAACCCTATTGGAAAGTATGAAATCCCTTTATGATGTGAAGCCACCATATATTGGACAACATACCAAACCAATATCGATGGAAGCTTAGAAATTCCTCAAGAATTCACATCCCATGTGCCCCGCTCTAGTGGAGTCTATGTCTATCCATACACCTAGGCCTACCAAATAATATAGCCAACTTTCTATCAAATGCACTCATGCTCTAGAGAGCCTC
This sequence comes from Acer negundo, assembly GCA_035582765.1. Classification (NCBI taxonomy): domain Eukaryota; kingdom Viridiplantae; phylum Streptophyta; class Magnoliopsida; order Sapindales; family Sapindaceae; genus Acer; species Acer negundo. The sequence continues at coordinate 21,432,775 of CM069235.1, read as the reverse complement.
CATTACATAGCTATCCGAACCTTCCGGATCCTAGCCATGACTTCTTGCTTACCTATCCGAGTCATCCCAACTCTAAACAAGACTTCTTGCTTGGCTATCCGAACATCACGTTCTAACCAAGACTTCATGCCTTTCATAAGGACATTAGTTTGATCAAATGAATGCAAAATGATGCAATCAAGCAATTCAACATAGAACATATGATCAATACATTCCATGGCACAAATAGACCTAAACATCTGAAACACAAGTCTAACAGTCTAGATGCAAAAACATGAATTAAACCTAGAGTAAGTGAAAACACCTAACACAAAAACTGATGAGAATAAGGGAGCTGCACTAAGGGATCCATTGCATGTTCCGGCTGGTCCAGTAACAAGAGCAAGGGCCAAGAGATTCAAAGAGGCACTCAACGGCCTGATTCAAGACACTTGGGCTGATTCTAAAGTTTTAAAGTCCAAGATGAGCCCACATGAAGACCAAGGCTTAATTAACGTCATCAATGCAATTAATCTGGCCAAATAAGAGAAGCTTAGGCGTGAAGCACAAGCTGGGGTGTGTGGAGGAGATTTAATTTCAGTTTATTCCTTTTTAGTTTTTAGAGAATAAAGAATTGATTTGTTTCCCAAATTAAGAGGCTGATTTGTTTCCAGTTTTAGCTTTCCAAATAAGGAGCAAGTCAATAGTTGCTTGTTTTAGTTTTAGTTTTATTGTCTTTCCCGTTTGTAAGGCCTTTGGTTGATTTCTCTTTTTTCCTTTCTTGTCCATTAGGGTTTTAGTTTATAAGGAACCCTTTAATGTATTATTTCGGCAGACTTTCATTGAATTAAAAATTGAGAGGATTCTTTTTTTCCTCTTTTGTTCTTCGAGAACTATTTGAACTTATCAGATTTTCTCTGTGGCGTTCATCCTTGACTTATCAATCAAGTATTCCATCATTGATTGTGGCGTCCTCCTTATACCAAGGTTCACATCTCTTCATAGGTGTTGGGTCACGGTTTTCAATCCAAAAACCTGAGCTTAGAACGATCTTAGGCATCAAACCGGCGAGGTTCATATCATTTGGTATCAAAGCTTAGACTTCAAAAATCAGGTTTAATCTATCCCTGTTCTTCTTTCTTCTTTGATTTCGTACTATCAAAAAAAAAAAAAAAAAACATGATTCCAATTGATCAAGGTCAAAAAAAAAAGTACAAAAATAAAAAGTTCTTCTGAAAGGTCATATAGTTGAACTTATATCAACTAGTGTTATTCTACTTCTTGATTTCGTGTATTGATATTCAAAAAAAAAAATGCCATATAATCTCATCTTTGTTATTCTTGTTCTCTAACTTTTTCATTCCAGACTCTTTGTGATTTGTTTAGTGTGAACGTGGCTAAGAAATCCTGGTTATTGTTTGATTAGTTTGATAAGAACTTTTGAGAAAATAACGGGTGGAAAAAGGCAAGAGTGGTGAGTATATATTGAGGGTACAAGCCGATTTTTATTGTGTGAAAACACGAGTGTTGAGTGATCTGAATTTTTTTTTGAGTGAAACACGTGAGGGAGTGTTGTGAGGTCTTTTTTTTTTTTTTCTAATCTTTATTTTGAAGGGAAAACATGTCTGAAAAAAAAGATAAAGACGTTATTGATGATTCTTCCATACCGGCGGACCTAAAACTTTGGAAGGAGGCATTAGTAAGGGAGATGAGACGGATGATGAGGGGTGAATTGGAACAATTACATGAGCGCTTAGATCAAGTGGAGAACTCACGCACGGAACATCCACAACCCGTTCCACAAGCACGTAGAAGAGAGAGAGTTCTGGTTAGAGAAGAAGTCAATGATTATTATGGGGATGATAATGACATAGAGGAGGATGATCGCATGTCCAATGTGGGTGCGGGCAGATTTAGGCGTGGAATTGGAGGTAGAGGCGCTAGGTTTGGGAATAGAGAAGATAGGTATGGGAATAGAGGAGATAGGTATGGAGAGAGAGTTGATAATAATTTGGGTAGTATTAAGATGAAAATTCCAACCTTCCAAGGTAAAACTGATCCTGAAGCTTATTTGGAGTGGGAGAAAAGAATAGAATTGGTGTTTGATTGCCATGACTATTCCAAGTTAAAGAAGGTGAAGTTGGCTGCCATAGAGTTTACTGATTATGCTATTGTTTGGTGGGATCAATTGATTGTGAGTAAGAGACGAAATGGAGAGAGACCTATTGAGACGTGGGAGGAGATGAAAATTGTAATGAGGAGGCGATTCATTCCGAGTCACTATTATAGGGGTTTGTTTCAGAAATTGCAAACTCTTACTCAAGGGTCTAAGTGTGTTGAAGACTACTACAAGGAGATGGAGATAGCCATGATTCGGGCCGATATAGAGGAGGACCGAGAGGCTACTATCGCTAAGTTTCTAAATGGGCTAAACTGAGACATTACAAATGTGGTGGAGTTGCAACATTATGTTGAGCTGAATGACATGGTGCATGTGGCCATTAAAATAGAACAACAGTTAAAGAGGAAGGGTTCCACACGGGTTGGGTAAAATTCGGGTTCTTCATCATCATGGAAACCGAATTAGAGTAAGAAGGATGACCATCCTAGTTTCAAGGCCAATACCGAACCTTCCAAAGATCTTAAGGCCGGGGGCACATTAAATCAAGGTAAATCAGATTCTCAACCTTATAGAAACCGTGACATTAAGTGCTTTAAGTGTTTGGGAGCAGGTCATATTGCATCACAATGTCCAAACAAGAGAGTAATGGTTTTGAAGGATTGTGGTATCGAATCCTAGGGTGAATTTGATAATGAGTACATGCCACCTTTAGAGGATGCAAGTGCCAATGCATATCAGGTGGTTGGAGAGCTTTTGGTTGCTAGAAGAGCTCTTAGTGCTCAAGACAAGGAAGATAATGAGGTACAACGTGACAACATCTCCCACACCTGTTGCCATGTTAATGATATGGTATGTAGCATGATTATTGATGGGGGGAGTTGTACTAATGTGGCTAGCACTATTTTGGTTGAAAAACTGAATTTGACCACTTTTAAGCATCCAAAACCTTATAACCTACAATGGTTGAATGATAGTGGGGAAGTTAGGGTAAATAACCTTTAACCCAAAGACAAGTATATGAAGATCAAATGTGGTTAAAAAAAGATAGAGATGTAAAACAAGAGAGTGAGAGCTCAAAAGAAAAAAAGTCCGAATCAACAAAAAAAGAAACAAAATTTCAAAAAGAAAAAGAGTTTGATGTGAGAAAAAGAGAGAGAAAACAAGTGAGCTTTTATGCAAGAGAGAGTGAGATAAAAAAAAGCTTTGTTTTCAAATCAGCCGATGATTGTACTTTTGTACAAAGAGGCTTGTTTTAGTACTAACGAAATTGACTCTTCTTTGCCTAGTGTTGTTGTTCACTTTTGCAGGACTTTGATGAAGTGTTTCCCGAAGAGATGCCTATTGGTTTACCACCAACAAGGGGAATTGAGCGCCAAATTGATTTTGTACCCGGAGCACCTATCCCAAATAGACCCGCATACAGAAATGATCCGGAGGAGGCGAAAGAACTTCAAAGGCAAGTTAATGAGCTCATGGAAAGGGGGTACGTGCGTGAGAGTATGAGTCCTTGTGCGGTTCCCGTATTACTTGTGCCTAAGAAGGATGGAACATGGAGGATGTGCGTTGATTGTCGTGCCATCAACAATATCACTGTAAAATATCGACATCCTATTCCTAGATTAGATGATATGCTTGATGAATTGCATGGTTCTGTTGTTTTTACTAAAATTGATCTTAAGAGTGGATATCATCAAATTAGGATGAAAGAAGGTGATGACTGGAAAACTTCTTTTAAAACAAAATATGGTTTATATGAGTGGTTAGTCATGCCTTTTGGATTAACTAATGCACCAAGTACTTTCATGAGATTAATGAACCATGTTTTGCGTGCTTTTATTGGAAAATTTGTGGTTGTTTACTTTGATGACATTTTGATTTATAGTAAAAACCTTGATGAGCATGTTGAACATTTAAAACTTGTTTTAGGTGTTTTAAGAGCTGAAAAGTTGTTTGCTGATGTCAAAAAGTGTACCTTTTGCACGGATAAGCTTGTATTTCTTGGTTTTTTTTGTTAGTGCTAAAGGGATTGGGGTTGATGAAGAAAAGGTTAAGGCAATTAAGGAGTGGCCGAAACCTACAAATGTGGGACAAGTGAGGAGTTTCCATGGGTTGGCTAGTTTTTATAGGAGGTGTGTGAGGGATTTTAGTAGTATAGCCGCACCTTTAACTGAAGTTATCAAAAAGAATGTGGGTTTTAAGTGGGTAATGAACAAGAAAAAGAATTTAACTTGATTAAGGAGAAATTAACTAACGCACATTTGCTTGCTTTGCCTGACTTTGCTAAAGCTTTTGAGATTGAGTGTGATGCTTCAGGAATAGGTATTGGAGCTGTTCTAATGCAAGAAGGATGTCCCATTGCATTTTTTTAGTGAGAAGATAAGTGGAGCAGCCTTGAAGTATCCTACCTACGACAAGTAGATGTATGCTTTTGTTAGGGCATTGGAAACTTGGCAACACTATCTTTGGCCGAAAGAATTTGTGATTCATATGGATCATAAGTCCTTGAAGCATTTAAAGGGGCAGCACAAGCTAATTAAGCGGCATGCCAATTGGGTGGAGTTCATAGAAACATTTCCTTATGTGATCAAGTACAAAAAAGGTAAGGAAAACGTGGTCGCTAATGCGTTGTCTAGAAGGTATGTTTTACTTTCTACTTTGGATGCTAGAACGCTTGGTTTTGATTAAATTAAAGAATTATATGTGGAAGATTCTGATTTTGGCAATGTATTCAATGCATGTGAAAAGGTTGCATTTGGCAAGTTTTATAGGCATGATGGATTTTTGTTTAGAGAAACTAAATTATGTGTGCCTAAGAGTTCTTTGCGTGAATTGCTTGTTAGAGAAGCTCATGGGGGTGGTTTGATAGGGCATTTTGGGATAGCCAAGACACTAGATGTTTTGCATGAACACTTCTTTTGGCCTCATATAAAAAGTGATGTAGAAAGAGTTTGTGATAAATGCATTACATGTAGACAAGCTAAGTCTAGGGTTAAGCCTCATGGTTTGTATACTCCTTTGCCTATACCTAGTGGACCTTGGATTGACATTTCTATGGATTTTGTGTTGGGTTTGCCTAGATCAATGAGGGGTAGGGATTCTATATATGTGGTTGTTGATAGGTTTTGAAATATGGCACATTTCATTCATTGTCATAAAACTGATGATGCATCACATATTGTTGATTTGTTTTTCAAAGAAATTGTTAGATTGCATGGCATGCCTAAAACCATGTTTTCGGATAGAGACGCTAAGTTCTTAAGCTACTTTTGGAAAAATTTGTGGGGTAAGTTAGGAACTAAACTTTTATTTTCTACTACATGTCATCCATAAACTGATGGTTAAACTGAAGTAGTTAATAAGACTTTATCTTCCTTGTTGCGTGCTATAATACAAAAGAATTTGAAAGCATGGGAGGATTGTTTGCCGCATGTGGAGTTTGCTTAAAATAGGAGTGTGCATTTTGCAACTCATTTTTCTCCTTTTGAAATTGTGTATGCTTTTAACCCATTGACTCCTTTGGATTTAATTCCTTTACCTGTGAATGAGCATATTAACTTGGATGGGAAGAAAAAGGTAGAATTTATTAAGGAAATCCTTTTAAGATTATTAAGCAAATCCATGAAAAGATTAGACAAAACATCGAGAGGCGAACTGAGAAATATGCCAACCAAGCTAATAAAGGGCGCAAGAAAGTTGTGTTTTGGCCCGGTGATTGGGTATGGTTACATATGAGGAAGGAACGGTTTCCAGTCCAGCGGCATTCTAAACTACTTCCAAGCGGAGATGGTCCATTTCAAGTGATTGATAGAATCATTGACAACGCCTACAAGTTAGATCTTCCAGGTGAGTATAATATTAGTGCAAGCTTCAATGTTTCTGATTTGTCTCCGTTTGATGTAGGTGACGATTTGAGGACAAATCCTTTCAAGAGGGAGGGAATAATGAGAATAAGGGAGCTACACTAAGGGATCCATTGCATGTTCTGGCTGGTCCAATAACAAGAGCAAGGGCCAAGAGATTCAAAGAGGCACTCAACGGCCTGATTCAAGACACTTGGGCTGATTTTGAAGTTTTAAAGTCCAAGATGAGCCCACATGAAGACCAAGGCTTAATTAACGTCATCAATGCAATTAATTGGGCCAAATAAGAGAACCTTAGGCGTGAAACACAAGTTGGGGTGTGTGGAGGAGATTTAATTTCAGTTTTTTCCTTTTTAGTTTTTAGAGAATAAAGAGTTGATTTATTTCCCAAATTAAGAGGCTGATTTGTTTCCAGTTTTAGCTTTCCAAATAAGGAGCAAGTCAATAGTTGCTTGTTTTAGTTTTAGTTTTATTGTCTTTCCCATTTGTAAGGCCTTTTGCTGATTTCTCTTTTTTCCTTTCTTGTCCGTTAGGGTTTTAGTTTATAAGGAACCATTTAATGTATTATTTCGGCAGACTTTGATTGAATTAAAAATTGAGAGGATTTTTTTTTTTCTCTTTTGTTCTTTCAGAACTATTTGAACTTATCAGATTTTCTCTGTGGCGTTCATCCTTGACTTATCAATTAAGTATTCCATCCTTGATTGTGGCGTCCTCCTTATACCAAGGTTCACATCTCTTTATAGGTGTTGGGTCGCGGTTTTCCATCCAAAAACCTAAGCTTAGAACGATCTTAGGCATCAAACCAGCGAGGTTCATATCAAAAACTCCTAGTTTCATTCATACAAACAACACTTGAATAGATCATATTCATGAAGCACATATTCAAGATGTCATACATATACACAATCAAATGCTATAATCATAAAATGATTTCAATTAATATTCTAGCCAAAGAATTAGAGAAAGGATAAAATAATTTCTCAATTAAATCCTAGATTTCTCTAAAAACACATACACATACAATAATCCTAGATTACATCAATTATAGGATCAAAACAAAATAAAAGGTCATTTATCATAAAAATGATTCAATCAAGTCTCAAACAATCTTAGATATCAAACTAATCACAATACAACTCTCAAACATGTGAAAATCATAGAATCAAAGAAACTAGTTCACATATATGTCTAATTAGACCTTTGACTAGGTTTAGCCATAAAGTTATCTTTCTCAATAGAATTCAACATATATATATATACATATAGAAGATGAAAAAGAAACCCAAGAAAATTGAAGGGTATAAAAGAAGAAATCTCAAAGATATGAACATTACCTTGCAATCACGAGCTGGTTCCGTTTTCTGCGTAGAACCACTAAAAAAATCAATCAAACAGCTACAAGCACACTTGGAAAAGGTAGAGGACTCGATTATGAACAATCTCCAACTTGAATCACTCAATTCTGACTTCATATGAGAAAGTTATGGTATTTGGAAGGTAAGAAAAAGTTGAGAGAAAATTCTGCTCTAGAGAAAATCTAATTTTTCTTCTTTTTTTGAAATGGGAGGGAATGAGAGGAATTTAAAATGAAGGGAGAGAGGGAAAGAGGCAGCCAAACAGGACATGCCATGTCACCTCTATGTGTGGCCAGCATGTGGCACACGTGGGCAGAGAGCAGCCTTGGCCGTGTGGCACACGTGGCATACCAAGGTTGGCCTTTGGCCAATCTTGCTCCTCTCGCGCACCTCTCGTGTTCTTCGGCTGTATCCGGGCCTTCGAACTCCGATTTTGAATCCGTCTTCAGATTACGAATCGAGACTCCCTCAGACATAATGAAAACTATAAAACTTTGCATAAAGGTTGAGAATTCATCTCGAAAAACAACGACGAAGACAACTCAATGAATGAGAACGCAAAGTAGCGTAGCTACATCGTTTGGACTCGAAACCTAATGAATGAGTAACCGAAATAAACGGGACTCAATAAGGAATTATAAGAGATCATGTTCAAGTCCAAAAAAAAATAAAACGAAAACAAAATGACACCAAGTCACACACATATGCCGTTTCCTAGACATAGTCCTAGAACATGTATTTTCCAATGAGTATTAATTTAAATCTAATGAATGAGCATATATTGCTGATCATGCCAAATATGTTGTATATGTAGACCCTCATTTCCCTATCCTTTGTTCCGTTTTCGTGCGTTTTGGCATCTCCAATGGTTGTTATGTGCGTAATTGTAGGAAATGGTGCATTGAAGGGTTTGGAAGTAAGTTTCAGTGATTGCGGCAAAAAAGTGGCAAAAGGAAAGGCAAAGAATCATCAGCAGCTTTATAGTGCGGGTCCAGTGTGAATCGAAACCGCACTCTAACCGTACTTTTACCACAACTGGGACCTGATGCTTGAAGAAGAGTTAAAGTGCGGGTATAGTACGGGTCATCCAACCGCACTCCACCCACACTGTTGCCAATTCTAGAGAGTCTAGTTTGCACCTGACATTAAAGTGCGGGTACAGTGCGGGTCATCCAACCGCACTCCACCCGCACTGTTGCCAATTCTAGAGAAGTTGATTTCATACTTGACACTAAAGTACGGGTCAAGTGCGGGTCATTCAACTGCACTCCTCCCGCACTCTGAGCTGAAACAGAGAAGTGGAAATCACACCTGACGTTAAAGTGCGGGTCAAGAGCGGGTCATTCAACCACACTCCTCCTGCACTATAGCACAATACAGAAAGCTGAATCTGAACTTGATCATCATAATGTGGGTAAAGTGCGGGTAATCCAACTGCACTCCACCCGCACTCCACGCGCGCCAGATCTCATTTAGAAGTTTAAGTGAATTATTTTTGTATGTAGTATAAATATAATGTTATAGATTTGTTTTAGCAAGCTTTTACTTAGTTCTAAAGATAACCCAGATCTAGAAACAATCTCACTTTCATTCTCTACTCAACTTCAAGGAAGATAGGAGATTGAAGCAACTTCAAGGAAGGAGATGATCTCCAAGGGTTCCTCCTCTTTCCGTTCTCTTGTTTTCTTGGTTATAATGAGTAGCTAAATCTCCTCTAAGAGTTTGATGAAGTAGTTAGTTAAATATTGGGCTTGTACATAAACTTGGTTCTATATATAGTCATATCTACCTTTCATTGTTCTATTCTTGCTCTTTAATGGTTTTCATTGATTGTTTGTTCAGATACAAGATCTTGGCTAGTTCTCTTTGGTTTATGTATGAGTTTCACATCTAGATATACATGATGTTTAGTTGTACCTTGCTCAAATGAATAGATGGAATGTCATGAACTCCGATTCTTAAACCACGATGTCAATCTAACCTCGAACGGGTTTCCGGCACTATACATCCTAGGTCGGTTAAATTTGAATAAACGTGCTTATTTACGAGTTTGTTGGATTGCCTAGTATTTACTTTCAAATCCGTTAACTCCTTAGTTTCCATCATCTATATATCATTCACTCCATTTCCCCTTTATCTAGGTTGCATTGTTAGTTTAGATTTATTATTTTGTTAAGTAACATTTTACAACATCCTCATTTACCTATTATTAATTACATGAATGCTACTCAAGCATTAGCTAGTTTGTGCTAGTCTCGTGTCCCTGTGGATGACACCCCACTCACCACTACATTTGTGTTTTAAAAGCCAATTAGGACTTGTGAGGGTTTTACAAATAGTTTTGATGGACGGTTTACTGACGGTGTGAATTGTCATCTGTCAATTGCCAAGTGTGTGAAAGTGCTAAGTAAATGTTGTTCAACTATGCAAGGACACAAATGAATGCCATGTGTGTGTGTGCCTAAGCCTTGTAAGAGGACCGAGGTCTAAATTACCTTTATTGTGCAACTTAGCACATATCTCTTTGAAGACTCTATCTTCCATGTGTTGTGGCCAAGTCTTTCTTTTGAAACTTTGAATCATCAATTCTAAGACCACTAAACGATACAAGAAAAACACCGCTTTGATATGGAATACATGCCAAAACAAACCAAAAACCTAACAATATCCCCCTTTGGCAAATTCCATGTCAAAACCCCTATAAATATACTAAGACAATTACAAAGAAAATTTGGTCACAATGAGTATAATGAGTCACGCATTTCTAGACAAAATTTCCAACAACAAGTCTTGAGCTTCATCTTGGTCTTCTCTTGATATCACCTAAAAAATAACTTGAAAGCACAAGAATATCTAAGAGACAACACATATGGCAACATTCATTCTTAGGCAAGAAATATAAAACATTTAAATTCAAATGGGTCACGTATGCACCCCCTTAACACATGTTATCCAACAAAATATTCCAGCCAAGATCACAAAAAAATATTACATGCCATAAAGTTAAAACTTGATACAAAAATACATCAAAAAAAAAAAAACAAAAAACAAAGAAACAAAGAAACAACCAATGAGACTAAGCAAGCTAGAAACTATTATATGCCATATCTCCCCATATTTCTCCCCCTTTCCACATGATATGAAGCTAAAAAGAAAGAGTAAGAAAATATACCCCACAACCATTTCTAGCCACTTTTGTCACCAAGCAAAGTTGTCTGATTGGTTGACCTCACATAATGCTTTGAAGTAGATGCTTTGCTATCTAACTCTTTGATCTTCACATCTTGTTGCACTACTTCAGCATTGAGCTCCTCAATCTTCCTTTGTGACGCCTCAATCAACCTACGCGACTCTTCAACCTCATTCTTCAATTGTGTAGCCCAACTTGGAAGAGCCTAAATGTATCACAAGACTTTCCATTTTCCTTATATGACATCGTAGCAACAAGTCTATCACTAAACTTCTCTAAGGGAGGTAGTAGCACAATATCATCTTGTTTCTTCAACCCATTAGCTAAACACAAATGAGAGAAAAGCCCCGGATATGCCAACTTCTTTTCCAAACGAGTTGAACAAGCCGCAATCTAAATATGTTCTATTCTCCAAGATTTATGGGTTTGTTAGTCACTAAGACATACACAATCTTGATATTTTCTCTATTAAGTTTGGTAGCATTAGTAGAAACAACAAGATTGGTACAAACAAATAAATGCCAAAAAGCACTTATCTTGGTCAACTCACTTTGCTTAATAAAAGCACACTTTCCCCACTAAAAATCAACATTGTCACGTAGAGTTTTTCCCATCAAGTAAAGGTTCTCCAAGACACCAACATCAAGGAAATCCGACTCAATACCATTTGATAATCCTATAAACTCATTTAATTTCCAAGCATTAACTCTAAAGACAACACCTCTTATATCCAAAAGAGCATTTTGGAAAAGTAGTACTATTCTCCAATTTACAATAAAATTCTCTAACCATGGTTTCATTAACCACTCCTACCATTTCAATCCAACTACTCCATTTCCTATTAATGATAACCTTATGGACATACAAATCAACACAAGAATCTAAGTCAATACTTTTAGTTCCTTAAGTTTGATTGGCTTATTTCGATGACAAACCATATGTATTGTTTGATGTAAGGGTAGCTTAGGTTGTTGATGGTTAGTGTTTTGCACAACCAATGCCCTCTCAAGACCTCAAGATTGATAAGAACCAAAGGTAAATTTCTTTGTGCTTACTTGCAAGTGAAGAGATTAGTTGTACACACTCAAAACACATGCATAATTCTTATTCTTGTATATTGTGTGTATTTTCTATATGTGCTCAGTCATGATCATTTACATCTTTTCATGCATATTCTTGTTGATTGCATCTTAGGATTAGAATGCCATGTCATTTAGGTATTTAGGTTGCAAAATTCATTGCAAGAGATATACGATCGCTCTAAAGGGCGTTTTACGTACAGCGCCCATTCTAGACCTAACGGAATTTAGTTTTTGGTACATCAGACCTGACGTATTTTACTGTAGGTGATGAGAATCAAAAAGCATCATCAAATGATCCATTGCTTGTTCCAGTTGGGCCAATCACATGGGCCAAGAGGATCAAAGAAGTATTTAATGAGGGCCAATTCTAAGTTGCTGAAGTCCAAGTTAGGCCCACATGAAGACCAAATCCAAACTGAACTTCGTGGGCCTCTACAGAGAGCATCTGAAGTCGGATTGCCTATTATAATATGTTTTCGGAAAGCCCATGACGATCTCTACAGATGTCATGAAGACTCCATCCTCCAAAATAGATCACAACAGGCCCAAATTCGGCTATCTATTTTATTGCGCGTGAGGAACAAGCTAGGGTTTGGATGAGTCCGAATTTTAGGATATTTCTTGTTTTATTTATTTTCGAAATAAAGAGTCGATTTCTTTCCCAATTGAAGGGCTGATTTTGTTTCCCAAATGAAACTTTCCAAATAAGGAGCAAATCAACTAGCTGTTAGTTTTAAACTTTATTTGTTTCCTAAATTTGTTTGCATTTATTTTCCTGATTGTAAGGAATTAATTGCCGAATATTTTATTTTATTTATCTTTCTTTTTAGGGTTTAGATATTTTTAGTATTTAAGGGACTCATTGATGTATTATTAAAGGAGACTTTGGAATGAAATAATTATTTGAGAGAATGTTTTCTCTTTGGTTCTTCATTGAACTATGAACTTATCAAGGGTTATACCTTGTGGCGTTCAAAACCCTGACTTATCACTCACCTTCGTCTCTTCTTGAGTGTGGCGTCTACAACCTTCTTGATACCGTTGGTTCTTATCTCTTTATAGATAATAGGTCACGGTCCTTTTTTATTTTCTTTCTTTATAAACTTGAATTTAGAAAACGATCCTCCATTACCATATATTGGTTCTGGGTCTCACTATTCTTGGTGAGGTTCATATCAGTTGGTATCTGAGCTTAGGCTTCTAAAATCAGGTTTGATCTATCCATTTTTGTTTATTTCTTTTATTTCCGTGTTATCAAAAAAAAAAAATTATGACCATATTTTGTTTCAAAAAAAAAAAAAAGTTTGATCAAGTTTCGTTTTCAAAAAAATTGATCAGATTTCATTTCAAAAAATAAAAATAAAAAAATAAAAAACTTGATCAGATCCGTAATCAAAAAAAAAAAAATTGTGTGAGCTCATCGGAGGATAAAAGCCAAAAATCGAGTGAAACACGAGTGTGAGTGCTATCATTATTGTGAATAAACACGTGTGGGAGTGTTTGTGAGGCTTACTAATTTGTTTTTGCAGGTTAAAAAAAAAATGTCTGACGATGCACCAGAAAAGATTGATTTCACGCTTTTAGTTGCAAGAGGAGCTCTTAGTGCTCAAGCAAAAGAAGATGATGAGCTACAACGTGACAATGTCTTTCAAACCCGATGCCATGTTAATGATAAGGTTTGTAGCTTAATTATTGATGGGGGGAGTTGTACTAATATGTTTAGCACTATTATGGTGGAAAAATTGAATTTGGCCACTTGGAAGCACCCAAAACCGTATAAGCTACAATGGTTGATTGATAGTGACGAAATCAAAGTGACTAAACAGGCGTTGGTGTCTTTTTCCAATGGGAAGTACAAAGATGAAGTCTTGTGTGATGTGGTACCGATGCATGCGAGTCATATACTTTTGGGTCGACCGTGGCAATTTGATAGGCGTGTAACTTATGATGGTTATACAAATAGATACTCCTTTTTACTCAATAAAAAACGAATCACTCTTGTACCCTTACCCCCAAAACAAGTATATGAAGATCAAGTGAGGTTAAAAGAAAAGAGAGATGTAAAAAAGGAGAGTGAGTATTCAAAAGAAAGAGAGATTGAAATAGCAAAAAAAGAAATCACGGCTGATGATAAAAAAAGAGAGACAAAAGAAAGAGATATTAAAATAGCAAAAAAAGAAATCACGGCTGTTGAGAAAAAAAGAGAGAGAAAGCAAGTGAACTTCTATGCAAAAAAAAGTGAGTTAAAAAAGGCCTTGTTTTCAAATCAGTTAACTTCTTGGCTGAGTGTTATTTTTTCACTTTTTCAGGACATTGATGAAGTATCACAGGCTATCAACAATATTATGGTGAAGATTCGAGGACAAATCCTTTTGAAGAGTGGGGGAATGATGAGAATCAAAAAGCATCATCAAATGATCCATTGCTTGTAACAGTTGGGCCAATTACAAGAGCCAAGAGGATCAAAGAAGTATTTAATGAGGGCCGATTCTGAGTTGCTGAAGTCCAAGTTCGGCCCACATGAAGACCAATTCCAGATTGAAGTTCGTGGGCCTCTACAGAGAGCATCTGAAGTCGGATTGTCTATTATAATATGTTCTCAGAAAGCCCATGACGATCTCTACAGATGTTATAAAGACTCCATCCTCCAAAACAGATCACAACGAGCCCAAATTCGACAATCTATTTTGTTGCGTGTGAGAAACAAGCTAGGGTTTGGATGAGTCCGAATTTTAGGATATTTCCTGTTTTATGTATTTTCCAAATAAAGAGTCGATTTCTTTCCCAATTGAAGGGCTGATTTTGTTTCCCAAATGAAGCTTTCCAAATAAGGAGCAAATCAACTAGTTATTAGTTTTAGACTTTATTTATTTCCTAAATTTGTTTGCATTTATTTTCCTGATTGTAAGTCATTAATTGCTGAATATTTTATTTTATTTATCTTTCTTTTTAGGGTTTAGATATTTTTAGTATTTAAGGGACTCATTGATGTATTATTAAATTAGACTTTGGAATGAAATAATTATTTGAGAGAACGTTTTCTCTTTGGTTCTTCATTGAACTATGAACTTATCAAGGGTTATACCTTGTGGCGTTCAAAACCCTGACTTATCACTCACCTTCGTCTCTTCTTGAGTGTGGCGTCTACAACCTTCTTGATACCGTTGGTTCTTATCTCTTTATAGATAATGGGTCACGGTCCTTTTTTATTTTCTTTCTTTATAAACTTGAATTTAGAAAACGATCCTCCATTACCATATATTGGTTCTGGGTCTCACTATTCTTGGTAAGGTTCGTATCAGTAGGCGCTGTAAGATCGCTCTACAGAATCGCTGAACATATAGAACATATATTTTTCCTGAGAAAAATCAGTGTTGTAGCACTGTTTAGGAGCTCCACAAAAGTGCTCTACAAACAACGCCAATGAAGAATGTTCTTCATTTTCTCAGGTAGGCGTTGTACAAGTCGCTCTTTGTACATTGACTTGTATAGCACCCAAGTAAAAAATTGTGTCACTTATCAAAACGCAACACTTTGACTTTAACACCCTATACATCTGCCTCTATGACTTTAGGTCACCCAAGTGAGTAGATAATCAGATTTCATACATGGGATATTTTTCAAAGCAAGAAACATATTAAAGAACTCACCTTTAAACACTCAAAGCTAATCCCTTTTGCATTAAACTTCATATTGCATCATCTATGACCACATGGAATGCATCCTTGCATGGTTTGCATCATCACAACTTGCTTGGTAAAATTCTCACTAACTTCATCTAATTTTAGTGTCTTTCCTAGCAAGTCATCTCTTTATTCACTTGTATGTTTTTAGATCTAATACTTTATACAAGATAGAGATTATTTGTGATGAATTGATTGAGTGTTGTATTGTGATAGTTATCTAGGTTTTCATAATCTATGTTTAGCTAAGCTTTTTGACAAGTCATTTAGCTTTTGATATCTAAGATTGTATTGATTAGCTTTCATCATCCCAGATAAGCATCTAAGGTTACCTAGCTTTATTTGCACTTTGGATATCATCATATATTGACTTAGGTTTTATTATCTCTTCATTGAGAAGTAAGTCTTGGGTTGCTTCCGGGATTAGGTAGCTTAAATCACAAGCATTTAAACTAGGTTCACTTATACCAGGATTAGGTTGTTATCGTTATCACATTTAGTGGATTCGAGGTTCGAGTGTGGCGCACTTACCAGCCCGTGGTTTTTCCCATGAGGGTTTCAACGTAAGTATCTTGTGTAATTTGCAATTCCGCACTTTATACACTTGATATATTATTGTGACTAATTAGGAGTATTTTTGTCAATTTGACTAATAACGAAAATTGGGTAAAATTGGATAAAATTTATTCACCCCCCCCTCTAAATTAATATTAGGCACACTTAAATTTGTTTCAATTGGTATCAAAGCAGGTTCCTAAATATACTTAGGTGATCCTTGCTCATTTTTGTGTGTTTTGCATTTGTGTGTTTTTTGCTCATTCATACATTTTGCATACATTTCATTTCATTCATTATACACAATGAGTGGAAACGGTGGCAACAACGAGGGTTCTTCTAGCACGCGACCTCCTCTTCTCACCGGCTTGAATTATGCCTCTTGGAAAGGCAAGATGGAGTCTTATATTTGCCAAATCCATGATAGGGCATGGATGAGGGTCGAAGACAGCTACATATCACCGATGATGACTCCTACGGGTGGAGAGAGGATGTTCTTAAGCCTAAGGCGCAATGGAACGCGCAAGAGTTTGAGGCATCAAAATGGAATAGGAAAGCGATGCATGCCATCCTATGTGCAATGGATGAAAGTCAATATAAATTGATTCACAACACTAGGATCTCTAAAGAGGTGTGGGACATCCTAGAGGTTGCACATGAGGGAACCGAAGTTGTCAAGGACTCTAAGCTTCAAGTCCTCCAAATGCAATTTGAGATTCTTAGGATGGAGGAGGACGGACACTTCAATGACTTCGAGATCAAGTTGATGGATATTATCAATCAAAGTCATCAAGTCCATCAACTTGGTGACCCTTATTTGGATAGGAGAATCAAGCAGAAAATTATGAGATCTCTCCCCGATAGGTTTGAATCCAAGGTGACGGCTTTAGAGGAAAATAGCTCCTACAAGGAAATGAAGCCGAGTGAAGTGATAGGGAGACTCCTCGCCTATGAGTCTAGGAATGCTCCTACCTCCACACTTTCTAAAAAGCAAAAGGGAATTGCTTTGACAGTCTCCAATGTTAAGAAGGAGGAAAAGATTAACTCAGACTAATACCTTACCTTATTTGTGAATAGATTCAATAATGTTATGAAGTTCGGGAAGAAGGGCTTTGGATCAAAAGGCCAAAACTTGAAGAAAAATGGTCCCTTCAAGATGTTTGAGCCTAGGCAAGAAGACCGAAAGGAAAAGGGTCTGATGCTATGAGTGTGGTAGGATAGGTTACTTTGCCTTCGAATTTGCTAATCACATTGACAAGAAAAAGGGAAAAGTGATGGACACCACTTGGAGTGGAAGTAGTGATGACTCCAATGAGGGAGATTAGTCTTCAGATGATGAAGGACTCATGGCTAACATCATAGCCTTTTGCCTCCTCTCACAAGAGCAAGAGTGCTAGTGAAGAAGAGCAAGAGAATCAAGAGGAAAATGACTCAAGTGAAGATGACTCCTCATCTCACTCCACAAATGGATATGTGGAGAAAAAGGCTCTTGTTGAATACTTTACCAAGTTTAAAAGCTTAGAGATGAAAACCGCAAGAAAGATTCAAAGATTGAGAGAAGAAAATCTAGAGCTTTCATCTCATAAAGACCACTTAAGTGAACAAGTGGAAAGAGAAAAGAAAATTGAAGACAACTTAAGAGAGGAGTTAGACTTATCTAAGAGGTATGAAGAAGGCTTGAAGAGAGAGCTTGAAGAAGCTAAGGGTCATTAACTAGGATGGCTTCTAGCACCAAAAAGCTTGACCATATGCTTGGTGTTGGAAAAAGTCCATGTGACAAGAGAGGTCTTAGATTTGAAAATGGTAAGGCGACCTACCCTTCCAACAAGATCGTGTTTGTTAAGAGTTTAGGCAACAAAGTATCCTCACCCGTGCTAACTCCTAGGAAGAAAATTGATTTAGGACAATGCTCAAATAGTGAACAAGTGATGGTGGCTCAAAGAAGACAATCACAAGCTCAATCTTTAAGAGCTCCTCAAGTTAACTTTCCTCAACAAATGGCTCTCAACAAAGGAAAGAGACCAATCATGCAACCTCAAGCAAGGAAGCAAGCTAGACCGGTTCAACAACGAAGATACATTAAACCAATTCAACCACAATGACATGGGAAGGCTCCAATACAAGCACAAGCTTATGGTATGATCCATAACTTTATCCCTACATGTCATTTTTGTGGTTGTGATGGTCATATTAGACCAAGGTGATTTCAATACATTAAAATGTGTAAAACTAAAAGCATGATTAAGAAGAAAAAGAAAAAAGCCATGATGCATGTACCTAGGAATGATAAAATTAATATGCTTGATCCTAGGACTTCTGGAACCCATGTACCAAAGACCACTAGGAAAGAAAATGTTTTACCTAAGTGGATAAGAAAAAGTGAAAATATTTGCCATGTTGAACAAATTATCTTGAAGGCAAATTCTTCTAATTTTTGGTATCTTGATAGTGGGTGCTCTAGACACATGACGGGAAACAAGAGTTTCTTTGAAGCTCTTGTAATGGAGGAAGGAGGATGTGTCACCTTTGGTGATGGATCCAAAAAGAAAGTCGTAGGGAAAAGAACCATTTCCATTCCCATGCTTTATTTGTTGATGGCTTGAAAGCCAATTTAATTAGCATTTCTCATCTAATTAATGAAGGACTTTCCGTCTTATTTAGCAAAAATGATTGCTCTATCCTATTGCTTAATGGACAAACCTTGATAAAATGTATGAGATCTAGTGACAATTGTTATTGTCTTGAAGCTAGAACAGTCTCAAACAATGTGTCCAAGGAAGAGCAAGTTGAGTTGTGGCATGAAAGACTTGGCCACATGAACTTTCGGGATTTACAAATCCTAGACAAGTTCAATATTGTGCGTGGCCTTCCCAATCATGGGAAGAAAGCCAATGGTGTTTTTCGAACTTGCCAATAAGGAAAACAAACCAAAAGCATGCATAACAAGGGCAAGTATCTCTCCACCAAGGAGCGCATAGAGCTTCTCCACATGGATCTTATGGGTCCTACGCAAACCGAGAGTTTAGGTGAAAAGAGATACATTTTTGTTTGTATATATGATTTCTATAGGTTCACATGGACATATTTCCTTAGAGAAAAATCTTAAACTTTTGACAAGTTTAAAATGCTTTGCAATAAACTTCAAATTGAAATGAAGTCAAACATTAAAAACATAAGATGAATTATAAGTGACCATGGGAGGGAATTTGAGAATGCGTCCTTCAAAACCTATTGTGATAGTGTAGGCATCTCCCATGAGTTTTCGGCTCCTATGACTCCTTAACAAAATGGAGTTGCTGAGAGCATGAATAGGGTCCTTCAAGAGATGGCCTGTGTCATTTTACTTAGCAAAAATGTCCCTAGGAACCTATGGGCCGAAGCTGTCAATACAGCTTGCTATATAGGGAATAGAGTTTTCCTAAGGCTCGGTACTAGGCAAACTTCATATTAGTTGTGGAGAGGTAGAAAGCCAAATGTAAGCTACTTCCACACCTTTGGAAGCAAATACTACATTTTAAATGATCGTGATCACCTTGGCAAGTTTGATGCTAAGAGTGATAAGGGTTTCTTTATTGGCTACGCCTTGAATAGTAGAGCCTATAAAGTTTTCAATATAAAGATTCAAAGCGTCATGGAATCATCCAATGTTGTCATTGATGATACAAGGCTCAAGTCTAATGACCATGAGAAGGAGGCGACATTAGATGATGACTCCCCTATAGAGAAGGTTGTAGAGACTCTTAATGTTGGGACGTCCAACATAAATGAAGAGGCCGCTCCATGGGATAGAAAACTCCATGATAAAAATGACATCATTGGAGATGTGAATAAGGGTGTTAGGATTAGACGTCAAATAGCTAATGATTAATGAGGCCTTGAATGATGAATTTTGGGTTTTGGCCATGCAAGAAGAGCTAAACCAATTTGAAAGGAATGAGGTTTGGACTCTAGTTCATAGGCGTAAGAACACAAATGTGATAGGCACCAAATGGATCTATAGGAACAAATCCGATAAGGATGGCAATATAGTGCGTAACAATGCTAGACTTATTGCACAAGAGTACTCTCAAATTGAGAGTATTAACTTTGAGGAGACATTTGCTCATGTTTCCCAGTTAGAGTCTATTAGGCTTCTCTTATCCATTTCTTATGTGCACAAGTTCAAATTGCACCAAATGGATTACAAAAGTGCCTTCCTCAATGGCTTCTTGCAAGAGGAAGTGTTTGTAGAACAACCCAAGGGGTTTGTGGATGCTCACCACCCCAACCATGTCTAACGCCTCAAAAAGACTCTTTATAGGTTGAAACGAGCATCGAGGGCTTAGTATGAGCTCCTCACTCAATTTCTTGTTGACAATGACTACACAAGGGGTAGTGTTGACAAGACCTTGTTCATCAAGAGAAACAAAGATGAGTTATTTATAGCTCAAATCTATGTTGATGACATTGTTTTTGGCTCTACCAACAACACTAAGGTCCAACAATTTGTTGAAGTTATGTCTCAATAATTTGAAATAAGTCTTGTTGGTGAGCTAAGTTACTTCCTAGGTTTGTAAATTAGGCAATTAAATGATGAGATTTTTATAACTCAAGCCAAGTATGCCAAAAACCTAGTGAAAATGTTTGGTCTAGAAAATGCCAAACATTTTATACACCCATGAGTACCACTTTGAAGCTAAGCAAGGTTGCTAGTGGAAAAAGTGTGGAACAAACTCTATATCGTGGCATGATAGGTAGCTTGCTTTATTTGACCGCAAGTATGCCCCGATATATCTTTTAGTGTGGGTGTGTGTGTTAGGTATCAAGCGGATCCTAAGGAGTCTCATCTCTCTTCCGTTAAGAGAATCATTCGCTATGTGAATGGGACATCCAACTATGGGATTTGGTACTCTTTTAACACTAATGCTAGTTGAATGAGTAGGAAATTGCGATGACAGGAAGAGCACATTGGGTGGTTGCTTCATTCTAGGCAACAACTTGGTGTCTTGGTTTTGCAAGAAGCAAAACTTGATTTCCTTGTCCACGGCTGAGGCCAAGTACATAGCCGCGAGGAGTGGATGCACAAAACTCTTATAGATGAGGCAAGTACTAGTCAACTATGGATTCAACCAAGGTACACTTACTCTCTTTTGTGATAATATGAGTGCTATTAATATTTCCAAGAATCCGGTACAACACTCTAGGACTAAGCATATTGACATCCGCCATCATTTCATAAGAGAACTAGTTAAAAATAAATGCATAGTACTTGAACATGTAGGTACTAATGATCAACTAGCGGACTTATTTACAAAACCCTTAGATGCAACTAGGTTTAAAAGACTTAGTAGATCTATTGGGAAATGTCTCGTAGAGTGATGTGGTTTTGTGATTGACCCCATTTAAGCAAAGAGAGCAATTGCATTCTTGTTGCATGCACTATTTGACATATTTTATGCTTCTTCATTAATTGCTTGAGTATCTTTGTTGCATATATGTATATATTTTTTTATCTCAATAAGTGTGAACAATGCTTTGATTGCAATCTATGTCACATTTTTGTTCAAACATGCATTTTTGGACTAGGAGATTTACATAGGTAGTACCTGTTAAATGACGTATAATGATCTCCATGACATGATAATTCTTAATGGCATGATTAAATGTGAAAAGCATAAAATTCAAATGATATGCTCAAATGTAAAAGCATGAATTGATGATAGCAATTCTTTATTGCAAAACAATGAGTGAAAAGTTTATGAGACTCAAAATGAACAAAGGATCTTGTATCCATTCTATGGATTTTAGAATCTAAATGTCACTGTTTCTTTGTATGTTGAATATGTCTACCATCATACGGATATCTTATCCGGAAAAATCAAATAAGGTGCAAAGTTTCTCATGACATGTTTTGCTTATAAAATTGGATATAGTTCGCTAAATTTGAAATCAATAAATTCTCTATATCCTTGCTTTAATTCATGACAAATGGTGAAATTGGTTTGAATTCCTATAGGAAACCTTTGTCATTCGCTTTGCCAAATACCATTGATTTTTGGACTTGAATGAAATATGTCTTGCATGCAAAGAACTTGCCTTATATGACATGTATGCTTCTATCTCTCGTTGCCTTAAGTGACCCGTTTGGGGAATACTTTTTTGCCCATCTCATGACAAAAATGGGGAGTAGTATGTTGGTATGGGGAGAAAGCTTATTGTGCTATTGTAGTAGCAAATTTTCATTTTGGGGAGAATACACATTGAGGGGGAGTAACCATTTGAGGGGAGCATTGCATTATACATACATTGCATGATGTTGTGCTTAAATTCTAAAATGCAAATGCTTGTTTATATTCTCAATTGATTAATCTCACATTTACTTGTATTGGAAAGTGTAGAAACTTTGTTTCAAAGATTTGATTTTTCTACAAAAGATTGAAAACTTGAAGTTTTATATTTGTATCATCTCTTTGTAATATAGAAAATCATTGTATACCCGGTAGTTTCTATTTTGTTGTGAGGATCAATGTGAGTGGTGGGTTTTGTAATGTCCTCAAGTATTGATTGGCTTATTTCGGTGACAAAGCACAAGTGGGGTTTGATGTAAGGGTAGCTTAGGCATTTGATGGTTGGTGCTTTACACAACCAAGACCCTATTAAGACCTCAATAGATCAAGCACTTCAAAGGTAAAATTTTAAATGCTTACTTGCTTTAAAAAGATGTAGTTACACACACTCACAACACATGCATAATTCTTATTTTTTTATGTTGTGGTTCTTTATTATGTGTGCATTAATGTTCATTAATCCCTAGTTCGCCTGAAAACCACCCTATGCGTAGAGCGGTCATGAAGAACTTGTTCTTCATTTCCCAGGTGAACCGCCCTAAGTAGAGCGAGTGTAAAGCGGTCAAGGCATATTTTATGAAAACTTATCAAAACGATGTCACTTCATTTTGACACCTTATATATATGCCTCCTTTGTTTTAGGTCAGTTCTAAGAGTTCCAAAAAGTATATTTTTCACTTAGAAAATATTTCAAGAGAAAAAGTCACAAGAACTCACCTTTAAACACTCAAAGCTTTTCCTTTGTGCATCGAAGATCATCTTGAATCACCTATGACCATATAGGATGCATCCATACATGGTTTAGCAACATCACATCTTGCTTGGTATGGTTTTCACTATTATAGTACATAATTAGTGTTTTTCTTAACAAGCCATCTCTTTTATCATTTGTATGCTCTTAGAATATATTCTAGATATAAAATAGAGATTGATTGTGATATATTGATTGAGTGTTGTATTGTGATAGCTATCTTGGTTTTGCTTAATCTTTATTAGCTAAGCTATTTGACATGTCATCTAGCTCTTGATATCTAGGACTGATTTAATTGTCATATTCTTGAATTTTTTCTCTTGAAAATTGTTCTAAGGGAAAATATGATTATTGAACTCTTGGAGACGACATAAAATGAAAGTGGTGTATTTATAAGTGTCCAAGCAAATTGCAACATTTTAAGCACACTATGCTCACGACGGACTGCCGTGATCGGTCAAGATGACACTTCAACCGTGGCATAGCAAAAGAAGTTATTGTCGCATGAATGCCGTGGTTTGTCAAGATGACACTTCAAATGCTGCAAAGCAAAAGAATTGATGTCGCTAGGATTGTCGTGGCTGATCAAAATTACACTTTAACTGTGGCAGTGAGATGCACGGCCTTCTCACACAGTTTCTCACACATAGACCATGTAATAAGTGCAAGTGTGTGAGTGAAGTGAATGCATCCTAATGCCTTACATGTTATGGAATTTAACAAGCAAGATGCAATCAATTAAACATGCATGAATAGATATTCAAGGACATGAATGGACACAAAAAAAACACACAACATACAGGAATTACAAATATGCATGAGTTGTGAGTGTGTGCAACTAGATCTCTTCAAAGCAAGTCAGTACAAGAAATTACCTTTGATGTGTTTCTTCTCTTGAGGGCTTGAGAGGGTCTTTGTTGTGTAAAGCACCAACAATCAAATGCCTAAGCTACCCTTACATTAAACCCTACATGTGGTTTGTCACCGAAATAAACCAATCAATCTTGAGAAACTTACAGTCTCCCCCTTTGGCTATTTCGTGACAAAACAACCACTCACATTGATCCTCACAACAAAATAGAAAGTAAAGGTCAACAATGATTTTCTACAATACAAAGAGATATAAAAAAATAAAACTTCAAGTCTTCAATCTCTTATATAACAATCGATCCTTAAAAAAAATTACACTTTCCAAAACAAGTGTATAAGAGGTGATCAAGTGAAATAAAACAAGCATTTGTATTAAAGAAAACATGCAACATCATGTAATGACTGTGTAATGCAATGCTCCCCATCAATGGGTTACTCCCCTTCAATTTGTAATCCTCCCAACATGCAAATTTATAACTATAATTAGCATTCTCCCTTACCACATACTACTCCTCATTTTTGTCATGAGATGGGCAAAAGAGTCCCCAAATGGGTCACTTGTAGCAAAAATAGAAAGTAGCATACAAGTCATTTGCATAATTATATAAGGAACTTTATGCAACTCAATTAAATTGAGAGAAACAAGTAGATTTATTTTATTAAAATGTGTGATTAAGATGCATTGCATGGAAGACATATTGCATTCAATTCCAAAAATCAATGGTAATTAGCAAAGCAAATGACAAAGGTTTCCTTAAAGAACTCAAACCAATTTCACCATTTGTTATGAATCAAAGCAAGGATAAAGATATTTCATTGAAATAAATTTCAAAACAACTATATCCGACTTTATAGGCAAAACATGATATGATATTAGCCATGTTTAACCAATAAAGAATGAGAGACATCTGGATTTTAAAATCCTTAGAACAGATACAAGATTGATTCTCATTAGCTTTTCACACATTGTTTTGCATTTAAGAATTGTAATCATCAATTCATGCTTTTCCATTTGAGCATGTCATTTGAAATTCATGATTTTCACATTTTAGGCATGTCATTTAAGAATCATCATGTCATGGAATTCATTATAGGTCCTTCAAAGAGTACTTCTTAAGTGAATCTCCTAGTCCAAAAATGCATATTTAAACATAAATATGAAATGGATTGCAAACAAAGCATGGTTCACACTTATTAAGGTAAAAACATACAAGCATATCCTAAAGAAGCATAAAATTTTTAAAATTTTTGCATGCAACAAGTATGCAATTGCTCTCTTTTCTTGAGTTCACCATATGAGGTCAATCACCAAATCACATCAATTTACAAGACATATCCTAATAGTTCTACTAAGTGTTTAAAACCTAGTTGCATCTAAGGGTTTAGTAAATAAGTTCGCTAGTTGATCATTTGCAACTAAATGTTCAAGTACAATACATTTGTTCTCAACTAGTTCTCTTATGAAATGATGGCAGATGTCAATATGCTTAGTCCTAGAATGTTGCACCGGATTCTTGGAAATATTAATAGCACTCATGTTATCACAAAAGACGGTTAGAGCACCTTGATTGAATCCGTAATATACTAGCATTTGGTTTATCCATAGGAGTTGTGTGCATCTACTCCCCGTGGCTATGTACTCGGCTTCGGCCGTTGACAAGGAAATTGAGTTTTTCTTCTTAAAAAACCAAGATCCAAGTTGTTCCCTAGGAAGAAGCAATCGCCCGATGTGCTTTTCCTATCATCACAATTTCCTGCACAATTCGTATCACTAAAGCCAACTAAACTAGTATTAGTGTCAAAAGAGTACCTATCCCATAGTTGGAAGTCCCATTCACATAACAGATGATTCTCTTAACGGAAGAGAGATAGGACTCCTTAGGTTCCGATTGGTACCTAGCACACACACCCACACTAAAAGATATGTCGAGCTTATTTGCGATCAAATAAATCAAGCTACCAATCATGTCCCGATACAAGGTTTGTTCCACACTTTTTCCACTAGCATCCTTGCTTAGCTTTAAAGTGGTACTTATGGGTGTATCACAATGGTTGGCGTTTTCAAGACCAAACTTCTTCACTAGATTCTTAGCATATTTAGCTTATAAAAATCTCATCATTCTATTGCCTCATTTGCAAACCTAGAAAATAACTTAGCTCACCAACAAGACTCATCTCAAATTCTTGAGACATAACATCAATAAATTGTTGGACTTTGGTGTTGTTAGTAAAGCCAAACACTATATCATCAACATATATTAAAGCTGTAAAGAGCTCATCTTTGTCTTCCTTGATGAATAGAGTCTTGTTAACACTACCCCTTGTGTAGTTATTGTCAACAAGAAATTGAGTGAGGCACTCGTACCAAGCCCGCGGTGCTTGTTTCAACCCATATAAGGTCTTCTTGAGGAGATAGACATGGTTGGGGTGGTGTGAATCCACTAACCTCTTGGGTTATTCAACAAACATTTCCTCTTGCAAGAAACCATTGAGGAAGGCACTCTTTAGGTTTATTTGGTGCAATTTGAACTCGTGCACACAAGATATGGACAAGAGAAGCCTAATGGACTGTAGATGGGCAATGAGAGCAAAAGTCTTGTGCAACAAGCCTTCCCTTGTTAAGCACAATGTTGCCATCCTCATTGGATTTGTTCTTATATATCCACTTGGTTCCTTTGACATTAGTCGTCTTAGGCCTAGGAACTAGAGTCCAAACCTAATTTCTTTCGAATTGGTTTAGCTCTTCTAGAATGGCAAGAACCCAAAATTTATCATTTAAGACCTCATTAACCTTTTTGGGTTCTATTTTATAGGTGTAGCATGTGTAACCGATAATATTAACTATTTGACGCCTAGTCCTAACACCCTCATTCACATCTCCAATAATATCGTCTTTGTTATGGAGATGTCTAACCCATGGAGCGGGTTCTTTAGAGTTCAAGAGAGGAACTCTATCAAGAGGTGATGTGTCCTCTTCATCAAGATTAGACGTCCTAACAATAGGAGTCTCCACAACCTTCTCCATAGGAGATTCATCTACTACAACAATTTTCTTCTCATGGTCATTAGTCTTAAGCCTAGTATCATCGATGACAACATTTGATGATTCCATAACGCTTCGAGTCTTCAAGTTTAAAACTCTATAGGCTATACTACTCAAGGAATAGACAATAAAAATACCCTTATCACTCTTAGCATCAAACTTACCAAGTTGATCACGGTCATTTAGAATGTAGCACTTGCTTCCTTGGATTTCTACCTCTCCACGACTCATAGGAGGTTTGCATAGTTCTAAGCCTTAGGAAAACTCTATTTCATATATAGCAAGCCGTATTTACGACTTCGACCATAGGTTTCTAGGAACATTGTTGCTAAGCAACATCACACATGTCATCTCATGAAGGATATTATTCTTCCTCTCAATAACTCCATTTTGTTGAGGTGTCCTAGGAACCGAAAACTCATGGGAGATGCCTAAACTATTACAAGAGCTTTCAAAGATTGCATACTCCAACTCCCTTATATGGTCACTTCTTATCCGTTTAATGCTTTTAATGTTTGAATTCTTTTCATTTTGAATTTTAGTACAAAGCATTTTAAACTTGTCAAAAGTTTCAGATTTTTCACTAAGGAAATATGTCCATTTGAACCTAGAGAAATCATCTATACAAACAAAGATGTATTTCTTTCCACCTAAACTCAAGGTTTGCATGGGACCCATAAGATCCATGTGAAGAAGCTTTATGCATGCTCTTAGTGGAGAGATATTTGCCCTTCTTATGCATGCTCTTGGTTTGTTTTCCTTGTTGCCAAGGTCCACAAACACCATTGACTTTCTTTCCAAGCTTGGGAATGCCACACACAACATTAAACTTATCTAAGATTTGTAAATCCCGATAGTTTATGTGGCTAAGTCTTTCATGCCACAACTCAATTTTCTCATCCTTGGACAAATTATAAGAGACAACTCTAGCTTCAAGACAATAGCAGTTGTCGCTAGATCTCACCCCTTTCAACAAGGTTTGTCCAATGGGCAAAAGAATATAGCAATCATTCTTGCTAAAAAAAATGAAAAGTCCTTCATCACTTAGATAGGAAATGCTTATTAAATTGGCTTTCAAGCCATCAACAAATAAAGCATTGGCTTATTTCGATGTCAAACCATATGCGGGGTTCGATGTAAGGATAGCTTAGGTTTTTGATGGTTGGTGCTTTGCACAACCAATGCCCTCTCAAGACCTCATGATTGATAAGCACCAAAGGTAAATTTCTATATGTGCTTACTTGAAATTAAAGAGATTAGTTGTACACCCTCACAACATATGCATAATTCTTATTCTTGTATTTTGTGTGTATTTTCTATATGTACTCATTAATGATCATTTACATCTCTTCATGCATATTCTTGTTGATTACATCTTAGGATTAGAATGTCATGTCATTTAGGCATTTAAGTTGTAAAATTCATTGTAGGCGCTATACGGTCGCTCTACAGGATGCTCTACGTACATCGCCCATTCCAAACTTGGTGGAATTTAGTTTTTGGTACATCAGACCTAATTCATTTTATTGTAGGTGCTATACTGTTGCTCTACAGAAGCGTAGTACGTACAGCGCCTATATTTTTCTACGAACAGTGCCAATGAAGAATGTTGTTCATTTTCTCAGGTAAGCGCTGTACAGGTCGCTCTACATACAGCGACTTATATAGCGCCCAAGGAAAAAATTGTGTCACTTATCAAAACGCAGCATGACTTTAACACCCTATACATATGCCTCTATGACTTTAGGTCACACAAGTGAGTTGATAATCAAATTTCATACTTAGGATATTTTTCTAAGCAAGAAAAATACTTTTTTTGCATCAAACTTCATATTGAATCATCTATGACCTTTTTGCATCAAACTTCATATTGCATCATCTATGACCGCATATAATGCATCCATACATGGTTTGCATTATCACAACTTGCTTGGTAAGATTCTCACTAACTTCATCTAATTTTATTGTCTTTCTTAACAAGTCATCTCTTTATTCACTTGTATGTTTTTAGATCTAATACTTGATACAAGATAGAGATTGTTTGTGATGAATTGACTAAGCATTGTATTGTGATAGCTATCTAGGTTTTCATAATCTATGTTTAGCTAAGCTTTTTGACATGTCATTTAGCTTTTGATATCTATGATTGTATTGATTGTCTTTCATCATCCTAGATAAGCATCTAAGGTTACCTAGCTTTATTTGCACTTTGGATGTCATCATATATTCACTTAGGTTTTATTATCTCTTTATTGAGAACTAAGTCTTGCGTTGCTTCCGGGATTAGGTAGCTTAAATCACAAGCAATTGAACTAGGTTCACTCATACCGGGATTAGGTTGTAATCCTTATCACATTTAGTGGATTCGAGGTTCGAGTGTGGCACACTTACTAGCCCATGGTTTTTCCCGTGAGGGTTTCCACGTAAATATCTTGTGTCATTTACAATTCCGAATTTTATACACTTGATATATTATTGTAACTAGTTAGGGGTATTTTTGTCAATTTGACCCCCCTATCTTTCTAGATTAATATTAGTCTTTGGACTTCTTGGAAGAGAAAGAAGGTTTTGACTTGATGAGAATCAAGAAGCATCATCAAATGATCCATTGCTTGTTCCAGTTGGGCCAATTACAAGGGCTAAGAGGATCAAAGAAGTATTTAATGAGGGCTGATTCTGAGTTGCTGAAGTCCAAGTTCGGCCTACATGAAGACCAAATCCAGACTTTGGAATGAAATAATTATTTGAGAGAACGTTTTCTCTTTGGTTCTTCATTGAACTATGAACTTATCAAGGGTTATACCTTGTGGCGTTCAAAACCCTGACTTATCACTCACCTTCTTCTCTTCTTGAGTGTGGCGTCTACAACCTTCTTGATACCGCTGGTTCTTATCTCTTTATAGATAATGGGTCGCGGTTCTTTATTTTCTTTGTTTTTTATAAACTTGAATATCACCAAAAGATCTTAAATAAGCAAATGTCATGACGGACCATATAAACACTATATTAGTTCTCTAATATGACATGCTTCATGAAGTGGTATAAATAAAGAGTTAAGAGATGAAAAATAAGAAAGCAAGCAATATGATATAGAGATACCTTCACAAGCAAATGCAAGGCCTTCACCCGTTTTATGAGTCCTTTTGGCTTGTTTGTCCTCATGATAACAAGTTATAGGTGTGTCGATTCCAAGAGACTAAAGACTATGCATTTCAACTCAAACAACAAAAAAATTGACTTCCTCCAAAAGTCATAACATGATTGTCACCATATAGATTTCATAAAAATAATTTCTCAAAAGTTAATTAACAGATTTCAACCATCATAACACAAATGTGAGATAGATAAGTTTATGTCATGTTATAGAGGCACAAAGCAAACAAGTTAAGTGTGTTAAAAACATAACACAAATCTTAAGGCTAACTCACATGTGCAACTTACACTAATGGTAAGAGCACTCACCCTGACAAAATTTGTCTTGGGTGAACCTACACAAACTTTTTCAAGATTCTTATTGACAACAATGTTGTATCTAGAATGAAGACTTTATATGACTTGCTCAACAAGAATATCATTGATACTTTTATCTTAAACATTGCTAGCAACACATGCTTTGCCAATATTAGCAAGGTTTGCTTTCTTCCCAAACCGGACATTTCTTAACATGCTTTTTGACATTTTCATGCTTTCCATATTCAAAAGCTTTAGCATGCTTAAAATGAGGTACAATCTCTGTATTCCTAGATGTATTTTCTATTTCACAATATTCAATGAATTTATAGCACTTGGACTTGATATGACCTACGATATTGCAAAAATGACATATAGGAACAAAAGAAGAGATTTTACCTTTCGAAGTTTGAGAAGCACAAATGGGAGTTTCAAGAGGTATCTTGTTCATCAATTTGTTCTTGGTCTTGAAACATCTCTTCTTAGGAGCTTTCTTGTCAACAATGACATTGTCCTCGCTTGTAGGAAGTAAAGCTTCTATGAGCTTCTCCTCAACTACCAAGTAGCTTGAGCCTCCTAATAAAAAACTAGAGATTATCATATCCCTCTCAAGAACAACCCCTTCAACTTCTCTAAGCTTCTTGGCAAGAGAATTCTTTTCACTCAAGAGTCTCTGAGTTGTTCAAACAAACTCATCCACTTGTAGCTTGATCAAATCATCCTTCTCAACAACCTCTCTTAAGGCTAACTTCAAATCTTCTTCGAGGCAATATAGGTTGGATTATCACTTAAGTACTCTTGATGATTTGGATCAACCTCCTTGTCCAATGAATCTTGACAAACATCCTCTAGGATAGTGTGAGAGGCCGTGAATGCAAAAAGTTCCTCACCAACTCTTCCTCACTAGAAGACTCATCACTAGAGCTCTCCTCTTCACTAGAGTCATCCTTACTCTTTGCAAACATCTTCATTGTGTTGCTTGAGTAAGTGATCAAATCTAATTTGATCATCATATGGGGAACACAAATTTCTTCTTCCTTGCTTTTGTAATGAGAAAGATTTTTGCCGTTAGAAAACCGTCCGTCAAAACAATTTATAAAACCTATGCGATGCGTTCACAAGTATAAATACGAGTAAAGCAGTAAGCACGGGTGTCGTCCACTGAGATCAGGGTAGCAGTGATAAGATTAGGATTAATAAAACTAGTGTGCATAAAAGTAAAAGTAAAAGTAAAAGTAAATGGTAGGTGAAAATATAATATAAACTAGACTATGAATGCAAATTAAATGGGATGTGAATGGAGTGATGAATGTATGAAGATGGAACTACGGAGATGATGGACTCGTAATTGAATATTGAGGCGATTGCAACAAACTCTCAATTAAGCATTTAATAACAAATGTAACCAACCTAGGGTGTATAGTGTTTGCTATATATCTCTAGCAAGCGGTCAACCTAGGGTGTATAGTGAAGACCTCCTACTAGAGATTAATCCCCCTAAGCAACCAACAATGGCTAGTTGCTCAATTTGGACATTTAGCATGAAAGCTCATCTTTCTAACTATGGCTCACTTCCAATTCCGTCACAAGTGGCCGACCTAGGGTGTATAGTGAAGGCCATCCGTTTGAGGTCAAATGAGGCTCGAAGTTATTCAACCAGATTCTACGCGAATGTTAATTCTTGCAAAATCACTAAAGTAGCCAACCTATGGTGTATAGAGAAGGCTTCTAATCCTCTCACAAGTGCCGACCTAGGGTGTATAGAGCCAGACACCCGTTCGAGGTTAGATTAAGGGTACGGTTTGTAGAGCCAGATTTCTGGAAATCCTTCCATTTAATTGAGCATTAGACAACCTAATTACCTACTCAAGTAATACAAATTAACATGCTAAGAGGGTGTATCCAAGCAAATCAATAATGGAAATCAATCAAGCAATGGAATAGAGAATAGATAGATTAAATATAAAACATAGAGTTTATGGACAAAGCCCAAATATCCTTCAAACAAATAACATCAACCCCATAGTGGGGTATTTTAGCTACTCATGTTCATTACAACAAATACAAAACTAAGAGAGAGATTGAGATAAAACTCTTGAAGAACTCTCTTTCCTTGAAGCTTGAATCCAAGTCTCATAGTTGCCTTTGAGTTGAGTAGAGACGGTTTGGATGAGAGGGAGAGTGTATTTAAGAGCTAAGTTATAGTAAGTTGCTAAAAATATATGTATGGGAGCTCATGGGTAGAATGGCATGAGGTTCTATTTATAGGGGATACAAAATTAGGTCACTTAAGCTTGAAAACAGAAGCTGTTGCGAGTAGAGTGTGGGTCCAGTGCGGGTGAACTGAATAGCACTGTACCTGCACTTTATCTTTTCTTCAACATTTCAGCTCTCGGATCCTATCAATAGTGCAAGTGGAGTGTGGTTGAATGAACCGCACTTGACCCGCACTTTAAATATCATGTGCAATTCCAACTTTCTGTTCTTGGCAACAATGTGGGTGGAGTGCGGTTGGAAGACCCGCACTTTACCCGCACTTTATCTTCTCTGTAGGTATCTGGTCCTGGCTTTGGCTTGGAGTGCGGTTGGGACCCGCACTCTAAGAGTTACTGATGACCCTTTGTCTTTCCTTCAGCCACCTTTGGCCCCTTTTTGGCCAAAACTCCTGCAACATGCTTCTGACACTAGAATTACATATATTGCCTACAATTAGCACCAATGAGCCTATTAGACATAAAATATAGAAAAAAACAAAAGAACGAGACAAAGGAATAGGAAATGAGGGCTGAAATATACAACAATTTAGGCACGATCAATCAACATAGGTTGGCTTATCACTTAAGCACTCTTGATGATTTGGATCAACCTCCTTGTCTAATGAATCTTGACAAACATCCTCTAGGATAGTGTGAGAGGTCGTGACTGCAAAAAAGTTGCTCACCAACTCTTCCTCAATAGAAGACTCATCACTAGAGCTTTCATCTTCACTAGAGTCATCCTTACTCTTTGCAAACATCTTCATTGTGTTGCTTGAGTAAGTGATCAAATCTAATTTGATCATCGTATGGGGAAAAAAAATTTCTTCTTACTTGTTTTTGTAACTTACACTCATTTCAAGCTCATTAACAAAATTGTTAGTAGACAAATGCAATGACAAATAAGAAGAACCTTTTCCACAAATAAAGGAGGACAACTATGACTCAAAAACCTAAGCAATTCACTAGTAAGTATAGCCCAAATCTCGTCGAGAAACGTCCGACGACCCGCTCTGATACCAATTGAAAATAATACAAACTTAGTTAAATTGCTTAAAACAAACATTCATTTGTACCCCTCAAGGAAGCTTTACATACAACACATAATCCAAAAACATCCATACATAGACAATATAATCATGTGATCATTTAGGCAATGTCTACATATATAAGTAGTTGTATGAGGTATAAAACACAAAAATATCAACAACAAAGAATACTTGTATTATGATATTGTTCAAAG
Organism: Acer negundo; assembly: GCA_035582765.1. Lineage (NCBI taxonomy): Eukaryota > Viridiplantae > Streptophyta > Magnoliopsida > Sapindales > Sapindaceae > Acer > Acer negundo. The sequence continues at coordinate 21,399,008 of CM069235.1, read as the reverse complement.
AATTACAAGTGTTAACAAATATAACTATACATCAAAGTAACAATATACAAAAGCATAAAGAATATAAGAATGATCAAATATTTATTGCTTTACAAATCACACTTAACAAATCTTGATTACAAAACTTCACAAGTGATGAATGTACTACAAGATTAAGAACAAACAAATATATATACAAGTAATAAAGAGAGATAGGAAGAATTAACACATGAGATATTTTAACGTGGTAAAACCTCCAAGGAGGAAACATCAACGGGTTGAACTACAACCATTGGGTACTATATATGTATATTGGATGGTAAATTAGAAATTCCACAAAGTGACCAATCCTAGATCACCAACCAATGTAGAATCTATGTCTACCCAACCCTATTGAAAAGTATGAAATCTCTCAATAATGCAAATCCACCATATATTGGACATCATACCAAACCAACATTAATGGAAGATTAGAAATTCCTCAAAAGTGCATACATATCCTGTGTACCTCGCTCTATTGGAGTCCATGGCTATCCATACACCTAAGCCTACCAATAATATAGCCAACTCTCTATCCAAGGCACTCATGCCTCTAGAGAGCCTCCCTTGCATAGTTATGCAGACCTTCCTGATCCTAGCCATGACTCCTTGCTTGCCTATCCGAGTCATCCCAACCCTAAACAAGACTTCTTGCTTGGCTATCCGAACATCACGTTCTAACCAAGACTTCATGCCTTTCACAAGGACTTCTTAGTGTGATCATGTGAATGCAAAATGATAAAATCAAACAATTCAACATAGAAGATGTGATCAATACATTCCATGGCACAAATAGACCTAAACATGTGAAACACAAATCTAATTGTCTAGATGCAAGAACATGTATTAAACCTAGAGTAAGTGAAAATACCTAACACAAAAACTCCTAGTTTCATTCATACAAACAACACTTGAATAGATCATATTCATGAAGCACATATTCAAGATGTCATACATAGACACAATCAAATGCTAGAATCATAAAATGATTTCAATTAATATTCTAGCCAACGAATTAGAGAAAGGATAAAATGATTTCTCAATTAAATCCTAGATTTCTCTAAATAAACATACACATACAATAATCATAGATTACATCAATCATAGGAGTAAAAAAAAATAAAAGGTCATTTATCATAAAATTGATTCAATCAAGTCTCGAACAACCTTAGATATCAAACTAATCACAATACAACTCTCAAACATGTGAAAATCATCGAATCAAAGAAAATAGTTCACACATGTCTCTAATTAGACTTTTGAATAGCATTCACCATATATATACATACATATAGAAGAAGAAACCCCAAGAAAATTGAAGGTTATAATAGAAGAAATCTCAAAGATATGAACACTACCTTGCAATCACGAGATGGTTCGGTTTTCTATATAGAACCACTTAAAAAAAAATCAAAAAGCTGCAAGACCACTTGAAAAAGGTTGAGGACTCGATTATGAACAATCTTCAACTTGAATCACTCAATTCCGACTTCGTATGAGAAAGTTATGGTGTTTGGAAGGTGAGAAAAAGTTGAGAGAAAATTATGCTCTAGAAAAATTCTAATTTTTCTTCTTTTTTTGATATAGGAGGGAATGTGAGGACAAACAGGACATGCCACATCACCTCCATGTGGCCAGCGTGTGGCACATGTGGGCAGAGAACAGCCTTGGCCGTGTGGCACATGTGGCACACCAAGGTTGGCATTTGGCCAATTTTCCTCCTCTCGCGTTCTTCGGCCGTATTCGGGCCTCTAAACTCCGATTTTGAATCCTTCTTTGGATTACAAATCTTGACTCCCTCACACACAACAAAAACTATAAAACTTTGTAAAAAGGTTGAGAATTCATCTAGGAAAACAACGACGAAGATAACTCAATGAATAAGAACGCAAAGTAGCGTAGGTAAGCTATATCGTTTGGACTTGAAACCTAATGAATGAGTAACCGAAATGACCGAGACTCAATAAGGAATCATAAGAGATCATATTCAAGTCCAAAAACAATAAAACGAAAATGAAAAGACACCAAGTTGTAGGGAAAAACGGTTTATACACATAGCGAAATGCGAAAATTAGGTTTGGTATATAACAAAATTTTTCCCTTTTAAAAGATGAACCTTAACCCTTAATTAAATTAATATATAAAAGTACCATACCTTTTGTCGCTTGATCCGATTGACTTTGCGTTGATGGTAATCCGCAAGATCTTCCAATCCAATCATGAACGTGGATCGCCTAGGAGCGTGGTCTCCCTTTCTTTGAATTGAGTACTTGAGGATGGATAACAAAAACTTTTTCTTTTTCGTTAGTCACAAAAAATTCAAAGAGATAACAAAGAACGTTCCTGTCACTTTTGAATTATCAATTTTTTGATCGAAACTCGTGTGAACCTTATTTGAAGATGTGTACAAAGCCTTTTGATATAAAACCTACTAATACACTATCGAAATAAAAACGTTCTCCTCACTTTCTCTCCTTGGCCGAATTTTCTCACACTAGTCTAAGAGTTGGATTCTATTTTCAAGCTATAGAAAAAATAATTCTCTATCTAGCTATTAAGGTTTTTTCAAATTCTCTTTACGCAAATATATATATATATATATATATATATGTATATTTGTCCACCAAATACTGTTAGCACAAAAGTATATATATTGTGCGCAGCATTCTTATTGCCTATAAAAGAAATATATCAATTGCAAAATACAACTTGCCTATAAATATATATATATATATATATATATTAAAAAAAATTGCGCAACAATTCTTTTTCCTATATTATATATATTGCCAAGTTCTTCTTTGTCAATAAAATATATGGTGGCCGAATTCTCTTGTGAGTGTTCTTTAGAATTCCAAACTCTAATCTAACTCTTTAATGTATTTGTGACTATATCAAAAACTTTCTGATTTGACTAAATAAATAAATTCTTTTTATTTATCTACTTACCAAATATAGTCTTCAATATTTATTATACTACCATCAATAGTATAATACTAAGAAACATATTTTCTATTCAGAAAAAAATTTGATTCTTAATTAATTAATTAATTCTCATTTAATTAAATAATAAAATAAAATAATATATTAGACTAATATAATAGCCTTGCCACCCAAGTACCATACATGGGCCATATATTATTTTTCCATTTTATTTAATCCATTAGACTTTAAATAAAAAGCCCACATGTGAACTAGATCCATTATTACTAAAAGAAAAAAAACTCACATACCTTTCATTAATTTATTAATATAATTGAACAGCCCATTAAATAAATAATGTGCAAATTATATTCTTAATATATTAAGTACAATTCTAGATGGGCCCATAAATTGGTCCGGTAAAATATATCAAGTATTCCATGCAAGTCCGTGTGGATTGGGGATCTTGGCGGGCTATCTAAATTTAAGCTTCAATAGAAATAACCCAATCATAATCAACAAATGATTTACTTAGGTCCGATCTATTAATTTTAGCTTATTCCACTAAATAGCTAAAACTGTACTCTTAAATAAAGATAGAACAAGTAAATGTTTCTCATTCAAACCCTAGACAATCTTGTAGGAGATAGTGTATCCTCGTGAATAATATCAGTAATTGTCAAGTGATCATAGACCGCCTATAGCTCTCCTAGTTACCATATTTACTCATATGACCACATTTTGAATTTGGATATTTTGACTTGTCTAGAAGCCATGTTTCAATAGTCACTATCGAAAACTTAACGTTAAGATTTAATATCCAATACCTCAAAACATCAATATGATAATATTATACTCTCATTTTAATAAATGGAGCCATGATGTCCATATCTATAAATGAAGTTCTCGAGCGATTAACAAATGAATACCACCAAACTATCGAGGATAGACTATGCTATATAATCGTACTCATTGATAACTAAAATGATAACACGTATAACCATAAGTCCATCATTTATCTCATTAAGATATACTCTCCAATTATCTTCATAATGAAAACTTTTATCTACTGACGGTTCTAGATAAAGTATTTCATTGTGATCCTATTCAATGCACCTAGTGCACTATATTCTTTTACCCAAAGACACTTTGATGATTTTAGACTCATCATATCTCATTTGATCCCACCCAAATGCTAGTAAAAGAATCTACAACTTTAACAAGGTAAAGGTGCCAAACCTTTATCTTAAGTCATGAACAATATTCAAGACTAACTAAAGGATTGTGTCTACCTCTTACATATCCAGATGTACGAACAATTCTTTATATATCATAGTCTTTTGACCTTGTGATTATTTACTTTGACAAATATAATACTTAAACTATAAATGCTATAAGATTTGTTAAATCAGAAATCACTTTATTAATATGAAAAATTGTCAATTACATTATTACACTCTTGCTATTGAGCATAATCCTAACACAAGTCACATACATATGTCGTTTCCTAGACATAGTCCTAGAACATGCTTTTTCCAATAAGTATTAATTTAAATCTAATGCATGAGCATATATTGCCAAGTGTGTGAAAGTTTTAAATAAATGTTGTTCAACTATGCAGGGACACAAATGAATGACATGTGTGATGAGAATCAAGAAGCATCATCAAATGATCCATTGCTTGTTCCAGTTGGGCCAATTACAAAGGCAAAGAGGATCGAAGAAGCATTTAATGGGGTATGATTTTGAGCAGCTGAAGTCTAAGTTCGGCCTACATGAAGACCAAATCCGAGCTGAACTTCGTGGGCCTCTAGAGAGAGCATTTGAATTCAGATCGTCTATTATAATATGTTTTCGGAAAGCCTAAGACGATTTGTACAGATGTTATGAAGACTCCATCCTCCAAAGAAGATCACAATAGGCCCAATTCGGCCATCTATTTTGTTGCGCCTGAGGAACAAGCTAGGGTTTGGATGAGTCTGAATTTTAGGATATTTCCTATTTTATTTATTTTCCAAATAAAGAGTCAATATGTTTCCCAATTGCATGGCTGATTTTGTTTCCCAAATGAAGCTTTTCAAATAAGGAGCAAATCAACCAGTTGTTAGTTTTAGTCTTTATTTATTTCCTAAATTTGTTTGCATTTATTTTCCTGATTGTAAGGCATTAATTGCCGAATATTTTATTTCCTTTGCGTTCTTTCTAGGGCTTAGATATTTTTAACATTTAAGGGACTCATGGATGTATTATTGAAAAGACTTTGGAATGAAATAATTATTTGAGAGAACGTTTTCTCTTTGGTTCTTCATTGAACTATGAATTTATCAAGGGTTATACCTTGTGGTGTTCAAAACCCTGACTTATCACTCACCTTCTTCTCTTCTTGAGTGTGGCGTCAACAACCTTCTTGATATCGTTGGTTCTTATCTCTTTATAGATAACGGGTCGCGGTTCTTTATTTTCTTTGTTTTTTATAAACTTGAATTTAGAAAACGATCCTTTGAATCCATATGTTGGTTTCGGGTCTCATTGTTCTTGGTAAGGTTCATATCAATGTGTGTGTGTGTGTGTGTGCATAAGCCTTGTAAGAGGAATGAGGTCTAAATTACCTTCACTGTGCAACTTAGCACATTTCTCTTTGAATACTCCATCTTGCATGTGTTGTGGCCAAGTCTTTCTTTTAAAGCTTTGAATCATCAATTCTAAGACCACTAAACTATACAAGAAAAACACCATTTTAATATGGAATACATGCCAAGACAAACCAAAATCCTAAGAACAACATACCAAACCAACATCGATGGAAGATTAGAAATTCCTCAAGAGTGCATACACATCTCTCTATTAGAGTCTATGTCTATCCATACGCCTAGGCCTACCAATAATGTAGCTAACTCTCTATCCAAGGCACTCAAGCCTCTAGAGAACCTGCCTTACATAGCTATCCGGACCATACCGATCCTAGCCATGACTTCTTGCTTAAGTATCCAAGTCCTCATGACTCTAATTAAGTCTCCTTACTCGGTTATCCGGACACATTTTCCTAACCAAGTCTTCCTTGCTTGACTATCCGGATGCATTGTCCTAGTCAAGACTTCATGCCTTTTACAAGGACTTCCTAGTGTGATCATATGAAAGCAAATGATGCAAACAAGCAATAAAATATAGAACATGTGATCAATACATTCCATGGAACAGCTAGACCTAAACATGTGAAAACACAAGTGATATGAACCTCACCAAGAATAGTGAGACCCGGAACCAACATATGGATTAAAATGATCGTTTTGTAAATTCAAGTTTATATAAATAAAGAAAATAAAGGACCGCGACCCGTTATCTATAAAGAGATAAGAAAAAACGGTATCAAGAAGGTTGTAGACGCCACACTCAAGAAGAGAAAAAGGTGAGTGATAAGTCAGAGTTTTGAACGCCATAAGGTATAACCCTTGATAAGTTCATAGTTCAATGAAGAACCAAAAAGAAAACGTTCTCTCAAATAATTATTTCATTCCAAAGTCTTTTTTAATAATACATCCACGAGTCCCTTAAATATTAAAAATATCTAAGCCCTAGAAAGAACGATAAAGAAAATAAAATATTCAGTAATTAATGCCTTACAATCAAGAAAATAAATGCAAATAAAATAAGGAAATAAATAAAGATTAAAACTAACAACTAGTTGATTTGCTCCTTATTTGGAAAGCTTCATTTGGGAAACAAAATCAGCCCTTCAATTGGGAAACAAATTGACTCTTTATTTGGAAAATAAATAAAACAGGAAATATCCTAAAATTCGGACTCATCCAAACCCTAGATTGTTCCTCACGCGCAACAAAATAGATGGTCAAATTTGAGGCTGTTGTGATCTGTTTTGGAGGATGGAGTCTGCATAACATATGTAGATATTGTCTTGGGCTTTCCGAAAACATATTATAATAGACGATCCGAATTCAGATGCTCTTTATAGAGGCCCACAAAGTTTAGCCCGGATTTGGTCTTCATGTGGGCCGAACTTGGACTTCAACTGCTCATAATCAAACCCCATTAAATGTTTCTTTAATCCTCTTGGCCCTTGTAATTGGCCCAACTGGAACAACCAATGGATCATTTGATGATGCTTCTTGATTCTCATCAACAAGTAACATAGTCTAGATGCAAAATATGAATTAAACCTAGAGCATGTGAAAAACACCTAACATAATTAGCTCCTAGTTTTCATTAACACAATCAACACTTGAATAGATCATATTCATGAATCACATATTCAAGATGTCATACAAATACACAATAAAAATGCTAAAATCATAAAATGATTTCAATGAATATTCTAGCCAGAGAATTAGAGAAAAGATAAAATAATTACTCTATTAAATCTCAGATTTCTCTAAAAACACATACACATACAAAAATCCTAGATTACATCAATCATAGGATTAAAACAAAATTCAAGGTCATTTATCATCAAAATGATTCAATCAAGTCTCAAACAACATTAGATATCAAACTAATCATAATAAAACTCTTAAACATGTGAAAATCATAGAATCAAAGAAACTAATTCACATATGTCTCTAATTAGACTTTTGATTAGGTTTGATTATGAAGCTATCTTTCTCAATAGCATTCATCATACATATACATACATGAAGAAGAAGAAACCCCAAGAAAATTGAGGGTTATAAAAGAAGAAATCTCAAAGATAAGACAACTACCTCAAGATCATGAGTTGGTTCAGGTTTCTGTGCAGAACCACTAGAAAAAAATCAATCAAACAGCTGCAAGACCATTTGGAAAAGGTAGAGAACTCGATTATTAACAATCTCTAACTTGAATCTTTCAATTCTGACTTCGTATGAGAAAATTATGGTGTTTGGAAGATGAGAAAAAGTTGAGAGAAAATTCTGCTTCTTTAATGAAATGGGAGGGAATGAGAAACTTTTAAAAGAATTCAAGAGAAGGAAAATACAGGCCAACCAAAAGCTGACATGTCACCTCTACTTGTGGGGCACGTGTGTCACACGTGGGAAGAGAGGTTGTCTAGCCATGTGGCACACCAAGGTTGGCCTTTGGCCAATCTTGCTCCTTTCGCGCACCTCTCTTGTTCTTTGGCCGTATTCAGGCCTCTGAACTTCGATTTTGAATCCGTCTTCGGATTACGAATTGTGACTCCCTCACGCATAACAACGAATCAAAAATTTGCAAAAAGGTTGAGAATTTATCGTGGAAAAGGATGACGAAGACAACTCAACGAATAAGAACGCAAAGTAGCGTAGCTACATCGTTTGGACTCGAAACCTAATGAATGAGTAACTGAAATGACCAGGACTCAATAAGTAATCATAAGAGATCATGTTCAAGTCCAAAAAAAATAAAACAAATACAAGTAGACACCAACTCACACACATATGCCGTTTCCTAGACATAGTCCTAAAACATGCATTTTCTAATGAGTATCAATTTAAATCTAATGCATGAGCATATATATATATTTTTTTTGGTTAAATAAATAGTATCATAGAAAAAGGAAAGAATATACAAATACAAGGGGCATACCCTAGGAAAAAAAGAAACCAGAGCACAAAGGCCCAAAATAAGCTCAAAAACAAGAGTTAAACAAAAGCTTTAGCAAAGCAAAAACCCAAAAGAAAGAGCAAACAAACAGCCAACAGCACAATGATCATCTAGAGGTGATATTCCCAATTCATAGTAATGAAAGGACAATCCTTCAAATTGATAGAACAGAGCCGGCTACAAATAGTGTCAAAAATGACAGCATGTAATTACTTCTCTGTTGTTGAATAGTCAATTGTACGTCATTCAAAATCCAGGATAAGTAATATATAACATGCGGGTCTTTGCCAACCCTCTGGCCCAAAACATGCACCTATAACATGATGAGTCAAGGCCCTTTGAGGCCTGAGCTGTTTGACTTTAATAAGGTTTTTTTTTTTTTTTTTAACTTAAAATAGTACTTGTGATCGAAAATATTTTAATACAATCACAATGTAATTATGTAAATATCACTCGTTGTAGAGGGTGGAAAAGTGTTATTGAAAAATTGTAATGTGAATCCCACATCGAAAATAAAAAGGGATTAACATTGTTTATAAGTAGTAAAATAATGTCTAGACATTGAACAATATGCCTCCCAACTGGGCCTAGCATATTAACCTATTGAAGTAACAATGGGCTTTGGGTCTTGGGGTTCTTGGGCTTGTCTCTAGATGAGCTAGAGCCCTTTGAGCCCTAGGCTAGTTTGACTTTAATAAGTTATTTTTTAACTTAAAATAGTATTTATGATCGTAAATATTTTAATAAAATCACAACGTAATTGTGTAAATATCACTCGTTGCTGAGGGTGGAACAGTGTTACTGAAAAACTGTAATGAGAATCCCACATCGAAATATAAAAAGGGATTAAAATGGTTTATAAGTAGTAAAGTACTGCTTATACATTGAACAATAGGCCTCTAAACTAGGCCTAACATATAAACATATTGAAGTAACGATGGGCTTTGAGTCTTGTGGTTCTTGGGCTTGTCTCTTGATGAGCTAGAGCTCTTTGAGGCATGGGCTAGTCTAACTTTAATAAGGTTTTATAAATTATTTTATTTATTTATTTATTTATTTATTTTTTTAAGATAGATGTATGTTACATTTATAAAAAGCACAAAGAGAAATGAAGTTTCTGGATTACAATTTTGTTTCTTTTTTTTCCATATATACTACTGTTGTTGATATGAATGATGTAAGAACAATTGGCATGTATGCTTGGTGTTGGATTATTGTCAATTATTTCATTACAAAAAAATAAATAAAACTTCTCTTACTAGACAAAAATATTAAATATATCAAACTTGGACACTAGGACAAGGGGGATGTAAACCTGTACCTAAAGCTCAATCAATCCTCTTACTTTGTTGGACATTAGATTCACCACCCCTATTATATTTTTATCTATTTACCTGTATCGACTGTTATCACACATTCCAAATGATGTTTACCTGAATCTAAAGTAATCACACATTTTAAATGATGTTTACTCATATCGAGTGTAATCACACAATACAAATGCAAATCGAATAACGGAAATAGACTTAATTTTAAAAATAACTGATTGCTGTTTAAAATTGAAACGCATTTATTGTTTTTGTCAGTTGCATTAATTGTTTTTTAAATTTGAAAAAAAAAAAATGATTGTTTTACCTAGGGAACAGTTAATGAAGCTAAAATTTAAATTGTCTTGTATTAAATGGTAACATGCTTAACAAGTTTATAGGTAAACAACATGTAGAGGTGTTTAGTACACCGTTGTTCTATAGACTACCCTATATATATATATGTGTGTGTGTGTGTGTGTATGGGCAGGACTCATGGCCCAATTTTTTTACACAATATTTTACACAATTTATTGTCCATTGGATTTTAGTTATTTGGATGGACAAGATTCAATGGTTTTTAATCTCTCTTTTATTTTCTTCATTTAACATTTGTATTTTCTATACCCTATTTATTATTTCCTCCCTTTTATATTTTATTCAATTATTCAATTATCTCTCTTTTTTTTTTTTTTTTTTTTTTTTTTTTGGGTAAGTAAATAGTATCATAGAAAGAGAGAAAAAATGTACAAATACAAGGGGCATACCCCAGGAAGCAAAGCAAGAGCTAAACAAATGCTCAAAACAAGCACAAACACACGAGCAAACAAGAAACAAGAGCTCGTAAAGGGCTCAAAACAAGCTCAACGAAAAGAGCAAGCAACAAACAAGAGCAAAGCAAAAAAATTAATTAGCGTTAACAATCCAATTCAAAGTAATAAGCAGGTGATCCTTTAGATTGATAGAAGAGAGCCGACAGCGAATGGTGTCAATAATTGTGCGAACAACAACCGAACTAGACTTTTTGGTACCTTCAAAAATTCTACAATTGCGCTCTCTCCAAATATGATAAACAGCCACAACAAGACAAAGCTTCTTTGTGACAATAATAGGGGTGTCCCCTCTCCAATGGGCAGAAGCCCAAGCAATAAAAGCATTCCAACCAAGGCCATTCCAAGGAGACCCACAATAATTCAGAAGTTGAGTCCAAATGGCTCTACTGAAAGAGCACTCAAAGAAAAGGTGAGCATGAGATTCAAGATGGGAGTTACAAAGAACACAAGTAGTAACAGCCCTAGGGTCATATTTATGAATGCGGTCACGGGTAGAGAGCCTACCTCTAACAGCCATCCAAAGGATAAAACTCATTCTCGGAATATTTTGAGGGAACCAAACCAGCTTGAACCAAGGAACAAGAGGGTGAGGGGCTTTAAGAGAAGCCAAAGCAGAAGAGGCAGAGTAAATACCATTGGAAGAAGGGAGCCACCGAATACTATCCTCTAGATCGGAGTTAGGATTGTAAGTAGGTATTCGACTTCTAATTTCAACAAGATCAATGGACATAGCAACTGGCCATCTCCAAGAATCACCAAGAACAATGGTATTAACCGCTGCGTTGATAGGGAGGCCGGAATCATAGACCACACGGGGGCTCCATTTCAAAAGGAGAGCACCATTCGGATGCCAATTGTCTTCACGTTTTTTCTTCTTTTTTCTCTCTCTTAATATTTTATCTCTTTGTCTTTTCACATTTTTATTTTACCAATATCAACGTTGTCCATTGATATCAAAAAAAAAAAAAAAAAATTGTAATAAATTATTAGCATTTTTTTTATATTCTTTCAAAAGTCAGGAAAAAAAAAAGAAGAGAAGTTAATTACCGTGAAAAAAAACTTCAATTAAAATTCATGAGAGTGTACTACATTCAACTAGTAATGATAATTTGTTGAACCACATATTTTCTCATACGAGTTTGAATGACATATGACAACTCCAGATATCACATAGTTACTTATTTTTATTTCTTTAATATGATTTCTATTATAAATCATGGAGATATTAAGCTTTCTCTTTCTAAATTTATGCCAAAATTATTGCATCTAATTGTTTTTTAACCTATTTAAAACAAAAATTGTGTTTGTAACCTGCCATACCAAATACATTAACAAAGTCAATATTAGTGAAAATAATACTATTTGTTAGTTTTAAAAAATCACATAATAAGAGTGCATGAAAAGATAAAACAAAAAAGTTTTTTTTTAAAAAAAAAAATAGAGGAGAGTGAAAAACCAACCGATGATGCATGAATAAAATTTCTAGTTTTATCTGAAAGTAATAGGAGGGGAAAAAAGAAATAAGATCAGTATAGAAAGAGAGAAATAAAAACAAACAAAAAAGAGCGAAAAAAAATAAAGAAAAAAATAGTTGAAAGAGAGAAATTAAAAGAGGAGAAAGAATGGAATAAAATAATAAAATTTAGGAGAGAGAATTGAATAAATAGGGGAGAAAATACAAATGTTAAATGAGGAAAGAGAGAAGAGATTAAAAATCATTGAATCTTATCCATCAAAACAACTAAAATCTAATGGATAAGAAATTGTGTAAAATCTTTTGTAAATAAATGGGGCCATGGATCCTGCCCTATATATAGGTAGAGTGAATTTCTCATGAGAGATCCCTTATTTTAATTTCGGTAAGGATCATGATGAAAACATATTGATTTTAATTAATTTTAATCTGAATTTTTTTTATGAATGATGAGTTTATTGAAATCTACATATGAACAAAATTTGAGAATTTTTTGAATACTAGAACTATTTTTCTTGAATATTTCTATATTTCGTTTATTTTCCGATGCCTTCATATTTCATAAAATTTGGATAAATAGTTATAGTGTTCAAAAAATTCTTAAATTTTCTTCATATATAGATTTCATTGAACTCATCATCCGCAAAAAAAATTCAGATTAAAATTAATTAAAATCAATGTATTTTTCATCATGGTCCTTATCAAAATTAAAATAAGGGATCCCTCATGAGAAACAAACTCTCTCTCTATATATATATATATACGGTCCTATTCTGGTCAGTGCGTACTGATGTAACTACATCAGTACCAATGCATGTGAACCACTGATTATGGAGAAGCTTACCAAGTTCATATACTTTGAGTCAAAGTATGTAAATCTAATGGTCTATATCTAACGCACTAATGAAGTTATATAAGTGCGTACTGACTTAAACATTTATATATATATATATATATATATATATGGAACAATTTATAGAACACGGGTGTACTCGTACACCGTGTAGAAAATATTGCGATCAAAGCTTGGATCACACCTTTTCAAATTATAATCACAATATTTCCTACACGGTGTTTGGAAACAACGATGTTCTCTCTCTCTCTATATATATATATAATCATCATCTATCAAACATGATTACCTATTTACATTACAATAAGTTTCTTATTACAAAGCTTGACAATGAAATGAACAAAAGTACTTTTATTGCATATGAAAACTGTAAGTGCTATAGAATTCCCAGATTAATAATTGTGAACGCAGATGGAGAAATTGTTTCAAATCTCATAACAAATCATGTGATTTGTCAAGGAGAATTTGGCCCTATTGTTCCCCACCACCATGGAAGCAGCCACATGCTCATCAATTAATTTGTTAGTTGGCTTAGCCATTTCAAGTTGTGGTGTTAGCCATATATTTGATCTGAACTGTTTTGAAAAAAAAAAAAAAAAAAAAAAAAAAAAAATTCTTATAATAACAGATCATTGGACTAATATTTTTAGTTCAATAATTTTTTTATGTACATTTTTCATTTAATGTACTCCTTTTTATTTTTTATTTTTTATTTTTTTGGATTTAATTTACCCAAACAATTATAGTTCAAAAAAGAAAAATATTAAGAGACAAGGCCATGTGTTGCAACATGCCATGGTGAGCAGAATAAACCATATGTATAGGTTGTCTTTGTCATGACTTACAATTTTCCACAGGTTGAAATCAATGTCCAGTCAACTTAACAACACATCACATTAAAAAAAATCAATTTTATTTATATTAAAAGAAAAAATAATAATTTTTTGATACATCAACATCATTAATTACGAGTAGTTTAGATTTCTGTATTTTTCATTTTTTTTTGTTAATAACCTATAAGAATCTTTAATTAAATGTATTCAAGTAAAAGCTAACATCAATTAGCAAACACTTTTGTAGCACTGATAGTCGATATTTTTTTATTTTTTGAAAAAAAGGAGCATATAATAAGAGAAAAGGGTTAAAAGACACAAGGCGATCACCCATAACAATAGAATTCACACAAGTCGGGAACTCCACCAACAAAAAACTATCAGCCCCAATAGTTAACTCCAATTTAGCCAAGCAATGAGCAGCCATATTGGCTCTCCTAGGGACAAAAGCCACCTCACAATAGGAGCCATCCAGCAAAAGACTTATAAAAACACCAAATCAGAGCAAGGAATAACCTTAGAATTAACGATATTAACCAGTCTAAGCATCCCACTCGATCAAGAAAGGCCAAAGACCAGACTCATGAGCAAAAAACAAGCCCCTAAGCAATTCCAAAGCCTTGGCAGTTAGCGGTGGATACCTGGCCCCAACACTCTGGGAACTGCACCCTAGCACCTCTCCATGAGAATCTCTAATAATAATTCTAATACCCACCTTCCCATATTCAACATCAGTCGCTGCATCCGTGTTCACTTTGAACCTCCCCTGATAAGGATGGATCCAACTGGAAGTATCCAACCCTTTCTCACCTAAATCTTTGCTTTCCATAGCATTGGTCTTTCGAAAATCAGAAACAAAAGACAAAGCCCAAGGCACTACATCTTCATTGATCGGTCTATTTCTATACATGTTTTAGGTCCCTATTGCCTATTATTTATGCTTTGTTCTTGAGTAAATTAGGTTGTTTAATGTGTTTATTGAGCATGTGTATGCCTATCCCATTCAAGTGATGTTAAATCTTATTTTGGAAGAAAAGAAGTCGAAAGATGGAGAAAAGGAGTATATTTGAAGAAACCATGGAAAGTTGATTTTCAGTCAGTGTAGAACAGCCAGGTTTCGGGGCCCATATCTCTCAGCTCCAATTGAATTGTGTGTCCTACCACCTATGGATTGAAAGCCCCAGAAGTCTAGTTTTCGGCACACTTTTTGGATCGCAATTATGATATTCCTATAAGACATTATTGATGAGAATAAGGGAGCTGCACTAAGGGATCCATTGCATGTTCCGGCTGGTCCAATAACAAGAGCAAGGGCCAAGAGATTCAAAGAGGCACTCAACGGCCTGATTCAAGACACTTGGGCTGATTCTGAAGTTTTAAAGTCTAAGATGAGCCCACATGAAGACCAAGGCTTAATTAACGTCAACAATACAATTAATTGGGCCAAATAAGAGAAGCTTAGGCGTGAAGCATAAGCTGGGGTGTGTGGAGGAGATTTAATTTTAGTTTTTTCCTTTTTAGTTTTTAGAGAATAAAGAGTTGATTTGTTTCCCAAATTAAGAGGCTGATTTGTTTCCAGTTTTAGCTTTCCAAATAGGGAGCAAGTCAATAGTTGCTTTTTTTAGTTTTAGTTTTAGTTTTATTGTCTTTCCCATTTGTAAGGCCTTTGGCTGATTTCTCTTTTTTCCTTTCTTGTCCATTAGGGTTTTAGTTTATACGGAACCCTTTAATGTATTATTTCAGTAGACTTTGATTGAATTAAAAATTAAGAGGATTTTTTTTCTCTTTTGTTCTTTGAGAACAATTTGAACTTATCAGATTTTCTCTGTGGCATTCATCCTTGACTTATCAATCAAGTATTCCATCCTTGATTGTGGCGTCCTCCTTATACCAAGGTTCATATCTCTTTATAGGTGTTGGGTCGCGGTTTTCCATCCAAAAACCTGAGCTTAAAACGATCTTAGGCATCAAACCGGCGAGGTTCATATCATTTGGTATCAGAGCTTAGGCTTCGAAAATCAGGTTTAATCTATCCCTGTTCTTCTTTCTTCTTTGATTTCATACCATCAAAAAAAAAAAAAAAGTTCCTTTGAAAGGTCATATAGTTGAACTTATATCAACTAGTGTTATTCTACTTCTTGATTTCGTGTATTGATATTCAAAAAAAAAAAAAATGTCGTAGAATCTCATCTTTGTTATTGTTGTTCTCTAACTTTTTCATTCCAGACTCTTTGTGATTTGTTTAGTGTGAACGTGGCTAAGAAATCCTGATTATTGTTTGATTAGTTTGATAAGAACTTTTGAAAAAATAACGAGTGGAAAAAGGCAAGAGTGGTGAGTACATATTGAGGGTAAAAACCGATTTTTATTGTGTGAAAACATGAGTGTTGAGTGATCTGAATTTTTTTTTTGAGTGAAACACGTGAGGGAGTGTTGTGAGGTCTTTTTTTTTTTTTTTTTCTAATCTTAATTTTGCAGGGAAAACATGTTTGAAAATAAAGATAAAGGCGTTACTGTTGATTCTTCCATACCGGCGGACCTAAAACTTTGGAAAGAGACATTAGTAGGGGAGATGAGACAGATGATGAGGGGTGAATTGGAACAATTACATGAGCGCTTAGATCAAGTGGAGAACTCATGCACGGAACAGCCACAACTCGTTACACAAGCACGTAGGAGAGAGAGAGATCCGGTTAGAGAAGAAGTCAATGATTATTATGGGGATGATAATGACATAGAGGAGGATGATCGCATGTCCAATGTGGGTGCGGGTAGATTTAGGCGTGGAATTAGAGGTAGAGGCGCTAGGTTTGGGAATAGAGAAGATATGTATGGGAATAGAGGAGATAGGTATGGAGAGAGGGTTGATAATAATTTAGGTAGTATTAAGGTGAAAATTCCAACCTTCCAAGGTAAAACTGATCCTGAAGCTTATTTGGAGTTGGAGAAAAGAATAGAATTGGTGTTTGATTGCCATGACTATTCCGAGTTTAAGAAGGTGAAGTTGGTTGCCATAGAGTTTACTGATTATGCTATTGTTTGGTGCGATCAATTGATTGTGAGTAAGAGACGAAATGGAGAGAGACCTATTGAGACGTGGGAGGAGATGAAAACTGTTATAAGGAGGCGATTCATTCCGGGTCACTATTATAGGGGTTTGTTTCAGAAATTGCAAACTCTTACTCAAGGGTCTAAGTGTGTTGAAGACTACTACAAGGAGATGGAGATAGCCATGATTCGGGCCGATATAGAGATTCATATCATTTGGTCCAAGGGGAGATGGTTCATATCAGTTATAACTAATTTAGTAACCAGAGGTCAGAGCTGGAAAGTCCACCACCGCCCAAACAGCTCAGCGTGCACAACTGTCTACGGAGCGACCTGGGCAGCGGTGAAGAGCAAAAGAACCCTACTGCCCATGCAACTTGCCTGGGTAGCGGTCTAGGGAGTGGTCGGGCATAAATCTTGTTCGCTCAGGACAATAAGTGACCTATTTTTTAGAGAAGTATATATAGAAGTTGGTGTCTTATTTTCAAGAGGGAGCCACAGAAGGGGATTAGACCTAAAAACACCATTATTTCACATTCATTCATTCCATTAATTATTTCATTCAATTCCATCCATCCTTGGAGGATTCTTGGAAGCAAGCGAAGGGAGGTTCCAAGCCATAGAATGGAGCCGTCCCCTATCACTTTGACCACCACACACATGGGTTTCCTCTACATATCTTTAAAGTTTTCATCTTCTCCATTGATGTGTAACTAAACCTCATTCTAGGGGATTGATGTAACCAATTTTGGACAACTCTATGTAATCAATTAGTCTATCTTTTGTTAATCAATTGTGTTTTAGTCTTGTCTATTGAATTAATTGTTCTATTTTACTTGCTCGTATTATTTTGTGGCCTTAATTGATTTGGGTTTGTGATTTAGTTTATCCATGAGATTATGGTTTATGTGTGAATGACCTTTTCCATTTAAACCATAATCATAAGCTTAATAGACTTGAAAATTAATGTTTGCATGGCCTTGCTGCGTTGATTTGGTTTAGAGTTTTGTTCCAATGGATTTCTTTACCATCACTTGACACATGGCCTTTGTGCGAGTGGGGGGAAAGAGATTCGTTCTTAATTGTTTATCATCAAAACAAGTCCTAAACTTTATTGAAGTGTTTATTGACACTGATTGAGAACATTAAGTGTCTAAGTAAGGTACATCGATTTCCAAGTATTTCTCTCCATATATTCATCCCTCATGTGATTTGATTTGATTTTAGTTTTTAGTTCAAGTATTCATAATTTAGGTTAGTGATCGCGCTCCAAATGTTCACATTTAGCGCTCTCTTACTTAGCTTTTGTAACCATTTTACAAGTCCTTTTAGGTGTTTAATGTTGTAAATAAGTGTTTTTCAGGTATTTCAGCTTATCAAGGGTATTCTAGACCAAACTTGAGGAAAGTAGCAAAATCGTGGGCAAAACAAGGCAATTACGTAATTATGGAGAATCAGGGGTAAAAGTGCAAACCTGTAGCATATTTTGTATATTCGGTGATTAGAGAAAAGGTCAGTGGCCCTATTTGTAATTTGCTAACCAAGGCACGCAAAAGGCTGCCTTGTCATAAGAGGGACGATGTCGTTTTCGGCTGATGTCGGGCACGTCAGTATGATGTTAGCGATAATGTCATCATCATCAACCTTCAGACAGGGCAAACCAGATCCGCGTGACCCGACCCGACTCGATGCATGACCTGCTTTAGACCTTGAACTCCAACAGCTTTTTCGGTGTCGTTTCTGACGAATCTCCACCCAGATCGACAACCAACACTTCTCCAGTGAATTTGCCACCCATTCCAACCTCCTATACACGTGACTTTCTCTCAACCAAATCCTCCAAACTCCACAGCCAAACCAAGCTTTCAAGCTCGTTCCAACGGGTTCTTTCACGCGTAAAGACGTCCAAACTTGCGTGAACTCCATGACTTCATGTTGATGGAAATAACCTACGAACTAGAGGGGCTGAAACTTCGTGACTAACTTCCATTATTCTCCATGAGTTCCACCGGAGAGAACAAACCCGCGAGCCTGGTGTCTTGAACCCGCGATCTGGACAACTTGAGAGGTTAATGTGGTCTTTTCATGCTATTTCTTCCCACTTGCCTCTCCCATCACCTTATCTTTTGAAGAGGATCACCTTACACTACACACCTTACCTTAGACCTATTTTTTTTAGTTTTTTAGAATCTTAGAGAGAGAAGAACTCACTCACTTGGTTTTAGTTTCTTAGAATTTTCCCATCACTTTCTAGGTAGCCAAACACCAATTTGAGTTACTTAGACTTGATCTTTTCGAGTTGCTCTAGAAGGATATTGTGCTTGGATTGCAAGGAGGAGTCATCTTGGCTAAGAAACGAATCCAAATGGGTTTGTTTAGCTCTTCCTTTGTAGTTTCTTGTTTATGTACTTCTATGTGTAACTAACCCCTTTTGTTGGGGATTGATGTAGCTCTTGTAATTAAACCATTGATTCAATCAATCCATTTATTGTTCCACTCTCTAAGGCTTTGTATGTGTGTATTATGAACTCTAATGATATGTGGATGATATGTCTTGCATATACATCTATTTGTACACACTTGGCAGTTGATATTCATGCATAAAGTGTCCAACAATGTGTATGAACCTTTTCCTATCCATTTTGTAGAGATTTCTCTAAGTAATTCATAACTTTGGTTAATTAGAGAATCTCTACATCACTAGTCCAAAATTCTCTCTTAATCACTTATCTATGACTTTAGATTATGTGTAAGATGATGAATTTTTTACTTTAATTGTTGATAATGAAATGCATGCCTTAGAATGGTTGTGAATGTGCTTAATGAATGATTGGTTTATGAAATGGTTGTTACTTGAATGAACCAATCCTATAGCATCTTTTAAGCTAGCTTAATCCTAGTTCATTGCAAGCTTAGAATATTTTACCTAGATAACATTCAATAGTGAATGTGTTTAGAAATCAAATATCGATAATCAATGATAACCTAGAGCTTACTTGTTAGCTAAGTCACTTCCTCGTGGGAACGATTACCTTTACTAGTGTACCCTTTACTAATGTACCCTTTACTACTCGTACGACTTGTACACTTGCGGATGGTGAACCACCTGCATGCCTTTTAATTCACCATTGTAGTTTAGTTGCTTAGCATCTTTGACCTAGGATCCGCTAGGCTTTAGTCATCCTCATTAGTGTAATTTAATTAGAACCGGTACGGGCGTGTCAAGATTTATGGCCCCTTTGGGCTGCATCCAACAAGATTGCTGACGGTTGGGCTCTAACGGTGGGCAAAGAAAACTCCATCATCAACCGTTAAGCCACAAGTTGAGCCAGCTCTTCCACATTTGTGTTGGGTGGGTCAGAATCGCTCCAATTCATGAAGGAGTACTACAATACTGTTTCTACTATTCCACATAGTAATCGAACAGAGGACCTACTTCGTATGCGGTGCTTTCCGTATTGTATAAGAGGCGAAGCCAAGAAGTGGCTCATGGCCTTACCGGTAAGATCCCTCACCACATGGCATTCAGTTAAGCAGAAATTCTTTGCCAAGTATTTCCTCTCTTGGAAGACAAAGGAGATTAGAGGAAAATTGCAAACTTCCAAGAGACAGAGGGTGAAGCTTTTCATGAGTCTTGGCGAAGATTCAAGATTCTCTTAGCTCAATGCCCACACCATGACTACACATTGGTCTCGCTAGTTTAATCCTTGTATGATGGACTTACCGTGCCCTTACAAGCAATCGCTGATAATGCTTGTGGATGAGCAATGAGGGAGAGGACAGCCGAGTATATGTTTGCCAAATTTGAGATGCTTGAGCAGAATTCTCAACAAAGAAATACACGGGGCAGCTGTAGTGGGAAGGAAGAGGAGTTAGCCGCTCAATTGGCTAGCATTTCTAACGAAATAAGAGTTCTAAGAAGCAATTTTGAGAAGCAACCATATGTGGCTAACCAAGTTTGTGATCGAGAAGGAACTTGCCTTAATGCTCCACCTACAAATAATGCATAGAACAATAACTGAGGGTACCAACAATGGCCACAACAAAGTACTCAACCGTGGCATGTTCCTAGAACCCAATCTCGGCAACAACAAGGCCAAAATCAAGATAACCACCAATCATCCGGAGGACATTCTCATGACAATAATCTTGATCCAAATCATGAGATACTCACCTTTATGGAGTTGCAATTGGGGTAGCTTGCGAAATCTCAATAACGGATGGAGCTCGGAAAGCTCCCTAGCTAAACCAAGCAAGCAAAGGCCTTGACGACCCTCCGGAGTGGTAAGGTACCTTTTGACCCTTCTCCACCTGAAATTTTTAATGTTCCTATTCATGTTTCAGCAGATAGTTCAAATAGGTACAATTTTAAAGAATTGGCCAACAAGGAGGCTGAAACAAGAAAAAGACCGGAGGTGGTGCAAAAGGTCACCTCAAGAATATCGTAATTCGGTGTTGTTAGCACAGTGTTACGCCTTTTTCAATTTCTTTGTTCTGGTTTGTTTTTAAATTAGGGTTTCAGCACCGTTTCTCTATTTTCGTCCTCTTCTGGTACGATTTTTCTTTTCTTTCCTTCATAAAGTTTGAAGATCGTGATTTTTTATGCAACAAGTAATCAAGAACGTTGTGATTTGGGGTTCGTGGCACTTAGTTATGTACGTTTCAAGTTTTTGGCTCTGGTTTGTTTTCTCTAGGGTTCCTCCAGCTCTATCATGGAGAATCCACCCTGTTCTGAGTTCCCCTCTCTTTTGGAAGCTTGTGTTGTTAACAAGAGCAATAGTAGGGTTTCAAATAAGGCTCTTTCCCATGGAGTTGGATTGAGTATGCAAACTGAAGATATTTCAGCTGGTAACAACTCTATTGGTAATGGAACTGATTTGTCTCTTGAGCATGAAGGTTTATTAGCTAAGGATCAGCAATGGAAGGGAACTTATGACTCCTCCGAGATTGTTCAACCTAGAAAATATCCTCAAATCTCCGATAACAAGCCTGTTAGCTACATCAATGTGCTTAATAATTCTTCTCAAAGCACAGGTGGTCCTAGTCGAATGCTCATGAATCTCAAATTCTATCAGCCTATTAACAATGGTAATAGGAAGTGTGTTGCACCCCCTGTGAAAGTTGCTGAAGATGGATGTAAGGCTTGGAAGATCTGCTTAGTGGGTTATTTTATTGAGAAGAAGCTCCCTTTCTCTCTTGTTAACAATATTGCTAAGAGGATTTGGGGTAATTATGGTCTTTTGGAGTTGCTAGCTAATGAAAAAGGGTTCTATTTTTTCAAGTTCTCAGAAAATAACTCTTGCTCTAAAGTTCTTGAGGTTGGTCCATGGCTTTTTGCTGGAAGAATGATTATTCTAAAGAAATGGCACTCTCGGCTTGTTTTAACGAAAGAATCTTATTCTAAGGTTCCAGTATGGGTCAAGTTTTTTAATATTCCTCATGAATATTGGACTGAAGAGGGGCTAAGCTATATTGCTAGTGCTGTTGGGAAGCCTCTTTATGCTGATAGCCTAATTGAATCAATGAAAAGAATTTCGTACGCCAGAATTTGTGTCGAAATTGATGCTACTAGCAAGTTAGTTTATTCTTTTGATTTACTTATGGGCGATTGTGATGATCACAATAATGGGGAGAGTGTTGAAATTCTGGTTGAATACCAATGGAGACCAAAGATTTGTCCGGAGTGCAAATCGTTTGGTCATTCTGCTGCAACTTGCCCAAGTCTAAAGCATGTGGAAGGCAGATTCAATGAGAACCATGGTTCTAAAGTGAAACAAGAATGGGTGAAGGTTAGTCGTGGTGCTGCAGCTCATGTATCCAAATCTTCAGGGATTCTTTCTAGAGGAGATGCAACCCTTGTTCCCTCACCTAGTGAGAATATTGAGCCTATTCCTCTTTCCATGTCTTCTTTGAATGTTGATGAAGTCATTGCCGCCGGTCATTCTGAAGTTGAGCCTCCTTTGTGTCCTACAAACGTGCCTATTAAGAATCAATGCAATGCCCTGTCTAAGGAGAGTGCTATTGATACCTCTAACAAGTTCTCTACTCTCTAAGGAAAGTGTTGTTGAATGTAGTGATGATGACTCTTCTACCACAGCCTCTCCGGATCATTCCTTATGGCTCTCAAAGAATAAGAACATTGATGGGGTTCCTATCATAGGGCTTTCTAGCACTCCAGAGTCCTCTAGTAACAAGAAGAAGAAGAAGAAGAAACAGTCTGTAAAGAAAGGAATGGATAATAGCTCGCAAGCTAAGGTGAAATCTCTTCAACCTCTTAATGATTAATTTAGTTTGTTGGAACATTAGGGATTTGAATGCTACCCCTAAACAATTAGAAGTTAAGAAGATGATACTTGACCACAAGCTTAGTTTAGTTTGTTTAATTGAGACAAGAGTGAGTATGATCCATCAGCCGCTTGTAGTCAATTCTGTTTTCATGGATTGGTAAATGCTTGACAATTACAATAGTCATGATCTTGGTAGAATTTGGATTGTTTGGGATCGTAGGATCATCAAAATCACTAATATTTTTGAAACTGATCAGTTTATTCATTGCCAAGCTCATATTTTTTTATGGTAATGATAGGTTCCATATCTCATTTGTTTATGGTTCTAATGTTGATAGTTCTAGAAGAGCTCTTTCGCATAGTATATGCTATAGTCAGCAAGATACTCCTTGGATGGTTCTTGGCGATTTCAATGTCTCTAGGAGGGTGAATGAGTCAATTGGGGGTTCATCTTGTATTTCCTCAGCTATGGAAGAGTTTAATGACTGTCTTTATGTTTCTGAACTTGATGACCTTCGTTTCTCGGGTTTTCTCCACACTTGGTGTAATAAGAGAAGCATTGGCTGCATCTCTAAGAAGTTGGATAGAGTTCTTGTTAATAAGGAATGGATGGCCAAGTTTGAGCACTCTGAAGCCATTTTTCTTCCTCCTAGCATCTCGGATCACAGCCCCTCTTTGGTTAAGCTCGGATTGCAAGGTAATAAAAAGAATTGCCATTTTAAAATTTTCAATTTTCTAACGGAAAGGGAAGATTTTCTTCCTTTGGTTGAGAGTTGTTGGCAGGAGAATTTTCATGGCAATATGCAATTTCAGCTTTGCTCTAAGCTTCGAAATTTAAAGAAGTTTTTAAAGTCCCTTAACAAGCATACGGTGGGGGATTTGACGGTTAAATCTATTAAAGCCAAGGCTGCTCTTGTTGATTGCCAAAGTCTTCTTGATCTGCAGCCTCTTGATGAAGGCCTTAGAATTCAAGAGATGGAGCTTATGAGCTCTTACACTCTGGCTCTTCAAACGGAGGAGGATTTTTTGAGGCAAAAATCTAGAGTTCAATGGCTTAAGGCTGGTGACTGTAACACCTCCTATTTTTTCAAACTCATCAATGGAAGACGGAATAGAAGTAAGATCCTCTCTATTACTGGAGAAGATGGTTCCTTGATTAAAGGAGATACTCTAATAAAATATGAGGCTGTTCATCACTTTCAAAATATTCTTGGTTGCTCTTTGCCTTCTAGACATGGTTCTTGTGCTTTGAGAAATGTTATTGATAAACACATCTCCACTGATCAAGCTGATTTCATGAGTAGAGAGGTCACAAATGATGAAATACGTGTGGTTTGCTTTTCTCTCCACCCTAATAAAGCTCCTGGTCCTGATGGTTTTAATGCTCTTTTCTTCAAGAATACTTGGCACATCGTTGGTGATGATGTTATTAATGCTGTTCAAGAATTCTTCCGTACTGGCCTTCTTCTTAAAGAGCTCAATGCTACGATTCTTACTTTGGTCCCTAAGGTCCCTAATCCCTCTAAGATGACGGATTTTAAACCAATCTCTTGCTGCAACACTCTCCACAAGATCATTGCTAAGACAATCAAGCCTTGTCTTCCTGGCATTATTAGCCCGTCCCAATCAGCTTTTGCGGCAGGTAAGAGAATTGGTGACAACATTCTTCTTGTCTAAGAGCTAATGAGGAATTACCACAAAGATGACGGTATACCTAATTTGGCCCTTAAGGTGGATTTGATGAAAGCTTTTGATATGGTTGATTGGGGCTTCTTACTTGACACTCTTGCTGCGTTTCAGTTTCCTTTGAAAGTCATAAATTGGATTAGAGTTTGCCTTACTACTCCTAAGTTCTCTATCTCTATTAATGGTGAGCTTGCTGGTTTCTTCTCCGGAAAGAGGGGTCTTCGACAAGGGGACCCTATGTCTCCATATCTCTTTGTTACGGCTATTGAGGTCCTCTCGAAACTTTTAGCCAATCATATTGCGGACTCTCCTAACTTCAAATATCATTGGAAGTGCAACAAGATTAAGCTTTCTCACCTTTGCCTTACTGATGATCTTATTATGCTTTGCCATGGTTCCTATCATTCAGCTCTTGTTCTCAAATCAGCCCTTGATGAGTTCTCCTTGTTGTCAGGTCTTGGTGCTAATCATGTTAAGAGCAACACTTTCATGTCGGGAGTGCCCAACGCAATTAGTCAGCAGCTTATCAACCTTTTTGGTTACGCGGTTGGCTCTCTTCCTGTTCGTTATTTGGGGATTCCTATTATCTCTTCTAAATTGAATTTGCGTTATTGCTCTCCCCTTGTGGATAAAGTTTCAAGTAGACTTTCTTCTTGGTTGAATCGGTGCCTTTCTTATGCTGGTCATCTTCAACTTATTATCTCGATCTTAACCAGTATTCAAGTGTTTTGGGCTAGTCATCTTTGTCTTCCTAAGAAGATCTTAAAGGTTATAGAGTAGAAATTTCGTAGTTTTTTATGGAATGGGGTTGAAGGTAGCAGCAAAGGTTCTAAAATTGCTTGGTCCGATATTTGTATTCCTAAGAAAGAGGGTGGTCTTGGAATCAAGGACCTCTCTTTGTGGAATAAGGCGCTAATGATTAGGCACATTTGGAATCTGATTTATGGCACTAATAATCTTTGGACTTCTTGGATCCGTGCCTACCACCTTAAAGGTTCAAGTTTGTGGGAGGTGAAAGCTCCTCATACCTGTTCTTGGAATTGGAGAAAGCTACTTCATCTTAGGCCTTTAGTCCGTCCTTTAATTCAGCATATTATTGGTAGTGGCTTGAACACTTTCTTATGGTTTGATAATTGTCACCCTGATGACCCTATTTGTTCGAAATGGAGTTCCTGAGTTATCTACGATTCCGGTCTCTCTATCAATGCTAAGGTTAATTCCATTGTCTTTGGTTATATTTGGAGATGGCATGTTGCTATGTCAATTGATCTTACTGAAATTAAGAGTCATATGCTTTCTTAATATCCAAACTCCATTTTGGATGATATTGTTCGGTGGCTCCCCTCTCCAAATGGTATTTATTCTGCTGTTTCGGCTATAGAGTCTCTTAGAACCCATCACTCTCTTGTTCCCTGGTTTAATATTGTGTGGTTCCCTCAGAATATTCCGAGGATGGGCTTCATCCTATGGTTGGCTATTAAAGGTAGGCTTTCTACCTTGGACCGTGTTCAGTGCTACGATCCTTTGCAATTCTCAAAACGAAACTCATGCCCACCTTTTCTTTGAGTGTTTGTATAGCAAAGCCATTTGGACTCAACTCTTGAACAAGTGTGGTTGCACTTAGATTGGTCTCAGCTAGAATGATTTAATTGATTGGATTTCCATTCATTGGAAAGGGAACTCTCCTTCCACTGTAACTAAAAAGCTTTGTCTTGCGGTGGCTGCCTATTTTATTTGGAGAGAACAAAATTGTCGTATTTTTAAGAGCTCTAGAACGCCTAATGCTGAGGTTGCCCGGACAATTATTGACACTATTTGTAGCCGGCTCTGTTCTATCAATTTGAAGGATTGTCCTTTGATTACTATGAATTGGAATATCACCTCTAGATGATCATTGTGCTGTTGGCTGTTTGTTTGCTTTCTCTTTTGGGTTTTTGCTTTGCTAAAGCTTTTGTTTAGCTCTTGTTTTTGAGCTTGTTTTGGGCCTTTGTGCTCTGGTTTCTTTGTTCCTGGGGTATGCCCCTTGTATTTGTATATTCTTTCCTTTTTCTATGGTACTATTTATTTAAAAAAAAAAAAAAAGTCTCCGAATCATTATGTCCCTCATATTCCCTTTCCGAGGAGACTTCAAAAGACGAAGATTAATCATGCTTTTAAGGAGATCTATGATGTCCTATCAAAGGGTAATGTTAGCCTTCCCCTCCTTAAAGTGATTGAAGGGATGTCGGCTTATGCTATGTTCTTCAAGGAGCTCAATTTGAAGGCCCGGAAGAGGGAGATCAATGAGACGATCATGATTTTTAAGAAAGTGAGTGCTGCCCTAAAAATGGAATTGCCACAAAAATGAAGGATCCTAATAGTTTCAGCATTACAATCTCGGTTGGTGAAACTAGGAAAGAGAAGGTAGTGTTGGAACTAGGGGATTCAATCAATCTCATGCCCTACTCACTTTACCAAGAACTTGGGCCAGGAGAATTGAAGCCCACAACAATGGAACTCGATCTTGCCGACTGCTCAATTAGACATCCAAGAGGAGTGGTTGAAAACGTTCTAGTACAAGTAGGGAAACTAATGATCCCTGCCGATTTTGTGGTACTAGAGATGGAAAGTGATTCATCAAAGGCTTGGGCGCCCATTCATGTCAACTGCAAAAGCAATCATTGATATGCACAATGGCAAAATTTTCATGACAATGTTAGGAGAAACGGCGGAGTTTGATGTCTTCGAGAGTATGAAGCATCCAATTAAGAACCTAGATTGCTTTAACATCCAAGATGTGAACTTGGAAGACGAACCCCACCTTGCATCCAGATATTTTAGGAAATTCACTCATTTCCCATTAGTTGAACATGACTCCCCTAGAATTGAAGACATGGTCACCAAGCTCAAGGAAGATCACCAAGTAATGGTAGGAATGAACTTGGATCTAACAGAGGAGGAAATCTTGTCAAAGGACAAGGCTCTTGAAATCATGATGACTAAGGAAAAGGAGCACCTAACCAAGATTGTCATGACAAATGTTGAAACCAAGGGCAAGTCCAAGGAAATCATCCAACAACCTCAAGTGTTGGACATGCAAGCTAAGCTTGAGGAGCTCAAACCTTTTGCCTCAATGCCTATCCCAAGTCAAGTCAAGTCATCAAGAAGAGGAAACCAAGAAAAAGGAGCAAAAGGAATTTCAACCATTCACCAACAACAATAGGTACATCTGAATCTTTAACCCCTACTTGTTGCCATTGCCGTGATTTAGGCCAAAATCGGCCTTATTTTTCAAAGCTTAAATGGCAACGTGTGAACAATTTGGTTGTCAAATCCATTTGGATTGACAAATCTAATTTGGAAGGACTTGGTTGTCAAAAAGAAAGATAATGGGTACATTGTTATTAAACCACTATCATGAGTGGCGGTTGATCCTTGAGAACTTTTGATATGTTTGTTAAGTGTGTAGGAAATTGAAGATTAAAAGCACTTGGTGGACATTTGTAGTGCACTCATGTATTTGAGTTGCAGTTGTTTTGTAATTTATGAACTCTTTAATGTTTTGTTAATTATGTAGTATAGATGTTTTGTGTTTTGTATTTTGTTTTTAGAAACCTTATCTATCTCAATTCAACCTTGGTACTCAAGGTTATCATGTTTAATGATAAGAGTGAAAGAGATAGGTTTGGGGGTTTTAGTTGCAATTATTTGTATTTTTGTGCTTGTATCTATGCCATTTGTAGGATTTTGGGTTTGCAATAGGTTGCATGAAGTATGGGAAGATTTTGGACCCATTTTGAGCAGAGCACTTAAAGCCCACAGATTCATACCATGAGAAAATTACTGCGGAATAGCAAGATCAAAGCCGCGAAATGGCTGTTGAGAGCTTAGCCACTACGTTCCACGGGATCAAACCCGCGAGCCAGAAGACATGATCTCGCGAGGAAATGTGAGGAAGGTCTGCGAGTTCATTTCGTGGGACTATTCTAGCCAACCATAACCAACCAAACTTGTGAGGTATCCCTGCGGTTTCATTCCGTAGGAACAAACCCGCCACACCCAAGGCAATAGTTTTTACATTCGTTTTAGTTTATATTTATACATAATTTACATTTTGCAAGTTTAATCACATTATTCTTTTGTTTAGTTAAGTGTGGTTATGTGGGTGTGATTGATTAGTGCCTACGATGATACTAATGGAATTGCCATGTTCCTCATTGGAGTAAAACTTTTATGCTAGTGGATTAGGCCATTTTTTATTGGATAAGAATTATGGACGAATTGAAATACCATGTGCAGTTGTTTTAGGTTATTTTTCTGCTTGTTTGCAAAGTTGTTTGATGCCTAAACAACCAAACCGCGGAACTCACGTACTTGTTCGTAAATGTTCAAACATTGAGGACAATGTAGAGTTTAGGTTTGGGGGTGTGGACACGTTAACACTTTGTCATGTTTTGTTGTATATTTATGTGTTGAAAACTATGTTTTTGTGTTTTTTGTAAAAATTTTCATTTTTATTGCGTTGAGCCAAACTTGACAATTTGTCTATTTTGATGCTAGAGAGTATGTCCTATGAAGGAATGTGTTACATGTGTTAATTGGTAAGTTTTAGCTAACGGATTTCCTTCGGAGACTGCATTGCGCATTGTGTATTAGTCCCTTTCTCTTTTTCTTAGTGAATAGGACTTATCGCAAGATTGCTGGAACAAATAGTGGAGACTACCCATGTAAGATTTAGAGCTAAGTGTTCATATTTTGAGGGTTTTCGTTTCTACTTGTATACACACTCTTCGAAATAGTTTTGCTTCAAGTATGATCTCATTTTTGCATAATGCTTATTGATTGCCACACAACATGAAAATTATGTGGCAATCAATGAGCATTATGCATCTTTGGATTCTTATTTATGGAACGAATAATCTCTGGTCTTCTTGGATCAAAGCCTATCACCTAAAAGGTTGTAACATATGGGAGGCTAAAGCTCCTAATATCTGCTCTTGGAATTGGAGGAAACTCCTCCATCTTTGGCCTATTATTCGTCCTTTAATTCAGCACTTCATTGGCAATGGTTCTAGTACCTCCTTATGGTTTGACAATTGGCATCCGGATGGTCCTCTCCTTTCGAAATGGAGCCCCCGTGTGGTCTATGATTCCGGCCTCCCTATCAACGCAGCGGTTAATACCATTGTTCTTGGTGATTCTTGGAGATGAACAGTTGCTATGTCCATTGATTTTGTTGAAATTAGAAGTCTAATGCCTACTTACAATCCTAACTCCAATCTAGAGGATAGTATTCAGTGGCTCCCTTCTTCCAATGGTATTTACTCAGCCTTTTCTGCTTTGGCTTCTCTTAAAGCCCATCACCCTCTTGTTCCTTGGTTCAAGTTGGTTTGGTTCCCTCAAAACATTCCGAGAATGAGTTTCATCCTTTGGATGGCTGTTAGAGGTAGGCTCTCCACCCGTGACCGCATTCATAAATATGACCCTAGGGCTATTACTACTTGTGTTCTTTGTAACTCCCATCTTGAATCTCATGTTCACCTTTTCTTTGAGTACTCTTTCAGTAGAGCCATTTGGACTCAACTTCTGAATTATTGTGGGTCTCCTTGGAATGGCCTTGGTTGGAATGATTTTATTGCTTGGGCTTCTACCCATTGGAGAGGGAACACCCCTATTATTGTCACAAAGAAGCTTTGTCTTGTTGTGGCTGGTTATCATATTTGGAGAGAGCGTAATTGTAGAATTTTTGAAGGCACCAAAAAGTCTAGTTCGGTTGTTGTTCGCACAATTATTGACACCATTCGCTGTCGGCTCTCCTCTATCAATCTAAAGGATCACCCGCTTATTACTTTGAATTTGATTGTTAACGCTAATTAATTTTATTGCTTTGCTCTTGTTTGTTGCTTGCTCTTTTCGTTGAGCTTGTTTTGAGCCCTTTACAAGCTCTTGTTTCTTGTTTGCTCGTGCATTTGTGCTTGTTTTGAGCCTTTGTTTAGCTCTTGCTTTGCTTCCTGGGGTATGCCCCTTGTATTTGTACATTATTTCTCTCTTTCTATGATACTATTTACTTACCTAAAAAAAACATGAAAATTATGTGGACTGCTTATGTGAATTGTATTCTCTTGGTAGATTGACTTTTTGATATGATTCCAGGCAATGTGTGTGCTTAACTACTATTTATTGCCCAAACACTTTCCATGTCCCTTATGTGTGCTCCTATTGCCAACTTTGAGGTCAAACACAAACCATCCATTTCATCACGCACATCTTCATAAACAACCATATACACTAAACACAAGCCATACCTTAGTTGTTGATCATAAAATTAGTGCATGAATTATAAATGCAAATGCTTAGCTCAAATTGTAAATAGCGTGTACTTAGGCGTCTATAAGAAACTATGCAAGATATAGAGGCAAAAATTGTGCAAGTGTGAAAATACAACACTTGAAACCTCTGATGTTATCAAATTGTAAAGCTACAAAAAAATGAGAGTACAAAAATTAGCATTGTTATAATTCAAAGTCTTAGCCTAGACGCTTTAAATTCAAATTGTATAATGGGCTTGAAGTCAAATTGTTTAGTATGATCAATAACTCTAGAATTCCATTCCATTTCTTTCAGTCACCAAAAATCTACCCATGGCCCCATTACAACCCATAAGGAATTTAGAAAATCTAGCTTGGGAATACGGTTTTTGCATGTTCTTTCCACGTTCGTGGTGCATCAATTCTTTCATGAGATTAATTCCATAAATTGTGCTTTATTTGATAGAATTCATATGCATTATAATTGTTCTCTTTACATAATTTCCAAACTCGCTTATGCTTGATTAAGAGTGAACTTAGGATTCCGAGAGAAAATTCGAATGAAATCTGGTGAGGATTAGAGTCAAGGCAAATTGTGTTCTTGCATTCGAGTGCTTTGTTTTTGAAACTTTGTACTTAGAGTGTGGGATTCGCGATGTTAGCCTCTAATTATCAGTTTTGACATGTGCCATTCCTATATTGCACATCTCTCGTTGCATCACTTTATTGTTTGGCTCTCGCAAAATGTTTTTAGTGTGTGTTGTGTTTTATTTGTTTTGTTTTAGGAATGTATTGTTTTTGTGTCCATATTGTTTGTAGTTTGCTCGAGGATGAGCAAAAGTTATGTTTGAGGGCTTGATCGCACTCAAAATGTTCACATTTAGTGCTCTTTTCTAACCGTTTTTCGAGCCTTTTTAGGTGTTTAATGTTGTAAATAAATGTTTTCTAGGTATTTCAGCTCATCAGGGGTATTCTAGACCAAACTGGAGGAAAGTAGGAAAATCGTGGGCAAAAGAAGGCAATTACGTAGTTATGGAGAATCAGGGGTCAAAGTGCAAACCTGCAGCATATTTTGTATATTCGGTGATTAGAGAAAAGGTCAAAGGTCTTGTTTGTAATTTTCCAGCCAAGGCACGCAGAAGGCTGTCATGTCATAAGAGGGACAACATCGTTTTGGGCTGATGTCGTGCACGTTAGCGATGACATCATCGTTATCAACCTTCAAACGGGGCAGACCAGACCTGCGTGACCCAACTTGACTTGACTTGATGCATGTCCCGACTTCAGACCCGGTGCTCCAGTAGCTTTTTCGGCATCGTTTCCACGGATCTCCACCCATATCGATAGTCGACGCTTCTCCGGTCAGTTTGCCACCCATTCTAGCCTCCCATGCACGTGACTTTCTCTCTACCAAATCCTCCAAACTCCATAGCCAAACCTACATCATCAAGACAAACAACTAGCTATACACCAATAATCTAAGCAAGCCGAGCCGCTTTACCATGAGGCACCCTCTTACTTACACACATTGCTGATTTCTTGAAATTGACTAGTTGATCTGAAGCACAAGCATAACAATCAAACACATGTCTAATAGTAAGGTAATCCCTCTCATTTGCCTGCATGAACATCATACTATCTGTTGGGGTTTTTGCCCTAAAACTTGTAATATGTAAATGATGATTAATTATAAATAAAAGAAGTAGTCTTTTTCATTCTATTTATATGTCTCATGCTTTTATATCGTATGCGTCAAACATCCAAGATTTCTGAATGTAATCTCGAACTGAGTATATAAGTGTCATATGCAGAGGAATTTAGTTTGAGATGTGCAATCTAAAGAGTCAGTAGAGCACAAATGAAGTTGGGTACTTTATTTGTGGATAATCTACAATTGAGGTCCATTCTATAATATACGGTGGTCTTATCCTAGATTACTCATATGGTGATATGAGAATAGAGATGCCTTATATGATGTGATCTTATAGAACTGGGCCACGATCTATATGAATCTCTCCCCTACATCCGTTACGTGTGGAGATTCATATATATATCGACAAATGATGGCTATATATGGGTGATCTTAATCCTGAGTTTCTTACTGACTCCTTCAGGTTAGATCGTGGTTTTTTTATTTACCATATGTGAGATCGGAATAGCATTCTCGATCAATATCTCCGTAACTTGGAATCACGGTTTGGCTTGTGGCGGGGAAGGTCTATACACAATATTGGAATCTACTCCTTCTTGTGAGAAGTAGAGAAGTAGTTCCTGAAACTAATAACGCACATTGTGTATAAAACTATCCAGAGGGGGGTGAATAGATTTTAACCAAGTTATATTACCAAATTCTTGATCAGTCAATATTCAATTTTCAAACCCCAAACTAGTCACAAAGTGAAAACAAGTGTAATAATGCAGAATTTAAATAACACTTAATTTTTACGTGGAAACCTTTAACAAGGAAAAAACCACGGGCTGTTATGTGCGCCACACACGAACCTTGAATCCATTAATTGCAATGGTGTTCACAACCTAGGTTGACCTCAACCTCTCACGGTCTATAACCCACCACCATTACCCGCCGGCCTTTAAAAGTGGACCTAGTCCAATTTGCTTGTGGCCTAAACAACCTTAGCCACGAGACTTACTTCTCAATGAAGAGAGAAAATAGCCTATGTGAATATATATGATATCCAAAATGAAAATAGAGCAAGGGAACACTAATGCTTATAAAGGATTATAAAATGACAATTAAATCAATCCTAGATATCAAATGTTGTATGACATGGCATAAAGTTTAGCTAACTTAGATTAAACAATCCTAGGTATAGCTATCACAATACAACACTCAATCAAAGCACCACTTACAATCTATATCTTGTATCTAGAATATATTCTAAGAGCATACTGAAACAAATATACGGTGTGTTCAAATATTAATCTTGGGGGGTTGAATATATTTTTAACACTTTTTACCCAATTTTTGTTATTAGTCAATATTCCAAAAAATACCCCTAACTAGTCAATTAATACATCAAGTGTAATATGTGTGGAAATATAAACGACACTTGATTTTTACATGGAAACCTTCAACAGAGAAAAACCATGGGCCGGTAAGTATGCCACATACGAACCTCAAATCCACTATATGCGATAGTGTATATATCCTAATCCCAGTTTGATAGCCTAATCCCGACCAATATCCCGCTACCACTACCCGCATGCCTTTTATAGCGGACGTAGTCTAATTTGCTTGAGTGACCACCTAATTCGGTATAGCGACCTAATCCCGATCAATCTCACAAGACTTACTTCTCAATGAAGAGATAAAACATCCTATATGAATATATGATAATATTCAAGGAACAAACAAGGTTAGAGAACCTTAGATGCTTATCTAGAATGATAATATAACAATTAATTCATTCCCGGATATCAAGGGTTAAATGATATGTCATAAAGCTTAGTTAAACATAGATTAGGCAATCTTATGAAGCTATCAAAATACAACACTCAATCAATACACTGCAATCAATCTCTATTTTGTATCAAGAATATATTCTAAGAGCATACAAATGTTAAAAGAGATGACTTGTTAAGAAAGACATTAATTATGTAAGATAATAGTGAAAACCTTACCAAGCAAGTTGTGATGTTGCAAAACCATTCAGGGATGCATCCTATATGGTCATAGATGATGCAAAAAGGATTTGCTTTGAGTGATTAAATGTGAGTTCTTGATGATTTTGTCTCTTGAAAATGTGAGTTCTTGATGATTTTGTCTCTTGAAAAGTGTTCTAAGAGAAAAATATGATTTTGGAACTCTTGGAGGCGACCTAGAAAGAAAGTGGGATATTTATAAGTTCTCAACAAAACTGCAGCGTTTTGGTCATTCTTACACTGACGGACTGCTGCGGTTGGTGACCATGGCACTTCAACCGCGGCATGACAAAAAAAATTACTGTCGCTAGGGGTGCCGCGGTTGGTCAACCGCAGCACTACAACTGGGCACAGAGAAGAGATCTCTGTCGCCAGTATGCCGCGGTTAGCCAACCACAGCACTTCAACCGTGGCAGTGAGAGGCAAGGCCTTCTCACACGGTTTCTCACAAAATGAGCATGCAACAAGTGCAAGTGTGTGAGTGAAAAGAATGAATCCTAATGCCTAACATGATATGGCATTTAACAAGCTAGATGCAATCAATTACACATGCAAGAAGAGAGATTAATGAACATTAATGCACACAATATAAACAAACACAACATACACGAATAAGACTTATGCATGGGTTGTGGGTGTGTGCAACTATCTCTTCAAAGCAAGTAAGCACTTAGAAATTTACCTTTGAAGTGCTTGAACTCTTGAGGTCTTGAAAGGGACTTTGAGCTTAAATCACCTAAAGTACCATTACAATTCAAACCCCAAAAAGTGGTTTGTCCACGAAATAAGCCAATCAATAAATGGGAACCTTACACATACAAGTAATTAAAAAGATGACTTGTTAAGAAAGACACTAAGATTAGATGAACTTAGTGAAAACCTTACCAAACAAGATGTGATAGTGCTAAACCATGCATGGATGCATCCTATATGGTCATAGATGATGCAAGACGAACTTTTATGCACAAAAGAATGACTTTGAGTGTTTAAATGTGAGTTCTTGTAAATTTTTTCTCTTGGAAAATGTTCTAAGGGAAAAATATGATTTTTGAACTCTTGGAGACGACATAAAATGAAAGTGGTGTATTTATAGGTGTCCAAGCAAATTGTAACATTTTAAGCACACTATGCACATGACGGACTGCCGCGATTGGTCAAGAAGACACTTCAACTGTGGCATAGCAAAATACGTTACTGTCGCATGAATGCCGCGGTTTGTCAAGACGACACTTCAACCGCTGCAAAGCAAAAGAATTGATGTCGCTCGGCTTGTCGTGGTTGATCAAAATGACACTTCAACTGCGGCAGTGAGATGCAAGGCCTTCTCATGTAGTTTCTCACACATAAACCATGTAATAAGTGCAAGTGTGTGAGTGAAGTGAATGCATCCTAATGCCTTACATGTTATGGATTTTAACAAGCAAGATGCAATCAATTAAACATGCATGAATAGATATTCAAGGACATGAATGGACACAAATAAAACACACAACATACAAGAATTACAAATATGCATGAGTTGTGAGTGTGTGCAACTAGATCTCTTCAAAGCAAGTTAGTACAAGAAATTACCTTTGATGTGTATCTTCTCTTGAGGGCTTGAGAGAGTCTTTGTTGTTTAAAGCCCCAACAATCAAATGCCTAAGCTACCCTTACATCAAACCCCACATGTGGTTTGTCACCGAAATAAACCAATCAATCTTGAGAAACTTACAATCTCCCCCTTTGGTTATTTCGTGACAAAACCACCACTCACATTGATCCTCACAACAAAATAGAAAGTAAAGGTCAACAATGATTTTCTACAATATGAAGAGATATAAAAAAATAAAACTTCAAGTCTTCAATCTCTTATATAACAATCAATCCTTACAAAAAATTACACTTTCCAAAACAAGTGTATGTGAGGTGATCAAGTGAAGATAAAACAAGCATTTGTTTTAAAGAAAACATGCAACATCATGTAATGACTGTGTAATGCAATGCTCCCCCTCAAGGGGTTACTTCCCTTCAATTTGTAATCTCCCCAACATGCAAATTTATTACTATAATTAGCATTCTCGCTTAGCACATACTACTCCCCATTTTTGTCATGAGATGGGCAAAGGAGTCCCCAAATGGGTCACTTGTAGCAAAGAGAGAAAGTAGCATACAAGTCATTTGCATAATTATATAAGGAACTTTATGCAACTCAATTAAATTGAGAGAAACAAGTAGATTTATTTTATGAAAATGTGTGCTTAAGATGCATTGCATGGAAGACATATTGCATTCAATTCCAAAAATCAATGGTAATTAGCAAAACAAATGACAAAGGTTTCCTTAAAGAATTCAAACTAATTTCACCATTTGTTATGAATCAAAGCAAGGATAGAGAAATTTAATTGAAATAAATTTCAAAGCAACTAAGGTGATGCCTTCTCAACCTCTCAATGATTAATATCGCTTGTTGGAACATTAGGGGCCTGAATGCTACCCTTAAACAATTAGAAGTAAGGAAAATGTTGCTAGATCAAAAGCTTAGTCTTATTTGTTTAATTGAGACAAGGGTGAAAATTAACAAAAAGCCTCTTGTTGTCAATTCAGTTTTTAAGGATTGGAATATGTTAGACAATTACATTAGTCATGGTCTTGGTAGAATTTGGGTTGGCTGGGATCCGAGAATTCTCACAATCACTAAAATTAGTGAAACGGATCAGATTATTCATTGTAATGCTTGTATCATGGATACTAATGATCAGTTTTGTATCTCCTTTATTTATGGTTCTAATGAGGACAGATCAAGAAGAGCTCTTTGGCAAAGTTTGTGCTCAAAACAGCAAGGTTCCCCTTGGATTGTACTTGGAGATTTTAATGTCTCTAAGAGGATTGATGAGTCAATTGGGGGCTGCTCCAGAATTACCGTTGCTATGGAGGAATTTGTTGATTGTCTTCAAGTTTCGGAGCTTGATGATCTTCGTTTCTCGGGCTTTCTTCACACATGGTGCAACAAGAGAGGTGATGGTTGCATCTCTAAGAAATTGGATAGAGTTCTTGTCAATAATGAATGGCTTGTCAAGTTTGAGCATTCAGAAGCAATGTTCCTTCCTCCTAGCATTTCGGACCATTGCCCATCCGTGGTCAAGCTCGGGTTGCCAGGTAATAAGAAAAACTGCCCTTTCAAGTTTTTCAATTTTCTAACGGATAGAGAGGAGTTTCTCCCATTGGTTAAGAACGTTTGGCAGGAGCAAGTTCATGGCACTATGCAATACAAGCTTTGCTCTAAGTTCCGTATTTTGAAGAAGGCTCTAAAGACCTTTAACAATGACAAGGTGGGAGATGTGTCAATTAAATCGATTGAAGCTAAGGCTGCCCTAGATGCTTGTCAACTCCTTCTTGATCTGCATCCCCTTGATACTAACCTCAGAATTAAGGAAAAATAGCTTATAAACAGCTACACTTTGACTCTTCAGGCTGAAGAGGACCTCCTCAAGCAAAAATCTAGAATCCAATGGCTCAAGGTTGGTGACCGTAACTCTTCCTACTTCTTCAAAGCTATCAATGGTAGGCGGAATAGAAGCAAGATCCACTCTATTTCTAGAGATGATGGCTCCTTGATTGAAGGTGACATTCCGGTTAAGAATGAAGCTATTCGTCATTTTCAGAATATTCTTGGTTGCACTATGCCCACTAGACATGGTATTGGTACTTTGAGCAATATTATTGATAATGTCATCTCCAATGATCAAGCTGATTTAATGGATAGAGATGTCACTAATGATGAGATTCGTGAGGTTTGCTTCTCTCTCCACCCTAACAAGGCCCCTGGTCCCAATGGCTTCAACGCTCATTTTTTCAAGAAAACTTGGGACATTGGTTGTGAAGATGTGATTAATGCTATCCAAGAGTTCTTTACATCTGGTCATCTTCTTAAGAAACTCAATGCTACGATTATTTCTTTGGTCCATAAAGTCCCTAATCCTTCTATGATGAAAGACTTTAGACCTATCTCTTGTTGCAACACTCTCTATAAGATCATTGCCAAGATCATTGCCAATAGGATTAAGCCTTGTCAACCGGATATTATCAGCCCTTCTCAATCGGCTTTTATGGCTGGTAGGAGTATTGGGGATAACATCCTTCTTGCACAAGAACTAATGAGGAATTATCATACGGATATTGGCTGCCCTAGGTTGGCTCTCAAAGTTGATTTGATGAAGGCCTTTGACATGGTGGACTGGGGCTTCTTACTTGAAACACTTGCTGCTTTTCACTTTCCTCCTAGGGTTATTAAGTGGATCAAAGCTTGCCTTACTACCCCCAAGTTCTCTATCTCCTTAAACGGTGAGCTAGCTGGTTTCTTCTCCGGAAAAAAGGGGTCTTCGGCAAGGGTATCCCATGTCTCCCTACCTCTTTGTTATTGCTATGGAAGTTGTATCTAAAGTTCTGGCCAAGCGCATTGCGGACTCTCATAGTTTCAAGTTTCATTGGAAGTGTGATAAGATAAAGCTTTCCCACCTTTGTTTTGCTGATGACCTAATTATGCTTTGTCATGGCTCCCCTTCTTCAGCTCATGCCCTTAAGGCTGCCCTTGATGAGTTCTCCTTACTTTCGGGCCTCCTTGCTAATCATGCCAAGAGCAACATCTTCACTTCGGGTTTATCATCCTCTACTACAAATCAGCAACTTAATAATCTCTTTGGTTATACAATGGGTTCTCTTCCCATTCGTTATCTTGGTATTCCGATTATCTCTACTAAGCTTTGTCTTCGTGATTGCTCCTCCCTTGTGGATAAAGTCTCGGGTAGACTTTCTTCATGGCTGAACCGTGGTCTCTCTTATGCCGGGCGCTTACAGCTAATTGTCTTGGTCTTGTCAAGTTTACAAGTCTTTTGGGCTAGTTATTTTTGTCTCCCTATAAAGATTTTGAAGATTTTGAAGGTTATTGAACGAAAATTCAGAAGTTTCTTGTGGAAAGGGGTTGATGGTGATAGTAAGGGTGCTAAGATTTCTTTGTCTGATATTTGTCTCCCTAAGAAAGAGGGTGGTCTTGGAATCATGGACCTCTTTTCGTGGAACAAGGCCTTGATGATTAGGCATCTTTGGATTCTTATTTATGGAACGAATAATCTCTGATCTTCTTGGATCAAAGCCTATCATCTAAAAGGTTGTAACATATGGGGCTAAAGATCCTAATACCTGCTCTTGGAATTGGAGGAAACTCCTCCATCTTTGGCCTATTATTCGTCCTTTAATTCAGCACTTCATTGGCAATGGTTCTAGTACCTCCTTATGGTTTGACAATTGGCATCCGGATGGTCCCCTCCTTTTGAAATGGAGCCCCCGTGTGGTCTATGATTCCGGCCTCCCTATCAACGCAGCGGTTAATACCATTGTTCTTGGCGATTCTTGGAGATGGCCAGTTGCTATGTCCATTGATCTTGTTGAAATTAGAAGTCGAATGCCTACTTACAATCCTAACTCCGATCTAGAGGATAGTATTCGGTGGTTCCCTTCTTCCAATGGTATTTACTCTGCCTCTTCTGATTTGGCTTCTCTTAAAGCCCCTCACCCTCCTGTTCCTTGGTTCAAGCTAGTTTGGTTCCCTCAAAACATTCCGAGAATGAGTTTCATCCTTTGGATGGCTGTTAGAGGTAGGCTCTCCACCCGTGACCGCATTCATAAATATGACCCTAGGGCTGTTACTACTTGTGTTCTTTGTAACTCCCATCTTGAATCTCATGCTCACCTTTTCTTTGAGTGCTCTTTCAGTAGAGCCATTTGGACTCAACTTCTGAATTATTGTGGGTCTCCTTGGAATGGCCTTGGTTGGAATGCTTTTATTGCTTGGGCTTCTGCCCATTGGAGAGGGGACACCCCTATTATTGTCACAAAGAAGCTTTGTCTTGTTGTGGCTGGTTATCATATTTGGAGAGAGCGTAATTGTAGAATTTTTGAAGGCACCAAAAAGTCTAGTTCGGTTGTTGTTCGCACAATTATTGACACCATTCGCTGTCGGCTCTCCTCTATCAATCTAAAGGATCACCCGCTTATTACTTTGAATTGGATTGTTAACGCTAATTAATTTTTTTGCTTTGCTCTTGTTTGTTGCTTGCTCTTTTCGTTGAGCTTGTTTTGAGCCCTTTACAAGCTCTTGTTTCTTGTTTGCTCGTGCGTTTGTGAATGTTTTGAGCTTTTGTTTAGCTCTTGCTTTGCTTCCTGGGGTATGCCCCTTGTATTTTGTACATTCTCTCTCTTTCTATGATACTATTTACTTACCCCAAAAAAAATAAATAAAAAAATAAAAAATAAAAAATAATAAAAAATAAAGAAAGAGAGACATTTGGATTTTAAAATCCTTAGAACAGATACAAGATTGAGTCTCATTAGCTTTTCACACATTG
Source organism: Acer negundo (assembly GCA_035582765.1). Lineage (NCBI taxonomy): Eukaryota > Viridiplantae > Streptophyta > Magnoliopsida > Sapindales > Sapindaceae > Acer > Acer negundo. The sequence continues at coordinate 21,357,840 of CM069235.1, read as the reverse complement.
TTTTGCATTTAAGAATTGCAATAATCAATTCATGCTTTTCACATTTTAAGCATGTCATTTAAGAATCATCATGTCATGGAAATCATTATAGGTCATTCAAGGAGTACTTCTTAAGTGAATATCCTAGTCCAAAAATGCGTTTTTGAACATAAATATGAAATGGATTGCAAACAAAGCATGGTTCACACTTATTGAAGTAAAAACATACAAGCATATCCTAAAGAAGCATAAAATTTTTAAAATTTTTGCATGCAACAAGTATGCAATTGCTCTCTTTTCTTGAGTTCCCCATATGAGGTCAATCACCAAATCACATCAATTTACAAGACATATCCTAATAGTTCTACTAAGTGTTTAAAACCTATTTGCATCTAAGGGTTTAGTAAATAAGTCCGCTAGTTGATCATTTGTAAATAAATGTTCAAGTAAAATGCATTTGTTCTCAACTAGTTCTCTTATGAAATGATAGCAGATGTCAATATGCTTAGTCCTAGAATGTTGCACCGGATTCTCGGAAATATTAATAGCACTCATGTTATCATAAAAGAGGGTTAAAGCACCTTCATTGAATCCGTAGTCGACTATCATTTGCTTCATCCATAGGAGTTGTGTGCATCCACTCCTCGTGGCTATGTACTCGGCTTCGGCCGTTGACAAGGAAATTGAGTTTTTCTTCTTGCAAAACCAAGATCCAAGTTGTTCCCTAGGAAGAAGCAATCGCCCGATGTGCTTTTCCTATCATCACAATTTCCTGCAAAATCCGTATCACTAAAGCCAACCAAACTAGTATTAGTGTCAAAAGAGTACCTATCCCATAGTTGGAAGTCCCATTCACATAACAGATGATTCTCTTAACAGAACAAAGATGGGACTCCTTAGGTTTCGATTGGTACCTAGCACACACACCCACACTAAAAGATATATCGAGCTTATTTGTGATCAAATAAATCAAGCTACCAATCATGCCTTGATACAAGGTTTGTTCCACACTTTTTCCACTAACATCCTTGTTTAGCTTTAAAGTGGTACTCATGGGTGTATAACAATGGTTGATTTTTTCTAGACCAAACTTCTTCACTAGATTTTTAGCATATTTAGCTTAGGTTATAAAAATCTCATCATTCTATTGCCTCATTTGCAAACCTAGAAAATAACTTAGCTCACCAACAAGACTCATCTCAAATTCTTGAGACATAACATCAATAAATTGTTGGACTTTGGTGTTGTTAGTAAAGCCAAACACTATATCATCAACATATATTAAAGCTGTAAAGAGCTCATTTTTGTCTTCCTTGATGAATAGAGTCTTGTCAACACTACCCCTTGTGTAGTTATTGTCAACAAAAAATTGAGTGAGACACTCGTACCAAGCCCGTGGTGCTTGTTTCAACCCATATAAGGTCATCTTGAGGCGATAGACATGGTTGGGGTAGTGTGCATCCACTAACCTCTTGTGTTATTCAACAAACATTTCCTCTTGCAAGAAGCCATTGAGGAAGAAACTCTTTAGGTCTATTTGGTGCAATTTGAACTTGTGCACACAAGATATGGACAAGAGAAGCCTAATGGACTCTAGATGGGCAATGAGAACAAAAGTCTTGTGCAACAAGCCTTTCCCTTGTTAAGCACAATGTTGCCATCCTCATCGGATTTGTTCTTATATATCCACTTGGTGCCTTTGACATTAGTCGTCTTAGGCCTAGGAACTAGAGTCCAAACCTAATTTCTTTCGAATTGGTTTAGCTCTTCTTACAAGGCAAGAACCCAAAATTTATCATTTAAGACCTCATCAACCTTTTTGGGTTCTATTTTATAGGTGTAGCATATGTAACCGATAATATTAACTATTTGACGCCTAGTCCTAACACCCTCATTCACATCTCCAATAATATCGTCTTTGTTATGGAGATGTATAACCCATGGAGCAGGTTCTTTAGAGTTCATGAGAGGAACTCTATCAAGAGGTGTTGTGTCCTCTTTATCAAGATTAGACGTCCTAACAATAGGAGTCTCCACAACCTTTTCCATAAGAGATTCATCTACTACAACAATTTCCTTCTCATGTTCATTAGTGTTAAGCCTAGTATCATCGATGACAACATTTGATGATTCCATAACGCTTCGAGTCTTCAAGTTGAAAACTCTATAGGCTATACTACTCAAGGCATAGACAATAAAAATACCCTTATCACTCTTAGCATCAAACTTACCAAGTTGATCACGGTCATTTAGAATGTAGCACTTGCTTTCAAAAGAGTGGAAATAGCTAACATTTGACTTTCTACCTCTCCACTACTCATAGGAGGTTTTCATAGTTCTGAGCCTTAGGAAAACTCTATTTCATATATAGCAAGCCGTATTTACGACTTCGGCCGATAGGTTTCTAGGGACATTGTTGCTAAGCAACATCACACATGTCATCTCTTGAAGGACCTTATTTTTCCTCTCAATAACTCCATTTTGTTGAGGTGTCCTAGGAACCGAAAACTCATGGGAGATGACTAAGCTATTACAAGAGCTTTCAAAGATTGCATACTCAAACTCCCTTATGTGGTCAATTCTTATCCGTTTAATGCTTTTAATCTTTGAATTCTTTTCATTTTGAATTTTAGTACAAAGCATTTTAAACTTGGCAAAAGTTTCAGATTTTTCACTAAGGAAATATGTCCATTTGAACCTAGAGAAATCATTTATACAGACAAAGATGTATCTCTTTCCACCTAAACTCAAGGTTTGCATGGGACCCATAATATCCATGTGAAGAAGCTTTAAAGGCTCCTTAGTGGAGAGATATTTGCCCTTCTTGTGTATGCTCTTGGTTTGTTTTCCTTGTTGCCAAGGTCCACAAACACCATTGACTTTCTTTCCAAGTTTGGGAATGCCACGCACAACATTAAACTTATCTAAGATTTGTAAATCTCGATAGTTTATGTGGCTAAGTGTTTCATGCCACAACTCAATTTTCTCATCCTTGGACAAACTATAAGAGACAACTCTAGCTTCAAGACAATAGCAGTTGTCGCTAGATCTCACCCCTTTCAACAAGGTTTGTCCATTGGGCAAAAGGATATAGCAATCATTCTTGCTAAAAAAAACGAAAAGTCCATCATCACTTAGATGGGAAATGCTTATTAAATTGGCTTTCAAGCCATCAACAAATAAAGCATTGGACAAGGAGGGTAATCCGGGAATGGAGATGGTTCCTTACACTACAACTCTCTCTTTAATTCCATCACCAAAGGTGACAAATCCCCTTCTTCCATAACAAGAGTCTCAATGAAACTTTTATTTCTCGTCATGTGCCTAGAGCACCCACTATCTAAATACCAAAAATTAGAAGAATTTACCTTCAAGGCAATTTGTGCAACATGACAAAAGTATTCATCTCTTCTAATCCACCTAGGTGAAACACTTTTCTTCCTAGTGGTCAATGGTACTTGTTATGTGCTCTTTTCGATTCCCTAAAATATGTGAGCGCGCTTTAAGTGGACGGATCGTTTCGATCGTGTAGCAGCAAGTAACGGTTTGTTCTCACAGGGATACCTTTTATCAACTCTAGTCTTCGATACTATGTACAATATATTTACACTTAATAAATGCCAGAAAAGTAAATGGAGATAGTCACAAACAAATTAACTAACTAATCTAGGATTACACTAAGATGGCTTTAATCTAATTACAACTAAGTTACACTAAATCCAGCTACAACTAAGGGTTGTCATTCCCTTAGGCAATTAACTAACAATCAATAAGCTTACTAACTACAATTAACTAAATTATACTAACTAGCTAAACTAATTACCAACTAATGCAATGGTCATGCAAGAATGATAATGAGATATGTTAGGGAAATTATGAATCATGCAAAATATCCAATTACTATTTGATAACAATTAAGCACTTCAAATATAGGTTAAACTAAATTAAGCAAGGTTCGCATTAATCAAGTAAATCCTATTTTGCAAGTTAACAATTGGTTAATCAATTAACAAGCATGTATCTATTAACGCTCAATTCAAACGATATGTCCAACTAGTATCATAGATAATTGTACATGAATACATCAAATCCTTAACATAAATGTTTAATTACACATTAACAACAAACTAAAGGAGAGCTTATCAATAGAATCTTCTAATTTGTACACCTTGACAAATGGAAATAACTGATTGCCCGAACGGATGAAAACCCTAAAAAACGCTCTGCATGGACGGAAGATTAGGTTTTAGGGTTTCAGCGCCGTTTTGTTTTTTCGAGCCTCTTCCAGTTCGATTTCGATTTTATATTCTTCACAAAAGTGGTAGATCATGAAATTTTATGCAATCTAGAATCAAGAATCTAGTGATCTGAAGTTTTTATCACATAGTTACGTCTGTTTCAAGATTTTTATTCTGGTCTGTTTATTAAATTAGGGTTTCAGCGCCGTTTTGATTATTTGGTCCTGTTTTGGTCCGATTCTGTTATTTTTTCCTTCATAAATTTGAAGATCATGATTTTTTATGCAACAAGGAATCAAGAAGATTGTGATTTGGGGTTTTCGGCACTAATTTACGTCCGTTTTAAGTTTTCTGTTCTGGGTTGTTTTTTCTCTTTCGTTTCTCCGGCTCTGTCATGGAAAATCCACCCTTCTTTGTATCTTCATCTGCTGGTTTTCCTTCACTCTTGGAAGCTAGTAGGGTTTCAAAGATGGCTCGTTCCCATGGAGATGAAGAAAGTACTAAAAATATTTCGGCTGGTAACAATAGTTTTTGCAACGGAGCTGGGTTGCCTCTTGAGATTGAAGGTTTATTAGCTACGGAGCAGCAACATTCTGACTCCTCCTCTATGGCCCAACTTGAGGAGGTGTCTCATAATAAAGGTATCTCTATCACTCTTTCTTTTGTGAATAAAGATGTTAACACTTATAGTAATGTGCTGAAAGGTGCTCACAATGGTCCAATTATGGATATCCCCACAAGTAAGCCTATGAACCTAAAATTCTACCAGCCCTTACAAAGTGGAAATAGGAAGTGTGTCTCCCCACCCATGGAAGTTGCAAAGGATGGCTCTAAAGCTTGGAAGAACAGCTTGGTGGGTTATTTTATTGAGAAAAAACTCCCATTTTCTCTAGTTAACAACATTGCCATGCGTATTAGTGGCAATCGTGGTCTGCTGGAAATTTTGGCTAATGATAAGGGGTTTTACTTCTTCAAGTTCTCGAATGATGAAGCTTCTTCTAATGTGTTAGAGGCCGTTCCCTTGGTTATTTTCTGGAAGAACGGTGATCCTCAAAAAATGGAATCCTAAGTTCATTCTTTCTAAAGATTCCTACTCCAAAATTCCGGTTTGGGTCAAGCTCTTCAACATTCCTCATGAATACTGGAATGAAGAGGGATTGAGCCATATCGCTAGTGCGGTTGGGAAGCCACTTGATGCCGATAGCCTAACCGAATACATGAAGAGAATTTCCTTTGCTAGGGTTTGTATTGAAATTGATGCCTCTTGTGACCTAGTGGATTCCGTCGACCTATTTATGGGTGACAATTCGAATCCAAAACCAAGTGAAAATGTGTAAATCTTGGTTGAATACCAATGGAAACCGAAAATCTGTACATAATGCTAGTCTTTTGGCCACTCTATTGCGACTTGCCCTCGGCTCAAGCCCTTACACCCTCCCTCTGATGTTAATTCTACTCCTAAGCTCAAACAAGAATGGAGGATAGTTACTAGAGGGGATGCACCCCTAGTTTCCTCACCTCATGCAGATATGGAACCTCCTCCCATTGGTTCATTGAATGTTGATGAAGTTATTTCCTCTTGTAATGTGGAAAATGTGCCTTCTTTGCATCCTACCAACTTGTCTATTCATGACCAATGCAATGATATCTCCAAGGAAAAAGGTGTTGATACCTCTAACAAGTTTGTTGCTCTTGATGCGGATGGTGATTCTTGTACTGACCAATGCAATAACCAATGTAATGATGTTGATTCTCCTACTACAGCCTCTCCGAACCATTCCCTTTGGCACTCAAAGATCAAAAATATTGATGGGGTCAAAATTATAGGGCTCTCCAGCCCCATGGATTCCTCTAGTATGAAGAAGAAGAAGAAGAAGAAAAGGGCTACTAAGATGTTGCTAGATCAAAAGCTTAGTCTTATTTGTTTAATTGAGACAGGGTGAAAATTAACAAAAAGCCTCTTGTTGTCAATTCAGTTTTTAAGGATTGGTATATGTTAGACAATTACAATAGTCATGGTCTTGGTAGAATTTGGGTTGGTTGGGATCCGAGAATTCTCACAATCACTAAAATTAGTGAAACGGATCAGATTATTCATTGTAATGCTTGTATCATGGATACTAATAATCAGTTTTGATGAGAATCAAGAAGCATCATCAAATGATCCATTGCTTGTTGCAGTTGGGGCAATTACAAGGGCCAAGAGGAACAAATAAACATTTAATGGGGTATGATTCTAAGCAGCTGAAGTCCAAGTTCGGCCCACATGAAGACCAAATCTGGGCTGAACCTCGTGGGCCTCTAGAGAGAGCATCTGAATTCAGATCGTCAATTATAATATGTTTTCGGAAAGCCTAAGACAATCTCTACAGATGTTATGAAGACTCCATCCTCCAAAAAAGATCACATCAGGCCCAAATTCGGCCATCTATTTTGTTGCACGTGAGGAACAAGCTAGAGTTTGGATGAGTCCGAATTTTAAGATATTTCATGTTTTATTTATTTTCCAAATAAAGAGTCGATTTATTTTCCAATTGAAGGGCTGATTTTGTTTCTCAAATGAAGCTTTCCAAATAAGGAGCAAATCAACTAGTTGTTAGTTTTAGTTTTTATTTATTTCCTAAATTTGTTTGCATTTATTTTCTTGATTGTAAGGCATTAATTGCCGAATATTTTATTTCCTTTATCTTTCTTCCTAGGGTTTAGATTTTTTTTGTATTTAAGGGACTCATTGATGTATTATTGAAAAAGACTTTGGAATGAAATAATTATTTGTGAGAACGTTTTCTCTTTGGTTCTTCATTGACCTATAAACTTATCAAGGGTTATACCTTGTGGCATTCAAAACCCTGACTTATCACTCACCTTCTTCTCATTTTGAGTGTGGCGTCTACAACCTTTTGATACCGTTGGTTCTTATCTCTTTATAGATAACGGGTCGCGGTCCTTTATTTTCTTTGTTTTTTATAAACTTGAATTTAGAAAATGATCCTTTGAATCCATATGTTGGTTCCGGGTCTCACTATTCTTGGTGAGGTTCATATCACAAAGGTAAGGAAATGAGAGACGAAATATACTACAATTTTGGCATGTTCAAGTTCCAGTGGTTTTAGACGTCTGGGACCTGTGAAGGAAGCCGCAGGGATCAAGCTTGCAAGCTTGGTGGCCATGGAGTTTGGAGGTCTTGGAGGTGTGGGAAATTGTGTGCATGGGATGCTCAAAATGGGTCCATCGTGACCAGAGGAGCGTTGGCCATCGATCTGGGCAGAGAACCGTCAAAAAACTGGTCGAAAAAGGGCTAGAATCAATAGGGTTGAGGTCGAGTTACGGGTTCGGGTTGACCCGGTTAGCTGAAGAAGGCGACCTGTTGTTAGCCTGAAGCAAGTCACCACCAAAATGACGTCGTCCCACTTGGCTGACGTGGCGCTTTGCTGCCTGCGTTGCCTGGCAATTTACAATATGCACCCCTATCTTCTCTTTTAATCGTAGAATCTTCAATAATTGACTGAATCTTGCACTTTTACCCTTTAAATGTCCAAAATGACAACAATGCCCTTGAACTCCTTTATTTACCTGAAATACTTATTTAATCCATTAAATATACGGTTTTACCCGAGAAACAAGCACGAAGTAATAGGAAATAGGAGAATAAAATAGGTACTTTTATACCCCAATCAACCCCCCAAACCTAACCTTTACTTTTCCTCGAGCAAAAAAATAAATCATAAATAAATATAAACTAGTTAGTCCACTATTGTGGGATAAACGATGACACTTAGCACATGCCACAAGCCTTTTAAACCCCTAGGTGTCCTTAGTAGGAGGAGTGTAGTCTCTTGAGGGTTTACCGCTGCGATACCCACAAACACAAAGGTAAAAATTAAAACTTACAATTACAAACAAATTGCGAAAGCCATATAAAATGACATATGAAATGAGTAGTGCATAATAGGAGTCACACATGTGAAAACTGCTGAGTGGAGGATAACCTAAAGTTTTTCAAATTGAAAGTAACACATAATGCAAATCCCACACTCTTAATGGCATAGCATCAAATACAACATACTCAATGCTTCAAATGTAATTCGCCTTGACTATAATCTCACTGGATTCACTTTATTTTTCTTTCAGAGTCCTATGCACATTCTCTATCAAACACATGCGATTTGGAAGTTATGTAAATGGAAATCAAATATGTAACGCATGTGATTATTTGAAATAACGCACATTTTAAGTGAATTGATCTCATGGAGGAATTGAATACCATGAACGTGGTAGATCATATTAAAATTCGCATTCCCGAAATAGACTTCCTAAAAGATCAATTAAAAGACTTCCTAACGCACATTTTAAGTGAATTGATCTCATGAAGGAATTGAATACCATGAACGTGGTAGATCATATTAAAATTCGCATTCCCGAAATAGACTTCCTAAAAGATCAATTAGGCTTTCCCTAATTCATAATTTGGCCAAAGGTGATATGTGGTGTATGGAATGGTAGAGATAGGATATGGAAGGCATATGGAAAGTTACTGATCAAGCCAAGGTGTTTATACATAACACTTTAGAATCCTAAGCTCTATATATACACATTGGTAAAACAAGCGTCTAGGCTACAACTTTAATTCCGATTTGTGCTAATTGGTTACTCTTATTTTGAGTAACATTGCATTGAAGTACATAGGCTTTAAGTGTTTTATTTTTAACACTTAATTTTTGAAAGCCTTTTTTTCAGCACAAACATAAAATACGCTTCAGTACACGCTTTTACAGATTTTGGAGCTTATCAATTGAATCTTCTAATTTGTACACCTTGACAAGGTTAATAACTAAGGTAAGGTTAAGTGTTTTGGCCACATTTGCAATGAAGTACACATAATAGGGATACAGATGTGTTTAGGCAATTTTAGTCGTCGAACACTAACAAAGTCCTGATATCATTTCTAGAAGTCCGTCTACAATGGGAATACAGATTCAACATGTTATCCACATTTTATTTGTGTTTTATGGCAAACTATGCAATTGATGCAACGACATCACAATGAAAAACCTATTCGAAGAGTGTTTAAGAATAGAAACATAATTTACCCTTATAAATGAATGCTAAGGCACTAAATTCACGGGTAGTCTCCACTTTTAATCCTAACAATAGAGTACGGAGTCTTATCCACTTAGACACTAAGAGCAAGGGACTAAATTCACATTATGTGCTAAAAATTCCTAGATTGACAAGAAGTTAGCCAGGACTCAGCCACTAACACATGCGAAAAACTCCTCAACGGTACAACTCAAAACATCTCATTCAAACAATTTGTTCAAAGATTGCTCATTTGCAAAAATTTCAAAATTTCAAAATTTTTACAAAAACAAAAAACATAATATTAACACACAAAAATAACACATATGTGTCTACACCCACAAACTATAATTCGACATTGTCCTTGATATTGAAAAAGTGAAGCACATAAAAACTTATATACAACTAAACAGACATTAAAAACTAAATAACAAAAATACCATATGAAAGTAGCCTCTAAATATAGAGGACAACATTCCAAGAAAATTGTCAACTTTTAAGGTCTGCTCTTCAATGCATATTTTCCAAGATGCTCCATACAACTTGCTCATATTTTGATACAATAATATAGACATGCAAATGAACACTTTTCATGTAGAAATCATTTCAAAATTCAAATCGTAAAAGTGTGAAAACAGACAATGAAGATAGGTCACGTGCAGAATTTTGAAAACAGGGCATGTTCATGACCTTCGATCAAAGAAAAACTGATAACTTTTAAACCACAACCCATAACTTTATACTCTTTATACAGTTGGAACCGTATCGAAAAAACAATGAATGCAGCGTGGGTGGAAAAATTTATTTCTTCACCGATTAGTACAGTTTTTTAGAAACATTTCACCTCAAAATTTCAAAACAGAGCATCTTCACAAGGTTTGAAATACAACATGGAAAAAAAAAATACAACAATAACACATATATACAATCCTAATATCTACAACTAACATGTAAACATATATATACAATCCTAAATATCCACCACTAATCATATCACACAACCGATCCTAGTCACTAGGCAAACACAATCCATTCACACTCTTAAGCCAAACAAAAGATATAAGCATGAAGTATAAGCTCAAAAGTGGAAGATTGGACATACAATTTAGCATTCCTAGGTTGGTGTGGCTTCGTGGTTTGGTGTGTTCTCGCGGATATGAAGTCACGGAAGTATGCGGGCTTTGAGCTTCACGCGAGTTCATGAATGCAGCAGCATGACTTTTTTCCCATGGATATGAGGCCGCGGTGAATTCCGAGGGTTCCTTCCTTTTGTCTAGTTGGTTCTTTCCCACGAACGTATCCCGTGCATGGCTCAAGAGAACCATGCATCTTTGTTTCGCAGGCTTGTTCCCGCGGACTTATATCATGCGATTGGTATTCCTAGCCTATTAGCTCTTCTCTTGATTCCATTGCATGCACACACAAAAATAATAGCAATAACACCACAAGCATATGCTATGAAAGTATATAAGTAAGGAGTCTAAACCCCCAAACCTATCTCTTTCCTTGCATCTCATCATGATAAGTGGATAATTAAGAGTCTCAAGATTCTAAACACTAAACTAATCCTAAAAATTAGACTCAAGATTCTAAGCTTATTTTATACTCAAGATTCTTATCTTTTTTTGTAGCATGACTTTCATCGTGGCTTTTCACTACCCACACCTTATCACTAGGTGTGTCATTCCTTGGAATGAAAGAAGACTCTTTGGATTGGTCTAGTTTGTCCTTAAGGATCCAAACTTTCCTAACTTTTCTCACTTTTTTTCCTAAGCATGCTTCTATTTTTGCAATATTCAACATATTTAGCACATTGGGTCTTTTTGTGACCCCTAATAGAGCAAAAATAGCATATAGGAGAAAAGTACAGTCTTTGAGGATATTGTACGGTCTTTGAGGATTCCACCGGTTTCTCAACCTCTTTGATCTCTCTTTTTACCCTTAGCTCTTCTTGAACCCTTAGCAAAACATCACCAAGGTCACATTCCGAGCTAATTGAGGAATCCACTCGTTCGATTCCTCCAACAGTGAGGCAAAAGAACGGGTTGGTTGATTTATGGAGTTGTTGAGGCTCTTCCACCTCTTTTTGCCCTAGGAAGCCATCCAAATATTGTGCCATCCGACCTCCTAACCATTCTATGTGTTTTTCAAAGTGAAGCAACCATTGGTTGAGGTTTTGTCATTAGGCTTGCTCTTGGTCATGGGTTCCCTTGGCTTGCTCTTGGGAGTTTTCCACACATTGTCTCAACCAAATTGCACACCATTCTACTCATTTTTCTAGGTCTATCAATCGTTGGTAAATGGTGTGTTGGTATGCCTCTATATCAAAATTGCCCCATTGGTGGTCTTGCCTCTCTTGATCATGACTACCTCGATGGTTGTGGTTCTAATACAGATATATGGATGGTGTTTCTTCTACCCCCGGCCATGGCTTTCCATGTGGACCCAAGTCCGTGTATCCATTCCACCCGAAAGGTGGATAAACTGCAGCCAGTGGTTGCCTAAAGTATGACACGAAAGTCGCCACTTTGCCCTTCAAGTCGGCAAATTGAGTGATCAATGCCGAATTACCACATTCCACGTTGATCTAAAATCTGAAACAACCAACAAACACACGATCAAATCGAACAAGATAAGTGATTAACAATAAAAATAACACTAAAAATACAAAAATAAAAATAAGACTAAAACTAATCAAAAGATACGCTACTCCCCAGCAGCGGCGCCATAAACTTGACGCTCATGGGATAGTTCTATAAACTATCGTAAATGATATGACATGCGAGTTTGTTTTCCGCAAGTGCACGGATCGTTATGATCGTGTAGCAACAAGTACGGTTCGTTCCCACAGGGAGGTACGTACCTTAAATTAACTCTAGTCTTATATAATCTATACAATATATACACTAATTATATGTGCATGAAAAGTAAAGGGAGGATGGTTGCAAGGCATTTAACTAACTAATGGCTAAGATTAAACTAAGATGACAATTATCTAAATTACACTAAGTTACACTAAATCCAACTACAAATAACTAAATTAACACCAACTAACTAAATTAACTAACTCATGCATGGTCATGCAAGAGTGAGGATTGGATATGAAAATGCTAAAATGATGGCAAAAATATGCTCACCAGATTAGTCTTAACCAATCTAACCAAGGATAAAGACACATACACAAATAGTCATTCATGCATGATATTGAGGTCTCAATATGTCTAAATCCATTACATATCAATCAGTTGATCAATCAATTAACATGTATACATTAAGCACAAGCAAATAAACACATCAACCAAATAATGAACTTTATTACAATCTCACCAAAACCCCAACACAAACATATAGTTACAACAACAAGCTAAAGCAAGAAAAGGAGATAAAGAAGACAACACAAACACTTGGTGAAGTCCTCAAGCTAGCTACACTTCTACTTGTCTTTCCCAAGCTTAGAAACAATGGTAGATTTGTGAGATTCTAGGTCCATCTAAGCTAATTTATGTTTATTTCTTGGTTTTATTGGATATTAGGGATTGTGTTTTTATAGGTAAAAGAGAAGTATTTATACTAGGAACGTGTAAGTTCCTCAAGGTTGATTGGCTTATTTCGGTGACAAACCACAAGTGGGGTTTGTTGTAAGGGTAGCTTAGGCTTTTGATGGTTGGTTCTGTGCACAACTAAGGCCCTCTTAAGACCTCAAGAGATCATGCACTTCAAAGGTAAATTTCTAAGTGCTTACTTGCTTTGAAGAGACGTAGTTGCACACACTCACAACACATGCATAATTCTTATTTTTGTATGTTGTGGTTCTTTATTATGTGTGCAAAGAGAGCAATTGCATACTTGTTGCATGCAAAAATTTGAAAATATTTTATGCTTCTTTATTAATTGCTTGAGTAGCTTGGTTGCACATATGCTTATATGTTTTTACTTCAATAAGTGTGAAACATGCTTGTATTACAATCCATGTCATATTTTTGTTCAAACATGCATTTTTGGACTAGGAGATATATCATAGGAAGTATGATTTGAATGACCTATAGTTATCTCCATGACACGATGATTCTTAATTGACATGCTAAAAATGAATAGCATGAATTTCTTTTAACATGCTAATGCAAAATGAAAAAGCATGAATTAATGATCGTATATTCTTAAATGCAAAACAATGTGTGAAAAAGCGAATGAGACTCAAATGAAAATCAATTGTCTCTCTTTCTTTATTTGTTGAACATGGTTACTATCAAACGGGAAATATTCTTGGAAAAATTGAATAGGGTGCTAAATCGCTCATGCCATGTTTAGCCTATAAAGTTGGATATAGTTGCTTTCAAATTAAATTCAATGAAATCTCTATATCCTTGCTTCTCTCACGACAAATGGTGAAATTGGTTTGACTTTTATTGGAAACCTTTGTCGTTTGTTTTGCAAAATACCATTAATTTTTGGACTTGAATGCAATATGTATTTTATGCAAACATTTTAATCTCAAATTTTTATTACAATAAATCTCCTTGCTCTCTCCAATTAATTGAGTTGCATAAAGTGCATTATATGATTATGCAAATGACATGTATGCTACTATTTCTCTTTGCTACAAGTGACCTGGTTGGGGAATACTCTTTTACCCATCTCATGACAAAAAGGAGGAGTAGTATGTTGTAAGAGGGAGAATGCTAAATTGTTGTAGCATTCACATGATTGGGGAGTTTACATATTTAGGGAGAGTAACCCGTTGAGGGGGTTACTCTTGAACAAGTGTGGTTGCACATGGATTGGTCTCAGCTGGAATGATTTAATTGATTGGATTTCCATTCATTGGAAAGGGAACTCTCCTTCCACTGTGACTAAAAAGCTTTGTCTAACAGTGGTTGACTATTTTATTTGGTGAGAACGAAATTGTTGTATTTTTAAGAGCTCTAGAAGGCCTAATGCTGAGGTTGCCCGGACAATTATTGACACTATTCGTAGCCGGCTTTGTTCTATCAATTTGAAGGATTGTCTTTTGATTACTATGAATTGGAATATCACCTCTAGATGATCATTGTGCTGTTGGCTGTTTGTTTGCTCTTTCTCTTGGGTTTTTGCTTTGTTAAAGCTTTTGTTTAGCTCTTGTTTTTAAGATTGTTTTGGGCCTTTGTGCTCTGGTTTCTTTGTATTACACATACGTTGCATAATGTTGTACTTAAATTCTTATTGCAAATGCTTGTTTTATCTCACTTGATTAATCTCACATATATTTGTATTGGAAAGTATTGAAACTTTGTTTTGAAGGATTGATTGTTCTACAAGAGATTGAAGACTTGAAGATCATAGCCTTTAATTATCTCTTTGTAATGTAGAAAATCCCTTTAGTTTCTATTTTTGTTGTGAGGATCAATGTGAGTGGTGGTTTTGTCACAAAATAGCCAAGGGGGGAGATTGTAAGGATTTCCATTTATTGATTGGCTTATTTCGTAGACAAACCATATATTGGGACTTGATGTAAGGGTAGCTTAGGTATTTGATGGTTGGTGTTTTGCACAACAAGGCCCATTCAAGACCTCAAGAGAAGAAGCATCAAAGGTATAATCTAGTGCTTTCTTGATTTGAAGAGATCTAGTTGCACACACACACAATTCATGTATATATCTTATTCTTGTATGTTGTGTGTTTTATATGTGTGTATGCATGTTCTTGAACATCTCTTCTTGCATGTTTTATTTGATTGCATGTTTATTGAAATGCCATAACATGTTAAGGCATGAAGATGCAAAGCCATGAAGTCTTTTCATGCATGTTTAAATGATTGCATCTTGTTCATTTAAATGCCATGACATGTTTAGGCATTAGGATGCAAAGCCATGAATTCTATTAATGCATGTTTTAATTGAGTGCACCTTGTTCAATGAAAATGCCATGACATGTTAGGCATTAGGATGCATTCACTTTCCACACTTGCACTTCATGTTTGTTAGTTTTACGTGTGGTGTAATTCGTTTCCCGAAGATGATCGAAAACGTCGGCGCTTGCACGATGGTGTGCATGTCTCAGCGTGATGGTTGACC
Organism: Acer negundo; assembly: GCA_035582765.1. NCBI lineage: Eukaryota > Viridiplantae > Streptophyta > Magnoliopsida > Sapindales > Sapindaceae > Acer > Acer negundo. The sequence continues at coordinate 21,342,494 of CM069235.1, read as the reverse complement.
ATCTTGAGAAAGTCTCATTCTTCTCTTGGATAAGTGTTAGATTTGGTTTGGTTATTTGGAGTAAAGTGTGTAGTTTCAAAAGATTGGATTTTAATGATTTAAATGCTTTTCAAAACTGACCTTTGTATGTCTTGTGACCATATATTTTTATAAAAAGATTAAAATTGAGTTTTGTAAAATTTAGGGAAAACTAGACTCCCATATCTTTCCAATGGTATATTATTCGTAATATTTCATGACCGTTTGGATTGGTTTTGAAATCTCCAAAGTGACCACTAAAACAATGCATCACTCCTGTTATCCTAGTCCGACCATTGGTCACTCAATTGACTGTAACGTTTTCTACAAAAATCAAAATTTCATTCTATAAATTGGATTAGAAAGTAGAGTTCTATATCTTTCCAACGTTATATTATATGAAAGGTTTCGATGTCGTTTGGTCATGTTTTGAGTGGCCTGAATATCAAGCTCTATGATGTGACGCTTCGCAACAGTTCGAGTGCCGCACCTTTAGTGAGAGCGGCATACTAGCGACAGCAATTCGCTGTGGTTCAAGTGCCGCTCTTGGGCGACAGCGGCATGCTAGCGGCAGTCCTGACCTTGTTTTGTAATTTGGCCATATCTCGCTCATTTGGAGTCCGATTTGGCTCATTTTTAAAGGGCAAGTCACATAATTTATAGGGCTATCATCTTAGCACTATAAATATATCTTTTTTTCTTATTTGTATTCTAGGAACAAAAAGCTACAAAACCCTAGAGAGAGATTAAGAGTTCCCTAATGAGAGAAAGCACCAAGATTACTTCTTTAACTCTCCAAACCCATTTCTATATGCATAAATCATCATCTAAGCATCATCAAGGTTCATCTAGTATGTGCTAATGCATGGGTCTTCTTCAACACACATGGTATTGTATGTTGAGCACTATTATCTTACATAATTAGTGTTTTTATTTATCAATTTTATCTCATCTATTACTTGTATGTGTTTAGATTAATTTCTACATACATGATTGAGATTGTGTGTTGATTGGGTTATTTTATGATAGCTAGGATTTTTCATATTTATCTAACATCTAGCTAATTTATCTCATTTATTGATTGAGATTTTTTTGATAGCTTTGTATCTAAGATTGGTTATCCTTTACTTGGCTAAAGTTGTATACCATGACATATAGCTATTTTCATATCTAGGATTGATTTTATTGTTATCATATAATCCTAGGTAAGCATCTAGAGTACCCTAGCTCTATCTTGCATATTTGGATATAATTGCTTATTCACAATAGGGTTTGATTTCTTAGGAGAAGTAAGTCTTGTGTGATGACCGGGATTAGGTGTTCACATGAGCAATTGAACTAGGTTCACTTATACCGGGATTAGGTAGGTGTGTGATTACTTCCGAGATTAGGTTGTAATCTTTAACACATTTAGTGGATTCGAGATTTGAGTGTGGCTCACATAATAGCCCGTGATTTTTCCCGTGAGGGTTTCCACATAAATATCTTGTGTCATTTATTATTTTGCATTTCGTACACTAGATATTTTATATTGACAAGTTTAGGGGCATTTTCATAAAATTGACATTCTTGTGAAAATTGGGTAAATTCATATAAAATCTATTCACCCCCCTCTAGATTAATATTGTACACACCGTAAATTTGTTTCACTCCGATTCTTCGAAACTTGAATATATTACAACAAAATATATTTACTGTAGAATTTTGTAATATTACTGCATTTTTTTTGTATTACAATAGTAGAATAAAAAAATAAACTTAGCAACTATTAATATGAATCTCACCAAGAATAGTGATACCCGAAACCAACATATGGATTCAAAGGATCGTTTTCTAAATTGAAGTTTATAAAAAACAAAGAAAATAAAGGACTGCGACCCGTTATCTATAAAGAGATAAGAACCAACGGTATCATGAAGGTTGTAGATATCACACTCAAGAAGAGAAGAAGGTGAGTGATAAGTCAGGGTTTTGAACGCTACAAGGTATAACCCTTGATAAGTTCATAGTTCAATGAAGAACCAAAGAGAAAACGTTCTCTCAAATAATTATTTCATTCCAAAGTCCTCTTAATAATACATCAATGAGTCCCTTAAATACTAAAAATATCTAAACCCTAAAAAGAAAGATAAATGAAATAAAATATTCGGCAATTAATGTCTTACAATCAAGAAAATAAGTGCAAACAAATTTAGGAAATAAATAAAGACTAAAACTAACAACTAGTTGATTTGCTCCTTATTTGGAAAGCTTCATTTGGGAAACAAAATCAGCCCTTCAATTGGGAAACAAATCGACTCTTTATTTAAAAATAAATAAAACAGGAAATATCCTAAAATTCGGACTCATCCAAACCCTAGCTTGTTCCTCACGCACAACAAAATAGATAGCCGAATTTGGGCCCGTTGTGATCTATTTTGGAGGATAGAGTCTTCATAACATCTGTAGAGATCGTCATGGGCTTTCCGAAAACATATTATAATAGGCAATCCGACTTCAGATTCTCTCTGTAAAGGCCCACGAAGTTCAATCTGGATTTGGTCTTCATGTGGGCCGAACTTGGACTTTAGCAACTCAGAATCAGCCCTCATTAAATACTTCTTTGATCCTCTTGACCCTTGTAATTGGCCCAGCAATGGATCATTTGATGATGGTTCTTGAATCTCATCATTCCCCCACTCTTCATAAGGATTCATCCTCGAATCTTCACCATAATATTGTTGATAGCCTGTGACACTTCATCAATGTCCTGAAAAAGTGAAAAAAAAACACTAGGCCAAGAAGTTGACTGATTTGAAAACAAGGCCATTTTTAACTCGCTTTTTTTTGAATAGAATTTCACTTGCTTTCTCTCTCTTTTTTTCTCAACAGCCGTGATTTCTTTTTTTGATATTTCAATATCTCTTTCTTTTGTCTCTCTTTTTTTATCATCAGCCGTGATTTATTTTTTTGCTATTTCAATCTCTCTTTCTTTTGTCTATCTTTCTTTTGAACTCTCACTCTCCTTTTTTACATCTCTCTTTTCTTTGAACCTCACTTGATCTTCATATACTTGTTTTGGGGTTAAGGGTACAAGAGTGATTCGTTTTGTATCGAGTAAAAAGGAGTATCTATTTGTATAACCATCATAAGTTACATGCCTATCAAATTGTCATGCATCGCATGCATCGGTACCACATCAGACAAGACTTTATCTTTAGACTTCCCAATGGAAAAAGACACCAACACCTGTTTAGTCACCTTGATTTCTTCACTATCAATCAACCATTGTAGCTTATACGGTTTTGGGTGCCTCAAAGTGGCCAAATTCAATTTTTCCACCATAGTAGTGCTAGCCATATTATTACAACTCCCCCCATCAATAATCAAGCTACAAACCTTATCATTAACATGGCATCTGGTTTGAAAGACATTGTCACATTGTAGCTCATCATCTTCTTTTGCTTGAGCACTAAAAGCTCCTCCTGCAACTAAAAGCGTTAAATCAATCTTTTATGGTGCATCGTCAGACATTTTTTTTTTAACCTGTAAAAACAAATTAGTAAGCTTCACAAACACTCTCTCACGTGTTTATTCTCAATAATGATGGCACTCACACTCGTGTTTCACTCGATTTTTGGCTTTTACCCTCTGATGTTTTTTTTTCTTATAACGGATCTGATCAAATATTTTTTTTTTTTTTTGAAACGAAATCTGATAAATTTTTTTTTTAAAACAAAACTTGATCAAACTTTTTTTTTTTTTGAAACAAAATATGTTCAAATTTTTTTTTTTTTTTGATAACACGGAAATAAAAGAAATAAAAAAAAAAAGGATAGATCAAACCTGATTGTAGAAGCCTAAACTCTGATACCATCTGATATGAACCTCACCAAGAATAGTGAGACCCGGAACCAATATATGGATTCAAAGGATCATTTTCTAAATTCAAGTATATAAAAAACAAAGAAAATAAAGAATCGCAACCCGTTATCTAGAAAGAGATAAGAACTAGCGGTATCAAGAAGGTTGTAGAGGCCACACTCATGAAAAGAAGAAGGTGAGTGATAAGTCAGGGTTTTGAACGCCACAAGTTATAACCCTTGATAAGTTCATAGTTCAATGAAGAACCAAAGAGAAAACGTTCTCTCAAATAATTATTTCATTCCAAAGTCCTTTTAATAATACATCAATGAGTCCCTTAAATACTAAAAATATCTAAACCCTAAAAAGAAAGATAAATGAAATAAAATATTCGGCAATTAATGCCTTACAATCAAGAAAATAAGTGCAAACAAATTTAGGAAATAAATAAAGACTAAAACTAACAACTAGTTGATTTGCTCCTTATTTGGAAAGCTTCATTTGGGAAACAAAATCAGCCCTTCAATTGGGAAACAAATCGACTCTTTATTTGGAAAATAAATAAAACAGGAAATATCCTAAAATTCGGACTCATCCATACCCTAGCTTATTCCTCACGCGTAACAAAATAGATAGCCTAATTTGGGCCCTTTGTGATCTGTATTGGAGGATGGTGTCTTCATAACATCTGTAGAGATCGTCATGGGCTTTTCGAAAACATATTATAATAGGCAATCCAACTTCAGATGCTCTCTGTATAGGCCCACAAAGTTCAGTCTAGATTTGGTCTTTATTAAATACTTCTTAGATCCTCTTGGCCCTTGTAATTGGCCCAACTGGAACAATCAATGGATCATTTGATGATGCTTCTTGATTCTCATCAAGTATCAAGAAGTTAAATATGATGATAATAGGCCACCCTTCTTGTTACGACTCCAAAACAAAATTACATTGAAATTATAGGACCAAAATCACGCAACAACAAATCATATTATAATAACATATATAAATCCATACATTCCAAAACATGCATATACCTAGAGGGCCATCTCTTTCTAAAACATCCATATTAACAATAAAAAGAAATAGATCCACGTATATATATACATAAATTAAACAAGGGTACAACCAAAGCTTTGATACCAATTATAGGGAAAAATACACAACACGGAAGCAAAAAATAGATTTGTATATTTTAAAAATTTTCCTTTAAGAGAACCTTAACCCTTGATTAATTTTTTTTTGGGTAAGTAAATAATATCATAGAAAGAGAGAAAAAATGTACAAATACAAGGGGCATACCCCAGGAAGCAAAGCAAGAGCTAAACAAAGGCTCAAAACAAGCACAAACGCACATGCAAACAAGGAACAAGAGCTCGTAAAGGGCTCAAAACAAGCTCAACAAAAAGAGCAAGCAACAAACAAGAGCAAAGCAATAAAATTAATTAGCGTTAACAATCCAATTCAAAGTAATAAGCGGGTGATCCTTTAGATTGATAGAGGAGAGCCGACAGCGAATGGTGTCAATAATTGTGCGAACAACAACCGAACTAGACTTTTTGGTGCCGTCAAAAATTCTACAATTACGCTCTCTCTAAATATGATAAACAGCCACAACAAGACAAAGCTTCTTTGTAACAATAATAGGGGTGTCCCCTCTCCAATGGGCAGAAGCCCAAGCAATAAAAGCATTCCAACCAAGGCCATTCGAAGGAGACCCACAATAATTCAGAAGTTGAGTCCGAATGGCTCTACTGAAAGAGCACTCAAAGAAATGGTGAGCATGAGATTCAAGATGGGAGTTACAAAGAACACAAGTAGTAACAGCCCTAGGGTCATATTTATGAATGCGGTCACAGGTGGAGGCCTACCTCTAACAGCCATCCAAAGGATGAAACTAATTTTCAGAATGTTTTGAGGGAACCAAACCAACTTGAACCAAGGAACAAGAGGGTGAGGGGCTTTAAGAGAAGCCAAAGCAGAAGAGGCCGAGTAAATACCATTGGAAGAAGGGAGCCACTGAATACTATCCTCTAGATTGGAGTTAGGATTGTAAGTAGGCATTCGACTTCTAATTTCAACAAGATCAATGGACATAGCAACTGGCCATCTCCAAGAATCTCCAAGAAGAATGGTATTAACCGCTGCGTTGATAGGGAGGCCGAAATCATAGACCACACGGGGGCTCCATTTCAAAAGGAGAGGACCATCCGGATGCCAATTGTCAAACCATAAGGAGGTACTAGAACCATTGCCAATGAAGTGCTGAATTAAAGGACGAACAATAGGCCGAAGATGGAGGAGTTTCCTCCAATTCCAAGAGCAGATATTAGGAGCTTTAGCCTCCCATATGTTACAACCTTTTAGGTGATAGGCTTTAATCCAAGAAGACCAGAGATTATTCATTCCATGAATAAGAATCCAAAGATGCCTAATCATCAAGGCCTTGTTCCAAGACCACACTCTTTCTTAGGGAGACAAATATCAAACAAATATCAACCCTTTTCCACAAGAAACTTCTGAATTTTCGTTCAATAATATTCAAAATCTTGATAGGGAGACAAAGATAACTAGCTCAAAAGACTTGTAAACTTGACAAGACCGAGACAAATATCTGTAAGCACCCGGCATAAGAGAGACCACGGTTCAACCAAGATGAAAGTCTACCCGAGACTTTATCCACAAAGGAGGAGCAATCACGAAGACAAAGCTTAGTAGAGATAATCGGAATACCAAGATAACGAATGGGAAGAGAACCCATTGTATAACCAAAGAGATTAATAAGTTACTGATTTGTAGTAGAGGATAAACCCGAAGTGAAGATGTTGCTCTTGGCATGATTAGCAAGGAGGCCTGAAAGTAAGGAGAACTCATCAAGGGCAGCCTTAAGGACATAAGTTGAAGAAGGGGAGCCACGGCAAAGCATAATTAGGTCATCAGCAAAACAAAGGTGGGAAAGCTTTATCTTATCACACTTCCAATGAAACTTGAAACTATGAGAGTCCGCAATGCGCTTGGACAGAATTTTAGATAGAACTTCCATAGCAAAAACAAAGAGGTAGGGAGACATAGGATCCCCTTGCCGAAGACCCCTTTTTCCGGAGAAGAAACCAGCTAGCTCACCGTTTAAGGAGATAGAGAACTTGGGGGTAGTAAGGAAAGCTTTGATCCACTTAATAACCCTAGGAGGAAAGTGAAAAGCAGTAAGAGTTTCAAGTAAGAAGCCCAAGTCTACCATGTCAAAGGCCTTCTTCAAATCCACTTTGAGAGCCAACATAGGGCAGCCAATATTCGTATGATAATTCCTCATAAGTTCTTGTGCAAGAAGGATGTTGTCCCCAAAGCTCCTACCAGCCACAAAAGCCGATTGAGAAGGGCTGATAATATCCGGGAGACAAGGCTTAATCCTATTGGCAATGATCTTGGCAAAGATCTTATAGAGAGTGTTGCAACAAGAGATAGGTCTAAAGTCTTTCATCATAAAGGATTAGGGACTTTAGGGACCAAAGAAATAATCGTAGCATTGAGTTCCTTAAGAAGATGACCAGATCTAAAGAACTGTTGGATAGCATTAGTGCCATGAACTTGCTCCTGCCAAACGGTCTCAACCAAGGGGAGAAAGTCCTCTCTATCCGTTAGAAAATTGAAAAACTTGAAAGGGTAGTTTTTCTTATTACCTGGCAACCCAAGCTTGACCACAGATGGGCAATGGTCTAAAATGCTAGGAGGAAGGAACATTGCTTCTGAATGCTCAAACTTGACAAGCCATTCATTATTGACAAGAACTCTATCCAATTTCTTAGACATGCAACCATCACCTCTCTTGTTACACCAAGTGTGAAGAAAGCCCGAGAAACGAAGATCATCAAGCTCCGAAGCTTGAAGACAATAAAAAATTCCTCCATAGCAACGGTAATTCTGGAGCATTCCCCAATTGACATATCAATCCTCCTAGAAACATTAAAATCTCCAAGTACAATCCAAGGGGAACCTTGCTGGTTTGAGCACTAACTTTGCCAAAGAGCTCTTCTTGATCTGTCCTCATTAGAACCATAAACAAAGGAGATACAAAACTGATCATTAGTATCCATGATACAAGCATTACAATGAATAATCTGATCCATTTCACTAATTTTAGTGATTGTGAGAATTCTCAGATCCCAACCAACCCAAATTCTACCAAGACCATGACTATTGTAATTGTCTAACATATCCCAATCCTTAAAAACTGAATTGACAACAAGAGGCTTTTTGTTAATTTTCAACCTTGTCTCAATTAAACAAACAAGACTAAGCTTTTGATCTAGCAACATTTTCCTTACTTCTAATTGTTTAGGGATAGCATTCCGGCCCCTAATGTTCCAGCAAGCGATATTAATCATTGAGAGGTTGTGAAGGCATTACCTTAGCTTGCGAGCTATTATCCTTGCCTATCCTAGCAGCCCTTTTCTTCTTCTTCTTCTTCTTCTTACTAGAGGAATCTATGGGGCTGGAGAGCTCTATAATTTTGACTCCATCAATATTTTTGATCTTTGAGTGCCAAATGGTCTGGAGAGGCTATAGTATGAGAATCAACATCATTACATTGGTTATTGCATTGGTCAGTACAAGAATCACCATCCGCATCAAGAGCAGCAAACTTGTTAGAGGTATCAACACCCTTTTTCTTGGAGAGATCATTGCATTGGTCATGAATAGACAAGTTGGTAGGATGCAAAGAAGGCACACTTTCCACATTACAAGTGGAAATAACTTCATCAACATTCAATGAACCAATGGGAGGAGGTTCCATATCTACATGAGGTGAGGAAACTAGGGGTGCATCCCCTCTAGTAACTATCCTCCATTCTTGTTTGAGCTTGGGAACAAAATTAACATCAGAGGGAGGGTGTAAGGGCTTGAGCCGATGGCAAGTCGCAATAGAGTGGCCAAAAGACTTGCATTCTGTAGAGATTTTCGGTTTCCATTGGTATTCAACCAAGATTTCCACATTTTCACTAGGTTTTGGATCTGAATTGTCACCCATAAATAGGTCGAAGGGATCCACTAGGTCACAAGATGCATCAATTTCAATACAAACCCTAGCAAAGGAAATTCTCTTCATGGATTCAGTGAGGCTATCGGCATAAAGTGGCTTTCCAACCGCACTAGCAATATGGCTCAATCCCTCTTCATTCCAGTATTCATGAGGAATGTTGCATAAAAAATCACGATCTTCAAACTTTATGAAGGAAAAAAATAATAGAATCAGACCAGAATAGGACCAAATAATCAAAACAGCGCTGAAACTCTAATTTAAAAAATAGACCAGAATAAAAATCTTGGAACAGATGTAATTATGTGATAAAAACTTCAAATCACTAGATTCTTGATTCCAGATCACATAAAATTTCATGATCTACAACTTTGGTGAAGAACATAAAATCGAAATCGAACCGGAAGAGGCTCGAAAAAACAAAATGGCGCTGAAACCCTAAAACCTAATCTTCCATCCATGCAGAGCGTTTTTTAGGGTTTTCATGGTGCTGTGACCCAACCCTTAATTAATTAACATATAATAAAAAAAAGATATCGTACCTTTTTCCACGTGACGATTGATGTTGGATCCATAGTAATCCACAAGATTTCCCAATCCAATCAAGAACGTGAATCACCTAGGAGTGTTGGCTCCCATTATTTGAATTATATACCTAAGAATGAAAAAAAAAAAAAAAAAACTTTTTCCTTTTGTTAGTCACAATAATCTTTCTAGAGAAAACGAAGAACGTTCGATCACTTTTGAATTCACAATCTTTTGATCGAAACTTGCGTGAACCTTACTCGAAGTTGTGCACAAAGCCTTTTTTTTATAAAAGCTAGTAATGCACTATCAAAAATAAAACCTTTCTTCTCTCTTTTTCCTCTTGGCCGAAAATCACACACTATGTCTTAATGTTGGATTTTTTTTTTTTTAAGCAAAAGAAATAACTCTCCCTATGAAGACTAGGGTTGGCCGAATTCTATATGATAGTATTTATAGGTGGCCAAAATCCTCACCCCAAAAGAATTAGGGTTGGTCGAAATCCTTACCCCAAACCTATTAGGGTTCGCTGAAATCCTCTCCTAAGGTGGATTTATGCCTTGTGGCATTAATCCTAACCCTAAGTAGATTTCTTGTCTTTAGCCGAAATGCTCTCCCAAGTAGGGTTTGTGTTTTCACCAAAGACTCCTATCTAATTTAGAATTCAACCCTAATCCAACTCTTTAGTGTATTATTAAATTGTGACTATATCAAAGACTTCCTAATTTAATTAGATAAATAAATTCATTTTATTTATCTACTTACCAAATAAAGTCTTTAATACTTATTATACTACCATCAATAGTATAATACCAAGAAACATATTTCCTAGTTAGAAAAAGATTTTAGTCATTGCATTTATTAGTTTACTTTAGTTATTTCACTTTTCACCACACCTATCACTCACTTTTACTTTTATACACACTAGTTTTATTAATCTGAATCTAATCACAGCTACATCCGATCTCCGTGGATGACCCTTGCTTGCTACCATACTTGTGTTTTTTCAAACCTTTTAAGGCATTACTAGGTTTATAAATTTTTTGGATGAACGATTTTAAACCTAAAAAACTACATTCGTCAAGTGGCTAGGACTGAGTGGTCTCAAACCCACTTCCATGTGTTTGCGGTTGGTAGACTAGTCATCTAGGAATCCTAGAGGTGTGATTGAGGACGTTATCCTTAAAGTTGATCGATTGCTCATCCTTACAGACTTTGTAGTACTAGATGTAGAGGATTGGGATGAGCATGGGAATTCCCAACCCTTGCTGCTAGGAAGGCTGTTTATGGCAACCTCTAGGGCAGTAGTGGATGTACACAGGGGAAAACTCACCTTGAGTTTCTTGGATGATGTGGTGGAGTTTGATATGTTTAGTGTCGAGCCCTAGATTAGGAAAGAAATCAAGGATGAGGTAGGATGCCTATCCAGTCAAGTCTCTCCCGAATCCAAGGAGATGGATGAATTTCTGAGAGCCTTGGAAGTGAATGTTAAGACCTCAAGTGATCTTGAGGCAAGAATGAAGGAAGAATTGGTTGACCTCAACAAGAGTTTGATGTTGAGAATAGAGAAGGTTGAACAAGAGAAGAAAGAGCAAATGAAATATCTCTCTAAGGTCATGCAACTCATGGATGATCTGAAGAAAGCCTATGCATTATCTATAAAAAAAAAAATGCAAGATAGGATCTTTGACCTCATGAAGGAAAAGGAGGTGCAAGACATGGTGAATGAATTGAATAGAGCTTGTCTAGCAAGGAAGTGCTCCACCAATGACCTCAAAAGCATGGCAAAGGATGAGAAGCAAGAAGGTAGTTTCTACTCTCCTACTTGTTATTATTGTGGAACTCAAGGGCACAAAAGGCCCTATTGCATGAAATAGCATGAGATATGCAAAACAAGGAATGTGTTACCTAGAAGGCCTTTGGGTAAGCCAAGGCAAATATGGGTCCGAAAGGACACGTACAAAGAGTCTCCTTCACTTTAGGTGAAGTCCACACCAGGTTCTGAAATGTGGATCCCTAAAGAACACACATTCCCTAGTTTGCCACTTTCACCTCCTATATCTTGTTTAGAGTTTGGGAGCACGAGCACATTTTATTCACATTTGAATATGTGAACATTTTAACTGATATTGTATATGTGCAGGCTTTTGGCAAGAAGAAGGGCCAGATTTGATTGTTATATATATTGTTCATTTTGTTATGATTGTAATTATTATTTAGGGACAATTAGATAGGTTTGGGAGTCACTTGACCCACAAGCTTGGATATTAATTATGTAATGTGTATCACTTGTTGTGTGATTTCCCGTGCATTGAGCTAGGGATATATATGTTGTGTGAGAAATGTATTTGTACAGGTTTTGGAGTCATTAATTCTAGGAGGAAATTCCCAAAAGAGGAGTAGTATGCTTGCTGCGACTTAAGTCTAGCGGGACATTAGTCGCCATCCAGAAGGGACAAAACCGTGGAGACAACTCGTCTCAATCCATGAGATTTGACTGGAGCGAAAGATGTCGCCAGGCAAAGGAAGCAAACCTGTTGAGGTTTTGAGGAGGCCCTGGCAACTTCGTTCCGCTGGACATTATCCGTGGATTGGAATGACCCAAACCCACTAGAATTCAAGCAAAAGTCCGCGATACATCTTGGCGGGAAAGAAGTCGCCGGCCAGAATTACCAATCTTGCGAAACATCAGAGGAGAATGCCACGGTTTCATGCCAGCAGGACATTAGCCACGATACAGAAGAGGTGAACATGTGGGAATGCATAGCAGGTATTGAAACCAGGGTGTTTTCTTCCCACGAGTTCAATCCACGGAAGAATTTGCAAGAATAAAGCCGTGGAGTGACATAATTTGGTTGAAAAGGTAAGAGCAATTTCTTGGATCTGTTAGGATTATGCTTCAATAGCAAGAGTGTAATAATGTAATTAACAATCTTTTCATATTAATAAAGTGATTTTTGGTTTAACAAATCTTATAGCGTTTATAGTTTAATTATTATAATTGTCAAAAGTAAATAATCATAAGGTCAAAAGACTATGAGATATAAAGAATTGTTCGTACATCTGGATATGTATGAGGTAGACGCAATTCTTTAGTTAGTCTTGAATCATGTTCACAACTTAAGATAAATGTTGGGTACCTTTACCTTTTTGAAGTTTTAGATTCTTTTGCTAGCATTTGAGTGGGATCAAATGTGATATGATGAGTCTAAAATCATCAAAGTGTCTTTGAGTAAAAGAATCTAGTGCACTAGATGCATTGAATAGGATCACAATGAAATACTTTATCTAGTACCGTTAGTAGATTAAATTTTTCATTATGAAGGCAATCGGAGAGTCTATCTTAATCCTGAGATAAATGATGGACTTAAGGTTATAAGTGTTATCAATGAGTACAATTATATAGCATAGTCTATCATTGATAGTTTGGTGGTATTCATTAGTTAATCAATAGAGGACTTCATTTATAAATATAGACATCGTAGCTCCATTTATTAAAATGAGAGTATAATATTATCATACATATATTTAAAGGTATTGGATATTAAATCTTAACATTGAGTTTTCGATAACGTCTATTGAAACATGACTTTTGGACAAGTTAAAATATCCAAGTTCAAAATGTGGTCATATGAGTAATATGGTAATTAGAAAAGCTATAGGCAGTCTATGAGCTCTTGGTGATTACTGATATTATTCATGAGGATACACTATCTCCAATAAGATTGTCTAGGGTATGAATAAGAAATATTTACTTGTTCTATCTTTATTTAAGAGTACAGTTTTAGTTATTTAGTTGTATGAGCTAAAATTAATAGATCGGACCTAAGTGAATCATTTGTTGATTGTGATTGAGTTATGTCTATTGAAGCTTAAATTTAGATAGCCCGCCAAGATCCCCAATTCACACGGACTTGCATAGATCACTTAATATATTCTACCGGACTAATTTTTGGGTCCATCTAGAATTGTATTTAATACATTAAAAATATAATTTGCACATTATTTATTTAATGAGTTGTTAAATTATATTAATGTAATAATGAAAGGCATGTGAGCTTGTTTCTTTTAGTAAGGATGGGTCTAGTTCATATGTGGGCTTTTTATTTAAAGTCTAATGGATTTAATAAAATGGAAAAACAATATATTAGCCCATGTAAATAGTGGGGTGGCAAGGCTAAATTAAAAGGCCTACTATATTATTTTATTTTATTATTCAATTAAATCGGAATTAATTAATTATTTAATTAAGAATCAAAATCTTTTTCTGACTAGGAAAAATGTTTCTTAGCATTATATTATTGTTGGTAGTATAATAAACATTAAAGACTTTATTTGGTAAGTAGATAAACAAAAGGAATTTATTTATCTAGTCAAATTAGGAAGTCTTTGATATAGTTACAAATACACTAAAGAGTTGGATTAGGGTTTGGAATTCTAAAGAATGATAAGAGTCATTGGTGGAAACACAAATCCTCTTCAAGTGAGGATTTCGGCCAACCCTAATAATTTTAGGGAAGGAATTTCAGCCACCCTATCTTATGAGAGAAAGAATTCGGCCAACCCTAATTATTCATGAGCAAGGATTTTGGCCACTGTATAATACACCATATAGAATTCGGCCATGACCTAATTCTTGGAGAGAGAATTATTTCTTTTGCTTGAAAAACAAATCCAACTCTAGGCACAGTGTGAGAATTCGGCTAAGAGCAAAAAGAGAGATGAATTGTTTTATTTCGATAGTGCAGTAGTAAGCTTTTACATTAAAAGGCTTTGTGTACAACTTCGAATTAGGTTCAAACGAGTTTCGATCAATAGATTGATAATTCACAAGTGACCGGACATTCTTCGTTTTATGTTCTAAGAAGTTTAAAGTGACTAGCAAAAGAAAAAGTTTTTTTTTTTATTTTTTTTTATTTTTATGTTTTGTTATCCATCTTTAGGTATACAATTCAAAGAAAAGGGAGTCCACACTCTTAGGTGATCCACGTTCTTAATTGGATTGGAAGGTTTTACGGATTACTATCGATGAAACGCTAATCGTCATGCTACAAAGGTATGATACTTTTATTATATGTTAATTAATCAAGGGTTAAGGTTCATCTTTAAAAAGGAAACATTTTTGTTATATAGTAAACCTATTTTTCACATTTAGCTGCACGTATAAACTATTTTTCTCTACAATTGGTATCAGAGCCTTGGTTGTACCCTTGTACATACGTGGATCTATTTCTTTTTATTGATTATATGCATGTTTTAGAAAGATATGGCACTTTAGGTATTCTCATATATAATTACATGTAGAATGTATAGATTTATATATGTTATGTTTATATGAATTGTTGTTGCTCGATTTTGATCCTAGAATTTCAATGTATTTTTGTTTCAGAATTGTAACAAGAAGGGTGGTCTATCATCACTACTACAAAATTGTTAAAGGAAATAACTTATTTAAATCGGTTTTTATGTAACCGATTTAAAAAAAAAAAATTTAGAAATATATAAAAACCGATGTCTTAAATATTGGATTTTCAAAAGACATCAGTTTTTAGGAAAACAGATATTAAAAAAAAAAAAAGTTTACACATCGGTTTTTATAAAAACCGATGTCTTAAATTTTGTATCCAAAAGACAACGGTTTATATAAAAACAGATATTTAAAAAAAGCGTTTAGACATCGGTTTTTATAAAAACCGATGTGGATTTAAAAGCAAAAATTCTACAATGCAAATCTGACCTATGTCCATATTCAAGTGCACATATCTAAAAATACTCAACGTCATTTTCTCAAATTTTGACACAAGAAATTAGAAATGCAAAAAAAAAAAACACTTTTCAATCAGGGAATATTCATAAAATTGATTTGGAAAAGTGTGAAAATGAGTGATGAAAACAGCTAACTCGTGGATTCGCAAATCGCTTCTGATCTTTGACTGAATAATTGATCATAACTTTCAAAATACCGTCCAGAATTTTACGTTCTTTATACCGTTAGATTCGTATCAAAAAATCTAAGAATCCGACATGGACGAAAAAATTTATTTCGTTTCCAATAGATACAGTTTTAAGGAAAACATTTGTACAAAAATATCTCCAATCGCTTATGACCTTTGACTGAATAATTGATCATAACTTTCGAAATATTGTCCGGAATTTTACGTTCTTTATACCGCTGGATTCGTATCAAAAAATCAAAGAATCCAACATGGACAAAAAAAATTATTTTGTTTCCAAAATATACAGTTTTAAGGAAAATGTTTGCACAACAATATCTCCAATCGCTTCTGAGCTTTGACTGAATAATTGATCATAACTTTCAAAATACTGCCGGAATTTCACATTTTTTATACCGTTGGATTTGTATCAAAAAATCGAAGAATCTAGCTTTGACGAAAAAAATTATTTCCTTTTCAAAAGATACAGTTTTAAGGAAAACATTTGCACAAAAATATCTCCAATCGCTTCTGTTCTTTGACTGAATAATTGATCATAACTTTCAAAATACCCCCCGGAATTTTACGTTCTTTATACCGTTGGATTCGTATCGAAAAATCGAAGAATCTAGCTTGGACAAAAAAATTTATTTCGTTTTCAAAAGATACAGTTTTAAGGAAAACATTTGCACAAAAATATCTCCAATAGTTTCTATTCTTTGATTGCATAATTGATCATGACTTCCAAAATACCGCCCGGAATTTTACGTTCTTTATACCGTTGGATTCGTATCGAAAAATCAAAGAATCTAGCTTGGACAAAAAATTTATTTCCTTTCCAAAAGATACAATTTTAAGGAAAACATTTGCACAAAAATATCTCCAACAGAACACAAAACCACACAATAAAAAATGAAATGAAAAATAAACCCACCAATAAAATTTATTTTAAAATATATATATATCTGTAGTAGAAATTAGAATTTTGATTAGTTGAGTAAATTTAAATTTATCAAACAAATTTTTTATTTTTTTTTTTAATTTTCTAACAACTTATATAGATTATATATAAATATTGTGTAATTGTTATCACATTCAATCTGGTAGTTAGGTAATAAAGGCTTACCACTTTGACTTTGAGGTTGCAAGTTCAACTCCTCATAATGACAATTAATCCTCATTATTACCAAAGGTGAGGTTGGCTGGCTAGACGTTGGGATTAATTTTTGTAATACATCAATTTTACATCAGGGTTTAACTAAAACCGATGTCTTTTGCACTTTTTTTCTAAATCGCTCAAAACGACATTGGTTTTAAAAAATTTTAAAAACGATATCGTCCACATTAAAAAAACCGATTTCTTTTGTGTTTTTTGTAGTAGTGTATCATCATATTTCCTTCTTGGTAGCTGCTAAGTTTTTAATTTATTTTTTCTATTGTAACAAAAAACTGCAGAAAATAATGTAATAAAATTCTGCACTATATGTATTAATAAATAGTGCAGTATTTTTTGATTAAAAAAAAACTGCAGTAATTTATATGTAAATACACAGCTGTAATATATTCAAGTATCGAAGATTTAAAGTTTTGAAGAATTGGAAGCAACCGGAACAAGCGTGGAACCGTGCGCACCATAGCAACATGTGCGCGTGCAAGTTAGCGTGCAGCTGCGCTTGTTGTAGTGTGGGCTGCGCACAGCAGCCTTATGGATGCTATGGGCTATGCACGGCAGCCCTTTATGGTGCTGGGGGCAGCCAAGGGATGCGTAATTGGTCGATGGCCGCATGAAGACTTGTTCGCTAAGAAAGGAGTTTTTGTATTCTAAACAAATGTAATTTACACTACAACAAAAGCTATCTTTGTTGACAGTTTTTTCTTGACAATTGTAAAAAACTATCAAGAACTTGCAATTCTCAACAGTTTTTTAAAACGGACTAATTGCACAAATGTCCCCTAAGTTTAAGCATAATTGCATGTATATGGAACTTTTACAAATAATTGAACAAACATTCCCTGCCGTTAGTTGACTTCCATTAACTCTAATCGTTGCCACAATTGTAACCCACAATGACTAAACGACCCCTATTTACCTATTTTATTATTTAAATTAATAATTAAAAAACGAAACAAAAAAGACAAAGAAAAATAAAACCAAAATCAATCATTTTTACTTTCTTTCATTTTCTCAACCCCCAAACACAATCCAAAAATAAACTTAACAAACAACAATCACAAATAAAAACTCAAATCCACAACCATAATAATATATGTGCTATTTATTATATTATTATATATGTATTATATATTATATATTATATTATTATATGTTATATATATTATACTAATATATATATATATCATATTATCATATATATTATATATTATTACATATATTTATATTTATATATATATATTATTATATGTATAATATGTGTATTATATATTATATATATTATACTATTGTATATATCATATTATTATATATTATATATTATTACATATATTTATATTTATATATATATATATTATTATATGTGTTATATGTATCATATAATATATTATTATATATGTTATATATTTATATTACATAAATATATTATTATATATATTGTATAATATAATATATATATATATATTATAAATTATATATATATTATATAATACATATAATATATATGTATTGTATATAATATATTATTATATTAAATAATATATATATAATATACTTTTATATTTTATTATTATTATCCATAATATATCATGTTATTATGAATGTTTTATAATTAGGGGTATTTTGGTCAGAATACAGTTAACTCCATTCTATTTCGTTGTTAACCAAATAAAATAAAACTAATTCATAGACTGATTTTAAAGTTCCAACCAAATAAAAAACTTAGTTTTCCTTTCCTTTCTATTCTCATTTTCATTCTGATTACTATTCCACCATGGAATCAAACGTGACCATAAAGTATTGACCAATAACTCAACTATATATGTTTTTAAAATATAAATTTATTAAAAGTTTCAATAAATATTTTTTGATATATGTCTGTTGTAGAAATTAGAATTTTGATTAGTTGAATAAATTTAAATTTATCTAACAAGGTTTTATTCTTACTTCTAACAACTCATATATGTTATATATAAATATTGTTAAATTGTTAACATATCAAATGTAATAGCCAAGTGGTAAAAGCTTACAACTCTTGGCTTGAGGTCTCAAGTTCAAATCTCAATAATGACAATTAAATTGTCATTATTATCAGGCAATGGCAGTCGCCGGCGGGTGGTGGCCAGCAGTATTTAATCACACACCTTAAATAATTGAGTGGGAGAAGGTGTTACCATAAATATTGATATGGATGTTGGATCACCATTGAATTTTAAAATTGAATTATTTATTTAATTCAAGATAAATATTCGAAAGTGCTTTATCATGATTATTTACTTATATATATTTTTTGTTTTGTTTAGAAATCATTACCCCATCCCTAATGAACATCTTGAAAGATAACACTTTAAGTGGTGATAATTATGTCACATGGGTTGTTGTTGTAAGCTGAAAAACATAAGTTTGTTCTAACTACTCATAAACCACCCCTTCCTAATAATGAATCTAATGTGATACAAAGAGATCAGTATGTGAAGTGGAAGACCTCTGATGATATGGCCAAATGTTACATTATGGCTACTATTTCTGACGTGTTGCAATAGCAGCATGAAGGAATGAGGTCTGTTTCTGATATAATGATGTCTCTATTGGGGATGTTTTCTATGAGGTCCAGGATGACTAAAAGAGAGGCAATGATTGCTTACATGAATCTTAGGATGAAACCTGGACAGGCTATGAAAGATCATATGATGAAAGTCATAGCACATCTCAACATGGGGCTGCCGTGCGCAACCCATAACAACCATGGGGCTGCCATGCACAGCCCATATCTCAACTAGTGCAGCTGCGTGCTTAATTGCACGCACGCTCGTTGCTATGTTGCGCTGATCCCAACTTCGTTCCGGTTGCTTTCAATTCTTCACATCTTCAAATACAATACTTGAATTTATATTACAGCATATTTAACAATAAAATTACTGCAGTATTTTTTTATTTATTTTTTAATCACTGCAGTATTTTAATACAAATAAAAACTGCATTACTTTAATATAAAAAACTGCAGTATTTTTTAATACATTAAAAACTGCACTATTTTATTACAATAAAAATAAAGAGAACTTAGCAACTATCAAGAAGGAATTATGGCGATGATAGACCATCCTTCTTGTTACAATTCCAAAATAAAAAATACATTGAAATTCTAGGACCAAAATCGAGCAACAACAAGTCACTTTATAACAAGATATATAAATCCATACATTCCACATGTAACCCCTTTCTAAAACATGCATATAATCAATAAAAGGAAATAGATGCACGTATGTACATACATTAATTAATCAAAGGATATAACCAGGCTCTGATACCAATTGTAGGGAAAGACACTTTGATGATTTTAGACTCATCATATCTCATTTGATCCCACTCAAATGCTAGCAAAAGAATCTACAACTTTAACAAGGTAAAGGTGCCGACCAACCTTTATCTTAAGTTGTGAACAATATTCAAGACTAACTAAAGAATTGTGTCTACCTCATACATATCCAGAACTACGAACAATTCTTTATATCTCATAGTCTTTTGACCTTACGATTATTTACTTTGACAATGATAATAATAAACTATAAATGTTATAAGATTTGTTAAATCAGAAATCACTTTTATGAAAAGATTGTCAATTACATTATTACATTCTTGCTATTTAGCATAATCCTAACAATGCCTTCAAAGCAAAGTCATCAAGACTTGATTTTTATCACACAAAACACAAAGACCCATCATCATTTCATGATTTATACATCATCTAGCAGGTTCTAGGTTTGATTTCTTATGGGTTTTCATTATTGCTCATATGATTTGTAGTTAGAACATCAATTTCATCTTTTACATGTTCTTACTTTACAAGATAGCTGCTTTATTACTTTACTAGTTTCAAGAGTGTCATGTTATTGTGTTTTGTGAGTTGTATTGTGATAGCTTGCATGATCAGGTTGATTTTGCCTAAATGCTAATCCTTGAATATTCTTGTGTGATTAATTGATAACTAGGTTGATAGATTTATGTTTATCAAGCTAGTTAAGCTTTCTTGAATATTCATGGTTGTTTGATTATCTCATTGGTTGATTGAGATTGTAAGTGATAGCTATTGTATGTATGATTGGTTACCCTTTACAAAGCTAAGTTGTATGACATGACATATAGCAAAATTGATATCTAAGATTGTTCATATTGACATCTTAAATCCAAGATAAGCATGTAGTGTTTGCCTATCATTAATTGCATTTTTAATATCATTACATATTCACATAGGTTATTGATCTCTTCGGGAGAATTAAGTCTTGTGACTACCGGTGTGTAGTGCTTAAGCAATTGGTCAAGTGCCACTGTAAAAGGCCTGCGGGTAGAGTAAGAGGTGCTCATGCCAAGAGTAGTGATTGGGGGATAACACTAGGGATTAAAACAAGAGTGGTGAGTGGTAGTGTCCATAGCCTGAGGTTATCTAGGGTGAGAGTTTGTGTATTGCTTGAGGGTGTAACCTTTTATTCATATAGTGGATTTTAGTGACTGTGTGTGGAGCACATATTAGCCCATGGTTTTTCCCTGTTGAGGGTTTCCACGTAAAAATCAAGTGTTCTTTAATTTCCGCTTTTTAAACTTGATTTTTTTGTTTTGTGAATTGGGTGATATTTTTGAATGTTGTCTAATCCAAAAAAGTTGGTAATTAAAGGATTAAAACTTATTCTTCCCTCCCCCCCCCATCTAGGTTATTTGGACACAAAAGCGATTGGTATATTTTTAGGGAAGATGATCGGGGAGGTACGAGAAATTGATGTAGGACCGTTTGGAAAGTGTGTGGGTAAGTAGTTAAGGGTTAAAGTGGTGAATAATGTGGACCAACTGCTTCGGTGACTCCTACGGGTTGACATTATGCCTGATGGAAAGGAGTCGACGATGCTCCTACTGTACGAAAGGCTTCCAGATCACTGCTACCGGTGTGGTTGTTTGGGGCACGTGGTACAGGACTGTCCAGTGAATGTGGATAGTTCATGACCTGAGGACTATGATCTGATGTTTGGGGCATGGCTCAGGGCTTCTAATCTGGGCAAAAGTACCCAGTTTCGCTTGAGGGGAGAAGGTTCTAGCGATAGGGGTCGAAATGGCGGAGTTAACAATAGCAGGAATGGCTTAATAGGGTACCGGTTTGCAGCTTCGCCTTCTCGGGATGGCAGTGGTGAGATTAGGAAGGCAGTTGTTTATCCGCTAGGTGGGAGATCGGGGGATAGGGTTGAAGTGATTGAGTTTTATAAGTTCCTCAAATTTGATTGGCTTATTTTGGTGATAGACCACATTTGGGGTTTGACATGTAAAGGTAGCTTAGGCATTTAATTGTCTATAATCAAGCTCAACAAATGTCCTCTCGAGACCTCAAGTTGATAAGCACTGAAAAGGTAAAACACTTGTGCTTACTTGCATATAAGAGACTTAGTTGCACATACACACAACTCATTCATATACATGTTTCTTGTATGTTGTGTGTTTTATGTATGTGCATTCATGTTCTTGAATTCTCTTCATGCATGTTTTAATTGATTGGATTTTGTTTGATAAATGCCATAAAATGATAGACTTATGATGCATTGTATACGGGAGGCACTGTATAGTCGCTGGTGGTTCGCCCAATGTTGCTCTTACCCATTGTACACTCGCCCTATGTACAACAGGGCACATGATCGACTTTTATGTCATTGGTGTATCACTGTTCAGTCATTGTATGTACATCAGGTGAAAAACAGCTCTCAAAAACCCGAGAGCATTCGCCTTTGGTTTGCCCAAATCTTGCCCCTATGAACAGCATTTCATGAAGAACATGCTCTTCATTTCCCAAGCAAATCATTGTACAACCGTCGTATAACCGCCGTACGTATAGCGGGTGTACAACAGTCAAAGCAAATTTTTTGATAATTAATCAAAACGTCGTAGCAACCTCTTGACCTCATATATAAATACTTCTTTGACGATATGTCATTTTTAAGAGTTTAAAATCATATTTTTAACTTAGAATATTTTCCAAGAGAGAAAATCATCTAGGAACTCACGTTTGATCACTCAAAATTATTTCCGTGTGCATCAATCATCATCTAGCATCATCTAGGATCATCTAGAATCATATAGGATGCATATATGCATGGGTTTTCTTCAAAAAACTTGACTTGAGAAAAACCTTTAAGCAATATAGTGTAATATATACCTAGAAGAGGGGTGAATAGGTATAAGCAATATAATGTTGTTCTCTAGTTTACAACATTGCCATGCGTATTTGGGGCAATCGTGGTCTGCTGGAAGTTTTGGCTAATGATAAGGGGTTTTACTTCTTCAAGTTCTCGAATGATGAAGCATGTTCTAATGTGTTAGAGGCCGGCCCTTGGTTATTTGCTAGAAGGATGGTGATCCTCAAAAAATGGCATCCTAAGCTCATTCTTTCTAAAGATTGCTACTCCAAAATTCCGGTTTGGGTCAAGCTCTTCAACATTCCTCATGAATACTGGAATGAAGAGCGATTGAGCCATATTGCTAGTGCGGTTGGGAAGCCACTTTATGCCGATAGCCTAACCGAATCCATGAAGAGAATTTCCTTTGCTAGGGTTTGTATTGAAATTGATGCATCTTGTGACCTAGTGGATCCCTTCGACCTATTTATGGGTGACAATTCAGATCCAAAACTTAGTGAAAATGTGGAAATCTTGGTTGAATACCAATGGAAACCAAAAATCTCTATAGAATGCAAGTCTTTTGGCCACTCTATTGCGACTTGCCATCGGCTCAAGCACTTACACCCTCCCTCTGATGTTAATTCTGCTCCTAAGCTCAAACAAGAATGGAGGATAGTTACTAGAGGGGATGCACCCCTAGTTTCCTCACCTCATGCAGATATGGAACCTCCTCCCATTGGTTCATTGAATGTTGATGAAGTTATTTCCTCTTGTTATGTGGAAAATGTGCCTTCTTTTCATCCTACCAACTTGTCTATTCATGACCAATGCAATGATCTCTCCAAGGAAAAGGGTGTTGATACCTCTAACAAGTTTGCTGCTCTTGATGTGGATGGTGATTCTTGTACTGACCAATGCAATAACCAATGTAATGATGTTGATTCTCCTACTACAGCCTCTCCGGACCATTCCCTTTGGCTCTCAAAGATCAAAAATATTGATGGGGTCAAAATTATAAGGCTCTCCAGCCCCATGTATTCCTCTAGTAAGAAGAAGAAGAAGAAAAGGGCTGCTAAGATAGGCAAGGATAATAGCTCGCAAGCTAAGGTGATGCCTTCTCAACCTCTCAATGCTTAATATCGCTTGTTGGAACATTAGGGGCCTGAATGCTACCCCTAAACAATTAGAAGTAAGGAAAATGTTGCTAGATCAAAAGCTTAGTCTTGAACCTTTAACCATTGATCTAGCAACATTTTCCTTTCTTTTGTGATAACATGGGTGCTATTAATATTTCCAAGAATCCGGTACGACACTCTAGGACTAAGCATATTGACATCCATCATCACTTCATTAGAGATCTTGTTGAAAATAAATGCATAGTGGTTGAAGTAAGGAAAATGTTGCTAGATCAATGGTTAAAGGTTCAAGACTAAGCTTTTGATCTAGCAACATTTTCCTTACTTCTAATTGTTTAGGGGTAGCATTCAGGCCCCTAATGTTCCAACAAGCGATATTATTCATTGAGAGGTTGAGAAGGCATCACCTTAGCTTGCGAGCTATTATCCTTGCCTATCTTAGCAGCCCTTTTCTTCTTCTTCTTCTTACTAGAGGAATACATGGGGCTGGAGAGCCTTATAATTTTGACCCCATCAATATTTTTGATCTTTGAGAGCCAAAGGGAATGGTCCGGAGAGGCTGTAGTAGGAGAATCAACATCATTACATTGGTTATTGCATTGGTCAGTACAAGAATCACCATCCGCATCAAGAGCAGCAAACTTGTTAGAGGTATCAACACCCTTTTCCTTAGAGAGATCATTGCATTGGTCATGAATAGTCAAGTTGGAAGGATGCAAAGAAGGCACATTTTCCACATTACAAGAGGAAATAACTTCATCAACATTCAATGAACCAATGGGAGGAGGTTCCATATCTGCATGAGGTGAGGAAACTAGGGGCGCATCCCCTCTAGTAACTATCCTCCATTCTTGTTTGAGCTTGGGAGCAGAATTAACATCATAGAGAGGGTGTAAGGGCTTGAACCGAGAGCAAGTTGCAATAGAGTGGCCAAAAGACTTGCATTTTGTACAGATTTTCGGTTTCCATTGGTATTCAACCAAGATTTCCACATTTTCACTAGGTTTTCGATCCGAATTGTCACCCATAAATAGGTCGAAGGAATCCACTAGTTCACAAGAGGCATCAATTTCAATACAAACCCTAGCAAAGGAAATTCTTTTCATGGATTCGGTTAGGCTATCGGCATAAAGAGGCTTCCCAACCGCACTAGCAATATGGCTCAATCCCTCTTCATTCCAGTATTCATGAGGAATGTTGAAGAGCTTGACCTAAACCGGAATTTTGGAGTAGGAATCTTTAGAAAGAATGAGCTTAGGATGCCATTTTTTTAGGATCACCATCCTTCCAGCAAATAACCAAGGGCCGGCCTCTAACACATTAGAACAAGCTTCATCATTCGAGAACTTGAAAAAGTAAAACCCCTTATCATTAGCCAAAACTTCCAGCAGACCACGATTGCCCCAAATACGCATGGCATTGTTGTTAACTAGAGAAAATGGGAGCTTTTTCTCAATAAAATAACCCACCAAGCAGTTCTTCCAAGCTTTAGAGCCATCCTTTGAAACTTCCATGGGTGGGGAGACACACTTCCCATTTCCACTTTGTAAGGGCTGATAGAATTTTGGGTTCATAGGCTTACTTGTGGGGATATCCATAATTGGACCATTGTGAGCACCTTTCAGCACATTACTATAAGTGTTAACTTCTTTATTCACAAAAGAATGAGTGATAGAGATACCTTTATTATAAGACACCTCCTCAAGTTGGGCCACAGGGGAGGAGTCAGAATGTTGCTGCTCCTTAGCTAATAAACCTTCAATCTCAAGAGGCAACCCAGCTCCGTTTCAAAAAGTATCGTTACCAGCCGAAATATTTTCAGTACTTTCTTCATCTCCATGGGAACGAGCCATCTTTGAAACCCTACTAGCTTCCAAGAGAGAAGGAAAACCAGCAGATGAAGATACAAAGAAGGGTGGATTTTCCATGACAAAGCCAGAGAAACGAAAGAGAAAAAACAACCCAGAACAGAAAATTTGAAACGGACGTAACTCAGTGCTGAAAACCCCAAATCACAAACTTATTGATTCCGTGTTGCATAAAAATCACGATCTTCAAACTTTATGAAGGAAAAAATAACAGAATCGGACCGAAACGGGACCAAATAATCAAAACGGCGCTGAAACCCTAGTTTAAAAAACAGACCAGAATAAAAATCTTGAAACAGACGTAACTATGTGATAAAAACCTCAAATCACTAGATTCTTGATTCCAGATCGCATAAAATTTCATGATCTACAACTTTGATGAAGAGCATAAAATCGAAATCAGACCGGAAGAGGCTCGAAAAAACAAAACGGCGCCGAAACCCTAAAACCTAATCTTCCATAATGTTGCTGAAGCATTACAAAGTCCCAAATTTCGGGCTTTTAATCTTTTGTATAGTTATATTTTGATTGACACTTGTAGTCTTATTTCACTCTTGTCTCAATTCAACAAATAAGACTCAAAACTTATGTATTAGGACTAGAGGCCATTTTAGCCATCAACCTTCTAGCATCTTCAATCTCCCTCTTCAACCCTTCTTCATTCCTCTTAGATATAGCTAACTCTTCCTTTAGCTTATCTTCATCGTTCATGGATCTCACCACTTCTTCACTCAGGTGGTTAACTAGTGTTGAAAGCTCAGGGTTTTCTTCCTTCAAATTTTGAATCTCCTTTTCATTCTTTACCTTATAGCTTTCAAACCTTTTCATGTAGTCTTCATGATGCATACTCTCCACATTTCCATTTGTGGAGTTAGATGACAAATTCTCAACTTTTGAGTCATCTCCTATATTCTCCATCTCACCAATGGAGTCATCTTCCTCATCAAGATCATGAAATTGGTCTCTTGATGATGTATGAGACATATCCCAAAGAGTAGCTACACCAATCACCTCTAGAGCTACTTCTTCATCTATCTATTCTATAGGATCACTAGTCAAGTCATCCTTGCCATCAACTTCTACATGAGTGGCACTAAATGCCGTGTAGTTTATGGCAAAGTTTTCATCACTTGAAGACTTATCTCCCTCACCGGAGTCATCACTACTACCACTTTAAGTGGCGGCCATCGCCTTTCCCTTTGTCTTGTCCATGCGATTAGCACATACGGGGGCGAAGTGACCTACGCCACCACATTCATAGCATTGGACCTCTTTCCTTTTGGACTCCTCTTGCCTAGGCTCAAACTTTTTGAAGGGACCCTTTTTCTTCAAGTCTTGGCCTTTTGATCCAACGCTCTTCTTCTCGAACTTGACAAATTTCTTGAATATTCTTAGCAACAAAGCCATGTGTTTGTCCAAGTCATCATCAACCTTCTTTTCATGCTTTGAAGTCTTCAAAGCAATATTCTTCTTTTTCTTAGGAGGTGATGTGGTAGTCTCCTTTCTTGACTCAAAGGCAAGAATTCTTCCAATGACTTCACAAGGCTTCATATCTTTGTACTCGCTATTTTCTTCTAAAGCCATCACTTTGGACTCGAACCTCTCGGGAAGTGATCGCATGATCTTTTGCTTGATCCTTCTATCCGAGTAAGGATCACCAAGTTAGTGACTTTGGTTCACAATGTCCATTAGCCTCACTTGGAAGTCATTGAACCGCTCACCTTCCTCCATCCTAATGGTCTTAAACTAAGTTTTGAGGACTTGGAGCTTACACTCTTTGACCACCTCGGTTCCTTCATGTGCGGTCTCTAGGATGTCCCACGCCTCTTTGGCGATCCTAGTAATTTGAATCAGTTTATACTAATTTTTGTCCATCACACATCGGATGGCATGTATAACTTTGTTGTTCAACATAGAATCAACAAACTCTTATGGTCTCAACTGTGCCTTAGGCTTGAGAACCTCCTCTCCTTCATCCGCAAGAGTTATCTTCGGTGGTGCGTAACCGTCTTCAATCGCTGTCCATGCCCTATCATGGATTTGGCACAAGTATGCCTCCATCTTCCCCTTCCATGAGGAGTAGTTTACGCCGGTGAGCAACGGTGGCCTCACGTTCGACGCTCCCACTTTGCTCATCCCAAAATCATTCATAGTGTTTGGATGAATGCAAATGAGATGAATGCAAAATGTATGACAAATCAAAAATCACAAAAAATGCAACACACACCAAAATGAGCTAGGATCACCTAAGTATATCTAGGAACCTACTCTGATACCAATTGAAACACATTAACGGTGTGTATCTAATTTTAATCTAGAGGGGGTGAAAAGATTTTAACACTTTTTACCCAATTTTCATTATAAAACAATATTCTGAAAATACCCCTAACTAGTCAATTTATATATCAAGTGTAATATGTACGGAATTATAAATGACACTTGATTTTTACGTGGAAACTCTCATAGGAAAAACCACCGGCTAGCAAGTGCGCCACACTCGAACCTTGAATCCACTAATTATGATAGTGTATACAACCTAATCTCGGTTTGATGGTCTAATCCTGGCCAATATCTCGCTAGCACTACCCGCAGGCCTTTAAGTGCGGACCTAGTCCAATTGCTTATGATTTAAACAACCTAATCCCAGTCACAACATAAGTCTTAATTCTCAATGAAGAGATAAAAAGCCTACGTGAATATATGATGATATTCAAAGAGCAAATAAAGCTAGGTAACCTTAGATGCTTATCTAGGATGATGGATATAACAATTAATACAATCCTAGATATCAATAGCTAAATGACATGTCATAAAGCTTAGCTAAACATAGATAATGAAATCCTATAAAGCTATCAAAATACAAAACTCAATCATGTCAACACAATAATCTCTATTTTGTATCTAGAATATATTCTAAAAGCATACAAATAATATAAGAAATGCCTTGATAAATAAAACACTAATTATGCATAATAATAGTGAAGAATATACCAAGGGAAGTGTGTTGAGCAAGACCCATGCAAGTAAGCATCTTAACTAAGCTAGAAAATACTTAGATGATATTTGATGCATATGAAAATGGGTTTGAGTGATTAAATGAGCAATCTTGATTGCTTTCTCTCTCAAAGGTCTCTCTTTTAAGTTTAGGGTTCTTGATGATCAAAGAGTCCCCCTTAGACTATGAGAAAGTGGTGTATTTATAGAGGGCAATAAAAGTTTGAGTGAAAAGACAAAATTACCCCAATCTGACAGGAAATTATGCTCCCTGTTCTGCCGCCACGGATCGCAAAATTGAGGATGCAAAAATAAAGCTGATGCTCTCGTCCCCTTTTCTGCGCCCTTGTTCTGCAGCCCCTAACCGCAGAACCCAAGGGCGTAGAAGTGTCAGGTGTTTTGACACTTTGATTTCTGCGCCCTGTTCTGCGGTCACCGGCCGCAGAATTGGGGCACATTTTTGACCTGGTCAAAAATGCAACCCCTTTTTCCCAAATCCTCTTGGAAGACAACTTCCATAAAACAAGCTCAATGAGAAAAGCATAGAGGATTTAAATAGACAACTACACACACAAAATACAACAAAGAAATGCAAGTGTGGAAGTGAAGAGAATGCACAATAGCAATGAAAATGTATGCAATCATGGCAAGTGAGTGTGTGCAACTAAATCTCTTCAATGAAAAACTAATCACAAAAGATATACCTTTGGTGTGCTTATCCCTTGACGTATTGAAGGAGCCATTGAGCTTAATCCTCAAACACTAAATCTACCCTTACAACAAACCCTAATATGTGGTTTGTCCACGAAATAAGCCAATCAAAATATGGGAATCCTTACAAATTAATAATTCACAAGTGACCGGACATTCTTCATTTTATGTTCTAAGAAGTTTAAAGTGACTAACAAAAGAAAACGTTTTTTGTTATCCATCTTCAGGTATACAATTCAACGAAAGGGAGTCCACACTCCTAGGTGATCCACGTTCATGATTGAATTGGAAGATCTTGCGGATTAATATCGACGCAACGCTAATTGTCACGCTACAAAGGTATGATACTTTTATTATAAGTTAATTAATCAAGGGTTAAGGTTCATCTTTAAAAAGGAAAAAAAATGGTTACATAACAAACCTAATTTTGCTTTCGCCACGTGTATTTTTCCCTACAATTGGTATCAGAGTCTTGGTTGTACCCTTGATTAATTATCGTATATACATACGTGGATCCATTTCTTAATATTGATTATATGCATGTTTTAGAAAGAGATGACACTCTAGATATTCTCATATATAATTTCATGTGGAATATATGGATTTATATATGTTATGATTATAATATTTGTTGTTGCTCGATTTTGGTCCTAGAATTTCAATGTATTTTTTATTTCAGAGTTGTAATAAGGAGGGTGGTCTATTATCGCCATAATTCCTTCTTGGTAGTTGCTAAGTTTTTATTTTATTTTTGCTATTGTAATAAAGTTACTACAGAAAATATTGTATTAAAATTCTGCACTATATATATTATTAAAAGTGCAATATTTTTTATTAAAAAAAAAAAACTGCAGTATTTATTATTAAAATAACTACTGTAATATATTCAAGTATCGAAGATTCGAAGAATTGAAGAATTGGAAGCAAGAATAGGAAGCAACCGGAACCTATCCTACACCGTGCGCACCAAAGCAACAAACGAGCGTGCAAACAAGCGTGCAGCTACGTTTGTTGTGGTGTGGGGAGCACGGCTGCCCATTTGGTGCATGCACACACCCATGGGAAGGGAAACCAAGGTGCACGCACGAGCTGGCTTGAAGACTTGTTCGCCAAGTTAGGAGTTTTTGTATTCTAAACAAATGTGATTTACTTGCTTTTCTAGGATGGACCAAAATTGTAGCTATTTATATTTCCTTAAATATTACAATATTTGTTATTGTTTGATAACATGTCATATAGAATAGGAGTGCCACTCATATATCTCTTTTGATATGAACATGCATTGAATGATTTATGTATCTATTTGACATCTAGATAACTCGGTAAATCATTCTATGGAATTTAATCACACACATTAAATAATTGAGTGGGAGAAGGTGTTTTGAAACACCTATGGCCTCCAAGGTTAGTTGAGCTTTATGTTTTATGTGAAAATCACCCCCCCCCCCCAAGGGGTATCCATGAATGGAATTTAGCAAGATACTTCCTTACAAGGATAGACTAGACAACTGACTCAAACGATATCTACTCTCAAAGGAGGGATTTTCGTGAGGGAAAATGTTGATGTCTTGGTAACACACTCAATGTGTTTTTTATTGATATCCTCCCAAGAGTTCTTGTCAAAAAAATCACAAGGCTAACATTGAAAACTCTGGTTGTTATATTAACAATTAGGTGGGACCTAGTCCAACTAGTAAATGGTGCAAACTCCCAAAGGAGGCATGACATTTATGGATGTTAGATCACCATTGAATTTTATGATTGAATTATTTATTTAATTCAAGATAAATATTCGAAAGTACTTTATCATGATTATTTACTTATATATATCTTTTGTTTTATTAAGAAATCATGACCCCATCCCTAATGAACATCCTGAAAGATAACACTTTAACTGGTGATAATTTTGTCACATTGAAAACAAAAATTGGGTTGTTGCTGCAAGCTGAAAAACACAAGGTTGTTCTGACTACTCCTAAACCACCTGCTCCTAATAATGAATCTAATGTGATGCAAAGAGATGAGTATGAGCAGTGGAAGACCTCAGATGATATGGCCAAATGTTACATTATGGCTACTATCTCCGACGTGCTGCAATAGCAGCATGAAGGTATAAGGTCTACTTTTGATATAATGATGTCTCTAGAGGAGATGTTTGCTATGAGGTCCAGGACGACTAAGAGAGAGGCAGTGACTGCTTTCATGAATCTTAGGATGAAACCTGGACAGGTTGTGAAAGATCACATGATGAAATTCATAGCACATCTCAATATTACTGAACTAAATGGTGCTAAGATAGATGGTGAGACAAAAATTGACATGGTTGTCAACTCACTGTAAGATTCCTATAATCAATTCAAGTTGGACTACACCTTGAAAAAAAAAAAGGAATACACCTTGCAGAGCCTGAAGCAAGATGTTCAAAGCGCTGAAAAGATCCTTGTGAAAGGCAAAGGTCAAGAGATTCTTATGGTTGGTAAAGTTGTTGTTAAGACCCGTCAGAAGGTCAAGAAACAACAGAAGAAAAAGCAACTTAGGCCTACCAAGATCAAAGGGAAATGCTTCCTTTGTGGTGAAAAGGGACATTGGAAAAGAAATTGCTGAAAGTCATAGAATAAGAAATTGTTAATTATCTTGAAACATGTTTTCTGGCAGATTCTATAGATTCTTGGACGATAGACTCTAGAATCACTAGTCATGTCTGTTATTCCTTGCAGGGGTTCCAAGAAAGGAAAAGGCTGAATAAGAATGAAATCAAATTGCGCTTGGGCAACAGAATGTTAGTGTCTGCAAGTGTTGTGGGAGATATTAGAGTTAATCTATATTCTAGTAGACATTTAGATTTGATTGACATTTATTATGTACCTCAATTCAAGAGGAATTTAATTTCAGTTTCTTGTTTAAATAAATTTGGATATTCGGTTACTTTTAATAAAGTTTTTATTATTACTAAGAATGACAAAATTATTTGCAAAGGTACATTGGAAAATGGTTTATTCTTTCTACATATAAATATCTCTCACTCGTTAAACAATGAATTAATGGAACATAATCATAAAAGAGTAAAATTATCAAGAGATGAAATCTACCTATGGCATTTGCACCTAGCTCATATTAACCTTAATAGGATTAAAAGATTGGTTAGTGATGGACCTTTAAGTGACTTAAAGGTTGATGATCTACCAACTTGTGAATCATGTTTGGAAGGAAAGATGACCAAAAGGTCGTTCACGACCAAAAGGTGCAAGAGCCACTAAATGTTTAGGATTAATACACACTGATGTATGTGGTCCTATGAGCATTCAAGCCAGAGGCGGATATGAGTACTTCATCACTTTCACGAATGATTACTCGATATTTGGCTATGTGTATCTCATGAGACATACGTCGGATGCTTTTGATATGTTCAAAGCATTTAAAGCTAAAGTAAAAAATCAGCTTGAGAAACACATAAAGGTCTTGAGATTTTATCGTGGTGGAGAATATCTATCTGGTAAGTTTCAACAATATCTTATTGATAATGGGATAGTTTCTCAATTTTCTGCCCCAGGTACACCTCAACGAAATGGTGTATCAGAAAGGAGAAATAGAACTCTTTTAGACATGGTTAGGTCTATGTTGAGTTATTCAATGCTTCCTAAATCTTTTTGGGGATATGTTTTACAAACTGCTATGTACATTCTAAACGATGTACCATCTAAGTCGATTCCTCAAACACCGTATGAGTTGTGGATTGGGCGAAAACCTTGTTTACAACACTTACGGATATTTGGTTGTCTTGCGCATGTGTTAAAGGAAAGACAGAAAAGATGGAGTCCCTTTCGGAAACATGCATATTTGTGGGGTATCCAAAAGGAACTAAAGGATATTATTTCTGTAGTCCTTCAGATTTTAAAGTATTTGTTTCGACAAATGCTAAATTTCTGGAAAAGGAGTATATGAATGATTTTGTGCCTAGAAATAGAATTGTCCTGAATGAGATTTCAGGAAATACAATTCCGCAAGAGGTTTCACCACCTAACCCAATTGTAAGTTCCATACCATCACAAAATCAACAACATACCATTTCTAGTCGTAGTGGGAGGATAGTAATCAACCTGAGAGATACATCGGTCTAGGAGAATCAATGGAGAATCTCCCAGATAATGATGATCCCCACACATATAAGAGGGCAATAGAGGATGTTGATTGTCGCCGTTGGTAAAAAGGCCATGCAATCTAAAATTGAATTTATTTTTGAGAACAAAGTCTGGTCTCTTGTAGACATGCCTAAAGGGATAAAACTCATCGAGTGTAAATGGGTATACAAGAGGAAAAGAGGAATGGATGGAAAGGTGGAAACCTTCAATGCTAGATTAGTAACTAAATGTTATACATAGAAGGAAGGTATCGATTACGAGGAAACCTTCTCTCATGTGGCCATGCTTAAATCCATTAGGATACTCTTATCCACTGCAACATCTCTAGACCTAGAGGGTTGGCAAATGGACGTCAAGACAGCTGTCCTTAACGGAAGTCTTGACGAAAGCATCTACATGATGCAACCAGAAGGATTCATTGAAAAGGGCCAAGAGGGAAGAGTATGCATTTGCAAAAGTCCATATATGGACTAAAGCAAGCATCCAGATCCTAAAACATAAGGTTCGATCAAGCTGTAAAAGGTTTTGGATTTATTCAAAACCTTGATGAACATTGTGTATACAAAAGGATTAAAGGCGACAAGTTGGTTTTCCTTATTCTTTATGTTGATGATATACTACTCATCGGAAACAATGTAGATGTATTGACATCAACAAAAGAATGGTTAGCAAAACAATTTGATATGAAGGACTTAGGAGAAGCAAGTTATATTCTTAGTATCCAAGTAATAAAGGATAAAAAGGATAGAACAATTGCATTATCCCAAGCTTCATACATTGATAAAATCTTGTCTAGATTCTCCATGAAAGATTCTAAGAAAGGTATGTTACCTTTTAGACATGGAATCAAACTTACTAAGGAACAAGTTCCTAAGAATGAGCATGAAAAGCAATTCATCAGTAGAGTTCCATATGCCTCGGTAGTTAAAAGTCTCATGTATGCAATGCTCCACACTATACCATATATTTGTTTTGCTATTGGCATAGTTATCAGGTTTCAATCGAAACCTGGTCATGATCACTAGACGGCAGTCAAGCATATTTTCAAGTATCTCAAGAGAACAAGAGATTATATGCTTGTATACTCTGGAGGGGATTTAATTCCCATTGGTTATACAGATTTTAATTTCCAGTCGGATTCTGACTCTAAAAATCCACATTAGGGTCTGTGTTTACTATTGGAAGAGGAGCAGTCATATGGAGGAGTATCAAGCAATCTTATATTGCTGATTCCACCATGGAAGCTGATTATGTTGCTGCATGCGAAGCTGCCAAAGAGGCTGTTTGACTCCACCAATTCTTGGTTGACTTGGAAGTGAATCCTAATGCGAATAAGCAGATCACTATTTATTGTGACAACAGTAGAGCAGTGGCTAATTCGACAGAACCAAGAAGTCATAAAAGAGGAAAACACATTGAAAGGAAGTATCATCTTTTAAGGGAGATTGTGCATAGCGGTGACGTCATGATTACAAAAATCTCATCAACAGAAAATCTAGCGGATCCATTCACAAAGGCTCTACCTTAAAAGAGTTTTGATGAGCACCTAGAGAACATGTGAATCAGAGATATGACACACTTGCTATAGCACAAGTGGGAGATTTTTAGGATTATGCTCAATATTAAGAGTGTAATAATGTTATTGATAATCTTTTCATGTTAATAAAGTGATTTTTGGTTTAACAAATCTTATAGTATTTATAATTTAAATATTATAATTGTCAAAAGTAAATAATTATAAGGTCAAAAGACTATGAGAAATAAAAAATTGTTCGTACATCTGGATATGTATGAGGTAGACACAATTCTTTAGTTAGTCTTGAATAATGTTCACAACTTAAGATAAAGGTTGGGCACATTTATCTTGTTAAAGTTGTAGATTCTTTTGCTAGCATTTGAGTGGGATCAAATGTGCTATAATGAGTCTAAAATCATAAAAGTGTCTTTGAGTAAGAGAACTAGTGCAATAGGTGTATTGAATAGGATCACAATAAAATACTTTATCTAGAAATGTCAGTGGATAAAATTTTTCATTATGAGAGCAATCAGAGAGTCTATCTTAATCCTGAGATAAGTGTTAGACTTATGTTTACAAGTGTTATCATTTGAGCTAACAATGAGTACGATTATATAACATAGTCTATCCTCGATAGTTTGGTGGTATTCATTTGTTAATCGATAGAAGACTTCATTTATAGATATAGACATCGTGACTCCATTTATTAAAATGAGAGTATAATATTATCATATGGATATTTTGAGGTATTGGATATTAAATCTTAACGTTGAGTTTTTAATAGCGTCTATTGAAACATGGCTTCTAGACAAGTTAAAATATCAAAGTTCAAAATGTGGTCATATGAGTAAATATGGTAACTAAGAGAGCTATAGGCAGTCTATGAGCTCTTGGTGATCACTGATATTATTCACGAGGATACACTATCTCCAATAAGATTGTCTAGGGTATGAATGAGAAACATTTACTTGTTCTATCTTTATTTAAGAGTACAGTTTTAGCTCTTTAGTGGTATAAACTAAAATTAATAGATCGGACCTAAGTAAATAATTTGTTGAATATGATTGGATTATGTCTACTGAAACTTAAATTTAGATAGCCCGCCAAGATCCCCAATCCACACGGACTTGCATGGATCACTTGATATATTCTACCGGACTAATTTATGTGTCCATC
Source organism: Acer negundo (assembly GCA_035582765.1). Classification (NCBI taxonomy): domain Eukaryota; kingdom Viridiplantae; phylum Streptophyta; class Magnoliopsida; order Sapindales; family Sapindaceae; genus Acer; species Acer negundo. Next base: position 21,306,277 of record CM069235.1, on the reverse strand, counting down.
TAGAATTGTATTTAATACATTAGGAATATAATTTGCACATTATTTATTTAATGGGCTGTTAAATTATATTAATGTATTAATGAAAGGCATGTGGGCTTGGTTCTTTTAGTAAGAATGGGTCTAGTTCACATGTGGGGTTTTTATTAAAATCTAATGGATTTAATAAAATAAGAAAAATAATATATGGCCCATTTTATGTAGTTGGGCGGCAAGGCTAGTGAAATAGCCTATTATATTATTTTATTTTATTATTTGATTAAATGGAAATTATTTAATTAAGAATCAAAATCTTTTTCTGACTATGAAATATGTTTCATAGTATAATACTATTGTTGGTATTATAACAAATATTAAAGACAATATTTGGTAAGTAGATAAATAAATTAAGGAATTTATTTATCTAGTCAAATTAGGAAGTCATTGATATAGTCACAAATATACCAAAGAGTTGGATTAGGGTTTGGAATTTTAAAGATGGAAAAGAGTCCTCTTTTGGTGTGAATTTCGGCCACATGAATCCTCTTTGAGTGAGGATTCAGGCACCACCCTAATTCCTATCAAGGAAATTCGGCCAACCCTAATTTTTATGCAAGAAGGATTTCAGCCATTATATATTACACATTATAGAATTCGGCCAAGACCTAATGCTTTGAGAGAGAATTATCTCTTTTGCTTGAAAAATAAATCCAACTCTAGGCATATTGTTAGAATTTGGCTAAGAGCAAACAGAGAGAAGAATTGTTTTATTTCGATAGTGCACTAGTAAGCTTTTACATCAAAAGGCTTTATACACAACTTTGAATTAGGTTCACATGAGTTTCGATCAATAAATAGATAATTCACAAGTGATTAGACATTCTTCGTTTTATTTTATAAGAAGTTTAAAATGACTAACAAAAGAAAAAGTTTTTTGTTATCTATCTTCATGTATACAATTCAAAGAAAGGGAGCCCACACTCCTAGGTGATCCACGTTAGTAATTGAATTGGAAGGTCTTGCGGATTACTATCAACGCAACGCTAATCGTCACACTACAAAGGTATGATACTTTTATTATATGTTAATTAATCAAGGGTTAAGGTTCATCCTGAAAAATGAAAATTTTTTGCTATATACCAAACCTATTTTCGCTTCCGCCGCGTGTATTTTTCCCTACAGTAGAAAGAACAACATTCAACCTCAAAAGACTACAATGGGAGGTAAATCTTCTACTTTTATTCCCACTTGTCATTACTGCCATAGGATAGGCCACATTAGGCCTAATTTCCTAAACAAAAGATGGCAAGTTAAAAAAAAATCACACCCCAATTCCCAAAACTATTGTCAATTTCATTTTGGTTGAAAAATCCAAGTTGGATGGGATTGGAGGAAACGGACCCTTTTGGGTCAAAAAGAGAGACAAGTGTTATGTGGTAGTCAAGCCACCTATTCTTGGTAGGGCTTGGAGAAGGTGATTTTTGTGATGTTTGTCTAAGGGTGTATGTATTGAACATCAAAGACACATTTAGCAAGCATTTGTGCATGCACTCAAATTTGAGTTGCAATGCATTGCATTGTACATAGTTGGTATTGTAAATAGTTTGGTTTTGCCTTAAGTTGTAGTGTAGGAGTTTTAAACACCTTATTTTATCTTTTTTTTCCCAAAGAGCTTCATGATTAATTTTAAGGTAATTGCGTGAACAAAAGATAGGTTCGGGGGTTTGGACCCCTACAATGCATTAGGCTTTTAGAATAAATTAATCAATGTAGGATGTGTATTTGGACCCATCGAACACAAGCCTATATCTTTCCAGATTCAAAACTATGAACCAGAAGATAACGAGGCTAAGTTAAGAGCCAATATGGACCTACTCGAGGAGAAACAAAGCAAGATCACTGAAAGGGTAGCAGTATACCAGAGTAAGATAGCCCGACACTTCAACAAGAGAGTGAGGATCCGTAACTTCAAAGAGGGAGACTTGGTTCTTAGGAAGGTAACCCAAAACACAAGAAAAAGATCTAACAGGGTCCTTACTCCTAACTGGGAAGGCCCTTACCTAATTAAAGCAATGCTCCGGGTGGTGCCTATAAGCTGGAGGACATGAAGGGATACCCGGTGGATCACACATGGAATGCTGATCACCTTAGGAAATTCTACCCTTAGAAATTCAATTTACATCGACTGGAATACACACCCCGATTTCACATTGTACTATTTGAAAAAAAATTCAATAAAGTCAGTTATCTCTCCTACAAGATTTTCCAATGATCACTCTGCAAGATCCCCTACATAATTCTCTTTGCCGCCTTAGTCGGGGTATACCCTCCTTCGAGAAACCTGGTGCTAAAGTGGCCTAAGTTGCCTATCAGGACCGATAATTTTCGTCAATACTAACTCACCTCAAGACCAAAAAATAGCCTTATGGTGCTCATGCTGCCTTGGTCGGGGAATACCCTCCTCCAAGAAGATTCTGATATATCAGACTAAGGACCCGGACTTGTGGCCTTAATTGCCCGCCGCATCCTCAAGACTAGGAAATAACCTTAGGGCGCTCCTACTGCCTTGGTCGGGGTATACCCTCCTCCAAGAAGAATCTGATACACCATACTAAGGATTCGGACTCACGGCCTTGGTTGCCCGCCACATCCTCAAGACCAGGAAATAGTCTCAAGGCGCTTCTGCTGCCTTGGCCGGGGTATACCCTCTGCCAGGAAGCCTAGTGCTAAAGTGGCCTAAGTTGCCTACCAGGACAGACCATCAAAAGGATCGGGACACCTTTTCAGGATTCTCAGCTCCTTACTCCTCCGTTTCTCCAGGAAAGAATGACATTAGGGTATTCAAACTACCTTAGTACCTTAGTCAAGGTATACCCACCTCCGAGAGGCCTGATGCTAAAATAATCCAAAATTGCCTATCAGGACAAAATCAGGATACCTAGCCGAGATACCCGATGACTTGCTTCTTCTGAAGATACTTATAGCTAAAGTAGGCTTGATTATCAATCGGGATATCCAGAATCTCAAACTGCTACATACTTATTAAAAACCAACTAAAGAAATGGATGTGTCCACCTGCTAGATCCTATTGATGTTTACAACGACAAGTTACATGATCGTTATATGGCTCAAGTATCCCGATCAGGAAGCAAGTCTCTAAAGTTAGTTTCATTCGTTTACAAGTACGGAAGCTACGGGATTTACCCTAAATCAGGATCTCTCCTAAGTCAAAATTTTTCCTAAAGTCCATATTTTTCTAAGTCAATTTCCTTATAAATCAAAAGAGCAAGCAAGATATAATTTGTTTCAACAAATAAAAATCTGTTATTGGATAAATGGGGTGCCTAGCTCCCTCTTAAAGGCTACAATATATATATATATACATATATATATGAAAGACAAGTCAAGCATCCTTATTCTCCTCCAACTTCTCTCCCTGACCGGCTGCTCCTTCCCTGGACACCTCAGTTGCAGTATCAGGCTAAGTCTCCTCAACTGCTGGAACCATAGATCCAGTTGAAGCATTTTCTTCTCCCTCGATTACCAAACTACTCTTATCTGCCTCAAATTCTGAAACCCCAGTTCCATCTGCATCTTCTTCTTCTTCCTCCTATACTAGAATAACTTCTGAATGAGGCATGGGGTCCTGTGTTTGTACTTCCTGAGTAGAGGGAGGGTCAGTCTAAGTAGAAAGGCTAGACCTACAGCTTGGATGGGCATCGTCATGTGGAGAATCTTCCTGAGCCTGATCCTCATCCGCAAGTTAGGCAGCCTTCCTCATGATCTGTCATCGGTCACAGTTCAAGGCCGCTTGAAGATTAAATGGAGGAGGCAAAGCCGTGGCCACCTTACAGCAGGCAGTAAAATACCCATCTTCAAATGAAGGACCTTCATGGGCCTCCAAGTTCTGCACTATCTCCCTTAAAAGACGGTTTTCACCCTGCAACAGCTTTTTCACAATTTTTAGGCATTCCGTCTCCTCACGTCGACACAGGGACCGGACTGTTTCGGTATCCAGGCAACGTAGGTAGCGCTGTGCCTCTACCACGGCAGCCTGCCTACCATCTTCAGATCCTTTAGCCATCTGGAGTAGAAAGGCCACACTCTGTTGGGCTTGAGCCAACTCCTGTTAGGTATCCTCTAGCTTGGCCTGAAGCCTTATGTAGGCTTCCTTCATAGTCAGCAGTTGTTTCACCATGGCCAAAGCAAATTTAAAACCTTGTAAGAAGAAGAAGAGTCAGTACCTATAGAAAAGAGAAAATAATAACAATGGGAGAAGCAGAATGCTACCTCAGCCAATATAGAATCCCCTTTGGCCGCTAGAATTTCTATAGAAAGTTTCGCCATGTTCATTAAGCTCCCTCCAGGGCAGGATGCTATGAACCGGGATACCACCTCGCCGTGGGAAGCACCTCTTGACCCCGATCCCGAAGGAACATCAGCGGCGGGATAGGAGGTGGGAGTAGCTTTCTTCTCTGTAATTCCAGACTGCTCTGTTGGAGGAGGATTAGGAGAAGTGCCTACAGTAGGAGGAGCAGCAACCTTTCTGGTCTTCTTTTGGGGTTGTTCTGAAGAGCCCCGGGCCTTGGCAACTCGAGCCAGCATTGACCTTATGGATTGGCGTCCCGGGGTACGAATAGAGAGGTGAGTAGGAGTACTGACGAGCAATCCTGTAGAAGCAGGAAGAGGCAAAAGGACTTTGGCTGGAGGTTTAGCCGAAATAGAAAGAGGAATAAGGACCTCGTCAGGCTAAGTAGTTGTGACCTGGGCAGTACTAGAGGGAGAAGGAAGAAGAGATGGGATAGGAGAGGTAGAAGGAGGCAAATCCAAACCTCTTGTCCATGTCCCTGATGAAGTAGAAGAACCAGTCACCAGCAGGGTAGCAGAGACTGTTAAAAAGAAGATAGCTTAGTAAGGAAGGGAGAGTAAAAAATGTACATACATGAACAAAGAAGACAGATGAAGTTTCTATACCCGAAAGCGCGTAGAAGATCCTCAATGACTTCTCTAGTCGGGCTCCTTCGAAGGGATCCAAAGTAGGATATTGCACATTGATGTACCCCTTTTTAAAGATCTTTCCTAGAATATCCCGATATTCTGGAGAAAGCACCCCCTTCGCCCATTTGTCTTTAGCTGTGAATTGGGTTGGGACGGGGTACTCGAATCCCCCAATATAGGCCGTATTCCCCCATTCGCCTTTGACAACGAACCATTCTTCCTTCCATGGTGGAGCACATTTAACATTCGCACCAGGAACAATGAACTTCATCTCGTGGGAAGCCCTCAAATAGAATTGACCCCGTGGTACTAAGTTTGCTATCTGAAATAAGTAACACAGCTTGTCAAAGCCCAACTCCCTGTCTATGTTGTCCTTCACACACTGCTCCCTCCAGAACACTAAGAAGCCCGTCAAATGCTTCCAGAAACCTAGCGAAATCTAGAGAGATGCCAATTCTAGAGTGACCAAAGCCCGGCGAAGGGCCAAATGAAATGGGAGTCGAACTCCGCATTCAAAAGCCGCTTTATGGATAATGAGGACATCTCATGGCAGAGTTTAGATGTCATATCCCTGATGAGGAAGAGAGAGATCGATGTCATCCGGGATTCGATACTCCTTCCGTAGCTTAGCCAGGGTCTCCACCGTACACACAGAATCGGGAATGATACGCCCATCATGAAAGGAGGCGAAAAAACCGGTATGCACCCTGGACAATGTAACGATTGGTGCATCACCAGTCTCTCCAACCTCACCACCAACCCTGGTATCTTCTTCGTCGGTTAGGTGAACCGAGTCCTCTAGCATATTGTGGAAACCCGACACGATTCTTGGGTTTCTTGTAGAATGACGGCGTAACGGCGTCTGTTCATCACCAGACTCATCCACTTCGTTTCGAACTCTTTTTTTTCCCCGCGGTATCAAAGAACCCACCTCGGATCCCCCCTCAAGAAGATCATCGAGACTGTCGAGTGAATGGGGCAAATCGGGACAAGGTTCAGATAAAGTGGGATGAAGACTTGGGGAAGGAACTGGAAACCGGAATTGATGGGGAGTGGATGACCGGTAACATGCTTGGAAGATGTGCCAATGGCGGTTTTGCATTAATCATGCCAAAACGGCTCGTTTTTGAAATCCGCAAGCCTATCATTATTTGACAAGTGGCTAAAACAAAATGATTACCAACGTATCTAGGTGGGATTTCCTTCCCGGCTATGATACCTAATCGGACAGCTGACAGACAAGGTAGAAAATTCTTCAAGCAAAAATGGAATCCTAACTCCAACCCCGATAAGACAGCGGTGTTCAAGTCAGGGGGGGACTTCTGTTAACCACCAAAATTGGCAAAGGACCAAAGAAGAATTTTGAAAGAAAGAAAAAGGCTAGGGTTTTTTCTTTGCTGCTTGTGAATTTCAAAGTAATGAGGAAGGGTAGCTGGAATTCTGGGTTACTTATAGATAGAGACAGTCGGTCACGCACAAGGAAACTGAAATTGATGAGGAGTTCGTAACCAGTAACGTGCTAGAAAACCGGAATTGATAGGGAGTGGATGACCGGTAACATGCTTGGAAGATGTGCCAATGGCGGTTTTGCATTAATCACGCCAAAACGGCTCGTTTTTGAAATCCGTAAGCCTATCATTATTTAACAAGTGGCTAAAACAAAATGATTACCAACGTATCTAGGTGGGATTTCCTTCCCGGCTATGATACCTAACCGGACAGCTGACAGCTGACAGACAAGGTAGAAAATTCTTCAAGCAAAAATGGAATCCTAACTCCAACCCCGATAAGACAGCGGTGTTCAAGTCAGGGGGGGACTTCTGTTAACCACCAAAATTGGCAAAGGACCAAAGAAGAATTTTCTACTCGGATACAAGGAAGAAGCACAGGCTGAGATACCATCTAGGTACTCCTAAAAAGAAGAATAGTGGATCGAATATGGGTACCTACCTCCTCTCTCGGATTAACCCCAACAAAGCCTAGCAATCCGGATGACCCCTAAAATGTTACAAAGGAGTTCAACTCAGAATCCTATCACGGAGCTCAATGGGGTACCCTGCTACTGCACCAGACAGGTATCCCGTTACTAGATCAACAAGATACCCCGCTACTGCTTCAGCAGGGTACCGCACTGTCACATCATACGAGCATCCAGATACAACTTCAGCTGAAATATCCCGCTTCTACATCCAACTGGGTACCCCGCTGCGAGAATAACCGATATCAGGATACCCCTTTGACAAAGCAGCAAACTAGCAAAAGGCGGGGTACACGAGAACCCAGATGAACCCAAATACCTCCTGGGATCCTCTCGCTAGATAACCGTAAGAAATACTCACAGAATTATGTATCCATATAATCAGACAGACAGGTCTTGAAGCTCCATGGTTATGGGAATGAAACGTGGTCGTTCATCTCCCAATGAATAGGTAGACTTCTTCCCGCCTCTCAAGAATTCCATTTGAATAAGGAGTCCACTAGTACCAGAATCCTCTCAAAAAGGAATCGCTCGATTCGGATAATTAAAGCTCCTACAAAATTGTCTATGAGAAGGAAAGAAAGTCTTGGGACTGCCAAAACCCTAGACCGAAATTGTAGGAGTGCATGGCAAGCAACGAACCTATATATACGACACTATATTCACCATGAGGGGGAGAAAAAAATTCGCCTCCCCAAACCCTACACTCGTCTTCAGTTCTACTTATCGACAGGCACGAGCATGCCATCTCCATCACCTAACAGAAACCTTGAATACCGCCACATATCGCCATAGCCCAAATTTCATCAGTTGTATCCATGTTTTTATCAATAAAACTATACCTGTTAATCTTTTTTTGGATGAGTTTTAGTTTTGTTTGATAGAAATCTTGTTAGTATCGAACTACGAGATACCCCTCCGACCGGGATCTATCTCAATCTTGGTCCTTAAAGTTGTTATTTAGAGATTCACCACAGTGATAATTTTCCATCAACAACAGCTTTTCTATAAATGTTGGGAAAATACCTTCCCACAGACGGTGCCAAAAGTGTTAATGGAAAATTATCACTAGGGTAAATCTCCAAATAACAACTTTAAGAACCAAGATCGAGATAGATCTCGGTCGGAGGGGTATCACGTAGTTCGATACTAATGAGATTCCCATCAAACCGAGCTAAAAACTCGTACAAAGAAAGATTAGCAAGTACAATTTTATTGATAAAAACATGTATACAACTGATGAAATTTTTTGGGTATGATGATCTGTGGCGGTATTCAATGTTTTTCGTTAGATGATGGAGATGGCGTGCTCGTGCCTGTCGATAAGTAGAATTGAATACGAGTGTAGGGTTTGGGGATCCAAATTTTTTCTCCCTCATTCTGATGAATGTAGTGTTGTATATATAGGTCATGTTGCTTGCCATGCCCTCCTATAATTTCGGTCTAGGGTTTTGGCGATCACAGGACTTTCCTTCCTTCTAAGAGACAATCTTGTAGGAGCTTTAATTATCCAAATCAAGCAATTCCTTTTTGAGAGGATTCTGATACTAGTGGACTCCTTATTCGAATAGAACTCTTAAGAGGCGAGAAGGAGTCTACCTTTTCATCGAGAGATGAACGATCGCGTTTCATTCCCCTAGCCTTGGAGCTTCAAGACCTGTCTATCTGAACCTATGGATATATAATTTTGTGAGTATTTCTTATGGTTATCTGGCGAGAGGATCCCATGAGGTATTTGGGTTCATTTGGGTTCTCGTGTACCCCGCCTTTTGCTAGTTTGATGCTTTCCTAATTAGGTGCATGGTCGACGGGGTATCCTGATATCGGTTGTTCACGCAGCGGGGTTCCTATTTGGATGTAGAAGCGGGATATTTCAGTTGAAGTTATATCTGGATGTCCGTATTATGTGATAATGGGGTACCCTACAGAAGAAGTAGAAAGGTATCCTATTGATCTAGTAACGGGATACCTGTCTGGTACAGTAGCGGGGTACCCTATTGAGCTCTGTGATAGGATTCTGAGTTGAACTCCACGTCGGAACATTTTAAGGGTCATCGGGATTGCTAGTTTTTGTTGGGGTTATTCCGAGGGAGGAGGTCGGTACCCAGATTCGATCCAGTATTCTTCCTTTTAGGAGTACCTAGATAGTATCTTGGCATGTGCTTCTTCCTTGTATCCGAGTGGAAAATTCTTCCTTGGTCCTTTGCCAATTTTGGTGGTTAACAGTATTTACATGGTTTGTTTACTTTTGAAGGCATTCAAATTTACTTTGGTGGTTGGTCAATAGATGTCGGCCTTGGGGGAATCCAATCTAGCCCTCCGGATAGATTTAGGAGAGGCAAAAGAGAAGCTCACCCAAACTAAGCAGAGAATGGCCCATTTGGTGAAGGCTGCTTAAGACTCCGAAGGTGGTAGGCATGCTGCTCTAGCGTAACTGGGTCAATTGAAACAAGCCTATAGATCCAAGGTAATCATATACGCATGCCTCTGGGTCAAGAGGGAGACCTTGAAGGCAGAGATGGCAGTTCTTATGGATGAGAACAGGTCTCTACGGGAGGCTGTAAAGGTTCTAAATGCAAGGATGGAAGAGTCTTTTGAAGCTGGATACTTCATTGCCTCCTACGAAGCAGTCAAGGGCCTTCCTACTGATACAGACCTTCAGGGTACCTTGGGGTAGGATCGAAACTTAATCCTAGCCAAGGTGGATCAATTTAAGAATACTAACCAGGGCCAAGGGGGGGCCTCTCAGTTAGGTTGTGCTTCAGATCTTCCTTCAACTCAAGAGCCTACCTTGCCAATTGTTGACTTGGTCGGGATAACAGAGGTGGTCCAAGATCCTCTGGCTACTCAAGGAGTCCAACAACAAGATTCGGATCCTTTTCTACCTTAAGAGTCCGATTTACCTACTACTGATTTGACTAGGATAACCGAGGTAGTTCCAAACTCTCCTACTGCTCCTAAAGTTTAGAAGCAAGCTTTAATGCAAGCTGCTGAGGTCACTCCAGCTGAGACTGTTCTTGGTGGACCCAAGATGCTGGATGCTGGAGCAAACAAGATTAAGATAGAAGGCACTGGGACTGAAGGGGATCAGAGTGTTGTCACGATGGAACCGGGCAAAAAGGTAGAGGAGAAACAAGATGTAGGCTCTACATGATTTCTCCTAGTTTTTTTTTTTTTTTAAAAAAAAAAAAACGATATAGCCTGGAAATATGGTTTGGGCACCCAGATTGATTAATGACAATTTCCTTGTTTTTGCATTCATACTGTCTCACTTACGTTATATCCTGATGCTAGTAATAAGCTCCTTATAATGATTTCCATATAAATCCTGTAAAACCCTCGGCTAGAATGTTGTCTGACGATAAGCCTCGGTAGGTAATTCGGGTCATTTTTGCCCTAGCCTTGTGAGTATAATAGCTGTGAAGTAAGACATCCAGTATCTTGACAAGGTATCTGGATCCTTCTAGTGATCTGCCCTGGTAGGAGACTAAGGCCACTTTCGCACCAGGTTTTATATGTAAAAATAACTGTGAAGCAAGGCTACAGGTACCTTGATGGGATATCCTGATCCTTTTGGCGATCTGCCCTTGTAGGCAACTAAGGCCACTTTGACACCAGGTTTTGTATGTAGAATTATCTGTGAAGTGAAGCACAAGGTACCCTGATGGGGTATCCTGATCCTTCAAGCGATCTGCCCTGGTAGGCAACTAAGGCCATTTTGGCACCAAGTTTCCCTGCAGAGGGGTATTCCCGTCTGAGGCTTCAATAGATCCATATAGGGTCTCCTGGTTTTTGAGGATGAGGCAAACCACTAAGCTCTATAGAACTCGATCCTTACTATGGTAGGTGACTACACCATTTTAGCACTTATGCACTAGATCCTTCTTGGTGGAGGGTTTTCCCCAACCAAGGCAGCAGGAGTGCCATGTGGCTCTTCCTGGTCTTGTGGTGATCAGTCATGGCGAGAAGTCAGTAAGGCAAATTTTGGAGATACCAGTAAGGCGAATTTTGGAGAATTATGTAGGAGAAAAAAGACTGTCTTTATTGAATTTCTGAAATAATACAAAGTAGATCGGGGCATGTATACCATCCGATATAACCCCCCCCCCCCCCCCCCCCCCTTTTTTTTTTGTTATTTTATTCCTAAGGGTAGAATCTCTTAAGGTGATCGACATTCCAAGTGTGGTCTATCGGGTAGCCTTTCATGTCTTCTAGCTTGTAAGCCCCCTTCGGGACCACCATCTTTATCAGGTAGGGGCCTTCCCAGTTAGGGGCTAAGACCCGGTCAGACCATTTCCATGTGTTCTGTGTCAATTTCCTTATGACCAAGTCCCCTTCTTTGAAGTTCCAGGTCTTCACCCTTTTGTTAAATCATCTGGCTATCTTGCTCTGATAGGCAGCTACTCGTTCTGCAGCTTTATCCCGTTTCTCTTCGAGGAGTTCTAGGCTAGCCCTCAGTTTCACATCATTATCTTCCAGCTCGAAGTGTTGAACTCTGAAGAATGTCAACTTGTGCTCGATAGGTGAAACTGCTTCTATCTCAAAAGCCAATGAGTAAGAAGTCTCACCTGTAACAGTCCTCTTGGTGGTTCAATATGCCCATAACACGTTTGGGAGTTCATCCACCCATTTCCCTTTTTTTTGCTAGAGCTTTTTCTTCAGGAGCTTCTTAATTGTCTTGTTGGTGGCTTCTACTAGCCCATTTGTTTGTGGGTAAGCCACTGATGCAAAACGGAGATCAATACCTCACCCTTCACAGAATTCCCTAAAGTTGGTGTTGTCAAACTGTTTACCCAAATCAATGATTATCGCCATCGGGGTGCCAAATCGGCATTCGATATTCTTCTTGACAAAGCTAGTGGTGTTTGCTTTAGTGATTTTGGTGAGTGATTTTGCTTCTACCTATCGGGTAAAATAATCTATAGCTATTACAGCGTGTTTGGCCTAACCAATGGCAGTAGGAAGGGGTTTGATTAGGTCTAGTCCCCAAATGGAAAAAGGGTAAGGAGTACTAATCGAAGTGAGCCTCTCTAGAGGCATATGGTGGAGGTTTGCTGTCTTCGAATAAGGTCCACATGATTGTGCAAATTTCTTGGCGTCCTAGTGAAGAGTGGGCTAGTAATACCCTATTCTAAGAACTTGGTAGGCTAAGGTCTCTCCTGATACATGGTTGTTGCAGTCTCCTGCGTGTACCTCGTTTATAGCCCACTAGGCGTCATCGGGATGCAGACATCTCAATAACATGAGGGATTTTCCTTTGCAATAGAGGCACCCTTCCACTAGGCAGTACCTAGTCACGATTTTCTTGAACTTGCGTGCTTGATCTAGGTCTACAGGCAAGATCTCATTCTTGAGGTATTCTGCTATGGGATCCATCCAGCACGGCAAGCGGCTTACTAGAGTCACTTCCATCCCTCTAGCTATGCTGGGTTAGAGTACCAGTTGGAGGGGTACTCCCCTAGGCAGTGCATGTCCTCCAGTTGTGGCAATCTTAGCCAGAACATCTGCTCGATGATTCTTCTCTCGAGGGATTTGTTCCATCATCACTCCTTTGAATCTTGTTATTGCTTTTTAGACCTTTTACAGGTAAGCTATCATATTGTCTCCCTTTGTATAGTAAATGTCAGATACCTGATTGACCACAAGCTGGGAGTCGCTTTTAACTAGGAGGAAGTCAACCTCCAATTCTTCCACCACCTTCATTCCATCTAATAGCGCCTCATACTCTGCCTCATTGTTGGTGGCTTTAAATTTGAACCTAAAACAATTGCTACATTCAATACCGTCAGGATCAGTAAGGATGATTTCGGCTCCACATCCGGCTTGACTTAATGCTCCATTCATGTACAGTACCCAGATCCTACAACCAACGGGCCATTCTTGGGATTCTTGATCCGGGCTTGGTATCACGATTGCATCAGGATTTGGAGTTGTGCTAAATTCTTCCACAACGTTGGCTAAGGCCTGAGCCTTGATTGTCGTTCTTGCCTTGTACTTTATGTCATATTGAGTGAGCTCTAAAGCCCATAAGACCAACCTGCCTGATATGTCCGGCCTTTGGAGGAATTGCCTGAGTGGTTGGTCTGTTACTACTGCGATTGTGTGAGCTTGGAAGTATGGTCGGAGCTTTCTGGCTGTAGTCACAAGTGCATAGGCAAGTTTTTCCAAAGAGGTATAATTCTTCTCAGACTTGGTTAGAGCATGGCTCACATAGTAAATCGATCTCTGGACCTCATCGCCTCATTCCTTCACCAAGGCTCCATTAGTAGCAGTTTTTGATACTACTAAATAGAGTTGTAATTCTTCGCCGAGTAGGGGCTTTACTAGCAAAGACAGGCTGGCTAAGTACTTCTTCAACGACTGGAATGCTTGCTTACCCTCCTGGTCCCACTTCATCTTCTTACCCTGCTTAATGATTTTAAAGAAAGGCAAACACTTATCAGTAGATCGGGATATGAAATGGTTCAAGGCCGCGATTCTGCCGGTCAATCCTTGGGCTTGCTGAAGAGTATTAGGGGATTAAAGATCCATGATGGCCTTGATCTTTTCGGGATTAACCTCAATTCTCCTTTCGTGTACCATGAAACCAAGAAATTTTCCTACTACTATTCCAAAGGCACACTTGGCTAGATTCAACCTCATCTGGTTCTCCCTTATTACCCGAAAAGTCTGGCGTAAATCCTTTGGATGCTGATCTGCTGCCTAAGACTTAGTAATCTTGTCGTCCATGTACACTTACATGGACTTCCTTATCTGTTGCTTGAATAGATTATTCACCAAGCACTGGTAGGTTACTCCTGCGTTCTTGAGTCCGAATGGCATCACCTTATAGTAGTAGAGACCTTGTGTGGTGATGAAGCTAGTCTTGTTCTGATCTGTGGGGTGCATCATGATCTGGTTGTACCCCAAGAAAGAGTCCATGAAACTCAGAAGCTTGTTACCTGTCGCAAAATCAATCAACTGATCTATTTTAGAGAACGGGAAACTATCTTTCGAGCAAGCCCGGTTGAGATCAGTGTAGTCCACACACATACGCCATTTCTCGTTGGCTTTGGTCACCATAACCACGTTAGTGATGCATTCGGGGTAACGGGACTCTCTGATGAATATGGCTTTGAGAACCATGTCCACCTCTTCTTGTATTGTGGCATTCCGTTCAGCGTTGAAATGCCTTATCTTCTGTTTGACCAGTTTAAAGATCGCGTCCACTGCTAGCCTGTGAGTAGCTAGGTTGAAAGGGATACCTGGCATTTCATCATGACTTCCGGCAAAAATGTCGTTATATTCTTTAAAGAGTCCTATCAGATTTCTCCTAACTTCTTGATCCAACGCGCCACCTATCTTCACCACCTTGGTTGGATCCCCCTTCCTGACTGGTATTTCTTCCAACTACTCTGCGTGGTAGCCTCCAGTCCATCCCTGATTTTCAACTTCTGCCTCTTTTATCATCACATCTTGAACCTCTCCCTTTTCTAGGTCGTAATGATTCTGCTCCTGTGTAACCTGGCCTAGTTCGCTGGTCACATGTGCACATTGCTTGGCAAGTGCGGCTGGATTGGCTAACATCACGTAGCAGCTGCGGGCTGCTTGCTGATCTCCTCTGACCTCTCTTACTCCTGTCCCTACCGAAAACTTCAAGACGTTATGGTAAATGGATAGCACCCCCTAATCCTTGACAGGAAGGGTCTTACCAGAATCGCGTTATAGGTAGACAGTGTATCTACCACGATGAACTCTGTCATTATATTCTGTTGAAGTGGAGCTTCTCCGACTATCACTGGCAGGATTTTGGATCCCATTGGCATGACTGAGCCCCTTGTGATTCTATACAAAGGTGAGGTACAGCTATTGTAACATGAGTTCTTCAGGTTGAGTTGTTCATGAGCTCCCTTAAACAGTATGTCGACACTGCTCCCGGTGACAATGAAGACGCGATGAACCCGGCAATTGGTGATCTGTACCGAGATTACCATAGGATCATTATATGGTTGCACCGTGTTGTAGACATCTTCCTCAGTGAAGATGATCCGGGTGGCGTAGGATAAGTCTCGAGGCGTCCCATTAACTTTGAATATTTCATTTTCGGTTAGGAATCTTCTTGGCATGGTTCTTTCTGGAATTATTAGAGGTTCCGGCCAGGGTGGGCCCCCCACTGATGGTATGGATCACTTGGATCTATTGCATTAGATCTTTCTCCCCGTCTCTTCTTCTCCCCGCAATTTCCTTCATCTCATTATGCACCTGTCTTCCCTCTTTAATTCCATCCCGCACCTATTGCAAAAATTCAACCAAAAGACCTCTTCTTACCAATGCTTCAAATTGGTTGCGGAGGCTATAACACTCTGATGTGTTATGTCCCACATCTTTGTAGAAATCACAATATTTGTAGTGATTTCTTCTATCAGCCGGAGCTTTCATAGGATCGGGCTTTCTAAGGAGTCCCTTGTCGCGGATGGTGAGGTATACGGTCTCTCGCGAGGCATTGAGAAGAGTGTAATGGTTGTACCTCTCTTCCTCTCTATCTAACCGGGCTACTTCCCTCAAAGGCGGTGTCGCTCGATGAGGTCTCTTTCTGGCTGGATACCGCTTTCGGTACGACGGGATAAGAGGCGACTGATATGTTAACCGAATCGGAGGTGGGTTCTGAACACTTTTAGTTGGTGCGGGCTTCTGGGCCTCTTCTTGTGGCATGGGATTGATCAGGATTCATCATGCTCGACCTTAATCCGGAGTTGTTCATCTATATCCACCGGTTCCAAAGCCCTGTCATAGGCTTCCTAGTAGGTATCCAGGGGATGCTTGGCAAAATATCGAAAAAGTCTTCCAGCCCACAGGTTCCTCCGGAAGTTCGCTAGAGTTTCCTTTTCATCAAAGACCTTTATTTGGATAACCTCTTTGTGATACTTCTCCACATAAAACTTCAACGATTCACCCCGCTCTTGGATCATATACTGGAGTAAGATAGGATCCTTGGGACGAGGCTTGATCCCCTGAAACTAAGCACAAAAAGCTATGGTATGCTTAGTAAAGGAATCAACACTACCCGCTGGCAACTTTCTAAACCACCTCTTGGCATAGTCTGTCAGGGTTGAAGGGAACATTTTGAACATTACCGACCGGGTAGCATTCTGAATCTCTATCTGGTGTATAAAACTCTCGAGGTGACTCACATGATCGTCGGATCCTAAACACTTCTCAGCGAGCATCTTGAATTTAGGGGGTAACTCAGCTTCTCTAACTCTCCTTGAGAATGGTGTATTCATTTCCCCCAAGGGGTTCTTCCGGGTCCCCTGGTGTTTTCCTTTCTTCAGCTCTGACAGCTCTTTCGCCATTCTTGCTATCAAATCTTCGAGGCGCTTCGGTCTTTTACTTACAGATCGGGCTTCTAAACTCTCATCATCTGAAGTCTCCAATTTAGCGGTTGTCTCCTTTCGTCATTCTCTATGGCGACGTCTCCGTCTAGAACTCCTTCTGGATCCGATACTCCCTTCAGCGTCAGGGTGTGGATCTCTAGCCTTTGCCTTCACTCTGGCTACCAGTTGGCTCCTCCTATGGGGTATCTCGACTGTTAACTTCACCAAAAGAGGCATGGGATCCTCTAGATTAATCGGGGCTGGTAATGGCGGTCCTAGCCTGTTAAACACAAGTATCCGGGTATCCAGTCCCGGGGCCCTGGTTGTTTCAAAAGGTATCCCCTGGGCGATCATCCGGAGAAGGATGGCTTCCATATAGGCTCCTACTTGCTGCTTTAAGGTATCCCGATTGATCTCCCACATAGCTGGATCTTGGGGTACGGACCCCGCGTTAGGTGGGGGGATCGGTGCTGGATTTTTGTTTCTTGATTCCCTTACCTGCTTTTGAACTCTCTGGGTGGAGGCAAGGGATTGAGGTTCCGACGGATCAGGATTAACTTGCGAGAATCTGAGTCTCATCTTTAAAAAAAATTCTGGCAAAACTAGGTTGTTTTTTTATAGATGGTTAGAAAGGTTCTTCCCACAAACGGCGTCAAAAGTGTTAACTGAAAATTGTCACCGGGGTGAAAACTCCAATTAACAACTTCAAGGGACCAAGATCTCTATGGATCTCGGTCGAAAGGATATCACGTAGTTCGATACCTTTGGGGCTTTACTTGGTGAAACAGATCAAGTATGGTGATTACAACGGATAAGAAAGACAATGTAAACAATGACAGTTGCTCCTCAAATCTCTTTTATTAAAAATCACACTCAGTACAAGTACAAATAAAATCTTCTATGGCTATGGAGACGAAAAGAATTATTGGCGGTGGCGCTCTCATGCGTGTTGATAAGTCGTCACCTCTATAGCGTAGAACAATATGTTATATATATAGTGTTTCATCCTTGGCAAGCACTTTTCTTGATTAAGTTTAATTACCTAGAGATTTTCGGAGTATTAATTGGCGATCTCCGAAAATATCTCTACCTTCCTGTTGTGTCATGAATGATCCCTTGTTTTTTGGAGTCATGATAGAGTTGACTTTACTTTCAAATAGGTTTCTAAGTGGCGGGAAGGAGTTCAACTTTGTATTGATTTAAACGACGGCATTTCAATGTAGCTTTAAACCTGTTTTCTAGGTGCCTTAGTAATGCACCTTTCCTGGAGTTTTAGTCGTTTGAATGGCGGATTCTGGAAAAGACCCAGGAGGTTAGATTTACTGAAACCCGGTAACAGGATGTCCAGGTACCAGGATACCGATTGATGCTGCAAAGTGGTATCAAGATGGTGCAACATCAAGGTACCTAGGGTAGCCTAAGTCTTTGGAGCCGTGATCATGACATGTCTAGGTATCAGGGTTTTAGTTGTAACGGGATACCTAGAGAGCATGGTGTCAGGATACTGGATCCACCAAGTAGCAGGGTTCATATGACCCGGTCTTTTTTTTGTCCTCCCGAAATCTTGGCATTTTCAGCCCTGATCCGGATGGGCTAGTATTGCTCTAGGATACTCTAGCATGGATCTTCTACTGATGGTAGCTGGATCCTGCCTCCTAGCCCAGAATCGGGATGGAAAATTCTTTCTGGATCCCTCTGCTATTTTTAGTGGTTAACAGGTATCTTAGTTCTTAAGCGATCTATCCTAGTAGGCAACTAAAGCAATTTTAGCACTAGGTTTTCCTGTATGGTGAGTCGAGGTACCAGGCATCCTGATAAGGTATCCTGGTCCTTAGGTGATCTGTCCTGGTAGGCAACTAAGGTTTAGGAGTGCCGTATAGGCTCCCCTTATTTTCGATGATGCAACGGGGCTTACAAGGCCACGAGTCCGGATCCTTAGTCCAATAGGCAACTATGCCACTTAGGCATTTATACACCAAATCCTTCTTGGAGGAAAGTATACCTCGACCAAGGAAACAGGGAGGCCATATGTCTTTTCCTAGTCTTGGGGTGATTCTGTTATAGTGAACTCTGCAAGGTAGAACTCAGTAGAATCAAGTAGGAGAATCATGGAAAATTTGTGGAGCAAACTAAAGAGAATCAAGTAGTAGAATCACTGACTTCTTTATTGAATTTTCAAGCAATACAAAGTAAATTCGGGGTAAACACTTAGGGATATACCAATCGAAGAAAGGAAAATGGTCTCTTCAAACACTGAGGATAAAAAATTTTGAGGTGATCAGCATTCCAGTTGTGGTCTACCTAATAGCCCTCCATATCTTCTAGTTTATAGGCCCCTTCTCGAACCATCATTTTTATTATGTAGGGTTATTCCCAGTTGGGCCTAGTACCCCGTCAGACCTCTTCCGGGTATTCTGGGTTACCTTCCTAAGGACCAAGTCCCCTTCTTTGAAGCTTCGAATCCTTACCCTTCTATTGAAGCTTCGAATCCTTACCCTTCTATTGAAGAATCGAGCTATCTTGCTCTTGTAAGTCGTTACTCGCTCTGCAGCTCTATCCTGCTTCTCCTTGAGAAGGTATAAGCTGGCTCTTAGCTTTGTTCCATTGTCTTCTAGTTCGAAGTGTTGGACCCTGAATGATATCAGCTTATGCTCGATGGGTAAAACTTCTTCTATTGGAAGTAGGGGGTTTCCCTAGTTGCAATCCTTTTAGTGGTCTAGTATGGCCATAGGACGTTCAGAAGTTATTCTACCCACTTACTTTTCTTCTATTAAAGCTTATTCTTTATGAGCCTTTTGATGGTTGTATTAGTAGCCTCCACCAGCCCATTGGTCTGAGGATGGGCTACTGATGTGAAACGGAGGTTGATACCCCACCCTTCACAAAATTCCCTGAATTTGGCATTGTCAAACAGTTTACCCAGATCGGTTATTATGGCTATTGGGGTACCAAATCGGCAGACTATGTTTTCCTTGACAATGCTTGTGGTGTTTGCCTCAGTTATCTAGGTCAGGGATTTTGCTTCTACCTACCAGGTAAAGTAGTCAATTGCCATAATGGCGTGCTTGGCTTGACCAGACGCAATTAGGAGTGGCCCGATAAGGTCTAGTCCCAACTCCCAACATAGCAAAAGGATAGGGCGTATTGATTGAAGCAAGTCTTTCTAGAGGTAAATGATGGAGGTTTGATGTCCTTTGACAAGGTTAACAGGATCGCACAAACTGCTTCGCATCCAGATGTAGGGTAGGCCAAAAGTACCCCATTCTAAGAACTTGGTAAGCCAGGGTCTCCCTTACTACATGGTTGCCGCAATCCCCTGCGTGTACCTCGTTTAGCACCCAATTTGCATCATCGGGATGTAAGCACCTTAGTAGTGGTAGGGACTTTCCTTTACGGTAGAAATACCCATCAACCAGGAAATACCGGGTGGTAGTCCTCTTGAGTTTTCGTGCTTGATCAGGATCTGTAGGAAGAGTTTAATTCAGGAGATAGTCAGTAATAGGATCCATCCAATAAGGGAGTCGGTTTACCAGATTCACTTCTACTCCTCTAGCTATGCTGGATCGAGGTATCAACTGGAGTGATACTCCTCTGCGCAATGCTTGTCCCTCGGTTACAACAATTTTGGCCAAGATATCTGCTCGGTGATTCTTCTCTCTAGGAATCTATTCCATCTTGATACCCTTGAATCTTGTTGCTGCTTCTCAAAATTTTTTGAGGTACGCTACCATGTTGTCACCTTTTGCCTGGTATATGTCGGATACTTGGTTGATTACTAGTTTCGAATCACTCCCGACAAGAAGGAAATCTGCCCCTAATTCTTCTGCTACTTTTATCCCGGATAGCAAGGCATCATACTCCACCTCGTTATTGGTGACTTTGAATCTGAAACTAAAGCAATGGCTGCATTCAATCCCTTCTAGGTCAGTAAGGACAATTCATGCTCCGCAACCTAACTGATTTGACACTCCATCCGCAAACAGTATTCAGGTCTAGCAATTAGTGGGCCATTCCAAGGATTCTAGATCCTAACTCGGGATCGTAGTGGTATCCGGATTAGAGGTCGTGCTGTATTTTGCCACAAAGTCGGCCAAGGCCTGAGCCTTGATTGTTATTCGTGCTTTATATTTTATATCGTACTGGGTGAGCTCCAAGGCCCACAGGACTAGCCTGTCTGATACGTCTGGCCTCTGAAGGAACTGTCTCAATGGTTGATCTGTCACTACTGTAACTGTGTGAGCTTGAAAATAAGGTCAGAGCTTTCTGGCTGAGTCACAAGTGCATAGACGAGCTTTTCTAGGAGGGTATATTTTTTCTCAAACTTAGTCAGAGCACGACTCATATAGTAGATTAGTCTCTAGACCACGTCTCTACATTCTTTTACCAAAGCCCCGCTGGTTACGGTTTCTGATGCTGCCAGGTAAAGTTGTAGTTCTTCTCCTAAAAGGGGTTTTATTAGCAAGGGTGGGCTAGCTAGGTACCTCTTCAGAGACTGGAAGGCTTACTCCCTTTCTTAATCCCACTTCATCTTTTTACCCTGTTTAATGAGTTTGAAGAAAGGCAGACATTTGTCTATAGATCAGGATATGCAGCGGTTTAATGCTGCTATCCTGCCAGTCAATCCATATGCCTATTGGAAGGTAATAGGGGATTCAAGATCCATAATTGCCTTGATTTTCTCGGGGTTGGCCTTGATTCCTCTTTCATGTACCATGAATCCAAGGAACTTCCCTTTTACTACCTCGAAAACACACTCAGCCGGATTCAATCTCATCTAGTTATTCCTTATTACTTGGAAGGTCTGGGGTAAATCTTTTTGGTCGGTTTTGGCCTTGTTCGGCTTGATCGAAATCATACTCCTTAGGAGGGTGCTCATGCTTCTTGGGTTCTTTATTGGCTCGGGCCTGTCTTTCCAACAAGGTTTCTGTTAACTGCCAAAATTGGTGAAGAACCAAAAAAGAATTTTCCACCCAGATACAAGGAAAAGACACATGTCAAGAAACCATCTAGTTACTCCTAGAAAGAGGAATGCTGGATCAAATATGGATACCTACCTTCTCCCTCAAATCAAGCCAGCAAGACCAGCAATCCCGATAACCTCTAAGTACCCCAACGCGGAGTTCTACTCAGAATCCTACCACGGAGCCCAGCGGGGTATCCCGCTACTACATCAGACAGGTATCATGCTACTATAACAACCGGATACCCCGCTCCTACATCAGCAGGGTACCCCACTGCCTCATCAGACAAGCATCCAAATGCATCAGACAGGTATCCTGCTACTATGACAACCGGATACCCCGCTCCTACATCAGTAGGGTACCCCGCTGCCTTATCACAAAGGGATCCATATTCTACATCCAGCCAGGTACCCCACTGCAAGAACAACTGATATTAGGATACCCCGTCGACCAAACTCCTAACAAGGAAAGCATAAAACTAGCAAAAGGCGGGGTATACGAGAACCCAGATACCTCCTGGGATCCCCTCACCAAATAACCATAAGAAACACTAATAGAATTACAAATCCATATATCTAAACAGACAGGTCCTGAATCTCCAAAGCAAGGGGGTTGAAACGCTGTCGTTCAAGTCCCGATAAAAAGGTAGACTCCTTCCCGCCACTTAAGAATTCCATTCGAATAAGGAGTCCACTTTTACTAGAATCCTCTCCAAAAGGAATCACTTGATTCGGATAATTAAAGCTCCTACAAAGTTTGTCTCCTAGAAGGAAAGAAAATCCTATGATCGCCAAAACCCTAGACTGAAATTATAGGAGTGCATGGCAAACAAGGGGACCTATATATACGACACTATATTCACTAGAAAAAGGATGGAAAACTCGCCTCCTAAAAACCCTACACTCACGTTCGGTTCTACTTATCGACAGGCACTAATACGCCATCTCTATCGCCTATTGAAACCCTGAATATCGCCATATATCATCATAGTTCCAAGTTTATTGATTGTACACATGTTCTCATTAATAAAATCGTGCCTATTAGTCTTTTCTTGTGTAAGCTCTTGTTTGTTTTGACAGGAGCCTTGTTGGTATCGAACTACGTGATACCCCTCTGATCAAGATCTATCTCGATCTTAGTCCTTAAAGTTGTTATTTGGAGATTCACCCCAGTGATGATTTTTTGGTAACAGTTTTCGACTGGTCTGATGGGTTTCGACCCATTTTTGGTGGTGCATCTAGTGTTAGGCCAACTACTGTGGAACATAACCTGCCTTACTGCCAGTCCAGTGAAGTTAAGTCTTCCATGGTGGAGAGGATAACCTAATGTTTAGCAGTATCAGACACAAGTTGTTGCAATGACTCCCAAAATCACTGGGCGATTTCCTCGCTGGTGAGAGGGAACCATTTGATGCCAGCCATGGTTATCGATTGGTTCTCGATCGTCAGGCAGGCTTCTACGATGTTGAGAATGGTGTATCCCAACACGTCGTCTAGTAATTCTTAATTGTGTCTAAAATCACTGCCATCTTCTTCGCCAGCCATCGATGATTTCTCGATGGTCAACCAATCAACAGTTTAGGTTGGTGAAACCTACAAATTTGAGTGTAATGAAAGGCGTAATAGTAATAAATAATAAAGAAAACAAGATACGTGGTAAAACTCTTATGACCAGAGAAACGTCCACGGGTTGTTGCATCCACTATTTCATTAAACAATACACACCGGTCTCTCTCTCTTTCTTGCTAAGATTTTTCTACCTTTTTGCTATGTTTTGCATGTGTATTTATACATGGTGCTGTTAGGATTTAATATCATGGCATACAAGCAGAAGATTACAAAGTTGGTTTTAGGATTCTTTTCTTGTTTGATATTATCCCGTATTTAATTCCATTAAGTCTGAATCTACTTTGGACTTTAATAGTCTGATGTTTAGGAGAGAAAATCTGTGTTTCCTTGTTAGACTTTTGGTAGTTGTACAGTAGTTGACTTGTGATTACTTGTTACCGATATATACCTTATAGGTGGTAGGGAAGGCCCTTATGTGATCACTTGTGTTTATGCCAAGTGGAGCTGAGTAGACATGATCTTCTACTCGGCCTACTCGGCTCTATTTAGTGTTGCTAGCCTTGTCTATTTCCATAAATACTATGCTAGTGCTAGGTGGCCTATCCACGTGGAATGTCAACGCGTCCTTTCCAGCTGATCTTTAACTTTCTGCTTACATGGCAAGATTGGTCCATGCTACCTGACGACATGTCTTCTTGGAAAATATTATGTCCAACAGGTACCAATCGGATCCTAAGAAGTCTCATCTCTCTTCCGTTAAGAGAATCATTCGCTATGTGAATGGGACATCCAACTATGGGATTTGGTACTCTTTTGACACTAATGCTAGTTTAGTTGGCTTCAGTGATACGGATTGGGCAGGAAATTATGATGATAGGAATAGCACATTGGGCAATTGCTTCTTTCTAGGGAACAACTTGGTGTCATGGCTTTGCAAGAAGCAAAATTCCATTTCCTTGTCCACAACCAAAGAGTGGATGCACACAACTCCTTTCGATGAAGCAAATGCTAGTCAACTACAGATTCAATTAAGGTACTCTAACCCTCTTTTGTGATAATATGAGTGTTTCTAAGAATCCGATGCAATATTCTAGGACTAAGCATATTGACATCCGACATCATTTCATTAGAGATCTAGTTGAGAACAAATGCATTGTACTTGAACATATAGGTACAAATGATCAACTAGTTGACTTATTTACTAGACCCTTAGATGCAACTAGGTTTCATGCATTCAGTAGATCTATTGGGATATGTCTTGTGGATTGATGTGGTTTGGAAATTGACCCTATATAGGGAACTCAAGCAAAGAGAGCAATCTTGCATACTTGTCACATGCAAAAATTTGAAAAATCTTATGCATTTTTATTAATTGCTTAAGTATCTTGTTTGCACATATGATTATATGATATTTTCTTTATTAAGCGTGAACCATTGTTTTGAGTTCAATCCATGTCATATTTATGTTCACACATGCATTTTTGGACTAGGAGATTTACTTCGGAAGTACTCTTTGAATGATCTATGATTATTCTCCATGACATGATAATTCTTTAAATGACTTGCTTAAGAATGAAAAGCATGATTGTTGATTGCAAATTTCAAAATGTAAAATTATGTGTGAAAAGCAAATGAGACTCAAATGAATAAAGGATCTTGTATCCGTTCTAAGAATTTTAAAATCTAAATGCCACTCTTTCTTTATTTGTCGAACATGGCTCTATCATACGAGTATCTTACCTAGAAAAATCGAATTGGTTGCAAAAAGTCGCTCAAGCCATGTTTTACTTATAAAGTTGGATATATTTGCCCTTTAAAAGTGAATGAAGGACATTTCTATATCCTTGCTTTGATTCATGACAAATGGTATAATCGGTTTGAATTCTTTAAAGAAACCTTTGTCATTTGCTTTGACAATCACCATTGATTTTTGGACTTGAATGCAACATGTCTTGCATGTAAAGCATCTTTATCACACATTTTCATAAAATAAATCTCCTTGTTTCTCTCTAATTTATTGAGTTGCATAAAGTGGCTTATATGATTATGCAAATATCTAGTATGCTACTATCTCTCTTTGGTAAAATGAGCCGGTTGGGGGATACTCCTTTGCCTATCTCATGACAAAAAGGGAGAGTAGTATGTGCTAAGGTAGAGTGCTAATTGAGAGCACATAATTCGCATATTGGGGGGATTGCTAATTAAGGGGGAGTAACCCATTAAGGGAGAGCATTGCATTGCACATATATTGCATGATGTTGCTTGATTTCTGTAAATGCAAATGCTTGTTTTGATTTCACTTGATCATCTCACATTACACTTGACTTGGAAAGTGTAAAAACTTTGTTTTGAATGATTGATTGTTCTACAAGAGATTGAAGACTTGAAGTTTTATTTTTATTTTTTTAATATCTCTTTGTATTTCAGAAAATCATTGTTGACCTTTAGTTTCATTTTTTGTTGTGAAGATCAATGTGAGTGGTGGTTTTGTCACGAAATAGCCAAAGGGGGAGATTGTAAGTTCCTCAAGTTTGATTGGCTTATTTCAGTGACAAACCACAAGTAGGGTTTGACATTTAAGGGTAGTTTAGGCATTGATGATGAAGCTCAAAGGCCCTCTCAAGACCTCAAGATGATAAGGCTCTTTCAAAGGTAAATCACTTGTGCTTAATTTTCATTGAAGAGACTTAGTTGCACACACACACTTCTCATGCTTGCATTTTGAGTGTATGTATCTCACAACTCACACTTGTACATTTTTGTATTTGGTATATGCAACATATGTAGTGCACTGGTCCCTTTACCCGGTTGGGGAATATGCAACATATGTAGTGCACTTGCACATTTTTGTGTTTGGTATATGCAACATATGTATTGCACTGGTCCCAACATATGTAGTGTTTGTGTTTGGTAAAATGACCCAGTTAGGGGATACTCATTTGTCTATCTCATGACAAAAAGGGAGAGTAGTATGTGGTAAGGGAGAGTGCTAATTGAGAGCACATAATTCGCATATTGGGAGGATTACTAATTAAGGGGGAGTAACCCATTAAGGGGGAGCATTGCATTGCACATATATTGCATGATGTTGCTTGATTTATATAAATGCAAATGCTTGTTTTGATTTCACTTGATTATCTCACATTACACTTGACTTGGAAAGTGTAAAAACTTTGTTTTGAAAGATTGATTGTTCTGCAAGAGATTGAAGACTTGAAGTTTTATTTTTATTTTTTTAATATCTCTTTGTATTGTAGAAAATCATTATTGACCTTTAGTTTCATTTTTTGTTGTGAAGATCAATATGAGTGGTGGTTTTGTCACAAAATAGCCAAAGGGGGAGATTGCAAATTTCTCAAGTTTGATTGGCTTATTTCAGTGACAAACCACAAGTAGGGTTTGACATGTAAAGGTAGCTTAGGCATTGATGATGAAGTTCAAAGGCCCTCTCAAGACTTCAAGATGATAAGGCTCTTTCAAAGGTAAATCACTTATACTTAATTTTCAATAAAGAGACTTAGTTGCACACACACACTTCTCATGCTTGCATTTTGAGTGTATGTATCTCACAACTCACACTTGCACATTTTTGTGTTTGGTATATGCAACATATGTAGTGCACTGGTCCCTTTACCCAGTTGGGGGATATGCAACATATGTAGTGCACTTGCACATTTTTGTGTTTGGTATATGCAACATATGTAGTGCACTAGTCCCAACATATGTAGTGTTTGTGTTTGGTAAAATGACCCGGTTAGGGGATACTCCTTTGCCTATCTCATGACAAAAGGGAGAGTAGTATGTGGTAAGGGAGAGTGCTAATTGAGAGCACATAATTCGTATATTGGGGGGATTGCTAATTAAGGGGGAGTAACTTATTAAGGGGGAGCATTACATTACACATATATTGCATGATGTTGCTTGATTTCTGTAAATGCAAATGCTTGTTTTGATTTCACTTGATCATCTCACATTACACTTGACTTGGAAAGTGTAAAAACTTTGTTTTGAATGATTGATTGTTTCTACAAGAGATTGAAGACTTGAAGTTTTATTTTATTTTTTTTAATATCTCTTTGTATTGTAGAAAATCATTATTGACCTTTAGTTTCATTTTTTGTTGTGAAGATCAATGTAAGTGGTGGTTTTGTCACGAAATAGTCAAAGGAAGAGATTGTAAGTTCCTCATGTTTGATTGGCTTATTTCAGTGACAAACCACAAGTAGGGTTTGACATGTAAAGGTAGCTTAGGCATTGATGATGAAGCTCAAAGGCTCTCTCAAGACCTCAAGATGATAAGGCTCTTTCAAAGGTAAATCACTTATGCTTAATTTTCATTGAAGAGACTTAATTGCACACACACACTTCTCATGCTTGCATTTTGAGTGTATGTATCTCACAACTCACACTTGCACATTTTTGTTTTTGCTATATGCAACATATGTAGTGCACCGATCCCTTTATTCGCGCAAACTCGCGTAGTGCGCTAATCGTCATGTGCCAGACCAGCCCAACCTTGGTAGAGGATTGCCGCTGGTCGTCATGCACAACCACACTAGTGCAACTTCCACATGCGTTGTGTGTTTGTCGTGCGCTACTCGACCAGCGCACACACCAACGCACAAGGTGAGAAGCTGAAGTGTTTTTTCCAAAATGATAGCACTTTGATTGGATCTTATATATATATATATATGTGTGTGTGTCTTGATATCCTTGGGTCGTTTTTTTAAAGCAAAAATTACACATTTTGAGAGCCAAAGAAGAGTCTTCAAAGCTAAGTCATCAAGACTTGAATTTTGTCATCCAAAACACAAACACCCATCATCCTTTCATGATTCATACATTATCTAGCATGTTCTAGGTATGATTTCTTATGGGTTTTCATAATTGCTCACATGACTTGTAGTTAGAATATCATCTTCATCTTTTACATGTTCTTGCTTTACAAGATGGCATCTTTCTTACTTGACTAGTTTCAAAACTGCTTTTTTATTGTGTTTTGTGTGTTGTATTATGATAGTTATTGCCTATGATTGCTTTATCTTGATAGCTATGTTGTATGACATGTCATATAGCAATATTGATAGCTAGGATTGTGAGTATTGCCATCTTTCATTCTAGATAAGTATTTAGTGTAATCTAGTATTACTTGCATATTGAATACTGTGATATTCACTTAGGTTGTTGATCTCTTTAGTGAGAATTAAGTCTTATGGCTAAGATTTCTTAGTTCGCAAGTAAATTGATCTAGGTTTGCTATTAAAGGCCCGTTGGGTAGTAGTAGTGGATTAATGACCGTGTAGGGTTTGACATAGTCAATCTAGGTTGTAAACACCATTAGAAATAATGGATTTGAGGATCGTGTGTGGCACACATACTAGTCCATGGTTTTTCGCTGTTGAAGGTTTCCACGTAAAAATTAAGTGTTATTTAATTTTCTTATTTTATACTTGATTGTTGTTTTGTCTAGATAGGGGCTTTTATTAAATATTGACTAATAAAAAAAAAAATTGGTAATTAACTTGATTTAAATCAATTCACGCCATAATAGTTTCAATACTTTCTACAAGTTTGTGAATGTATTATGCAAATTTAGAGCAATGATGTAGGGACATAAATGTATGCAATGTGTGTGTGCGCGCTTACGTCTTGCAAGAAGAAGAAGTATCCTGATACCTTAGCATCCAAGTAAGCGTTTTTCCTCTTGAAGACGATATTAGTATGAGAAGTTGTTTTTCTCCTTTAAAGCACATATCAACTAAGAAACACTTAAGCAACTAATAATTACAAATAAAGAGAGTTTTGCAATGGAATCAAAAACCGGTACAAATCTAAAACCTTAGAATTACAAATCTTGAATTCCTACTTTATTTACTAAAATCCAAACAAGTTTGTAAGGTTTGCTTAAAAATAAAAAAATAAAAATAAATAAATAAAAAATAAAAAAATAAAAAAATTTGTACCATCACCCAATATTGTTTGACAATAATTGATTATCATTGTTTGAGTCACCGTACTGCAATTATATACCAAAAAAACAAAAATTTGTACTTAATTTAATCCACCCAAACAATATGTCCTGGCTTCACCCCTGTGAGACCGTCCAATGAAATTAAGTCACATTAACGCACTTTGCATTGGAAACATAAACACCTTTATATATGGCTTAATTTCATTAGATCGGTCTCACCAATAGCGGGGAGAAGACCGTTTCATATAAATTTTTCGGGCAATTACAAATTAAGTCCTGGACTATGTTTTAAAATTCCAAATTGTTTGTGACTTTTACAAATATGACCAAATTAGTCCTTACATTTTTTCCAAGTGCCAAATCAGTCCCTCTAATTAAGTTTCGCTAGTCAAATTTAACTGTTTATGGGTAAAATTGTATTTTACTTCTAAACAATATAATAATGGCACATGCACGTTTTTTCTTTAACACATGTATATTTTTGTTTATTTTATTTGTGAGTTTTGATTTTTAAATAATTTTGACAAAAGTGCTTGTATTATACTAACAAAAAAAAAATTATATAAAAATAGTAAAGGACTGAACCGGGAATGAATGGTAACTTTGTTTATAAAATAAGGGTATAATTGACATTATCTTATTAAAATATTTTTATATTTTTTTAGAAAATTTTAATTAAAAAATGTACAAATGGTGTTTCATTAATAATATTTTTGGATTTTATTGTAACTATATTGGTAAATTTAATGCACAAAAGACAAAACAATTTTGCTCTAATATGACAAATAAAGGGTATTTACGTACTTTAACTAAAATTGTTAAAGTCAATTATTATATTTAACATCGTTAAATTGTTAGAGGGATCAATGTGATCACTTCTAAAAAGAGAGTGACTAATTTGACACTTGGAAAAAATGTAAGAATCAATTTGATCAATTTTATAAAAATCACAAACAACTTGGAATTTGAAAAAAGAAAGTATAGGAACTAATTGGTAATTGTCCTAAGTTTTTCTGCTGTTTCTAATATTTACTTTTCCTAGTCAGATTAAAAATTTCCTCGATATACAAACAAACACAAGTACAAATACAGAATTATTTAGAAGGTAAGTAGATATGATGAGGCATAGGGCATCACAAAACTCAAAACCGAAGAGAGAACATGCAATGCAAGTACACGACACAACATTGACTGTTAAACAACACAACAGTTTGACAAATAAAATAAACACACGGAGTTACTATTCGGCAACCCATGACTGTCGGTGGATTCTCTTCGGCAGTCTGGCCCCATCTTTCTATCTTTTTAAACAATTGCAACTTCATGTACAATTATGTTTTTACCCTTTGTTAGGTGTAACAGATTTCAATACATTCTCTCTATAATGCAAAACTATTGCTCAGCATTAAATACGCATTATATCAACCAAAAAAAAAAAAAAAAACATTAAATATGCTAAGCATTGTATTGTGTTAATTATCTGTTTTTAGGTGTCATTCTCTCTTCATTACGATATTTATTTTTTAAAATTTGGACATGGTTGTAATGTTTTTGATTATTATACCATTTTTTTTATTTTACACCGTAAAGTGACAAGCAATTTGTTATAATTAATCATTATATGGAAGGTTCGGATATAAACTCTCATAATTTAAATAGAAAACTAGAAACTTTAACCGGTAGAAAACCAAAAAACCATTAATGTCAAAATTAATTACTACATATACGGTTTTGATATATACTCTCATAATCTATATAGAAAACTCCTCACACACATACAGGTAAATATCATTTTAACACCATAAAAGTTTCGTCAAAATCCATTCAACACCTAATCATAATATTAAGCTATAAAAGCACAAGTTAAGTAGGGTCGGATATAAATAAGAAATAAAAAATAATAAAAATAATAATAATAAAAGATTGTATTATAGAAAGGGTTAATACAATTTAAAGGGATATGGACTTGTCCTGATCGAACTCTCCCTCCTTAAATTTTTTTTTTTTAATTGTAACATATGATACGGTATTTATTATTAATATATATATGAGATCTGTTTGCGTTCTTATATAATTTCATTTAACTACCAACATCATAGTTTTCTGGTTTCTAAATTCACTAAAAAAAAATCATCCAGAAGAGGATAATTGACCATTTCTATTTCCAATTACAATATGTCATTTGATATTTTAACGTGATAAGGTTGGCTAAGTTGGTATGCCCCTTACATATACATCTATAAGGTTGTGGGTTCGAATCATATATTTTTCCCAATCTCGAAATATTGGAATAGTTAAAAGGAAAAAAAATAATAATAATGACAACTCAATTTTCTTTCTTGAAATATGAGTCGGTCAGTACTTACCAAGATTAAGAACTATATATGCTGCTCGGATTACCATCGGAGGCAAGCAAACATGATGTGCTTCTCTTACTGATCAATTAAGTAAATGCTTTTTCGTATAAATGCGAAATGCCTTTGTTCTCTCTTTTAATCCTTTAAAAGTTGCACTTATTCCACGTAAAGTTTAAAGATATGATTCTTTATGAGAATTTAACGAACGATAATGCAAACTCTTTGGAGGTTAATTTATTAACTTAAATTAAAAGGTATAAAAGAACCACCTAAAAAGAAAAAGAGCAAAAAAAGTTTTGGAAAGGTGAGAGAAAAGATATAAAGAGACTGAACAAAGTGGTAGCAAAATGGAAAAGAATCTCAACTGATCAGCTTTCATGGATGAAAAGTGGGAGAAATTAATCATTTAAAAAAAAAAAAAAAAACAAGTAATTAATTATAAACAATAAGAATTCAACTACTTCATAATATATATTTACTTAAGTTTCCAGTAACATGTTCAACTTTAACTAAACTTGTCATCTGACTTGCAGATACAGAAAAGTGCACTACGTGTATTACTTTCCCGCCTCAAATTTCATTCTTTAAGATAACAAATTATAAACTACCTTTGAATTACCAAAGTCTAAAGATTAATTCAAGCATAAATATATATACAAATACAGAACAAACTCAGAAAACCGACAGAACTAAAGGGCACGAATAGCATTTTTGTGTACTGATTTTGAAAGCTTGAGTTTTAATATCACTAAAATACTCCTACTTAACTTAAAAGACCAAAGAATTGAAAAAAAAAATGCGAGACTTTATAAATCAATCTCGACCAATGGCAAATTAAGTTTCAACCAAAGGTTTGAAAAAAAAAAAAGTATGAGAATTAATAAGTCTCGACCAAAAGCTTAAATAAAAATGTGAGATTTAAAAAGTGAAATTTGTGTTTGTATTTGAATGATATATATATATATATATATTTTTTTTTTGTCAAAAACACATTTTTAGTGTTATTTACTTCGTGTTAGTTTGCACAAAACAAGCACCAATAGTGGTAGAAATTTTAAGAAACATAACCAATGAAATTAAAACACTATCATTGATGGCACTTGAATCCATGAACTATATATATATATAATATATGTGGTCATTCTTCGACGCAACTTTATACAATGTAACAGTATATGATCACATATGATTGTATGTGATCATTAATATATAAAAAAAAATATTGCACTTGTATGATATTTTTTTTCTCCAATAATTTAAAAACTTGATATATATCAAACTTTAGTATAGAGAAAAATAATTTTAAATGAAATTGATTCTTAAAATAATTTTGAGTTAACTAAATTATTTCTTTTATTTGCATCTAATAATCAAATTTAGCATGCATGATTTTAACAACTCATATATATATATATATATATACTGAAATTTTCATATGAGGACGCCTTGATAAAATTATATAAGGACATTGAATATGAGCCACTCATTTTACATACTTTGACTTGGTATGTATGCACTTGTCAAATCACTTTTATAAATAAGTGGCTCACATTCAATATCATGATAAAGTTATATAAGGATATCCCGATAGGAACGGGACCGTATATATATATATATATATATATATTGAAAACCATTTTATATCCAAACTCATCCACACCATAATGAAATCTTGATGAAATTTATGAATTTTGATAAGACTTTTTGTATGAAAGTTAAGATCAATAAGATATAGTTGGGGAAAATTTTTGAAAAATTTTCGAATCCAATACCTATTTTTCTTTCTTTTTCCTATGTTTTCCAGTTTTTTTAATATTTTAACTTCAAAAATTTAGAAAACTAGTTCCCAAACTCAAAGGTTTTTGAAAAAATATATTTCAATTTTCTTATCATGCAAACAAAAAAATCTCATCAAAATTCATTATATTTTATCATGGTGTGGATGGTTTGGACATAAAATGGTTTGTACTTAAGAATTCTCTTATGGTAGCTCTATTGCCAATTACAAAATATCTTTCTATACACATGTTTTAATGAAACTTTTTATTTATAAAATACCCTTACTTTGAATTACTTAAAATACATAGCTTTATAATTGAAAATTAAATTTACTTCCTACACCTATAAGTTGAACACTCAGTCTATCATAAACCCTAATAATATATACTTGATCAAACCCTACATCAACCAGAAATATAAATTTTTTCACATATAGTCAAGGAATGGATGAACAAAGAATTGATTTCATGGATTCCAAATGTATTCATGTATGTTTACTTTAATTATTATTATTATTTTGTGATCGAAAAAAAAAATGTTACAATTGTAGTCTTGTAGAACTCTTTAAAAAAAAAAAAATTTAAATTAAAAAAAAATTTTAAAATGGTTGTAAAACTTGATCAAGTCTACAAGGATTTCAAACACAACTCTCACTCACTCTACTTTGATCTAACTATAAATTTTTATTAATTTAATTGTTATGTAAACCGAAAAACTTGGTGGATGGATTTAAATATATATATATATATATATATATATTTAAATGAAAAAAAACTGGTTTGTTTTGTGAATGAAAAAATAGTTTATTTTTGTAAGATAAAAGAAGTTGTTGTTTTCTAGCTATGAGACGATCAAGTGTGTAAACCATTATGTTTTCATGGTTTTTTTAGATAATTTAGTACATTGATTCCACAAATAACAATGGAAAAAATAATTAGGTTTATAGTTGAATCAAAAAAATAAAATAAAATAAAAAAAGATCATGTTACAAAATCTTAAACTTGCATGTTCTTACAAATTCTGAAACTATAATTGTAATAAGAAAATTGGGTAAAATGTGAAAAATTGTTGTAATGATGTTTAAAGGATAATTTTGGTATTTTAAAGGGGTAGAAAATAAAATTAATAATTTTAATTTTTTAATATATATGTAGAAAGAAAAATGGAAGTAAGAAGATATTTTGTGAGTGGCAATATGTATATTAAAATAACTAATTTTGTAATGATATATTAATTATAACAAAAAGTATATTTCAAGTCTGTGATATGTTGTTTACACAGGTCTACTTCTGTCTGTATCAGGACGGTGACATAGTTGTAATATAGTTGATTGTTTTATTAGCTGACTTTGATTACAACTTTATCAATTATTTTTCTAATTACCCTTGCAAAATCATTACCTGAAGTTGCATGCATGTATATTAATTAAAGGTCAATATCACAATTCCAGCTGTAGTATAACCTGAACTGATAATAGAGACTGCAGTTTTTGAGTATACACTTTTTGTGAATAAAAATCTCATTAAAAAATTAACTGAAAAACAATTAGATGTTTGTATTTTTGTATATATGTTATTAAAAAGAATTCTATCCAAATACCAATGCACTTATAATCAAATCTAATCAAGATGGATTACATGTATTTTATTAAGAAAAAAGAGTCTCCATAATCCAAAAGAAATAAATAATTAGAAAAGAAATTCTTCAATTTGGTCCACATAACTTCCCAACAAAGTTATTGAAATCTTTTGAAAGCCTTTAAATTAATTAATTTGGATTTCAAGTGCCTGCCTTTACCCACTCTCATTCATGATTCATAGTATAAAGTTATAAACTAAAATTAAATTAATTATTTAGTATTCCATAAATTAATTCCTTTTTAAATTTCAAAAATAATAAATAAAATAAAAGGAATAGAAATCTGTTATTTCCATTTAGGCATTGGCACTTGGCAGTAGAGTACAGCTAATTCCTCTCCTCTCGATTTAGACCTGACACCAACCACACTCACAACTCTCTATTTCACCCCCTCACTCCTCTCTCTCACCACCACTCCATCTCCGCCGACTCCTCCGCCGCCGCCACCCGTTTTTATAAAATCTCCCCACCTATATCATCAGCCACTTACATTGCTTCAACTTCAAGTTTTAATAAATAATTTCTCTCGTTTTAAGCTTTTTTTTAATTTTTTAAGTAGTTACCAAAAATAATGGGGTACGGTAGGCTCGAACCATCCGAACCAGGAGGTTCGTTACACACGAACCAACCAGATGACGCCACGTCACTACCACCACCGCTATCAACACCACCACCGACACGAAACAAAAAGAAGCTCATCTTCCTCTCGGTCCTTTCTCTAGCACTAATAGTGGCCTCTGCCGCCTCCGCCGTCATCCTCGTCGGTCTCCGAACCCGGGCGGGTCAACCCGGCCCGTTACTGGCCCGGAAACCGACACAGGCCATCTCGAAGACTTGCAGCAAGACCTTGTACCCGAGTCTCTGTGTGAACTCGCTGGTTGAGTTCCCGGGGTCACTGACGGCATCGGAGCAGGACCTGGTCCACATTTCCTTCAACATGACCCTCCAACACTTCAGCAAGGCTCTCTACTACTCCGCCGGAATCTCTTACCTCCAGATGGATCCACGCGTACGGTCAGCATTTGAAGACTGCATCGAGCTCCTCGACGACTCCGTGGACGCGCTCTCACGCTCTCTCGACTCCGTCGCGCCCACACCTGGTGGCGCCAACAACGGAAATATTAATATATTCAACAGAGAGGATGTGATGACGTGGCTCAGCTCCTCACTGACTAATCAGGATACGTGTACGGAGGGATTTGCGGACGTTAACGGGGACGTGAAGAATCAGATGACGGAGAAGCTGAAAGACCTGTCCGAGCTTGTCAGCAATTGCTTGGCCATTTTTTCGGCGAGTGAGAGCGACGATTTTGCGGGGATCCCGATTCAGAACAAGAGGAAGCTGTTGGAGGAGGCCGATACTTTCCCGAGATGGTTGGCCAAGAGAGAGAGGCGCCTGTTGGGTCTTCCCGTATCGGCGATTCAAGCCGATATTATCGTCTCGCACGACGGGAACGGTACGGTTAAAACGATCATGGAGGCGATTAAAAAGGCACCGGAAAATAGTACTCGCCGGACAATTATTTACGTGAGGGCAGGAAGGTAAGTTCACGAAGTAAAATCAAAGCTTTTGTTTTTTAACTTTTCGTAAAAAGTCGTTAATTCTTTTATCGAATTGACATAAATATCCTTGTTTCTCTCTTTTTTTTTTAATAACTTGGTCATTGATGGATTGATTGACTTCAATCGAATAATCATATTTTTATTTTTTTTTCCAAGTGAATTTACTTTCATGGTTAAATATCAAAGAGTTACCTAAGTTTCTTTGGATTATGTTGGTCTTTATTAAATTTCATTTTCATTGAAAAGATTAGAGATTTTATTATTATTATTTTAATGTCTATAATTTAAGAAAACTCATTTTAACCTTTTCAACTTCATTTCTTTTTTTTTTTTTAATAAAATTCAGCAACAGTCAAGAGTTCAATGAAAATTGAAAAATGGTGCAAGATTAGTTAAATAAGGTATTTTAAAAATTAAAATAAAACAAACTAAATTGTCGACATATTCGTATTGCCGTTCAAAAGTTTAGAACAACTCATGAAATTGGACTACAAAATTGTTTAAACTAGTTTTGAGTTTAATTTATTTATTTTAAAAAAGAAGAAATATCAAATCTTGTTTAATTAAGTTGGATTGATTTTCAGGTACGAAGAGGATAATTTGAAAGTAGGAAGGAAGAAAAAGAACTTGATGTTCATAGGAGACGGCAAGGGTAAAACAGTCATTACGGGTGGAAAAAATGTTCAACATGGGTTGACGACATTCCACACTGCATCCTTTGGTAAAATTACCTTTTCACCTTATCTTTTATTTTTCTATTCTTTTTAAAAAGTGCATAATAATTTAGAATATACAAAAATTATTTTTTACATTTTTAATTGATGGGTTCTTTATATAATAAATATTAATTTTTTATTAAATATTTATTTCGTTTACTTAAAAAAATAATATTAGAAAATGGATTTTACTTTTGCTATGGGCTACATCTAAGCTGGGCATGATATGATGTGGAAGTTTCATGGCCTGTCACTGTTGACTGTCTCATTCTTGCTATGGGTGGGATGAGAAATCTGTGTTATCATTAATGTTGTCATGTTGGTTTAATTTTTTTATCACAAACCCTTAAATTTAGCAATGTATTTAATAACATTAACCCTATAAAATTGTTTCATATTGGTGTATCATGCCAGAAATTACATTAGGGTAGCCCTAGTGGAGGTGGGTCAGGGCTATGATTAGTTGAATAATTTACATATTTAATTTGATCATTTCCTTATTATTAATATTATTATTATTTAACTTTTCGTTTTAATTTATGGAGTTCAATTTAATTCCTTATTATTTTCTTTGGTTAATGGCAGCTGCAACCGGAGAAGGGTTCATTGCAAGGGACATAACATTTGAGAACTGGGCAGGACCAGCCAAGCACCAGGCGGTGGCTCTCCGTGTTGGGGCGGACCACGCAGTGGTCTACCACTGCAACATAATCGGCTTCCAGGACACACTCTACGTACACTCCAATCGCCAATTCTTCCGTGAATGTGACATTTATGGTACTGTCGATTTCATATTTGGAAATGCAGCTGTTGTGTTTCAAAACTGTAGCATCTATGCCCGCAAGCCCATGGACCAACAGAAAAACACTATCACAGCCCAAAACCGAAAAGACCCGAATCAAAATACGGGTATTTCAATCCACGCATGTCGAATCCTACCCACCCCAGAACTTGAGGCATCAAAGGGTAGTTTCCCTACATATCTAGGGCGGCCATGGAAAATGTACTCTAGAGTTGTGTACATGTTGTCATTCATGGGTGACCACATTCATACTAGGGGGTGGCTAGAATGGAATACCACATTTGCCTTAGATACTTTATACTACGGTGAATATATGAATTATGGGCCGGGTGGGGCAGTCGGACAACGGGTTAAATGGCCGGGTTATCGGGTCATTACGTCCACGGTTGAGGCAAGCAAGTTTACTGTGGCACAGTTCATTTACGGGTCGTCATGGTTGCCGTCCACTGGGGTGGCGTTCTTGGCTGGCCTTTCAACTTAAGTTACTTCACGTAGGTATGTATTTAGGTGACCACAAGTGTTTAAGCAAAATCTATACAAGGAAGATTTATGTTCTTTCAAATTGTATGAAATATATATATATATATATATATGTATAATTTCTGTTTTAATTTTTTTTCCATTGTGCTGTAATAAGGATTGTAAGTGTTTTTATTATTGTTTAATGAAAATGAATTTATAGAGCATTTGATCCTTGATGGATAATGTTAATGTCTAGCATTTTAATTAATATCATCTAATGAATTATGACTATGTATTTGTGTTTAAAGAAAAAGGTATAGAAAAAAAAAATGTAAATCACCTCTTACATCTCTTTCCACATAAGTAGTGGTGGGTTACCATCCAGAGGCGGACGTCTAAGAGGGCCGGTCCGGCTATAGTCGGGTTAGCCTTTTGTTATGTTATTTGTTTTATTTTGTGAAACTTTGTTAAAAATGATTCTCTTCTCCTGATGTGTGGCCGTCGCCTCAAACACCAATCCATCTCTCTCCTGATGTGTGGCCGTCGCCTCAAACACCAATCCATCTCTCTCTCTCTCTCTCTCTCTCTCTCTCCTCAAAATTTACAATTACAAAATTAAATATAAAAATATATTCATATCATATTCTTAAAGCAGGTATTTTTCTTTATTAATTTTTTTTTTTTTAATTAACAAGTTAGTGTTTTGGATTTATTATTCGTCATTTTAATTTAAAGGTAAAACTCATTATGTCCTTTTTTAGATATCTGTATTTTTTAAATTTGGATCTTTTATTGTGCTAATATTTATCCGACCTACTTTGTCATGATCAAAAACACTTGAAGGTAATACTTGCATTTAAAGTAATAAAGTGAAATTAATCTCAATCATTGATTACACATATCACAAGATCTATTGAGGTCGGGGCAAAAATCAGTTTAGCACAGGATTAATAAAATTTTCTAGTGACGTTGAAATTAACTTCTTCTTTTTTTTTTAATATATATAGGTTTTTTTTTTAGCCCACTCTAGTAAAATATTGGGTACCGGGTACGTCCTTGTTCTCACCACGTACATTATTATTTACTATTATAATTTAAGTTTTTAATAATTATTTATTTTTAAATAATAGAGAGAAAAAATGAACTCGATAGCGAGCCGGGTCTCAAGTATATTGACACGGCCGTGTCAGGTCGTAAACTCATTGAGTCAGGATCAATTCGGGTATCATCAGGTTCAACAATGGTAACGGGAACCTGGAGCGAGCGCTGTCATTGATGCAACGTAAGATGACGTCAAACGGGATCGAACGGCTCATAAAGTGTCAGGAGACACACCACATCAAGAACTCGGAGAAGCGCGTGTTGGCACGCAAGAATCTCGAGCGCAGACTCCGGTAGGAGGATTTCTCTTACAAAATCAAAGCCATCATCAAGAAAGTCAGGGGTCTATGAGAACAACCTTGGAATTAACTCTTCGATTGAAAAAAAGAAGGTTGTATATGTTGCTACTCGATTGCAGATGTTTCGATTCCTTCTTGTATGCAAAGGTTATGCAGTTTGCACTGCCTCTGTAATCATTAAAATCCGACTCAATAGAGTCCCTCAAAATTTTTATTTTTGAAACTTGAGGCTTCATCTTCAATGCATGAGATTGTCAAAACAGTTGCTTGATAATTGCAAGCTTTTTGTGAATTTTCCGTATTTTCCTGCCATTGTGAACCGGAGAAAGTGATAGCATTGAAAGAATAAACAAGATTTTGCTGTAGGAGACCAAATCCTGCCAAAAATAATAATAATAATAATTATTATTTTTAAATAATCACTTTTATTTATCTTTTATAATTTTCTTATCCTAATAATAATAGACCCTTTTTTCTATTTACTCCAAAAATATATAAAATAAAATTAGATATTTTATATAACTGATTAGAACTAATGGCATTTAAAGTCTTTCATTAAGTTGTTTTGTTTATCGTTGATTTTTTCACTTAAAAATTAATGGTATTTAAAGTCTTTCATTAAGTTGTTTTGTTTGATTTTTTAAGTGATAAAATTAATTCAATAACTCCTAAAATCACTTATTTATAACAGTAAAAATTTTTCCACTTTTCACTTAACCAAAAAACCACTGAAATTTATATTTTTCTTACTTTGAAAACTATCCTCACAAATCTAATTTATTTACAGTTTTATCTTCTTTTACAACTCTAATCATATTAATTAATTTTTTTCTTCTCACCTTTTAAAATTTTTTAGCATCCATAAAATCTAATTGCTTACTAAAACAACTCTATTGGAATCCAATTTTCGATTTCCAGCCATAATCGTGTAAGGTTAACCTTTTTTTTTTTTTTTTTTTTTTTCCACAATACGATTAGTTTTATTAATTTATTTAAGAGTTTGACATCTCTTTAAAAAATAAAAAAAATAAAAAATAAAAAACAATTTGACATCTGTTTTACATACTTATTCGTCAAACTATATTATTTCTTAAACTAAACTTCAATTAATCACTTTAAATAAGAAAATACAATCAGTCGAACTACTTGCCTGAAGGTACTACACAGTTACAATGTTAAGCAATTTTTTTTTTTAATAAGAAAATACAATCAGTCGAACTACTTGCCTGAAGGTACTACACAGTTACAATGTTAAGCAATTTTTTTTTTTAATAGTACAACAACTGTCGGGACCGGTGAGATGGGACACTACAAATGCAGTCCGAACGAGTAGCTCCATAAACCGGGAGAGGCCACCCACATACAAGTGAGACAACACACACACTCAATGTGGGAAAATTGACATATAGCTATGCATGCATGGCCACTTGAACCTTGGTGAAGAGGGCTCCATATGGAGAGCTACATCACATTGGCAAGTGGCCAAATGCATGTTAGGCAATATTTATACAGGCTATCTTTCAAAAAAATATATTCATATAAGCCAAAGACATAAAAGTGTACATTATTTTAATATGTTAAAATATAAATATATAACAAATAATAGTAAAAAGGGTATATATATAAAAATGTTTATATTTAAATATTTGTAACTTAAAAAAACAAACAGTTTATCTTTTATATTTAGTTTTTAATTATTATATATATATATATATATATATATTCTTCGGTTTTCAGTCATATTCAGTAAAATTCAACAATGTTTCTTTAGATGAAAAATCAAATACAACCTTAGTGTCATTGGATCTATGGGTTGTTGTTGTCTTTCTATTTCTAAAATGTGAGGCTAAGTGCATCTTCAATGCAGCTGTGAATTGTAAAAAAATAGGATGCAAAATAGGATAAATAGATATTTAGTTCAAATATGCTTCTCCAATATACAGTCAATGTCAGGTTGAGGTGTTAAAAAAAAAAATAGACATTACCAATATGACTCTACTTTCATATAGTCTGTTGGACATTCATTTGTAAAGACCGTTGGAAAGTCATTTATAGTTGACTCAGTATATATTTAAAATCTCAAAAAACAAACGTATACAAGTTTTATTGAGTTATTAAAAATCATTAAATATATTAAAGATCAAATTTTAAATTAATTATCTATCAAATATATTTTTATAACAAGTAAACAAGCAAATGTGTTGATAACTATGACACGTCACTATTTGTTTCAAAAGAAGTCACTGCCTTGCAAATGCTCTAAGATCTGATCAAATATATAATCCATCGGGTGTCTGTGATTTTTACTGATTTGACATAAATGTTTAGAACTACACTCAACTAGTGGTGGCCACGGTTCGGTTTCGGTTCTGTGGCCATCCAAAACTGAAACCGTAACCGGAAAACCGGTTTAGTACACGGTTTCTAACCGGCGGTTTTACGGTTTCGGTTTAAAAACCGACGGTTTTGGGTTCGGTTTCAGTTTTTCAAAAAAAAAATTCAAAAAAAATGTCACGTGTCAACTTCTGATTAGTCGATTTTTTTTTAAAAAAAAACCGGCGGTTTAACCGCCGGTTTTTGGCGGTTTTTGGAAGTACCCAAACCGAAACCGTAACCGGTTCCAGTTTCGGTTTTAGGGCGGTTTTTGGAAGTACGGTTTCGGTTAAACCGCGGGAAAAACCGTCGGTTTAACCGAAACCATGGCCACCTCTACACTCAACTACTAGCCATGAACGTACTTCATGTTTTCTTTTGCAATCCAATTTTCGATTTCCAGCCATATTCGTGAAAGGTTAACATTTTTTTTTCCTTTTTTTTTTCCCCATAATTCGATTAGTTTTATTAATTTATTTAAAAGTTGACATCCCTTAAAAAAAAAACAAAAAAAAAATTTTGACACCTCTTTTACTTATTCTTCGAACTATATTATTTCTTAAACTAAACTTTAACTAATCACTTTAAATAAGAAAATACAATTAGCCGAACTAATTGCCTGAATCTACTACACAGTTACAATGTTTGGCATTATTTATACTGGCTATCTTTCAAAACAAAAAAAAAAAAAAAAAATTCATATAAGCCAAAGATGTAAAAGTGTGCATTACTTTAATATATTAAAATGTAAATATATAACAAAAAGTATTTAAAAGGGTATATATATAGAGAAATACTTTGTACAACCGGGTCAAGACACTGACGGTGCTGTGACCCCGCAGTGTAAAAATGAAAAAAAAACACACGGGTCCCATAAATTTATTATGCGGATCCTATATATTTTTTCATTTTTTTATACTATAGGTCCGCAGCAGTACCGCGACCCCGGTTACATATAGTATTTCTCTTATATAAAAGTGTTTATATTCAAATATTTGTAATTTAAAGTGTATATACTTATCAAAAATTTTCTATAATCCCATGATCCATAAATTTTTATTTTTTAAGATATCATGTATATTTTTATAACACATAAAAAAAACAAATGTATTGATAGTTATGACATATCACTGTTTGTCTCAATACAAGTCGCCTCTGCATTGGAAAGGCACTAGGATCTAATTTATAATCCATCGGGTGTCGGTGATTTTTACTGGTGTGACATAAATGCTTAGAACTACCAGCCATGAACCACATGTTTTCTTTCGCTTTTGTTTTCACATTTTTATTAAATTTTTGAGGCAATAAAGTAAAAGCCATATATAGATAGGGTCCACCAGTTCACCAACCAACAGCTCTGGGATTTTTTTTTTTTTATTATTATTTTTATTTTTATTTTTTTATAATTATTAAACACATGAATAGTTATGGCTATAAAGAAAAGACCAGGAATGTACTATTCGTTTCCTTCAAATATCATTAAAACGTACTGGTATGGATTAGTTACATGGGTTGGACGCAACGGAGACGAATATCTCTTCTTTAATTTGAGATTTCCTTGATCGGCCCATCCATTTAGAAAATTAAAATGAAGATCCAGGATATCTGTCTCAATCCACTCCATTGCCATCTCTGATCTCGTGGACCAACATCGACAGACTTAAGAGTAATACTATAGGATTAAAAAGAATAAATTTAAACTTGTATTTATTCCTTTAAGACACTGTAAAATGTGTATTGATATATTTAATGATGAGTGAGTTTTTAATTAAATTTTGAATTGTTATGGTTTGGTGAATTGTATTAGCCGATAGGACTAGGACATCGTAAAGTACTAACTTATTACAAAACGATATTCAGTAAGATCTTATATATACTTGTATTAAGTTGTACTGGTGTGATAAAATTATACGTGATAAATGTTTTACAAGATAAAATTCAAAATTCAAGAAGTGAAAATTAAAATGTAATATATATTTATA
Source organism: Acer negundo (assembly GCA_035582765.1). Lineage (NCBI taxonomy): Eukaryota > Viridiplantae > Streptophyta > Magnoliopsida > Sapindales > Sapindaceae > Acer > Acer negundo. The sequence continues at coordinate 21,262,400 of CM069235.1, read as the reverse complement.
TATTTTGGAAGAACTTTAAAAGTAACCATAAAATTAGTAAGTTTATTGTATTTAGTGAAAATTAGTATTTTTAGACAAAATTATTCTTCTTCAAAAAAAAATCTCTATTTTTCTTTTTCTTTTTCTTTTTCTTCTTCCCAGAAAAAAAAAGTTACTTTTAACTTTTTTTTTTTCTCTCTCTCTATATATATATATATTTTTTTTTTCTTCTTCTACCCAAACCTCCATCTTCTTCGTCTTCTTCCCGGATGTGTTTAATTTTTTAGACCTGGTATGTTTAAATTGGTTTTACCCTGGTGTGTTTAATTGGATTGTCCTGACGTGTTTAATTGGTTTACACTTGGTATGTTTAATTGGTTTACATCTTGTGTGTTTAATTTGTCACCCCTGGTGTGTTTAATTGATTTACACATGATGTATTTAATTGGTTTACACATGGTGTGTTTAATTGATTTACACTTGATGTGTTTAAAGAAATCTGGAAAAAAAATTTCAGATTTTTTTTCTTCAAACAAAATTTTTCTAGATCTGAAAATTTTGTTTAACAAAACTCAAACTCAAACACAACCCCCACTATTCATAAAAATAACAACTACTCTCAAATCTGGAAATTTTATTTAAAAAATAAAAAAAAAAACAAAATCTGAAATTTTTAAAATAAAAAAAATTTTGATAATTTTGTTTAATCAAACCCAAACACAACTCTCATCATTCATAAATACAAAAACCACCCTCAAATTTGGAATTTTTTTTTTTGAAAAAAACGAAATCTGAATTTTTAAAAAATAAAATAAAGTCTGAAAATTTTGTTTAACAAAACTCAAACTCAAACACAACTCCCACCATAGCTCAAATCTGATTTTGGAGAGAAGACATGAGAGAGAAGAGAGGAGAGAGAAGAGAGAAGACGGAGGAGAGAAAGAAAAAAAAAATTGTCTTGAAGAGGAGAGAGCAAAATCAGCAGGTTTGGGTGTGAAAACCTATCAACCCAAGAGCAAAACCTGATCCAAAGAAAAAAAAAATGTCGTATTTAAGAGGAGACAGGCGTGAGAGAATTTGGGAAGAGAGAGAAAGAAGAAAAGAAAATGTTCGGACCAAATTGAGAGAAAAGGAGAGAGAAGAGGTGAAGAAAATAATGAGGGACATTTAAGTCTTCACAGTCAATTATAGGCTAAAAACAATAAAAATACTAATCTAGGATAAAAACAATAATCCTCCTAATTTTTTGACCAAAAATGGATATTTCCTCATATATATATATTTTAAAAAACATAGCTCGAGAGGCCGCCCTACCAATCTCCATTGTGGAGCTTGGCTAGCCTCTATCTTCATTCTTCAAGGAGGTTGCTGGGCTTCGATCGTGGAGGAGACTGTTCGATATCCTCGTTGATGAGGAAGCAAGCCGATCTCCTCCATGCCTCCCTAGAAAAGAGGCATAAACAACTCTTCTTTTATGGATGTCGACGATGTCCTAGGTCGAGGATGCCGCTAGTGTTCAATTTTGAACGAGGTTGTGCCTCCTCTGCAATAAAGGAGGAGGCACAACCTCCTCTATGAAGACAAGAGGAGGCCAATGCCTTATCTAGCGTCTTCTCTAGCATCTCAAATGGTTGAGGACGAGATGGCCTTCGATGGTCGATTTGCTAGAGGAGATGAGTAGAAACCAATTTTTTTTTTTAATTAAAATTTTCTGTATCTATTTAACATTTAAACTTTTTTTGATTAATTTTAAATTTAAATGAAAAAAAATATATAATTAGCTAATCCAGTCTTATAGTATTCGATATCAAACGGTGTACAATACGAAATTTAATCGAGTACTGCACAATATAGTATAATACAATCTTATACGATGCACTGGCATAAAAATGTACGGATTTCTAAAATATGTGGCATTAATGTACATTACAAAGGCACTGTTAAGAAGACAAGCATAAAAAAAAAAGGTTTGAATAAAAAATTTGCAACCAATAGTCAAAAAAGTTTTTATTCAATTTTGCCTTGACTAGTACATTATGCTAGTCAAGCATAAAAAAGTATTTTTTTATTCAATCTTCGTTAAGGACAATTTCGTCCAAAAAGTGGTTTGTTTGTTAAAAATAATTAAACCATAGAAAAGGGACATATATAGAAACAATCCTGATTTATGGTTATTTGCGGTTTTGACCCTACATCATTACTCAGCAAAACTCTGTCAATTTCTTTTGTGAATTAGGACCACCTTTACTGTTTTATTCTTTGAGAACGTTTGTTGACGTAAGCGTTGGAGTATAAATGCCGGTGTTGGCCACGCTAGTCAACAACAACGGTGGTCCTAATACTTTTACAGTTTTGCAAGATTATTTATTTCAGGTTCAAATTTCACCAAGGATTCTACTCGCCAGATCTGTAGGCAGATAAAGGTTATTCAGCGACTACAACAAACCCACGTGGAGGATGAGCTTGTACTATTTAACCTCATACCTACATGACATTGTTGATCTGTTGATCTGTTGACTTTCCAATCGTTCAAAAATCAATATCAACATGATATAATTTGAATCTAATGATTTACACGTTATTAATTAAAGTTTGTTTTCATATTTATATTCCCTTTCATTAATCTTTAACTCTAATAGCAAATATTTATTTGACATTTTAAATGTCACATGAGTTAGGATGAAAAAGTTTGGATTTTAGTTGGGATGCTAGCATTATTCATGGAAAATCATCACCATAAAAAAAAAAAAAAAAAGGAATGAATAGAATAAGTAGTCATTTATTTTCAGAGAAAAATAGTAGTTGTGTCCATTACAAGGCCTTTTGAAGCTCAATGTTGATTTCGCTATTGTCATGAGAAATCAATTAGTTGGTGTGGATGCTGAGGGCACTTTCTCTTCAGATGTTTAAAAGTGCTGAATCTTCCTTTTCACTCATTAGAGACAGATTCGAAATTGGTGGTTCTTGGTCTCAACCAGCATCAACCTTTTAATTTTCTTCTTCTCATGGTTGTGTAAGATATTAACCGATAATTAATTATTATCTTTTTGGGAATATCCCTTGTTGTTTTATTCTTCCAGATAGCAGTAACCAATAATGAAAGTTTCATAAGAGGATTAGAACAATATTGAAATAATTTCAAAAGTTTTGCCCGACTTTGTCTTTGTCGACAAACAATTCGAAATGTCTTGACCTTTTTAGAATATATAAGTTTGCTTTGACTATAATGATACGTTGTGGATCGATGAATGCCCACCGATTATTCATACCATTGTTAGTTCTAAATTGCAGAGGCTTGGCCTTTTCCAATAAACAAATTGACATATTGTTGAACTATTGACTTATTTTTTTTTATTATTTATTAATATGTAAATTCATGGTTTTTTTTTGGGAGGATAGAACTCGAACCCATAGTCTTATGGTGTAGATATGAATGGTATACTACCGGATCAACCTTATCTAGTATGGTACTGACCGTCGTAACTTTGATATCTAAAGCGGTTGCATATGCAAAATTTTCTTACTTTGCTGAACGGTCAATTAGTGGGGGAGAGTCTGGGCCTCCCCTATAAATTAGAGAGCTAGGCAGATTGGCATGAAATAAAAGCAGCGAATTAGGCAAGAGGGCAGGGCCAGATGTGTTGGGTCTTAGTCAATTGTCAAGTTGCACACATATGACACCAATTAATAATAACATCTTTCTTTCTTCCATTTATTTTCCCATTAAACTCTTTACACACGACTCAACCTTCTTCCAACTTTTTTTTGTTTTATTTATTTATTTATTTATTTATTATTATTATTATTATTATTATTATTTTTAACAATAATTCGGGATTTGAAGAGAGGGACAGACTCAAACCCACAACCTTACGATGTAGATACGAGGAACGAACCACTAAACCAATCTCATGTCGTGACATCCTTCCAACTTTTCAATGCACTTTTTGGTGTATATGATAGATATAAACCAACCTCACGGTGTGACATTCTTCCAACTTTCCAATACACTTTTTGGTGTATATGATAGATACATAAGTGATAAGACTATACGAGAGCAGCCCATACACTTTTTCTTTTCTTGGTGAGGACTGTTTGTTGCAAAAGCACTTCCACTAACTTGAGTTTGATCCCAAAATCGATTTCTGAAATAAGAACCCAACAATATTTGAAACATGGAGATATATAGCAACTCTACCTTGAGCTGCTTTACATTTGCAATTTCAAAGGCTTTAGGGTATGTCCAACCCACAGGCAAATTGGCACAATTCATCAAAATGGAGCAAAAATCTCTCTCCAACCAAGCGCTATTTTGCCTTCCTGAACAGTGTTGTGGCAACCTTGATGCAACTTTTGCACTTTTTTGTCATCTCTAAAGTTTTACTTAATCCAAAATGATAGGAATATTTATATTAATTTACAAATTAACACCTTGCTTCAGAAATGCCCCTAGAAAAAAATTTACAATTACCTCAATTTTTACTTCAAAAAAAAAAAAAAAAATCTGGACACTTGTTTGACCATGGAGGTTACCGACAACCTTGATGTTGGAGGAAAGGAACAATGTAGCTGTAGAAAAACATGATCGGAGATTCGGAGGAATTGGTTGGCTGCATTGCCTATAGTTTTTCCAGTAGAAAAACATGATCGGAGGAGGAACAATGTAGCTGTAAGAATACTTCAATTAATGTGTGTTAAAGTGAGATGATAAATTATCAAACAATGCTTAATTGCTTAAAGATGATGATAAAGCCAATATCAAAGTAATTAAGTGAGACCACCTGGCCCATCATCTAACATCTCTAAATAAACTGATATGTTTTCAAATCATCTTTATCTAGTAAGAGGATGCTAAGTCCCAACAAGTTTCGTTTTACATCCTATATATATATACATATAAGCAACTTCCCGGAGAAAATCTTCAGTACACTGCCCTTGGGTGTTTGCACCATTCAACAGTACACCCAGTAGCACTAAAAGATTTTCTTCAAAGTTGGACGTCCGATGTCAGATTGACAGACTCAAACCAAATTAGGACCCTTACATTTACATTAAGCACAAATGTAGATAAAATTTGTTGTCAAAACTTTTCGTTGTTTCTGAACCTTTAGTCTAATTAATAATAATGAGTTAATACTCTAATTCAACGAAAATTAAAATGCATGGAGGTTGGAGGAAACTACCTCCCTATCTCCATCTGCACTATCTAATTTCTATGAACTTATTATTATTATTATTTTTTTTTACATGAAGTTGAAAAATCTATTTGGATATATTATTATATCCTCCTTCTGTTAATTGATAAAATGCTACCAATATATAAATAGACTATTATGTTATAATCTTACCTTCGAGACAAATATCCATCGAAGACTGCAGCAATACGCGTGATGTTAAGAAAATTTATTTCGCAGAAAGGTTGGTTAAATTCTTATCATCGAGAAACTGAATGCATCTCATTTTCTTTCTTCTATTGTAGCCTTAATTACTTTTCCTGTACATGAACTAATTTTCCTCTACTTATAGTTTATAATTAAAGGTTCATAAGAACCTCTCCTGATTTTCAAAACTTTAAGTCATCCTCAAAAAGTATAAATCAACAGAACACGTTTGCATTTCAACTCAAGAAAAGTCCCTTAAATTTGTACTAGAGTTGATAAAGAGAAAAAAAAAAACTTGGGAATTAGAAGTCTTATGTCCAGGTAAATGCTTGAAGGTATGTTCAGGTAACAGAGTGTGGTGGTGAGAGGGTGTGGGTATGATAGCTGCACCAGGCTTGGAGATATAGACAAGATAAGGCAAGCAATGAGAAACAAGTTCTAACCAATAAGGAAAAACGATAAACGAACACTATCACCCATAATACATGTTCATGATAGCACATGCACTATTGCCACTATATAACTTTGCATATGTACTCAAATGGCATTATGGGATGAGCTCATCAAGGCGATGATCCATGATCACTGCAACAGATTCTAGAAATCCATCTTCACTTGATCCTGGGAGCATGGCTCCTTGTGCTTCTAGAATGATCTGCTCGATCATGGATTCCTCCTTCAGTGTTCTCCGGCACATTATGCTTCCAATGGCAAAGGGAGTAAGCCCTCTCTCTGCACCTTTCTTTAGAAGCATGGTGGATATACGAAAGACACGAGCACACTCAGATGGTAAGTCCCATCCATAAAACTTCAAAAGTTGAATATCCTGTTCGGCATTTAGTGATTTGATGTAGTCAATGGTGTCAGGAGAGTAAGGTTGTTTAGCTTGTGGCCAGTAGAGCCAGTCGAACGTGCAATCTTCGAACTGCAATGAAGCAGAGAAAAGATGAGAGAAGAGTGTTAAACATGGATCCTTAGAAGCCCAAACTTCTTGCTACAATTGAGCAATCTAATAAATTAAGATGGTTTGCTATTTGAGAAGAGCTGCACCAACATATAATCAGAATGAGAACAGATTGTCCCCTTGTCCGCATAAAATCAGGAAGCAGCTTACTACCACAAAAATTGGATAACTTAGTATATGCATTAAGTATCTGTCAGCAAATGAAACAATATGCCTCGCAGAAGGTTGACAGACAATTTTCAATATAAATTCCAAGGTCACATTCAGTCTCCTTCAACCAATGACATCTACGGTGCCTAAGCTTGTAGGCTTGTAGCGTAGCAATCAACAAAATGAAAATAATCAAAACATAGTGACATTTACCAAGAAAATACAATGAGAATAAGCAATCAACAGAAAACAATCCAATGCAAAATAAAAGTTATGGAAGTACATCACTGCACAAACAGAAGACAAATAAAGTACTTACATTCTCAGGCAAGCAGTATCCATGATCAATTGGAATAAGCCTGATATGACTGTCTTCATGATCTTTGCTAATCAATATGTTCCCAGCATGCCTATCTGTATTTGCCAACCTTATGTCCAGCACAGAGATCTTGTGTACCTCGTCTACTGGGAAAGCACTAGGTCCCATATCCTCACAACTCCCAATATTCTTCATAAACACCTGCAGTGATCCAATCTTAATGTTCTTGAGATCGTTTGCATAACCTTCTGGATGATTGAATCCTTTGTGCAAGCACTTCACCATAACCGTTGGGGGAACACCAGCAAAGCCCCTCTCTTCATTGTAAAAAGAGCGAAATGCACCCCATGGACAATCCAAAATGTATGCTGCTACTTCTCGCAAAGCTCCTTCTCCTACTTGTGTGCCTTTCTTCAATCCTTCACCATCTACTGACAGGGGTAACCCTCGAGGATTATTTACAGCCATGGGCTCCTCATCAATTGGCTTAAAAACGGAAACATAATTCTGACCAGATGAATCTTGCATGAAATAAGCTCCTCCTGATCCCTCTAATGAGAGAATGGGATTATTACCACTCTCTAAGCCATCTAAAGTAGAGTTAATTAGTTTTTTAGCCACTAATGGCAGTTCAATATTGGAATTAACAACAAAAGGTTCCAAAAGGACATTTCTTGGTAAGAGCGTCCTCTCTCTGGCTTCACATCCCAGAAAAAGGCTTCCCAACTGGTATTTGCCTTCAATATCATCTTCCTTTTCATTCGAGTTTACAGCCTCAATGGAAACTTCAAATTCTTTCTCAACAGGTTTAGCCCTTACTTTGGCAGATTTTCGAACCAGCAAATGAATTACAGCATCATTGCTTTTACATATGTCAGTTATGAGTTTCTGATCTTCAAGCTCCTCACCGTCACATATCAGTTTTTGATTATTGAGATCAACAACTCCTTTTCCTTTCTTAGCAATTTGCTGCTTCACGTAACCCACATTTCTCCACCGGTTGACATGAAACTCAAACACCTTTCCGCAAACAGTAGTGACTCTGATAGCTTGGAGATCTGGGAGTCTAAGCAACAAATGCAAGACATTCCCATCAGCAAGCCCATAGTCCCGAACACGAGAATTGCTCCTAGCCAGTTCCCTCCCGTCGAAAACCAGTTTCAGCTTCTTCACAAAAAAACCTTTGAAAGTCTGAATCCTCAATTTCACAAAAGCGATTGAATCCGACTCCATAACTTGCATGGGAATAATAGAACCGCCGACACTCAGAAAAATCAAGATCGAATCACTCATAGGTATACCATGTTTATGACTGAATAGCTCAGGGAAACTCCGAGATTCTTCAAGCACCGGACTAAGAGCTACACTGGCAAGCGACATTGTTTCTCTTCCTGCGGATCTAAACCCCTGTGTGCTTTATTTCAATGTTCTAAATTCTGAGTATAACTCCTAAACCCTATATCCTAGAGCTAGGTGAAGACCCCTAAATCAACAAAGAAAGGAACCAAACCTCATGCATTCAAACATTTCCCACTAAATATAGACACCAAATCTATAGTATTTACTATTTAGTTGTATGTCAACCTTCGAAATGCTTTCATCAGAGTGACAAAGGTGTCTGTTGCATCTCAAACTCCTATACTAGGAGTTTAGCACCACAACCACCATCTTCTTTGTTGCAAAATATTTCTCGAAATGGTTAGGGCCTAAGCAGGCTCACCAAGAATTCTAGTACAAAAGCCCTACAAGCAACATAAAATTTATTCAATCAGTCACTAGAAGACATTAATATCTAAACAGAGCAAAATGGAAAAACAAATCTTTATGCAAATATGTATGTGCTGGTAGATAGAATAGTGGCTTAAACCCTAAATCTTAGTCCGATTTAAAACAGCGTAAATCAATTATTATTATTATTATTTTTCAGAAGGGAGTAAATCAATTATTGAAACGAAAAGCAGACAAAAAAACACTTGATGAGATTTATTTTCTTCATTGCATTGGCTTCCAATAAATACAACAATAAAAGATAACACTCAATTTGACCAAGCTCAACAGTCCGATGAGACTCAAATCAATACATTAATTTCTTTATTTTCCTTCGTATTTTCTTGGCAACCAAACAAATATTCGAAAATGGAGGTTAATTATAATTATACAAGTAATAATAAGACTAAATTAGAAAATAATCCAAATTAGAGGTTGATTCAGACGACAAAAACTCGAAACTCGATCAATTCAAATACATTTCTTCTCCTACTTTTTTTCTCAGAAACCAAGCAGACAAAAAAAAAAACAGATTTTTACAATTCAATTTAGAATTAAAAAGAACAAAGAAATAAATAAAAAAAATTGTACCTTTGAGAAGCAATAAAGGAAGAATAGGTTCAGATGAAATGAGGATTTAATTAAAAATGCTCACGTAGTTGCGTCTGAGTTTTCCTGTGACTTTCTTTCCCAGTTTTTCCGAGAAATGGAATTTTCTCGAGAAACTTCGACGAAAGAGAGATAATTTGAACAGACTTTGTTTGTCGAACTTAAAAGCGTGTTGGATGAGGAGACCACTGTATATAGTATTTGACTTCATAATCTTTGACTGAAGTTAAGCTTGAGGACCAATTCACGATCTTTAACGACGTTAGTTGTTTATGTAACGGTCTCGCTATGTTTGCTGCTGACGACTGACGTTGCAGGATAATAACAGTGAAGTTTTTTTATGGGTTTTTTGGATAGAATTTTTATTTTATTTTTTATGATAAATTAAATGAGAATGTAGAGTAATGATGTTGAAATGATTTTGATTGGCATTTCCTTATATGCTTTACTTGGTGAATAAGTGATTATAGAAAAAAGAAAAAAAAATCCACTAAGGGTATGTTTGGCACACCATACTGTATTAAACTGTACATAATTGGACTGGACTGTATAATACTGGATTGAATTATATTTAGTACGGCCCTGTATTTGGTTCTGCATAAAAAAATATTATTTTTTTAATTAAAACTAATATTGAAATTAAAAAAAAAATTATATTAATAAAAGATAATATAAGCATAAAATAGTTTAATGAAATCAAAATATATTAACTATAAAAAAATAATAATAATTAAAATGAAATCCATAACATTTCCATGAATGATAAAGTAATATAATCACAGAAAAGATAAGGTTGGTCCAGCAGTTTGCCTTTCACACTATACCATGAGGTTGTGGGTTCAAATCTGTCCCTCACTTCCAAATCCTGAATTATTATATTTTCATATTTATGTTCAATAAGTATGAACCTTGTTTTGATTGCAATTCATGTCATATTTATATTCAAAAAATGCATTTTTGGACTAGGAGATATACTTAGCAAGTACTCTTTGAATAACCTATGATTATTCTTCATGACATGATAATTCTTTAAAGGACATGCTAAATATAAAAAGCATGAAATTCAAATGATATGCTCAAATGAAAAAAAGCATGAATTGATGATTGCATTTTCTTAAATGCAAAACTTTGTGTGAAAAGCCTATGAGACTCAAACGAATAAAGGATCTTGCATCCGTTCTAAGGATTTTAAAATCCAATGTCTCTCTTTATTTATGTGTCGAACATGGCTATTATCATACGGTATCTTCCAAGAAAAATCGAATAGGGTGTAAAAAGTCGCTCATGCCATGTTTTGATTATAAAATTGGATATTGTTGCTCATTAAATTGAATGATTGATAACTCTATATCCTTGCTTTGATTAATGATAAATGGTAAAATCAGTTTGAATTTCTTAAGGAAACCTTTGTCATTTGTTTTGCCAAATACCATTGAATATTGGACTTGAATGCAACATCTCTTACATGTAAAGCATATTTATCACACATTTTTTCATTAAATAAATCTCCTTGTTTCTCTCCAATTAATTGACTTGCATAATGTTCTTGTATAATGACTATGCAAATGTCTTGTTTGCTACTATCTCTCTTTGCTAAAAGTGACCCGGTTGGGGAAACTCCTTTGCCTATCTCATGACAAAAAGGGGGAATAGTATGTGGTAATGGGGAGTGCTTATTGAGAGTAGTCAATTCGCATGTTAGGGAGATTGCATATTAAGGGGGAGTAACCCGTTGAGAGGGAGCATTGCATTTCACATTCATTGCATGATGTTGTGCTTAATTTCTTTAAATGCAAATGCTTGTTTTATTTTCACTTGATCATCTCACATTGCACTTGTCTTGTAAGTGTAGAAACTTTGTTTTTGAAGGATTGATTGTTCTACAAGAGATTGAAGACTTGAAGTTTTATTTTTTTAATATCTCTTTGTAATGTAGAAAATCTTTGTTGACCTTTAGTTTCTATTTTATTGTGAGGATTAATGTGAGTGTTAGTTTTGTCACGAAATAGCCAAAGAAAGAGATTGTAAGTTCCTCAAAGTTTGATTGACTTATTTCGATGACAAAACACTATTGAGGCTTGAATTGTAAGGATAGCTTAGGTGAAAGATGATCAAGCTCAAAGGTCATCTCAAGACCTCAAGATGATAAACACTCCAAAGGTATATTTCTAGTGCTTAGTTTTCATTGAAGAGATTTAGTTGTACACACACACTTCTAATGTTTGCATATGTATGCATTGCTATTATGTGCATTATCTTCACATGTCACATTTCACACTTGCACTTCTTTGTTGTATCTTATTGTGTGATTAGTGTGTCTAGTAATTCGTTTCTAGAATTTGATTCAGAAACGTTCGCACCTACACGATGGTGTGCTTGGTTTAGCGCGATGATCGCCATTGAAGAATGCCCTTGGCTTCTCCTTTGGTTTCACCACAATTGGTGAAATGGCAGTTTAATCGGCGGCCATGACCGCCGAATGAAACCGTCGTTTGATTCCAGAAGTCTCTAGACTGATTCTGTGGTTATGATTAGCGATTTCCAACCGCCGTTTAGATCTGATCAATTAAATATTTGATCGGGTCAAATATGTTGTATATTTAGGCCCTCAATTCTGTATCATTTGTTCCGTTTTCGTGCGTTTTAGTGTCTCTAATGGGCTTATTGTGTGTAATTGCAGGCATTTATACATTTATGGTGTTAAAAGCATATTGTGGGAATTCCGACTGAAATAGGGGCTAAAAGAGGCATAAGAGGTACAAACGATCATCAACAGCTCTATGAGTGCGGGTCATCCAACCGTCCTCCTCCCGCACTCCAGACAAGACCAGAGACCTGATACCTAGTAGAAGATAACGTGCGGATCAAGTGCAGGTCTCAACCGCATTCCAAGCAAAAGTCGGGACCTGATACTTGCAGAGTTGATAAAGTGTGGGTGAGTGCAGGTCAACCAACCGCACTCTCACTCGCATTCTTGCCCAGACCAGAGAGCTGAAAATCAGAAGAAATGATAAAGTACGGGCGAGTGTGGGTCAGCCAACCGCACTCTGCGCGCGCTAGATTGCATTTTAAAGCTTTTCTGACCTATTTTTGTAATCCATATAAATAGAATGTTATGTCAGATCGAAAAACATCCTCATGCGTTTAGAATAGCAGAAAATCACTTGTTTTAGGGCTAAGAATACTTTCCCTCTCATCCAAACCCATCTCTACTCACCAAAGGCAACTAATGAGATTTTGATTCAAGGCTTCAAAGATGGAGATTATCTTCAAAGGTTTTCTCTCAATCTCTTATCTTAGTTTATTTGTTGTTAAGAACATGAGTAGCTAAATTCCCTACTAAGGGGTTGATGTGATTAGTTGATGGATACTGGGTTTTTGTAATTTAACTATATTATATTATATTCAATCTATCTCTATGTTTTATTCTCTTGCTTTGAATGATTTCCAATATTGATTTGTCTAGGATACACCCTCTTAGCATGTTGATTTGGAATCTTTATTGCTTTATTGAATGAAAGGGATTTCTGAAATTCCGGCTCAACAATCACGGTCTTAATCTAACCTCAAATGGGTGACCTTCACTATACACCCTAGGTCGGCGCTTATGAGAGGATTAGAAGCCTTCACTATACACCATAGGTTGGCTACTTTAGTGATTTTACGAGAACTAACCTTTGAGTAGAATCTGATTGAATAACCTCGAGCCTCATCGAATCTCAGACGGGTGGCCTTCACTATACACCCTAGGTTGGCCATTTATGAGAGAACTGGAAGTCATTACTATACACCCTAGGATGGCTTCGTTAGAAATAGGTTGAGCCCTAGTTAGATAGAAGAGCATTCATGGTTAGAATCCCAAATGAGCAACTAACACTATACACCCTAGGTTGGTTGCTTATGAAGGATTAATCGCTATTATGAGGTTTTCATTATACACCCTAGGTTGACCCCTTGCTAGAGATAAATAACCAATTCTATACACCCTAGGTTGGTTACATTTGTCAAAACGTGCTTAAATGAGAGTTTGTTGCATTGCCTAGTGTTCGCTTACGAGTCCATTAACTCTTTAGTCATATCACTTCATTCGCATCCATTTTTAGTCATTGCTTTTATTAGTTTTCTTTAGTTAATTCATAATCAAAAACTCCAATCATTTACTTTACTTTTATGCATTTTAGTACTATTAATCCTAATCTAGTCATCGCTACCTCCGATCTCTGTGGTCGACCCTTGCTTGCCATCATATTTGTGTTTTTCCAAACCTTTTGAGGCATTGCTCAATTTATAAATATTTTTGACGGACGATTTTAAATGACAAGAACCACCTCGTCAAATGGCGCCGTTGCCGGGGATCGATTAGATTAGTTTTAATATTATAAGTTTCTTAGTTTTTTTTTTTTTAGTTTTGTTAGTTTCTTTTTATTGCTTTGGTAGTTTTGTTTTCTTTTGTTTCAGAATCGATGGACTTTTATGGACGACACACTTATGCTTATGAGAAAGATGCAAATCATGCACAGGATTCAGGAAGAGAACAGATGAGGTTGTGGTCTGCGAGTTATGTCATGTAAATGCATGGGCACGAGATAGAGAGTTGTCCATTAAGAGATGAATTTCCGGTGTTTTGTAGACAACATGCTCGATAATTAAAATCCTACAGTCTGGAACCCATGAACACATTTGGAGATTGCTACAACACGGAGCCGCACTACAAGCCATACAACAGCTCCTACAACCAGGATTGGAAGCCTTACCAAGACTCATCATGGAAATACAATGAAGTCAATGCATTTGAGCAACCTACATCATCACACCTTCCATGACTCAATCATTTGAAGACAAGATGAGAGATTTCATGAAGAATAGTTTTTGGAAGAATGAGCAGATTCTAACTTCTCAACAAAAGTCTCAAGCCTACATACAAGAGCAAGAGCAAAAAGAGAGACAACAAGAGCATGACAGGCAAGCTACAATGAGAAGAATTGAAGCTCATGTTGAGACAATCCTTGAAGCTATTAAAACTCGAATGCATGAAGAGATCCCAAATCAACCCGAGCCAGAAGATGCAACAATCAACAATTGGGGTGATGAGATTGTCAATGATAAAGATAGTCATGATTTTGCTAACTACTCGTCTGGTGTTTAGGATGATTTTGATTCCAATTTTAGACTTGTTCAATTTATTTTTGAGTTATAACTTTTGTGATTTTGATTGAACATATTTGAAAGCTAAACTTAATTCACATGAAGTTAATTCTAGAAATGTTTTGTATAATGAGTTTGATTGTTGATTTCTAGGTTTAGTTTCATGATCTAAGAACTAGGTTTTTAAATTGTAATATTGACTATTCTAATCTAATTCTTATTGATTCACATGCTTGGATTTCTAGATAACTTTGTGATTGAGTGTTAAAAGCATATTGTAGTTATCAAATTGCATGTTCATAGAGTTTATGTGATCTACTTTCTCTATTTGATTGTGTTTGTATCATTTGCATCACTTAGATCATTTATCTTGCAAAAGGTGGGAAGTCTCTTGTTGTTGAGTGATTCTTCAATATAGAGCAAGGAAAACTTGGTAAAGAGTGTGAGACTCTAAGTAAATCCAAGCAAAAAGTCTTGGTTAGGACATGTGGTCCGATTAACCAATTAAGGAAGTCTTAGTTAAGAGTAAGAGGCTCGGAATAACTAAGCAAGGAAGACTTGGCAAGGAGTTAGGCTTCAAGTAAGTCTGAGCAAGGAAATCTTCCTAGAGATTTAAGGATAGTCTCGGTTAGGGAGTGACTTTCTAGAGGCAAGCAATTTGTCTCGATTAGAAAGTTGTGGCAAAGTGACTTAATAGGCCCAAGAGTAGATTAGGAGTTGATAGCTTAGGGAGTATATCATATGTTGATTGCCTTGAATGTGTATCTCTTTTTTCATCATAGTGAATTGCTTGCCGATGGTTGTGGTATCAACTCATGGACGTTTCCTCTTCGGAGGTTTTCCACGTAAAAACATTTGTGTTAAGTTTCATTTTTACATTTCATTTCTTTTATAACTTGTATTGATTGTATCACTTGTGTATTGAACTCTAATTGTGTTGATTGAAGCAATCCATATGTTAGACACATCAAGTGTGCATATCATTGTTGTGTTGAGAAAAGAGTTTGGGAGAATTTGGGCATATACCAGCCAACCCCATTCACCCCACCCAGGTATATTTATACTATATTTGCTTAAGAGAATTTCAAACCAAAAATTTGCTTAAGAGAATTTCAAACCAAAACAACAAAATCGTAACGAAGAAAATCTAATCTCTGACGAAACGAAATTACACTAAAATCCTAATTCAATCACTAAAAAATAAAAATTAAATAAATAAACCATCAAAGACGATCAATACCATACTCCCAATCTACCACCAACAATCCTATCAACTACAGAAACAAAACAAAACAAAAAATTCGCATTCAAGAATGATGGTTTCACCATGAAATAAGATGAAAAAACAAGTCCTACGATGGGGGTGAGAAACTGTATAAAGAGATGAAGTGGTGTATTTTTATTTTTATTGAAAAAGAGATGGGGTCAATTAAGTTTGAAAAATGTAAAAGTATAATTCTAGAAATAATGCAAAAACATTAATAAAAACATTTAATACTATATAATTAAATCAAAATTTTAAAAAGTGAGACATAAATAGTTTAGTAGAAGGGTGCCAATAGCACCTCTCTAATTTAATAACAGTATCATACTGGTGTTTAGTTAAGTGGTAATTACCCTGGTGACTACTCATTTGGTTATGCAATATCAAAAAACCATTAAATGAGAAATTCATTTCAAAATGGTCATTATATGCGAATATTGTGACGTAAATGGTCATCCGTAGGGAAATTTACCCTACCCATTTGTTTAGACTCTACCCTAGTGGGCACCCTATTGTGAATTAAAACTATTTTTTAAGAAAAATATAGATTGTTCATGACAATATAGATTGTTTTAGAATTTTTAGGGATAACTATAAATATCAAGACCCTAAAATTGTCTAAACCTCTTAGACTTTTCAAAAAATAGCAACAAGGCTGTGAAGAAACCCTAACAATAGACGGTTCAGATAATTATTATATTGTTTCTTGCACTGCCTATAGTTGTTCTTGTTTGGGTTATTGCTTTTTTGGTCTCCTTGGCTCTTTGAATAAATTTGTCGTTAAAAAAAAAAACATATATATATATAATAATCTTGAAAAGATAAACCGATCAATGTGCATATTGTTGGCAATGGCATTAGAGAATTTATTAGTAAAAAACGTTAAATCCTACCATTTGACAAGTATAGATCGGTACTAATGGATATTGATCAATGTGTAATTTTTTAGGGTTTCGAATTTATCAAAGTGTTGAACAAAATATTGATATTGATCGGATATATAGGAGAAAAGATTAATAAATTTTAGATGAGTGATTTTCTCATAAGGGATCTCTTATTTTAATTTTAGTAAGGACCACCGTAAAATCACAGCGATTTGAATGAATTTTGATTTGAATTTTTGTATGGATGATAAGTTCATTCAAATCTACTTATGATTAAAATTTGAAAAAGTTTCAAGTACTTAAACTATTTTTACCGATTTTTTTAAATATGAAGACATCGGAAAAATAGACGAAATATAAGAAATTCAAGAAAATAGTTTTAGTACTTGAAAAATTCTCAAATTTTATTCATAGATAGATTTTAATGAACTTATCATTCACACAAAAATTCAGATCAAAATTCATTCAAATCGATATGATTTAATGGTAGTCCTTACCGAATTTAAAATAAAGGATCCCTTACGAGAGACTCACTCAATTTTAGATATTCTAAAAAATAATTAAAAGCAGTTATATTATGAAAGATATATGTTGTTTCCACCACTCATGTGATAATGTGATTTTACTTGGTTGTCGTGTAATTTAACAATCTAAGAGGCTTCTATATGTCAAAAAAAAAATCCATGGAAGGATTACAAAGTTAGAAATTATAGGAATTCAGCCTCATCAATTGTCCAAAAAGACGGATGCACCTCAAAATCAATTTATGTCAATCGAATCCCCATGCTATGCTATAATGAATTGGGGTTACATGGTTTAATGATTATATGGTTCAAATCAAGATTAGGGTTTTATTCTATCTATTATATTGTAATATAACAATATATCAGTCTAATATGCTTTTTAAAATCAATTATGGGAGTACTGAAATTGGAAAACTAAAAAAAAATCTTTCATCTATTTTCAAACATAACCTTTTTTTCTCTGTCAAAAAAAAAAAAAAAATTACAGGTCTTTTGTCACCAGTTTTTTGTATTGCTAGCTACTTGATTGATTTTGAGCCCATCATCTTCAAACTCACAACTCATAATCTATAAGTTTTTATTTTATTTGAAACTTTTTTGTTTATTAATTTAGTCTTAATTTATAGAATTTTTTTTTTTTTTGGTTTGTGATTGTATTTGGAATTTATACGTAGAAATATATGTGATTGTTGATTGTTTGTTGATTTGTGTACAATATTTTCTTTAATTTTGTCTTTGTAAAGTTTTATAGTGTGAAGTGGTTGTTGTGAAAATTTAATTTCAATTCCTTTTATTTTCTCACATTTTACCTGTCAACATTACCAAATATCGTTTTTCTCTCACGGGCACACAATACAAGTATACTTACAACATATTAATACGCATCATTATACTTTTGCTATGTAAATAGAACAATTTCAATCATAATAATACGTATAGTAAAAATATAATGATATATATTAACATACTATAAATATACATATCGTGTACCTACTAAAGAAAAATCGTACCAAATATACCTTTAATAAAACATGGTCAACTATACCTCGATCACTATTAGATTGAAAGTTCACCCATGGCACTCATAAAATGGAATGGTCAAACAAATTAAATTGTTACAAAAACCAATAACCTGGAAAAGGGCAATTGGTGTTTATATTAAAAAATGTATATTTTTTTAAAAAGTTCTTTCCTTTACACTTGGAGCAATCACCGTGCACACAGAGAGGTAGGCCACAACACCACAAATGAAAGCAGATAACTAAAACCCTATATAGTTAGCTATAGAATGAATGCAGATGTGATTTGTGCGGGGACCAAGTCAAAATAAAAGTATAAATCCTAGCCGATTGGATATTCATAATTCATATTCACTCATTCACAGTGGAAGGAAGAAAAGAGTAGGACTTATATCCCATTGTTTGGTAATACAGGTATTTCATTTCATATATTTCTCTATAGTATTGGAAAACACTGTATTTGTAATTAGGTAAATATTTCTTAGCAAATTGTGGATTTTCTAATCGACGTCAATTTTTAGCTCCATATCGAGGTGTGCGGTATAATCTCCAAGATTTTACAGGTAATGGGAATGATCCTAAAAATGAAAAGGAATTGTTTAATCTCCACCATGTGTCGTTAAGAAATGTGATCGAGAAAATATTTGACATTTTTAAATCTTGGTTCACCATATTTAAATTGGCACCTCCATTTCCATTTAAGACACAAGTAGAGATAGTGTTAGCATGTGTAGCACTCCACAACTTTTTTCACAAAGAATGTTGATATGATGAATTTTCTATTGAAGAAGAATATACATCGTCATCATCATCGATTGCTGAAGAGGAACTTGAAGAACTAGTTTCACAAACCCAGGAGCAATGGAGAGAGGAAGCTAATGCATGTAGACTTAGCATAGCTAACCACGCGTGGAGATAGATATTAGGCCATGGGAGGATTACTAGTTCTAGCAATTTTTTTTTTTCAATAATTAGATGGCTTGAGAGATATTAGGCCATACGATACTTATAAAATGGTTCTTGTGCTTGTTTTTAAGAATTTTGAATGTGTTGGTGGCTATTATTCATACTATTGAGGTATTTGTTTATGTGCATTTTCATTGTGTGTTGATAACTGTTCTAAAAAAGTACATCTTGTTTGGGTTTTTTCTGCTCATACCAGCTAACTAGTTTGGGTTTCTCAACTCAAGCATGTGTGTTAGCTAGCAAATTTATAGGACCCATGTTTAAAAAAATCCTAATAGTTTTTAAATAAAATTTAAATAATCTTAATAGTCTATAAATAAAGTCTAAAAACTCTTTTTAAAAATTCCAGAATCTTGAAAGTTTAGTCCATATAATCCTAAATAGTCTTAAAAATCATACAAATCCATAAAATCATGTCATCTCAAAATTATCTATTAAAATACCAATCCAATACACCCATTATTATAAAAAATAAATAAAAATAAATAAATAAAAAAAACCTTTGTATTGTCTCTGAATTTCCATGTTGAATAGATTTTTTTTTTTTTTTTTTCTTTTTTACAATCTCAAGTTTTAACTAGGCCTAAGTTATATAAGTCTAATGCAAGCCCAATCTCAAGTTTTAACTAGGCCTAGTTATATAAGTCTAATGCAAGCCCAATATAATAACTACACAAGCCTAACACAAGTGACAAGCCCAACACAAATTGTCATCTACCAAACCCAATATTCATTTATTGTGTCAAATTACCAAATTGCCACCCGACCCACCTCTTGAATTTGTGTTGAGTGTCCCACTGCCCCATTATTGCCCATTTGCCTAGATTCCAATTACTGATAACTCCTTCACTTTATTTTCGTCTTCTTCTCTGACTATACCGTTTTTTTTTTTTTTCTTTGTTCTTTTATGCTTTCTTTAATCTCCATCTACCCCAATTTGAATTTTTTTTACAAGCTTGGGACCACGTTTATAGGAACCTCTCTACGTATAAGGTAAAAATGTTTATTCTTTTTAATTTACTTGTATATTATTTTATTATTTACTTTTTTTTATTAGGGTTTCCTTATTACATTAAAATTGATTTAGGATTAGTTTGATTTAATTAAATTTGTTTGTGATTTGTTTGATGCTAGAATTATAGGGCATATTAGCATATAGATTATAGATACAATTATTTATGTGTTAGATGTGGAACATTTTTTTTTTCTACTATTTGGTGATTAAAATTATTTTGAACAAAATAAATAATTATGATTTGTTTGTTATTTTTAATAATTGAAAAAAAAAATGTTATATTTTGATATTGTGGTTGATGAATTAAAACATCAATAAAATTAATTAATAAATATGAGAGAATTGTGGATTATGGGAACTGAAGCCTCTGCTACACTTGTTGTTGCCACTTTGTGTTCACTGGATTGCTGAGGAGATAACTGTTTCGGTTCTTGTTGATGTCAGTATGTCACCACCAATGCTTTAATTAATTTTATGTCTCATATATTATGTCTCATTGTATTTAATTAATTTGATAGTGAATTAGTGATTAGTGAGTTGAAACTTAAAACTATTAGGTAGTGCTATTAGACTAATAATATTATTAATGAAATCAGAGCCGGCTGGAGGCCTAGGCAACTGAGGCAGTTGTCTAAGGCCCGCCTAAAACTTCATAAAATTTAGGCCTCAAATTTTTATTTTTAAATTATTCAATTAGATAGTTTCTTAACTCACACACTTTCATTTATTTTTAATTGAATCTTTTCTCATTACCACACATTCTCATTAATTTCCCAATTGATTTTTAATTCTCATTAGACCGTAATCCAACATTGCTAAATTAAAAAATTTATAATTCCATAAATATTTGGAGTACAATATTTTTTTTTATAATATATATATGTATATATTTATAGTGACACCAACTCGGAGAACGACTTTGATGCTCTTTATCACAAATCCACATTGAAAAGTGGCCATTAAATACAATAAGTTATTAACTATTAAAACTCTACTATTTTTTAGTTCTTATCAAATTCTCTCAACAAGTTTTGTTTGTCTTTTATCAAATACCATTACATAAGAGTGATTACAAGGAAAAATAAAGTATATCAATATTAAAGGTAAATATTGAAAAAAACTTTGTTGGAAAAATTAGAATACAAAGTTTGAGTGTTTTTTTACTACAAAAATTAAAATAAATTTTATTTAAAAAAATTTCAATATTATATACAAAAGGCCTGATTTTATTTTTTTCGCCTAAGGTCTCAAATACCCTTGAGCCGGCCCTGAATGAAATTCATCTTCCTACTAAAGTTGTTTAAAAAAATTTATAACTAGTATTTAGTTCCGTCCCGTCAGATAGAAAATCCTGAATTCGTCCCAATCATACTAGATGGTAACGCTCCATCTTCTTCATTTTTATTATCAGTGATGTGCTATGGTCATGTCGAATTAGGGATGTTTAACTTTTTTTTATTAGTAATGTTTCTATATTTGAGCAAAGCATGTGGCTTTGCATGGGTCTCTAGAGAGATTTTTGTGTGTTGGTGTGTATAAAGTGTTTGATAAAGGGTGACTTTTTTGCCACCCACAAAATATTTTCATATACCTATTTTTCTTTTTACACTTGTGAAAAAATTTAAATTATTAATTTTACTCCCTATGACCTTTAAAGTATCAAAACTATCCTTTAAGTATTTTTTTTTTTTTTTTTTTTTAAACATATTTTTTTTCTCGTTGCATCAATTTCTCTTCATTTGCTTCCACCACTATAAAAAAAAAATTAAAAAAAATTCTTGTACGTACTGTTTCTTCTTTAAAAAAGAAAATTTGCGTACAATTTTTTCATTCCCTTTTAACAAATATTATAGAATTTACTAAGATAAAAAATATCATATTCAAATAAAACTCTGCAACTAAGATTTTCCTTGGGCAAAAATAAAATACAAATTCAACTCTAAAACTTTATATATATATATATATATATATATTGTTTCTTGTGGAATCAGTATTGTATTGAATTATCTTAAAAACCATGAAATCATAATGATTTACACACTTAATCATCATCATAGAAAACAACAACAATAATAATTAAATAAACAACAATATGCAACTTCTTTTGTCTTTTTTTAAAATAAATAAAAAAACTATTTTTTCAATAACCAAACAAATCAATTTTTTTAATTTAAAATTTTGGTTTTTTTATAAATCCATCCATCAAGTTTTTCAATTTAAAAACCAATTAAATCAATAAGAAT
The DNA here is from genome assembly GCA_035582765.1 of Acer negundo. Taxonomy (NCBI): domain Eukaryota; kingdom Viridiplantae; phylum Streptophyta; class Magnoliopsida; order Sapindales; family Sapindaceae; genus Acer; species Acer negundo. The sequence continues at coordinate 21,240,171 of CM069235.1, read as the reverse complement.
TTGTAGTTGAAGGGAGTTGTGTTTGAGAACCGTATAGAATTTAGTGGAGTTCTACAACTTAAAAAAAAAAAAGGGTTCTACAAGACGACAACTGCAACAATTTTTTAATCAATCACAAAATAATAATAAAAACAAAAGTAATCATACCCGAATGCATTCAGAATCTATAAAATCAATTCTTTGTTCATCCATTTCTTGACTACATGTGAAAATATATATATTTCTTGATGTTGTGTTTGATTAAGTATATATTATTAGGATTTATGATAGATTATATATTCAACTTATGGGTTTAGAAAGTAAATTTAATTTTTAATTATAAAATTATATATTTTAAGTAATTAAATGTAATTACATTCTAAAGAAAAAGAGGTTTTATTACAATATGTGTGCGGGGATATTTTATTAGTAACGATAGAGCCGTTACTTGATAAATTGGGTGAGAGAAGCGAAAGAGAGAGAAGAAGTAGTTGCCTATAAAATGTGCACTTGTGCAGCATACTAGGAAAAATTGCGAATGTGTTGTAATGATGGCTTTCCACCGTATACCCAATCTCCTGCACATATGGATTGATTACTTACCCACCAAGTAAATTGACCGCCTCTCTCCACTTGCTTAAACATCATCATCATTTGCTTTCATCATCATGTCCTCACTTTATAGATATATTATATTTGTATAATAATTCAATAAGGGAAATTACAATAAAGACCCCTATACTTGCCTACTTGCCTATATGTATGGCTTTCTCTCGTAAATGTTTGGTTCGGTTTAAGATTCAATACAAAAGCTATATGCTCTCTTTCTATCTCGGGTGTCTCTCTCTTCTCTCGTCTCTCATTTTATTTCTTTATTTATTATTTAATTATTTTACAACAAGTTATCAGTATGATCGTATTTAAATAAAAAGTATCTTCAGATGAGTGATTTACTTACAATTCGATATTCGTGTATGTAAGTAAAAGGGATCCACTGATAGGTAATTTACTTACATCTCAATATTTTGGATCTATTTATAGCTCCGTATACAAAATGACTTATGTTGTCAACGGATCCTTGATATATAGTTCTGAATTTAATTATACTGTTTAAATATTCAGTATTTATTTTTATGCAATATATAATATTGGCATATGTCGTAGGACTAGTTTATGTTGTGTCTCCAGATAAACTGTTTAAATATTCAGTATTTATTTTTTATGCAATATATGAGACTAGTTTATACTGTGTCTCGAGACTGGCTTATGCTGTGTCTCGGGACTGGCTTATGCTGTGTCACCAGATAAACTGTTTAAATATTCAGTATTTATTTTTATGCAATATATGAGTCTTGACTTATGTTGTGTCTCAAGACTGACTTATGTTGTGTCTCCAGATAAATTGTTTAAATATTCAACATTTATTTTTATGCAATATATGAGATTGGCTAGACCGACTAACCAGAATTTAAAGTTTCTGGAATTATGATATTTAAGTCGGCACGGTTTTGAAAACCGATGAGAACCTGGAGTTCTGGATCCAGTGTTATATTCATGAATGACATACTTCATTATTTGGAACCTGGGATTTCAAATCTATTCAAAATCTAAAGTTTTCTGAATTTTATATATGAACTTACAGTTCGTGGTTGAACCGGGAGTTTGAAAAATTAATATGATCCATGATTTTATTTTATCTCATATATGTGAAGTAATATATTTACATATCATTCATTTGAGAAAAATGATCTATACACCCAACAGGACATTGTAAGTATCATAAAAATGATTTAAGATCATAACATATAATGAAAATAATATTTTATTCATTTCATTCATATTTGATGCTCATGAAGAGCAATATTCAAAAAAGGATCTACACATCCAACAGGATGTTGTAAGTATCACAAAAGGATTTAAGATCCTAACGTATAATGAAATTGGAAATAATATTTTATTCATTTCATTCATGTTTGATGCTCATGAAGAGCAATATTCAAAGAATGATCTATACATCCAACAATATGTGAGTATCATAAAATTGATTTAAAATCCTAATATCATGTAAAATGAAATTGGAAATATTTTACAAGAAAAGAGAAGAAAAAGGAGGTGTGTGCAGAAAATGAAATTGGAAATATTTTACTAGAAAAGAGAAGAAAAAGGAGGTGTGTGCAGAAATTGTGTGAAAAACATCATTACATAATCTTGATCAAACTTTGATATCTCTCTCGTCTAAGATTGGATTGAGTTGAAATTTAGTCAACACGTTCTACTCTTGTAGTTCTTGAATCTGTCAGTAGGATTATCAATCGAAATTCCCTATGGTGATTTCTGCAGTTTCGAATAGGGCTGGGCAGAAAACAGGGGAGAAAATTCCAGTATTACGCAGATTTCATCAAAGAATGCTATCTCTTGGATCTGTGGTCCGATCAGATTGAAATTTTGTCAGAGCATTCTTCACCCGTGTTTCTAAAATATGGTTGGTTAGATTGTTGATCAGAATTTTCTGCAGAGAGATAGATATACACTTTGAACAGAGCATTTGAGTTTGTACTATTCTCTCTTGTTTCACTTATTAATATTCCATATTTGTATTAATGGTGTTTTTTTCGAATAATGTATTAATCGTGTTATGTATATATATATATATATATATATTTGAAAATCGAAATTCCCTATGGTGATTTCTACAGTTTCGAACAAGGCTGGGTAGAAAACAGGGGAGAAAATTCCAGTATTACGCAGATTTCATCAAAGAGTGCTATCTCTTGGATCTGTGGTCCGATCAGGTTGAAATTTTGTCAGAACATTCTTCACCCGTGTTTCTACAATATGGTTGGTTAGATTGTTGATCAGAATTTTCTACAGAGAGATAGATATACACTTTGAACAGAGCATTTGAGTTTGTACTATTCTCTCTTGTTTCACTTATTGATATTCCATATTTGTATTAATGGTGTTATGTATATATATATATATATATATATATTTGAAATTGAAAGCGTGGGCCCAAGCCATGATTACTATATGGATGAGATATTAAATATATTCATTCAATGACGACAATGCAACAACTCATACAATTCTACATAATTATTATAATTTCAGATGAGATATAAAATGACATTATAAATAATGTCCATAAAATTCCCAAAAGGGAAAATATATGTTTTGCCGTTAGTGCAATGGCTCATACAATTCTAGCGGATCTGATGGATTTGATTAAAGGCTCTAGAAGAGCCACAATCTTATTACCAGATAGTATTCAATTATGTATCAATGATATTTTATATCATTCAAGTAGAACATAAAGAAATTTGTTTAGATCAAAGACATATAACTTTATTAATATCATATTGAGACTATGAATAATAAATAGTGTTGAATATCTGTGCATGATTCAGGTCAGAAACTCATTATAGAAAAGTTGTGTGATTTATCATCTGGTTTATATCATTGATTAAAAATGGGTTGTATGTGGATATATTCATCCACCAAATAAACCATCTTATATTCTAAAATTGGTTTTGAATCCCCATCATTCAAGGGGGTATATGTGGATATATTCATCCACCAAATGAATCCTTCCATTATTTTATGGTATTGATTGATGCATCTATGTGATAGTTATATGTTTGTGTATTATCAAACGTCTCCAGTTGAAATCGACGTTCAACATCCAGTTTTTTGCATGTACTCATAATCAGAATGGATCAACGGAATCACTTATCAAATGTCTCCAGGTAATTACGAGAACTTTATTATTTCAATACAATTACCAATTTATATATGAGACATTCTATACTACATGTTGATGCATTCATCTATGACTCACTACCTATTATCGGTATTTACCATTACAACTTGTAATTGGTCATTGAATTGCTCACATTTTAATATATTTGATTGTATAGTATATCTCCCTATTGCATCTTTGGCATGATTTAAGATAAAAATTCTATATCATTATGAGATTAATATTGATTTTGATCAATCTTCCAATTAAATCATTTAAACTTCTGATAGTTTATATTTCTACACACAATTTGTATATTATTATATTGATTAGTTTTCAAATGGAAAGTTTCTCTAGAAGAAAAGAGTAAATGAAAAGTTACTCTTATATGAAATAGAGATACTAGTTCGGTTCTCTATATAGAAATGTGTCTCATTTCAATCTTCGTATCATTCAAATACGAATGATAATTGATCATTAGATAATTATTAATCTGTTACCTGATATATTAAAAGAAACAAAATTTTATAAGTTGTTATCTCATAAACCCCGGTCTGGTGATTGTTCTTGAAGAACGATCAAAGATAAGAGCAATAAATAAATTATCTTATGTATATCATAAGCTTGTGAACCTTTTTGAAAGGTATTGTTATCGGGATCTCAAAAGTAAACAAAACTCGAGTTATAAATAAATCCACTTTCTTTAAATCAACTCTATAAGAGTCTGATATATCTAAAGGGACATAAGTCTATGAAATGACTAAATTCATTGAAATGGAAGAAATCTCAACAGAGATTCAAGTATATTGAAATTGAGAAAATTTCTATACGAGTCTATGAAATGACTAAATTCATTGAAATGAAAGAAACCTCAAGAGAGATACAACTATATTAAAATTAAGAAAATTTCTATAAAGTCCATATAGTGATTAAATCCATTGAAATGAAAGAAATTTCAACAGAGATTCAAGTATATTGAAATTGAAAAAATTTCTATAAATCATATAAGAGAAATGTGGAATCATAAAGAAACAATCATTGATGATGTATTTTTATACACAGTAGCGTTACTGAAATTATAAATGATAATTATGATATTCATAATATCAATGATTGTATATAAAATGCATGGTTGGCCTAAGTAAAAAGAAGCAATTCAAGAAGAATTGACTTCATATGCCAAACATAAAGTATTTAGACCAATAGTACTTCAGACACTTGGAGATATCAAACTAGTTGGATACTAATAGGTTTTTATCTCGAAAACGTAATGAGAAAAAACGAGATCGTGAGATATGAGGCACGACTTGTAATATAAAGTTTCTCACAAAAACTTGATATTCAATAGTGATGAATACAATTACGTTTAGAATTTTTGATAAATGTAGCTGCTTTTACGTCCTCTAAACGTAGTAATCATTTATCAATATGGTTCACTCAATGCAGATATTTATAATCCCAAAAGGATTTAAAATGCTAGAAGCATGTAAATTGAGATCTCGTAATATGTATTTGATGAACATACAAAAATCCTTATATAGATTAAAAACAATATGGACGGATGTAGTATAACCGTCTCAGTGAATATCTGATAAAATAAGGGTATAATAATTATATTATATACCCATGTGTCTTCGTAAGGAAATCAAAATCCGGATTTACTATATTCACAACATATGTTGATGATATGAATTAAATTGAAGTTCCTGAAGAGCTCTTGAAAACTCTTGCATTTTTTGTTAAGGAAAAAATGAATGACATGGGAAATGAAATATTGTCTCGACTTGAAGGTCAAGCACAGATCAAAGGGAATGCATGTCCATCAATCAAAATATGTTGAAAAGATTATGAAAATATTCCATATGGATATTACTCTATAAAGCAAGTATTTGCTTATACCCCCTCCAATAATTTATAATATTATTTAATTTTATGAAATAAACATCTGTATGTCCCAGTTTGGCAATCTAGAAGATTGCTTTAAAATAATTTTTATCAGGGGGAGTATATCAAATGAAGTATATTAGTTATTTTGGGGCATATGTGCATTGTACTCTTTTCCTTTCAATCAGGTTTTTGTCCAATTGGGTTTTCCTGATAAAGGTTTTAATGAGGCAATTCTCTAAGCGCACCCAAAAATCATTTGATCCACAAAATCATCATAAATATTACATTGATTCAGTATATCATCGTATATATGTTATCTTGATCAAAATATCATTGTAAATATTACTTTAATCTTGCTAATCATTGTATATATATTACCTTGATCCAAAAGATCATCATAAATATTACTTTGATCCGACAGATCAATGAATATATTTGCTCAGGTTTTTATCCCACTGGGTTTTTCCCTAGCAAAGTGTAAATGTGAATACAGTTTTTAAAGAAAACATTAATCTTGGTCATATGTACACTGTACTCTTTTTCTCTTCGATCAGGTTTTATCCAACTGGGTTTTTCTTACAAGGTTTTTAATGAAACAGTTTTGAGAACGTCTAACACCACAAAATCCAGAAGATCATTTTATATATTTTCCTTAGGTTTTGTCCCATTGACTTTTCCTAACAAATTTAAAATACAAACGGTGAAAATCCAAAGGGGAGTATTGTAATTATGACTATCCACCGTGTACCCAATCTCCTACACAAATAGATTGATTACTTACCCATTAGAGGTGGCAAGGTTTCGGTTCGGTTCCGGTTCCGGTTCACCGGTTTGGGTGGAATCGGAACTGAAACCGAAACCGAAATCGGCCTAATTATGACTATCCACCGTATACCCAATCTCCTACACAAATAGATTGATTACTTACCCATTAGAGGTGGCAAGGTTCCGGTTCACCGGTTTGGGTGGAATCGGAACTGAAACCGGAACCGGAACCGAAACCGGCCTAGGCCGGTTCCGGTTTCGGTTCTAGCCGATTCCAGTTTCGGTTCTAGAACCGCCGATTTCAGTTTCGGTTCCGATCGAACCGACGGTTCTGAATCGGGCCAATATTTTTATTTTTTATATACAAAATATTACATTTTATTTATAAAAAAATAAAATGTTAGAAAGAACATTGTAGAGTATTGAGCCATGATCCATAATCCTTGTCCAAGTAATTATGTTTTCCATTCCTTTCTCCTCCTTTTTTTTATAGGTTAGACATCTCATTCACTTCTCTATTTTTCCAATGTGGGATGTGGGATAAAGAGTACGAAATCATTAACTGATTTTTTTTTGATACATCATTAACTAATTTCATGTATTAATAACCTATTGGAATCTAAAGACCTATTGGAATCATTAACTTTTTTTTTGAACTATTACAATATTCCATATTGTGGTATAATTCGAATCTAACACAAAAAGAAATAATTGAAATATTTGTTAAAAATGCATAATATGACTTCTTATCCTTCATCTCACATCCTACATTGGAAAAATAGAGAAGTGAATGAGATGTTTAACCTATATAAAAAGGAGGAGAAGGGAATGGAACACATAATTGCTTGGATAAGGGTTATGGGTCATGACTCAATACTTTACAATGTCCACTCTAACATTTTATTTTTTTATAAATAAAATGTAATATTTTGTAAAGTAAAAAAAAATATAAAAAATAAAAAATAAAAATAAAAAAAACTGGAACCGGGCGGTTCAAACCGAACCAGAATTGCCGGTTCCATTCCGGTTCGAACCGCCCGATTTCAAAAAAATTGGAACCGAAACTGAAACCAGAACCGGAACCGGAACCGGAACCAGCCTCTTCCGGTATCTGTTACGGTTACAGTTACGGTTACGGTTACGGTTATGGGTACGGTTCTTGAACCGGTAAACCGTAACCAAAAAACCGCTTCCGATTCTGATTTTTCCGGTTCCGATTTCGGTCCGGTTCCACGGTTGGAACCGGAATCTTGCCAAGTCTATTACCCACCAAGTAAATTGACCGCCTCTCTCCACTTGCTTAAACATCATCATCATTTGCTTTCATCATCATGTCCTCACTTTATAGATATTATATTTGTATAATAATTCAATAAGGGAAATTAAAATAAATACTCCTATACTTAGTTGCCTATATATATTGCTTTCTCTCTTAAATCTTTGGTTGGTTCAGCTGAAGATTCAATACAAAACTATATGCTCTCTTTCTATCTCGTGTGTCTCTCTCTTCTCTCATCTCTTATTTTATTTCTTTATTTATTATTCAATTCTTTTACAACAGAATGATATATATAAATTTTTTTTAGGAAATGCTAACACCTGCACTTTTTTCTAAGTCATATCCAACTCAATTCAAACCCTAACACACAACTGTTGCACAAATTCTACATGATTCAGACCCAAATCAAAACCCATGTCAAATTCAAGACCGACAACAAACCCAAATCCATCATACCGGCTACAAAACAACAAAAGGAACCACTAAACTGGCAACGCTGGGGTAGAATGTGTTGTCAGGAAAATTCGGTGAAATTGGAGGTAGAAGATGCCGATCATGTCATGGAGGGTGGGGGAGGTACAAAGAACTTAAAATCGATAGATATATTGAAATATCCAACAATATATCCGTATTTTGGAGGGATCGATATCGAAACAGGTAAATATCCAATGTCCTGCAGAATATCCGGTCGATTCTGAAATACCTGTAAAAATCTCCCAATATTTTCGAAATTCTTGAAATTTCACGAATTACACCTCAAAAGTTCATGAATATTTTGCATATTATTAAAATAATTTTTTTTAATACTAAACAATTAAATTATTGTTAAAATAATTTAGATTGAAAATTATTTTAGAAGAAGCATTAATAAATTTATAAAAATTTCCAACATAATAGTCAATAATAAAATTATTGAGGATTTGAAATAAAATTGGATAAAGAAACAAAAAGTGGATGTGTAAAATATGTAAAATTTTGTGAAAAAAATCTGAAAAAAAAAATTATTTGTGACTCAAATGTGTAAGATTGAATCCAAATGTAAAATTGTAACCGCATTTGCTTTAATTTTAATCCACACAAAACAAAGGAACTGTCTTACTTATTTTAAGTTTGAACAACTTGTTTATTGTAATTATAATATGAAGTTGAAACTTAGAGATATGACATTTGAAAAAGATAAAGTAAATGAAACTGATTTTATGGATTTATTTCAAGTAGCAGCTGAAGTAGGGGACAATAATGAGAATCCTATTTTTAACTTAGTTAGACATGCCACCTTGGATGATGACGAGGGAAATCCTGATTCATATATTGCGCTTCTCATGCTCGAGACATGAGAATAAATGTTGAACAAGTGATTAGAGAAAAAGTTGGTATAGGTTGTGGAGTTATTGTTACCAGCTCTTCTGATGAACAAAATACCTCTGATGTAAATAAAGATGATGGAGACAATGGGGATGATGGGGATGAGGCAAGAGGTTGGGATTCTAGTGCAAGAGGTTGGAATGTTGGTGCAACAAGTTGGGATGTTCTTGCTAGAGGTTGGGATGCTGGTGCAATACTAGTGCGGCGGGTTAGGATGTTCATATAGGTAATTTTAATCAAAATTGTAGTAGTAGACCTGGCACCATTCCGGTTCCAGGTTAGGTGGAACCGAAACCTAAAAAAAATTTAGACTTCTAAGTTACTAAGTTGTAATTTTAAATAAAATAAAATATATAAATGACAAATTAAAAAATTAAATTAAAATAAATCTAAAAAAATGTAAAGTTATTAGGTTTGCACTTAATTTTTACCACAATTAAGTTGCCTACGTATCCTCTTAGGGGGTTTAGAAGAATCAAAGGACATGTAGTTCTCTTACCTTTTATTGTAGGTTTGTTGATGACGTGGACTCGTGATGACGTGATCCACATCTTCTATTTTGGCTCCATTGCTACACTTTCAAGTTCGTCATCTTTAAAGAAATCATACGTTACCTCTTGCTTGATTTCTTGTTGTCCATATTGCGCCTTCGTTCAATCATCTACACACACCTGTACTTGTTAGGATTATGCTCAATGGTAAGAGTGTAATAATGTAATTGACAATCTTTTCATATCAATAAAGTGATTTCTAATTTAACAAATCTTATAGCATTTATAGTTTAATTATTATAATTGTCAAAGTAAATAATCATAAGGTCAAAAGACTATGAGATATAAAGAATTGTTCATACATCTGGATATGTATGAGGTAGACACAATTTTTTAATTAGTCTTGAATATTGTTCACAACTTAAGATAAATGTTGGGCACCTTTACCCTGTTAAAGTTGTAAATTCTTTTGCTAGCATTTGAGTGAGATCAAATGAGATATAATGAGTTTAAAATCATCAAAATGTCTTTAAGTAAAAGAATCTAGTGCACACGGTGCATTGAATAGGATCACAATGAAATTCTTTATCTAGAACCGTCGGTAGATAAAAGTTTTTTCATTATGAGGACAATCGGAGAGTCTATCTTAATCTTAAAATAAATGATGGTCTTATGGTTGCAAATGTTATCATTTGAGCTATCAATGAGTATGATTATATAGCTTAGTCTATCCTAGATAGTTTGGTGGTATTCATTTGTTAATCGATAGAGGATTTCATTTATAGATATGGACATCGTGGCTCCATTTGTTAAAATGAGAGTATAATATTATCATATGGATATTTTGAGTTATTGGATATTAAATCTTAACGTTGAGTTTTCGATAGTGACTATTAAAACATGGCTTCTGGACAAGTCAAAATATCTAAGTCTAAAATGTGGTCATATGAGTAAATATGGTAATTATGAGAGCTATAGGTAGTCTATGAGCTCTTGACGATTACTGATATTATTCACGAGAATACACTATCTCCTATAAGATTGTCTAGGGTATGAATGAGGAACATTTACTTATTCTATCTTTATTTAAGAGTACAATTTTAGCTCTTTAGTGGAATTAACTAAAATTAATAGATCGGACCTAAGTAAATCATTTGTTGATTGTTATTGGGTTATGTCTATTGAACCTTCAATTTTTGATAGCCCGCCAAGATTTTCAATCCACACAGACTTGCATGGATCATTTGATATATTATACCAGACTAATTTATTGGTCAATTTAGAATTGTGTTTAATACATTAAGAATATAATTTACACATTATTTATTTAATGGGTTGTTAAATTATATTAATGTATTAATGGAAGGCATGTGAGCTTGTTTCTTTTAGTAAGAATTGGTTTAGTTCACACATGAACTTTTTATTTAAAGTCTAATGGATTAAATAAAATGGAAAAATAATATATAGCCCATGTATGGTACTTGGGAGGCAAGGCTATTATTAGTATAATATATTATTTTATTTTATTATTTAATTAAATAAAAATTAATTAATTATTTAATTAAGAATTAAAATCTTTTTCTGACTGTGAAATATATTTCTTAGTAGTATACTATTGTTGGTAGCATAAAAGGAATCAAAGACTTTATTTGGCAAGTAGATAAATAAAAGGATTTTATTTATCTAGTTAAATTAGGAAGTTTTTGATATAGTTACAAATACACTAAAGAGTTGGATAAAGATTTAGAATTCTGGAGAATCTATTTAGAGTTAGTATTTAGGTCACAAGACATAAAACCTATATGGTAGAAGAATTCAGCCAATAGTATATTAAATATAGGCAATAAAAAACATGGGCAAAGAGAATTCGGTCAGCAATATTAAATGTATGGCAAGAGATATTATCGCCACAAGATATATTATATTATGGCAGGAAGAATTCAGTCAACCAGATATATGTGATATTGGCAAGTGAAGTCAACTAGATAATATGATATTGGCATGACATTGACATGTAAGTTCAGCGAGATATATATTATATTGGCAAGTGAATTCGGCCAAATATATATATATATATATATATATATATATTATATATATAGGCAATAAGAATCAGGCTAACCTAAATTGCTTGATAGAGAATTTTATTCTTGTAAAAAGAAAAGGAAATCTAACTCTAGAGAATAGTGCAGAATTCGGCCAAAAGAAAGAAAAGTAATAGAGATGTTTTATTTCGATAGTGCATCAGAAGTTTTTACATCAAAAGAATTTGTGCACAACTTTGAATTAGGTTTACGTGAGTTTTGATCAAAAGATTGATAATTCAAAAGTGACCGGAACGTTCTTTATGATCTCTTGAAAGTTTTTGTGACCAACAAAATAGAAAAGGTTTTGTTATCCATTATCAAGCACTCAATTCAAAGAAAGGGAGACCAAGCTTCTAAGTGATCTACGTTTGTGATTGAATTGGAAGATCTTGTGGATTATCATCGACGCAACGTCAATCGGATCACGCAACAAAAGTATGATAGTTTTGTTTATATATTAATTTAATCACGGGTAATGTTCATCTTTTAAAAGGGAAAATTTTTGTTATATAATATACCAATTTTTCGCATTCCGCTGCGTGTATATACCGATTTTTCCCAACAGTTGGTATCAGAGCCTTAGCTGCACCCTTGATTAATTACTTTATGTACATACGTGAATCTACTTCTTTTTATTGATTAATATGCATATTTTAGAAAGAGATGACACTCTAGGTATTATCATATATAATTACATGTGGAATGTATGGATTTATATATGTTGTTATAAAGTGACTTGTTGTTGCTCGATTTTGGTCCTGGAATTTCAATGTATTTTTGTTTCAGAATTGTAACAAGAAAGGTGGTCTATTATTGTAATAATTCCTTCTTGATAGTTGCTAAGTTTTTCGATTATTTTTGTTGTATTGTAAATAGTGCAGTTTTTTAATGTATTAAAAATAGTGCAGTTTTTTTTTTATTTTTTTATTTTTTTATTTTTTTATTTTTTTTTGTATTAAAATACTGCAGTAAATAAAAAAAATAAAATTGAAAAACAGCAGTTATTTATATTTAATACTGCTGCAAAATATATTCGAGTGTCGAAGATTCGAAGAATTGAAGATTTGGGAGCAACCGGAACAAGCGTGGAATCGTGCGCACCATAGCGACATGCGCACGTGCACGTTAGCACGCAGCTACGCATGTCGTTGCATGGGCTGCACACGGCAGCCCTTTGGATTCCATGGGCTGCGCACAGCAGCCCTTTATGGTGCTGTGGTGTGCGCACGCCCATGAGAGGCAGTCAAGGGTTGCGCAATTGATCGATGGCCGTATGAAGACTTGTCGGCCAAGAAATGAGTTTTTGTATTCCAAACAAATGTAATTTACTTGCTTTTCTAGGATGGACCAAAATTGTAGCTATTTATATTTCCGTAAATATTACAATATTTGTTGTAGTATGATAACATGTCATATAGAATAGGAGTGCCACTCATATATCTCTTTTGGTATGAAAATGCATTGAATGATTTAGGTATCTAATTGACATCTAGATAACTTGGTAAATCATTCTATGGAATTTAATCACACGCCTTAAATAATTGAGTGGAAGGTGTTTTGAAATACCTATGGCCTCCAAGGTTAGTTAAACTTTATGTTTTGTGTGATAACCCCCAAGGGATATCCATGAATGGAATTTAACAAGATACTTCTTTACAAGGATAAACTAGACAATTGACTCAAATGAGATCTACTCTCAAATGAGGGATTTTCGTGAGAGAAAATATTGAAGGTTGATATCTTGGTAACACACTCAATATGGTTTTATTGATATCCTCCCAAGAGTTCTTGTTAATAAAATCACAAGGCTAAAATTGAAAACGCTAGTTGTTATGTTAATAATTAGGTGGGACCTAGTCCAACTAGTAAATGGTGTGAACTCTCAAAGGAGGCGTAACATTTATGGATGTTGGATCACCGTTGAATTTTTTTCAATTGAATTATTTATTTAATTCAAGATAAATATTGGAAAGTGTTTTGTCATGATTATTTACTTATATATATTTTTTGTTTTATCTAGAAATCATGACCTCATCCTTAATGAACATCCTGAAAGATAACACTTTAACTGGAGATAATTTTGTCACATGGAAAAGAAAAATCTGGTTGTTGCTGCAAGCTGAAAAACATAAGTTTATTCTGTCTACTCCTAAACCACTTGTTCCTACTTGTGAATCCAAGATTCATATGGTTGGTAAAATTGCTACTGTTAAGACCCGTCAAAAGGTCAAGAAACAGCAGAAGAAAAAGCAAATTTAGCCTACCAAGAAGGAGACCAAGAAAGTAATCAAGATCAAAGGAAAATACTTCTTTTGAGGTGAAAAGGGACATTGGAAAAGAAATTGCCCAAAGTCCTAGAATAAGAAGGAAGAAGGTAATGTTAATTATCTTGAAACATGTTTTCTGGCAGATTCTACAGATTCTTGGATCATAGACTCTGAAGCCACTAATCATGTTTGTTATTTCTTGCAAGGGTTTCAAGAAAGGAAAAGACTGAATAAAAATGAAATCAACTTGCATTTAGGCAATGGAACGTTAGCGTCTGCAAGTGCAGTGAGAGATATTAGAATTAATCTAGATTCTAGTAGACATTTAGATTTGATAGACGTTTATTATGTACCTCAATTCAAGAGGAATTTAATTTCAATTTCTTGTTTAAATAAATTTGGATATTCGGTTACTTTTAATAAAGTTTTTATTATCAGTAAGAATGACAAAATTATTTGCAAAGGTACACTGGAGAGCGGTTTATTCTTTCTACATAGAAATATCTCTTACTCGTTAGATATAGAATTAACGGAACCTAATCATAAAAGAGTAAAATTATCAAAAGATGAAACCTACCTATGGCATTTGCGCCTAGGTCACATTAACCTTAATAGGATTAAAAAATTGGTTAGTGATGGACTTTTAAGTGACTTAAAGGTTGATGATCTACCAACTTTTGAATCTTGTTTGGAAGGTAAAATGACCAAAAGGTCGTTCATGACCAAATGTGTAAGAGCCACTGAATGTTTAGGAGTAATACACATTGATGTATGTGGTCCTATGAGCATTCAAGCTAGAGGTGGATATGAGTACTTCATCACTTTCACAGATGATTACTCGAGATTTGGTTATGTGTATCTCATGAAACATAAGTCGGATGCTTTTGACATGTTCAAAGCATTTAAAGCTGGAGCAGAAAATCAACTTGAGAAACACATAAAAGTCTTGAGATCTAATCGTGGTGGAGAATATCTATCTTGCGAGTTTCAACAATATCTTATTGATAATGGGATAGTTTCTTAGCATTTTGCACCAGGTACTCCTCAACAGAATGGGATATCATAAAAGAGAAATAGAACTCTTTTGGACATAGTTAGGTCTATGTTGAGTTATTCAACGCTTCTTAAATCTTTTTGGGGATATGCTTTACAAACTGTAATGTACATTCTAAATGATGTACCATCTAAATCAGTTCCTTAAACACCACATGAGTTGTGGACTGAGGGAAAACCTAGTTTACAAATCTTAAGGATATTTGGTTGTCTTTCACATGTGTTGAAAGGAAAGATAGAAAAGATGGAATCCCATTCGGAAACATGCATATTTGTGGGGTATCCAAAAGGAATTAAATGATATTATTTCTATAGTCATTCAGATCTTAAAGTATTTGTTTCGACAAATGCTAAATTTATGAAAAATGACTATATAAATGATTTTGTGCCTAAAAGTAGAATTGTCTTGAATGAGATGTTAGGAGATACAATTCCACAAGAGGTTTTACAACCTAACCCAATTGTAAGTTCCACACCATCACAATGTCAACAACCTACCATTCCTCGTTGTAGTGGGAGTATTAGAAATCAACCTTAGAGATACATCGGTCTAGGAGAATCAGTGGAGAATCTCTCGGATGACGATGATCCCTACACGTATAAGGAAGCAATGGAGGATGTTGATTGTCACCATTGGCAAAAGGCAATGCAATCTGAAATTGAATCTATGTTTAATAACAAAGTCTGGTTTCTTGTAGACTTGCCTAAAGGGACAAAACCCATATGGTGCAAGTGGGTATACAAGAGGAAAAAAAGAATGAATGGAAAGGTGGAAACCTTCAAAGCTAGATTAGTAGCTAAAGGTTACACACAGAAAGAAGGTATCGATTAAGAGGAAACCTTCTCTCATGTGGCCATGCTTAAATCCATTAGGATACTCTTATCCATTGTAGCATCTCTAGACTTAGAGATTTGACAAATGGACGTTAAGACAGTTTTCCTTAATGGAAGTCTTGACGAAAGCATATGATGCAACCATAAGGATTCATTGAAAAAGGCCAAGAGGAAAGGGTATGCAAGTTGCAAAAGTCCATATATGGACTAAAGCAAGCATCCAGATCCTGGAACATAAAGTTCGATCAAGCTGTGAAAGGTTTTGGATTTATTCAAAACCCTGACGAACCCTGTGTATACAAAAGGATTAAAGGCGACAAGTTGGTTTTCCTCATTCTTTATGTTGATGATAAACTACTCATCGGAAACGATGTAGGTGTATTGACATCAGTAAAAGAATGGTTAGCAAAACAATTTGATATGAAGGACTTAGAAGAAGCAAGTTATATTCTTAGTATCCAAGTAATAAGGGATAGAAAGAATAGAACGATTGCATTATCCCAAGCTTCATATATTGATAAAATCTTGTCTAGATTCTCCATGCAAGATTCCAAGAAAGGTATGTTACCTTTCAGACATGGAATCAAACTTTCTAAGGAACAAGTTCCTAAGAATGAGCATGAAGAGCAATTCATGAGTAGAGTTCCATATGCCTTGGCAGTTGGAAGTCTCATGTATGCAATGCTCTTTACTAGACCAGATATTTGTCTTGTTGTTGGCATAATTAGCAGGTTTCAATCAAAACCTGGTCCTGATCATCGGACGGTAGTCAAACATATTTTCAAATATCTCAAAAAAATAAGAGATTATATGCTTGTATACTCTTGAAGGGATTTAATTCCCATTGGGTATACAGATTCTGTTTTCTAGTCGGATTCTTACTCTAGAAAATCCATATCATGATATGTGTTTACTATTGGAGGAGGAGCAGTAATATGGAGGAGTATCAGGCAATCATGTATTGTTGATTCCACCATGGAAGCTGAGTATGTTGCTGCATGCAAAGTTTCCAAAGAGGATGTTGGCGGGGTTTTTGCCCTAAAGCTTGTAATTTGTAAATGTGAATTGAACATAAATAAAAGAAGTAGTTTATTCATTCAAATAGTCTCCTATATTTATATATAACATGTGTACTTAACATCCAAGATTGTCGGATGTAATTTCGAACTGAGTATATAAGTGTCATATATATATGGATTCAGTTTGAAACGAGCAATCTAAAGAGTCCGTAGATAATAAATAAAGTTGGGTACTTTATTTGTGGTTAATCTACATCTGCAGTCTATTTCGTAGTGTACGGTGATCCTATCCTGGATCATTCATATGGAGATATGAGAATGGAGGCACATTGTATAATGTGATCATATATGACTGGGCCATGATACATATGAATCTCTCACTAAGATCCGTTTAACGATGAGATTCATATATATCAACTAATGATGGCTATATGTGGGTGATCTTAATCATGAGTGTCTTATCGACTCCTTTAGATTAGATCGTGGTCTTTAATATACCATGAGTAAGATCGGAGTTACATTCCCGATCAATATGCTTCGTATGTTGAGATCGCAATTTGGCTTGTGGCTATGAAGGTTTGTACACAATAGTGAAATCCACTCTTTCTTAAGAGAAGTAGATGGTAGTTCCCTTAAGGGTTGATTCGGGGCTTGAACAATATGAGTGCTCTCCTAATTCCGTAAGGAATATAGGATTTATTGTTCATTAGAGAATCAATGGTACTTAATGGAAAGATATAATTAGAGGGGTACAACGTACATTATGACCCAGCTTTAATTATGAACTACTTGTGGAGGATTATACCATATGTAATAGCTATATCGATGGACACTGAAAGTTATTGGTTTGTGTAAAAATGTCTACAGTTGAGAGAGTGCAGCTTCTGGTTTTTAGTGGAATAACACCGAAGTTAATAATCATGAAATATTAATTAAAGAGTTTAATTAATTATTTTTAAGGATTATTAGTGCTCAACATAATGTGGTTCCATTAGGTCCCCTTGCTAGCCCGATTGATTAAGGTAATAAGGGTCATGGTTAATTAATTGGATTGTCTAATTAATTGTGTTACTAATGTGACACGTGTCTATTCGAGAATTAATTGAATAATGATATTATTTAATTAATGAATATTAATGATTATGTTAATTAAATAATTAGATTATTTAATTGTGTAATTAATCATTAGATGGAGGGTGTTGATTGATATTTAATTTTGAATGAAGAAAAGATAATTTGATTGTTTTATTTTCATTAAATTAAATATTTAAATTTGAATTTAAAAGAGTTTGAATTTAAATAAAATAAAATAAATTAATATTAATTAATATCTTTAAAGGTATCAGATATCTTAAAAGATTTTATTAATTAGTTTATTTTTAAATATATATATATATATATATATATGATATATATATTTTTTTTTAAGAAAAAAGGTGTCATTAAAAACACACAATTCAATCAACAACACATGCATATGATAAAGAAGAAAGTTATTTGGAATCATGGAAGGGTTTTTCTCTTTCAATAACATGCAGGTTATGTCTTATTAATTCAGTGATTATGGGTTCCTTTCTGCATTCCTTTCAAGTTTATCGTTGACCTTCATCTCTTTTGAAAGATTTAAACACTGCTATTCGGAATTTTTTTTGGACTGGTTCGATCGATGGTCGTAAATCTGTCCAAATTGCTTGGAAATCTTGCTGCAGGCTTAAGGATGGTGGTGGTTTTGGTGTTAAAGATCTTGGTATTCTTAACAATGTCATACTTAAAAAGTTCACTTAGAGGATGTTGACTGAGGAGTCTTTCATTTTCACATATCTTCGAGCTCGATTTTTTACCCAAGATCACAGACCTAGAACGTGGTATGTTGTTTCTTCTGTTTGGCCAGGTCTAAAATTGCATTATACTCCCCTGATGATTGAGTCTAGGTGGTTGGTTGGTCGGTCATCACTCTAAGGTTCGTTTTTGGACAGATAACTGGTTGGGAGATCCATTAATTGACTTGGTTGATGATAGATCTTCGTTACAACCTCCGTTGGATTCTGTTGTGGGTGATATTTACTCCGATGCTACAAGTTCGGATATTCCTGCTTCTTTTCAAGCTTCTCACCCGGATGTTGCTTTTGAGATTGAGAAGGTGGTGGTTAGCACTGACCCAGACTCGTTAGTTTGGACTTGTTCCTTGGATGGTGTTTTTTCTTGTAAATCTGCTTATGATTCTCTTTTTGAGGTTAGGAGATCTGTTTTTGGGGTAAGTTGATTTGGGCGTCTTTTATTATTCCTTCTCGCTTGGTCCTCATTTGACGTTTGTTTCATGGTAAGATTCCTACGAACATTGTGTTGCGTGCCAGAGGTTATATTTCTCCATCTCATTATCGGTTTTGCTGTGATGCAGAGGAAGATTTAAGACATTTGTTTCTTGACTGTCCTTTTGTTCATGGGTTGTGGGATGCTGTATCCTCTACTTTTGGCCATAAGATTAAGTTGGATGTCACTTGTTTGGACCTCTAGCAAGAGACAATGTGGGTTGTCTTTAGCACTCAACTGAAAGCTCTCTGGCGGGTTTCTATCATCATGGTTTTCTGGGTGGTGTGGTTCCTCCGGAACCAAGCTACCTATGAGGGTGACAAGCCTGTTTTTGCAAATGCTCTCTTCTTAATTTGGCATTCCATTTGCAAGGCAGACTCCCTTCAGTCTGACACTATGAAGAATTCAGTGGATGAGCTTCAGACTCTTCATCGGCTTCATGTCTCTGGTCGTCCTTCCAAGGCTCCTTAGATTTTAGAAGTTAATTGGCGCTCTCCTCCGCCGGGTTGTCTTAAGGTTAACACAGATGGGGCTGCTTTTGGTAGTCCTGGTTTTGCTGGTTGTGTAGGGGTTTTTCTCACTTGTAGAGGTTTTGTTAAAGGTTGTTTTGCTATCCCTCTTAGTGTCTGCTTGCTTTTGAAGCTGAATTGGCCACTGCCGTACACGTTATTGATTATGCTTGGGCTTTTGGCTCGCGTCGGTTATGATTGGAAAGTGATTCGACTTTTGTAGTGGATATCCTTCGTTCTAGGTTCGTAAGGTTCCTTGGCGTTGGGGCCCCGCTTGGGATAGGTGTTTGAATTTAATCTCTCAAATGGACTTTGCTGTCACTTATATTTATCGGGAAGGTAACCAAGTTGCAGATAGTTTAGCTTCCAGGAGCCCCAGTATCGTCTCTTCTACATGGTGGTGGAACGCTCCGAATTTTTGCAACCCTTTTATTTTTAATGATTTTTGTAGCAGACCTTCTTTTAGGTTCTGTTGATTTATTTTCTTCTTTTGTTTTCTGTTTTCTTTTGTTCTCTTTAATAAATTGTTGGGTTTGGGTTGATCCCGTCCCCCAACAACCTTATCAAAAAAAAAAAAAAGATAAAGAAGAAAGAAATAGAGAAGTGGGCATGCGGCCAACAAAGTGAAAGAAAACTAAAAAGAAAATGTTGTGTTTTTTGTTTTATAAATATGGTGGCCGAACTCTACTAACACAAAAAGCAAGGGTTGTTTTTGTGTGTCTTCTTCTACCTCCATTCATCCTCTTTGTTTCTGAGTACCGTAAAGCGCCCACACGCCGTTATCAATCTCGGGTTATAACGAGGAAGATCTTGTGGTTCAAATCATGGAGCATATCGAAAAGAAAGAAGGAGTCTACAAACGTTGATATGAATTAATTTCAACTCCTTCTTATTGTATTTGATTATTACTATACAAATGAGTTAGTTTATGATTGCATAAAAAATTTAAAATCCTTCCGCTGCGCAATCTGTAACCCTAGGTTCCTACAATTGGTATCAGAGCCAATTTTTGTATAGTATAATCAAATTCGCTTGCTCCTGATTGTATGTATGAATGTGTAGGCACTTTCTAATGATTGTATGATGTTTATAATTATTTATTTATTTGTTATAAACATGGTTTGTTGTTAATTGTACAGTAAAATAGGTTTAAATTTTTTTAATGGTTGTAATATTTCTACTGTAATATTAATCCCGGGTTGTATAATATTTTTTTTTATTTCGTTGATTTGCAGTAATTAATTTTATTAATGTAAATCAATGTTCCGGAAGACGTAGCACAGCAGCCGCGCGGACCATGTGCGAAGGAGCAGCAGCGCGCACGATTGTCATACAACACACTGCTGCTGCACACAAATGTTGTGTGCATGCGCATTTGTGGCGCAAAACATGGATACAATATAATTGTTATATTGAATGTGTGTTTGTAAAGCAACAGGTGTGCAAAGCCAAAGCAAGCAATTGTCATGCACATGCGTAACATGCAACAGATAATTGTTATGTGATGCACTACAGCTGTGCACAATTGTTGTGCATGTGTATAGCTAGCGCGCGGAGTGCAGTAGTCGAGCATGTTTGGGCTGATTTAGGGAAATTCAAATGTTAGAGTAACATTTGGGCTTTAAGGGATTTAATCCATGAGATGGATCCAATAAAATAAATCAAGTTGGATTTGATTTTTGGGCTCGAAAGACGCAAAATATATTATAGAAAGACTTGAAGTATATTCGAATTACTTGAAGACCAAGGAATGCCTTGGATATCTTTTGTAATTAGATATATTTTTTTTAAAGTTAGATAGTCCATTGTACTCGGTCAACTCATGTATGTTTTTATTATGAAATGATTAAAGCATTGTCATGCATATAAATATCATTTAGATTAGGTGTGCCTACACATATATATGTTGTTAATATGTCATACATGCATTATAGCCATCAATATTATGTGTTTATTTATTTTAATTTGATTAAAATGGGTAATTCACATAATTTGCTATAAATTAATGGGATTAGTTTTTTGGAGTAAAAACTTGGTAATTCTCATTGATCACTAATCTTTTTATTAAAGAGTTTAATTACTTAGATTAGTAGGGTCCTTTATATATATTAGGATTAATTCGATTAAGCTCCTAATAATAATTGGACCTAATAATGTGTTTAGTTTTAATAGTTAAAACTTGGCAAATACACCTTTAATAATTCTAGTCTTAATAAATAGTTTACATAGATTAGAATTATTACTAATGAACTAGATTTTAAGAGTTAAAAATCGAATTAGTATATTAGTTATTGGGATAGGATTCTAATAATTTGTGATTAATGCACTTGACGCTTAGATTGAAATTAGCCATTTAATCTAGTTTAATCTAGGTGCATTAATATTAATAGAAAACCCTAATTATAAAATAGTGAGTGGGAGAGGGATATATGACATTATATCTCACAGTCTCCATCATTAGTTCAACACCATGAGATTTGAGTGGGGCCTCGTGACAGCTTTGCTTTCGTCCTCCCTAAGGAGGGTTTCCATAGAAATCAATATCAAGGTTGACTTCCTAACAAATAGAATTTTTGAGGGGATTTCGAGATTGACTGACCCTAAGGCGGCAATTCTCGAATTAAGCTCATGAGATCTAAAATGATGGGTTACGCTTATAAGGTTTTAATTAAATTGGTTAATTAAAAACTGGACTAAATAAACGACGGTTGAATGATATTGGAATAAGAGTTATTCTGGTATATCATTTGATTGATAAGGTCTCAATCCAACATGCAAGAATTTGACCGACCCTAAGGCATCACTTACTTGTGGAATGATGGATTGTTGTGGCATAGAAACATTGTTTTATTAGGGTTGTTCTTGTTCATTAAACATTTTCATGCATCATGTTTAATTTTATGCCAAACATTCGCACATGTTTTGAATGTATGACTAAATGGATTCTTAATTTATATTTGATCAGCCATGTCATCTACACTATTAAAAATCCTAGCAAATGACAAATTAACTGGTGATAGCTACACTAAATGGAAACATAACATAAATGCAATCTTGGTCACCAAGGACCTAAAGTTTGTGCTTACGGAGGAATGTCCTCCAGCGCCTACTGCCAATGCTGCATGAAATGTTCGTGAGGCATATAAAAAAGGGTCTCATCAGATGAGAAAGCCTGAACATATTTGTTAGCAAGTATGACAGACATGCTTGTCACTAAGCACGAAGCAATGGATACTGCATTTGAAATAATGGAGTCATTACAAGCCATGTTCGGCAACCCTCTGAACAAAAGCGGCACGAAGCTATTCATTCTGCAATGCTTGCTCGGATGAAAGAGGGTGCATCTGTTCAGGAACTTGTCCTGAACAAGATATCCTATTTTAACACGGTAGAGATCAATAGCGAGGCCATTAATGAACCCAGTCAAGTGTGCATCATACTGATAACTCTTCCAAAGAGTTTCGATTAGTTTAAAAGCAACAATGGGATGAACAAGTTAAGGTTCAGTCTGACTCAGTTGCTTAATGAGCTCACTATCTTTGAGTCCATGACTAAGGACAACAAAAATAAGACCGGTGAGGCAAATGTTGCTAAATCATCTTCTTCTGGATCAAAGAAGAGGAAAAGGTTTGCTGGGAAGGCTAAGGGTAAGCCCAAACCCAAGAAAGCCCAAAGCAAGAAGAAAAAGGCAAAAAGTAAATGTGATTTACTTGTTCTTGAATCATGTACAGTGGAAGATAATTTTTCACCCTAGATAGTTGATCCGGGGCCACTGACCATGTTTGTTCTTCTATGTAGTAGACTGATTCTTGGACATAGCTTGAGGAGTGAGCCTTCTCTATATGTGTTGGGTTAAGGGATGTCGTGTCAGCCTTTTGCAGTGGGTGTAGTTAGACTACATTTTGGAAGTTGTTTCATTGTTTTGAATAATATAATTTTAATTCCTGAATTTACTCGATATTTGATTTCAATTTCCAAGTTGTTGGAACAATTATATTCTGTTTCTTTTAATAATAATTCTGTTATTATTACAAAGAATGGTTTGAATATATGTTCAGGATTAAACGAAAACAACTTGTATGTTTTAAAGCCGTTAATATATACTACACTGCTCAACATTGAATTGTTTAAAGTTGAAAAACCTATAACAAAACGACAAAAGATTTCTCCAGAAAACGAAACGTATCTATGGCATCTAAGACTTGGCAATATCAACCTTGACCGGATATATAGACTAATGAAAAGTGGACCTTTAAGTGAGTTAAAGGTTGGCACCTTACCTGTCTGCGAATCCTGTTTAGAAGGTAAAATGACCAAGAGGCCTTTTACTGGAAAAGGGCTTAGAGCTAAAGACCCACTAGAGTTTATATATATAGACGTCTGCGGATCGATGAATGTTAAAGTTAGAGGTAGTTTTGAGTACTATGTCACTTTTATAGATGTCTACTCAAGATACGGATACGTCTACCTAATGCAACGAAAGTTGGAAACATTTCAAAAGTTCAAAGAATTTTGAGCTAAAGTTGAGAATCAGTTAGGAAAGACTATCAAGACTCTACGCTCGGATCGTGGAGGTGAGTACCTTGACCAAGAGTTTGAAGACTTCATGGTCGAGTATAGGATAGTGTCCCAACTCACAGCTCCTAGTACACCTCAACAGAATGGTGTCGTGGAGAGGAGAAATAGAACCCTAATGGAAATGGTGAGATCTATGATTAGTTTCTCATCATTACCAAATTCTTTTTGGGGATGTGTATTACAAACTATAGCTTACATTTTGAATGTAGTCCCATCCAAATCTGTTCCTAAGACTCCCTTAGAGTACTAGAATGATCGTAAAGCTAGTTTGCAACATTTCTGCATATGGGGGTGTCCAGCACATGTGCTAAAGAGCATAAGTGGAAAGCTAGAACCTAAGTCTGTGGTCTGCTTGTTTGTAGTATATTCCAAGGAGACCAGAGGTGGATACTTCTATAGTCCTGAAAAAAACAAAGTATTTGTTTCGACAAATGCAACGTTTCTTGAGGATAACTATATTAGTGATCATAAACCTCGTAGCAAGATTGTATTAAATGAAATGGAGTCTGGTATGACTAGTGCTTAGTCAGCAAGAGTTGTTGATCCATTGACATCTGATAGTCATATGATTCCTAGTCAGGATACACTACCACCTAGATGTAGTGGGAAGGTTGTAAGACAACCTGAATGCTATTTGGCTATAGGTGAGGGGCGAGATGTCCTCTTATCTACTAATAATGTGGATTATCCATTGACATTTAAGAATGCAATGAAAGATTCTGAAAAGAAAGTAATTTTCTTAGTTCTTTACGTAGATGATATCCTACTCATTGAGAAGGATACAGGGGTATTATCAGAAGTAAATGGTTGACTGGCTAGCCAATTTCAAATGAAAGATTTAGGAGAGGCAAGTTATGTTCTAGGGATCCAACTTATAAGGGATCGTAAGAACAAACTCAAAGCATTGTCTCAAGCATCATATATCGATAAGATTCTTGTGCGATTTTCAATGTAGAACTCCAAGAAAGGTAATTTACCTTCCAGGCATGGAGTTCACTTGTCTAAGGAACAGTGTCCTAAGACACATCAAGATGTTGAGGATATGATACGTGTTCCCTATGTGTCAGTAGTACATAGTCTTATGTATACTATGTTATGCACGAGACCAGACATCTATTTCGCAGTAAAAGTAGCCAACAGATACTAGTCCAACCCAGGATTAGATCATGGGGTTCTTGTCAAAACTATTCTCAAGTATCTTCGGAGAACGAGAAACTTTATGCTTGTGTATTCTGGACAGGATTTGATCCCGTTAGAATATACAGATTCTGATTTTCAGTCAGATAAAGTTTCTAGAAAATCCATGTATGGATTAGTATTCACCCTTGGTGGTGGAGCCATTGTGTGGAGGAGTGTTAAGCAATCTTGTATTGCTAATTCCACCATGGAAGCCGAATATGTAGCCAATTGTGAAATTGCTAAAGAGGCTGTTTGGCTCCGTAAGTTCTTGAGTGATATGGAAGCTTTCCAAATCTGGATAAACCCATCACACTTTATTGTGATAACAGTGGTGCTGTGCCTAATTCCAAAGAACCAAGAAGCCACAAGAGAGTTAAGCATATAAAGAGGAAATATCATCTCACAGAGAGATAGTGTAAAGAGGAGATGTGACCGTGACCAAGGTAGCGTCACAGAATAATCATGATGATCCATTTATGAAGACCTTAACGGCTAAAGTGTTTACAAGTCACCTAGAGGGTCTAGGTTTACAAGCCATGTCTCACATGCTTTAGTGCAAGTGGGAGATTGTTAGGGTTTTTGCCCTAAAGCTTGTAATTTGTAAATGTGAATTGAACGTAAATAAAAGAAGTATTTTATTCATTCAAATAGTCTCATATATTTATATATAACATGTGTACTTAACATCCAAGATTGCCGGATGTAATTTCAAACTGAGTATATGAGTGTCATATATAGATGGATTCAGTTTGAAACGAGCAATCTAAAGAGTCCGTAGATAACAAATAAAGATGGGTACTTTATTTGTGGTTAATCTACAGCTGCAGTCTATTTCATAGTTTACGGTGATCCTATCCTGGATCATTCATATGGAGATATGAGAATGAAGGCACATTGTATAATGTGATCATATATGACTGGGCCATGATATATATGAATCTCACTAAGATCCGTTTAACGATGAGATTCATATATATCAACTAATGATGGCTATAAGTGGGTGATCTTAATCATGAGTGTCTTATCGACTCCTTTAGATTAGATCGTAGTCTTTAATATACCATGAGTAAGATCAGAGTTACATATGCTTCGTATGTTGGGATCGCAGTTTGGCTTGTGGCTATGAAGGTTTGTACACAATAGTGGAATCCACTCTTTCTTAAGAGAAGTAGATGGTAGTTCCCTTAAGGGTTGATTCGGGGCTTGAACAATATGAATGCTCTCCTAATTCCGTAAGGAATATAGGATTTATTGTTCATTAGAGAATCAATGGTACTTAATGGAAAGATATAATTAGAGGGGTACAACGTACATTATGACCCAGCTTTAATTATGAACTACTTGTGGAGGATTATACCATATGTAATAGTTATATCGATGGACATCGAAAGTTATTGGTTTGTGTAAAAACGTCTATAGTTGAGAGAGTTCAGCTTCGAGTTTTTAGTGGAATAACACCGAAGGTAATAATCATGAAATATTAATTAAAGAGTTTAATTAATTATTTCTAAGGATTATTAGTGCTCAACATACTGTGGGTCTATTAGGTCCCCTTGCTAGCCCGATCGATTAAGGTAACAAGGGTCATGGTTAATTAATTGCATTGTCCAATTAATTGTGTTACGAAAGTGACACGTGTCTATTCGGGAATTAATTGAATAATGATATTATTTAATTAATGAATATTAATGATTATGTTAATTAAATAATTAGATTATTTAATTGTGTAATTAATCATTAGATGGAGGTGTTGATTGATATTTAATTTTGAATGAAGAAAAGATAATTTGATTGTTTTATTTTCATTAAATTAAATATTTAAATTTGAATTTAAAAGAGTTTGAATTCAAATAAAATAAAATAAATTAATATAAATTAATATCTTTGAAAATATCAGATATCTTAAAAGATTTTATTAATTAGTTTATTTTTAAATATATATATATATATGATATATATTTTCTTAAGAAAAAAGGTGTGTCATTAAAAACACACAATTCAATCAACAACACACGCATATGATAAAGAAGAAAGAAACATAGAAGTGGGTGTGCGGCCAACAAAGTGAAAGAAAACTAAAAAAAAAAATGTTGTGTTTTTTGTTTTATAAATATGGTGGCCGAACCTTACTAACACAAAAAGCAAGGGTTGTTTATGTGTGTCTTCTTCTCCCTCTATTCATCCTCTTTGTTCATGAGTATCGTGACACGTCCACACACCGTTATCAATCCCGGGTCATAGCGAGGAAGATCTTGTGGTTCAAATCAGATAGCAGATCGAAAAGAAAGAAGGAGTCTACAAATGTTGGGATGAATTAATTTCAACTCCTTCTTATTGCATTTGATTATTACTATACAAATGGGTTAGTTTATGATTGCATAAAATTTTTAAAACCCTTCCGCTACGCAATATGTAACCCTAAGTTCCTACAGTTGTTTGGCTCCACCAATTATTAGTTGACTTGGAACTGGTTCCTAATACGAATAAACAAATCACTATTTACTATAACAATAGTGGAGCAGTGGCTAATTCGAGAGAACCAAGAAGTCATAAGAGAGGTAAGCACATTGAAAGGAAGTATCATCTTTTAAGGGAGATTATGCATAGGGGTGACCAAAATCGTGTCAGCAGAAAATCTAGTGGATCACTTCACAAAAGCTCTACCTTAGAAGAGTTTTGATGGACACCTAGAGAACATGGGAATGAGAGATATGACACACTTGTTATAGCGCAAGTGGGAGATTGTTAGGATTATGCTCAATAGCAAGAGTGTAATAATGTAATTGACAATCTTTTCATATTAATAAAGTGATTTCTGATTTAACAAATCTTATAGCATTTATAGTTTAATTATTATAATTGTCAAAGTAACTAATCATAAGGTCAAAAGACTGTGAGATATAAATAATTGTTCATACATTTGGATATGTATGAGGTGGATACAATTCTTTAGTTAGTCTTGAATATTGTTCACAACTTAAGATAAAGGTTGGACACCTTTACCCTATTAAAGTTGTAGATTCTTTTGCTAGCTTTGAGTGGGATCAAATGAGATATGATGAGTCTAAAATCATCAAAGTGTCTTTGAGTAAAAGAATCCAGTGCACAAGGTGCATTGAACATGATCAAAATAAAATACTTTATCTAGAACCGTCAGTAGATAAACGTTTTTTCATTATGAGGACAATCAGAGAGTCTATCATAATCCTGAGATAAATGATGGACTTATGGTTACAAGTATTATCATTTGAGCTATCAATGAATACAATTATATCACATAGTCTATCCTCAATAGTTTGGTGGTATTCATTTGCTAATCGATAGAGCACTTCATTTATAGATATGGACATCGTGGCTCCATTTAATAAATGAGAGTATAATATTATCATATGGATGTTTTGAGGTATTGGATATTAAATCTTAATGTTAAGTTTTCAGTAGTGACTATTGAAACATGGCTTCTGGACAAGTCAAAATATTCAAATTCAAAATGAAATCATATGAGTAAATATGGTAACTCGGAGAGCTATAGGCGGTCTATGAGCTCTTGGCGATTACTGATATTATTCACGAGGATACACTATCTCCAATAAAATTGTCTAGGGGTTGAATGAGAAACATTTACTTGTTCTATCTTTATTTAAGAGTACAGTTTTAGCTCTATAGTGGAATGAGCTAAAATTAATAGATCGAACCTAAGTGAATCATTTGTTGATTGTGATTGGGTTATGTCTATTGAAGCTTAAATTTAGATAGCCTGCCAAGATTCCCAATCCACATGGACTTGCATGAATCACTTAATATATTCTACCGGACTAATTTATAGGTTCATCTAGAATTGTATTTAATACATTAATAATATAATTTGCACATTATTATTTAATGGGCTGTTAAATTATATTAATGTATTAATAAAAGGCATGTGAGTTTATTTCTTTTAGTAAGAATGAGTCTAGTTCACACATGGAATTTTTATTTAAAGTCTAATGGATTAAATAAAATGGAAAAATAATATATGGCCCATGTATGGTACTTGGGCGGCAAGACTATTTTATTTTATTATTTAATTAAATGAAAATTATTTATTTATTTATTTAATTAAGATTCAAAATCTTTTTCTGAATAGGAAATATATTTCTTAGTAGTATACTATTGTTGGTAGTATAAAAGGAATCAAAGACTTTATTTAGTAAGTAAATAAATAAAATGATTTTATTTATCTAGTCAAATTATAAAGTTTTTGATATAGTCACAAATACACTAAAGAGTTGGATTAGGATTTGGAATTATAGAGAAATCTACCTAGGATTAGGATTTAGATCACAAGGCAAAGACCTACATGGTAGAAGAATTCAACCAATAATATATTAAATATAAGCAATAGAATTCGGCCAATAAGATAAAAAATATGGGCAAAGAGAATTCGGCTAGCAATATTAAATATATGGCAAGAGATTATCGCCACAAGATATAATATATTATGTCAGGAAGAATTCAGTCAACGAGATATATATTTTATTGGCAAGTGAATTCGGCCAAATATATATATATATATATATATATATATATATATTATTTTTAGGCAATAAGAATCAAGCTAACCCTAATTGCTTGAGAAAGAATTTTATTCTTGCAAAAAGAAAAAGAAATCCCACTCTATAGAGGAGTGTATAATTCGGCCAAGAGAAAGAAAAGTAATAGATATGTTTTATTTCGATAGTGCACTAGAAGCTTTTACATCAAAAGGCTTTCTGCACAACTTTAAATTAGGTTCACACGAGTTTCGATCAAAAGATTGATAATTCAAAAGTGACCAGAACGTTCTTTATGATCTCTTGAAAGTTTTTGTGACTAATGAAATAGAAAAAGTTTTGTTATCCATCCTTAGGTACTCAATTCAAAGAAAGGGATATCACGTTCCTAGGTGATCCACGTTTGTGATTGAATTGGAAGATCTTGCCGATTACTATCGACACAACGTTAATCGGATCATGCGACAAAGGTACGATACTTTTGTTTATATATTAATTTAATCAAAGATTAAAGTTCATCTTTTAAAAGTGAAATTTTTTGTTATATAATAAACCTATTTTTCGCATTTCGTTGTGCATATAAACTGATTTTTCCCAACAGTATCTGGAATACTTTCGGAGTCAAACACGAACCCCTTTCATCCAAGATATTCCCTCCAGTACTGAACTCTTGTTCCACTGCCATTTGTAGAAATTGGTGTAGTAAAAATATTTTTGACTATCATAGCCATGATTGGATAGTACTTTGAGTACTCTTTCCAATATTGTACTATATCAAATTTTTTCTCTGGCATATCTTCTATAAACTCAAAAGAAGCACTTATATAAGATTCAAGCTATGAATACTTGTCGGTACTTGATGAAGAAGAACATCTAGGTTTTTTTGATTTTTTTTTATTTTTTATAATAGACTATACCCTAAATTCAAAAATCCAGAGGATGATGATAGGTGTTGTGCAGTTTGTGTTCGTGTAACATCTAAGTTTAGTAAATATCCATAAACTATAAGATATTCATCATATAAATCATACAATAATTTCTTCTTTCTTCATTCTATCATAACATGCATCAACATCATATTTCATTTTTAAACCTTTAGGGACATAATAACCATGAGATAATAACAAAAATGTTCTAATTTACAACCTGGATAAAAAACCATGGCATTCAAATAAATATCTGGCAACTCCTCATAATAATCTAACCATTTTACCTTCATAGCATTAATGTCTTCCACTATTGCTATGTCGGATTCACAACAAGCAAATGCACCAGAAATATTGAGACTCTCAATAATAAATAAATGAATTGTAGGATAATAAACGCTAGATAAATTTGTTGTAGCAGTATAAAAAGACTTTTAACAAATTGAAAACGTTGTAACAAGCATCTCAATGAGCTTGATAAAGTTCAATGTGAGTAACATGAAATTAAATAAAAGAAACTAATAAATCCCTATACTCATAACTTTGAACAATCAATTTATAAGTAGAATTCCAACGTGTTGGAACATCACGAGGAAATCTAATGACACGTCTACCATTTTGTTTAATGTTGGATATCAAAGATCATCGCAGCGGAAAGGATATCGAGATTGTTACATATGATCGGTGTATAATTACAAGAAAAAATACACTCGACTCATCGTGCTATTTGCTGTAACTCGGAGAGGACCGGCAAAAGGAGAAAAATAAACTCTCTGTATTTAACTCTCTGTAAAAGTACGCTCAGAATGGGATGAATGGAATTAGTGGTGGCCACGGTTCCGCTTCGGTTCGGTTTCGGTTTGAAACCGGCGGTTTCGGTTCCGTGGCCACCCAAAACCGAAATTGTAACCGGAAAACCGGTTTGGTACACGGTTTCTAACCGGTGGTTTTACGGTTTCGGTTTCAGTTTCGGTTCAAAAACTGACGGTTTTGGGTTCGGTTTCGGTTCGGTTTCGGTTTTTTTTAAAAAAAATTCAAAAAAAATGTCACGTGTCAGCTTCTGATTAGTCGATTTTTTTTTAATTTTTTTTTTTAAAAAAAACCGGCGATTTAACCACGGTTAAAACCACCGGTTTAACCGCCGGTTTTTGGCCGTTTTTGGAAGTACCCAAACAGAAACCGTAACCGGTTCAACCGGTTTCCGACCGGTTTTGAAACCGCCGGTTTCGGTTTCGGTTTCAGTTTCGGTTTCAGTTTCGGTTTCGGTTTCGGTTTTGGTTTCGGTTTCGGTTTCGGTTTCGGTTTCGGGGCGGTTTTTGGAAGTACGGTTTCGGTTAAACAGCGGGCAAAACCGTCAGTTTAACTGAAACCATGGCCACCTCTAAATGGAATGAATAGCACACCTTGCTATTTATAGGGTCCAAACTCCTATTTGGATGGATACTGATATTTAAATTTAAATGATATTTAAATTTAATATCATATTTATCCTTTTAACCATTTATCTGATCAGTTTGAATTTAACATAATTATCACTAATTTGATAATTAAAATTCAAAATATTAGATATTTTAATCCATATCAGTAACAGTAATTATCAATTAATTAACTGATAAATATATTGAAACACTTGAGCGTATTCCAACATCTCCCACTCGCACAAGTGGAGCAATGAAAACTTTACAGAGTCATGTTTCTCAAGCTTTTGGGTCCAATCACAGATCATTCATACAAGCAAATGCACAGTGTGATCGATAAACAATATTCTACAGATGTATTGGAGCACGCAATGCATTGTTCATATGTGTCCTAGATTTAATTTTCATTCATCAGTCCAAGCATACTTAACCCTCAGTATACAAAGTCATGCTTGACTATATTAAATTTTTACGTATTCACAATTGTATTCTTGTCTATCATAGACAATACAATTGGTCGACAAGAATACCAAAAATTAATGAAGAAACATTATATCTTCCCATTGAACACTTGTATCTCAGTTTCAAAAACAACTGCTATCCTAGTCCTGTTTCATAGACCGAATAGTACCATGGTAAAAAAAAAAACACGCTAAGGAAGCTAACATTGTCTTGTTACTTTGAATCAAAGTCAATGGTCATAAGGACACTATTTGAGGCTTAATCAAAACCTTAATGAACTTACACAATGAGGAAGCAGGGATCATTCTCTCATTTTCCTTTTGATCACATAGCACACATGGTATGAATCACGTGCTACAGTGAATTTCATTCTCATAAAGAATGTATATGTCTAAACTATTCACTGTGCAGATCTAAGTTCAGTCGCTATCTACAGCGCCTAACCTGAGTTTATAAAGCTCGCCATGTCTTACTTGGGCGCCAATTATGTTCTCACATCTGGCTTAATTAGGTTTCATGATTGTGGGGTTGAATCATGATCGGTTCAAAAGAATATAAGAACCCCATCTTAACATGGTCAAGGCGATATATTCATATATATAAGCTCTATGAAAATAAAGACTCTACTTTATTCTCTTCTATATATGTGTCTCATCTCAACATACTATTTTAGCATATGAGGTGACTGCATGTGTAAGAATGTCGGTCTCAATGTGACGACATATTTAAATAACCATTTTTGTGAAATATATTCTAGAAAAGGAAAAAAAGATTTATTCATATAAAATAGTGAAATTCAAACAAATCATTATGATTACAATCTACGTAGCCCTAAAGACTTAGCAAATGACGAGTTAACATCTCTAGTCACTGCTTTGGTAAATGGATCGACTACCATTTCATGCATAGATATGTATTGAATAATCACTTCCCTTTTTTCAATGACATCTCTCTATATGTTTGGATTTACTATTATATTTTGAATCCTTTGTGTAAGCAATGGCTGCTTGATTGTTACAGTAAATAGTTACTGGTCTTGAAGCACCGGTAACAATCTCTAGATCCTCAATGAATCTTTTGAGCCAAACACCCTCCTGTACTGTTGCTGAACATGCCACAAATTTAGCTTCCATCGTAGACAATGCAATACATGTCTATTTCTTGCTACACCATGAGATAGCGCCTCGAATGAGCAAAAATGCATACCCTGATGTTGATTTTCACTCATCTAGATCACCTCCCCAGTCAGAATCTGTATATCCGACTAAGCGTAAATCTCCTCCTTGGTAGCATAGAGAATAGTCTGCAGTTCCCTTGAGGTATGCTAAGATCTTTTTGACCGCATGCCAATGTTTCTGCCTAGGGTTGGATTGAAATCTACTCACAAACCAAACTACAAAACATATATCAGGGCTAGTACACATCATTGCGTACATGAGACTCCTAATGGCATTGGAGTAAGGAACTCTACTCATTTTCTCTCATTCTTCTGGAGTCTTGGGGCACATTTCGAGACTGAGCTTTTTTCCTTTTGAGATAGGAGTATCCATAGGCTTACAATTTGCCATATTGAATCATTCTAGAATCTTTCTAATATAAGGCTCTTGTGATAGAGCTAGAAGTTTCTTTGAACGATCTCTTGTAATCTTTACTCCCAAAATATATATCTTTCATCTCAAAATTTGAAGATAACTATTCTTTAATGGTCATGACAAAACTCTTATCATTTCCAGTTAACAAAATGTCATCCACATAAAACGACAATATCACAAAATTGCCTTCAGACTTTTTTATATAGACGCAATGGTCTTCTTTAGTCATTGTAAATCCATACGACATTACTGCATGATGGAACCGAAGATACCATTGTCTGGAAGATTGTTTCAAACCATATATCGATCTTTTAAGCTTGCAAGCTTTGCGCTCTTGACCTTTTGAAACAAAATTTTCAGGTTGTACCATATAAATTTCTTCCTCTAATTCTCCATTGAGAAATGTTGTCTTTACATCCATTTGATATAATTCTAAGTCCATATATGCGACGACTGCCAGAATAAGGCGTATCGAAGCAAACCTTACTACAGGAGAAAAGGTTTCTTCATAGTCTATACCTTATTGTTAAGTGTATCCTTTTGCGACTAGACGTGCCTTGTATCTTTCAATTGTACCATCCGCCTTTTGTTTGATGCGAAGAACCCATTTGTTTCCAATGGCTCAACGATTAGACGGTAAATCAACCAAGTTCTAGACATGGTTATTTTTCATCGACTCCATCTCTTCTTACATGGCTTTCATCCATAATTTCTTAGCAGGTGAGTTGAGAGCTTCATTTGCATTTTTCGGTTCATCACTGTTATGTGAAGCAACCATAAATGTTTCCCCTTTAATCTCAAAACGACGACGTGGGATAGCTCTATGATTACTCTTTCGAGTTTGTAAATCTCCAGAAGCTGGTTCAACAGCTGTGTTACTCCCACTAAGGACAGAAGTCCCAGGTAAATTTGTATCTACCTCAATTGGAGTGTTTAGATTTACATCATCATTAAGATCATCCAATTCAAAGAATCGAACATCTTTATCAACTTCACCTTTGTTTGGAAATTCATTTTCCAAGAAATTGACATCTCGTGATTCCAATTCAGTCACACTTCCATCGAAATTCTCACCTATCAATGTATATCCTTTGGAATGTTCAAAGTATTTAATAAAGATACACTTTTTTCCTCTTGCACCCAATTTTCCATATTGACTGGATAAATCATGAGCATAACCCACACACCCCTAGGGTCTTAGGTTTGTTAAAACAGGTTTTCTACCTGTCCATAACTCATTTGGGGTGGAAGTGACTGATTTTGAAGGCATGCGGTTTAGTATATAGGCTGCAATCAATAAAGAATCTCCCCAGTATGATACTGATAGATTTGCTTACGTTATCATAGACTTAACCATTTCCAATAATGTTCTATTCCTTCTTTCCACTACACCATTTTGTTGCGGAGTGTAAGGAATAGTCAATTGCCTTTCTATACCTTTCTCATTACACAATTCCTTGAATTGATTGGAAAGAAATTCACGTTCTCGGTCAGTTTTTCAAACTTTTATTTTCTTGTCTAATTGATTTTCAACTAAATTCATAAATATTTTGAAGAAATCCAATGCTTCAGATTTATGAGAAATCAAATAGACATGACCGAAACGTGTGAAATTATCTATGAATGTAATGAAGTAGGAAGCTCCTTGCCTCGCTCTTACATTCATTGTACCACAGATGTCTGAATGAATCAGCTGTAATGGAATTTCAGCTTGAGTTCATTTACCAAATGGCTTCCTTGTAGTTTTTCCTACAAGGCAATTCTCATAAATAGACATCTCTATTTTAGTGAGTGAGCCCAATAGACTTTCTTTGGCCAATCTGCTCATTCTATCTTGCCCAATATGGCCTAGTCTAGCGTGCCAAGTATAAACATCAATATTTATATTATCAGAAGCAGATATAAAGGAAAAACTACTATCATTATTAATACTGTTAAAACCAGTATCCAAATCCATGAAACCATTTAACAAATAACCAATACCAATTTGAATAGAATTCAAATAAATGTTCAAATTATTCCCATGGAAATTTAAAGCATAATCTAGGCTAAAAAGAATAGTAACAAGGACTAAGTTTCATCGGATCTCTGGTGCATACAACACATCATGGAGATAGAGGGTTTTGCCATTGTAAAACTCTAGTTTGCACATGCCTATACCCTTGACTTCCACTCTTGAGTTGTTTCACACGTATATCCACTTCGTTGCTTGTGGGATCCAACGATATTCCATAAATGCTCCCCGGTCTCTAGCTACATGGTCTGTTGCTCCTGAGTCTACAATCCACAAAGGACAAGATTCAGTTAGTAAAACAGTGCTAGAAACATAAGCATATTTGTTTATGGAATTGGGTTTTACCTTTTTCGGCTCAGTGCATTCACAAGCAAAGTGACCCAGTTTGCCACAATTGTAGCAAGTTGCCTTAGCCTTAGCCTTATCCTTCTTAATTCCAACACGCTTGCCTCTCTTCTGTTTTCCGATCCCAGCTTTCTTATTGTTGACACCAGGACCTTTTCCTTTCTGGAAAGGTTTGTTTCCTCCATTGCGTTTTGGGCCTGAAGCCTTACGCGAGTCTGGTGTCGCCATATAAAGCTGGCCAGAAGCCTTAGCAGCCTTTAGGCGCTCAGCTTTTAGTTCCAAATGGCGCGAGATATCATCAAAAATTTTGATACTATCATTGTGCGTCATATTGATCTTCATGTGTTCCTAGCTATCAGGGAGAGATCGGATAACAGCCACCTGTTGCTCATCAGTTAGGACATGCTCTGCGCTTTTCAATTCACGCATCATGTTTGACATCTCTCTTAGGTGCTGCCTCATTGTATGATTTTGGCGCTTTCTATATGTGTCGAACTTGATAGTGAGCCTTCTAAGTTTAGTGGTTGAAGTACCACCAAACTTATCCTTCAGGGCAATCCACATTGCTTGAGCAGTGTCATACTCCTCAAAACCACACATCAGGTCATCAGCCATATTGCTCAACAACGTTATGTGAGCTATGCTGTTTTTTCTTTTCTAGGCTTGGTAAGCCTCCAAGTCCCTTCTGTGTTGAGCAGTAGTTCCTGCTGCAAGTTCAACCATGGTGTTGGTTATTGTTTCAAGAGTCTCTTGCTTTGTAAGGATGTACTGAACCTTGCGATGCCAAATGTCATAATTGTCACCGTTCAGTTTCTCTCCTTTGTTCAATTCAGCCACAATGTTTTTAGTAGCAGAAAACATTTTCTGTAATTTAGACAAAAAAAAGGAAGTATTTTTAACTCTCGCATATTTCAAACTCACACTTCTTTTATTGCATCAAACATTTACACTAAAATATATAATAGAATAATATGTAGGAATAGATTCGAAAATCAGTCGAGGCTTCTAATAATCATCTAATTCTAATATTAAAAACTAGTACATATAATTAGTGTATATTGCGCAACTATAACAGTTCTAATCAATTCATAGAACTCCCACTAAACAAATATAATTATTATTAATGAATAACATTCAAGCATGATTCAATAAGTTCAAAGGAAAATTTAAATAAACCAAATAGTTCAAAATGTAAATCTAATAACTATTTTTGAAATAAGGAAATTTGAACTTAATTCTATCATGTGTTTTGTAGAAACATCTATCGCACTGAATGCATAATTTTTCTGACTTCTTAACCCTTGCAGTTGCCACTTTTCCAAACCAAGGACCCTTTTTCGTGTGCGCAATGACCCATGTGTTTTGCGTTACGAAGGTTTGAAAACATGCTCAAAACTGCAGTACGCCTCATTTTCATCATAACACAGCGTCCCTTTGCTATTTCTATTTCAAGAATAATATCACTAAGCAAATCAATTTTGCCTTTATTAATGTTTTCAAGAATAATGGGATCTACGTATTGCAACTCTTGTGGGAGAGCTCTTAGCAATATCTTCGTAATTGGGATCCAATACTCAAAAGTAGTAAGATTTCTAAATAGTGACAATTTTTCCGCTCTTTTCATAAATAACCAAATATTTTCATGAAGAGGAATTTCAGAAATCATTTTAAATTCTCCTAAATTCTCTAAAAAATCAGCTTTCTCTTGATATTCTTGAGGAAAATAAATCTGATCATTTTCCATCTACACAGAAAATATATATATTTTTTCAGAATAATTTTGTAGAGAAAAATTATTATTAGGACCAAAATCATGTATATATATATATATATATCTATATTATAATCTGGTATTCTGACTTGATCATCTTTATGTACTCTGTGTACCAAAAAAAAAATTATATATATATAAATTTTTTAAATTGAGTGCTTGCCCAGTGTACGTCTCACTAGAAGTAGGTTGCAAATTATTTTTCTTCGGAATTGATGCTGCATCTAATATCTTTTGCACCCGATTCCCTCCTTGAAAAAAAAAATTGCACGCCATAAAAAGAAAACTGATATTTTGAAAACAAAATTTTATGCAACTCTGTTGAGAAAGTTGCTGTGCACAATTGCCAATAAAAAAAAAAACTCTGCAGCAGTATAATTTTTTAAGATAATATATATATATATATATTGTGCACATATTGCAAACATAAAAATAAATAAATAAATAAATTGGCAAGGCACGTTTTCCCAAAAAACAAACAATGCACATCATTGTTTTTTAATAATGTACGTTTCTCAATTAGTTTCTAATGCTATTTGAGTATAATATTTCTCTACAAAATAAGTACACGATGACAAATAACAATTGGTTCAGTCTAAAAATTACCTAGTTTAGTTTTCTTGGACAAAACAGTATACAGTATCAATCAAAGAAAACAGTCCAGAATTCAATTAAAAAAAACGATTAGATGGCCAGATAGCTTTTCAAAATCTTCTAAAAATTAATCCACATACAAACCCCAATAGAATAGCAAAGCACAAGTCAGAGACTATATGTATATTAAATATGCATAAAATAAATAATATACACTAAACTAAATGTACGAACAATCCTAAAATGCTGCTCTAATACTAATGTTGGATATCAAAGATCATCGCAGTGGAAAGGATACCGAGATTATTACTTACGATCAGTGTATAATTACAAGAAAAATACACTTGACTCACCGTACTATTTACTGTAACTCGGAGAGGACCGGCAAAATGAGAAAAATAAACTCTCTGTATTTAACTCTCTGTAAAAGTACGCTCATAATGGAATGAATTGAATGAATAGCACACCTTGCTATTTATAGGGTCCAGACTCCTATCTAGATGGATACTGATATTCTAATTTAAATGATATTTAAATTTAATATCATATTTATCCTTTTAACAATTTATCTGTTTGAATTTAACATAATTATCACTAATTTGATAATTAAAATTCAAACTATTAGATATTTTAATCCATATCAGTAATAGTAATTATAAATTAATTAACTGATAAATATATTGAAACACTTGAGCATATTCCAACATTTACAACATCTTGATCATGTTTTCATTGTAGAAAAATGTTTCCATAAAAACTGAAGGGGTTTTTTTTGAATAGATAGAATAAAATGTTCAAGAGTTTCTAATCCTTTTTTAACACATAAATTTAAAACATGATATGCACATCTTTGATGAAAAAATATACCACTAAGAAAATGTTTTCATAAATCAATTAAAGATGGAATAGCAGCAGTATTGTTAGAAGTATTACCAAAACCAATTGTAAAAATTTGGTATTCAATTTTATATTCTGAAAAAATAATTCTAATATGTCTAAAAATATTCTGAGCAGTGTGTGAATCATCAAAAACTCTAAATGCAAGAATTCTTTTTTGGATATTCCATGCATCATCCATAAAATGACAAGTGACACACAAGTATGAATGCGATCGTCAATGGTCACTCCATATGTCAGCACATATGGAAACACGACCGTTATAATTTTCAAAAAAAAAATTCTAACTTTCTTTTTCTTTCACATAAATCTTTTCCAAGTGTAAATGTGAGTGTGGATCTAGAAACACGGCATGCAACAGGGTTTAATGCTCGTCGACAATAATTAATAAAAACTAACCCTTTCACCAAAACTAAATGATAAATGTTCTACTGCTACCATTCTAGATAATTCTTCTCTATTTTGTTCATTAGTATAACAAAATAATTGTTAGTTAGGAGTTGCGTAGCTAGGAATTTGTGATTGTGACCTTGATCTGGTTTCTGCTTCTGGATGTTTGGTTTGAATATGCTTCCGATAAATGTCATATGCTCCGGATCTAGACCACTTATGTACTTTTTTGCAATAATTGCAAACCGTTACATAGCTTTCATCATCTTGCCTAACTTTCTTCATATGTTTGACGAAGATATCAGATTTGCTCTGCTTCTGTATCATATCTTCCTCCTCTTTTGGTTCCGGTGGATCAAAATCAAAATCCTGAGGTATATCAATATCTAGCATATTTTTTGACTAGCTTGTCAAATTGGGGGGGGGGGGGGGGGGGGGGGGGGGGGGTTGTTGGTTGGTCCACTGGGATCGAGTTCTGAAATTGTTAGAGAGGAAGTAGGACAATTTAGGCTTAGGTCTTCAGCATAAGCCCGACGTTGTAGATAATCGTGATAGGTGGTGTCGTTACGATCGAGATTATCGATCATAGAACACTTACCTTTTATCGAAATCGAACACCTAGGACCATCATGGTCATGACCCCTTCCATTTCCACCATTTACCATTTAAAAATAAATTTGGGAAAGAAATAGAAACTTAGAAGAATAACAGTAGGTAGTAAACTAGTATTTGCAAATAAAATAAATTGCAAATATATGAAATTGGAAACTTAGTAATTGGCTAATTGGAAATTAAATAAATTGGAAATAAGATAAATTGTAAATAAAATCAATTGCAAATAAAACAATTGCAAAATGAAGTAAATTGGAGAGTGTTGGAGAGTTGAGAGAGAAATTAGAATTAGAGAATTGAGAGAATTGAGAGAATGAGAGGAAATTGGTGTGAGGAAAAATGGGGGTGGGGGGTGGCGGTGAAGAAAAAAAAGTAAAAATGAAAAAAGGAAAGGTTGGAACCGTCGGTTCGAATAGGAACCGGAATCGCCGGTTCCATTCATGTTCGAATCGTTCGGTTCCGAAAAAATTAGAACTGGAACCGGTCTCCCCCGATTCTGGTTTCAGTGTCACGGTTCGATCCGGAACCTTGTCAGGTCTATGTGGTAGGCAACATGGAGGAACAAATCAAATTGATGAAGATTCTTTGAATATGACTCTCTTCTCAATGAGTATAGACATAGAAAATAGTTCTTTGGGTGATTCGCAGACAATGTCAGGTTCTCATGTACCATATTGTGATAGTTATGGTGGCTGCAATATATTTGATTATCCTTCTCCACAAATGCCATATACAATACATATGCATGTAGATCAACAATATCCACTAAGTTGGGTAAATCCAAACTACTCAATCTATAGATCAGTTGGAAGAGATCACAACATACGTGTGTCATATTAATGACTATATTAAAAACTATGCACGCATATTTTCTTAGGAAAATTATTGTTCGAATTAAGATAAAAATATATCTTATGTATTTGAACTAGCAAGAAATTTATTTTTGTTTTAAATTTCAAACACGCAATATATTATTATGTATGAATTATGATTTATGATATAGTCTTGGAAGTGTGAAACTATATATATTTTAATGATAATTTTGTTTAGTAAATATTTAATCTCTTTATATTGCATATAATATTGTAAAAGTGAAACAAAATATTATTTTATTAAATACTCAATTTTAAAAATTACATACATACTCTATCTATGTTATAATTTATAATAAACTCATAACTATGTTAATTTATAGTTGAAATATGATTCATTTGATGTATAATTACTTATTTAAACTTGTCCTAAAATTTTACAAAAAAAAAAAAAAAAAATCAAACTTTAGCTGTAAATATCCATTATTTTTTTTAATTTTTGACAGAATATCTACCGATATCAATAATATCAATATCCGTAAATTTAGAAATCCGATATTGATATCAATACTGATATTAAGTTCCTTGGGGAGGCGTGAGATAGAGAACTTGGAACGGTGCTTATCCCAATTTCTTTTTGTTTATTTTGTAAATTTATAATACCAAAAGACCATAATGCCCCTATGTCGTCAGTTGATAACGTATCTGTATTAACTAGTAAGTACAAGGGGTGTGAGTCTGGAATAACTATTTTAACTCATCCAGCTGCCGTTATGCCAAATGTGAAAATGTGACGGGATGTGCGTGCAATTCTTCCCTTTTTTTAAAGGTTTTTATTTTTTATTTTTTTATTTTTTATTTTTTATTTTTTATTTTTTATTTTTTATTTTTTATTTTTAAAGGTTAATTGCAATAAGTCACCCTGAGTTTTACAAAGGCTTGATATTTAACTAATTGACTTAATTGACATCCGTCTAATTAAAGCGGTTGACTGAGGTTTGACTACAAAAAGTCGAAAATACCCCTACCATTTATTTGTAAAAGTCGAAATTGCATATTACTCTTACGATAATCGATTATGAACTATTAAGTAATAAATAAAATTATAATAACATTTTTTAAAAATTTAAAAGAAATTGAAGAAATAAAAATCTTTAAAATTTTAATAAAAAAAAAAAAAATGTTTCCCAGAACTTTTCTAGAAGTACAATAAAAAAAAAAAAAAAATCAAAATGTTTCAAAAATCAAAATATCTGGTTTCTTATCTCCTTCTAGCCTTGATTTGAATTTTGAACCCAGAAAGATTAGACGAATCTAATCACAATTTGTATGAGAAAACTTTGTTATCCTAAAGATTAGATGATTCTAATCACAATTTGTAACAGTTTTCTCTTTTTTTTTTTTTTTTGGTTTCTCAGTATTTCAACAAAGACAATCAAATCCTCCCTATACATAAACATATCTGAATCTTTCGTCATCAAAACTCTTCTGGGAACCCAACAAAACCCATGAAAAGAAAAAACAAATCAAAAATCAAAACTCTTTTACATCATCAAAAACAACCCAATTACAAGTTCAAAACCGCCGGTTCGAAACCGGGACCAGAACCAAACCGAAACCGTGCAAAGTCTACTTCAAACTGACCAATTTTAAATACTGTTGGAAACCTGGAAATGGGTGGCCTATACATTTAACATTTCAATCCCGTATCTTAACCATCACCGATTCACCACCACAACTGCCATAATCACTTTTTGACAGGGATAGTAGTGCACCTCCCTTCCACGGTGGTGGTGAAGGGTTTAAGTCTCATCATACGCATTTTATAAGTACGTGTGAGTAGGTTTCTCCCGATTTATGAGAGTACTTATCGCACATAATTGTCTGATCTTAGTAGGTCTCGACAGCCTGGTTGTATAGTGGTAATACTTTTTTCTTTTTTTGTTGAAATATTACATAAATTCAGAATTTTTTTTGGAAGTGGAATGACTCAAACCTGCGACATCATAGCGTGGCATAGGTGTAAGAAGTTTACTATCAGACAAACCTTATATTATCAATAGTTGTAATACTTAAAATAAAATAAATAAATAATTAAAAAAAAACCCACAATAATTGTAACCGTAGAAGTAGCTTCTTTCTTTTTTTTTATTTTTATTTATGTGACGTAAAACAAAAATGACAATGGTACAATTAGTTTATATATATATATATATATATATATATATATATATAAGTGGGTTCTGAAGAAAAAGTGGGTTCTGAAGTCTGAACATATGAAAAGAGTTTATATAATTGAAAAGAGTTTTTGGAATTTAAAAAAAAAAAATGTGTTTTTCTTTTTCTTTTATTTAAAAATGTTTTTCTTTTTCTTTTATTAAAAAAATAAAAAATAAAAATAAAAGAAACAAATATTGATCGTGGATGTTGAAATCATAAAACTCAAAACAATGCTTTTATTGTTTTACTAATAAAAAAACAAATAACTTAACATTAATTTAGATTAGAGAAGATGTGGCT
The DNA here is from genome assembly GCA_035582765.1 of Acer negundo. Classification (NCBI taxonomy): domain Eukaryota; kingdom Viridiplantae; phylum Streptophyta; class Magnoliopsida; order Sapindales; family Sapindaceae; genus Acer; species Acer negundo. The sequence goes on along the minus strand of CM069235.1, from coordinate 21,195,945 downwards.
GAGTGGATTCAAGTCGTGCTACATCGCTCAATCCAATCCACAATTATTGTAATATATGGTAAACAAATAAACAGATATATATATATATAAAATCATATTTGGATACCGCCTTAGGTGTCTTGATTGTAAATAATAAACATTTAACTTATAATGTTTAAATTCGAGTTGTCGGCTCGTCACATCATTGGTGTTATATATAAAAAATAAAAATAAAAAACATGTTTGGATTTCAATTAAATTTAGATCTATTTTAAACTTTGGATAAAAAGAACATAATATGGGCTAGTAAATGAGAATAGCTATGTAGACAAAATGAAATTGACCAATTGATATGACTCTCAGTGAAGTTATAGGTATAACTGTTTAAGTCATATTCCCCTTTTCAAACCACAAATTAGAAATAATAGTGTTGGTATGTTGAATCTAAAAAGAAAAAAAAAAAAAAGGAAAAAAAAAAGAGAAAAGAATATTACTGGTTTGTCTTATAAGAGTTTTTCATTTACTATTTTTCAAAAATAAAAACGAAAATGAAAATAGTCTTTTGAATTGGTTTTAGTTTCGAAATCTGAAAACACGTCTGGTAGAATATACGGAAAACAGTATTCTGAAAATAAAAACATGTCCGATAGGTTAACCGAAAAATTTCAAAAACTGGAATATCATATTTTCATTTTATTTCACATTAAAACATAAAAGGTAAAAACAATTTGGTTAAACATTTTATTCAAATTATTTTTTTTAAAAGAAAATCACATTAATTATAATTTATAAATTATAAATTTTGTAGAAGAAGAGTTGGTTGGTCTTTGGAGTCTGAAATTGGGACCTTGTCTTGAAAGCTGTTGTTCTTCTCAGAATCCTTTCCCGAGTTGAAAAAGCAAATTGGACCAAGCTATTGTTTTTTTGTTTATTCAGAGTCTTTGATTTTTTTATTTTTTTATTTTTTTTTGGAATTTTTGAAGCCAAACGCTTCGGTTTTTACTGTGTTGAGTAGCCACTTGGAATCTTTGAAAAATAGATAAGGCCTGAAACAATGTCCAAAAAATTGAAAAAGATTTAAACCTTTCAAAAAGAATATATAGAGAACATGAAAGGAGTCGTGGATCTGTTTTTGGAAGAACAAATTGGTGGCCCCAACAATGACGGAGGATGTGAGATCCTCCGCCACATCGGCTCATGGAGAAGAAGATGAAGAGCTGCTCCTCCATTTTCCATGAAGAAGAAGACCAGTGAACGAAGAAGAAGATAAAAAGTGAGAAAAAATGAGTTTTAAAAAAAAATATATAAAAAAAAAAATAGGAAAAACATCTCAAAATGTTTTCCGTGTTTTTCAATTTTAATATTGATTTTGTTTTTATTTTTCGAAAACAAAATGAAAAACAATTAATGAACATGATTTGAAATCGTTTTTAGAAAACAAAAACGAAAACAAAAATGTGTAGAAAAACAGCCGTCGGATAGACCCTAAGTAGTCTTAAATCATTTTTGTTTAAGAAATTATTATTATTATTATGACTATAATTATTACTACTACTACTTTTATTATTATTATTTGAAATATTACAACTATTACAATAAAACTGCCGGGACTTGTCAAGATTAGACAATACATGTATGGCTCGGATTACTATTCCCACAAACCGAGAGAAAACTCAACTTGCAAAGATTAGACAACACACGTACGGCCCGGATAATTGTTCTCACAAACCAGGAGAAAACTCTCCGCACATGCTTGTAAAATGTGTATGGTAGAACTCGAACCCCTCACCACCACCATGGAAAGGAGGTGCACTTTTACTAAGAGGTGATGTATTATTACCATTACTATTACTGTTACTATTAAGGTGGTTCTATTGGCACCCCTCCACTGACCCCCATTTATACCCTACTTTTTAAATTATTCAATATTATGTTCTTCCTTTATCAAAATTACTTAAAAATATATACAATTTTTTTTTTAAAAAAAAAATATTCTACTAAGTACATCTAAAAAAACCTCACTTTCCTTTTTAAAATATAATAATAATAAGGGTTAATATTGACAACCTCCCCTGACCTTTCAACTATTGTTGGATGTATAGGTAAAAATGTGTTTATTTTAACAATCTCCCCTGAGTTCTAACGGAGTTAATTGCTTTGTTAAATTGTAGGGGCAAATTTGTAAATTCAAAAACAAAATAAAAAGTAAGAATTTAAAATAAAAAAATATATCCCTTTTATCTCTCTTTCACACCAATTCACGGCCTCCCTCACCGGTCATCAGCTATCATCCAAGTTCCAACTTTACAATCCCAATCCCCATCTCCATATTCTTTCATCCACCAGGCATAAATCTCCAAATCAAAAAAAAAAAAAAAATTTCCTTAACAAAGATAAAATCAACACAACTGAACCATTAAGCATCCAAATAAAACTCATCCACATCAACATAAAACCCACAACATTAAGCATAACAAATGCCACAGAAAATCTATTTTCTCTCTTTTTCTATCAACATTTTTTTTTCTTGATCATATTTGATTATATTTCTACTACATTGAACATTATGGAAAAATAAATTCAAAAAAAAAAAAAAAAAACTTGATGGCAGATCTCCACCGTCCGATGGCATTGGGATCTGTAAATCAACACCATGTGATTGAGATCTTTCAATTTGACAGTGGAGGCACGCCATTTTCATCAAGTGGAGATATGCAGATCTCAGATCTTCATGACACGGTGAGGATGAGGAGGACGAAGAGGGAGCAGACGTCAGCGACCTCAACCATCGTCAACTCGATCATCAAAAATCCCACCGTCGTCGACAACTCAACCGTCGCCAACTCCATCATCACACATAACCTTCAATTTTTTTTCTTTTTGAGTTCAGCAACAATAACTAAACACAACTGTAAATCCAACCAAAACCCACTCTAAATCAAACCACAAAGAAAAAGGAAATAGAAGGGATAGAGAGGATGGAGAGAGGCTGAGAATAAGAAAATAAAAATAAAAAAGAGAGCCAGAGATGAGGGAGGCCGTGAAAGAGAGAGATAAAAGGGATGGATTTTTTTTTAATTTTTAATTCTTTCTTTTTATTTTGTTATGGAATGTACAAGTTTGCCCCTACCACTTAACAGAACAATTAACTCCGTTAGAACTCAGGGGATGTTTTTAAAATAAACACATCTTTGCCTATACATCCAACAATAGTTGAAAGGTCAGGGGAGGTTTGTAATATTAAACCTAATAATAATAATAATAATAATAATAATAATAATAATAATAATAGTAAAACCCAATGTTCAGTAATTTGTTTTCTTTAAAAAAAAATTCTTAACTTTTAAACCTTAAAATTTGCTTCTTACACTCATACAAAATATTATGAAAGAGTCTGAGAATGATATAAAGCATTCGGAAGAATTTTTTGTGAATTCCTTTCCAATCGCAAAAAAATCCAAAAAAAAAAAAAAAACCCAAATTGAACACTGATCTTTCCTCAAGAAACCCAAATTGACCTTCACAACCAGACAAAAACAGCACCACACACATCAACAATAACCAAAACAACGAAATCATAACCAAGAAATCATAATCGTTGACGAAACAAAATGACACCAAAACCCTAACTCAATTGTTCAAAAAAAAAAAAAAAACAATCAGAGACGATCAATACAATACTTCTAATCTTCCACCAACAATCCATTCTACTATAAAAACAAAACAAAATCAATCACATCCAGAAGAATGGTTTCATCATGAAATAAGAAGAAAAACTAAGTCTTGCGATGAAGGTGAGAAATGTAAAAAGAATCAAAGATGGAGTGTATTTTTATTTTTATTCATTTGAACCAGAGATGAGGTGTATTAAGTTTTAAAAATAAGTAAAATGGTAGTTTTTGAAATAAATCAAAAAAATTAATAAAACCATTTACTTTTATATAATTAAATCTAAATTTTAAAAAGTGTGACATATTATATATAGGTTACTAGAGAGGTGCTAATAGCACCACTCCTATTATTATTATTATTATTATAATTATTATAATATATTGATATACTAAATTCGGTGCAGCGATTCAAATTTGAAATATTGATAGATCGAATGAGCTTCTTTTACCGTATCACATCGAATTTATTATATATTTTTTGAAAGAGTTTTAAGAAGTAATTATAATCACTAAATTATGTGTTGTATAATATATAATTAAAAAAATGTAAATAGCTAGTATTGCGAGTTGCCATTTTGCCTTTTATTCATTTTCTTTGGTGAAAAATTTAGCCTTTTGTTCTTATTCAATTTTAGTACGTTGTAAATAGAAATAGAACCGTGACCGTGAATAACACAAAAACGTTGTGTTTACTGTTTCATTTACTTAAAAAAAAAAAAAAAAAAAAAAAAAAAAGGAAGGGAAAATCATATTTTAGTCCCTATAGTTTGCCTTAATATACGTTTAGTCTATAATTTTTTGAAATTGTAATTTTTAATCCATTATTACTCTGACAATAGAGATTATAGTCTCTACCGTCCAATTCTGTTAGGGTTTCATTGACTTTTGTTAAGTCAACGAGGGTGAATAGGTAATTTACGAAATAGTTTCTACTTTCTAGAAGGTTTAGTTTTTAATAAATATTAAAAATATTTTTTAATCAATAAATAAAAAAAATAAAAAATCAATAAATATCCCTATTAAAATTAAAAAATTAAAAATTAAAAAACAAAATAAAAATCTATCACACTGTTCTCTTTCCTCTCTCTCACGACCTCTCATATGATCATCTCTCTCTTTCTCTCTCATCTCCTCATCTCTTCATCTTCATCATCAAACCCTAAAACGATCTATCTCTCTCTTTTCTTCTTCTTCTTCTTCGTCGTCGTTTGGGTTTGGGTTTGGATGTGGGTGGTTTGGTTCGATTGGATTTTCTGGCTGAAGATCTAGGGTTTTTTATGTTTAGTGAAAATGAAGATCTAGGGTTTGTGGGTTTTTTAGGTTTAGTGAAGATCTGGGGTTGCTAGGTATTTTAGGTTTGATTTTGGCTGCTGGTGATATATATATATTTTTTTTTGGCTGAAGACCCAGGGTTTCTGGGTTTTGATTTTGAATTAGGTTGGGTCTAGGTGATGATTTTTTTTTTTTTTTTCAGTTCTTGATTTATGTTTGATTTTAATTTGATTTAGGTTTGATTTTAATTGAATTCAATTTAATTTCAAATTGGGTTGGGCCTGGGTGATGATTTTTTTTTAGTTCTTGATTTATTTTTGATTTAATTTGATTTAGGTTTGATTTAATTGAATTCGGTTTGATTTTTGAATTGGGTTGGGTCTGGGTGATTTTTTTTTTTTTTCAGTTCTTGATTTATGTTTGATTTAATTTGATTTAGGTTTGATTTTAATTGACTCCGGCTTGATTTCGAATTGATTTCGGTTTGATTTTAAATTGATTTTGGTTGATTTTGGCATATGGTTGATTTTGTTTACTTATAAAAGATATGCCAGATTCACCAATTTTTTTTTTAAATTTCTTTTTGATAAAGATATGCATCTGTAGATTTAAATTTTTTTTTTTTCTACACCATATTCGCAATTTTTTTGTTAAATCTTTTTTTTTTGTTCTACACCATATTTACAATTTTTTTTCTTTAAATTCCTTATTTTTTTTTAATTTATGTTTTCAAAATTTAATAAAAAATAAAAGGGTAAAACGGTCTTTTAATAAATCTGACATGATAGAATTTGCTTTTTGACAAATTTTGTCACAGAAGGACTAAATATTACAATTTCAAAAAACAGTGAACCAACGTAAATTAAGACAAACTATGGAGACTAAAAGACAATTGACTCAAAAAATAAAGAACAAAATGGAGGTGCGGGGAATCAAACCCCTTGCCTCTCACATGCGAAGCTAGCACTCTACCTTATGAGCTACACCCCCATTAGCTATTAAATCGATTTGAATTATTATTATATTTAAATAGAGTAACAATAATTTTCATAGGCTGCATTCAAACCCTACATCTCTGCCCGGCATTTGAATGCCATTTTTTGGAATTAAGACCGATTTTGCATTTGTATTATCTGAAGAGGCATGTTGATCGTATTATTTATGTGTTATACAGCTGAAGAGACCTGCTTGACAGCTTGAGTGTTGTTTAAACAAATGCAATTTAGACTCATATTCATTAACCTAAATTAACCTAAATAATGTAGCAAATGACTTGTCATCATCATATACAATATGAGATGATGTGATTAATGAAAAAACAACTTGCTACATCATTTGTATTGAAATATGGACTAAATTTTTATGTTATCTAGCATAATTAAAAATATTAATTAATTTGGCACCAACGTTTCATTTGAATGATCTTGCATTGACACTTGAGGGTTTTATTTATTTTTTCCTAATTTTTTCTTTTGTCAAACAGTTATTAGTTATGATATCAGGGTTGGAAATTCCATCATGTGGGGCCACACATGTAAATATTAAATCTGTTATACTATCTTTGGTTAAGCCTAAATTAAAATGATCTAATTAAGATTTAAAGTGTTAAGACTTAAGGGTATAATTGTCATAGAATTAATGTGTAGATACCAGAGTGCTATATTTAATTTGATGAGGGGCCAAATTAAAAATAGCAAAACCTATAATAATCTAATTATTATATATTAGGATTATGGTCCCAGATAACATGATCTTTTTTCAGTTTGTCTGTATCCCTATCAACAGAGCAATAGAGAACACTTTAGGGTTCACAAAGATCGTGATAATTTGGAAGATCACAACCCGTCTGCCAATCTCCTGCAATGGATTCAGGTGCGCTTCCGCTTTCTATTATCTTCCTTTTCTCTTGAATTGATATGGGTTATTAATATGTATTTAGAGTTTGATTAATCATGATATAGAAACATGTTTAGATTCAGATTCGGATTGATTATATGCCTATGCATGTTGATTTAGTTTTAATCAAATCATTTACAAGTGGTATCAAAGCCACCTATGATCAATTCTTGAGATTTTAAGAAATGTTTTGATGATTTGTTGTGTTGTTCAACTACTGTGTTGTCAATATATGTTGGATCTGTAAGAGCAAAAATTTTCATGAAATTATTTGTGTTTAATTTGACTGGATCCGATTGGCACATGGATTGAATAATATATATATATATATATATATATATATATTTGTATTGTTTGGTGTGTTTCTCAATAAGATAATTGTTAGTAGAAAATTAAGAAATAAAAAAGTATCCAATATTTGGTGTTGGTTGTTTGACTTTTGTGGTATGTGTTGATCATCTCGTTATGATCTAATAATTATAATAATACATTTGATAGTTGGATTTAGTTTCGAGTTGAGTTGTGGCAAAATTGTTTGGTGGGTATCAGATATATTGTGTATTGTTTTGTTTATGACTAATTTTTTGGTGGGTATTAGAAATACAATCTGAAATTAGGTGCAATTTTTCACAACTGTGCACGATCTCGTGTAGACCCATGCCCACACAATTGGGTCGGTCATTTTTTTTTTTTTTGAGTCTGCCATCGTCGAGATCGATCGCTTTGGGGATCGATCGCTTTGGGCATTGATCGCCGTCGTCGTCCGCTGCTTGCGTTAACGTGCGCCATGACCTTCTAGTGACAGCGTGAAGCTAGGCAGCGGCGGCGGCATAACCTAGGGTTTACAGACTTTTTTTTTTTTTTTGCTCAAGCCCCTCTTTTGAAAATTTGAAATTTTTGAAGGGTCTGTTTTGTAATTATTGGATCATTATATGATTTTGATAAAATATTAGGGTCTTTTGTAATTATTGAACTTTAGGGGCCTTTCTATAACTTTACAGATTCAGGGGTTGATTTGTAATTTTAAAATTAAGGGTCTTTCTATAATTTTACATAATCAGGGGCTGATTTGTAATTTATTAAAATAAAAATAAATAAATAAATAAATAAAATAAAATAATTTATTCAACCCAAATTCAAATATTATGTGGTATACTTTTTATGGTTAAATAAAGTAGTCCATTCTAAATGGGCTAATTGAAACAAGATGTCGCCAAAGTGACCTCTCTTGTGTAGATTGTTTATGAGAGATGTTGGATGTTTGTGTATATGTAAATTCATACGGTTATTAGCCGGCCCAAAGAAAGGTTAATACTTGACCGAATCATACACACACATGTGGTGGTAAACATGTGACAATTATAAGGTTTTACATGTGAATAATAAGTTAATCCAAAGATAGATTTATTATTTGATATGAATTATTGTCAATGGTTGATTACTACAACAAAAGTACCATTTACAATTAATATTGCGTGTGTAAATTTATACGGATATTAGCCGGCCTAAAGAAAGGTTAATATCTGGCCAAATTGCACACACACCTGTGGTGGTAAACATGAGATGATTATAAGGTTTTACATGTGAATAATAAATCGATCCAAAGATAGATTTATTATTTGACATGAATTATTGTCGATGTTTGATCACTGCAACAAGGGTATCGCTTACAATTAATATTACTGTACAAAGACCTGATATTAATGTTGTGCTAGGTATCTTGAGATGGGACTTACCATTATTTGAATTTGTTGATTATTGTATTTGGTTATTAATATGAGCATGTTTGTTTGTTTGTTTTGTTCTCTTTACGGCTAGTATTTCTATTATATCTGCTAATATCAACTCTATTCTCATGCTTAATGGGACCAACTTTAAGGATTGGAAAAAGAACATAGAAATTGTTCTCGGCTGCATGGATCTAGACCTTTCACTTCAGAGTGAGCAGCCCACTTCTCTTACAGATGCAAGTTCTCCTGATGACAGGAAGAACTTTGAGAAGTGGGATTGCTCAAATCGCATAAGTCTTATGATCATCAAGCGCGGCATTCCGGAGGCATTTAAGGGTGCTGTATCTGAAAAGATAACCAAAGTCAAAGAGTTCCTAGCCGAAATTGAAAAACGTTTTGGAAAAAAAAAACGATAAGGTAGAAACAAGCGCGTTTTTGAAAGCTTGATTTCTATGAAGTACAAAGGCAAAGGGAACATATGGGAGTACCTTATGGAAATGTCTCATATTGCTTCTAAGCTTAAGGCACTGAAGCTCGAGCTGTCTGATGACTTGCTCGTACATTTGGTACTAATATCACTTCTTGCACAATACGGTCAATTTAAGGTCAGTTAAGACTGTCAAAAGGAGAAATGAACTCTTAATGAGCTCATTTCTTACTATGTGCAAGAGGAAGAGGGATTGAAGCAAGACAGGACTGAAAATGCTCATTTGGCCAGCACCTCTAAAGACAAGGGCAAAATGAGTGTCAGGTATGACCATGGTAGTAAATACTACGACAGATATGACGGTTAAGGTGAACAGTTTATATTCTGAATCGAGTGCCAACTAAAGCAGCTGCAAAAACACCTTATGAGCTTTGAATAGGCAGAAAGCCTAGTCTAAAGCATTTTCACATTTAGGGATGTCCAGCTGAGGCAAGACCTTATAGGCCACATGAAAAGAAATTGGACGCCAAAACTGTGAGCGATCTATGGGCTATAAGTTTTATGATTCCACACTTAGATCAATTTTTGAGATTGCAATTGCCATATTTTTTTTGAGGATGTTGAGTTTGGGGGGAGAAATAAGATTATAGACATTGTCTTTGAGGAGGAATCAGTTTCGATTCCCACTATCGCTTTTGACAATGTGCAGGTTTCTATACCTGTCATTAATCAAGAAGCAAATCTGGATCCTCAACCAGACAATGTTGATCAACCCCCTATTCAAAATGAGGTCATTGTTCCTGAGGAACAAATTCAACAACCTCAAGAGCCAGTGCCATTAAGGTGATCTATTAGAGAAAGGAGAAATGCTATTCCGGACGATTTTATCATATTTCTCCAGGAACATGAAGAAGACATTGGAATGGTGGAAGATGATCCAATCAACCTCCATCAAGCCATGCAAGGTTCCAACTCTCAAAAGTGGATTGATGCCATGAATGAGGAGTATAAGTTTATGCAAGACAATAAGGTTTGGGAACTTGTACAATTACCAGAAGGTGCGAAACCCATTGGTTGTAAATGGATTTTTAAAACCAAAAGGGATTCGAAAGGTAATGTGGAGAAGTATAAGGCTCGTCTTGTAGCTAAAGGCTTTACCCAAAAGGAAGAGATTGACTTTAAAGAGACTTTCTCTCCAGTTTCAACGAAAGACTCTTTTAGGACAATCATGAAACTTGTTGCACATTTTGACCTTAAGCTTCATTAGATGAATGTCAATACGGCGTTTCTCAATGGTGACATTGACGAAACAATTTATATGGTGCAACCAGAAAACTTTGAGTCGGGAGACCCAAAGAATATGGTCTGCAAATTGACAAAATCTATTTATGGACTCAAGCAAGCTTCACATCAATGGTACTACAAGTTTCATCAAGTGATTATCTTGTTTTCTTTTGAGATAAACGTTGTTGATAATTGTGTGTATCACAAATTCAGTGGGAGTAGGCACATATTCCTGGTTTTATATGTCAATGACATACTGATTGCCATAAATGATATAGGCATGTTGCACGAAACCAAGAGATTTCAATCAAAGAATTTTGAGATGAAAGATCTTGGTGACACCTCTTTTGTATTAGGGATCCAGATACAACGAGATCGATCTCGGGGTATTCTTGGATTATCACAAAGGAGTTATATCGATAAAGTGCTCAAAAGGTTTGACATGTAGGACAGACAGTAAACTAGGTGACACCCCTGTCGCTAAGGGAGACAAGTTCAGTCTCAATTAGTTCCCTAAAAATAACCTTGAAGTTAAGGAAATGCAGAAGATTCCCTATGCATCAGCTGTAGGTAGTCTAATGTATGCTCAGGTGTGTACACGTCCGGATATTGCGTACATTGTTGGTATGTTAGGCAAATATTTAAGTAACCCTGGGATGGATCATTGGAAAGCAGCTAATGAGGTTATGAGGTATTTGCAGAGAATAAAAGATCACATGCTCACATATAGGAGATCAGATCAGTTTGAGATCATAGGGTATTTCGACTCCGATTATGCTGGATGCCATGGCAGTAGAGTTTGTAGCATGCTATGAGGCATCCAACCTTAGGATATGGCTGTGGAATTTTGTCACTGGGCTACACATTCTGAAGGGTACTGAAATACCACTCAAACTATATTGTGACAGTAAGTCAGCAGTGTTATATTCCAATAACAGGAGCTCATCTAGGTCAAAACATATTGACATTAAGTTCCTAGTTGTAAATGTGAGAGTGCAGAGTGGACAGATATCCATAGAGTGCAGAGTGGATAGATATCCATGATAGCGGATCTGCTTATAAAGGGATTACCACCCAAGGTCTTTCATGAGCACACTGCTCATATGGGTGTTATTTTGTGTGAGGATATCACATTATAGTGGGAGTTTGTATTATTTTGTATTTTATTGATTTATGTTTGATTTTGGACATACTTATGCTATGTATTTGAATATTTTTCTGATCAGAAATAAAGTATTCGGTTTATTTCACTCTGTTACATTGTGTTAAGTATTGATCTCACTAAGGAATAAAGTAGGACCAGTTGGAAATAGACATGTATGTAATTTCCATTCTACACATCCATGATTGATCTATGTCATTTGGTTATGTTGCTGGACGTGACCATTGATGGGTTTAGTCACGCTAAATGTGACGAAAACCGCTTTGATCCTATAACAGCATAATCAATGGACAAGATTGTTCGGATATACCCTAAAATTATGATAGCAAAATTTTGGAGCTCATAAAGTCATATACATTTGTATAGTTACATATGTGGCCCAGTGGGAGATTGTTGGAAATTCCATCATGTGGGGCCACACATGTAAATATTAAATGTGTTACGTTATCTTTGGTTAAGCTTAAATTAAAGTGATCTAATTAAGATTTAAAGTGTTAAGGCTTAAGGGTATAATTGTCATGAAATTAATGTGTAGATACCAGAGTGCTATATCTAATTTGATGATGGGCCAAATTAGAAATAGCAAAACTTATAATAATCTAATTATTATATATTAGGGTTATGGTCCCCAAATTACATGATCTTTTTTCAGTTTGTCTGTATCCCCATCAACAGAGCAATAGAGAACACTTTAGGGTTCACAAAGATCGTGATAATTTGGAAGATCACAACCCGTCCGCCAATCTCCGGCAATGGATTCATGTACGTTTCCGTTTTCTATTATCTCCCTTTTCTCTTGAATTAATATGGGTTATTAATATGTATTTAGGGTTTGATTAATCATGATATAGAAATATGTTTAGGTTCAGATTCGGATTGATTATGTGCCTATGCATGTTGATTTAGTTTTAATCAAATCACTTACAATCAGGACATCTCATTTTAGCATATCTGTGTTTAAAATTAAATATGTAAATGTGGACCATATCCCTAATTAGTTATTTCAGATTATGAATGGTAATAATGCAAACATGATCTGCAATTTTTGGTAAATGTTAGATATTGGCATCTTATGAGACATAGGGATCAGATCATATCCTTTTTATTATTTATTTTCGAAGAAATTGCACAAAACCTACACAACATTCATAATATATACAAGGAAACAACTTAGGTTTGAGATTTTACAATCAGAAACAACTTATTGAAAAATTCACAATAACATGCCCTCTCATTAAGTTTGACGGTTAAATGTAACACGTGACTATCTAAAAACAATAAAAAAGATGAAAATGTCTTTAATTAAAAAAGTAAAGATTTAAAAACTTTAAATGTCTACCGTCCATTAATCATCGAATGTTTTTAGATGTAATTTCACCATCATTGTCCAATAGAGAATATTCATAGTCCTCCCTTTCATATATAGCTGAAGGGATCGGATTACGGTCTTTACAGTAGCTCTTGAAGAGACAAATGTATTGTAAACTAAAAATTGAGATCTTCTATAGTGTTTTTCTGCATGTTGTGAAATGATAAGGACCTTGAACCACAAACCGTGGATGAATGTCGACATAAAACTGTTGTCCAAATGATGAAATGATACTTGGTCCAGGAGTACCTCAATATGGATGAGTCTCATTCGTTGAACATTCCTATTGTTGTATGATCTTTAGATCTTGAGAATGATCCATTTCGATTTACAAAAAATGATGAAATGATACTTGGTTTAGAAATGCCTTATTTTATTGTTGTTGTATTATATTTAGCACAATACAGGAGTTCCTTATCTCAATATATGAAGATAATGCTCATTGCTCACTACACGAAAATATGTATTTACCAACGAGAGCATTACAATATGCAAAAATGAAAGTCGTAAAATAAGGATAATAACAACTTTCAAATTTAGAAAGCTATTATTATTAAATTTTGGGGCTTAGTAACAACATAAATAAGATGAAAGTTGTAAATACAAACATCTTAGGCCCAATTTTCAAAGTCCAACTTTCAAATTTAAAAGGCCCACCCGATATTAAATCGTTTTCACTTTTTTATTAAGAGTAATTTCTTTTGTCTCTCTCTCACGATGAAAATTCCTCCACCGTGAGCTCCCCAAACCAGTGGTCGATCTCCGACGAAGCCGTCAAGAAGCGCAAGTAGAGGCGCGATGACAAGGAAGCCTCCTCCTCCAATGACGAGATGTCATGTTTTTTGACACTTGATGGCTTCTTCTTCAAGAAGGATCTACAGAAATTGAGTTATCGTCATGAGCTCGTTGGGACGAGGATAGTGATGATGAAAACGAAGTTATTGATAGAGAAGAATGGTAGATACAACTAGTTCTTCTTTTTAATTTGTTGAAATTACTGTATTTTAGGGTTTAAAGTGTTTTATTTTTGAAGCTTTGATTATCGATCGGTATTTGAATTGGTTTCTAGGGTTAATGAATTTTGCTGTTGTCAATTCGGGTGTTCCAACGAAGGAGAACCGCAAGGTCACTTTTTTAACTCTCTGTTTTTTTGTTTGTTAACTTTTTTCACTGTTGATTAATGCAATTGAATTGGTAATCAGATTATAGTTGTCATTTTTATGGCTTAGTTACAATATTATATTGTGAAATTTTGATGGTTTTTTTTTTTTTTTTTTTTACTCATTTATTTGATTGTGTATTAATATGAAGTAGATTTTTTCTGAGATTTTTATTTTTTTATTACATATTAAAGTCATTAATATGTAACAATTGTTCAGTGCAGAATTTTAATTTTTGAAAGGTTGACATAAACATAAAAATATTTTTGGAATATTAAGGTACAATTGATACATTTAATCTTCTAGTTAGTTAAGGCTCTTTCATTTTGGATTAAATTACTATTTTTTTCTTAGGTTGTTTTTTCTTGCTTGACGTTGGTTAATTGTTGTTGGTTTTTTGAGCTTTCTTTAGCTTATTCTCTTGTATAATTATTTGCTTCATGGGCGATAATGAACTGCTAGTACCTTGAATTTGCAGGTGTATACAGGATAAAGAATGAGTACTAGAGCAGAACTTACCCTAGTAGTTTTTTATTTGAAGAAGGATGAAAGCCAGGGACAAGATATGCAGGTCTATACAATACGGTTCAAAATTCTTGAGTATTGTTTAACTCAATCAACAATATATAACTCAATCAACCAAAACAGATAAAAAAATAAAAAATAAAAAATAAAAAAATTTCAAGAATATGTATCAAAAATTAATGTTCAAAAGAGAGAAAATAAAAGATCATAAGTAAACCTTTAACACTTTCATCCATTAAATATATACAATGTTTAATTTTTTTAGTAATATAAACCTCTAAACACAAATAGAAAATAAACAAATAAGCAATTACATATTATTCCTTGTAGAAATAAATGAAGACTCACATTAAGTAATTAATGTCTTTATAAGATTCTCCCAAGATGACATTAATCTCATCCTCCTTAAACATTTTTGAAAGAGCCTTCAACTTTGCGAAATCTGGTGGCAATTAATTGAAAAATAAACGCTTGGATGTGGAAAACATAACGAGTTTAATCTAAAAAAGATTTAAAATAAGGAACATTGTAATAGGTTTTTTTTAATTGTTTTTTAAAAATAAATTAATAATTGTTAATAAAAAAAATTTTGGAAAAAAATCAGCCTGGGCTCACCTGCCTTAACTGAACCTGAGTACCTAACGACAGATTCCTTAACAGAACCTGAGTACCTAACGACTGATTCCTTATCGAAATAAATTATAAAAACAAAGCAATCCAATTTCACATGTCATGAAAACAAAAAGGTTATTTTTTTTTTATTGTTTTTTGTTTTTTTGCCCAAACAATCATCTCAACAACTAATTAAATCCAAAATAAAAATAAAAAATGAAACTAAACAAAGTATATAAGTCACCTTGGATTTAAGGGTGTGTAGCTCAACTTGGATGAACGACTTTGATCATATAATCCACCGCTGTTTCTTGGAATATGCACGGTATGCATCTCACCCTCAACTTTCTTATACCTCATCATTTTCACCAAAATTAATATTGGATTCACACACTAAGATGGCCGGTAGGCTTTTCTTCAAAATTTGAAAAACAAAAAATAAATATCAGTGACTATCAAAAAAAAAAAAAAAAAATCAATGAATAGAAGCCAAAATTATTCTGACATATGTGAGCACATGAACTTTGGACACATCCATTTTTGCTTCTTCAATCTTGGATTGATATTGCTTGATACATTTTAGGAAAATGAATAGAGAATTACATAAGTATTTATACAAGCATATGAGGCTGTTGACATTCTTTTTTTCATTTAAATTTGGGTTTTATTTGTGAATTAATATTGATGAACCCTATGTGTCATAAATATTAGGGGTGTGCATTTTCGGTTTGGTTTGGGCTGAAGCTCAATATCAAATCAAACAAATATAGATCGGTTTGGCTATATTTCAACTAAAACCAAACCAATGTGATTTTTCAAACCGATTCAAACCGATCCAACAAAGATCGGGTTGGTTTGGATTGGTTTATCGGTTTAGATTTGAATTCAAATTTTTTATTTTTGTTGGTATTATATTATAAAAAATATTTAAATAAAAAATCATAACATAAAATATTAATTATATATATACATGTATTTATACTCTAATTAAAGACATGTTTGACAATATCTATGCTTTTGAAAACCTAATAAATAAGTCAAGCAGAAGAATTGTATGACAACAAATAAATAAATTATAAAAGCTTAAAGTAATCGGTAAAAGTTATAAAATCTGGACTGAATAGAAAACGTATGTGAATTTATATTTTAGTTTTACTTTTTAAAATATGTAGTGTGGTTTGGTTTGGGTTGGTGAATTATTTCACTCAACCCAACCCAAACCAAACAAAACCACATTTAATCGGTTTGTCTAAAAGACAACCCGAACCACCCATTTTTTATATTTGTAATCGAACCAGTTCAAACTTTATGGATTAGGTTGGTCGGTTTGGTTTGGTTTGACAATTTTTTGCACACCCCTAATAAATATTCCTATAACTCTATTTGTGTATATTGTTAAATGAGTGCCATATACCTTGAAACCGCAAGAATTTATTAAATCCCACTTGGCTCTTGGTTTGGAAAAATAAATGTAATAAAATAATTTAAAAAGTTTTAACTTTTCATATCATGCAAAGAATAATAATTTAAAATCTTAATGACATTGAATACCTAAGAACTGTCGGAGATAATAACAATCATTATAGCCGAACGGTGATTTAATTAAAATCAAATTCATTTATAAGTAATTTGTTTTTTACATAAATTTATAGTTAAAGATTTTGAATTACATGTAAATATATAATTTAATATCGAGGCTCCCTCACAGCAACAAGTGGTGCTGTGAGGGTCAGCTTTTATATATTATATATATATATATATATATATATATATGAAAAATGGAATTTAATATATAGGATTTAATTCCAAATCTTCCACATGACGGCACATGTCGCTTTTAGGGTTCCATTTTACTATATTATATAGGGGCTGAGATCCCATGCTCATCTAATTTGTGCTAAACTTTTCAACGTCCAATGACATGTGTCATCCAAACAAATGAACAGTTATGATTAATTTGTCTTTTTTTTTTCTCTCTCTCCCTAACAAACGGCATCGTATCTCTCAAAACAAAAAAAACAAAAATTATTCTTCTTATTTGTTTCAGATTAAGCTCCATTAAATTCCAAAAAATAAAAAAATTCTAGAAAATAAGTAAATAAATAAACTAAGGAGATCATCCATCTTTACAATCCCAGATTCATCAACAACCAGAAACCAAAAAAAAAAAAAAAATTAAAATAACCATGGATTTCCCTTCTCTTTCCTTCATTTATCAGCAACCAACCAAACAAAAACCCATTTCACAAACCCTTAAACGAAATCCAATAAAAAAAAAAGAAAAAAAATAAAATAAAATAAAAAAGAACATTGATAGATCTTCATATCTTCATCAATGGAGAAATCGCACCACCACCCAAAAATGAAATCGCACTAGTCAAACCACCATCAAAATCCAAACACGAAATCGATGAAATCGCACCACCACAAAACCCGAAATCGCACCATTCAACCACCACAAAACCCAAACACGAAATTACATGAAATAGGAGAGAAAGAAGGCAGTGAGAAGATGGACCGGAGATCGGAAATGGAGGAGATTGATGGAGATGGATTCGCGGAGAGAGAGAGAGAGAGAGAGAGAGAGAGAGAGAGAGAGAGAGAGAGATGAACTAGATGTGAAAAGAAAGAGAAGATGAGGCGACTAAAGGAAATTGAACGCCATGTGAAGAGAAGACACATCGGTTTAGGTGTTGGTGTTGGTGGAAGATGATGATGATGACCGATGAGTGTGGTAGAGTGGTGTCTGGTGGTGTTATTATTTTATTTGTTTTTCTTAATAAATTTGCTAACTTTTTATGTTTGGAAAGATTTTATTTTCTGGTTTGTGTATTGTAATTCAATTTGTGTTTGTGAAAAATGAAGATTAATGATATGTTATTTTTTTTTTTTAAAAATAATTCATTAAATCTATATTATGAATCAAACAAGAAGAAAAAAAATGTTTGAGGTGATGAGTCCTTTTTTCAATTTTTTTTGATTGGATTTCGTTTATAGGTCTGTGAAATGGGTTTTTGTTTTGTTGGTTGCTAATAAAATTAAGAAAAGAAAAGGGAAATCCTTGGTTATTATTATTATCATTTTTTGGTTTCTGGGTGGTGTTGAATATGAGATTGAAAAGATGGATGATCTCCTTAGTTCATTTATTTATTTATATTCTGGAATTTTTTATTATTTTTTGTTGGAATTTAATGGAGCTTGATCTGAAACAAATAAGAAGATTTTTTGTTTTTTGTTTTTTGTTTTTCTTGTTTTTTTTTGTTTTTTGTTTTGTTTTGAGAGATACAATGTCGTTTGTTAGGCGGAGAGAGAAAAAAATAAGACAAATTAATCATAACCGTTTACTTGTTTAGATGCTACATGTCACTGGATGTTGAAAAGCTGAGTATAAATTAGATGAGCAGAGGATCTCAGTCCATTAAATAGATATAGATATAAGGTATAAAGTTTAATAATAATAATAATAGGAAAACAATGGTTAATACTTTAGATTCATTGTATTATTATTGTACCTATTTAATAATAATAATAAAAATAATAAAAGCAATGAATAGCAAATATAGAAATAAATATATAGAATTTAATTTTAAATCTTTTACACGATGACATGTGTTACCTTTAGGTTCCATTTTACTATAATTTTAAATCTCTCACACGATGACAGTTGTCGCCTTTTGATTCTATTTTACTATATTATTATATATTATATAGATATAGATAAAAATACATAACATCCGGTTTACAATTAACATAAAAAGTAAAAGCAGAAAATCTTTATAGAAAACTCACCATTAACTCCGGTTTAAATATCGCGAGAGACCAGCTTGTGTTAACCCCAGGACCCCAGTACAATATCATTGATGGTCTAGTAACAAAGCCATGTACATGAAAAAAAAAAAAAAAACAAACAAACAAACTTAAATGATTTAGTGCGGTGAACTCTATCGGATCCAATTGAAAATGTATACGCTACTCTTTTTGATTGATTGGAAATGCAACTTAAATTTGTTGAATAGGAGTGGTGTTGGAATCAAGCTAGCTACAAAAATGGGTTCAATTAAGTAGAATTATTGCCTAACAAGCAAATCCTAAACGAGAAGAAAGCAAACCAAAAACTAATTATTGTGAGTTGTGACAGTGAACATACCATGTTCATTGCTTTCTTCACTAACTTGATGTCATCCAAACTAACATTCCGGTGCACAATCCGTTTAGGGTCATGCTCATGATCAACTCCAGCAGATTCACCATTCAATGGATTCTTTGTGTCTTTCAAAAACAATAACTTTGCAACAAACACCAAAAGATCCATAATTGTATTCCAAATCAGTCTAATAGCCCACCAAATTGCCATAAAAAACCACCAAAACCCCCGCCCGCCACCATTTGAATCTTTACCTTTGTGTTCCGGAACACTAGGCAATGCATCGGGGTCTAACGTTTTCCGAGTACAAGCTAGGAGGAGAGAAATGAGAGATGCACCATCGCCCAACGAGTGGTGGATTCGAAAGACTTCGGTAGCCACTGCCTCCGAGGATTTAACATTGAGGAGGTGGAGTTCCCACAAGGGTTTTGAGAAATCCATTGGCATTGTGGTCATGTAGGAGATGTAGTCTTAAACAAATTGGTCCGGATTTTCCATTTCCGGATCTTAATCCGGAACAATAACATGGTCTTCTACATTCACAGTGGCACGAGTCCATTTCATCTTTGCTCCCTTTTTGTTGTCCATAACCTTTCTTGATCAGACAAATAAAAGAACTAAATTAATTAGCTACATCTAAAAAAATCTTGTCCATAATAATAATTTCGGAAATACTAGTGTAATGAAATACTAGTCGTGAGTTGTTTTTAGAGTACACGATTAAACATTATATTTTTTTGAAACCTCTAGGGGGAAAAATGATAATTTCATTTTATATAATCCATGTATTTAGTGGAGCTATTAGTGCAACTAGATATCAGTAAGCCCTGAATTTATTATAATTATTAAAAAAAAAAAAAAAAAAAAAGAAGATTTAAGTAAACCACCAAGAAAACCTAATCATGTGAGGCAATTTAAAAAAGCAATAGAAATTTAGAGTTCTCTCTTTTATCAATTGTGGGCATGTGATAAAGACTAAAATGTCCCAGTAATTGTTAAGTTTGATTAACGGAAGAATCTAAATGAGTTATTTTTAGAAATATAAGGACTGGTTTAATGAGAAATACAAATATAAGTAAAAAAAAAAAAAAAACTGACATTTCCAAGTACCCAGGGACTAAATTGTAAATCCCCTGTATATATAATAACAATACAATAACAAAAATGGTCAAAGACATAGAAGATAGGGCAATAAGTGACGAGGAGGGAGAAATAAATGAAATTGAAAGCAAAGGAGAAATGCACTAAACCATATGGAATGAAAGATGAGATCATTAAATTGGTTTGGTGAAAGTGAATCTGTACAAAATGTAAAAGAAGGTATCGTTTTCCATTTTAATAATAAAGCAAATCAAGTAGAGTGAAGCGAAATGTTGATCTCCTACCTCTGAAATTAAAAGATGAAAAAGCAATTAAAACAAACCAGTTTGCTGGAGAAACGAGGGTTCAATCCTTGTTTAATTACACTCGGATTAATACTTGTTTTGCACCCAATAATCGTGATTATATGACAATTTGACCATTGATTGATTCAGGTGATAAGATTTCAATTGGTTTTGGTGACTTATAAAGAAATTGAAAAAGTTCTTGTGGGCTTGTGGGCTTATGGCAATGTAAATATCATATCTACATTCTACAAGCATCAATTTTACATTGAATAAAAAAAAAACAGCTAATATTTCATTTACTTGATCAAGAAAGACAAAATCTGAAGTTGAACCACATACAAAGAAGCAAATTAAACTCCGCAGCCTGTAATAAACTTGAAGACCTTCTTGCCATAACCAAACCCAAGAGAATTGAAATCCTCTTGTTTTAGCTTCATTACAAGCCTCTGAAAAAGATAGCCATCCACTCGCATTGATTCTTTCAAAGCTTTTTGAATCACATAATTCCCATATCTGTCATTAGCAACTTGTACAATTCGATCACTGTTGACAAAATCATAAACTACATGTCCAATCAAATTCTCAAACTTGAGGATTTTTTCGACTACGTGACTTCCTTCTTTCTTCATCGAAACATCTACCAACTGCCCTTTAAGTGCCAAGCATACAAAATTCCCGTATGGATCATTCGAAAGAGATGCAGAATTTATGGAGATTAGATACAGAAGTTGTTTTCTTCGCGTACCCCTCATCTCGTCTATGAAATTTTTCATTGAGATACAACCCTGTTCGTGACAGGACACTCTGTCGAAATCCTCCAAGGCTGCTAAGTCTATGTTTTCGTTTTGATGATTTTTAAGGGTTTCTAGACAGTCTAGTATGATTGACAGTCCTGATTTGGTGATCATCATGTGCTTGAATAGTCTTTTTAAAGCTGAGGTGATGAGATCAATCAGTGGTGGTGGTGATTTTGATACAACTCTAATCAGCTGCTTGATTGAGCTCGAACCGTGCTTGTGGAGTGATGCCTTGAACAAGAAGTCATCTCGAGAGGTTATTTTGAGGGTAATCAATTGAAGATGATCATGGCTGCATGATTTGATTAGCCTGGCAAACACATGACGTCCGAATTGATCAGACATGACTTCAAAAATGCGAATGAAAAGTGCGTAAAAAATCCTGTCTACAATCCTGGAATCCATTAGAGATATCAATTGTTGAAGATATTGGGAGCCGATTTCTTCCGTTACAAGGAATAAAATTTCATGGGGATTGAAACTCATAAAAGTAGCAATTGTACTTTCATTAGCGTTTGAGGCTCCATTGTTGATCTCAAGATTGGAGAAAGAGAGCGAAAGGTTTCGACAGAAGCAGAGTAGGGAGTGACTTGAGAAACAGAAAAAGCTGACTTGTCCATAGAAATTAAAAAAATACTGTTGACAGGAGGAGGGGTGGTTGTAGATGATTTTCCAATGAGGAAATTGTAAGAAATCATTGAGTATATATAATAATATGATATTTATAAATTATAACTCATGTTTCCCTACAAATTATCACATATATATTTCAACACTTTTTACCAAATACCAACACAGTGGTGAAGCTAGGAATACAAAAACAATAAATATGGCAATTCGGAAAAGTGTCTTCTTTCTTGGGCACTCACAACTCAAACTTTGCCGAGATTATGGCAATTCGGTGGGCCTGCGAGCTTTGTATCTCCGAAAGGAACATAGAGGACAGAAAAATTACGATCGTCAACGACTCCAAAGTGGCGGTGTCATGGGTGAAAAGTGGAGATTTCGGCAGCATCGATCATGTTAATATTATTTATGATATTCATAGTATAATTGGTTTACGGGGAAATATGGACATCATCTTCAATCCTAGATCAACAAACTCGTTTGCGGATAGGGGTTCAAGCTTGATAGGGGCGTGGCCGGTTTTGGTCTTTGTCTTTAGTTGGGCTTGTCTGGTGTTGGCCTCCGTTGTGGGCTTTGTCTTTAGTCCCTTTTGAGCTGTGGGTATTGTCCCTCTTAGGCCATTTTTTGTTTTGCTGTACTGTTTCCCCGATTTTATTTGGGCTTTGTTTGGGTTTTTCTGTAATTGCTTGCTTCAGGGGCTTTTAGCCTTTTTGAATAAACTTTACTGTAAAATAAAAAAAAACATGAAATTAGATAAAAAATAATTAAAAATATTTATCTTTGTAAAAGGTCATATAAAATTATATAAAATTAATTTTAAATAAATTATCTATATAGTATCGGATACTGCCTACTTGTCTAGGGGTTTTTCTATAGTTTGTGATACTTTATCACATTTAGATCAGTCCATTTTATAAAAAAAGAAAAAAATTTGATAGATAAAATCATTTTAAATCAATTCAAAGAAAAGAAAAATAAAGTTTTTTTTTTTAAAAAAATATTTTATATTAAATTAATAAATTACTTTCATAAATAAATAAAATTATTTAAAATTAATTTGAAATAAAATAACATTTATATATATATATATATATATATATATTTTTTTTAAATCGTAACAAAAATGTCCTTGGTCTCTTCACTGACCTCTGCTACTCTGTATATAAACCCTTTCTGTCCTAAAAATTCGTTTATAGCTAACTCTCTGAGTCAGTAAGACGAATCGTAACTCGCTCGACAAAATCAAAATCCATGGCGATCATCTCCGATTTTCAAGAGGACGAGAAGCCAGTCTCCGACTCCTCGGCTTCGTCGTCGTCCTCCTCGCCGAAGACGACGACGTTTAGCGCAAGGTTCGACCCAACGAATCCGCTAGGGTTTCTAGAGAAGGTCTTCGAGTTCATGTCCAAGGAGTGCGACTTCCTCGCGATGGACTCGTCGGAGAAGCACATCGCGACGGTGCTGCGAGCTGTGAGGGAAAGGGGCAAGAAGAGGAAGACAGCAGAGGAGGAGGAGGAGGCGAAGGCGAAGAGCGTGAAGAAGGAGGCCGTGACGGAGGAGGACAAGAAGACTATCGAGGTCGAGAAAGCTCCGACGAAGCCGCAGTCGGATGCCAACGGGAACGAACCTAGAGGTTTTGATTTTGATTTTTAAATTTGATATTATTTTTTGACTGGTTCGATTAAGATCCTTAATTTTTCTTTTTAATTGTTGAAATTCGCTTTTGTGATTTACATTTAGTGTGAATAATGGATGATGATTGATTGTTTATTGTTTTCTTGGTATTTGTAGGAGGAAAGCTAGGAATAATGAAAACTTTTTGGTCGGTTTTGGGTTTTGATTTAAGTAGGATTTAATTATTAAATATATATGATTCAGAAAATGAAATTTATAATTGTGCTGAACAAGTGTTTGAGGAAAAGTTAATGTTGTTCGTGATTTGATGATTATGGAGTTTCTTTGCCCTTTAATAGTGTTAGATTAGATAATATATATGACCTAAAATTTTAGCATTTGTGTGTAATCAACCTTGGGAGTCAGGGAAGGTGCAGAGGCCTAGTGAGCTGCACAATTGTATGTAATGTTTCTCGAAAGCAAATCTTGATAATCAGGTGTGGGAGCTATTAGGTCCATAGATTAACAACAATGTTTGATGTCTAATGGTAACTACTTTGGAGTAGGTCATATGGATTGCATTGTTGCAAATTGCAATAATATGGTCAATTCACTGTCTTCTTGCTGTGTTGATCTTCAAATAAGTTGACGTTTTTAAAATTAATACTCTTAATGTTTGCCTTGCATGCCAAATTCAAATTCTAGATGAAGGATGTGTCATGTTTTATTCAAGTTATTCTTAAATCTGTTGGAGGTGTTATTATAATGTATTGATATGTTTCTTAACTTTGGTTTCTCTGCTTTTAAATAATTGGACAGCTCCAAATAATGGCAATGGTCTTGATATGGATAATTACTCTTGGACACAGACCCTGCAAGAGGTTTCTCTTAATGTCCCTGTTCCTCCTGGGACCAAAGCAAGGTTTGTAGTAGTTGAGATAAAAAAGGACCGTCTTAAAGTGGGTCTTAAGGGCCAGCCTCCAATAATTGATGTAAGTTATTTACTATTTCCATTTATTTGTTTTTTGTTACAGATATCATTTCTCTGATATTAGTTTTTATGCTAATTTTCTGACTTGTTTCACCTCTAATTATTTATTTTCAAATGTTTTCAGGGTGAACTTTGTCAACTCATCAAGCCTGATGATACCTATTGGAGCATAGGTATTGTACAACCACATTAGACATGTAAAAACATACTTATCGAACTTTGAATCTTGGGAATTAGAACTCTAGTGCACGACTGGAATAAAAATAGTGGGAAAGTTCTAGCAACATGGAAAAACAATTAATTTGTCAAAGGGTTTAATAATTTCTTGGATGCTTGCACTTTTTTTTTTTTAATAGAGTTTGATAATTATTTTGTGGTTTCACTTGTTTTAATTAAGAGTCATGGCGTAATTTATGAGTTGCTAATAATTGCATACTTGTTACAGAGGACCAGAAAACTATCTCCATTCTTTTGACCAAGCACAACCAGATGGAGTGGTGGAAATCTTTACTAAAAGGAGGTCCTGAAATTGACACCCAGAAAGTCGAACCTGAGAACAGCAAATTATCTGACCTGGATCCAGAAACAAGGAAGACAGTTGAAAAAATGATGGTAATTCATTCTTTTTCAAATACCATTTTCAACACTGTTATTTAAAATTTATTGTTACTAATTAATGGGTCAGACTATATCAACTTAAATTTCTGACTTCATTTTTTGACTTCAACACCACAACCATTAGATAAAAGAGCATATGATCACATGAGTGGTTGAGATATTGTAGTCAAAAAATTAAGTTAGAAATTTAAGTTGGTATAGTTTGACCCCTAATTAATAACCTGAATTTTTATTAATTTTTTTAACCTGTTGATTATATTATTTAAGAGATAACCATTAGGAAATTCAAACTAAGATCTAAGGGCACTGCATCATATATTTTATCTGTAGCAATAGAGATGTAGCCGTTTTTAAAGTTAATTAATTAAAATGATGGTTAGGTTCAGTGGTATGACATGTTTGCCCAAGAGTTTGCTATTCTAGTTCTCACAAGTTTGTGATGACCAAGTTATAGAGTGTGGTAGTAGACTAGTAGTCTATCTCATGAGTTTTGTGATGACCAAGATATAGAATCTGGTAGTAGTCTCCAATAGAAGCATATATAGCAAAGAAAATTTGAAGTTTTGGTAGATTTATGGATATAGAAAGAAAAAAACTATCATGAACTGTTGTGCCCATTTTGTTCATATTTGCAGAATCGTATCCCTTTGGTTTATAATTAAGATTCCTACCTATTTGCATCGTCTTTTGGTATTTTTGTTTGTTTAATATACTATCGTGATTTCCTAATGATCCCTGAGCGTATTGAAAAAATTGCATGTCTACAGTTTGATCAAAGGCAAAAGAACATGGGCCTGCCAACCAGTGATGAGATGCAAAAGCAGGAGATTCTAAAAAAGTTCATGTCTGAGGTGAACAATTTGCACATTTAACAGATTCTCTTTCTCGAAAATACTTTTTTGCAACCAAAATCATCTCCTTTTTACGTTTGACTTTGTGCAGCATCCGGAGATGGACTTCTCAAGGGCAAAGATCTCATAAACATAATGCTGCCAGCAAATTTCTTAGTATCATAATGTAGAATCAACTCTGAAGCTTTGTGGTGGATTTCGAATTTTGCTTGCTTAAGTAGTTGAATTTTGTCAACTAAAATTTTGGACAAATTTATCATTGGTCTATTTTTCTATGTTAAGGGTCTTTCTTTAGTGTATTTTTAAGGAAAAAAAAAAAAAGGGGTGTTGTAATATGTGACCTAGGCGACATTTTTAATTGAAATCTCTTTCTCCTGTTTTAACTAGTTTTAACTTTTAACTTGGAAAATTCTCAATATGGCAAAATTGTCTGCTCATCTTGTCACACAACTTAATTACGTTAGATTCCAATATTCCATCAACCTTGTGAACCTGTGAACTTGCTTGGTGGTCAAGACCGCAACTTTCTTTCGAAAGACAAAGGAAGGTTGGCAAACAAAGATTCCATCAACCTTGACATTTATTGTACTAAAAATAATCAAAAGTGTTAAAATTCACTCGTTCAGATGAAAATGAAATTAAAAAAAAGAATGAATTGATTAAAGTTTATAACATTAAAAAAAAAATTAAAAAAAAAATTAGGCTTTTAGGACTATTTACTTATTTAGAAATAAGGTTAAAATAAGGGAAATCGAAAAAATGAATTAAAAAAAGTTTCGGGGGAAATAGGGATGAAGAGATCTATCCCCATTTGTAAGTGGAGATGAAATTCATAATCATCCGTCCCGTTTTGGGGAAGATTTGTGGCTGACAGATCATAGGTGAAAAATATCATTGATGTGACATGATTATAGTAGAAAATGACTTTTTTTGCCAACAATTTTCCTTTATTTAGGATAATTAAATTAAAATTTCTTAATCTAATTAACTAACTATTAAATTAAATAAGAAAACATTAACTAATTATTAAATCTGATTTAATAACAAGATAAAGAATCAAAATCATCACTGTTGTTTTATTAAATATAAATTTAGTCCAATTATTTGATGAATTAATCATTTTAGTCCTTACTGCTTCATTGAGTATCAAAAAAGTCCCTAAGGTTTCAACTTACATCAAACAAGTCCTTTCGGGATATTTCCCATAATTTTTCTATTAAATTTTGCATACAATGCTTCTTTTGCCACTTATGAATAGGATGAAATGAATATAAAATTGAAAACAAATAAACGTTTTGTATTATAAAAAATAATATATGGAAATGAAGGAGGCTCCATGAGTGTCGACCTCCATTATTATTTTTTAATTGTTTTTATTTTATTCTAAATTATTATAAAATAATGTCAAAATTTAATTAATTTTTAATTAGTTTTTTATTTTTTATTCTCCAATTTTAATTTTTATTAGTTTTTAAATATATGCAAAATTTATTTATTATATTTTATATTCGTAAAATTTTTAATTTTATTGTCTTATGACATTTATTTATTTTTTATTTTTTAAAATATAATATTTACTTGATTAAGTAGTTTATATTCATTTTATGCCGGGCTCAAAAGGCATGGCTCATTAACAGGCCATGCTAAGGCCCAGCCTGTTAAGGCTTGTGGGGGCATGGCCCTAGCAGGCCAGGCTAGGTCGCTCGCTTGTTATTTATTTATTTATTTTTTCAGTTCAACTGCTTTATTTTTTTTTATAATTTTTTTTTTCATATTTTATTTATTTATTTAGTTAAAAATTATTTATTTTTTCATATTTTAAATTAAAAATTTATTTATTATTTTAACTTATGTATTTTAATTTTTAAGTTAAAAATTTATTTCTTATTTTATTTTAAGTTAAAAATTTATTACTTCTTTATTTTAGTCTAATGAGTAATGAAATAAAATGTAAGAAATAGATTAAAATATATTGTATTTATTACTAAAATTATTCAAAGAACAAATAAAATCATAAAGATTAATAATTAAGAAAGAGCTGAATTTTATTTACTTATTCACATTTCAGTTTACATGATTTGTGACCTCGTTAAAAACCTTACCAAGAAAAACCCAATAAAATAAAAATTGAATAAGGGAAAATGAGTGCAATCGAATTACAAAAATACAAATACATGTATAATTAAAAATTTTAAATTAAGTCTTCAGTTCTGCTGGTTACTATCGGAACCGGAAGCCTCATTGAAGTATATGTTAGAAAAACTTTGAATTAGTTCTTCATTCACCGGTTGATGTTGAATGCATGTTCTGAACAAAAAGTGGACACAAGGATGACGAGTTTGTCCCGTTCTAGTTGGGACAATACTGCATAACCCTCGGTATGGTTCCTCTACCACAATATCAGATCAAATTCTTCGAAGTCCCCTTGATAGGCTGCTTCGAACTTAGTTTCAAAGAAAGTGTTCAGTTTCGCTATGTTGAGATGATGAAGATAAAGATGAAGACTCTTGGTTGCAACTTATAGGTTAGGATTCTCCAACTTCTTTTCATCGGGTGGGTGTTCGTTTACTGTTACGTGTTTCTACCATCAAACTTGCGCTCATAAAGACGATAAACTTCGAACAACTTGAATTGCGGGTTAGTAAAGTATTGAGTAAGATCTAAATCCAAGTAAGGACCAATAAACTCAAGAAAAGTTTTTAAACCATTTAATTTAATTGTAGGATCTACTATATAACCTAAGGTATAAGGTAAAGGAAATTCAAACCAGTAGTTTTGAAATTTCAAACCAGTGCTTAAGATGGGATCATCTCTATGAGAGTACAAAATTTCAGACATTTCTAAAAATGTAAGAGGAGATATAGGGTAATAGACCCTGGAAAGAAGTACAGTTGAATCGTAAAAAATCTTTAAAAATTTAATAAAAAATATCTGCCACATACCAATTGTCCTCGCTTAAGGATGGACCACCCACTAGGGCTATTTCCATATTATAATAACCTGTAATTTCAGTAGAATAATAAATAGAACTTTGCAACATTAAATAAGTGGAGTTCCACCGTATCGACATATTTGTTTGGAACCTCCTGGACTGTTTGTTTGTATAGTATCTGGAAAATGTTTTCACTCTTTGATTAGATTCACTGATATAAGAAATGACATCTCTGATGCGATTTATATGACTGTTTACAATCTTCAAATATGATTTAACATCGATTTTTGCCTTATCCACCTCAATGCCTTTACGTGAGATTATGTGTCCTAACACTATCCCTTCCGTCACCATGAAGTGACTCTTTTCCCATTTAACACCAAATGAGCTTGCTTGCATATTGCTACTGCTGAAATCAGGTTCCTCAAACAATCACCAAACGAATTTCCCATCACTGAGAAATCATCCATGAAGATCTCTATGATTCCTTCCACCATATCCGAAAATATAGATGTCATGCACCTTTGAAACATTCTTGGTGCATTACATAGCCCAAATGGCATTCCTCTGTAGGTGAATGTGCCAAAAGGACACGTGAATGTGGTCTTTTCTTAGTCTTCTAGAGCAATAGCAATCTGATTGTACCCGGAGTACTAGTCCAAAAAGCAGTATTGACTATGGCCTGCCAGACGTTCCAACATCTGGTCAATGAATGGCAGCGGAAAATGATCCTTTGTGGTGGCTGTGTTGAGTTTCCTGTAATCTATGCATACTCGCCAACCTGTCTGAACCCTCTGAGGTACCAACACGTTGTCTTCATTTTTCACCACAGTTAACCTAGACTTCTTCGGTACTACATGAATAGGGCTAACCCACATCCTATCTGAAATGGAGTAAATGATCCCATTTTCTAACAACTTAAGAACCTTCTTCTTAACTACCTCCTTCATAATTGGATTAAGTCTCTTTTGACTCTCTATAGTCAGCTTGGAACCATCCTCAAGAAATATCTTATACATGCAAGTGGTGGGGCTAATTCCCTTTAAGTCATCCAACGACCGCCCGATTGCCTCTCTGTAGTATCTCAAGACGTTGATCAATTCATTTTCTTCTTCAGGTTACAAGTCTGATGCAATAATAACCGGAAGTGTCTCGTTACTCACTAGAAATGCGTACTTCAAGGTAGATGGAAGTGGTTTAAACTTGAAACTAGGAGAGGGAATGGTATGTGGTCCCATAGAATGTGCTCCCCAGTTTCCTCTTCTTCCACTGTGGCGTTAGCCCAAACTAACATCTTTACCCAATCTGTCTCTTGACCCTCTTCTATCACATAATCTTCATAAGCCATAGAGTCAAGGATGTTCCTATCAGAGAATCCACAGACCAACACATCTTCGATGGCGTTTTCCATATCCCTAGATTAAACAAATAGATACTGTATATACTATATGTTAGCAAGATTACTGGAACTAGTGAACACTACTATCTATGTTAAGTATCCTAATTACTACTACACAATTTACTTGAAGTGTGTGTGTGTCATGATGCCCATATCTTGTCATTGTCATACCTTACTTAAGACACAAGTTAAAATACAAATTAATAACACCATCCACGCCTCAAATATACCATTTCACTTCATCAAGAATCATATTGTATTACTCATCTTATCATTATAAACCAAGTTATCAACCTAACATGCAATTACCTCTAAATGCAACTTTTAGACTTGACCTCATATTTCTCAAAGTTCTTAGCAACATAGCATCACCATATTCTCAAGAATCAAAGAAGATATAGAAGGAGAGAAGAGTTGCAACTAAGTCAAAGATATGAGTTCTTAGGAGTACCTTGTACGAAAGTCTAGAAGAAAAGTTTTGAGAAATGAGAGCAACCTTGTAGAATTTGAAAATCAGATCCAAGAAGGTTGCTTTTTACCTCTTTTAACTGATTTAGGCTTCTCTGTGGCTTTGCTTGTGCAAATGTTCCAGCGGGATGAACTCGCGGGATTATTCCTCTAAAGTCTCACAGGTTTAGGGTTTTCTGATCCATGACGTGTTTCTCTCCAGTCAACTTTTACGGGCCTTTGCTTGAATTCCGGCGGGTTAGGGTCATTTAGACCCGCGGCTTAAGTCCCTTTGACTAAAGTCGCTAGGATCATCTTAAAATGCCCACTGGTTTCTTCTTCTTCCTGGCGACTTCCTTCCTTCCTTCCATTCAAGTCTCGCGGATCAAGACAAGATGTCTCTGCATCTTTGTTCCATCTGGTTGGTGGCTAATGTTCCGCAATTCCTGAGGTCGCGATAAGCATAGCCTCCCTTGAATTTAATGCCTACAAATCCTACACAAATGCATTTCACACAACATACAAATCCCTAGCTCAATGCTAGGGAAATCACACAACCAGTGATAACATTTCATAATTAGCATCCAAGCTTATGAGTCAAATGACCTCCATACCTATCTAATTGTTCTTAAATAATAATTATAAACAAAACAAAATGATTAATTTATACAAAACTCCCTGGGTCCTGCTCCTTGAGAGTGTACCCACTTATTGAACTAGTAATGGCATAGGCCTGCTCGTGTATTGGGGCCTTACCCTTGTCTTACTGCCCATTTGCCTCCATCACCTGTCCTAACTGAATTGACAACTTCTTCAGTGACGCTTTTATACCCATTATTCAGTGGTCCATTTCCTATTGATAAAATTGTGGGGGGTTGTGATTGTTCCATTGGCTTGAACTTCTAGCACCTTACTGACCTTGATACTGACTTCGGTAGTTGTTTCCACCCTATGATTGGTTCTGATCGTTCCTAGGTTGCTGATAGGCATTGTTACTGTTTCTCTGCCTTCCTTGATTCCACTAGTACATGGCTTGAGCCTCTACCTTTGAATAAACATCTCTCTGGGATGTGTAAACATCTGCTCCATGACCAATCATTCCACATGCTTGGCACACCTTCACCTGCTCATTCTGTTCCCTCTATTGACTAACCATCATTGCCTTGACATTGTTAAACAGTGTCTCCATTTGCATGGCCAAATGTGCACTTCCACTATGGCTTCCTTTGTACTCCTCTATTGGGAATTCTATCCCAACATTTCATACTTGTTGAAAACAAAGTCTGCGGTGCATTCTCTCATCGCTCCACCACATGTATAGTCAATGATCGCCTGCGTGAGTCCTGTAAGAACATCATAAAAGGATTGCACCTGCGACTGAAGTGTGAAATCGTGGTGTAGGCACTATGCTAGAAGAAGCTTGAACCTCTCCCATGATTCATGTAATGCTTCTTCTTTTTCCTCTTGGAAGTTTGCAATCATTCCCTTTATTTCTTTGGTTTTCCAGGAAGGGAAGAATTTGGAGAAGAATTTCCGCTCCGGCTTAGCCCATGTAGTGAGAGTCCCTGATGGCAAGGCCATGAGCCACTTCTTGGCACGGTCCTTCATGCAATATGAAAAACAGCGCATTCTTAGTAAATCCTCCGTTAACCGGCCCAATGGTATTATGGTGATAGCATTGTAGTATTATTTCATAAACTGAAGCGCGTCTTCATTAGGCTTCCCAAAATAGGTTGGCAGGATGTTGTAATGTAAGTTCTTCAGCTCATAGTCCTGTTGAGTAGCATTCAAGGCTATAGCTGAAGGATGTGCCCCCACAGTGGGCAATGAGAATTCTTTCATGCATCATATATCCTCCATCGAGTTCACAGCAATGATTTTGCACAAAATTCAAGAAAAGTAACGGAGATCAATTAGGGAAAAGACAAATGTTATACTGAAGTATGACTAAAAAGTATTGTAATTCTAAAATTTATCTAACGATTCTACTTCTAAATCTAAACTAACGCACTACTGATTCCTCGGCAGTGGCGCCATAAATCTTGACGTCTCGAACTGGTTCTACAAAACTGCATTATTCGACGTCGATTATACTAGAGGTTAAAACCCTTTGCAACTGCACAAGTCGTAAACGAGTATAGTGTGCAAGAGTAAGGGTGTCGTTCCCACAGAAAACTGGAGTGATTAGTTAATAGAAGATCTAGTTAGTTATTACGAGTCTAAACTAATTCAATTCTTAATGATTCAAGATTAATAGGCTAAAGATGCTAGGCGAGATATGAAATTCGCAATGATGCTCCACCAAGTAGTCACTCTTATGCCTCTTAGAACCTAATCACTATGGTTAGTCCCTTTTATAATTAAGAACAATCAACAACCCACTCGAATATTCTCTAAAGACTTAGATGAACATTAAGTGAGATTTTGGTTAGAACTTGATTGAGAGTATGAGCCTAAGGATATCACCATTAATCACACACTCTACTAATGAGTTATTAGAGTTAATACCTAATTCAAAAGTTATGAATAAGGCATTTCATCAACTCTTAATTAACTCATCAATACATGCTTTTTAAAGATCTATAAGAAACATGTTATGATTTCATCAATGATCAATTAAAACATTCATCAAACAAGTGATTTATACCAATAATAGTGATAGTAAGGTGGAAACATCATTACTTTCATAAATCCTCCAACATAAGTGGGTTAGTTACACATGATCACTAAGAATAGCCTAAGTATGAAGAAAAAGAAAAAAATACAACCCTTGAAGACTTGATAGCTTCCAAGGAAGAAATAACACCCTTCTTCACAGCAAATACAAGTCAAGATGATCACTAGCAACTCTCAAGAATGATTTCTAACTAAGTAATCTAAGACAAAATCATAAACCTTGATTTTCTTTACTAATAGGGAGAGTCTCTAATTACTATCTAAAACTCTCACTTGTGTTTCTTCCATCAGAAAAACTGCCTCCTTGTGGCATTGGTTTGAAGTTAGGCATGGGAAAAACCAGAATTGCCCCCCCATACGCATCGTTTGCGATTTTCTCCTGCGGTTTCAATCTCGCGGACATATCCCACGGGGTCTTCCTTCAACACCTCCGAAGCTTTAGATCTATAGTCTCGCAGGTTATATCTCACGGGTATGAACCAGTGGGCTTGTGCACAATCTTCCGCGGTTTCACCTTCTTCTGCCCAGCTGCTTGTTTCTCGTGGAATGAACCCGCAGAACAACTTCCCGTGAGATAAGGTCTTCTGTTTGGCGGGACATGTCTCGCTGTTGATTCTCGTGACTTTGTGCCGCAGGTTATGTCTTGCAAGGTCATTCTTTCATGGTTTTTTCTCCTCTTTTGACATCTTTTCTCCAACTTTTATACAAACACCTTCCTAACGGCATATTTCCT
Source organism: Acer negundo (assembly GCA_035582765.1). Classification (NCBI taxonomy): domain Eukaryota; kingdom Viridiplantae; phylum Streptophyta; class Magnoliopsida; order Sapindales; family Sapindaceae; genus Acer; species Acer negundo. The sequence continues at coordinate 21,161,641 of CM069235.1, read as the reverse complement.
GAACTTAACCAAAACACAAGTTATATACACAAAAATGCTCGGAAACGAGCACAAAAGGTAGGCAAAGGAAGTGCTAAATGTGAACATTTGGAGTGCGATCATTGGCCATGCCGACACCACTACTAAAGTACCCCCAAAATCCTCTCTCTTTTATTTTCTTTAGAACTGAAACATAAACAAAACAGAATATAACTCAATTTTTTATTTTTCACTTTCCAGGTTTCACCTTACATCCTTCCATTCCATATCTCCTCCAAAATTGCCTTTATCTTCTTCTTGAGCTCACACGGTTTTTTCATATTGTACCAATTCAGATATGTTCCAGCTTTTTAATTACTTTTGATATATATTTTTAAAAATTATTTTTTATTTGATGTGTTTTTGTTCTTGAAATTGATTTGTGTTTTTGTGTTTGTGTGTTTGTTAGGTGTGATGAAGATGAAGATGAACTTGAGAAGAATGGATGGATTTGTGAAGATGAAAATAAAGATAAAGATGGATTTTATTTTTTTAATTTTTAATTTTTTTAAACGCTAAAAGTGGAGTTGAACATTTCGATAAAGGTTGTTTTTGTTTTTAATTTTTTAATTATTTTAATGGATAAGTATAAATAATAAATAGTGTTAACCAAAAAGTTGGCAATCTCTCTAAAGAAGCATTTTCTTCGATAAAGAGGGCCCGATACCAGAAGGGACCCAGTCCATTAAAGATCCGATCCCAAGAGGGACCTAGTCCCTCATTGAGCAAACTTTGACCACCACACCAACAAGATCTCATAAGGATCCGGTAATAGTTAGTATCTGTCCTTTAGAGATATCGGGTCACCACCATTGAACTCGGTCCAGCACCTAGAAATCCATGGTTGGCAAGCGCGATGGAGCAGCCTTGATCCACTCCTAGCATTAGGGAGCGCTTATGACCGCGACCAAGCCTTCAAGTGTCCTAAGGAACCTTCTAGAATGACCCAAATGCCTCCACTAAGCATCGGCCTAGTTAGCCCTAAAAACGAAGTCACATGGAGGAAAAGAGAGGCAGGGCAACCTACAAAGGGAGCCTAGGCAATTAATGTTGGGACAACATGCATGAAGAGGGAAAGATAGAGGACTAACAGATGAGATCCCACAACAGCCACACTCTACCAATGGTCAGATTTCATCCCACCTAAGCCTTACCCAATGTTAACTATGTCATTCACGAAGAAGAAAGCTATGTTTTCCCAACAAAATGGATGCATGGAGCCTTTTATTTGAAGAAGGAAACTGTGGAGAAGAGCGATTGATAGTGTGCAGCGGGACAGTCGCTGACGCTGTCCCCTGCTGGACAGAATAGTGACAGCAACGTCTCTCGTCAACTAGGAGTGTTTCCATCCAATCCAAGCGACTTGAATAGCCACCAAAGCACCATATCAACCCCATTAGTGTAGGGCATAGGTGGAGCAATCACATTATCCACTAGCCCGATTCAAAGTAGTAATGAGGATCTACTGGCTATCCTTCAACCTGGGAAGTATGGCCCTCACCTACCAAGACAAGCGCCAGATTAACAGGAAAGCTTGGGTGGCCCCATCCTAGCCCTCCTAGTCATGCCATATCAGCACCTAACCTAATGGGACGGTAGGGATCAAGCTTGGCCTTTCCAGCCTAAAGGGATATCCCTCACCTACCACAAAGAGGCCACCCTATAAATACCCTAACTCAAGAAGAGTAAAGGGTTGGAACTTCAAGAAAAAACCAAAAAGAGAATGCTACTTGGCTACTACCCTCCTATAACATTCAAGCTTCATACTGTCTATCCTACTTGGCTACTACTGTCCTATAGCAAGCTTCATATTGTCCATCTTACTTGGCTACTACACTCCTATACAAAGCTCCATATCGCTTATCCTACTTGGCTACCATCTTCCCCCACTTGTCTCCACTTAGGTCGTATTTTGGAAAATGTATACGCTTAAAAGTAATGTATTATATATCCCGCTTTTATGATCAATAAAAGGGACCACATATTTAACTGAATATCCTTAACCCCTACCCCCCTGAGCATTTTAGGATTGGTCCTAGATTTCAGCATCAGTCCTTGGTAACCGGACCAAGAGAACCCCGGTACCAACCATCGATCGCACCGGGCTAACGCCCTACCCAGTCTGGATCAACTGCGGTGCATCCGTACGCCATGGTCAACTAGTGTCTCGAGAATCCCCATCGGATTTTTAGGATAACAAATAGTAAATATAAATATTGGATGACATGGTAGGGGTAAAATCGACTTTTTATAGATTTGGTTGGTCAATAGTTAAATATAACGGATTGACTTTAACGACAGGGTATCTTTGTGTTTAATTTATGAACTTACCGATATTTTGCCTTAATGGAAAAATTCAGGGCATTTAATGCAATGAACCCTATTCAATTAACATTTACAATTGAAAGTACCAAACTATCGTTTTATACTAACATCAAACTTAAATTTCACTGTCCAAAGGGATGATTTTGAATCAAATTGAAATAAGAATTTTTATAATTTTAACAAGGAAGTACGAGGATTTGTTTGATGCAAGTTAAACATGAGAGATTAAATTGATAGTTATTGAAACAAGGATGATGGTGAAATTTTCAATACAAACCAAGCTAACATAATCATGGGCAAATTGCACATATTAGCGGTTAGCCTACCATTTTCTACTTTTACTTAATATTTAATTTATGTCTTTAATTGCACAAACACCCCTGAGCACAAATATACCCTACCATTTTCCATTATGACTTAATATTTAACTAATGTCTTTAATTATACAAAAACCCTTGAGCACAAATATACCCTACCTTTTTCCATTATGACTAAATATTCAACTAATGACTTTTAATTGCACAAACGTCCCGTACCGTAAGTTAAATCCGTTAAAGATGGCGGTTGGCCGAAATATTTTTATGAAAACTCTTAAATTGCCCCTGCTTTATACTAAAAAGTTTTAATTGCCCTCTACTCTTAACACAATCAATTTTAAACTAATACAAAAAAAATATAATCCTTTTTAATAAAAAAAATTTAAAGGAAAAAGATTCATTGTAGTTTCAGAGCATCGATTTAAGCAATAATAGGCAGCATGGCTCAATTAAAAATTAAATCTTTGAATTTGTGAATCTCACTATCGCAGACTTTTTTCAAACAAATTAAGGAGCTTGAAAACCTTAAACATCTATATCTTTCTCATAACACACTATGATTCAAAGGCAGCTCTCCCTTTGAAGCCATTCTTACAACTCAAAAATCAAAACAACTTAAGGCTGACAACAACCCATCCATGGCCAGATGCTTAATTGGACCCGTCCAAATTTCTTCATTTCTCAAATCCAGTGGCAAATATGATCAATGAACAGATTTTCTTGAACAAATGGATTTTATGGAAGCATTCCTGACACATATGAAGACCCTTAACTTCAAGGGCCAATTGTACAGAGCTTGAGGTTCTACATCAAGTTAAATGATACCTGGGGGGTCTGAAGCTGAAGAACAAGTGATGGTGACAGTAAAAGTGTACGAGTTTCAACTGGAGAAACTTGTGCTGCCATCATAATCATAGATCAATTGGAAAGCAGAAAGCTACTCTCACAATTTGATTCCTTTCATAACAATTTCTATTTATCAAACTTATTCAGACCTCTCTAGATTTTATATGGCTGCAAAGTAGCAACCATTCCACAATTACAGAGATCAAATATTTGCAAGATTCCATTAAGTCTCTCAACTGACAAATATTTCACTGATTTTTATCATTCCAACAGCAGCCTAAGGACAATCAAAATAACAAATGTTTCTAAAGAGAATGCAAGGGTTAAGCTTTTTCACTATTTTGATAAATGGTGTCAGGTGACAACGAATTTACACAAAATGGATGAAGCCAATCAGATGGCAGACCTATTGCTTTTATTACGCATGAAAATCTGTAATAATAATAAAAAAAAAATACGAAAAGAAAAATATACTTTCCTTCCCTGATAAAAGCTACGAATTTCGGTATAAGAACTGTGAGATCCCGCAGGCAAGGGGATTTGGGTTAGTGCTCCTTGTGGAGAAACAATGACTTTGCTGTATGTGTATCCTAATTCATGAATTTCCGACAGTTTGGCGCTTTACATAGACAAGGGACTTTGAATTCTTCAGGCTCATCAGGATCAAACAAATAATCATACCTGTACGAGGAAACAAGGCAATATACATTACAACTAAAACTTCTTAGACAAAACTGCAAGGGCATGAAGAAAACAGAGAGAGAGAGAGAGAGATACGTTAGCTCGTCACCAGCAGATACATTAGTCTTTGCGATGAGGACAATCCGACTCTCATCATCACCCACACTCATTATTCTTGCATAGCAGTTGGGCATACACTATCAATCAAGGTCAACATAGTAGGGATTATTTACGAACCCATAAAGAAGGCAGGTAATGCACAACAAGGCAGAATCCTGAAACTTTAATATGCATAACTTACAGAATGATTGATTAAACGTGCTATGTTCCCTTTGTCCGTAGCATCCACCACTACCTCTTCACTGATCTTGAACAGCTGTAAGAAAAAATCTTGTCACCATCTAGCTATTAAGAGGAAAAGGAAAGAACAAGAGCAAGGAGAAAAAAAAATATGACAGGAAACAGTAAAATCCATATCCAATCCAGGCCAATTAGAACAAACATTACATTTAGATGGGAGTATCATGTTAACAACTCCGAGTTTAACCCAACACTGAGATTCTGTCATTCTAATTTAACGAGTAGCATTTGCAGACCATAAGAGCAAAGGAAAAGTTAACTTACATAGCAGTCTTTCCCTTCTAATCTATAGCGTGCCTCTCTTAGATCTGCGATACTGCCCCGCACCTGTTCCCCACGGTACTCAAGAACCTGAAGAAACGTACACATCTGTTATTATGTTTAAAGAGTACCTCAATCATTACTTCATTAGAAAATGACAACATACAAATTATCTGTTCGTTCACATGCATACTTTGCCTCTTCCTGAATAAACCAATTAACTTTAAATACATTGCAGATTGTTCATACTGACGCTACTATCATTCATGAGAATTTCATTCAATAACAAGGATCATTTCTAGCATTCAAATTCCAACATCATTTTTGATAGCCAAAACCTTTCTGCAATGAGTGCATCAGATCATTTGAGTGCTACAATAACACCATGAAAGAATTTCATTTCCATTGCACTTTAAAAAAGACACCATAGTCTACGGATCTTCATGTATCTGTGGGAAACATATCCTAGAGAAAATTCCTCAACCTTAAGCAAAATTCCTACTATCAAGAACAGTATTTGATGGAGTCTTTAACTCACCATTTCACCTTCTTGAATATTTCTACGTGCAAAGAGGCCCCAGCCATGTATTCCAGATTTACCAAAGCAAACTCGGTCATGCTCGGTTCTCTGCAGTAGAATATGTATTCCAGTAAAATAATTAAAAAGACAACCCAAAAAGTTAAATATTAAAAAAATAACTAAAAAGATTTTGTGATTTGCCTGTAAGTTGTGAAGACGTTCACGGAAAGAAGAAAAACTTTTACTCTCCTCTACTACCTGTCAAGGGGAAAGAAAATAGAAAACACCCAATATTCTATTAGATCCTGAACAAAGGAAGAGAAAAAAGAAAGCAAATCCATCAAATACAAGGAAATAAATTTACTCTGTATGTATTCAAGCTTTTTATTGTGCCTGAGGCATGATGGCAAGGTCCCATCACTTGGTGGGCAATAGCTTCTTCTTCTGCTCTCTAGAAAACATTAAAAAAAATGGAAGTGAAAAGACCGATGAAGAAGAAAAGGAGGTGTTCTGTCATAGTAAAACAGACCTTTTCAAATCATACAAAGAAAAAAAAATTGACAGAGTAATAAGTTAAAACATACAAAGATGAAAAAATGTGGCATTTCATGAATGATATTTTTATGTGTTTTTTTATTTATTTTTATTTTATTACAATAAGGAAAACCATATTAATCTTCCCGTCTTATTTACATCGTCTCACATTTGTAAATATATTTTGATAAACATTCATCTTCTGACTCAGACAATGCCTAAAAGATAGTTTCATTTCAACACTGATTACTTTTAGTTACAAAGAACCAAACAAACTTAAGATAATTTTTGATAGGTCATTTTCAAGCCTGACCGTCCCCAGCCTCCCACAGAGAGAAGGAAATAAATAAATAAATAATACACACCCACACAAATAAGAAAACAAGAGCATCTTTCATCTACAACTCACACACGCATGAAGCAGTAAATAGTTTCTGAGAATAAGTTATTCAAAGAAATCAACCATCTGGTATTCTGTTGAAGCAAAACAGAAGGATAGAAATACTGAGGTAAAATGAAACAGATATAAAAATGTAAGGCACCTTCTTGTTATTTTTCAATCTCTTATATACTCTGCACCTCGCTGCAGAAAATGGTTCATTTTCAGTAGATTCTGTTGTAGAAACCTCTTCAAGTTTTGTTCTGTTAGATGAAATAAGCCTTGAACCAGCCCTCTTCTTATTTTGCATAAGGCTTTTGGCAGAAAAAACACCTAAAGGGGTTTGGATAATTAAAACAGTATCTGGATTTGGGGCCCTGCAACAAAAACCAAACCATGAAGATAATAAACAACAAACAACACTTGTATAACAGCATGTATGTATGTGCATGTGTGTGTGTGTGTGAGAGAGAGAGAGAGAGGCCTTAAAATAAATAAATAATAAGCTTCTTGAATTTGTACTAGTACAAATTACTAAAAGCAAACAAAAGAGAAAAATTTGTACAAATTCAAGAAGCTTATTTTTCCACATAAGGTGCCACCTTAACCTTACCTTACATAAAGTTATGAACAGGAAGTCTTGAACGTCCTTGTTAGAGTCTCACAAAACTCGCCAAGATTTTAATATGAGTGATCAAGACTATAACAAGAATGATTAAGACTTCCCGCACATCACTTATTTCAGGGATCCCACACTTGTGTAGACACACTCACCACCTTTCCAAACAAGTGAAAATGTTTGTGTGTAAAGCAATTCTCTGTAGAAGTTAATGCTTACCTGTGATAAGCGCAATAGGATACCATTTTTGTAATCTGTCTTCCATTTTTCTCCAAGGAATGCAACTGCAATATAGAGCAGAGACGAATACAGTAAATAATAACAGAGGAATCAGAAATCCGAATATAGGCAAAATGCAGGCAACTACTCAACTGTTATTTGAACCAAAATCTGAAGGTTGACAAAAGCCTAAAAATAAGTAATGTTTCAAAACTCTGCTGAGGCGGCTGCCTTGAGGCGCACCTCACCCAGCCTCAGCCCTCCACCGCTTGTATAAATTAGATCAAGGGCATTTTTGTCTAAATCAAAAATTAATTTAATAAACCCTAAAACATCCATCCACAGCCCCCCACTCATTTCATTCAGCCCCTCACACCCAAACATCACCTCACACTCGACCAAATGCCTCACAGCCTCCGAAAGGTATTCATTTATCTAGAAGATAATAAACAACAAACAACACTTGTATAACAGTATGTATGTATGTGCATGTGTGTGTGTGTGAGAGAGAGAGAGAGAGAGAGGCCTTAAAATAAATAAATAATAAGCTTCTTGAATTTGTACTAGTACAAACTACTAAAAGCAAACAAAAGAGAAAATTTTGTACAAATTCAAGAAGCTTATTTTTCCACATAAGGTGCCACCTTAACCTTACCTTACATAAAGTTATCAACGGGAAGTCTTGAACGTCCTTGTTAGAGTCTCACAAAACTTGCCAAGATTCTAATATGAGTGATCAAGACTATAACAAGAATGATTAAGACTTCCCGCACATAACTTATTTCAGGGATCCCACACTTGTGTAGACACACTCACAACCTTTCCAAACAAGTGAAAATGTTTGTGTGTAAAGCAATTCAATGAAAATGTTTATTATCTATCATTGATGTTGATTGTGGACCTTTTAGTTAATGTTATGGATGATACAGTTTTTTAGTTTTGTGTTTTTCATTTTTTTGCATTATTTAATATTTGAAAATCGAGGCAGCCGCCTCCACTCACTAGGACAAACCAACTCCAACCGCCTCACATTTTTTAAAACATTGGAAATAAGTGCATCACACACAAATGTTCACATTATTGTGCACCGATATAACTTCATCAGTGCGTTAGATATGGACCATTAGATTTACATACTTTGACTCAAAGTGACACTTGTCAAAGCTTCTCCATAATTACTGGTTCACATACATTAGTATACATTAGTACTGATGTAGGTGTGTACCGATGTGAATAAGACTGTATATATATATATATAATACTTCTCTAATCAGGACTGTCCTAACTTTATAATTTCAAGACGTCCAACCGCAGCCACACTTTCACAGTGGGCCCATAACCCCACATTCACATATACCACACCCAATATAAATGTGCGGTTGTGGTTGAACGTCCTTAACTTATAATTTCAGGACGTCCTTACTGGAAAATCACCCTATTTATATATATATATTGGCAACCATTTGAAACAATCCCAATCCCCTCATATTATTGATGTTCACAAAATAAATCCCACCATCATTGTATTATGGGCTTATCTACACCATAACTATCTTTTATTCATGAAGAATTTCAGGGCAGATCATGTAATCATCCCGACTGAGACTATGAGAATTACAAGGAAAAAACAAGCTTAGAAACCAAAGAAGTATAAACAAGATTTCATATTGATATGGGGCCCCCATAATATCCTCAGTAATCAAGTTCAGGAAATCCTGGTCAATTTATTGAGTCAAGGATAACACAGGCAATGTCGCAACCAATCACTTTCTTTCTATATTGGCCTTCAAGCCACAAGCAGATCAATGTACTAATGCAGATAAGAAATCCAAATGTATATGTCATGCTATAAAAGAAGCACCAGACAAACTAAATTATGATCTACATATTTAAAAATAAAATCAAGATCTACAGAAATAATTTTTTATATAAAAATAATTCAAAACTTGTAAAAGCCAACAATATAACTGTAGCAACATGTTAGTATACATATGCATGCAAATAGACAGAAACAAAGAGCAGTAGCAACCGACCTCCATGCGATACCCAGCCCTTGATGCACACATTGCATGGTAATAAGTGGAACACTTGCAGCACTGTGTGCACGAGCCATGAATTTGCTTACAAATTACGCAAATCTGAAGCAAGGCAGATTTAAAATGCATCAGCTATATTCATAGACTACCAATTAGTTCATAACCACACGCATGAATTCGTCTGACTAAAGTAAAAATAATCAGAATTACAATTGATACATTAGTACTTCTCGACTACGTTATTCATATTTAGAAAATGAGATGTACCAACTACACATAAATAGAAACTATGGAGAAACGCCATTTTTAACTTACATTTTTCAAAGAAATAAGAACCAATAGGTTGAAAAGCTACAAGAGATTACAAAACCATGTGAATGGGAACAACATACCATCAACCATTAAGTTTAAAAAATAAATATAAAAGAACAAAATGAAACTAGGAAAACCCCCAAACTACAATATTGAGATCTCAAAATTGGGAGAAACGCTATGTCAAGGAATCATGAAACGATGGAGGAAAAACAAAATCCATTTATGCTCAGGAAGTTCCACACTCTCAAATTAACTGGTACTGTATCCTTAATAAACACAAGCATTAAAGAAACACTTTCCAACTATTATGTGAGACATCGTTCCATTTTACCAATAAAATAATTAGGATGGGCTCAGGATTGCTGTAGTGAAATAATCGCTTTCATCATAAATCCGCACATTAAAAAGTGTTTTGATAATTAAATTGAAAAGGGATTTATTAGATAATATAACCAATTCGGGGTTCACTATGTGTTGACAATTACTTTTCAAACTATTTATCATGCATTTTCTCAGTACCAACTTTAAAAATAAATAAATACATTATTATTATTTTAGAATCTCCAATTAAACCAAACATATCCTTAGGAAATAAAATTCACAAAGATTTACTTATTTGCATCAAAATCGCACATAAATAGTAGGGAAATAACTTATGGTCAATAAAAGATTGTGGTATTTTTTTCCAAAGGGTTAGACTATATTAACTTAAAATTTATGACTTCAACATCTATCCATCCATTTGCTTTCAATCTAATAGTGGAAAAAAAAATGAATGAAAAGTAAATTACAGTCATTGGACTAAGAGCAAATGGATGAATGGGTGTTGAGGTCCAAATTTTATGTTTATATAGCCTATACCCTTTCACAAAAAATGAACAAACGCTGGCCCCTCAAGCATCATTTGACCATAATTAAATTTCCAAAGTGAAGAATTCAATGGAATATCAATATTCTACCTTTACAAAGGAATTTGATGGAATACTCAAGATCCCAAGCGCAGGCTCCATCTTTTCATCACTTGCAAATGAGACTTCAGGTTGAAACCATGCGCATGTCACATGAACCCACAATGTATCAACATCAGTTGGCTTTAAAGCACCTCCTGATGGGGAAAGGACAAGAAAAAAGAATATTGGACTTTTAACCATAATAAGATTAAGAAAACAAAATCACATGCAATATGACTGATTCAGTAACAATATCCTCAGAATGATGACCTCAGGCAAAGAATCTATGAATAGAAGTTGTACATCCATCTTCGACCAAGGAACAGGCGATTAATCAAGTGACTTCAATATAAAAGTAACTACAACAGTTATTGCTGGTCCAACCCAAATGAACTATATTGTAGACAGTATAGAAAAATATAGTAAAAGGTTCTGAAAGAGACTTGTGATAAAATAGGTGTCCTTGTAAAGTTAATCTTATGTACTTTCATAATAGACATATTTGCACAATCTAAGAACACATAATATTAGAAACTAACACAAAATACAGCTAATCCAGAAACTTGCCTTTTACAGGACAAAGGCAACACTCCCGCTTAATATCAGGCGTTTCACAAGCTTTGCAAACCCATGAAGTGAAATCCCGAACATTTCTTGCTCCATAGCATTCTTGGTGCACGGCTATTTGACATCTGATTGAGAAAAAAAAAAAAAAAGCTCATTAACATGATAGAAACATACATGTAAAACTATTAGAACCTCCGGCCAACAAAAAGATCAAGCTTTGCTTAGCAGATATATTGGCAACAATTTTAAAATGTCTAAAACCAGAAGCAACAAGTCCAAATTGAAAGATCTTAGTGTCTTTCTCCATCAATGCATTAGCTGCACTGATCAATATTAAATCACCATGATATAAAGATCAATGCCCATTGACAATACCTGTTGCAGATAATGATTTTGTTGTAGTCCCAATCTTCAACCCATCTACATACAGCACAACGTTCTGTTGTCCACTTAGCATAAACTGGTTCATATGTTTCTGTCGCGGTAAAATTGGAATCAGTATAATGCAACGAGTATAATAATTGCCTTTAAAAAAAAAAAAAAGAATATAATATTTCATAAAATTATGAAAATCATATGCCTCAAATTAAAAATGTACCTTGAAGAAAAGCCAGCAACTTTTGCTTCCGTTCCTTTACAGATGGACGCTTCAGAGGCTTGGCTGGAACAACAGCATTTGCATGGTCCTCTGCTAACTGCAGCATCTGCAGAGTAAACAAAAATGTTATTAAATAAAAATCTCACAAAAACCAAAACGCTAATAAGATTCTTTCACAATTTTTAAGAGAATAAGGGGAAGAAAAAGGATGAAGACAAAAAAAGTTCAAAACAAATGCTTCGATATTTAACACCAATGTTTTAAAATGTACGAAGCGGTCTGTCCTAGAGATGCGAGACGGCTGCCTCAATTTGAAAATGATAAATAATGCAAAAAAGATTAAAAAAAAATATTACAAATAGAAAATCACAATAGGGTTTCTTATCTTTTTTTTAATTAAAAAAAAAAAAAATCAGTGCTTTGCAGCACACCCTATCCTCCATACACTAACCCCAAACAAACACAAACACTAATTTAAGAAAAACAAATCTAATGCTTTGAAGCACACCCTATCTTCCATAAATTCAGCTCAAAAAAAAAAAAAAAAAAAAAAAACCTTAATTTTTTTCAGCCACCACCAACCATCACCTCCTATTTTCCCCAGTCGCAGCATCCATGCTCCGGCAACATACTGGCCAGACTCAGACCTTGACGGCGACCCTCCAGTGACCTCAAAAAACGTCACAAATGGTCGCCAGACTCAAACCTGCTGGAGACCAAGCCTTGAGGTGGCCGCCTCATAGGATTTCACTACTCAGTAACCCTAAGTTAAACTTCAAAATCAATAGGCCCACTGGACATTTCTAGCAAAGCCTTAAAACAAACAAGCCAACCAATATAACATGGAACACCTTCAAGAGATCTATAATAAGACATTTGGAAACATTGGCAGGCTGCAGCAGGACTTTTCTTCTCAGGGTGGCTGCAATGTTTTTCTTTTTTTCACAATAGGTTGAGAGGTTTTTCTGGAAAAAAGGAAGTGACTAGGGCATAAATCAGATTGAAAGGTGGTTGACAAAAATATCAATATAATTCATGTTAATCTTCAATTCTAAGTCATATGATCACTAATGAATCCAGCAAGATTAAAGTTTAAGAACCTTTGAAGATTGGTCCCATTTAAACACTGATAAAAATTGAACTAAAACCATAGAAAAAATATATGTTTTCTTTAAGACTTTTCGGTGATTGAAAATTTAAGCATTGACCCAAAGTTACAACTATGCCATCGTATCAGGTCCATGTTGTATGCTACATGTTATCTATTGTGGATTTAAACTAAACTATATATTTGATATGCTTTGCTTATCGAAAACGCCAATATCTGTAATAAGATAGTGCAGCAAGATTTGCAAAGCCCTTGATAGGTCGGTATATGATATAAATCAGCCCTCCTAATAGACTATTCTTAGGTGATGCAATACTTCCACACAAAATTTGACACCTATGCCATAGATAGCAAAACCATAGATAATATGCAAGGTTAGTTTATACCCCTAATTTTGAGCACAAATCTAACATGAATAGTGGTACAATATAGAAACAATTACTTTTTTCCACACAAAAATGATAACAATCACCAACTGTCAATCCCACATGCAAACCATTGTCATAAAATCAATCAATCTAAAACATTTAAAGACATGAACTTTGAAAAGAAATAAACTTATGAACAAACTTAAAAAAAATCAACTGTTGTACAAACCCATTGTTCTAGTGGTAGCATGGAACCTTTCACCCTAACACTAGTCCTCCAATTCCTCAATTTGGAACCTGTATGTCGTTCCCATTCACTAAGTGCTAGTTTTTCTGTTCCACAAGATCCGCACTTGCACACAACTCTGAAACAGAAAAAATATAGGTGAGGTCAAATCATACAGACAAAAATGAAAAAAACAGATCTCATTTTTGCGAGTAGGACAAATCAAGGCTCAAAACTAAGATAGAAGAATCATTATTAAATGCTATAAAGTCATGAGTTAATTTTTGCTTACAAGTGAAGGCTTGGATAGTATATGCCTTCCACACCTGAGCAGAGAACAACCACCTTATTCGGTAGCACCATTTGACCATTATGTTTGTTGCATCTGTATCAGAAGGCTCTACAATTATTAGATATACAGAGGTAAACAAAGCTTACAGCTCCATTCAGAGTGCCACATAATAAATTTCAGGCAGATAAACAAATATGATGATTGTTATGGCTCTAGTATCATTAGACATTGAAGAAAGTTAAATCCAACTCCATATAATTGTCACATAATATGTTATTGAAGAATAAAACTGAATAAGTTCATGAGTTAAAAAAAAAAAAAAACAGCTAAAAATAAAAGTAAGAAAACACTTACTTCACTTTCGGCTGCCATTTCTCTGAATCTGATAACTCAAAGTTGAATTTTACTTTGCATGTAGGGCAGTAATAATCAGTACCTCCCAGATCCTACAGAACAAACACGATTTAGAAACAGGAGTTTGAAATTTCTTTTTGTGCTCTCAACATACAGGTAAAGCAGATCAGTAATATATTTAAACATGATGAACAGACCTTGAAATGGTTGCTAGAAATTTTGTCACATTCTGCATGCACCCAAACTTTACAACCATCACAACGCACCTAAAGTTGTGAGAGGAGCCAAACAATTTATTAATAACAAATCACCATTAGGTTCAAGCAAAAAGAAAGTTGAAATAATCACAACTCTAAAATACACAGTCTAGATCGCCTCACCCAACTCCCACTGTCAGAATGGTTCCAAACCTTCTTGCATATGCCACAAAAATGTTTTGATTTCGTTAACTGAAAAAATGATAGATTTATTTGTGAAAAGATTCTCAAAACACTTAGAATTGTAATACTGGAAGACTAAATTTTGATAAGAAATTAAGAATGGCCAACAATAATGCAGTTGGAATGTACCCTAGCACATGTTTTACATAAGAGTTGACCTCCAGTAGCTGAAGCCTTCATTCTCTTCATTGATTTAGAAGGAAGGCTCATTCCGCAACCATCACAGGGTCTTGTATCTTTATTCTTCCCACATAGACCCTAAAAAGTAGATTCTAAACTCAGTATCTTATGAAGATGAAGGGGAAAAAATTATATCATGGGAATGAAGTACAACCAACTGAATCAATTGCCACAAAAATACTAAACTAAGTATAAGGAGGAATAATATATTATTTGAATCTTAAAGTTTTTCTTTCCTTTCTCCTTTGTTTCCTTTGGAAAGGAAGTGCTTTTATGAGTTCCCAGAGAGCAAAATTTTAAGAGTTTAGAACAATACTTAATCACACTCTCAGGTAAAAATGTGCAGAAACATATTTTTAAAATATGGCAACATAGTGAGAGAGAGAGAGAGATAGAGAGAGAGAGGAACAATATCTTTTAACAGCTTTGCTCTGATTGAATATTAGTAATAGAACAAGAACATCTTTTTGACGAAAATTTTCGTAGCCTTAATCCCTGAAATTGCTCTATTTGCGGAGCATTGCCATCAACTTAGCTTAAAAATGTCCAAGAAACTTTTTATTCACTGTTGCAACAGTACAGTAGTTTGAGATTAAAACTTAGTAGAGTTGAGTGACGGTGAAAGGGATGTCAACGGGGCAGGGTGGCTCTCCTTGCAACCCACTCCATTCATTTTTTGAAAACACATCCCCTCTTAAATCCACATTGTAGATGTGGTAGGGTGGGGAGGGGTAGAACGGGGAATGTTTTCCCTTTACCAATTTATCAAAACTATTAATTAAAAAACTAAATATATAACACAATGAATCCAATATAATATATAAAATAATTCCAAGAAAATGCTGAACTTTTAATTTTAAAGGTTATTAGAGAATGAAACTATTATTTGTCCCTTTGTGGTTAAGATGGAAGTATTGAACAACGAATGACAACTTGTTAGGGGATCAAAGTTATAGCTAGCGACCAGGTTTTTTATTTTTTTTTATTTTTTATTATTATTTTTTTAATAATAGTGTTTTCTCATTTTGTATTATAGTAAAAGTAAACGACCTATAAAGCTACAGTATGGTGAATATGTTTATATATATATATATATATATATGAACTTACTTTAATTTCGGTAAGAATCTTGATGAAATCACATTGATTTTTATGAATTTTGATCTGAGTTATTTTGTGAATGATAAGTTTAATGAAATTTATATATGAATAAAATTTGAGAATTTTTCAAGCACTAGAACTATTTTTTCAGATTTTGTTAAATACGAAGGCATCGGAAAAATATAGGAAAAAAAAATAAAAACAGTCCTAGTACTTGAAAATTTTATTTACAGGTTTCATTGAACTAATCATTAACAAAAAAAAAAATCATAAAAATCAATATGATTTCATCAAAGTTTTTACCGAAATTAAAACAAGGAATCTCTTATGAGAAAGACTCTCTCCCTCTCTCTCCTCTATATATATATAGAGGAACTTTCAAGTGAGGGATCCATTACTTTAATTTCGATAAAGACTTTGATGAAATCACATCGATTTGTATGAATTTTGATCTGAATTATTTTATGGATGATTAATTCATTGAAATCCACCCGTAAATAAAATATGAAAAAATTTCAAGTACTAGAACTATTTATCCCGATTTTGTTAAATATGAAGGCAACAGAAAAATAGACGAAATATAAGAAAATTCAAGAAAAATAGTTCTAGTGCTTGAAAAATTTTCAAATTTTATTTATATGTAGATTTCAATAAACTTATCATCCACAAAAAAAATTCATATCAAAATTCATAAATATCGATGTGATTTCATCAAGGTCCTTACCGAAATTAAAATAAAGGATCTCTCTCATGAGACTCACCATATATATATTCTTTCTTTGAAATTATGTAGTTTATCTTTAACTAATCTTTTTAATGAAAAAAAATTATACAAAAATAATATAAACCATCTCCACCCCATACCCGATGTGGGTTTTACTATTAATTCCCATCCCCACTGCATGATAAGAGTGGGGCCCCATCTCATGGGTAATTTTGCCATTTGACAGCTACATTTAACACTCTCATTAAGCTGGATATTCTCAATGCCTAGTTTGGAACAAATATATTGAAAAACTTAAATGGCAATGAAACCTAATAAAACAAAAATAGAAACATATAATAATTTCTTCAATAGATTCTTTAATACCCTAGAAAGTGATCAATAGATGCATTTACCAAGAGTTAAGAGAAAGAAAATTTGAAAAAGTAAAGTACTTTGAAAATACTTGCCTGATTAAAAAATAAGTCCAAATCCTGGTTTAAACCAGTGGCCTCTTGAACCCATCTAAGAACAGATTCATCGTAAGTAGGGTTCCCAGCCGCCATGTTTATTTCCTGTATCAACTTCTCTGTAAACCCCTGATCTGCCAGAAAAGCCTCCTCCAATGCCATCTGGAAATCACTGGGTTTGCAGTAACTCAATTCAGACTGCTCCTGGAACCTATATCAAGCAAAAACTCACCTAACGACAAAGTGCGATCTAAATGAGAAATTAAAACAGTTCGTGAACAAACTGAACTACTCACCTGTCTACATAATCTACAAACGGAAATATCATCCCTCGTCTGACCCATGCATATTCCTGATTTTGTGAGCACTTTAATTATAAGACAAATCCTCGCAAATATAATAATAACAATGTACAAGTTCATAAACAGAAAAAATAATCTCCAGTTGGAAAGTAATGTATACCCTTTCATTTTCATCTTCCGGATACCCGAAAAACATCACACAAGCTGCATCAGGTATGCAAGACCTCAATACCAGCTCAGGCGCTTGAGTCATCGGATCAATCACAATGGCCGGCCAATACGGTTCTCCCTCCCCTGGATTCGCCCACACTATATCCCCCGAATAGAAGTCCTCTGGTCCATACAACCCATCATCGTCTCTTTCAACATTCAAAAACTCATCCACCCTCGTCAAATCAACAGCAGTTTCCTCAGGTGGGAACTTCTCATGCTCATGTAATGACTTCAACAAACTCCGCGAATTCACGCACTTCCTAATATCGAAACTCTTACTAAACTTAACATCGTTCCCCTCCTCTTCCTCACACAATGTACCATATTTACGACTCTTATATCTGATCCTATCTACTTTAGACTTAATTCTCACGTTGTGGTTACTACTTTTAGGTGTTTTAAACATGAATTTATCATTTTTACATTCAACTTCGTCATCAAAACTATAATCACGCAAGCTAGTCTTGCTCTCTTTCCTCCAATTCTCGATAACCGAATCATTAAACCGAGAAGGAAGTACCTGAACTCGGCCGCGCGAAGTCCTCACCAAAGGAGGACGCGAAACCTCCACTGTCTTCCGGCTCTTCACTCTACCTGACTCCGCCTCCCCCTTCAATTTGGACAACACCACCTCGTCCGGGGAACACGACATCTCGCTGCACCAAGACACAGCGAACCCCTTCTCGACGACGTCACCACCGGTGCCAGTGCCGGCGTTGAGAATTCCATGAAGATTAATCGGAAGTATGCCGGCGGCAACGTCGCCGAGCAGATTCAGCGGGTAGTATCCGCCCGTTTTCCGCCTCTTCCCGTTCGTTTTCCGCTTCTTCCGCTTCGCCGCGTTGCCGCCGTCGTCATCGGCCGAGTCGCCGAGTCTGCATCGTTTCAGACTCGGCATTCGAGATTTCAAGTTTCGCTTGATTATCATTGTCAACAACAACAATCCCAATCCAATCAAGTCAATGAATGAATTAACCCAAAAAAAAAGAAAAGAACAACACCGCTTCAATTTCGCACGAGAACCCCAAATTTCGAGAATCTACATAAAACCCTAAAAATCACGAAAGGTAGATTTCTTCAACTGAAAACAGCAACAAAGAGAGAGAGACCCGAAACAAAAACAATGTAACACACGACTTCTTCTATTTTAATTCAATTGTTTCTTCAAACAACAACACAAAAACAAATTCAGGAAATCGAAAACGAAAACGAGAACTGAAGTGAAAAGAGAAAAAAAAAAAAAACAGACGAAATTGAAAAGAATCAGAGAGATCTGTTTCTCTCTCTCCCTCTATCTATCTAACTACTTCTCTCAGTAATACCAATAAAACAGAAAAGAATATATTTATATTTATATTTATATAATGTGATTATTTTTTTATAATAAAAATATTTTTTCCTGGTTAATTTTCATAAAAGATTTTAGAGAGAGAAAATCGAAAACTTGTTTGTTCGGGTCGGCGTTTTCTGACTTGTCAGTTGTGAGTGTTATTTTTATTGAAACATAAACATACGTGTTATGTGAACGTGATTGCTAATTTGCGCCGTGAGTGTCACTTGTCCAATTTCCTTCTTCTTTCTTGCACCATTTTTACATTTTTCTTTTTGTTTTTGGTTTTGGATTAGTTCTTAGCAGAGAAACTTTTGTGCAGTTCCAAGAAAGTTTGAGCTTTTAGGAAATTTAAGTTGTTTTACGTGGTCGTTTTGATTGATTTGATTTTTGGGTGACCAACCAACCCAAGTTGTGTTTTTTGTTTTTTTGTTTTTTGGTTTGGTGCTTGATGACTGATGAGTCTGCAAATTTGAAAGCTTTGTTTGGTTATGAAGATTAGTGTAATGTTGAACCAATTTGTTTTTGGTGAATTTCATGTGGGTTGGCTTTGGTTTTTTAATGTTTGATCAAAATTTTCTACGATGGATTGGCTTGTGAAGTTGTGAAGTAGTTCGAATGAAAAATTGGCGCAATATGATTATATGGATTTAAATTTTTTAATTTATTGTTTAGTATTAAATAATGGGCTTTTTGTCATTTTGATGGGTTCGATTTAATTATTTTCAAAAACAAACATAACTTAAAATTTATTTTACTTAGCTTTTCTTCTACACTTGTTAGATTGCTTATTGATTATAGATCCGTGAATGATGATAAATATCAAATGGGTAAAAAATCTGGTCAGAATCAAGCATTTTCCACCTTGGTTGGGGGATGGGTATGAATTTGATCTGAATACTTGGTTGGTGTTTTTGTTTGAACAAGAAAACTTGGTTTCAGAGGAGAGAAGAAGAGAAAACCGTGTGATGTCTATATAAGGACAAAAGAGTCATTTAAAGCAAATCTGAAAAAACATGGTTTTTTCAGATGTAGTTGCAGAGAAAGTTTGAGATTTAATTTGGATCTTGGAACAATTGGTGATTGCTGAATGATAAAACTTGCCTTAGGACCTCTTTCGAAAACGAAAGTGATTTTACCTATTTGGTGAGCCTGAATTGATACCATATATGGTTAAGCTAAATGATCTCTAGAAGACAAGTAAATTGAAAGAGATGGTCTAAGGGCAAAGGAGTCATTTACATGCAATTACAGCCAAACTGCAAAAGGACCTGAAACTGCAGTGGAAGTTGAGGGAAGTTGATAGATAGACACAAGCCTTTGCCGAATTTGATTGCAAGGACAGACGAACCAAATGCATTTTATCGATTTTGGTCGGAAAACTGAGTTCACTCATGCGACTTCGTTGATTGGCTCAACATCAAAAATTAGATGGTCCCAACATGACCTTGTTCGAAATCAAACTGTCATGGAGGATGGAATTAATTGATAAAAGGGCTATTATTCATTTAGTCACTAGGTTTTTTTTTTTTTTTTTTTTTGAAATATCTGTTTTTTACTTACTTATTTATTTTTCACTGAATTGGTCCCTATGTTTTCAAAAACCACTTAATTTATTCTATTCGACCAGATTTTTAACGGTCAATAGTCACAAAAAATGTAAATTGACTCTCTTACCCTTCAATTAAATTAAAAGGTTTAAAAGTACAATTTTACCCTCTAACTTTATAAAATTTCACAGTTTAACTTTGTTTGTAATCCAATCAAATGTTGACACGTGTCACTAAATTTTAAAAATAAAAATTTATAAATTTAAAGAAAAATGAAAACAAATTTTAAAAAAACTTTCAAAAAAATCATCTCCGACACTCAAACCCTAACCTAATCTACCACAACTCAAACATTCAAACCCTAGCAGCCACCACCACCACCACTCAAACACCAAAACCCAACCGTCACAATTCTCTCTCTCTCTCTCTCTCTCTCTCTCTCTCCACATCTGGTTCGTTACACACACACTCTCTCTCTACGCATTTGGTTCCAACCATCGCGTTATCTCTTCGCATCGCACTCGATTTCCTCCAAGCCGCCGCCACGTCTTTTATCTCTTCATATCTGATTTCATGTTATTTCATCGATTTTGTGTTTAGGGTTTAGTTGTGGTTGATTGGTGCGACTTCTAGAAAATCGGTTAGTTTTGCGTGGAAATTAATCTTTAAATTTTGAAGGAGTTGAAGAACATGGTATGATTATTGAAGAGAAAATAAATAAGATGGAACATTAGATGATAAAATGAGAACACAGCAAGTTGAAGTTTACATATTTTAGTTTGTTATGGTTTCATGAGAGATTATGGTGTTGTTTTCTTGATGATCTAGGGTGGGTGGTTTGATTGGTACAATATCATTAGATGTTGGACCCTTATATCAAAGTCTTAAAAAAAAAAAAAATAAAAAATGTAAAGGTGAGTATTGGAGGCAAGGCAGGATCTCATGAGTAAGTGACTTGCCGAGTTACCATGGTCCACCCGGGTCCCGATTCCGGACACCGAGCGAGCTTTAATTGACTGAAGTAGGGGCTGATGCCAGTGATAGAGGGGAAAGCTAATGCAATTTTTAGAATCATGTTGCAAGGAACGGAATGCGACTATCGGTTTCCTTTGCCCAAAAGAAAAGAAAAGCCTTTTGACGGTCACGCGAGAAGATCTGCATGGACCAAGAATACGCTAGGACAAAGTTGCGGTAGGGATAAAGATTGAAAAACGGATTCTATTGACAGAAGGGAAAAAACGGATAAGGCTACATACTTGTGGTTGTGGATTAATAATTTTGATTTCGATTTGGCTTGTGGCTGGGAAGGTTTGTACACAATAGTGGAATCCACTTCTTCTTGTGAGAAGTAGATGGTAGTTTCCTTAAGGGTTGATTTGGGGGCTTGAACAATATGAGCGCTCTCCTAATTCCGTAAGGAATATAGGATTTATTGTTTATTAGAGAATCAATGGTACTTAATGGAAAGTGAAAATATAATTACGTGCGTTTAAAACAACCTGGAGGGGGGGGGGGGGGTGAATGGGTTGTTAATCGATTATTACCAATTTTTCGATTAGTCAATATTAGCATATAAAAACCCAAACACATAATAAAATAAATCAAGTGTAAAATGCGGAAATTAAAGAATACTTGATTTTTACGTGGAAACCTTCAACAAGGAAAAACCATGAGCTATTGAGCTAGCCACACTCAATCCTTGAATCTACTATATGTAATGATGTTTACAACCTAAGTTGACCTCAACCATTCTTGGTTACTAACCCACTACTACTACCCGCAGACCTTTTATAATGAACTTAGACTAACCCTAGACAACCTCTATATGAAGAGAAGGTTACACTCTCAAGTAAGCACCTTCTAATCTACCCGCAAGCCTTTTACAGATGAGCTAGTACAATGCTTGTGCAACTTCAGTTAGAAGCCACAAGACTTTGAATCTATGAAGAGAATAAACAACCTATGTGAATATATGATGATATTCAAATGCAAATAATGCTAGGCTACACTAAATGCTTAACTAGATTTTATAATGCAAATCAACATCCTAGTTATCAATAAAGCCTACATGTATATACATGAGGTGTCAATTAGTTGTAGAGATTTCTAACAATTTAATTGTCAACAAACAAAGCCATTTCAACACAAGTTGTCAATTAATCATGGCAAGGCCTTAGAACATGCAATTAACTAATGCAATCAAGAATTTGTCAATCAAAAGGCCAATCAACACAAGTTGTCAATGAGCATGGCAAGGACACTAAATGCAATTAACAAATGCAATCAATGAATCCTACACATCAATGTCTAAATGTAAATCATATAGACTTAGCTAGAGGGAAAAATAGTCCTAAATGCTAGCTATCAACAAACAACTCATGTCAACCAAACATCAAAGACTCAATCATGTTATAAATAACATTAAGTAAAGAGTCATACATTTAATCAACAACTAAATGCTCATCCTAGGCAAACATGTCATAAATATGAAACAAAAAGATTTAGAACATGTAGAGATTACCTAGTCAAAGAAATCAACACAACCCATGCTTGAATGATGCTAGGAAAATGCTGGATGCTCATGGGAAGGAGTGTGGTTGAGTAAAGGTGAGTTCTTGGGAGCTTTCTCTCTCTAGAGTTTGGTTTCTCTCTCTAATATGTGTATTTTTGAGCTCTTTTGTTGACAAAAAGAAGAAGAGAATGCATATATACTAGGGCAAGACGAAACCACGTCATTTTAGAAAAGAATAACCCAAATCCCATCAATTGTGCTGGTCGACCAGTGCATGACCAGCGTAGACCTACTATCCAAGTTACACTGATGATCTGCGCATGACGACCAGTGCTCAGCTTCTGCTCGAGATTCAAGCGCCCTAAACCATGACCAAACGAAATCGAAACCTTTTGTATGATATACTGTTGGAAAGGTATGGATGTCTACTTTCTACTCCAATTTACGGAATGAGATTTTAATGTCTGTAGAAAATGTTATGGTTATTTGAGTGACCAAAGGTCAGATTCGGATAACAGCTGTGATGCTTTGTTTTAGTGGTCACTTTGGAGATTTCAAAACTAATCCAAATGGTCATGAAATATTACGAATAATATACCGTTGGAAAGGTATGGGTGTCTAGTTTGTCCAGAAGTTTACAAAACTCAATTTTAATCTTTTTATAAAAAGTTATGGTCATAAGACCATACAAAGGTCAGTTTTGAAAAACATTTAAATCATTGAAATCCAATCTTTTGAAACTTGACACTTTACTCCAAATCACCAAACTGAATCTAACACTTATCCAAGAGATGATGAGACCTTCTCAAGTGGTCAACTATCGCGCTAAGACATGCACACCATTATGCAAGCGCGGACGTTTCCGATCACACAAACGGAAACGAATTACACCACATTTGAGACTAACATGAAGTGCAAGTGTGGTTATGAATAAATAACATGCATGGGAATTGATAACATCATGAATATTCACCAAGCATGTGACACACAAAAGATATGCAATATATGAAAATGCATATGTGTGATGATAAAGCACATAAGCACACAATTAAGAGAAACACAAATGCAATCATATAAATGCAATGAAAGTGTGTGTGTGCTAAATGACATAGATGCACGAATCAATGAAACACACATGCATGGTAACAAATGTACAATAGATAAAGATGCATGCAATTGTATGTGTGCACCTAATTTCTTCAAGAATCAAGGTCAAGTGATATACGTTTTAAAGCTCTTGATCTTGAAGTCACCGGGATGCTTAAAAGCTTGCTTTGATAATCATCAAAAAGACCTAAGCTACCCATTACACAATCATCCTCAATGTGGTATGTCATGAAATAAGCCAATCACAAAATAGAGGTCCTTACAGAAAGATATAATTAGAGGGGTATAACGGACATTATGACCTAGCTCTAATTACGAACTACTTGTGGAGGATTATACTATATGTAATAGCTATATCGATGGATACCGAAAGTTATTGGCTTGTGTAAAAACGTCTACAGTTGAGAGAGTGTAGCTTCAAGTTTTTAGTGGAATTTCACCGAAATTAATAATCATGAAATATTAATTAAAGAGTTTAATTAATTATTTCTAAGGATTATTGGAGCTCAAAATACTGTGGCTCCATTAGGTCCCTTTGCTAGCTCGATCGATTTGGGTAACATGGGTCATGGTTAATTAATTGGATTGTCCAATTAATTGTGTTATAAAAGTGACATGTATTTAATCAAGAATTAGTTGAATAATGAGATTATTTAATTAATGGAAAATAATAATTATGTTAATTAAATAATTAGATTATTTAATTATGTAATTAATAATTAATGGAGGTTGTTCTCTGATATTTAGTTTTGAAAGATAAGATAATATGATTATTTTATTTTTAATTAAATATTGAATTTGAATTTAAAAAGTTTAAATTCAAACTTTATTAATATCTATTAAAAGATATCATATATTTTTTATTAAAGAATTTAATAAAGAAAATTGATTAGTTTGTTTTTAAATATATATATATATATATATAAATATATGATATATATGTTTTCGAAACTGATCAACATACAGATTCATGCAAATTAAAAAGGAGAGAAAACAGGTGTGCGGCCAAAACAAGAAAAAAAAAGGAAGAAAAATTATATATTTTAAAAAAGTTTTCTTTGGTGGCCGAACATAATATATACAAACAACAAGAGTTGTTTTTGTGTGTTCTTCTTCGACCTCCATTCATCCTCCTTGTTCCTGAGTACTGTGACACGCCAACACGCCGTTACCAATCTCGGGTCATAGCTAGGAAGATCTTGTGGTTCAAATCAAGGAGCAAATCGTATTAAAGAGAATGAGCCTCCAAACGTTGGTATGAATTAATTTCAACTCCTTTTTATTGTATTTGATTATTACCGTACAAATGGGTTAGTTTATGATTGCATAAAAATTTTAAAACTCTTCCGCTGTGCAATCTGTAAACCTAGGGTTCCTACAATTGGTATCAGATCTATTTTTTGTATAGTATAATTGAATTCGATTGCTCCTGATTGCATGTATGAATGTATAGGCACTTTTATTGCTTGTATGATGTTTATAATTTTTATTTATTTATTATAAACATGGTTGGTCGTTAATTGTATGGTACAATGGGTTTAGGTTTTCGTTTTAATGGTTGTAATATTTTTCAATGTAATTTTAATCCCGGGATGTAATTTTAATATATTTTTTTAATTTTCTGCCGTATTTTCTTTACTGTAAATTTTCTGTTATGTATTTTATTGTAAAATATGTATGAAGAAATCAGACGAAGAAGACGAAAGGCAGAAGACGAAAGGCAGAAGACGAAGAAGTCGGACGTGTGTTGGACACACAAGCGGTAGCGCATGTGCATAAGGCACATAGCAGCAATGCGCACAAATGTTGCGTGTGCAAAATGTGCGTGTGCAAGTGTCAAATGATTTTTATGCAACATGTTGCTGTGTGCAATTGTTGCACGTGATAATAAAATAAAAGGCAATAGGTGTGCAGAGAACACATGCGCACAACACTGCTGCAACATGCAATTGTTGTATGTTTATGCAGCTGTCTGCGCACCCTTTGCGCAAGCAGCAGCGCTATGACGCAAGCCATGCGGACGAATGCAGCCATGAGCATGATGTGCTAAGGCTACACATTCATCACGCTAGGGTTTACGTATTCGGAAGCGTGAATGAGCCGGAATATTTTTATTAATGACTTGGGCCTCCAATAAATGTTAAATGTAACATATGGGCCTTAGTTTATGATTCATAAGATGGATCACCATTAAATATATATATATATATATATATATATTAGGGTTAATCAAGTTGGACTTGGTTAAAAGCCTATTAGATGCAAAAGATGGACTTAAAGAAAAAGGAATTACAAGAAGACCAAGGAATGTCTTGGATTAATTTTTTGTAATTAGAAATTTTTTAAGTTAGATAAACTCATTGTACTCAGTCAACTCATGTATGCTTTTATTATGAGATGATTAAAGTATTGCCATGCATATAGATATCATTTAGATTTGATGTGCCTACACATATATATGTTGATATGTCATACATGCATCATAGCCATCTATACTATGTGTTTATTTTTTAATTTGATTAAAATGGGTAATTCACATAATTGTCTATAAATTAATGGGATTAGTTTTTAGGAGTAAAAACTTGGTAATTCTCATTAATTACTAATCTTTTTATTAAAGAGTTTAATTACTTAGGAGTCGTTTGTTTTTTCTACTTAAAACTTAATGGGTCTAAATCATAATTATTAAGTTGTTTTTTTTTTTTTTTAGTGGTCAAACAACTTAAAAATACCAAAAAACAACTTAAAATAAAAGGTAAAAAATCCTAACTTTTCACTTAATTATAAATCACTGAATTGCATTAAATGTAGTCCAAAATCTTTTCTTCCGATACTATCCTCCATATATAACATATCTTCAATTTCATCATTATTATATATTGTATAGAAATCTTTATTTTAATATATTGCTTATTTAAAATAGCTTTAAAAATAAAAAAGAACCCTAATCACTTCTCATATTGGTGTTTAATATCAATACTTTATTATGATATTATGGTGATGTATATATATATATATATATATTTAGAGTGTTTTGTGTGAGTTTTCTTGCTGCCCCTTTTATTTTTTGAAAAAAAAAAAAATAAAAAAATAAAAAAATAAAAAAAAAAAAACCTTTTCTTTTCTTAATAAAAATAAAGTTTGTTTGTAATCGAAGAAGAAGATCATGATCATATGTGTTCATATATAATTATTATTTTTTGGATTGTTTTTATTCTATATTATATGTTTAATTGTTTAACATGGATATATATGTAAAATTATTTATTTTCAGACAATTTTATTTTAAAAAAACAAACATGTTGACAGTACATTCAGATGTGAGAAGAAAAAAAATAAACATGTCATTCGGATTCAGATTTCAGTCGCTATACAGTCTTCAGTAAAATTCAGGACTATTCAGTCTTCAGACAAAAAAACAAACGACCCCTTAGATTAGTAGGGTCCTTTATATATATTAGGATTAATTTGATTAAGCTTCTAATAATAGTTGGACCTAATAATGTGTTTAGTTTTAATAGTTAAAACTTGGTAAATACACATTTAATAATTCTAGTCTTAGTTAATAGTTTACATAGATTAGAATTATCACTGATGAGCTAGATTTTTTAAGAGTTAAAAATCGTATTAGTTTATTAGTTATTGGAATAGGATTCTAATAATTTGTGATTCATGCACTTGACACTTAGATTGAAATTAACCATTTAATCTAGTTTAATCTAGGTGCATTAATATTAATAGAAAACCATTATTATAAAATAGTGAGTGGGAGAGGGATATATGACATTATATCCCGCGGTCTCCATCATTAGTTCAACACAGTGAGATTCGAGTGGGGCCTCGTGACGACTTTGCTTTCATCCTCCATAAGGAGGGTTTCCATAAGAATCAATACCAAGGTTGACTTCTTAACGGATAGGATTTCTGAGGATATTTCGGGATTGACCGACCCTAAGGCGGCAATTCTCGAGTTAAGCTCTAAAGATTTGAAATGATGGGTTACGCTTACAAGGTATTAATTAAATTGTTTAATTATAAACCTGACTGAAATAAAAGATGGTTGAATGTTAGAGGAATAAGAGTTATTCTGGTATAACATTTGATTGAGAATGTCTTGATCCAACATGCAAGAATTTGACTGGCCCTAAGGCGGCACTTTCTTGTGGTATGTTGGATTGTCGTGGCGTAGTAACATTTTTTTGGGTTGTTCTTGTTCATTAAACATTTTCATGCATCATGTTTAATTTTATACCGAACATTCGCACATGTTTTGAATGTATGATTGAATGAATTCTTAATTTATGTTGTATCAGCCATGTCATCTGCACTATTACAAATCATAGCCAATGACAAATTAACTGGTGATAACTACACTAAATGGAAACATAAAATAAATGCAATCTTGGTCACCAAGGATCTAAAGTTTGTGCTTACGGAAGAATGTCCTCCATCGCCTACTGCCAATGCCGTGGAACTGTTCGTGAGGCATATAAGAAATGGGTCTCATCAGATGAGAAAGCCCGAACATATCTATTAGCAAGTATGACAGACATGCTTGTCACTAAGCATGAAGCAATGGATACTGCATTTGAAATAATGGAGTCATTGCAAGCCATATTCAGACAACCCTTTAAGCAAAAGCAACACGAAGCTGTTCGTTCCGCAATGCTTACTCGAATGAAAGGGGGCGCATCTGTTCGGGAACTTGTCCTGAACAAGATGTCCTGTTTCAACACGGTAGAGATCAATGACGGGGCCATTGATGAACCCAGTCAAGTGAGCATCATACTGACGACTCTTCTAAAGAGTTTCGATCAGTTTAAAAGCAACTATGGGATGAACAAGTTGAAGTTCAGTCTGACTCAGTTGCTTAATGAGCTCACTATCTTTGATTTCATGACTAAGGACAACAAAGATAGGATCGGTGAGGCAAATGTTACTGAACCGTCTTCTTCTGGATCAAAGAAGAGGAAGAGGTCTGCTGGGAAGGCTAAAGGTAAACATAAACCCAAGAAAGCCCAAAGCAAGAAGAAAAAGGCAAAAAGTAAATGTGATTTACTTGTTCTTGAATCATGTATAGTGGAAGATGATTCTTCACCCTAGATAGTTGATTCATGGGCCACTAGCCATGTTTGTTCTTCTATGTAATGGACTAAATCTTGGACACAGCTTAAGGAGGGATCCTTCTCTATGCATATTGGGCCAGGGGATGTCGTGTCAGCCCGAGCAGTAGGTGTAGTTAGACTACATTTTGGAAGTTATTTCATTGTTTTGAATAATGTATTTTTTATTCCTGGATTTACTTGAAATTTGATTTCAGTTTCAAAGTAGTTGGCACAATTATATTCTGTTTCTTTTAATAATAAGTCTGTTATTATTGCAAAGAATGGTTTGAATATATGTTCAGGGTTAAATGAAAACAACTTGTATGTTTTAAAGCCGTTAATACATACTACACTGTTTAACGCTAAATTGTTTAAAGTTAAAAAACCTAAAACAAAATGACAAAATATATCTCTAGAAAATGAAACGTATTTATGGAATCTAAGACTTGGCCATATCAACCTAGACCAGATGAACAGACTAGTAAAAAATGGATCTTTAAATGAGTTAAAGATTGGCACCTTACCTGTCTGTGAATCTTATCTGGAAGGTAAGATGACCAAGAGACCTTTTACTGGAAAAAGGCTTAGAGCTAAAGAACCATTAGAGCTTATATATACAGACTTCTACGGACCGATGAATGATAAAGCTAGAGGTGGTTATGAGTATTATGTCACCTTTATAGATGACTACTCGAGATATAGATATGTGTACATAATGCAACTCAATTCGGAAACTTTTGAAAAGTTCAAAGAATTCCGAGCTGAAGTTGAGAACCAGTTAGGAAAGACTATCAATTCTCTACGATCGGATCGTGGAGGTGAGTACCTTGACCAAGAGTTTAAAGACTTTATGTTTGAGTATGGGATAGTGTCCCAACTCACAGCTCTTGGTACACCACAACAGAAAGGTGTCGCGGAGAAGAGAAATAGAACCCTAATGGAAATGGTGAGATCTATGATTAGTTTCTCATCATTACCAAATTCCTTTTGGTGATATACGTTACAAACTGCGGCTTATATTTTGAATGTAGTCCTATCCAAATATGTTCCTAAGTCTCCCTTAGAGTTGTGGAATGGTTATAAAGCTAGTTTGTGACATTTCCGCATATGGAGGTGTCCAGCACATGTGCTGAAGAACATAGGTGGAAAGCAAGACCCCAAGTTTTTGTTCTACTTGTTTGTAGGACATTCCAAGGAGATTAGAAGTGGATACTTTTATAATCCTAAAGAGAACAAAGTATTTGTATCGACAAATGCAATGTTTCTTGAGGATAAATATATTAGTGATCATAAACCTCGCTGCAAGATTGTATTAAATGAAATAGAGCCTGGTACGACTAGTGCTTAGTCAACAAGAGTTGTTGATCAATTGACATCTGATAGTCAGATGATTCCTAGTTAGGATACACTACCACTTAAACGTAGTGGGAGGGTTGTAAGACAACCTGAACGCTATTTGGGTATAGATGAGGGATGAGATATCTTCTCTATTGATAGTGTGGATGATCCATTGACATTTAAGAATGGAATGGATGATTCTGACAAGAAGGTAGTTTTCTTAGTTCTTTACATAGATGCTATCCTACTCATTGGGAATGATGTAGGGGTATTATCAGAAGTAAAGAGTTGGTTGGCTAGCCAATTTTAAATGAAAGATTTGGGAGAGGCAAGTTATGTTCTAGGGATCCAACTTATAAGGGATTGTAAGAACAAACTCATAGCATTGTCTCAAGCATCGTATATCGACAAGATTCTTGTGCGATTTTCGATGCAGAACTCTAAGAAAGATAATTTACCTTCCAGGGATGGAGCTCACTTGTCTAAGGAACAGTATCCTTAGACACCTTAAGATGTTGAGGATATGAGACGTGTTCCCAATGCGTCAATAGTACATAGTCTCATGTATACTATGTTATGCACGAGACCGGACATCTGCTTCGCAGTGAGAGTAGCCAGCAGATACCAGTTCAACCTAGGATTGGATCATTGGGTTGTTGTCAAGACTATTCTCAAGTATCTTCGGAGAATGAGAAACTTTATGCTAGTGTATTCTAGATAGGATTTGATCCCGTTAGGATATACGGATTCTGATTTTCAGTCAGACAGGGATTCTAGGAAATCCACATCTGAATCAGTATTCATCCTTGGTGGTGGAGCCATTGTGTGGAGGAGTGTTAAGCAATCTTGTATTACCGATTCCACTATGGAAGTCGAATATGTAGCCACTTGTGAAGCTTCTAAAGAGGCTGTTTGGCTCTGTAAGTTCTTGAGTGATCTGGAAGTTGTTCCAGATCTGGATAAGCCCATTACACTTTATTATGATAACAGTGGTGATGTGGCTAATTCTAAAGAACCAAGAAGCCACAAGAGAGTTAAGCATATAGAGAGGAAATATCATCTCATCAAGAGATAGTGCAGAGAGGAGATGTGACCGTGACCAAGGTAGCGTCACAAAACAATCATGCTGATCCATTTACGAAGACCTTAATGGCTAAAGTGTTTACGGGTCACCTAGAGGGCCTAGGTTTACAAGCTATGTCTCACATGCTTTAGTGCAAGTGGGAGATTGTTAGGGTTTTTGCCATAAAGCTTCTAATTTGTAAATTTGAATTGAACATAAAATAAAAGAAGTAGTTTATTCATTCAAATAGTCTCATATATTTATATATAACATGTGTACTTAACATCTAAGATTGCTGGATGTAATTTCGAACTGAGTATATGAGTGTCATATATAGATGGATTCAGTTTGAAACGAGCAATCTAAAGAGTCCGTAGATAGCAAATAAAACTGGGTACTTTATTTGTAGTTAATCTACAGCTGCGGTCTATTTCTTAGTGTACGGTGATCCTATCCTGGATAATTGAAATAGAGATATGAGAATGGAGGCACCTTGTATGATGTGATCATATAGGACTGGGCCATGATCTATATGAATCTCTCACTAAGATCTGTTTAACGATGAGATTTATATATATCAACTAATGATGGCTATATGTGGGTGATCTTTGTAGGGAAAAATAATAAATAAAAGTGGTAAACGCAGCGGAAGCGATACTAAAAACGATTTAGTGACTTTAAAAATTTTTCCTTTATGAACCTTAAACCCTTTTAATCAATAAACATGCATATATGTTAACAAAAGTAAATTACCTTTTGTCACGTGATCCGATTGACTTACGTCGATGGTAATCCGCAAGACCTTCAATCCGAGCACGAACGTGGATCACCTAGGAGCGTGGTCTCCCTTTTCTTTGAATTGCAAACCTGTGAATGGACCAAACAAAAACTTTCTTTTCTTTGTTAGTCACAAAAAAATCAAAAGAATGTCAAAAATTATTCCGGTCACTTTTGAGTTCTCAATCTAATGATCGAAACTCGCGTGAACCTAGATCGATATCGTATACACAAGCTTATTGATGATTAAGCAATAGTATACTATCAAAGAATAATTTCACACTCTCTTTTGTCTTTTTAGAATAAAAACTCTCTCTTGGAATTAAGAAGAAGAAGAAAGAAATAAAAAACTCAAACACAATGGATTGTGGTGGCCGAACCCTATAAGAACACATATATAGGTTGGCCGAATTTTTTCTTCTTTTTCCTTTAGGGTTGCCGAATTCTATGTAGTCTAAGATTAGGGTTGGCCGAATTCTATAATGTCACTTATATAGGGTGACTTAAATTCAACCCTAATTCTTTTCAATTTAATAGACTTCAAACCCTAATCGAACTCCTTGATTTTTATTCTTTTATTTTGACTAAAAAAAAAGACTCCTTATTTGATTAAATAAATAAATTAGTTTTATTTATTTCCTTGTCAAACAAGTCTTTTACTTTTAGGAAAGATTTGTTTCTTTAATTAAACAATTAATCAATAAATTAATTAATTCTTATTTAATTAAAACAAATGAAACAAAATAATATTTTAGGTTAAAATTTTAACCTTGCCGCCCCACTTGATTAAGATTGGGCCTAACATTATTTTCTTATTTCATTTAATCCATTGGACTTTAAATAAAAAGCCCACATGTGAACCAGACCCATTCTTACTAAAAGAAACAAGCCCACATGTCTTTCATTAATATATTAATATAATTGAGCAGCCCATTACTTAAATAATGTGCAAATTATATTCTTAATATATTAAATGCAATTCTAGATGGACCCTTAAATTGGTCCGGTAGAATATATCAAGTGATCCATGCAAGTCCGTGTGGATTGGGGATCTTGGCGGGCCATCTAAATTTAAGCTTCAATAGACATAACCTAATCACAATCAACAAATGATTCACTTAGGTCCGATCCATTAATTTTAACTCATTCCACTAAAGAGCTAAAACTGAACTCTTAAATAAAGATAGAAAAGGAAGATGCTCCTCATTCATAACCTAGACAATCATATTGGAGATAGTGTATCCTCGTGATTAATATCAGTAATCGCCAAGAGTTCATAGACCGCCTATAACTCTCCAAGTTACCATATTTACTCATATGACCACGTTTTGAACTTGGATATTTTGACTTGTCCAGAAGCCATGTTTTCAATAGACACTATTGAAAACTCAACGTTGAGATTTAATATCCAATTACCTTAAAACATCCATATGATGATATTATACTCTCATTTAATTAAATGGAGCCACGATGTCCATATCTATAAATGAAGTCCTCGATCGATTAACAAATGAATATCACCAAACTATCGAGGATAGACTATGCGATATAATCGTACTCATTGATAACTCAAATGATATCACTTGCAACCATAAGTCCATCATTTATCTCAGGATTAAGATAGACTCTCCGATTGTCCTGATAATGAAAAGACTATTATCTATTGACGGTTCTAGATAAAGCTTTTCATTGTGATCCAGTTCAATGCACCCAGTGCACTAGATCCTTTTGCTCGAAGACATTCCGATGATTTTAGACTCATCATATCTTATTTGATCCCACTCAAATGCTAGCAAAAGAATTCTACAACTTTAACAAGATAAAGGTGCCCAACCTTTAACTTAAGTTGTGAACATTATTCAAGACTAACCAAAGAATTGTGTCTACCACATACATATCCAGATGTACGAACAATTCTTCTTTTCCCATAGTCTTTAGACCTTATGATTATTTACTTTGACAATTATAATATAAACTATAAATGCTATACGATTTGTTAAACCAGAAATCTCTTTATTAATATGAAAAAGATTGTTAATTACAACATTACACTCTTGCTATTGAGCATAATCCTAACAACACACACTTTCATTGCATTTATATAATTGTATTTGTATTTCTCTTAATTGTGTGCTTATGTGCTATATCATCACACTTATGCATTTTCATATATTGCATATCTTTTGTGTGTCACATGCTTGGTGAATATTCATGATGTTATCCATTCCCATGCATGTTATTTATTCACAACCACACTTGCACTTCAAGTTAGTCTTAAATGTGGTGTAATTCGTTTCCGTTTGTGTGATCGAAAATGTCCACGCTTGCACGATGGTGTGCATGTCTTAGCGTGATGGTTGACCACTTGAGAAGGTCTCATCTTCTCTTGGATAAGTGTTAGATTTGGTTTGGTGATTTGGAGTAAAGTGTCTAGTTTCAAAAGATTGGATTTCAATGATTTAAATGTTTTTCAAAACTGACATTTGTATGGTCTTGTGACCATAATTTTTTATAAAAAGATTAAAATTGAGTTTTGTAAAATTTTTGACAAACTAGACACCCATACCTTTCCAACGGTATATTATTCATAATATTTCATGACCGTTTGGATTAGTTTTCAAATCTCCAAAGTGACCAATAAAACAGAGCATCACAGCTGTTATCTGAATCTGACCTTTGGTCACTCAAATGACCATAACATTTTCTACTAACATTGAAATGTCATTCTGTAAATTGGAGTAGAAATTAGATATCCATACCTTTCCAACGGTATATCATACAAAAGGTTTCGATATCGTTTGGTCATGGTTTGGGGCACTTGAATCTCGAGCAGAAGCTGAGCGCTGGTCTAGCGCTGGTCGTCATGTGTAGATCACCAGCGCAACTTGGACAGTAGGTCTGCGTTGGTCGAACAACGCCAGACCAGCACAATTGTCGGGATTTGGGCTGTTCTTTTCCAAAACGACGTGGTTTCATCTTGCCCTAGTATATATGCATTCTCTTCCTCTTTTGGTCGACTAAGGACTCCAAAAATCATATTTTAGAGAGAGGAAGAGTTCCTCTAGAGAGAGAAGCTCCAAGAAGTGTTCTTTAACTCTCTAAACCCAAAAACCATATGCATCTAACATGTATCATGCATCAATCTTCCATGGGTCTTCATTATTCTTTACTTGGTAAGTAAGAACAATCATTTTATCTTTGTTTATTGTTGATTAGGTTTGTATTGTGATAGCTAGCATTTATGACCATTTTGCCCTCTAGCTAAGTCTATATGCTTTGCATTTAGATTTTGTTGATTAGGACTCATTGATTGCACATTTAGTGTCCTTGCCATGATCATTGACAACTTGTGTTGATTGGCCTTTTGATTGACAAATTCTTGATTGCATTAGTTAATTGCATGTTTTAAGGCCTTGCCATGATTAATTGACAACTTGTGTTGAAATGGTTTTGTTTGTTGACAATTAGGTTGTTAGAAATCTCTACAACTAATTGACACCTCATGTATGTACATGTAGGCTTTATTGATAACTAGGATGTTGATTTGCATTATAACATCTAGTTAAGCATTTAGTGTAGCCTAGCATTATTTGCATTTGAATATAATCACATATTCACATAGGTTGTTTATTCTTTTCATATAGTCAAAGTCTTGTGGCTTCTAGGTGAAGTTGCACAAGCATTGTACTAGCTCCTCTGTAAAAGGCATGCGGGTAGATTAGAAGATGCTCACTTGAGAGTGTAACCTTCTTTTCATATAGAAGTTGTCTAGGGTTGGTCTAGGTTCACTATAAAAGGCATGCAGGTAGTAGTGGTGGGTTAGTAACCAAGAATGGTTAAGGTCAACCTAGGTTGTAAACATCATTACATATAGGGGATTCGAGGATCGAGTGTGGCTAGCGCAATAGCTTGTGGTTTTTCCTTGTTAAAGGTTTCCACGTAAAAATCAAGTGTTCTTTAATTTCCGTATTTTACACTTGATTTATTTTATTGTGTGTTTAGGTTTCTATATGCTAATATTGACTAATTGAAAAATTGATAATAATCGATTAACAACCCATTCAACCCCCCTCTAGGATGTTTTAGACGCACGTAATTATATTTTCAACTATCCACATGCCTGTAAAAGTGGACCTAGTCCAATTACTCATGTGAACACCTAATCCCGGTGTACAACCTAATCCCAGTCATCACATAAGACTTACTTCTCTAAAGAGATCAAACACCGTAAGTGAATATTATGCAATATCCAAATATGCAAGTAAGGTTAGGGTACACTAAATGCTTATCTAGGAATATAAAATGACAATTAAATCATTCATAGATATCAAATATAGCTATATGACATGGCATACAACTTAGCTATGTTAAGGATAACCAATTCTAAATACAATAGCTGTTGGGAAAAATACCAAAGAAGTACACGCAGCGGAAGTGATACTAAAAATTAGATTTAGTGACTTTTAAAAAATTTTCCTTTATGAACCTTAAACCCTTTAATTAATTAAACATACATATACAATACCAAAAAGTAGAATACCTTTTGTCGCGTGATCCGATTGACTTACGTCGATGGTTTCCGCAAGATCTTCAATCCTAGCACGAACGTGGATCACCTAGGAGCGTGGTCTCCCTTTTCTTTGAATTGCAAACCTGTGAATGTACAAAACAAACTTTTCTTTTCTTTGTTAGTCACAAAAACAATCAAAAGAATGACTAAGATTATTCCTGCCACTTTTGATTTCTCAATCTAATGATCGAAACTCGCGTGAACCTAGATCGATATCGTATACACAAGCTTATTGATGAATAAGCAAATAGTATACTATCAAAGAATAATCTAACACTCCTTTTTGTTTTAGTAGAATAAAAAGCTTTCTATGAATTGAGAAGAAGAAGAAATTTGTATCATGAACCCATATAATTGTGGCCGAATTCTATACTTGTCAATATATAGGTGGCCTAAGTTTGCTTCTTCTTTTCTTTTATTATTAGGGTTGCCGAAATCCTAACCTAGAAATAACTAGGATTGCCGAAATCACATGCCCACCATAGGCTTATGTTGCACCCTAATTTCCATCTAGTTTTTAAGACATCAAACCCTAATCTAACTCATAGATCTTTTATTCTTTTATTTTGACAAAATAAAAAAAGACTTCTTATTTGATTAAATAAATAAAACTAATTATTTATTTCCTAATCAAACAAGTCTTTTAATTTTACTTTTAGGAAATATATTTCCTGATTAGAAAAGATTTGTTTCTTTAATTAAACAATTAATTAATAAATTAATTAATTCTTATTTAATTAAAACAATGAAACAACATAATATATTAGGTTAAACTAACCCTTGCCGCCCCACTTAGAGTAAATGAGCCAAAATATTATTTTCTTATTTCATTTAATCCATTGGACTTTAAATAAAAAGCCCACATGTGAACCAGACCCATTCTTACTAAAATAAACAAGCCCACATGTCTTTCATTAATATATTAATATAATTGAGCAGCCCATTACTAAAATAATGTGCAAATTATATTCTTAATATATTAAATGCAACTCTAGATGGACCCTTAAATTGGTCCGGTAGAATATATCAAGTGATCCATGCAAGTCCGTGTGGATTG
This sequence comes from Acer negundo, assembly GCA_035582765.1. NCBI lineage: Eukaryota > Viridiplantae > Streptophyta > Magnoliopsida > Sapindales > Sapindaceae > Acer > Acer negundo. The sequence goes on along the minus strand of CM069235.1, from coordinate 21,123,930 downwards.
GGGATCTTGGCGGGCAATCTAAATTTAAGGTTCAATAGACATAACCTAATCAGAATCAACAAATGATTCACTTAGGTCCGATCCATTAATTTTAACTCATTCCACTAAAGAGCTAAAACTGAACTCTTAAATAAAGATAGAAAAGGAAGATGCTCCTCATTCATACCCTAGACAATCATATTGGAGATAGTGTATCCTCGTGATTAATATCAGTAATCGCCAAGAGTTCATTGTAGGGAAAAATAAACAAATAAAAGTGTTACACGCAGCGGAAGCGATACTAAAGACGATTTAGTGACTTTTAAAATTTTTCCTTTATGAACCTTAAACCCTTTTAATCAATAAACATGCATATATATCAACAAAAGTAAATTACCTCTTGTCGCGTGATCCGATTGACTTACGTCGATGGTAATCCGCAAGACCTTCAATCCGAGCACGAACGTGGATCACCTAGGAGCGTGGTCTCCCTTTCCTTTGAATTGCAAACCTGTGAATGGACCAAACAAATACTTTCTTTTCTTTGTTAGTCACAAAACAATCAAAAGAATGTCAAAATTATTCCGGTCACTTTTGAGTTCACAATCTTATGATCGAAACTCGCGTGAACCTAGATCGATATCGTATACACAAGCTTATTGATGTTTAAGCAATTGTATACTATCAAAGAATAATTTTTCACTCCTTTTTGTCTCTCTAGAATAAAAACTCTCTTAGAATTAAGAAGGAGAAGAAAGAAAATAAAAACTCAAGCACCAATTCATTGATGTGGCCGAACCCTATAAGAACATATATATAGGTTGGCCGAATTTTTCTTCTTTTTCCTTTAGGGTTGCCGAATTCTATGTAGTATCTAATTCATTGATGTGGCCGAACCCTATAAGAACATATATATAGGTTGGCCGAATTTTTCTTCTTTTTCCTTTAGGGTTGCCGAATTCTATGTAGTATCTAATTAGGGTTGGCCGAATTTCATCATGTCACTTATATAGGGTGACTAAAATTCAACCCTAATTCTTTTTAACTTTATAGACTTCAAACCCTAATCCAACTCTTTTATTTTTATTCTTTTATTTGACTAAATAAAAAAAAGACTCCTTATTTGATTAAATAAATAATACTAATTTATTTATTTACTTATCAAACAAGTCTTTTACTTTTAGGAAAGATTTGTTTCTTTAATTAAACAATTAATCAATAAATCAATTAATTCTTATTTAATTAAAAGAAATGAAACAAAATAATATTTTAGGTCAAAACCTTAACCTAGCCGCCCCACTTATATATAAGATGGGCCTAATATTATTTTCCTATTTCATTTAATCCATTGGACTTTAAATAAAAAAGCCCACATGTGAACCAGACCCATTCTTACTAAAAGAAACAAGCCCACATGTCTTTCATTAATATATTAATATAATTGAGCAGCCCATTACTTAAATAATGTGCAAATTATATTCTTAATATATTAAATGCAATTCTAGATGGACCCTTAAATTGGTCCGGTAGAATATATCAAGTGATCCATGCAAGTCCGTGTGGATTGGGGATCTTGGCGGGCCATCTAAATTTAAGCTTCAATAGACATAACCTAATCACAATCAACAAATGATTCACTTAGGTCCGATCCATTAATTTTAACTCATTCCACTAAAGAGCTAAAACTGAACTCTTAAATAAAGATAGAAAAGGAAGATGCTCCTCATTCATACCCTAGACAATCATATTGGAGATAGTGTATCCTCGTGATTAATATCAGTAATCGCCAAGAGTTCATAGACCGCCTATAACTCTCCAAGTTACCATATTTACTCATATGACCACGTTTTGAACTTGGATATTTTGACTTGTCCAGAAGCCATGTTTTCAATAGACACTATTGAAAACTCAACGTTGAGATTTAATATCCAATTACCTCAAAACATCCATATGATGATATTATACTCTCATTTAATTAAATGGAGCCACGATGTCCATATCTATAAATGAAGTCCTCTATCGATTAACAAATGAATATCACCAAACTATCGAGGATAGACTATGTGATATAATCGTACTCATTGATAACTCAAATGATATCACTTGCAACCATAAGTCCATCATTTATCTCAGGATTAAGATAGACCTCCGATTGTCCTGATAATGAAAAGACTATTATCTATTGACGGTTCTAGATAAAGCTTTTCATTGTGATCCAGTTCAATGCACCCAGTGCACTAGATCCTTTTGCTCGAAGACACTCCGATGATTTTAGACTCATCATATCTCATTTGATCCCACTCAAATGCTAGCAAAAGAATTCTACAACTTTAACAAGATAAAGGTGCCCAACCTTTAACTTAAGTTGTGAACAATATTCAAGACTAACTAAAGAATTGTGTCTACCACATACATATCCAGATGTACGAACAATTCTTCTTTTCCCATAGTCTTTAGACCTTATGATTATTTACTTTGACAATTATAATACAAACTATAAATGCTATACGATTTGTTAAACCAGAAATCACTTTATTAATATGAAAAAGATTGTTAATTACAACATTACACTCTTGCTATTGAGCATAATCCTAACATTCATAGACCGCCTATAACTCTCCAAGTTACCATATTTACTCATATGACCACGTTTTGAACTTGGATATTTTGACTTGTCCAGAAGCCATGTTTTCAATAGACACTATTCGAAAACTCAACGTTGAGATTTAATATCCAATTACCTCAAAACATCCATATGATGATATTATACTCTCATTTAATTAAATGGAGCCACAATGCCCATATCTATAAATGAAGTCCTCTATCGATTAACAAATGAATATCACCAAACTATCGAGGATAGACTATGCGATATAATCGTACTCATTGATAACTCAAATGATATCACTTGCAACCATAAGTCCATCATTTATCTCAGGATTAAGATAGACTCTCCGATTGTCCTGATAATGAAAAGACTATTATCTATTGACGGTTCTAGATAAAGCTTTTCATTGTGATCCAGTTCAATGCACCCAGTGCACTAGATCCTTTTGCTCGAAGACACTCCGATGATTTTAGACTCATCATATCTCATTTGATCCCACTCAAATGCTAGCAAAAGAATTCTACAACTTTAACAAGATAAAGGTGCCCAACCTTTAACTTAAGTTGTGAACAATATTCAAGACTAACTAAAGAATTGTGTCTACCACATACATATCCAGATGTACGAACAATTCTTCTTTTCCCATAGTCTTTAGACCTTATGATTATTTACTTTGACAATTATAATACAAACTATAAATGCTATACGATTTGTTAAACCAGAAATCACTTTATTAATATGAAAAAGATTGTCAATTACAACATTACACTCTTGCTATTGAGCATAATCCTAACAATCTCCCACTTGCGCTATAGCAAATGTGTCATATCTCTCAAGCCCATGTTCTCTAGATGCCCATCGAAACTCTTCTAAGGTAGAGACTTTGTGTAGGGATCCGCTAGATTTTCTGCTGACGCGATTTTGGTAATCGTCACGTCACCTCTTTGAACAATCTCCCTTAAAAGATGATACTTTCTTTCAATGTGTTTACCTCTCTCGTGACTTCTTGGTTCTTTCGAATTAGCCACTGCTCCACTGTTGTCACAGTAGATAGTGATCTGCTTGTTCGCACTAGGAACCACTTCTAAGTCAATCAAGAATTGGCGGAGCCAAACAGCCTCTTTGGCAGCCTCGCATGCAGCAACATACTCAGTTTCCATGGTGGAATCAGCAATACAAGATTGCTTAATACTCCTCCATATAACTGCTCCTCCTCCAATAGTAAATACAGCCCCTGATGTGGATTTTCTAGAGTCAGAATCTGATTGGAAATCAGAATCTGTATACCCAACGGGGACCAAATCCCCTCCAGAGTATACAAGCATATTATCTCTCGTTTTCTTGAGATACTTGAAAATATGCTTGACTGCCGTCCAGTGATCAGGACCAGGTTTCGATTGAAACCTACTAACTATGCCAATAGCAAAACAAATATCTGGTCTAGTACAGAGCATTGCATACATGAGACTTCCAACTGCCGAGGCATATGGAACTCTACTCATGAATTGCTCTTCAATTGCTCTTCATGCTCATTCTTAGGAACTTGTTCTTTAGAAAGCTTGATTCCATGTCTGAAAGGTAACATACCTTTCTTGGAATCATGCATGGAAAACCTAGACAAGATCTTGTCTATGTATGAAGCTTGGGATAATGCAATCGTTCTATTCTTTCTATCCCTTATTACTTGGATACCTAGAATAAAACTTGCTTCTCCTAAGTCCTTCATATCAAATTGTTTTGCTAACCATTCTTTTACTGATGTCAATACACCTACATCGTTTCCAATGAGTAGTATATCATCAACATAAAGAATCAGGAAAACCAACTTGTCGCCTTTAATCCTTTTGTATACACAAGGTTCGTCAGGATTCTGAATAAATCCAAAACCTTTGACAGCTTGATCAAACCTTATGTTCCAGGATCTGGATGCTTGCTTTAATCCATATATGGATTTCTGCAACTTGCATACCTTATCCACTTGGCCCTTTTCAATGAATCCCTCTGGTTGCATCATGTAGATGCTTTCGTCAAGACTTCCATTTAGGAAAGCTGTCTTGACGTCCATTTGCCAAATCTCTAGATCTAAAGATGCTGCAATGGATAAGAGTATCCTAATGGATTTAAGCATGGCCACAGGAGAGAAGGTTTCCTCGTAATCGATACCTTCTTTCTGTGTATACCCTTTAGCTACCAATCTAGCTTTAAAGGTTTCAACCTTTCCATCCATACCTCTTTTCCTCTTGTATACCCACTTGCACCCAATGGGTTTTATCCCTTTAGGCAAGTCTACAAGGGACCAGACTTTGTTATCGAACATAGATTCAATCTCAGATTGCATTGCCTTTTGCCAATGGCGACTATCGACATCCTCCATAGCTTCCTTGTACGTATAGGGATCATCGTCGTCCGGGAGATTCTCCACTGATTCTCCCAGACCGATGTATCTTTCGGGTTGTGTTCTAACCCTCCCATTACGACGAGGAACGGTAGGTTGTTGATCTTGTGTTGGATCGGAACTTACAATTGGGTTAGGTTGTGTAACCTCTCGTGGAATTGTATCTCCTGACATCTCATTCAGGACAATTCTACTTCTAGGCACAAAATCATTCATATAGTCCTTTTCCAGAAATTTAGCATTTGTCGAAACAAATACTTTAAGGTCTGAAGGACTATAGAAATAATATCCTTTAGTTTCTTTTGGATACCCTACAAATATACATGTTTCTGAACGGGACTCCATCTTTTCTGTCTTTCCTTTTAACACATGCGCAGGACAACCAAATATCCTTAAGTGTTGTAAACTAGGCTTAGCGCCAGGAAGTGTTGAATAACTCAACATAGACCTAACCATTTCCAAAAGAGTTCTATTTCTCCTTTCTGCTACCCCATTCTGTTGAGGTGTACCTGGTGCAGAAAACTGAGAAACTATCCCATTATCAATAAGATATTGCTGAAACTCACCAGATAGATATTCTCCACCACGATCAGATCTCAAGATTTTTATGTGTTTCTCAAGCTGATTTTCCACTTCAGCTTTGAATGCTTTGAACATGTCAAAAGCATCCGACTTATGCCACATGAGATACACATAACCAAATCTCGAGTAATCATCTGTGAAGGTGATGAAGTACTTATATCCACCTCTAGCTTGAATGCTCATAGGTCCATATACATCAGTGTGTATCAATCCTAAACATTCAGTGGCTCTTGCACCTTTGGCAGAGAACGTCCTTTTGGTCATTTTACCTTCCAAACAAGATTCACAAGTTGGTAGATCATCAACCTTTAAGTCACTCAAAGGTCCGTCACATACCAATCTTTTAATCCTATTAAGGTTAATATGACCTAAGCGTAAATGCCAAAGGTAGGTTTCATCTGTTGATAATTTTACTCTTTTATGATTAGGTTCCGTTATTTCTGTGTCTAACGAGTGAGAGATATTTCTATGCAAAAAGTATAGACCGTTTTCCAATGTACCTTGGTAAATAATTTTGTCATTCATACTAATAATAAAAGCTTTATTGAAAGTAACCGAATATCCAAATTTATTCAAACAAGAAACTGAAATTAAATTCCTCTTGAATTGAGGTACATAATAAACATCTATCAAATCTAAATGCCTTCTAGAATCCAAATAAACTCTAATATCTCCCACTGCACTTGCAGACACTAACGTTCCGTTGCCCAAGCGCAAATTGATTTCATTCTTACTCAGCTTTCTCCTTTCTTGGAACCCCTGAAAGGAATAACAAACATGATTAGTGGCTCCTGAGTCTATGATCCAAGAATCTGTAGAATCAGCCAAAAAACATGTTTCAAGATAATTCACATTACCTTCTTCCTTCTTATTCTGGGACTTTGGGCAATTTCTCTTCCAATGTCCCTTTTCACCACAAAGGAAGCATTTCCCTTTGATCTTGGTTACTTTCTTGGTCTCCTTCTTGATAGGCCCAAGTTGCTTTTTCTTCTGTTGTTTCTTGACCTTTTGACGGGCCTTAACAGTAGCAACTTTACCAACCATATGAATCTCTTGACCTTTGCCTTTCACAAGGATCTTTTCAGCACTTTGAACATCTTGCATCAGGCCTTGTAAGGTGTATTCCTTTTTGTTCAAAGTGTAGTCCAATTTGAACTGATCAAAGGAATCTGACAATGAATTGACAACCATATCAATCTTTGTCTCACCATCTATCTCAGCGCCATGCAGTTCAGCAATGTTGAGATGTGCTATGACTTTCATCATGTGATCTTTCACAGCCTGTCCAGGTTTCATCCTAAGATTCATAAAAGCAGTCACTGCCTCTCTCTTAGTCGTCCTGGACTTCATAGCAAACATCTCCTCTAGAGACATCATTATATCAGCAGCGGACTCCATTCCTTCATGCTGCTGTTGCAACACGTCGGAGATAGTGGCCATAATGTAACATTTTGCCATATCATCTGAAGTCTTCCACTGCTCATACTCATCTCTACATATTATGCTAGATTCATTATTAGGAGCAGGTGGTTTAGGAGTAGTTAGAACAAATTTATGTTTTTCACTTTGCAGCAACAACCCAATTTTCCTTTTCCATGTGACATAATTATCTCCCAGTTAAAGTGTTGTCTTTCAGGATGTTTATAAGTGATGGGGTCATGATTTCTGAATAAAACAAAACATATATAAGTAAATAATCATGATAAAGCACTTTTAAATATTTATCTTGAATTAAATAAATAATTCAATCATAAAATTCAACGGTGATCTAACACCCATAAATGTTACGCCTCCTTTGGGAGCTCGCACCATTTACTAGTTAGACTAGGTCCCACCTAATTGTTAACATAACAACCAGCGTTTTCAATTTTAGCCTTGCAATTTTATTGACAAGAACTCTTAGGAGGATATAAATAAAATTACATTGAGTGTGTTACCAAGATATCGACCCTCAATTTTCTCTCATGAAAATCCCTCCTTGGGGAGTAGATCTCGTTTGAGTCCATTGTCTAGTCTATCCTTGTAAGGAAGTATGTTGCTAAATTCCATTCATGGACGCCCCTTGGAGGGATTACCAATAAATAATAAAGCTCAACTAACCTTGGAGGCCATAGGTGTTACAAAAACACCTTCTCCCACTCAATTATTTAAGGCGTGTGATTAAATCCCATAGAATGATTTACCGAGTTATCTAGATGCCAATTTAGATACCTAAATCATTCAATGCATGTTCATACCAAAAGAGATATATGCGTGGCACTCCTAATCTATATGTCATGTTATCATACAATAACAAATATTGTAATATTTAAGCATAAATTAAATAGCAACAATTTTGGCCCATCCTAGAAAAACGAGTAAAATTACAATTGTTTATGAATACAAGTTCTTCAAGTGGCCTATCAACCATACGCTTATCCTTCGGCCCAACCCACGGATGTGCACAACTCACAACCCCACTAAGGGGCTGCCGTGCGCAGCCCATAAAGACTCCAGGGCTGCCGTGCACAGCCCACTAAGCTTGGGCTTGCCATGCGCAGCCCAATCCACTCATAGGGTGCGCACGGTGCTCGTTCTCGGTTCCGGTTGCTTCATTTTTCATCATGTCTTCGAATCTTCAAGACCTAAATATATTACGGCAGTATTTAAACAAATAAAATACTGCAGTTTTTTTTTTTTTTTTTAATCACTGCAGTACCTTTTTACATACAAAAAACTGCACATAATAAAAATTAAAAAAACTGCAGTAGTATAAAAAAAATACTGCACCTAAAAAAAATAAAACCTAGCAATCTACCAAGAAGGAATTATGGCGATGATAGACCAGCCTTCTTGTTACAATTCCATAACAAAATTTACATTGAAAATCTAGGATCAAAATCGAGCAATAACAATCCACACAAACATATATAAATCCATACATCCACATGTAATTATATATTTGAATACCTAGAGTGCCATCTCTTTCTAAGCATGCATAATCACAATAAAAAGAAATAGATCCACGTATATATACGTTAATTAATTAAAAGGGTTCAACCTAGGCTCTGATGCCAAATTGTAGGGAAAAATACCAAAGAAGTATACGCAGCGGAAGTGATACTAAAAATTAGATTTAGTGACTTTTAAAAAAAAAAAAAATTTCCTTTATGAACCTTAAACCCTTTAATTAATTAAACATACATATACAATAACAAAAAGTAGAATACCTTTTGTCGCGTGATCCGATTGACTTACGCCGATGGTAATCCGCAAGATCTTCAATCCTAGCACGAACGTGGATCACCTAGGAGCGTGGTCTCCCTTTTCTTTGAATTGCAAACCTGTGAATGGACAAAACAAACTTTACTTTTCTTTGTTAGTCACAAAAACAATCAAAAGAATGACTAAGATTATTCCGGTCACTTTTGAGTTCTCAATCTAATGATCGAAACTCGCGTGAACCTAGATCGATATCGTATACACAACCTTATTGATGAATAAGCAAATAGTATACTATCAAAGAATAATCTAACACTCCTTTTTGTTTCAGTAGAATAAAAAGCTTTCTATGAATTGAGAAGAAGAAGAAATTTGTATCATGAACCCATATAATTGTGGCCGAATTCTATACTTGTCAATATATAGGTGGCCTAAGTTTGCTTCTTCTTTTCTTTTATTATTAGGGTTGCTGAAATCCTAACCTAGAAATAACTAGGGTTGCCGAAATCACATGCCCACCATAGGCTTATGTTGCACCCTAATTTCCATCTAGTTTTTAAGACATCAAACCCTAATCCAACTCGTAGATCTTTTATTCTTTTATTTTGACTAAATAAAAAAAGACTTCTTATTTGATTAAATAAATAAAACTAATTATTTATTTCCTTATCAAACAAGTCTTTTAATTTTACTTTTAGGAAATATATTTCCTGATTAGAAAAGATTTGTTTCTTTAATTAAACAATTAATTAATAAATTAATTAATTCTTATTTAATTAAAACAATGAAACAAAATAATATATTAGGTTAAACTAACCCTTGCCGCCCCACTTAGAGTAAATGGGCCAAAATATTATTTTCTTATTTCATTTAATCCATTGGACTTTAAATAAAAAGCCCACATGTGAACCAGACCCATTCTTACTAAAAGAAACAAGCCCACATGTCTTTCATTAATATATTAATATAATTGAGCAGCCCATTGCTAAAATAATGTGCAAATTATATTCTTAATATATTAAATGCAATTCTAGATGGACCCTTAAATTGGTCCGGTAGAATATATCAAGTGATCCATGCAAGTCCGTGTGGATTGGGGATCTTGGCGGGCCATCTAAATTTAAGGTTCAATAGACATAACCTAATCACAATCAACAAATGATTCACTTAGGTCCGATCCATTAATTTTAACTCATTCCACTAAAGAGCTAAAACTGAACTCTTAAATAAAGATAGAAAAGGAAGATGCTCCTCATTCATACCCTAGACAATCATATTGGAGATAGTGTATCCTCGTGATTAATATCAGTAATCGCCAAGAGTTCATAGACCGCCTATAACTCTCCAAGTTACCATATTTACTCATATGACCACGTTTTGAACTTGGATATTTTGACTTGTCCAGAAGCCATGTTTTCAATAGACACTATCGAAAACTCAACGTTGAGATTTAATATCCAATTACCTCAAAACATCCATATGATGATATTATACTCTCATTTAATTAAATGGAGCCACAATGTCCATATCTATAAATGAAGTCCTCTATCGATTAACAAATGAATATCACCAAACTATCGAGGATAGACTATGCGATATAATCGTACTCATTGATAACTCAAATGATATCACTTGCAACCATAAGTCCATCATTTATCTCAGGATTAAGATAGACTCTCCGATTGTCCTGATAATGAAAAGACTTTTATCTACTTAGAGTTATAGATAAAGTATTTCATTGTGATCCAGTTCAATGCACCCAGTGCTCTAGATCCGATGTCTAAACTTTTTTTTTTTTTTTTTAATATCGGTTTTCCTAAAAACTGATGTCTTTTGAAAATCCAATATTTTAGACATCGGTTTTTATAAGAACCGATTTCTAATTTTTTTTTAAAATCGGTTACATAAAAACCGATTTAGGCACGTGATTTCTTTAAGCAATTTTGTAGTAGTGATAGTTCCAAAGTCGCGGAAGTATTGAAGGAAGACCCTACGGGATATGTCCGCGGGATTGAAACCGCGGCACGAAACCGCGGACGACGTGTCTAGAGGCAATTTTGGTTTTTCCCTTGTTCAATTGCAAACTAATGTTTAAGAGGCAGCTTTCTAATTTAACAAAAGAAAGGAAGGGGGAGAAGAAGAAGTTTTAGATAGTAATTAGAGACTCTCCATTTTTAGTATAGAAAATCAAGGTTATTGATTTTGTCTTAAATTACTTAGTTAGAAATCATTCTTGAGAGTTGCTAGTGATCATCTTGGCTTGTATTTGTTATGGAGGTGGGTGCTATTTCATCCTTGGAAGCTGTCAAGTCTTCAAGGGTTGTATTTCGTCATTGTCTTCATACTTATGCTATTCTTAGTGATCATGTGTAACTAACCCACTTATGTTGGGGGATTTATGAAAGTGATGATGTGAACCACCTTGTACCACTCTTATTTGTGTTGGTCACTTTGTATTTATGAATGTTTTAATTGATGAAATAATAACATGTTTCTCATAGATCTTAGAAAAACATGTATTGATAATTGTATTAAGAGTTGAGGAAATATCTTATTCATAACTTTTGAATTAGGTATTGTCTCTAATGACTCATTACTAGAGCGTGTAATTAATAGTGATATCCTTAGACTCATACTCTCAATCAAGTTCCAACCAAAACCTCACTTAATGTTCTTCTAAGCCTTTGGAGAATATTTGTGTGAGTTGTTGAGTGTTCTTAATTGTAAAAGGAACTAACTGTAGTGAATTGGTTTTAAAAGACATAAGAGTGACTACTTAGTGGTGCATCATTGCTAATTTCATAATTCCCCTAGCATCTTTAGCTCATTGATCATTAATCATTAAGAATTGAATTATTTTAGACTCATAATTAACTCGATCTTCTATTATCTAATCGCCCTAGTTCTCCAAGGGAACGATACCTTTACTCTTGCACACTATACTCGTATTATGACTCGTGCACTTGTGAAAGGGTTTAAATCCACGTGTCCCTCTAGTATAACCAACGTAGAATAGTGTAGTTTTGTAGAACCGGTTCGGGCGCGTCACACAACATCGTGCAAGCGCGAACGTTTCCGATCACACAAACGAAAACGAATTACACCACACTTAAGACTAAAATGAAGTGCAAGTGTGGCAAGTGAATGCATCCTAATGCCTAACATGCCATGGCAATGTCATTGAACAAGATGCACTCAATTAAACATGCATAAATAGAATTCATGACTTTGCATCATGATGCTTAAACATGTCATGGCATTTCAATGAACAAGATGCAATCATTTAAACATGCATGAATAGAATTCATGGCTTTGCATCCTAATGCCTAAACATGTCATGACATTTCAATGAACAAGATGCAATCAATAAAACATACATGAAGAGAAATTCAAACTTCATGGCTTTGCATCCTAATGTTTAAACATGTCATGTTATTTCAATAAACTAGATTCAATCATTTAAACATGTATGAAGAGATATTCAAGAACATGAATGCACACATATAAAAACACACAGCATACAAGTATTAGAGATATGCATGAGTTGTGAGTGTGTGCAATTAGATCTCTTCAAAGCAAGTAAGCACTAAAATATACCTTTGGTGCTTCTTCTCTTGAGGTCTTGAGCGGGCTTTGGTTGTGCAAAACACCAACCATCAAATACCTAAGCTACCATTACATCAAGCCCCATTATGTGGTTTGTCCACGAAATAAGCCAATCAATAAATGGGAATCCTTATAAAACCGTCTCCTGCTGGATATAGTGCAGGCTTTGGAGGCCAAGGTGGATGCCTCCTTTGGGGATGGGTATTTCTTTGCCTCCCATGAGGTTGCTCAAGCCATCCCTCCTCCATTTGACTTGCAGGCCATTTTCAGGTGTGACCGGGAACAGATTGCGACCAAGGTTGCCTAATTTTTAGATGCTGCCTGATTATGGCATAAAAGTACATATTTCATGTCCCTATTTCCTATTACTTTGTGCTTGTTTATAAGGTGAAACCTGATATTTAATGGTTTAAATAAGTGTTTCAGGTAAATAGGGAAGTTTAGGGGCATTGTTGTAATTCTACAGAAATCAGGGGCTAAAGTGCAATATTTAGGACATTATTGAATATTCTGTGAATAAGGGAAATTTTAGGGGAGCTGATTGTAATTTGCTAGCCAAAGACGCAGCAGATTGCAATGTCAACAATTGAAATTGCAGGGTTTTGGGGCGTGACCTGCGTCAGCCTGACGTCAGGTCGTCTTCTTCATGCAAATGAATCAACCTGACCCGTAATTGACCCAGTTCAGGCTCGTTTGACCCGGTGATAGACCCGATGATTTCCAACCATTTTCAGTCATTTTTTCTGTGCCATTCCACCTAGATTGGCAGCCTACATCCCGGCGGTCCTAATGCTACCATTTCTAGGTCTTCATGCAAAGGTTTTTGTAAGGACCTCTATTTTGTTATTGGCTTATTTCATGACATACCATATTGGGGATGATTCTATAATGGGTAGCTTAGGTCATCTTAATGATTATCAAGGCAAGCTTTTAAGCATCTCCATGACTTCAAGATCAAGAGCTTCAAAAGGTATAACATTTGACCTTGATTCTTGAAGAGATTAGATGCACACGTATAGTTGCATGCATCTTTATCTATCGTGCATTTGTTACCATGTATGTGTGTTTCATTGTTTCGTGCATTTATGTCATTTAGCGCACACACACTTTCATTGCATTTGTGTTTCTCTTAATTGTATGCTTATATGCTTTATCATCACACTTATGCATTTTTCATATATTGCATATCTTTTGTGTGTCACATGCTTGGTGATTATTTATGATGTTATCCATTCCCATGCTTGCTATTTATTCACAACCACACTTGCACTTCATGTTAGTCTTAAGTGTGGTGTAATTCATTTCCGTTTATGTGATCGGAAACGTGTGCGCTTGCACGATGGTGTGCATGTTTTAGTGCAATGGCTGACCACTTGAGAAGGTCTCATTCTCCTCTTGGATAAGTGTTAGATTTCGTTTTGCTGTTTAGAGTGAAGTGTCTAGTTTCAAAAGATTGGATTTTAATGTTTTAAATGTTTTCAAAACTGACCTTTGCATGGTTTTGTGACTATAGCATCCTCTATTTACTTTTCTTGCATGTATTTAGTGTAAATATATTGTACATATTATCTAAGACTAGAGTTGATAAAAGGTACTGTTAACCACAAATATTGGCCAAGAACCAAAGAAGAATTTTCCACCCAGAAATCAAGGAGGGAGTGTTTTAACCGGTAACACCCGACTACCCCTTGAAGAGAATACAAATAAATATATCAAGATATATATCCAGAAAAAGCCGAATCACGGTTAGAGGCATGAAGATTTCAAACTTACAAACCAGGCTACACCATCTTAGTATCCCGTCCCGTGTGGGCTAGGTATCCTACTACATGAACCGGGTATCCTGATTCTACATAGACCAAAGACCTTGCTACCTTGTCATCCCGATACCTCGCCATAGCATTAATCGGTGTCCTAAAATCGGGATAGCCATGGGACTAATGTAAATCATAGTACATCATGAAGAAGGGCGTCGGGGTACCCTTACACCTAAATACCCTTACACCTAAATACCTTGACACCGTAAAAGAACTAGCTCACCGAACAGTCCAAATACGAGGTAAGAATGTCACCAAGGTCTTAAGCTACAAAGATTCACCAAGGTTTAAAGCTACAAAGAAGAAACATTAAAATGCTATCGTTTTCACCATTAAAGAGGAGGATTCATTCCCGCCATTTAAGAGTCCTATTTTAAAGCAATTTCTGCTAGAATCCGTCCAAGAAAGAATCACTTGGTTTTAGGGGTTGGATTCTACACGATATCTTCGCTTATTGCCAAGGAAAGTCCCATAATTGCTGAAACCCTAGACCGAAGTTACAGAAGTGCATGACAAATAATGAGACCTATATATATGACATTATACTCAACTATGAAAGGATAGATTCTTTTCGAAACCCTAAAGACACAGCTTTTTCTACTTATCGACATGCACGAGTTCTCCACCACCGACTGTATCAAACTTCGCCTATAGTGATCGGTGGAGAATATCGTTGGAGAATATAGTGACCGGTGACCTATATATATGACATTATACTCAACTATGAAATGACAGATTCTTTTCGAAACCCTAAAGACACAGCTTTTTTACTTATCGACATGCACGAGTTCTCCACCACCGACTGTATCAAACTTCGCCTATAGTGATCGGTGGAGAATATCGTTGGAGAATATAGTGACCGGTGACCTATATATATGACATTATACTCAACTATGAAAGGACAGATTCTTTTCGAAACCTTAAAGACACAACTTTTTCTACTTATCGACATGCACGAGTTCTCCACCACCGACTGTATCAAACTTCGCCTATAGTGACCGGTGGAGAATATCGTTGGAAGTTGTATTTACATTATGCAAAGCAATCCATTGTATTCTTCTCCTTCATAATATAATATAATCGATTGTCCTATTGTTTTAACCATCATTCATATTGAATTGTGCTTACTGGAAATCATAGGTATTGAACTACGTGATACCCCTCCGACCGTGGTCAATTTTGATCGTGGTCCATTAAAGTCGTTAAATGTAAATCCACCTTGTTGGTAAATTTCGGTTAACACTTTTTGGCACTGTATGTGCGAATTACTTCCACCCCATTGTCAAAAGCAACTTAGCACTATCCCGCTAACAGAAAGATTAGACTTAGATCCTCCCAAGGATAGCCTGACCACTTGGGACCTCACTCTTTTGCTTCTACTCAAAGAGTCTAGAAACAAGGGAGGGGAGCCAGAAATAACAACTCGGCACTAGTCCCTCCACCAGTCAAGCCGCATTCCTCTAGATCCAGCTATTCAGAGAGTCAATTGGGATATCTTGGAACAGCAGGCTGCCACCTATGTAGAGAGTGTCCGCCTTCGGATGATCGCCTAAGGGATACCCTTCGAAGCTATCAAGGCCATAGGAGAAATTGAACCGGGTACCTGGGTACCGGTTTTCGATAGGCTTGGACCTCCACTTCCAATCCTAGATTTCCATATTGGTTTCAAACCCTGACGGGTGAAATCAATAATCGACATCTCACCCCGGAGGAATCAACCGACAACTAGACCAACAGAAAGGGGAAGGACTCCGCAGCCCGATACAAAAGGTAGTACCAGACCAAAAATGAACCCACGAGGAGCCTGATCCAAAAAAAGGAGCGCCAAGAGGTAACTGTAAGGTTCGAAACCTCGGATGTTGAAGGAATCGCAGCTCGATCTACACACGAAGCACCCTGACGCCTTAAGGATTGAATGTCCAAGATGGAAAAGGAACTCGAGGAGCTAAGGAAGGGAAAGTGTCGGGGTACCCGGAAGAACCCCATAGGAGAAATGAACGCACCTTTCTTAAGGAGAATCTGGGAAACAAAATTGCCCCCCAAGTTCAAGATGCCTACTGAGAAGGACTCTGGTTCGGAAGAACTTGTGAGTCACATGGAGAGTTTGGTCCTTCAGATGGAATTTCAAAATGTGACTCGATCAGCAATGTGTAGGATGTTCTCTTCCACTTTGACGTACCATGCCAAGACTTGGTTTAAAAAACTTCCCCCAAGTAGTGTGGATTCTTTTACAAAACTCACCACAGATTTTTTATGCTCAGTTTCAGGGGATCAAGTCTCGTCTTAAGGACCTCATCCTACTCTAGTACGTGATCTAGGAGAGGGGTGAGACACTGAGATCCTATGTAGAAAATTTCTACAAAGAAGTGATCCAGATAAGAGTGTTTGCTGAGAAGGAAACTTTGGCCAATTTCAGAAGAAATCTGTGGGCTGGCAGATTATTTCGATCATTCGCCAAACACCCACTTGAAACTTACCAGAAGGCCTATGATAAGGCACTAGAACAGGTGGATATAGACAAACAGCTCCGAGTCAAAGTTGAACACGATAAAGCCCGATTCGTCAAGCGTTAGAAAAAAGAAGTTCTGAAACCCCATCTGTAAAGAAATACCACAATCATCCTCTAAACCGGTCTACCTACTGGTCACCGCCTCCTACCCCGCATCGGGATAGGTATCCTGTAAGAAGAGCCCCTCCAAGAGTAACACTACCACCAAAAGAGGTAGCATAGGTGGAAAGAGAGGAAGACTTGTACAACCATTACACCTCACTCAATGCATCCTGAGAGACCATATACCTCGCCATCCGCAACAAGGGTTCGCTTAGGAAGCCAGGTCCTATCAAGATCCCGACTGACCAGAGAAATCATTACAAGTACTGTGACTTCCTTAAGGACGTGGGGCACAGCACATCGAAATGATACAGCCTCCGTAACCAGATTAAAGGATTGGTAAGGGGAGGACTTTTAATTGAATTCTTGCAACAGGTCCGGGATAGCATCAAGATAAGGAAGGAGGTACAGGGAGAGATGCGGGAAGCAGAGGAAAGATAGAAGGATAATGGGAAAGATCTGATGCAGCAAATCCAGATCATCCACACCATTATTGGAGGTCCAATTTTAGCAGGTACTTCCAATAATTCAAGTAAGAACCATGCTAGGAAGATCTCGAGGATTACCGCCAATTAAGACCTATTCCGGGTCACCCAGGGATCCTAAGAATACCCTCGCTCTACCTATATCATTTTCACAGAGGAGGACGTCTTCAACATGGTTCAGCCACATGACGATCCTATGGTGATTACGGTGCAAATAGCTAATTGCAAGGTTCACCGCGTTCTAATCGATACTGGAAGCAATATGGATATCCTTTTCAAAGGGGCTCATGATAAGCTCAACTTGAAGAACCATTACTACAACATGTTTACCACACCTCTGTATGGATTTACAGGGGACTCATTAATGCCAGTTGGGTTTCATAAGCTACCAGTAATAATCGGAGAAGCCTCTCTCCAGCAGAACATAATGACACAATTAGTCATGGTAGATACCTCTTCTACTTACAATGCTGTCCTTAGAAGACCCTTCTTATCAGGAATTAGGGGAGTGTTGTCTATTTACCACAATGTCTTGAAGTTTCTCACAGGGACTGGGGTAAGAAAAGTTTGAGGAGATCAACAAGCGGCCCGCAGTTGCTATGCCGTGTTTACCAATCCTACCGCGTTAGCCAAGCAATGTGTGCATGTGACCTATGAACCAAACCAGGAAATACCGGGATTGGATCAATGCGTCATGGAAGAAGAAGAGGTACCAGACATATTCGTAAGAGATCCAGAGAAAGAAGTAGAGTGGGGATGGACCACTGGGCACCCCACAGAACAATTGGAGGAGATACCAATACGAGAAAATGATCTTTCTAAAGTGGTGAAGATAGAGGGAGCGTTAGACAGCAGCAGGGTCAGAGAGAGCTTGGTGGGACTACTTAGAGAATACAACTACATCTTTGCTTGGAGCCACGACTAAATGCCAGGTATCCCTCTCTCCCTAGCTACCTATAGGTTGGCAGTAGATGCGACCTTCAAACCAGTCAAACGAAACGAAGGCATTTCAACTCCGAGCAGAATGCCGCAGTCTAGGAAGAAGTAGAAAAGCTCATGAAAGCTAAATTCATTAGGGAATCCTGATACCTCGAGTGGATCACCAACGTATTCATGGTTACCAAATCCAACGGGAAATGGCGTATGTGTGTGGACTACACCGACCTCAACCGGGCTTGCCTAAAGGACAGTTTCCCTCTTCCCAAGATCAATCAGCTTATTGAGTCTATAATAGGAAACAAGCTTCTCAGCTTCATGGACACTTTCTTGGGGTATAACCAGATCATGATGCACTCCGCCGATCAAGATAAGACTAGTTTTATCACTGGGTAAGGCCTCTACTACTACATGGTAATGCCCTTTGGGCTAAAAAATGCAGGCACCACATAAAATAGGAAGAACTATAGAGGTGTACATAGATGACATGATCACCGAATTTTGGCAGGCAGAACATCATTCAGAGGATTTACGGCAGACTTTCCAAGTCATAAGGAAGAACCAAATGAGGTTGAATCCTGCCAAATACGCCTTCGGAGTAGCTGTAGGAAAGTTCCTAGGGTTCATGGTTCACTAGAGGGGGATCGAAGCTAACCTAAAGAAGATCAATGCCATTTTGGACCTTGAATCCCCTACTACCCTTAAATAGACACAAGGGCTGACTGGCAAGATAGTAGCATTAAAATGCTTCATATCTTGATCTACAGATAAGTGTCTTCCTTTCTTTAAAATTATCATTCAAGGCAAGAAGATAAAGTAGGATCAAGAAGGCGAAAAAGCTTTCCATTCTTTGAAGAAATATTTGGCTAGCCCGCCCTTGCTAGTAAAACTTGTCCCAAGAAAAGAACTGCAACTTTACCTGGCAGTATCAGAGACAGCTACTAGCGAAGCCTTAGTTAAAGAGTGTAATGACAGGGTCTAGAGACTAGTGTATTACGTGAGCTGTGCTCTGACCAAGTTATAGAAGAATTATTCCCTTCTGGAGAAATTTGCTTATGCATGGGTGACTACAGCCAGAAAGCTCCGGCCATATTTCCAAGCTCATACCATTGCACTGGTCACTGATCAATCATTGAGACAATTCCTCTAGAGGCCTTATGTATCCGGTAGATTAGTCATGTGGGAGTTGAAACTCACCTAGTACGACATCAAGTACAAACTAAAGACTACAATTATAGCAAAGTTTAGCATGACTCTAAATCCAGATACAAATGCAACCCCAGACCCAGTTTCGGAGAACCCAAAATGGCCTGATAACTATAAGACCTGGGTACTGTACACTGATGGGGTAACCAACCAATCAAGTTGCGGGGCAGGAATTATCCTAACCGACCTAGAGAGGGTCAAGTGCAGCCACTGCTTTAGATTAGAGTTCAAGGCCACCAATAATGAAGTGGAGTATGAAGCCTTACTAGCGGGGATGAAAGTAGTAGAAAAGCTAGGATCGAATTTTCTCCTGGTTAAGAGCAATTCTTAGTTAGTAACAATCCAAGTATCGGGATTATATCAAGCAAAAGGTGATAACATGGTCGCATATCTGACCAAGGTCCGAGAAGCTATGACAAGGTTAAAAGGTGTGAAGATGGAGCAGATCCCACGAGAAAAGAATCACCGAGTAGATATCTTAGCCAAAATTGCTGCAAGTGAAGGGCAATCATTGCCAAGAGCAGTACCAATTCAATTGATACCCCGATCAAGCATATCTATAGGAGAAGAAGTCAACTCAGTCGAATGACTCCTTTGTTAGATGGATCCTATAGTAGAGTAAATCTAAAATGAGTCCTACTGAATCGGATCAAGCACGCAAGCTCAAAAGGATAGCCACCCGATACTGTTTGATAGATGGATTTCTCTATCGCAAAGGAAAATCACTTCCATTACTAAGA
Organism: Acer negundo; assembly: GCA_035582765.1. Taxonomy (NCBI): domain Eukaryota; kingdom Viridiplantae; phylum Streptophyta; class Magnoliopsida; order Sapindales; family Sapindaceae; genus Acer; species Acer negundo. The sequence continues at coordinate 21,103,764 of CM069235.1, read as the reverse complement.
TATCTACACCCAGATGATGCACAATAGGCACTCAACAAAGTACATTCAAGGGAATGATGCAATCATGTGTTAGGTGGGGCCCTGGCATATCAAGTGCTTAGGATGGGATATTTTTGGCCTACTCTCCACATGGATGCAAAGTAGTTCGCGCAGTCTTTCGAACCATGCCAGAAAATAGAAAACCTCAACCACCTTCCTCCCGAGAGACTCTCTTCAATCAGTACAAACCTTTTTGCTATCTGGGGACTTGCCCTCATTGGACCACTCCTAACTGCTCTAGGTCAAGCCAAGCATGCCGTGGTTGCAATGGATTACTTTACCCGGTGGGTAGAGGCAGAATCCCTTACCCGGATAACTAAGGCAAACACCACCAGCTTCGTCAAAGAAAACATTAATTGCCATTTTGGTACCCCGATGGCCATAATAACCGATCTGAGCAAGCAATTCGATAATGCAAAATTCAGACAGTTTTGATAGGAAAGGAGAATCAACCTTCGTTTTGCATCAGTAACCCATCCTCAGACAAATGGATTGGTAAAGGCCACCAACAAGACCATCAAGAAGCTCCTAAAGAAGAAACTCCAACAAAAGAAAGAAAAGTGGGCTGAGGAACTTCCTGATGTGCTATGGGCATACCGAATAACCAAAAAGACTGCAACAAGGGAAATACCTTACTCACTAACTTCTAGGACAGAAGCAGTCCTACATATCGAGCACAAACTAACATCTTTTAGGGTCCACCTCTATGAACCCGAAGATAATGAGTTGAAGTTAAAGGCTAACTTGGACCTCTTCGAAGAGAAGCAAGATAAGGTTGAACAACCTACTAGAGCAAGATAGCCCGACACTTTAACAAGAAAGTAAGGAGTCGAAGTTTCAAAGAGGGAGATTTGGTTCTCAGAAAAGTAACCCAGAATACCCGAAGCAGATTAGGCACGGTTTTAGCACCCAAATGGGAAGGTCCTTACTTGATCAAGATGGTAGTCCGTGGAGGAGCTTACAAATTATAAGACATGGATGGTTACCCGGTTGACCACACCTAAAATGCTGATCACCTTAGGAGATTTTGCCCTTAGTGGATAATAGGAATAAAGATTCTTTATTTTGTTCGGCTGGTATGAGCTCAATTGTATACCTCAACCTTTGCTTTGAATGAGTTAGAACAATCAATAAAGAAGTTAGTTTCTTCTCCAACCTGATTCTCCAATGCACATCTTGAACATTTCGCCATAACTAAATTGCCTCAAGACCAGGAGAGCAATACTGCACTCTTGATGCCCTGGATCGGGGTAACCTTTCTATGAGGATCGCCATAACTAAAAAGACCAGGAGAGAAATACATCACTCTTGATGCACTGGACGGGGGCAACCTTTCCAAGAGGATCGCCATAACTAAAAAGACTAGGAAATCAATGCAGCACTCTTGATGCTCTGGATAGGGTCAACCTCTCTAGGAGGATCGCCATAACCAAATCGTCTTAAGACCAAGAAAGTCTATACGACATTCTTGAAGCCTAGGTCAGGGAATACCCTCTACCAGGATAGATTTATCAAAGTAATAGAATCCCTTAGCAGGATATCTGGCCCGTTGATTCGCCATATGAAGAACCAGTTCGGGGAATACCCTATGATTGTGCGAAATATGTAGTATATTTAGGCCCTCAAATTCGTATCTTATGTTATGTTTTCATGCATTTTGGTGTCTCTAATGGGTTGTTATGCGCGTAATTGTAGGAAATGGTGTAATGATGGGTTTGGAAGCATGTTGCGGTAGTTTCGACAGAAAAATGGAAAAAGGAAAGACAAATGATCATTAGCAGCAATAAAGTGCGATTCCAGTGCGGGTCATAATTGCACTCCAACCGCACTCTTACCACAGTCGGGACCTGATGCTTGAAGAAGAGTTAAAGTGCGGGTTTGGAAGCATGTTGCGGTGGTTTCGACAGAAAAATGGAAAAAGGAAAGACAAATGATCATTAGCAGCAATAAAGTGCGATTCCAGTGCGGGTCATAATTGCACTCCAACCGCACTCTTACCACAGTCGGGACCTGATGCTTGAAGAAGAGTTAAAGTGCGGGTACAGTGCGGGTTATCTAACCGCACTCAGCTCGCACTGTTGCCAAAACCAGAGAAGCTGATTTGCATCTGACATTAAAGTGCGGGTCAAGTACGGGTAATCCAACCGCACTCCACCTACACTCCAAGCAAAACCAGAGAAATGGAATTCACACCTAACGTTAAAGTACGAGTCAAGTGCAGGTCATCCAACCGCACTCCACCCGCACTGTGGCCCAATCTAGAGAGTTGAATTTGCACCTGATTATTATAGTGCAGGTGAAGTGTGGGTAATCCAACCGCACTCCACCTACACTCCACTCGCACTCCACGCGTGCCAGATCTCATTTTAAAGCTTAAGTGACCTATTTTTGTATGTAGTATAAATAAAATGTTATAGAATTCATTTAAAGAGGCTTTTACTTAGTTTTTTACACAACCTAGATCTAGAATCTCTCTCTCTCTCTCACACTTACATTCTCTACTCAACTTCAAGAAAAGTAGGAGATTGAAGCAACTTCAAGGAAGGAGATGTTCTCCAATGGTTTTTTCTCTTATTTTCCTAGTTGTAATGAGTAGCTAAATCCCCTCTAAGGGGTTGATGGAGTAGTTAGTTGGATATTAGGCTTGTAATTAAACTTGATTTTATATATATTCATGTCTATCTTTCATTGTTCTATTCTTGTTGTGAATGATTATCATTGATTTCTTGTTTAGATACATCCTCTTAGCAAGATCTCTTTGGATTATGTATGAGTATTGCATCTAGATATACATCATATTTAGTTGTTTCTTGCTCAAATGAATGGACGGAACGACATGAATTCCGACTCTTAAACCGCGGTCTTAATCTAACCTAGAATGGGTTTCCGGCACTATACATCCTAGGTCGGCTCTCGTGAGAGGATTAGAAGTTAACACTATACATCTTAGGTTGGCTACGTTTACAATTGGTTGAGTCATTGATAGTTAGACGAGCTTAATTTCTAGAATCTGAACGAACAACCAACACTATACATCCTAGGTTGGTGGTTTACGACGGATTTATTCGTAATAAGTGGTCATCGTTATACATCCTAGGTTGACCAATTTCTAGGGATATATAACCAACTATATACATCCTAGGTCGGTTACCTTTGAATAGACGTGCTTATTTACGAGTTTGTTGCATTGCCAAGTATTTACTTTCGAATCCGTTAACTCCTTAGTTTCCATCATCTCTATATCTTTCATTCCATTTCCCTTTCATCTAGGTTGCTTTATTAGTTAATTTTATTAGTGTGTTAATTCATTTTCATTACATCCTTATTTTATTTATTATTAACTACATGAATGCTACTTTAGTAATAGGTAGTCATTGCTAATCCCGTTTCCCTGTGGACGACACCCCACTTATCACATACTTGTGTTTTTCCAAACCAATTAGGGCTTGTGAAGTTTTATAAATTGTTTTGATGGTTCGTTTTCTAATGGCGAAAACCCACGAATCACCCTCCACCGGGGATAAATTTATCAAAGGACCAGAATCCCTTAGTAGGATATCTATCACCTTGATTCACCATATGAAGAACCAGATCGGGGAATACTTTCCACCGGGATAGATTTATCAAAGGACTAGAATCCCTCAGCAGGATATCTGGCACCTTGATTCGCCATGTGAAGAACCAGGTCGGGGAATACCTCCCACCGTGATAGATTTATCAAAAGACTATAATCCATTAGTAGGATATCTGGCACCTTGATTCGCCAAATGAAGAACCAGGTCGGGGAATACCCTTTATCGGGATAGATTTACCGAAGGCCAAAATCCCTTAGTAGGAAATCTGGCACCTTGATTCACCATGTGAAGAGCCAGGTCGGGGAATACCCTCCACCAAAATAGATTTAATCAAAGAGCCAGGTTCCCTAAGTTGGATGACAGACACCTCATTTTGCCATATGAAGACCTGATGCTGAGTATGTCTTAATGGTCTGCCAAGATAGATTGTCAAGGAACTGGGATCCCAGCATGATACCTGGGTTCCCTATGCAGGAGGTACCTAAAAATTTGCAATACCTTAAGACTAAGTCCAAAGTACTACTGGTTTGAAGTCCTTTACAAAATTTTCACCAAGTCTTACACGGGGACTACCAACCAAGTTATCTTCAGAGAAAATTAGGGTCTATTTTACTCCATAGATAGATAGAGAAAATGAGGTTGACAATATCCTAAATAGGTCCTGTATCGTTATCCAAACATTATCAGGCATACCAGAAGCAAGCACATACAAAGAAGCATCAATATTCCAATTAAGTTTTTATCTGGATTATTATTATGAAAGATCATTCCACAACCCAGCAAAATAAGAAGACGGTACATTTGCAAATAAGAAGCAACCAATTGATCAATCCGAGTGCCTAAACCCCGCAATCAGGCTATAAGATATATATTTATATATAAAAGGAGGATCAAGTTAAATCTTGCATCTTTCTCCTCTGTGACCTCCTACACTCAGGCCGGCTACCTCAGTCTCTTCGATTCTTTTGGAATAACATCAACGGGATCTTGTCGAAAGGCACCTTTGCTTTGGCTTCAGCTTTGAGTTCTTTACCTTTCTTCTTCAGTGTCAAGCCCTCAATGCATCTTAAAGGCTGAACTTACTTCGCCCACTCATGGGTCTTTGTCCTAATCATCCGGTCACCAACCTGTTTGTTGACTTCGACACCGATAGTGCGCTTGGAGACATTCCAAAAGTGGCCACAGTGTCGTTGGGTACCCTTATGAATGGCACCATTGACCATGATGACCGTAGATTCACCGACCTAAAAAACCTTTAAATAATTAAGGAGAAAGAAGCATGCTGGCTTCATCCGGCAACGCTAGGCAAAGCTCTCGATCCGGTCTTGGAAGCTTAGCTCAATACAAAGTTCTCTGCTAGAACGACAAGGCCAAATCTCGATCGATCTTGACCCGGAATCGCGGTTGCTGTTGTCTTTCCTCCATACGCTCGACTGTGAATCATCATTGGAATCAGCCTTTTCCATATCAAAAAAGGTACCAAGTCTAACAGTAGAAAGTGATAGATTCGCCATTAAAGGAGAGAGCTTAGAATGACCTTGCTTATCCTTCTATAATTTCTATGGAGTGAAGAATGATGAAGAAAGACAGGGTTTTTTTATAGGGAAAATGTTGTTGGGAAAAATACCAAAGAAGTACACGCAGCGGAAGCGATACTAAAAATTAGATTTAGTGACTTTTAAAAAATTTTCCTTTATGAACCTTAAACCCTTTAATTAATTAAACATACACATACAATAACAAAAAGTAGAATACCTTTTGTCGCGTGATCCGATTGACTTACGTCGATGGTAATCCGCAAGATCTTCAATCCTAGCACGAACGTGGATCACCTAGAAGCGTGGTCTCCCTTTTCTTTGAATTGCAAACCTGTGAATGGACAAAACAAACTTTTCTTTTCTTTGTTAGTCACAAAAACAATCAAAAGAATGACTAAGATTATTCCGGTCACTTTTGAGTTCTCAATCTAATGATCGAAACTCGCGTGAACCTAGATCGATATCGTATACACAAGCTTATTGATGAATAAGCAAATAGTATACTATCAAAGAATAATCTAACACTCCTTTTTGTTTTAGTAGAATAAAAAACTTTCTATGAATTGAGAAGAAGAAGAAATTTGTATCATGAACCCATATCATGGTGGCCGAATTCTATACTTGTCAATATATATATGGCCTAAGTTTGCTTCTTCTTTTCTTTTATTATTAGGGTTACCGAAATCCTAACCTAGAAATAACTAGGGTTGCCGAAATCACATGCCCACCATAGGCTTATGTTGCACCCTAATTTCCATCTAGTTTTTAAGACATCAAACCCTAATCCAACTCATAGATCTTTTGTTCTTTTATTTTGACTAAATAAAAAAAGACTTCTTATTTGATTAAATAAATAAAACTAATTATTTATTTCCTTATCAAACAAGTCTTTTAATTTTACTTTTAGGAAATATATTTCTTGATTAGAAAAGATTTGTTTCTTTAATTAAACAATTAATTAATAAATTAATTAATTCTTATTAAAACAATGAAACAAAATAATATATTAGGTTAAACTAACCCTTGCCGCCCCACTTAGAGTAAATGGGCAAAAATATTATTTTCTTATTTCATTTAATCCATTGGACTTTAAATAAAAAGCCCACATGTGAACCAGACCCATTCTTACTAAAAGAAACAAGCCCACATGTCTTTCATTAATATATTAATATAATTGAGCAGCCCATTACTTAAATAATGTGCAAATTATATTCTTAATATATTAAATGCAATTCTAGATGGACCCTTAAATTGGTCCGGTAGAATATATCAAGTGATCCATGCAAGTCCGTGTGGATTGGGGATCTTGGCGAGCCATTTAAATTTAAGCTTCAATAGACATAACCTAATCACAATCAACAAATGATTCACTTAGATCCGATCCATTAATTTTAACTCATTCCACTAAAGAGCTAAAACTGAACTCTTAAATAAAGATAGAAAAGGAAGATGCTCCTCATTCATACCCTAGACAATCATATTGGAGATAGTATATCCTCGTGATTAATATCAGTAATCGCCAAGAGTTCATAGACCGCCTATAACTCTCCAAGTTACCATATTTACTCATATGACCACGTTTTGAACTTGGATATTTTGACTTGTCCAGAAGCCATGTTTTCAATAGACACTATTGAAAACTCAACGTTGAGATTTAATATCCAATTACCTCAAAACATCCATATGATGATATTATACTCTCATTTAATTAAATGGAGCCACGATGTCCATATCTATAAATGAAGTCCTCTATCGATTAACAAATGAATATCACCAAACTATCGAGGATAGACTATGCGATATAATCGTACTCATTGATAACTCAAATGATATCACTTGTAACCATAAGTCCATCATTTATCTCAGGATTAAGATAGACTCTCCGATTGTCCTGATAATGAAAAGACTTTTATCTACTGACGGTTATAGATAAAGTATTTCATTGTGATCTAGTTCAATGCACCCAGTGCACTAGATCCTTTTGCTCGAAGACACTCCGATGATTTTAGACTCATCATATCTCATTTGATCCCACTCAAATGCTAGCAAAAGAATTCTACAACTTTAACAAGATAAAGGTGCCCAACCTTTAACTTAAGTTGTGAACATTATTCAAGACTAACTAAAGAATTGTGTCTACCACATACATATCTAGATGTACGAACAATTCTTCTTTTCCCATAGTCTTTAGACCTTATGATTATTTACTTTGACAATTATAATATTAAACTATAAATGCTATACGATTTGTTAAACCAGAAATCACTTTATTAATATGAAAAAGATTGTCAATTACAACATTACACTCTTGCTATTGAGCATAATCCTAACAAATGTGTGGATATCGATGCAAGGAAATAATGACTAGGAATTTATAGGGAACGTTTTCTAAAGGACGCACCAAAAAACGAACCTATTCAAGTAAACTGACCAACCATAACTCAACGTGTGAATTGCTGCATTAAAAGCCAGATACCAAGAGGGATATCCTTCTAGAAAGTAAAACCACCTACGCAAAGATTTAGGGGATAAAGAGCACCAAGTATCTCAGTGTGCTAATCATAGGGGACTAGCTACTGGGGTTCTTAATCTAGAATATCTAAGTACTCAACTCCCTAAAGGGGAAGCCAGATCCTAGTAACTTTCTAGGACCACTCTTCAAATCGAGGTACCCTATAAAGAAGTCTCTACTAGGTTGCGCATGAAGAATGCCATTCAGACTACTATCAAGATTGAGGAGCAGACATTGCCTGATCTAGGATGAATAAGTACTCGGATATTAATGATCACTAATAATTTTTTATCTAGGTTATAAGAAAGCTAGCAAGCGAATATTTCAACCAAGTTATATCAAGTACAAGTAATACTAAATACAGGCAGGATAATGCACATGTCACAAACAAAGAAATTTTTTTCATTAATCAAGCAGGGCGCGCAACCCCTGTTTTTGGGCTACAAAAATGACGGTTAACATGAACAAGAGATCATACATTAACCTATATCTCGCCTGCTTCTTCCTCTTGACTGGCCACAACTGCTTCACCAGCTATCTTACCCCCAGCCTAGGTCTGAACTTCGCCTGTTCCTGATGCACCTACTTCAGTAGAAACACTTGCCTCCACCGTAGGAATTACTTGAGTAGTTAGCACAACATCCTGCATCAAATCATCTTGGACAGTAGGAGGATCTTTAATCTCCCTAGATTCTTCTATTTGGACAGCAACAAGTGGGGCGATTTCAGGCTGCGAAAGAGGATCTAAAAAGATGGCGGGGTTAGCTGGGGCTTGATCTTTGTCTGAAAATTAAACAACTTTTTCTAGAATCTGATCTTGATCCTATTCGATCACACCTAGTATATTGGAGTCAGCAAGAAGAGCTTGGACCACCTCATAGGAAGCAGTAAAGTATCCCTGCTCATAGGACTCATCCGCTCAAGCTTTCAGAGCCAGCACTGCATCCCGTAGGAGGCGATTCTCCTCCTCAAGCACAGCCCTCTCCTTGGCCAGCTTCTCCCGCTGAGCTCGACGGTAAGCGGACTTGATAGTCTCTATATCCAGAGCACGTTTCATCATCTCCAGATCCACTATAGCTTCCTGCCTACCCCGCTTAAACTTAGTAACAGAATGGATCAGGGTATCCGTGACCTTTTTGGACCGGGCTAGGTCCTTCCTAGCTTTCTACAACTCAGCCCGAATTGCGATGTTGGCCTCTTACAAAGTCTTCAGCTGCTGTCCCATTGTTAGATTAAATTTAAAAGCCTGCAATAAGGAAAGAGAAGTGAGAACCTTCCTAAAAACCGGCCAAGTAAGAGAATAGGTCTAAAAACATACCTCAGTAAGCAAAGAAGTTCCTCTGGTGACAAGAAGGTCCCCAGGCATGGTGACAAGAAAGTCCCAAGGCATGTCGACCATAGCATCAGGGCTAACCCCGGAACAGGCCGCAACGAAGTGGGATATCAACTCCTATCAGTTTTTATCCATTAACCCCGATCCGGACGGTTGGCTAGCAGGAGTCACCGCTATCGTAGAATCCTTCTCTTTCTTTGCCTTAGATTGCTACGGGGTAGGAACGATTATAGAAGGGAGAGTGGACAGAGAAGCCATTAGTGTGGACTTAGTGGTGGGAGCAGTTGGAGCCCACTTCTTAGCTTGAGTAGGAAACCCACGAACCTTGGCACCCTTTGATAACAAGTCTTTCATAGAGGGGTGCACAAGAACTAGATCGGATAGTAGGATAGGAAGGGGCAGAGGCAACCCATTGGAAGTTGAAAGAAGGGTAGCCATAGGATAATCAGTCTTAACACCAACTCTAGCACCGATATCAGGAGAATTGACAAGAGAATCAATATGAGAGGTATCTTGAAGCTCAGGTTCGATGAGAATATTAGAGAAAGGTGAAAGCGGAGTGGCAGATACTGTCAAAGCCAAAAATAAGAATTAGACAAGGGCGAAGGAAAACAAGAAAAAAAAACATAAATGAAGAAAAATCGCATACCAAGACTTGCAGTAGAGATCCTGAAGTATCACTCTAACCTAACGTCCTCAAAAGAGTCATAGTCGGGATACTCTAGATTCATAGACTTGTTGTCCACGATCCTCTAGAGGATACCTAAGGACTCGGCAGATATATTTCCTTTGTCCCATTTGTCCTGCCTTGTGAACTGAATAGGGACTGGGTATTCAGTCCCGCCAATATGCATGGAATGGCCCCAGTCCTCTCCTAACACGATCCACTCATATTTCCAGCTTCTGTTGAACTTGATGTTGGCCTTGGGAATCACCAACTTGGTAGACTTACACACCCTCAAATAAAACTATCCTTTGAGACCAGGTGCCATGTTAGCAACCTGGAAGACATATCGCAGCTCATCAAAGCCCGGTTCCTTCTCCAGGCCATCCCTCTCACACTTTCCTTTCAAAGCACCAGAAAACCAGTTAAATATTTCCAGAAACCCGGTGAGATTTGTAGAGGAGCTAGCCCGAGAGCCACCAGTGCCCTTTGAAGAGTAGGGTGGAAAGGTAGTTGGACCCCGCACTTAAACGCAGCCATATGAATAAGCAGCGTACCAATATGAGGGTTACACACTTCTTGGTCCTGGAGAGGTATGGAGAGGGAAATGCTATCCATAATTCGATAGATTAGCCTTAAGCGCTATACATCTTCGTCAGAACAGACGAAATCAGAAACGAGCCGGTAATCGAAGGAAGGGTCAAGAATCTCACTTCCCATCGGTAGGTTCCCTACCTAACTCGCGTTCTCATCCTCCTCCTCTTTAACAACATGAACAGGATTGGAGGGACTGTTTTGAAAACCCAACCCGATGCGTGGATTCCGGCTTGAACGACAACTCAGAGAAACGACAGTACTCTTCACACATCTTCGACGAGTTCCCTCTTTCTTTTGAGTGACCGAGGGTTGTCACCCGATTGAACCCTGGAAAAGTCTAAAAGAGCTTCGATACTGTCAAAAGGTTGAGGTGAAGTGGGGTTAGGGTTTTGAGAGGGTGCCATTGCAGAGAAGAAGGAAAGAAGATAATTTAGGAAGAGTGAATACTGGAAAGAAGAGAAGGCTGATTCTTGGTTTCTCGACTTTGAAATTCTAAGGGTGGCATGAATGAATGAAGAATAAAAGGAGGGTATTTGTAGACACTTAGTGGCTGGTTACCAGAACAGAAAAGGAAACGACCATCAATTACCAGGAATGTTTAGGAGACGGTTTCAAGAAAAAAACGCCAAAAACGGTTTGTTTGAACTTACTGAGCAATCTATAGACGACACCTGGTAAAACTTTTTAATGGTTGCGTATCCAAGAAAGATTGCCTCTCTAATAGTAGAAATCTAGTCAGACAGGGTACATGACTAAGGGGGTTGTTAAAATCCTTCAAGCAAAACTAAAGAATCTTTACCCCAACCCCGAACTAGATATTAGTGTTCAAGTTAGAGGGACTTCTGTTAACTACGAAAATTGGCCAAGGACCAAAGAAGAATTTTCCACCCAAAAATCAAGAAGGGAGTGTTTTAACCGATAACACCTGGTTACCCCTTGAAGAGAATCCATATCAATATATCAGGATATATATCCAGAAAAAGTCGAATCATGGTTAGAGGCATGAAGATTTCAAACCTACAAACCAGGCTACATTATCCTAGTATCCCGTTCCCGTGTGGGCTGGGTATCCTGCCTCTGTATGAATTGGGGTATCCAGATTCTACATAGACCAGAGACCCTGCCGCCTTGTCATCCCGATACCTCGCCATAACATTAACTGGTATGCTAAAATCAGGATAACCAGGGGACCAATAGAAATCATAGTACAATAGGGATAAGGGCGTCGGTGTACCCTTACACCTAAATACCCTGACACCGCAAAAGAACTAGCTCACCGAACAGTCCAAATACCAGGTAAGGATGTCATCAAGGTCTAAAGCTACAAAGAAGAAACATTAAAGCGCCTTCGTTTTCGTCATTAAAGAGAAGGACTCATTCTCGCCATTTAAAAGTCCTATTTTAAAGCAGTTTTTGCCAGAATCCGCCTAAGAAAGAATCACTTGGTTTTAGGGATTGGATTCCACACGATATCTTCGCTTATCGCCAAGGAAAGTCCCATAATTACTGAAATCCTAAACAGAAGTTATAGGAGTACATGACAAGTATTGGAACCAATATATATGACATTGTACTCAACTATGAAAGGATCGATTCTTTTCGAAACCTTAAAGACACATCCTTTTCTACTTATTGACATGAATGACATTAGGTTTCCTAAACCCTAAACCCTAAACCCTAAAGGCCATTTTTGCACTAGGTTTCCTTGGAGAGATTGTGTTCTATCCAAGGCTTCAGAAATTTCGTATAAGCTCTCCTAGTCTTGAGGATGCGGCATACAACCAGGGCCGCGAATCTGGATCCTTGGTCTAGTAGGCAACTAAGGCCACTTTAGCACTAGACCCTTCCGAAAGTGGGGTGGGCCCTGTCCAGGGCAGTAGGATACCATGTGGTTTTTCTTTGTTTTGAGGGGATCAAAGGCAAAAATTCCAAGGAGAAACATGTAAGAGAAAAAAATGACTTATTTATTGAATTTTTAGGCGATACAATGCAAATTTAGGGTACATAATTAGAGTAATACCGATTGAAATAAACTGTTTCTTCAAACTTCATGGATAGAACTTCTTGAAGTGATCAACATTCTAGGTGTGGTCTATAGGGTAGCCATCCATGTCTTCTAACTTATGGGCTCCACTTCGGACTACCATTTTTACTAGGTAGGGTCTTTCCCAGTTGAGGGCTAGTACCCCGTCAGACCTCTTCTGGGTATTCTGAGTTACTTTTCTGAATACCAAATCCCCTTCTTTAAAATTTTGGGTCCTCACCCTCTTGTTAAAGTATCAAGTAATCTTGCTTTGATAGGCTGCAACCCATTCTATGGCCTTATAATGCTTCTTCTCAAGAAGGTCAAAGATGGCTCTCAGTTTTGTTTCATTGCTTTCAAGTTCAAAGTTCTGGACCCTGAAAGATGTCAATCTGTGCTCAATGGGTAGGACTGCTTCTGTTCTAAAAGCCAATGAGTAGAGGGTTTCCCTAATAACGGTCCTCTTGGTAGTCTGCGTTAGGATTTTGAGTATTAAGTGGCATTATACTATATCAAAACGATATTTGCTTTGTACTGTAATGTTGTCCTTGTTACATGGTTTGTCAAGCTTCAAGGAAACCGGAAAATGTTTGAAGTAAATTGTTGCTTTCGTTCAATGAAATCGCTATATGTCTACGAAGGTAATTAGACCTCTTTCCTCTTACAAGGCTTAGGTGCACACACACACAATTCATTCGTAACTACCCTTGCATAGTTGTGCCAAATTAGTATAACACATTCACTTGTTTTAGTATGCTCATGCATTGAACTCACATTGCCATACATTGTAGAAATGCATGTATTAGGACTATGTCTAGGAAATTGCATACTCATGTGATCTTGTGTATTATACCTAGGGGGGTGTTGAATAGGTATAGGCCCAATTTCTTCCAAATCCAATTTTTGTGGAATACAATAATGAAATGCACACTTGATGTGTCTAAACAAATGAATTGTTATAGTCAACACATGAGGAATGTCAATATACAAGTGATACAATCAATACAACATATGGAAGATAAGGAAACATAAAAACAAAAATTGACACATTTGTTTTTACGTGGTAAACCTCCGAAAAGGAAACGTCCACAGGTTGATACCATAACCACCGGCAAAGCAATCCACTATATGAAAAGGACTTACACACTCAAAGCCATCAACAAATGATATCCACTCTAAGCTATCAACTCCTAATCTACCCTCAAAGCCCAGTGAAACACCTAGCCTACTCCTTATCCAAGGTGTGTCCTACACCTCTAGAGAGCAACTCCCTATCAAAGGCTCTCAAGCTTCTAGGAAGATTTCCTTAGCTATCTAGATCACAAGGATCCTTGTCAAGCTTCCTTAGCTCAACCATCCAAAGTATCACACTCATGGCTAAGACTTTTGCATGACTATCCAGACCACATGTCCTAGTCAAGTTTTCTTACTCTAATCAAAGCTTCACTCACTTTGAAAGAGACTTCAACCTTTCCACAAGGTAATGATCTAATTGATACAAATGATGCAAGCACAATCAAATAAAGCAAGATGATCAATCAAGCTCTATGAACATGTTCAATGATAATCTAGAATATGCTTTCAATAAACAATCACAAATGTATCTAGAAATCAAGACATGTGAATCAATAAGAACAAGATATGAATATTCAATATATCACACAAAAATATTAGTTCTTAGATGATGAAATTTAACCTAGAAAATAACATGAGGCATATCATATACAACATTTCTAGAATCAATTTCAAGATTAGTCAAGTTTAGCTAAATATGTTCCATTGAGATCACAAGGCTAAAACTTAACAATAAATAGATCAACCACCCCTAGAATATGATCTAACAACATTTTAAACATATATCATCTATCAATTTGAAAGATTAAATGAGATGATCAAAAGATGAAGTGAGATGAAGAAGTTTCACATACAAAAGTTGAGTCACGGACTGAAATCAACTCACTGCAAAATATCACAAACTCAAATGACTGTAAAAATGCTTGGGATTTGTAGCTCTCTTCAAGAACAACAATTTTGGCTTTTAGATCACTCAATTTCGAGTTTGTATGAGAGAGTTGTAACCAAAATAAGAAACCTAAAATCATGAAGAAATTCTGCACCTTCTTTCTTTTTCAATTTTTCTTCATAGATCAAATGGGAAAGAATGGAGAACTTTTAAAAGAATTCAAGAGAGGGAAAAAGCAACCAATCAAAACATGCCATGTCACCAGCCACGTGTGGCACACATGGGTAGAGAGGTGTGCTAGACGTGTGGCACACGTGGCCCACACATGGACTCTAAGCTTGGTCATTGGCCATGCTTGCTCCTCTCGCTCTCCGCTCATGTTCTTCAGCCATATTCGGGCATCCGAACTCTGAATTTGAATCCATTTTTGGATTACGAACTGTGACTCCCTCACACACAACGAAGACTACAAAAATTTACAAAAAGGTTGAGAATTTATCTCGGAAAATGACGACGAAGACAACTCAACGAATAAGAATTCAAAGTAGCGTAGCTACATCGTTTAGACTCGAAACTTAATGAATGAGTAACTAAAATGAATGAGACTCAATAAGGAATCATATGAGATCATTTTCAACTCTAATATACAAGATACACAAACATATAAACACAAATTCACATAAGTATGCTATATCTACGTGATAGTGATAAAACATGCAATTCTACAATGTTTGTGAATATGAGACCAATGCAAGTGCATACTTAAATGAGTGTGAATGTGTTATACCAAATGTTTGCACAATGATGAAGGGACACAAATATATGAATTGTGTGTGTGCACGCTTACGCCTTGCAAGAGGAAGGAGAATTTTGGTACCTTAGCATCCAAGAATGCGATGTTCCCCTTAAAGACGATATTTGTACAAGATGTTACTTCTTCACTTTTGAAGCTTCTTTTAACCAAGAATCACCTAAGCAACAACTATTACAAATATAGAGAGTTTTGCAATGGAATCATACCAACAAAAATCTAAGATCTTACAATGTTTATTTATTTAAGTGTAAGTGTTTTGAACTTAAATATGTTCTTAAATGATTCCTTGTTGAGTTCCGGTCATTTCAGTTACTCACTCATTTGATTTCAAGTTCAAACTAAGAAGTTACGAAACTTTACGTTCCTTAACAATGTGTTGTCTTCGTCTTCATATATCGAGTTGAGTTCACATCCAATTGTCAAAGTTTCATAGTCTTCCTCGTGTATAAGTGAGTCATGGTTTGTAATTTGAAAATGGATTCGAATTCTGAGTTCAGAGACCAAAATACTATCGAAGAACATAAGGGGAACGCGAGGAGAGAAACGAGAGGAGAGAAGAGAAGACCTCTTATGAAGACTTCCTACGGAGGCGCGTGACCACCACGGGAAGGAGGCCTCTCCCCGTGGTGGCCACGCGCCTCCACGTAGATAGCCAATGGCTGGCCTCCCAAGTGGGTCCCACTCTTTTTTAGTTTCCCTCCCATTCTCTTTTAAATACTCCCTCTCTCTCACTTGTTGAATAGTTGAATAAAATGTGTAGAATTTTTCTCTCCAATTTTCCTAACTTCCAAACACCATAACTTTCTCATTCGGACTCCGAATTGAGTGATTCAAGTTGGAGAATCTTTGTAATCACGTCCCCTATCCTTTCTGATAGTGTTTTCAGTTGTTTGATTGGGTTTTGGAGCAATTCCATTATCAAAACCGAGCCATCTCGGGATTTCAAGGTATTGAGTCAAACTTTGTGATTTCTTCTTTGATGATCCTCAATTTCCTTGGGTTTTCTTCTTTTATATGTGTATGTATGTTTGATGAAAGCTATTGAGAAGAATAGCTTTATATCAAAGCTAATCAAGTCTAATTAGGGACAAATGTGAACTAGTTTTCTAGGTTTCTAGAATTTCACATGTTTGAGAGTTGTATTGTGCTTAGCTTGATATCTAGGGTTATTTGTAACTTGATTGACATATTCTAAGATAAATTACCTTTTTAGAATATTCATTGATCATATATTTTGTATCTAGCATTTTTGGTGTATGTTTCTAATATCTTGAATTTGTGCTTCATGAATATGATTTATTCAAGTATTAGTTTTGTGAATGAAACTAGAAATTACATGTGTTAGGTGTTTCACATATTCTAAGTTTCAATTTATTGATTTTATGACTAGACAATATTTGATTTATGTGGTCATATGATTAAGTCTATGTCTACATGATTTTTACTTAATCAATACATTTCATATGTTCATGCATCATTTTTGTATGATTGCATCATTTGGATTGTTAAACTAGAATATCGTACATTGTGTGCTCATTGTCTAATTCTAGTTTCCATAGTTCATATTGATCATATGTCTAATGTTGAATGTGCTTGCATCATTTGTATCACATAGATCATAGCCTTGTAAAAGGTGGAAGACTTGGTTAAGAGTGTGAGGCTCTAAGTAATTCCAAGCGTGGAAGTCTTGGCTAAGAGGTCCGATGCCTCTAAGTAAGTCTGAGCGAAGTCTTGTCTAGGGTTGTGAGGCTCCGGTTAGACAAGCGTGGAAGACTTGGCAAGAGGTGTGAGGCTCCTATAGGCCCAAGCAAGAAAAGTCTCTTGTTGTTGAGTGATTCTTCAACATAGAGAAAGTGAAGTTTTAGTAAGGGGTGTGAGGCTCCTATAGATTCGAGCAAGGATATTCTCTAGAGGCATGTGATGTATCTCGGTTAGAGAATACACAAGTTCTTCTCTAGTGGGAATAGATAGGGAGAAATCCAATAGATTGTGATACATGAGAGTTGGTCACATTTGAGGGTGTATTCTTATTTAAATAGTGAAAAATATTTTGCTTGTGGTTATGGATTCAACTCGTGGACGTTTCCTCTTCGGAGGTTTATCACATTAAAAAATATTGTCTGTCAAGTTTCTCTTTCATTATAACTTTGATATTTTGTATTCTTTAATCAAATTGATCTTGAAGATATTGTAATTGATTACATTCTTGTGAGACAAGATCTTTGATTGTATTGATATCGTTTGTATGTACTTGTAATATTGAGACATATATATTGAATACAAGTTGTTAATGGAAAATTATCACAAGGGTGAATCTCCAAATAACAACTTTAAGGACCAAGATCGAGATAGATCCTGGTCAGAGGGATATCACGTAGTTCGATACCAGCAAGATTTCTGTCAAACCAAACTAAAACTCATACAAGAAAAGATTAACATGTGCGATTTTATTGATGAAAACATGTATACAACTAATGAAATTAGGGCTATGGCAATATGTGGCGGTATTCAAGGTTTCTATTAGGTGATGCAGATGGCATGCTCGTGCTTGTCGATAAGTAGAACTGAATGCGAGTGTAGGGTTTGGGGAGGCGAATTTTCGATTCCCTTCTTGGTGAATATAGTGTCGTATATATAAGTTTGTTGCTTGCCATGCACTCTTACAATTTCAGTTTAGGGTTTTGACAGTCCCAAGACTTTCTTTCCTTCTAGGAGACAATTTTGTAGGAGCTTTAATTATCCGAATCAAGTGATTCCTTTTAGAGAGGATTCAAGTAAAAATGGACTCCTTATTAAAATGAAATTCTTAAACGGCGGAAAGGAGTCTACCTTCTTATCGGGACTTTGAATGATTGCGTTTCAGCTCCCTTACTTTGGAGCTTCAAGATTTATCCGCCTGGGCATATGGATTTAAGATTTTATGAGCGTTTTTTATGGTTATCTAGCGAGGGGACCACTGGAGGTATTTGGGTTCATCTGGGTTCTCATGTACCCCATCTCTTGCTAGTTTTGGCAGTCCCAAGACTTGTTTAGGTGCAGTAGGGTACCTGGTTGAATGTATAAGCGAGGTACTTAGCAGATGTAGTATATGGATGCCTGTCTGATATGGCAGCGAAGTACCCTGTTAATCTTAGTAGCGGGATACCTGTCTGGTGCAGTAGAGGGGTACTTTGTCAAGCTCTGTGATAGGATTCTGAGTAGAAATCCACGTCGGGGTACTTAGGGGTTATCAAGATTGCTGGGCTTGCTGGATTGAACTAGAGGGTGAGGTAGGTATCCAGATTTGATTTTAGCATTCTTCTTTCTAGAAGTAGCTAGGTGGTATTTTGGCTTGTGTCTTTTCCTTGTATCTAGGTGGAAAATTCTTTTTTTGTCCTTTGTCGATTTTGGTGGTTAACAGAAGGCCCCCTTAACTTGAACACCGATGTCTTGTCGAGGTTGGAGTTAGGATTCCACTTTTGCTTGAAGGATTTTCTACCTCGCCTTGTCCGCTTATTTTTTATCTTGTCGGATATCGTTGCTCGGAAGGAAATCCTCCTTAGATACGCTAATAATCATTGTATTAGCCACCTGTTGGATGGTGATTTGCTTACGAATTTTAAAAATGAGCCATTTTGGTGCGATTAATGCAAAACCATCAATGGCACGTTTTCCAAACACGTTGCTGGTCATCCACTCCTCATCAATTTTGGTTTTTGTTAACCACCAAAATTGGCAAAGGCCTAAAGAAGAATTTTCCACCTGGATACAAGGAAGAAGCACAGGCCGAGATACCATCTAGGTACTCCTAAAAAGAAAAATACTGGATCGAATCTAGGTACCTACCTCTTCCCTCGGAGTAATCCCAACAAAACCTAGCAATACCGATGACCCCTAAAATGTTCCAACGCGAAGTTCAACTCAGAGTCTTATCACGGAGCTCAATGGGGTACCCCGCTATTACACTGGACAGGTATCCTATTACTAGATCAACAGGATACCTCGCTACTACTTCAGTAGGGTACCCCGTTGTCGTATCATACGGACATCCAGATACAACTTCAGCTGAATTATCCCGCGTCTACATCTAACTGGGTACCCCGCTGCGAGAACAACCGATATCAGGATACCCCGTCGACCAAGCACCTAACCAAGAAAGCATCAAACTAGAAAGAGGTGGGGTACACGAGAACCCAGATGAACCTAAATACCTCATGGGATCCTTTTGCCAGATAACCATAAGAAATACTCACATAATTATATATCCATATGTTCAGACAGACAGGTCTTGAAGCTCCAAGGCTAGGGGAATGAAACGCGGTCGTTCATCTCCCAATGAAAAGGTAAACACCTTCCCACCTCTCAAGAATTCCATTCGAATAAGGAGTCCATTAGTATCAAAATCCTCTCCAAAAGGAATCGCTTGATTCAGATAATTAAAGCTTCTATAAGGTTGTCTCATAGAAGGAAGGAAAGTCCTGTGATCGCCAAAACCCTAGACCGAAATTATATGAGTGCATGACAAGCAATAGGACCTATATATACAACATTACATTCATCAGAATGAGGGGGAAAAAATTCGGCTCCCCAAACCCTACACTCGCATTCAATTCTACTTATCGACAGGTACGAGCACGCCATCTCCATCACCTAACGAAAAGCATTGAATACCGCCACAGATCATCATGCCCCAAAAATTTCATCAGTTGTATACAGGTTTTTATCAATAAAATCGTACTTGTTAATCTTTCTTTGTATGAGTTTTTAGCTCGGTTTGATAGGAATCTTATTGGTATCGAACTACATGATACCCCTCCGACCGAGATCTATCTCGATCTTGGTTCTTAAAGTTGTTATTTGGAGATTTACTCCAGTGATAATTTTCCATTAACAGTTTCTTTCTATGTAACCTTCTATGTTCTTTTATAAATAATTCAGTCCTTCCTTCTCACTACACACTTGCTGTCCAAAAAGAAATCTTCTTGCTAAACCTAGCCCTTCTTCTTCGATCCTTTTTGATTTCTTCCAGCTTTCCACTTCTTTAACAATGTTGTCTCATTCCAAGCTGCCAAATCCTTCCCGAGGTCTTCTTCTAACTTCCTCTGAGCCTCGCCCAGATTTGCCTCATTTACCTAACAGTCTCGTTGATCTTCTCAAGGGGCGACCATAAGCGGGCTCTCTTATTTCGAGGAGAAGAAAGAGAAGTCGAGGCAAAGTGGATGATTCCAGTGATAAACAAACGCCGTTACGCCATCGTTCTATAAGGAACCCTAGAATTCTGATTAGGTTTCCATAACAGGTCAGAGAACCCGGTCCAAATCACCAATGAAGAGGATACTAGGATCGTTGGTGAGGCAGAGGAGGCTGGTGGTGCACCAGTCGTTACCTTGACCGGGGTTCATACTGGTTCTTTCGCCTCTTTTCACGATGAGCGTATCATTCCCAATTCTGTGTGCAATATGGAAACCGTAGCTAAGCTACGGGAGGAGTATCAGATCCCAGATGACATCAGTCTCTCCCTTCCTCATCAGGGATATGATGTCTACACCCGACCGCGAGATGTCCTCTTCATCCACAAAGTGGCTTTTGAATGTGGAATCCGGCTCCTTCTTTATTTGACTCTTCACCTGACTTTGGTCTCCCTAGAACTAGCACCCCTTCAGATCTCACCAGGTTTCTAAAAGTATCTGACGGGCTTCTTGGTGCTCTGGAAGGAGCACTGTGCGAAAGACAACATAGATAGGGAGCCCAGCTTCGACAAGCTCCGCTACTTATTCCAGATAGTGAACTTAGTACCCAGGGTCAGTTCTATTTAAGGGCTTCCAATGAAATAAAGTTCATCGTTCCTGGTGCGAATGTGAAATATGATGCACCATGGAAGGAAGAGTGGTTCGTCATCAAAGGAGAACGGGGGAATACAGCCTACATTAGAGGATTTGAGTACCCTGTCCCAACCCAATTCACAGCTAAAAACAAGTGGGCGAAGAGTGTACTTTCACCAGAATCCCGGGATATCTTGGGATGGATTTTAAAGAGGAGGTACATCAATGTGCAGTATCCTACTCTGGACCCCTTTGAAGGAGCCCGGTTGGAGAGGAACTTGAGGATCTCCTTCGCGCTTCGAGGTATTAAAACTTCATCTGTCTTATTTGTTTATGTATACGCATTTCCTACTCTCCCTTTTCTTACTATGTTATCTTCCTCTTAGTAGTCTCTGCTACCCCGCTGGTGACTGTTTCTCCCACTTCCTTTAGGACAGGAGGTATGGCTTTGCCTTCTTCTACTTACCCTGTTCCTTCTCCTTCTCCCTCTCCCTCCAACATTGCCCAAGTTACAACCGGGTCTACTCAACCTGACGCAGTCCTTATCCCTTCTCCAATTTCGGCTAAGTATCCTGCCAAGATCCCTTCACCTCTTCCTGCTTCTACTGGATCGCTTGCTAGGACTCCTACTCGTCCCTCTACTCGTACCCCGTCACGCCTATCAAAAAAGGTGATGTTGGCTCGAGCTGAAAAAGCCCGGAGCTCCTCAGAACAATCTCAAAGGAAGACCAGAAAAGTTGATGCTCCTCCTGCTATGAGTACTACTCCTATTCCTCCTCTAGCAGTAGTGCCTTCCAAGGAGTAGCCTGGAATTACAAAAAAAAGAAGCTGCCCCTGTCTCTTATCCTACCGCTGATATTCTTTCAGGATCGGGATCGGGATCAAAGGGTGCTATCCACGATGAGGTGGTATCCCGGTTCATAGCCTCATGGCATGGAGGAAGGTTAATGAGCATGGCGAAGCTTCCTACTGAAATTTTTACGGCCAATGGGGCTTCTGTCTTGGCTGAGGTAATATTCTAGCCTTTTTCTTGATGTTCTTCTCTCTTTTCTGTAGGTGCTGGCTCTTCTTCTTTTTGCAGGGTTTTAAATTTTCCTTGGTCATAGAGAAGTAGCTGCTAACTCTGAAGGAAGCCTACATAGGGCTTCAAGCTAGGTTGAAGGATACCCAGTAAGAGCTGGCTCAAGCTCAGCAGAGCATGGCCCATTTACTCCAGGCTCCTAAAGCATCTGAAGAGGGTAAGCAGGCTGCTATGGTGGAGGCCCAACACTATCTACGCTACCTAGACATTGAGATAGTCTGGTCGGAATGCTTGAAGAGGGAGAAGAGGCTGTTGTAGGATGATAACCATCTTTTAAGGGAGACAGTGCAAAACATAGAGGCCTATGAGGGTCCTTCCTTTGAGGGTCCTTCCTTTGAGGATGGGTACTTCACAGCCTGCTATGAGGTGGCCATAGCTCTGCCTCCTCCATTCGATCTCCAGACGGCCTTGAGTTAGGATTGAGAACAAATTATGGCGAAGGTTGCCCAGCTTGGAGGCGAGGATCAGGCTCAGGAGGATTCTTCACAAGATGATACATATCCAGATCAGGGGTCTGACTCTCCTGCTAGAGCTCAAAATGACCTTCCTTTTACCTAAGAAAAACAAGCATAAGACCCCATGCCTTCTTTAAAGGTTATTCTAGTGGAAGAGGAAAATGATGGTGCAGTTGGAACCAGGGTTTCAGAAGTTGAGGCTACCTATGATGGTTTGGCAACTGAGGGAGAGGAAGATGCTCCAGTTGGATCTAATGTTCCAATAGTTGAGGAGACTTAGACTGATACTGTAGCTGAGATGATCAGGGAATGAACAGCCAGTCAAGGTGATAACTTAGAGGAGGAAGAGAACACCTAACTTGACATTCGTGTATTCTCTCTTCTTTATTTTTTTGTAGCCTAAAAAAAAGGAGTTAGGCACCCACCAATTCAATGAAACTTCTTCATTTGTTCATATAAATTATATCTTACTTGCTCTTCTGATTTGGAGAGAGATTGACTTAGAAAAAAATGTTGACTCAGGGGAAATCTTGTAGCTTGCATACTTGTGAACGAATGAAACTAAATTTGGAAACATGTGAAGAGCTCCCTTCCGGCTCAACGCCACCGGTCTACGAGGAACCCAAGGATTGGGTCGGGCTTTAATAACAAGCTGGACAACCCAGTCGAGCTTGCTGATGAGGAAGTGGAAGAGGATGAAGACGATGATGAGTAGGAAGGAATCCCCACTGGGATACCGCTCAAACGTGCTATCATTCTTCCTTATGAAGACCGAGTCACCATCAACTTTACTTGCACAACGGATACTCGATGCCATTACTCTCACCCTTCCGCATCGGGGTTATGATGTTTATACCTCTGTCAAAGGCGAGATCCCCATTCATGTAGCAGCTTTCGAATGCGGACTCCGACTACCTCTCTATCCTACCGTGCGTTGATTATTGGTCTCCCTAGGTCTTGCCCCATTGCAGATCTCGCCTGGATTTTGGAAACATCTCATAGGATTTTTAGTGCTAGTATCCTTGTTCTTGGGGCAAGGAGTGGGTAGAAATAGGAGGAGAGTGGGGCAGTTCGGTTGATGTTGACGGGGTTGAGCACCTAGTCCTAATTCAGTTTAGTGGGCAGGAGAAGTAGGGTAAATAAAAGATCTCCGAGGAATCACAAGGTATCCTGAAGAAAATTCTAGACCAATATTATGTTAATGTGAAGTATCCCGTCTCTGATCCCTTTGATAGCGGTAAGGTAGATCGATATCTTAAGATCTCCCTAGCTGCCTCGCGTAAGTAGCTCCCTACATCTCAATTCTTTTTACTTGATAATTTTAGACTTGTATAATGATTAATTTTATAGTTTTTGAAGCCTCTACTTCTGTCATGTATCCAGCGGTTATCCTTCTTGTTGCACCCCTTGTTTCTTCATCTCCTTCTTCTGTTTCTCCTACTGCCAATGTTGGCATCTCTCTTGGGTTTAGCCGGCCTACTGACAATCCTCCTTTGACCCCGACTAAGTCTCAAACAAGTCTTCCAGCTAAGCTTTCCACCCCGCCTACGACACGCTCTCCTTAGAGTGAGATGGCTGCCAAGGCCTCCAGGGTTCAAATATCCCGGGACAAATCCAAAGGCAAGCCCCAGCCACTTCTTTTATGAAACCTGTTGATCATTCTCCTGTAAGTCTTCCTCCTCCGCCTATTGTACCTTACTGGAGCCAACTCCGGGTGGACAAGGCAAAGGAAACCGGTACCTTGGCGACTCCCCCCGTTGACCAGCCTTTAAGCTCTCAAACACGGGATAAGAATTTAGAGGAGGTTGTAGCCCGCTTCTTGAAGGTGTGCCCTAATGGCAGTATGCAAGCTGAGACTTCAATGCCTTGAGACATCATGGTCTCTAAAGGAGCTTCCCTTATTACCGAGGTATAACCTTTTGCTTTTCTTTCTACTTTGTGAAGTCAGGGTATGCTACTAACCCTCCTTTATTTTCTTGTAGGCCTTTAGATTTACTGTGGCCATGGAAAAACAGGTGAATGTTTTTAGGGAGGCAACTATCTCTGCCCAGGCAAAATTGGAGTATACAAAACAAGAGCTAGCTCGGTCTAAAACAAGCATCGAATTCCTAAGCAGATTGGTGACCGAGGTGAAGAAGGCAAAAGACAAAGTCTTAGCGGACTCAACTAAGCTAGAACGGGCTCTCGACACAGAGACTCTTAGATCGTTACGCCGCCAAGAAGAAAGGGATAGCTTGAAGAGTGAAAAAGTCCTACTCCGTGATGAAAATCAATTCCTGCGGGGTTCGATAGGGAACTTGGAGGCGAAGATAAATGATGCCTTTGGAGATGGATATTTTTATGCCACCTATGAAGTTGCTAAGGCCTTCCCTCCTCCTTTTGATTTGATGGCCTCTCTAGGATGGGATCGGGAGCAAATTGAAGCAAGAGTCGCCCCACTTTAGGGTCTACCCCAGTCCATCTGGATCCCTCTATGTCTGCTGCAGTTTTCGCTCTCCCTATTCCTCAAGGACCTACCCCGCCTGCTATTAGCCAAACAGATGAAGGCATAACGTCAGCGTCTGAGCTTCTAACCCCGTAAGATGGTAGACAGTAGGAGACTGAGGATCTTGCAGAGGCCATGATTGAATTAGTTGAGGGGGAATGAGTTCCTGCTACACCAGGGGTACCAGAAATTGAAAGAGTTCAAGCTGAGGCAGTCACCGAGGCAGCTGATGGTACTAGCGAGGTAGACCAGGTCCTAGAGGTGTTGGGGGAGCAGGGTGATGCATGATTTGTTTGTTTTACTTTTTATCTTTTTCCTTTGTGTAGCCCGCAATTGGGGGTTGGGCTCTCTATTCAGGTTAATAAAAATTTATTCTTTTACTAAGACACATAGTATCTTGCCTGCTCTTCTGATTTGGAAAGATATTTGCTTAGAGAAAATCTTGACTTCCGGGAAATCTTGTAGCTTGCATACTTGTGAATGAATTAAACAAAATTTGGAAACCTGTTCCTTGATCGGGATACTTGATAGTCATATAACAATCTTGTACTTATTCACTGTAAACACCAGCAGGACCTAGCAAGTGAGCAGGTCCCTTTCTTTAATCGACTTTAGATGAGCATGTAGTAGTTTGAGGTTCTAGATACCCCGATTGATAATTAAGCCTGCTTTAGCTATAAGTATTCTTTGAAGAGGTAAGTCATCAAGTACCTTGGTAAGGTATCCTGTTTCCTCTGATATTTTGTCCTGATAGGCAATTTGGATTACTTTAGCATCAGACTTCTCGGATGTGGGTATACCCTGACTAAGGTAGCTGGAATGCCCTAATGTCATTTCTTCTTGGAGAGATGGAGAAGTAAGGAACCAGGTATCTCGAAAAGGTATCCTGATCCTTTTGATGGTCTGTCCCGGTAGGCAACTTACGTCACTTTAGCACCAGGCTTCTCATGGAGGTAGGTATACCCCGACCAAGGTAGTTGGAATGCTCTCTAAGGTCATTTCTTCTTAGAGATGGAGAAGTAAGGAACCGGGTATCCTAAAAAGGTATCCCGATCCTTCTGATGGTCTGTCATAGTAGGCAACTTAGGCCACTTTAGCACCAGGCTTCTCAGAGGTGGGTATACCCCGACCAAGGTAGCTGGAATGCTCTAAGGTCATTTCTTCTTGGAGAGATGGAGAAGTAAGGAACTGGGTATCTCGAAAAGGTTTCACGATCCTTCTGATGGTCTGTCCATGTAGGCAATTTAGGCCATTTTAGCACCTGGCTTCCTAGCGGAGGGTATACCCCGGCCAAGGCAGCAGAAGCGCCCTAAGGTTGTTTCTCAGTCTTAAGGATGCAGCGGGCAACTAAGGCCGCTAGTCCGGATCCTTAGTCTGGTGTATTAGATCCTTCTTGGAGGAGGGTATACCCTGACCAAGGTAGTAGGAGCGCCCTAAGGCTATTTCCTGGTCTTGAGGATACGAGGGGCAACTAAGGCCATGATTCTGGATCCTTAATCTGATAATCCAGAATCTTCTTGGAGGAGGGTATACCCCGGCCAAGGCAGCATGAGCGCTATTAGGCTATTTCCTAGTCTTTAGGTGATTCGGTAATGGCGAAAATGATCTGTCCTAGTAGACAACTTAGGCCACTTTAGCATCAGGCTTCTTGGAGGAGGGTATACCCCATCCAAGGCTACAGGAAGAGTGATAGAAGAATCATGTAAGGGAGCTCACAGAGTAAACATTGGAGAATCATGTAGGAGAAATAATTGATTTCATTGAATTCTTTAAGCAGTACACATTAAAATCGGGGTATGTATTCCGGCCGATATAAATTGAATTTCGAAGGGTAGAACTTCCTGAGGTGATCAGCATTCCATGTATGATCTACTGGGTATCCCTCCATGTCTTCCAGCTTGTAGGCGCCACCCTGGAGCAATTCTTTAATCAGATAGGGGCCTTCCCAGTTTGAGGTTAGCACCCCGTCGAACCTTTTTCGTGTGTTCTGGGTTACCTTCCTAAGAACCAGGTCTCCTTCTTTGAAATTGCAGATCCTTACTCTCTTGTTGAATGTCGGGCTATCTTACTTTGGTACAGTTCTACTCTTTCGGCGATCCTGCATTGTTTCTCCTCGAGTAGATCCAGATTGGCTCTTAACTTAGCCTCATTATCTTATGGTTCATAATTTTGGATTTGGAAAGATATAAGCTTGTGTTCGATGGGTAAGACTGCTTCAGTTCCGAATACATAAGAGTAAGGAGTTTCCCGTTGCAGTCCTCCTAATTTTCCTATATGCCCATAGCACATTAGCTAATTCTTCAACCCATAATCTCTTCTTCTGTTGGAGATTTTTCTATATGCCCATAGCACATTAGCTAATTCTTCAACCCATAATCTCTTCTTCTGTTGGAGTAGGAGCTTCTTAATAGTCTACCAACCCATTAGCTCGAGGATGTGCTACCGATGCAAATCATAGATCAATGTTTCGATCTTCACATAATTCTCTCGGGTTACTATCAAATTGCTTTCCATGTTAGCCATGATGGCCATAGGTATCGAAACGGCAAACCATATTCTCTTTTACAAAGCTGGTGGTATTTTCTTCAGTTATCCAGACAAGTGCCTTAGCTTCCACCCAATGGGTGAAGTAGTCTATTTCTACTACTGCATGTTTGGCCTGGCCGGGTGCAGTAGGAAGCAGGCCAATTAGATCTAGTCCCCATATAGCAAATGGGTAAGGTGTACTAATCGAGGAGAGCCCGAGGGGAGGTGATGGAGATTTGCTGTCTTCTTGCAAGCCTCGCATGATTACGCAAACTATTTTGCATACTGATTTATAGTTGGCCAGAAGTAGCTCATTCTAAGTATCTGGTAGGCTGGTGTCTCGCCTGATGCATGATTACCACAGTCCCCTAAATGTACCTCGTCAAGTGCCCAGCTAGCATCATCTAGGTGAAGGCATCTGAGTAGAGGGAGGGATTTCCCTTTGTGGTAAAGGTATCCGTTTACAAGACAATACTGGGTAGCGATTCTCTTCAACTTGAGAGCTTGATCCGAGTCTACAGGGAAAATGTCACTTTGAAGGTAGTCCGCTATTGGATCTATCCAGTAAGGGAGTCGGTCGACTGGGAGGATCTGTACACCCTTGGTTATGCTTTCGGAACGGTATCGCTGAGAGGCACCCGAAGGGAAATAAACAAATAAAAGTGTTACACGCAATGGAAGCGATACTAAAGACGATTTAGTGGCTTTTAAAATTTTTCCTTTATGAACCTTAAACCCTTTTAATCAATAAACATGCATATATATCAACAAAAGTAAATTACCTCTTGTCGCGTGATCCGATTGACTTACGTCGATGGTAATCCGCAAGACCTTCAATCCGAGCACGAACGTGGATCACCTAGGAGCGTGGTCTCCCTTTCCTTCGAATTGCAAACCTGTGAATGGACCAAACAAATACTTTCTTTTCTTTGTTAGTCACAAAACAATCAAAAAAATGTCAAAATTATTCCGGTCACTTTTGAGTTCACAATCTTATGATCGAAACTCGCGTGAACCTAGATCGATATCGTATACACAAGCTTATTGATGTTTAAGCAATTGTATACTATCAAAGAATAATTTTTCACTCCTTTTTGTCTCTCTAGAATAAAAACTCTCTTAGAATTAAGAAGAAGAAGAAAAAAATAAAAACTCAAGCACCAATTCATTGATGTGGCCGAACCCTATAAGAACATATATATAGGTTGGCCGAATTTTTCTTCTTTTTCCTTTAGGGTTGCCGAATTCTATGTAGTATCTAATTAGGGTTGGCCGAATTTCATCATGTCACTTATATAGGGTGACTAAAATTCAACCCTAATTCTTTTTAATTTTATAGACTTCAAACCCTAATCCAACTCTTTTATTTTTATTCTTTTATTTGACTAAATAAAAAAAAAAAAGACTCCTTATTTGATTAAATAAATAATACTAATTTATTTATTTACTTATCAAACAAGTCTTTTACTTTTAGGAAAGATTTGTTTCTTTAATTAAACAATTAATCAATAAATCAATTAATTCTTATTTAATTAAAATAAATGAAACAAAATAATATTTTTAGGTCAAAACCTTAACCTAGCCGCCCCACTTATATATAAGATGGGCCTAATATTATTTTCCTATTTCATTTAATCCATTGGACTTTAAATAAAAAAGCCCACATGTGAACCAGACCCATTCTTACTAAAAGAAACAAGCCCACATGTCTTTCATTAATATATTAATATAATTGAGCAGCCCATTACTTAAATAATGTGCAAATTATATTCTTAATATATTAAATGCAATTCTAGATGGACCCTTAAATTGGTCCGGTAGAATATATCAAGTGATCCATGCAAGTCCGTGTGGATTGGGATCTTGGCGGGCCATCTAAATTTAAGCTTCAATAGACATAACCTAATCACAATTAACAAATGATTCACTTAGGTCCGATCCATTAATTTTAACTCATTCCACTAAAGAGCTAAAACTGAACTCTTAAATAAAGATAGAAAAGGAAGATGCTCCTCATTCATACCCTAGACAATCATATTGGAGATAGTGTATCCTCGTGATTAATATCAGTAATCGCCAAGAGTTCATAGACCGCCTATAACTCTCCAAGTTACCATATTTACTCATATGACCACGTTTTGAACTTGGATATTTTGACTTGTCCAGAAGCCATGTTTTCAATAGACACTATTGAAAACTCAACGTTGAGATTTAATATCCAATTACCTCAAAACATCCATATGATGATATTATACTCTCATTTAATTAAATGGAGCCACGATGTCCATATCTATAAATGAAGTCCTCTATCGATTAACAAATGAATATCACCAAACTATCGAGGATAGACATGCGATATAATCGTATTCATTGATAACTCAAATGATATCACTTGCAACCATAAGTCCATCATTTATCTCAGGATTAAGATAGACTCTCCGATTGTCCTGATAATGAAAAGACTATTATCTATTGACGGTTCTAGATAAAGCTTTTCATTGTGATCCAGTTCAATGCACCCAGTGCACTAGATCCTTTTGCTCGAAGACACTCCGATGATTTTAGACTCATCATATCTCATTTGATCCCACTCAAATGCTAGCAAAAGAATTCTACAACTTTATAAAGATAAAGGTGCCCAACCTTTAACTTAAGTTGTGAACAATATTCTAGACTAACTAAAGAATTGTGTCTACCACATACATATCCAGATGTACGAACAATTCTTCTTTTCCCATAGTCTTTAGACCTTATGATTATTTACTTTGACAATTATAATACAAACTATAAATGCTATACGATTTGTTAAACCAGAAATCACTTTATTAATATGAAAAAGATTGTTAATTACAACATTACACCCTTGCTATTGAGCATAATCCTAACAGCACCCCTGTTGGTAAGGTATGCCCTTCTCCTACTGCGATCTTGGCTAGAACATCAGCCCCATGATTTTTCTCTCGGGGTACCTGTTCCATTCTCACGCCTTTAAATCCCGTCATTGCTTCTCGAACTTTAGCCAAATACGCTACCATATTGTCACCTTTTGCCTGGTACAACCCTAGCACCTAGTTGACTACCAATAAGGAATCACTCTTGACTAGGAGGAAATCGGCCCCTAAGGCTTCTGCTACTCCCATCCCTGCTAGTACGACTTCATATTCTGCTTTGTTATTAGTAGCTCTGAACTCAAACCTGAAGCAATGACTACATTAGACCCTTTCTGGGTCTATTAGAACGATTCCTGCTCCGCATCCCGATTGACTTGATGCCCCATCTATGTATAGAGTCCAGGTCTTGTTATCTTCAGGCCAATTCAGATTGGTCTGATCCGGACTGGGGTCGGGCGAGTTTCTCCAAGAGGGTGAAATTTTTTTCAGACTTGGTGAAAGCATGACTCACATAGTACACCGGTCTCTGTACTCCGTCACTGCATTCCTTCACTAAGGCCCCACTAGTGGCAGCTTCTAAGACCGCTAAGTAGAGCTGGAGCTATTCTCATGTGAGGGGCTTGACCAGTAGAGGGGGATGGGCCAAGTACTCCTTCAAAGCTTAGAAATCCAGTTCGCTTTGCTCATCCCACTTCAGCTTCTTTCCTTGCTTGATATTCTTGAAGAACGGGAGGCACTTATCTGTGGAACGGGATATGAATTGATTCAATGCTGCTATTCGGCCTATCAATCCCTGTGCCTGCTTGAGTGTTGTGGGAGACTTGAGGTCTAGGATGGCCTTGATCTTCTCGGGTTTGGCCTCAATTCCTCTTTTGTGTACCATGAACTATAGGAATTTTCCTGCCACTACCCTGAAAGCACACTTTGTGGGGTTCAGTCTCATCTAATTCTTCATTATTACATGGAAAGTTTGGAATAAATCTTCTGGGTGTTGCTCGGCCTCCAAAGATTTTGTAATCATGTCATCTATGTACACCTTCATGGATCTTCCTATCTTCTGCTTGAACAATTTGTTCACCATACGCTAGTAAGTAGCACCTGTATTTTTAAGTCTGAATGGCATTACCTTATAGCTATAGAGTCCTTGTCCAGTGATGAAGCTAGTCTTGTCTTGATCTGAGGGATGCATCATGATCTGAGTGTATCCCAATAAGGCATCCAAGAAGCTTAGAAGCTTGTTTCCCAGTGTAGAATCGATGAGCTGATCGATCTTAGGCAGTGGTAAGTGGGGTAAAGGAAAGATCTCTGAGGAATCGCAGGGTATCTTGGAGAAAATTATAGGCCGTCATTATGTAAATGTGAAGTATCCCGTCTCCGGTCCCTTTGATAGCGGTAGGGTAGATCGATATCTCAAGATCTCCCTAGCTGCCCCGCGTAAGTAACTCTCTACATCTCACTTCTTTTTACTTGATAAATTTAGACCTGTATACTAACTGATTTTATAGTTTTTGCAGCCTCTCCTCCTGTCATGTATCCAACGATTATCCTTCCTATTGCACCTCTTGTTTTTTCATCTCCTTTTTCTATTTCTCCTACTGACAATGTTGGCCTCTCTCTTGGGTTTGGCTAGCCTACTGAAACTCCTCCTTTGACCCCGGCTAAGTCTTGAACAAGTCTTCCAGCTAAGTTTTCCACTCCGTACGGCACGCTCTCTTTTGAGTGAGATGGCTACCAGGGCCTCCAGGGTTCGAAGTATCCCGAGACAAATCCAAAGGCAAACCCAGCCACTTCTTCTATGAAACCTGTTGATCAGTCTTCTACAAGTCCTCCTCCTTCTCCTTCTATTGTACCTTCCAGGAGCCAACTCCTGGTAGACAGGGCAAAGGAAACTAGTACCTCGGCGACTCTCCCCGTTGACCAGCCTTCAAGCTCTCAAACTCGGGATAAAAATTTGGAGAAGGTTGTGGCCCGATTCTTGAAGGTGTGTCCTAATAGGAGTATGCAGGCTGAGACTTCAATGCCTTAGGACATCATGTTCTCCAAAGGAGCTTCCCTTTTTGCCGAGGTGCAACCTTCAGCTTTTTCCTTTTTACTTTGTGAAATTGGGGTATGGTACTAACCTTCCTTTCTTTTCTTGTAGGCTTTTAGATTTACTGTGGCCATGGATAAACAGGTGAATGTTATCAGGAAGGCAGCTATCTTTGCCTGGGCAGAATTGGAGGACACAAAACGAGAGCTGGCCCGGTTTGAAACAAACATCAAATTCCTAAGCAGATCAGTGACCGAGGCGGAGAAGGTAAGAGACAAAGCCTTAGCGGACTCGGCTCGGCTAGAACGAGCTCTCGACACAGAGACTCTTAGATCTCTATGCCGCCGAGAAGAAAGGGATAGCTTGAAGAGCGAAAAAGTCCTACTCCATGATAAAAATCAACTTCTGCGGGGTTCGATAGGGAACTTGGAGGCTAAGATAGATGACGCTTTTGGAGATGGATATTTTTATGCCTCCTATGAAGTTTCCAAAGCCTTCCCTCCTCCTTTAGACTTGATGGCCTCTCTAGGATGGGACTAGGAGCAAATTGAAGCAAGAGTCACCCAGCTTTCAGGATCTACCCCGATCCATCCGGATCCCTCTACGTCTGCTACAGTTTTCGATCCCCTTATTCTTCAGGGACCTACCTCGCCTGTTGCGGGTCAGACAGACGAAGGCATAACATCAGCGTCCGAGCTCCCAACATCATAGGATGGTAGGCTGCAGGAAACTAAGGATCTTGTAGAGGCTATGATTGGGTTAACTAGGGGGGAAGGAGTTCCTACTACGCCCGAGGTACTAGAAATTGAAAGGGTTCAAGCTGAGGCAGTCATCGAGGCAGCTGATGGTATGGGCGAGACAGACCAGGGCTTAGAGGCGGTGGGAGAGCAAGGTGATGCATGATTTGTTTGTCTTACTATTTTCCCTCATTGTTTTTTGTAGCCTGTAATTGGGGGTTGGGCTCCCTGTTCCGGTCAATAAAAATTTCTTCTTTTACTAAGACACATAGTATCTTGCTTGCTCCTCTGATTTATAAAGAAATTTACTTAGAAAAATCTGGACTCAGGAAAAATCTTGACTCAGGAAAAATCTTGACTTAGGAGATCTCCTGACTTAGGGGAAATCCTCCAGCTTTCATAATTGTAAACGAACGAAACTAAATTTGGAGACCTGCCTCTTGATCGGGATACTTGATAGCCATATAACAATCTTGTACCTTGTCGTTGTAAACACCAACAGGATCTAGCAGGTGAACACATCCCTTTATTTAGTTGGTTTTTAATGAGTATGTAGCAGTTTGAGGTTTTGGCTATCCTGATTGATAATCAAGCCTGCTTCAGCTATAAGTGTCTTCGGAAGAAGCAAGTCATCAAGTACCTTGGTAAGGTATCCTGTTTCTTCTGAGATTCTGTCATGATAGGCAATTTAGATTGCTTTAGCATCAGGCTTCTTAGAGGTAGGTATACCCTGACCAAGGTAGCTTGAATGCCCTAATGTCATTTCTTCTTGGAGAGATGGAGAAGTAAGGAATCAGGTATCCCGAAAAGGTATCTCGATCCTTCTGATGGTCTATCCTGGTAGGCAACTTAGGCCACTTTAGCACCAGGCTTCCTGGCGGAAGGTTTACCCGGCCAAGGTAGCAGGAGCGCCTTGAGACTATTTCCTAGTCTTGAGGATGCAGCGGGCAACTAAGGCTGCGAGTCCGAATCCTTAGTCTGGTGTATCAGATCGTTCTTGGAGGAGGGTATACCCCGACCAAGGCAGCAGAAGCGCCCTAAGGCTATTTCCTTGTCTTGAGGATACGGCTGGTAACTAAGGCCCGACATAGCTTCTTTGACTTTAGCCAGATATGCTACCATATTGTCACCTTTTGCCTGGTACAACCCCGAAACCTGGTTGACCACCAATTGCGAATCACTCTTGACTATGAGGAAATCGACCCCTAAGGCTTCTACTACTCCCATTCTCACTAGTAAGGCTTCATATTCTGCTTCATTATTAGTAGCCCTGAACTCGAACCTAAAGCAGTGACTGCATTCAACCCCATCTAGGTCTATCACAATTGTTCCTGCTTCGCATCCTGATTGACTAGATGCCCCATCTGTGTATAGAATCCAAGTCTTGTTGTCTTCAGGCAAGTTCAGATCTGTTTGATTCGGACTAGGGTCGGGCTTGGTAATTGGGTTCGGATTTACGCTGAACTCCATTACGAAGTCGGGTAAGGCCTGTGCTTTGATCGTGGACCTTTGCTTGTATTTGTTATCAAATTGGGTGAGCTCTAAGGCCCATAGAACCAACCTACCTGATACATCCGGCCTCTGGAGGAATTGTCGTAAGGTAAAAGCTTGCTAAAATGAATCTATAACATTATATTTATACTACATACAAAAATAGGTCAATTAAACTTCAAAATGAGATCTGGCATGCGCGGAGTGCGGGTGGAGTGCGGTTGGATTACCCGCACTTTACTCGCACTATGATGATCAGGTGCAGATTCAGCTTTCTAGATTGTACTACAGTACGGGTGGAGTGCGGTTGAATGACCCGTACTAGACCCGTACTTTAACGTCAAGTGTGATTTCCACTTCTCTGCTTCAGCTCAGAATGTGGGTGGAGTGCGGTTGAATCACTCGCACTTGACCTGCACTTTAGTGTCAAGTATGAAATCATCTTCACTGTACCCGCATTTTAATGTCAAGTGCAAACTAGCCTCTCTGGAATTGGAAATAGTGCGGGTGGAGTGCGGATGGATAACTCGCACTGTACCTGTAATTTAACTCTTCTTCTAGCATCAGGTCCCGGTTGTGGTAGAAGTGAGGTTGGTGTGCGGTTGCGACCCGTACTGGACCCACACTATAAGGTTGCTGATGATCCTTTGCCTTTCCTTCTGCCACTTTTCTGCCGAAATCACCGTAACATGCTTCCAAACCCATCAATGCACCATTTCCTATAATTACGCACACAACAACCATTAGAGAAGCCAAAACGCATGAAAACGGAACCTGCCACTTTTCTGCCGAAATCACCATAACATGCTTCCAAACCCATCAATGCACCATTCCTATAATTACGCACATAACAACCATTAGAGACGCCAAAACGCACGAAAACGGAACAAAGGATAGGGAAATTAGGGCCAACATATACAACATATTCAGCACGATCAAACACCCCCAAACCAAACCTTTGCTCGTCCTCGAGCAAACATACTATAAAAAGGTAAGACGCCAACTGAAATAAAATCTAGACGCCAACTGAAATAAATTCTAGACACCTAAGCAATAATTCAAAAATGCCGCAAACCTAAAAAGTGATATGATACATATAGGTGTGATAGAGAGAAGAAAAACATATGCGCGAGATCTAGAGCACTTGGAGGTACTAAAGGGAGGCTCACACGAACACGAATCCCACACCTAAGGCACTCATGTATTAGGGACTACTCGCTCCTATACCTCGAGCATAATTCGCTTCGATACTAAAGCTCACATGAATTCTCTCTTTCTATCTTCACTAAATCCTAAGTTCCACACAACAATTTATGCAAAGATGGATTCTGCATAACATTTTTAGCAAAGAAATATCCTAGGAAAGACTCACAATGCCATGGACGTGAAAGATCATGTATCAACTACATTCTCGAACTAGACTCATTTTGGATCAAAAAGGACTTTTCATTTCGTTATAGCGTGGCTATTATAGGGTTTAATGAGGTAAAACAAAGAATATGGAAATTTGGATTTCAAAAATCACCAATCATGTTAGAATACGACCACACACACTATACAATGCTCTTTTTCTTCATTAATCACCCACACTCTAGTGTTTAAGCATTTGTTTAACCCATATTTTGCTTTCAATGTTGTACTCCACATTGTGAGTACTTAGCATCAATTACTTTGAACATTTTTGCTTTTCTCTTTTCCTTTTCGTTTTTAGTTGCCCACATTTCTTTTCTTTTAAAATTCATGGCTCACAAGCACAAATTTGGGTACCTTTATGTTTTTAGCCATTTGCTCACATTCAACATTTTTCCTTTGTACACTTGGTTTGACCATTTGAGTTCAACTACTTCCATCACCACAATTACACATCCTAACATGATTAGTCATAAAGGTATGCATGTGTTTAAGCTATGGTATATGGTTGCATTGGTACAAAACGAAAGAATACGTGTTTGGCCTCAAGTTTGGTTTTGGAGCACACAATATGGATGAGAGTGTGTTTAGGCTATCATAGGCAACGGAAGGAGGGCACAACGACCCCCAAACCGGATCCAAACATAAGCTCAAAAACTTTAATCACTATGCGTGTAACCAAGCTCAACCATATTAACAAAACATGCACCAATCACATTCCACATCTATGAAAAACAATTAAGTACAAAAATCAAAAAGTAGAAACTCCCTTAAAAGGAAAATAGGTCTATTGTAAATCATACCTTGGTTGCCGAAAATTGGAAACGTTGAGCACTCGGAATACCTGTCGGTTGAGCGAGGGAAAACAAGGGTTGTTCGGTCTGTTCTTTTGGTTTTTAAAAGTGGTGGAGCCCTAGAAAATGACATGGCATATACGCACAGAGTGTGGGTGAAGTGCGGGTGAGTGACCCGCACTTGACCAACACTTTATTACCTGATGCTCTCTATTTGTCTGAGTGCGGTTGGAGTGCGGGTGATTTACCCGTATTGTAACCGCACTGTTTCCCAGCTCCAGTTTTTGGATTCTGCACTAAACAAACACCACCAATAACACATCAAAAAGTCCTATAGTTAAAAATTATCTAAAGTAAGAACTAGACATTTGAAATGTAAAAACTTAACACGAACTCAAAAATGGGAACAACGCACTCAAAGTTGGGCACGGTCAACCAACAGAGGTTTGACAGGAATGGGGAATGCATTCAATTTTGCCACCCAAACTGGTGCCAATTGTTTGCCTATGGTATCTTTCCCATCCTTACGCAATTGACCAACTTGGTCTTTTCTAACCCATACTTGCTTAACCCTTGGTGGATTCATTCTAGACCTAACTTGATTTGCTTTAAACCTTTGGAACCTAAAGCAATAAGCCTTAATGTGCCCTTTTCTTGCACAAAAATAACAAGTTAGAGGATGGTTAGGAAAACTCCCTTGTTTGTTATTGATGTGGGACCCTTTGTGTTGATCGTATTAGAGAGATTTGACCACGTTTTCTGCCTCGTCAAGCTGAATAATCAAATCACACTCCTTAACCTTGGCTCGCTTCAATTCATCATCTTTTCTGTTCAACCGTTCTTGCAAATCCAAAATGGCCTTGGTTGATGTCTCAACACTCAATAACATCTTTCTTGACCTTTTCCCATTTTCCTCCTCAAATTCCGTCGAGAGTCTTACCAATTCCTCTAGGTTCTTAGAGCCTAACTCCTCCTTTTTGGCAAGCTCCACCAATTGCTCTTCAAGACCCTTGTTCAATGTTGAGAAGTTATGTATCTTTATCTTCAACATTCCATTCTCGGTCTTAAGCAAATAAACTTCTAGCTTGAGCTTTGTGTTTTCTTTCTCAAGCTCACCTATCTCCTCAAAAATCACTTCCTTCTCTTCGAGATCACATTCTTGTCTTTCCTTCAAACAATCTTGGCTGCCCATTTCCATCTCATTCACACCCTCAAAGGCTTGCACAAGAGTGAAAACTCAGCTTCTTTTCTTCCTTGACTTGGGTGCCTCTAAGACCAAGCAATCCTTCACTTGACTCATTTTAGGGGAATCAACCATGAAGTTCACACTCTTTCCTCCACAGCTGAAGGAAATGTTCCTAGAACAGATATCCATAACCATTCCGGCTGTGGCCATGAATGACCTCCCCAAAAGTAATTTCCAGTCCCTACCACTGGTTTCTCCTTTCTTGCACTCTAGCACCACAAATTCAATTGGCACCATCAAACCGTGCACGTTCAAATAGACTTCCTCCACTATACCAACTGGGGTGGTGGAAGAATTGTCCGCCATGATGAGCGTCTGAGAAGTAGGCTTGATTGACTGAATCTTTAACTGTTTGTATACCTCTAAGGGCATCATATTGATGCTAGCCCCTATATCAAGCACTGCTCCCATCTTAGGTGAGTTTTCAACTCCCACCTCTATTATGCAACTTCTGGGATCCGAAAGTTTAAGGGGAAAGTCTATACCACTTCTCCCATTCTCATCATGTGCAATCTCCACCTCCTTCATTACATTCACTTCACCAAAGTTGTCTAGAATATTTTCCTTGTTTGGGATGGTTCCTTCTTCTATCACCTTCTCAATTCCCAACTCGGTTACCTCTAAAACGTTAATATACTCATCGGTGTTTGATGCCTTACCCTTGTTCTTGACCAATGAATCAAAAATCTGTGCCAACTGAGTTTCCATCTTCTTCAGTGACGCTCCATGGCTATTCACCTTTTGATCATTTGACTACATGTAAGCGGTCATCCGTTGCTCGGATTCATGTAAGGTATTCTTGAGAGCTTCGGATCCTATCCTAACCGTTTTGATAACTGTGCTCACTATC
Organism: Acer negundo; assembly: GCA_035582765.1. Taxonomy (NCBI): domain Eukaryota; kingdom Viridiplantae; phylum Streptophyta; class Magnoliopsida; order Sapindales; family Sapindaceae; genus Acer; species Acer negundo. The sequence continues at coordinate 21,064,910 of CM069235.1, read as the reverse complement.
TCCTCTAAGGATTTGTCCTTTGGTTGGTTGGTTGGTACTTGGGAATTAAGGTGGTTTGGTGGGTTGTTACTTGTACTACCCCATTGGTTGTTGTTGCTCGAACCTCCTTGGTTAAACCTATTGTATCCGTGGTTTTGGTACCCATGATTGAAATCCCCATCTTGGTAATTTGTGTTGCCACCTTGGTAGTTAGTATTACCACCTTGGTAATTTGTTGCTCCTAGGTGGTTGTTGTTGGACCAAGACAAGTTGGGATGGTTCCTCAACCCCGGATTATATGTATTCGAATACGGGTCATTCCGTTGCCTTTGAAACTCCCCAAGGGCTTGGGCTTGCTCTTATTGACCAAAGTGCCCCTCTCCCCTTTCTATCTCTTCTGTTACTTGACCAACCCCATGCGAAGGTCCTGGCTTTCCAGTCATAAGCTCCTTGATAGATTGAAGCTCCTTGTTCATTCTGGACATCTAAATTTGAACTTGGGTGTCCTACCCCACATCTATCCTTCCACCCCTTCTCATATGGGATATTCTATACTGTGAATTCTGAGTGATCTTTTCCAAGATGTCATATGCTTAAACTCTTATCACCTATCGTACCCCCGCATGCATTGTCCACCATCATTTGTGTGATAGGTGAAAGTCCACTATAGAAGGAATTTACCTTCAGTTTTGGATGGTATGTGTGTGGTGGCATCTGAGCTAATAGTAGATTGAACCTCTCTCATGCCTCGTGGAATGGTTCTCCGTCTTCTTCAATAAATGATGCTATTTTTAACCTGAGGTCCTTCGCCTTTTGTGACGGAAAGTACTTGTTGAAGAAGACCTAGCATATTTGGCTCCATGTCACCAATGACCCTGGCCTCAAGTTCATATACCAAGTCATAGCATCATCTTTCAAACAATACTGGAAACACCTAAGGTGAAGTTGTTCTCTTGTCAATACTGCTTGACGAGCCATCACCAGAAAGGTCTCTAATGTGACTCCATATTGCTTCATAAACTAAAGGCAATCTTCGGTAACTCTCCCACTAAAAGATGGTAAGAGTCCAATGTGCATATTCTCTAGTTCATACTGTCTTGCCACATCATCTAGCACTATAGCGGTGGGCACATTTCCTG